>OZ024929.1:17745917-19002372 GCA_964017235.1 Sabellastarte sp. h YS-2021 | reverse complement strand
TTCTAGTTTAGATTCAGATACTGATAGTCAAATCTCTGATACCCCTCCGGTGGAACTTTTTGCAGAGGAAGGGGATTTTTCGGAAGATCCAGAATTTGAACAGGAATTACCGACCTCAGAAGAACAGACGTATAGGGAGACCATGCGCGGCATACGATCCTTTATGGGTTGGTCCCATATCCCTGACATGGATAGTTCAAACCCATCTGACGACAACCCTTTCGCTGGACCTAAAGCTCCCCTTCCCAGCAAGGTCTCAGTCCAGATGCCTACGGAAGATTATCTTTGTCGCAAGCTATCTAAACTCAATCTCACCATGACGGAGGGATACCCATCCAGAACTACAGAAGCCGGCAGCCTGCCAATGGACCACTTTCTCCGACCTCCCAAGCCGCAAACAAAGTGGTATGGCCTATATTCTGATCAACAATTGGATCCAGCTACTGTCACCAGTTGGAATACAGGCCCGTCTAAATTGAACAATAGTTTTGGTCGTATTGCTAGAAGAGCAGCTTTGGCAGCCACCCCACCGGGTTCCCGTAGAATTTCACAAGATACCCTGCGCCGTTGGGAAAGGACGGCTAGAGAAGCCTCAGTGGTGTGTAACCAGACTGCTAGTTTTAACAGGTGTTTGTTTAAAGTTCAGGGAGAAATGAATGCACATTTGAAAGTTATCAGAAATGAAAACAAGGGCAAAGTGTCAAATAAGTTATCTGAAGCGGCTGAGGAACTTCAATTCCTTATGGAATTTAATTCCAGTATTACACAGGCGGCCGCGAAGGCCATGGAGCATTTAACAGACTTTGTTTTTCTTACCATGGGGAATATTACCTTGACCCGTAGAGACTCTTACCTTAGCCATCTGAAGAATGGTATCAAGCCCGACACCTTTGCAGCTCTCAGAACAGGCCCCTTGCACATTGCCACTCTGTTTGCAGAGCCTGTGGTTAAGAAAGCGGAAGAGGAGATTGCTCTGTATGACAGCAAGAGTCATCCTGCACCTACTACTACTGCACGGGCTAAGAACCGTTATCACCCATATGAGAAGAGTGATAGGAAGCAAGAGGGCCGGTCGGAAGGGAAACAGGACAGGCCAGCCTGGAAGAACATTAACCGTCGACAATTCAAAAGAGGCAGAGGCAAGGCCTCTAGTTTTTCATCCCGACCTGCACGTGGTCAGCAGCAATATAAATGACAGTTATTGTTTAAACAGGGTTTCCAGTCAGCTGCTGACCCAGAACTCTTTCACAGACCAGACAATGAACAATTCCTTAAGTTCAAATGTAAAATATCATGTTGTACAAAATGTTCCTTCTGCACCCGGGCTTCCGCAAAGGAAAGGTTTAAGTCCCGGAGTGTCAGACTGTCACCAAACAAAATCTCAATTAAAATCTGTGAAAAGTGCTTCTTGTGTCACTCAATTGTTGTTTGCCAATCCTGTCTCAAATGCCCCAAATGCTGTTCCCTATCTGCCTGTAGGGGCCCGTCTTCAAAAATTTTGGGAAAGTTGGTTGAAACTGGGTGCCGGCCCGAAAGTAGTTCAAATCTTAAAAGAGGGCTACACCCTCCCCTTCCGGGTCCGGCCAAAACTCACAAGGTCTCCGACTGTCATAAGTTGCTATGTCAATCCCCAGAGGAACAGCTACCTACTGGAGGCATTACATCAGCTTATAGACAAAAATGCAGTAGAACAGGTCATAAACAAAACATCTCTGAGCTTTTTCAACAGACTTTTCCTAGTCCCAAAACCAAACAACAAGTGGCGTCCTATTTTAGACCTCAGCCATCTAAACCCATTTCTCAAGACGGAGAAATTCAAGATGGAGACGCCAGAAACCATCAGGACATCCCTCCAAGGAGGGGAGTGGGTAACCTCTATAGATTTCAAAGACGCCTACTTCCACATCCCAATACAAGAACAATCCAGGAAGTATCTGAGGTTTCATGTCCAGGGGCAAACATACCAGTTCAAAGCCTTACCTTTCGGCCTGTCCACAGCACCCTTAGAGTTCACTGTAATAGCAAAGGAGGTAAAGCTGATGGCCACCTGCCAGGGTATAAGGATCCACCAATACCTAGACGATTGGTTGGTCCGGGCTGGATCCCACCAACTCTGTCTCCGGCATACCCAGCATCTAGTGAAGATATGTCAAGATTTAGGTTGGCTAGTAAATTTGGACAAGTCGGAGCTGGAACCCAAGCAAATCTTCGACTTTGTAGGCTACCAGTTCGACCTCAAGGTCGGTCGGGTCCGGCCGACTCCGGACCGGTGGCAAAGCCTTCAAGGAAAGATTCTAGAGATATTAGACCAACCGACCTGTCCGGTCCGGCAGTTCATGTCCCTCATTGGCCTGTTAACGGCCACAGAGAAGCAAGTTCACCTAGGTCGACTACACATGCGACCTATACAGTGGCACCTCAAGAACAATTGGCACGTACCGGAATCACTAGAAAAAGTGATCCCCATCCCCGTATCCTTACACCCTCACCTACAGTGGTGGTTACTGGAAGAAAACGTGCTATCCGGCCAACCTTTACACCCAGTCAGACATGCTCTGCAGCTCTTTACAGACGCATCAAAAGAAGGCTGGGGCGCTCACTTAAACGACCGCACTGCAAGAGGTTGCTGGTCCTTACCAGAAAGCAGACTGCATATCAATTACTTGGAGCTAAAGGCAGTTCTTCTTGCTCTCAAAGAGTTCACAGATCTCTGTACCGGTCAAATAGTACTTGTGGCAACAGACAACACCACAGTAGTTTCCTACATAAACAAAGAAGGAGGCATGAGATCAGGCCCCCTGTGTGCCCTTCTCTGGAGAATCCTGACCTGGTGTTCCCAGCGGCAGGTAACCTTAAAAGCCTGTCACATTCCAGGCCGGCTAAATGTAATAGCGGACAAGCTATCCCGTCT
Organism: Sabellastarte sp. h YS-2021; assembly: GCA_964017235.1. Lineage (NCBI taxonomy): Eukaryota > Metazoa > Annelida > Polychaeta > Sabellida > Sabellidae > Sabellastarte > Sabellastarte sp. h YS-2021. Next base: position 18,999,461 of record OZ024929.1, on the reverse strand, counting down.
GGGTCAGACCATTCAGACAGAGTGGTCCCTTCTGACCGAAGTGTTTCAGACCTTATGCCAAAGGTGGCACCGACCTCAGATAGACCTATTCGCTACGAGGTTCAACCACAAGCTGCCCCAGTTTGTATCTCCAGTACCGGACTCCCTAGCGGTAGCAGTGGATGCCCTCACTCTGTCATGGGAGGACCTGGATGCCTATGCCTTCCCGCCAACAGCCATATTGGGCAAAGTAGTGGAAAAGTTAATACACTCCCCGTGCAAGAGAATCATTCTGATTGCCCCGGGTTGGCCCAACATGGCTTGGTTTTGGGACTTGGTGAACATGTCCAGCCAAGTTCCCATCTGTCTGCCCATCCAGCCAAACCTGTTAACTCAACCCTTCAATCAGATCCCTCACAGGAATCTGACAAATCTGAACCTGCATGCATGGCTCCTAGAGCCACAGCAATTAAACAACAGGGCTTCTCTGAGGCAGTGGCAGAGAGGATTGAGGCTCCTCAAAGAAGGTCAACCAGATCAGTCTATGAGGCGAAGTGGGCCGTTTTTACAAAGTGGTGCTTCGCTAATCAGGTGGACTTCAGATCTCCACCTGTGAAGTCAGTCGCTGACTTTCTACTGTACCTCTTTGAGGACAAGAATTTACAGCCCAGCACCATTGATGGATACAGATCTGCTATCGCTGATAAACTGGGTAGTACAACAGTCAATATCAGCAAAGATGAGAATCTCACCCGTCTCCTGGAAAGTTTTCACAGAGACAGACCCAAGGGAAGGAGGGGAATCCCCTCCTGGAACCTTTCCCTGGTACTACACCAGTTGACAAAGGCCCCCTTTGAACCTCTTAGGGACGCATCCCTGAAACATTTGACTCTCAAGACGGTTTTCCTTTTGGCCCTGGGTTCGGGCAAAAGAAGAAGTGAGATTCATGCATGGCAGCACAAAAACATCAGACATCAAACCGATTGGTCCAAGGTGTCTCTATATCCATCACCCAGTTTTCTCTCCAAGAACCAGCTGGCTAGGGAAGGTCCAGAGAGCGTAGCCCCAGTGGTCATACCAGCCCTGGCTCCTACTCTGGACAGATCCCTCAAGTCGGATAGGTCTCTTTGTCCAGTCAGAGCTTTACGTTACTACTTGGACAGGACTTCCGATACTAGGCAGGGCAAAGATTTGGTCTTTGTCTCTTTCAAGAAAGGTTTCGACAAGGACATTTCACCTGCCACAATCTCGTCATGGATCAAACAGACTGTGATCCTATGCTACGAGCTCTCTGATCATCATGCTCACACCTTACACCAAGTTAAGGCTCATGATGTCAGAGCCTTTGCTGCTTCTAAGGCCTTCCAGTCGGGAGTCTCCTTGGAGCAGATCCTATCAGCCTGCCACTGGAAATCCCATAATACCTTCACTCAATTCTACTTGAAGGATGTGGCGTGGGCTGATTCAGAGCTCTTCCATCTTGGTCCAGTCGTGGCTGCCCAACAGATCCACCAACAGACTGGTACCTAGAGGAGATCAGAGCCTATGTAAATAGTTGTACATATTATATATATAGCACATATATTTAAGTAAAAAAAAAAAAAAAAAAGAAAATCTCACGTACTTCCTCCGGGAGAATTGGATTTATGGGACCGAACTCATCCCTCTCTTCCCCTACCTCAGAGCAGGTATGATAGAAAAAAGGGAAGGGGGGGGACAAGGTCGACTCTGACGGTTCCATTCTGGTTAACCGGATGATGATATTCGACCATAGCCTTATGGGTTTTGACTTCAATATCTACCCAGGCTTTAAGAAAGAATCTTCATTATCCCTAACATGAGTTCACGCAAATCCCTAGTAACTTACCCGCCGACCAAGCGGTAGTTATTCAGCTATTGTCCATTGGATAGGATGTATTAACGCAATAAAATTGCAAATTTAATAAGTAAATTAAATTTTTATAAGTTAATACCCTATCCAATGGACACACAAGACCCTCCCACCGACCCCGCTCTCAATTACTAGGGGCCTAATAAGTTTAGACAACAAAAAAGATGCTATGACGTCACTATGTCTAGACAGGAAGGAAGTACGACACGCCATCTGGCGAGTGCACTGGTACTCCGGACCGACCTGCTAGTGGAGACACAGGACGTCTTTTTCTGACGTTTGGCGGGCCGGTCTGCGCCGGCCGGATAAGCTATTGTCCATTGGATAGGGTATTAACTTATAAAAATTTAATTTACTTATTAAATTTGCAATTTTCTTTACTTCTTATCTTTCTTTAAAACTATAGGGGCAAGAAAAATTTGGGGATACTTTCCGGAGACCTTAAGCTTTACTTAAGGTAACCTTAAGCGTTTTTTCAAATACATCCTGTCATCGCATTTCGGAAAAAACCACACACACCTGTGCTATAAAATTTATCAAGTACATTCTAGACCTATTTCGCAGGTCGGAAAGGATTTTCTGATCAATCAGGTAATGGGTATAATGGGTACTTCATCTGTATCTTAAAAACTGTCAGGATTTTGGCGTTTTGTTGGAATAAGTTATTCAGCTACTTTTTGATAATCTTTCACATGCCGAAGTTTTAGCCCTGTATCTGCAATCTTAAGGTCACCTTACTGTCAAAAAGGGGGTTTCAGCCCTCCAGTTCACTGAGTTTTTAACTTTTTTCAACCAAACTTGGCATATAGATTTAAGTTTACCAAATGATTATTTGGACTTTATGGTGACCTTAAACTGTTAATATAATTAGAGCTATGGCCCCTCTAAAGTCATAAAATTTGAATAAAGCCATTTGGCCCCTTTCTTTTTCCATATCTAACGTATATTGAAGGGACATTCTCAGTTTATGGTCACCTTAAAGTCGCAATATGAATAAAGTTATGGTCACCGTACAGTGAAAAAAGAATGTTTTTCAGCCTCCAGTTATCTTATTGTTCAACTGACCTGAGCTAAACTTTATGCACTTATAAAGGATGACAAAAGGGACATTGTTATTTTATGGTCACCTTAAAATCCCAATATGAATGAAGTTATGGTCACCTTGCAGTGAAATGATGGAGTTTTTAATCTCCAGCTACTGTATTGTTCAGCTGACCTCAGTTAAATTTTGCACACTTATTAAAGATGAAAATAGGGACATTCTTATTTTCTTTCCACCTTGGAGTTCCAATACAAGCACAGTGGTGGCCATCTTGAAGTAAAAATGAGGGTTTTGAGCTCCCAACTGACTTACTGTTCAATGACATCATTTCAACTTGACACATTGATTAAGTTTAAGGAAGACTTCTAATGACCTTTTTATTTAAAATTCCTGTATTTAAGAGACTTTGGCCAACTTAACATAATACATAATAATATAGTTTTTCCTCCCACCTCATTTATTTTAAGACTTTTTAAATCCACACCTGCCACATGTATACTTAAAACAAAATTTCTGTTATCTGGCAAAGCTAACCTCCTAGTGTTTTTGAAGTTATGGCATCTTCAAAGAAAAAAATTAGGTATATAGCATGCGGTGATGTGGCTATTAAAATAGTGCAACTGATCAGTGTACATATAATATAAATTCCCAATTTTAGGCACATTAAAAAAATCCCACATGTGGATATGACTTTTCCTTTTCGGGAAAAAAAGCTTTAATTAATTCAGCTTTTGTTTAGCAGCAGGACTTGTTGATCTAGCTACTTATTCACATACACTATGTAAATTGGTCAAATGTATAGACTTGACTTCTTTCAGAAGATAAGATGACTGAAAAAAACATTTTCTCATAAGCAGTTGTGTTATCTTAAGCATATTTATCTTATAAAAATATTAAATAGCAATGAATTTTCAGAGGCATAAAATGCCTCAAAGATATACAACATATGAATGTCCCTATCTATAGCCAATTATAGTTTACTAGAGTGTATCTTTATCATTATAAATCTAGGATTAAATATCTCCTGGAAAAAATTTACGATCCCAAATTTACAGCAACAATGATATATTCTTTTCATAAAATATACCACTCTACGAAACACAATAAAGCTCACATTCTGCTTACAGTCTAATACTGCAACTGATACAGTTTTTAGATAATCCACTTTCCATTAGATACAAAACGCAGTAAAGCTTACCTTCTCCTTATACTCTCATACCACAACTACTACAGCTTTACTAACTCAAGTCTCCATCCGGGCCGCTCGTTTTTGTTAGCAAAAACCTTGTTCTAGTTGATTATATGTTTTTGTATTCTATTTTTGAACACTGAACAACAAATATCATTTCACCTCACTTATAAATGTAAACCTATTCAGAGTGGTGTTGGTTATCAATTTTTGATATAAAGAAAAAGTAAGGCAATTTTTACAAAAACAAAAATCATTTTGAACCCTGGGGACCCTTAATTATTTTGATACATTAACAGTTTGGCATATGTTCTCACTTATATTGTAAAGGGTTTGAATCAAATGAACAAGGACGCATGTGAGATTTGTGGTAAAGTCACACTTTTCCTTACGATCGTATCTGCTTTCCCTTAATGACCTTGTCCTTATTGCTTAGAAATCAGATCCAGTCTTATCTGGTAATGCACATTGAAGAGCAACCCTGAATATCCATCTCACCACCCACCCCCTCTTCATCTTTTAGGGACAGCATGCATATTTGCAAATAAAGCTCAGTAAGACTGGTTGGAGGTTTTTTCAAACAGTTAAAAATGTGCAAAATGTGGATTCCACTGAAGATGTTCTATCCAAATACGAAGCAAACTGAACCTGGTCAAACCACAACCACAGATAGTTGAGCCTGTTTAGTTGTAGATCATGACTCTAGTAAGGAACTGTGTGACCTAGGTATTAGTCAGGGCTTCTTCCTGATATAACCTTGGGTTTGTAAAAGGCCATAGAAACAATCTCTAACCTTTGGTTGAAAAAAATCATCTGAAAACCAATGGTGAATAATGATTGGCAGTTAGTGAACTTGACCTTTAGGCCTCAAGTCAAAACATTGTGTCTTAAAAATTAATATTTCTTTTTGACCAATGTTTCATTAAATGGAGCATTTCTCATTCCCTGTTGAAATCTTGCAATAAAACCAGCCACCTTAAGAGGCACAATAAGAGTACACGTGCACTGCACTTTGTGTGTGCAGATCTTGAATTATGTACATGGAAACAAAGCCTGAATCGTTCATGCCAAAATAATTGTTCCCTGAATAATAATTCACCCAGCCAACTCATACATAGATCTATACTGCAGTTTCTGTAATCAGCATGCCATGCAAATTTTCTAAAGGTAGGGGTGCGATAATTTATAACATATGCACCAGTATAGCATTTTTTTCGAGCCCGCCAAGCTTCTAAAAATGTTTTAATTTGTTTTATGGCTTCACTCACTTCCCATTTTTATAACAAGGACAAGCATGGCCCACAAAATTAATGATAAAAGGTAGTTTACTGCATCCTGTTAATTGTAAAGAATGTAAGTGGTCAATTTATTTCTAATTATTAAGATTTTTGCCACATTGGTATGATATATAATTATATAATCTAATATGAAAAACTGAGTACTGCTTTTAGCATGACTCATGCCCAAGATTTGTTGTAATAAGGAAAAACTTTCAGTTTACAAACAATTCAGTTTATATAATGTACTCTTACATGTACTGGTTATTACATCAGCATCTGTTATAAGGTTATATCACCTAATTATGTACAATTGCTTTATGAATACCTAATGTATGTTGACCTTTTTGAAAAAGGATATGGTGCAAATTTTAGAATTAATCAAGACAATACTGCTTCAAATGCTGACCCTTAGTCCCTAAAAAGCGTAGTGGAGGGTCATATTTACAGAGGGGACATTTATAACATAACTTATATAATATTTATTTAGTGTTTTATGTCATGCCTAGTACCTCATCAGGTATATTATGATCAGTAGTAAGAAGGGCAGAGGAAACCAGTACATACAGTTGGTCAAGATTCTGTACTGTAAAGTGCCGACCAATGGTAAGCAACTACCAGCTTTCTCAATTGGCATCAGGCCAGGATTCAAACTCTGATCTCAGAGGTGGGAGGTGAGTGTGTTACCACTGCACCGCTGTTGTGCCACCATTAAAAACAGAATTCACAGTTTATTTATAAATATATTTTTCAATAACAATTCAGAACAAAAAACAAGATATTTCCCATCAGAGGTAGAAATTTATGGTTGATGTTTAGGTGACAAATTAATGTTGATGATGTCGATATAGTAAAACGGTACATCCCTTCTCAATATTAGAAACCTTTGTTAATTTTACCACCTTTAAGTAGTATAATTTTTAGTTTGTATATACAATGTAGTTTAGTTTTTTTGGTAGCAAATATAATTCCTGTCTTTATATATAATTTCATTCAACTGCAAACAAATAAATGTTTCAGACTTTTGTGCAGTGTTTCACCTAGTATGTATATCTGATGTTTATTTTTCCTTCTGTTTTACTGTGTATAAATTCAGTAATTTATCATTATGATCCCTGAGGCAATATCGGTATTATATACCTGGTATACATAATTTTTTTTTTGCAATTTTTTCCGTTCACTTTAACAATGTAATATATAGTTCCTTCCTTCTTTCGCTTCTATCGAGTCACTTTATCTAAATGTGGTGGTCTATTTTGCAATGCATTTTGAGTATATAAATGTTGTTTTTTATCAAATTACTTGTGTTTCCCCATATTTTTGGCACAGATAACCTCCTTTATTTTTTTATACCTTGATCTTCAACATTATACACAACTTTCAATGCTGCTGCAAATTAAATGTCTATAAAATAGGAAAATTAACCATTGTTAAATTTCATCATGAGAGAAGACCGATCAACACATTCTGTATGATGGGGATTGTGTATGTTTTGTCTTGTTGAGTGAAAAAATTAAAAAATATCCACTCAGTAGGTTGTTTTCATTTCATTGTCCACCACTTCAATAATATGATATATAAATACATATTTACCAAAAAATGCCAAAAGAATAGCTCTGAAACATATCCATAGTAACAAGCACTTATGGATACCTAAAATTCAATTTTTACCCCACAGCCCTTAAGAGCTGTTGGGATATTGTTGTCACCCATGTTGTCTGGATGGGCGGGTGGGTGGTAGGTTTGAAAAAGTTTGTCTGGGCTGTATCTCAGAAACCGTAAGGTGTAGGAAGTTGATATGTGGTAGGGACATTGGTTAGGGGGTGTAGGTGTGCAACATCATTGTATGACCTTGATTTGACCTTTGACCTTGCCAAAGTGACCTTGATCTATAAAATCTTGTGCGAGCTATATCTCGGAAACCGTAATGTGTAGGAAGTTGATACTTAGTCATGACATTGGTTGGGTGTTGTAGGTGTGCAACATCATGGTGTGATCTTGATTTGACTTTTGACCTTGTTGTAGTGACCATGAGTTTTAAAATCTTGTCAAGGCTATTTCTTGGATTACATAAGGTGTATAAGGTTGCACTTGCATGGTAGGGACATTGGTTAGGGGGTGTGGGTGTGCATTATGGTGTGACCTTTAACTTTGGCTCTGACCTGCCATATTTGAGAAATGTTTCTCTCATGACAAAGATGTATGAATTGCTGCAACTGATTATTGTATGTATTTTTACATAATTGTGCCATTTTCATTGACAGCTATTCTTCAATTAATAATTTTATAGCTTCATAATTTTTAGTTTACTGATTAATGCTATCATCTTGCTATTGAATTGTCTTGTTTTATTACTTTATCTTGACATACATTTTCTGTACTTAAAAATTATTTGGACCTTATAACTGACACTGCTCTGAAAGTATCCCAATGTTTGTTCTGTTTGAATAATTGTATATCTCACGGTGTTGAAAACTATTTCCCCAGGCTGTGGGATACGGACATCTCTGATGCTATTTTTCACTTGCGACTTCTCTGTGACATCTCCATAGATTTTGATTGTAATAAAAACAGCAAGAAGCTCTATTTAAAACCTTTGTTATGCCTAGGTCACACCTTTCCACACAGTCGTTTTTCTACGTATTTGATATCCACATCACGACCTTGTCCTCTTGACCTCCTATCTGGCTAGTATATATTCGAGAATGAGCCATCTCATATATCCATCCCCCCATCAAACCTCCAGATGTAGAGTTTAATACAGCTTGTGAGAGCTCGTATGACGATATTTTAAACATTTCAAAATAGCCCGAACACAAATCATGTTCATTATTGTAATGGAATGCATCCTAACCAAGTGTGAATCACACCCAATCACACTGAAAACTTCCTATGAAGATACAAAGCACAACATACAACAATTTTTCACAACCAAAATACAGGAGCCTGTTAATTTGTTGCTTATGACCCCAGTATGGAAACGGGTTACCTAGGTATAATAATGTATATGAAAAATCAGTCAATGTCTATGCATTTTTAATGCAATTTATCCATGGTAAGGAGCACCAGCGAGTACCAAACAAATTACCCAGTCTATATGTCTTGGTTTGGTTCAGTCCGTTTTGTGGTGGATAGTAAAATGTGTACACAACCATGTTAAATTCAAAAATATCTAGTTTTAACAAGACTTCCCAATATCTGTTCGTGTATGTATAGGGTTTATATTTTGTAATTATAGTTGAAATAAATCCCTTGGGATAAGAAAACTACTCTGTAACCAGTACTTCCAAATAACGGGAATTTTCAATGGGAAAAGATCCTTCCAAAGAAATGGATATTGACTTCAACTCGGAAGAAAATTCTTATAACTAGGCTAGTATTAACAAGAGGGTTCAGCCAAAGATCAGCAACAAGATCAGCTCTAACTTTTCAGATTTTCATTCTAAACTTAATGAAGTTCATTTTTGCCTTATCATGCATTGATTGCTTTTGTCCATATGGTCCCAAATTTCTGCTTGCAAGAGTTTGTTTGTGTGTTATCGTATATGGTAAATTTTCATAAAAATTGGATTCATAAAACTGTCCTTTAATAACTAATTGTTGAAGTATTAAACAGGCTACCAGAATCACTCATTATTATGTGGGATGTGATGCTATTAAAGTTAATAATTCATGTGGACATCAAACTGGTAATACTGCTATGAATCCACAGGTTTATAGATAAGTTCACTGTCATGCATAATGAATATTGTAAAATACCCCAACATTGAAAAGGTCAAATAGCATTAATTTTGAAATCACTTATTAAATCTTTATCAAATGCCAAATTAAAGGTATACATTACAACTATATCAGACTGAGGCTTAGGTGTGTTTGGAGACCCTCCAGACATCATGTGGAGAGCCCCCATAAAAACAAGTGGGAAAATATACAAAGAATCTCCAGAAAAAGTTGAAAAGTCTTTGTGAGAGTGGCACACCAAGCACATTTGAAGCTGTACATGTTTGTACTTTGTATCATCTAAAAACATTTAGTACAGGACTTTTTCCCCACAATCTTAAAAAATGGTGTTGGGTTTTTCTCGACTGCCTGAAAAAAAAGTGTAGGAATTTTCTCCACAGGTGTCAAAAAGTTGTATGGCTTTTTTCTGTAGGGCTTTTCTCTACAGGGCTTTCTTCCATACATATCAACATTCAGTTACAGTGCTGTAGATACACACAATCGTAGAGGATTTAACTGTCGTATAATTTACATAAAATATCTCGGCAAGTGGTTAGGGTTTCTTCATTCTTGAAAATATTCAGTATATACTAAAAGTAAACAATTTCTCCTTTAAGCAAAGCTGTCAAAAATGGTTCCTTGGTTTAGGAAGAAGTAAATATCAGGTATTTGGCAGGTACTTTCACTCATTGAATTTTTCCATGTTATTTGGAACGACTGGAAGCAATCATTATATTTATTTGCTTTGTCCTAATCCCTTAAGATATTCAACTCAAGAAGTGAGAGCCGTATGTAAATCCTATAAAAATGTATGTTAATGAGGTTTCGGCCTGATTCTAAATAGTTAAAAACACTTGTTTCTGAACATTATGGATGCTGTTGTCACCTGTTCTAGATGAAGAACTGACTTTATCTCAAGACAACCATGAGAACCGCACATGACTCTCCTTCTTAATTTGCTCACTGAAAAATCTCAGGTAATATTTTTGTTTTGAATGTCATTATTTCTTTTCTGTTACAGATGTGTTTGTGAACCCTCTGTTACCTGTGTTTTAGATTTTTTCATTCTCATTCATGTTTTGTTTGGATCTGTTGTGTGTCTGTTGCCAGTTGATGTAACAATTAGGCCATTGGCTGGGTGTCATCAAGGAAAGTTTGTGTTCCAATTGTCGAACTGACACAGTATAATGGTAAAATAATTCCATTAAATTGCTAAATTTATATACAAAACTTTCCTGGGGCCATATTCATAAAAGGTTTTAGCCAAGTCTTTGGCTTAACTTTTGTACAGAAATATCGCCAACTGGGCTAAGAGCTTTCATGAATACAGCACCTGAAATATTAAGACTGGTTTTATAGACTTGGCATTTACTTGAACCAGACATTAATTTGAAGATATAATCAGCTCTAAATTTGTTTTCAATGAATATTTTGAATAAAGTCATATAATTTTGGAAATGTAAAGTATGATGGTATGTACGGTATTTCTTAATTGAAATATTTCTGAATTGAAACAATCGAGGGAAACCAATTTATGTGTGCTCTAGATGAACATCTAGTAAGGAATACCGTTACTGCATCATATATTTTTATTTGACCAATATATATATATAGCAGCAGTGTTCTGCATATTTCCTTTGTGTGAACCTGTTGGCACAATATAAACCCATCCAAAGAGGTGGTTCCATATTCTATAAGTTTCCCTCTAACGACCCTATTCTCAAGGTCAGAGTGGATCAGGGCTGTAAAGTGCCATAATTTGCCAAAAAAGTCAAGAAAATGCAAATGCAGCTGGACTTACCCAATTTATCTGGTAAGCAATTCCACCTAAATTTGGAGTACCTCATGAATTTTGAAAACCTGATCCATATGATATTGGTATGATTTCCACACAAGGGCAATAGGATATGACATGTTCAGATCCCTGACTCTTGTTGCTGTAGAATCCTGTTCTACAGTTCCTTCTTGATTTGACTTAGTGGCATTACAAAAAAATAGGAATACTTTGACTTTAAGAGTTGGGAAGCAAATACGACAATTTAAAAAAAAAATTCAGACATGTTTAATGTTATCCCGACTTTCATAAACGTTAATGATTGTACTTCAAAAAACATAGTTACCTAACTTTTGGCCCGAATTTCAAAATCGGTAAGAGCAGGAGCCAGAGTCTGCAGTATCAAACCACCTTGTAAAATTTAGAAAATGTTTAGTACATTCTTGGTCTGAGTGCATTTTTATATTTCCCCTGCAAGGATTCACCTCTGGGACTTGGATGCACAGTGGTAACACAGTTGCCTCCCACTTCTGAAGATGTGAGTACCAATCCTAGCCCAGATGTTGAGTGGGCAACAGGGTAGATACTTGCCAGGGCATGGTTGCTGTAGGGGTCCTTAGGATCATTTTGGTTAGTAAGTTTGGCAGCATAATGACAGGTTGTCAACTCTGTATGGGTTTGACTACCAGAAATGGTAAATGGTGAGGACCTCTTCCAGTCTGACTCTTGACACCTAAATGAGACTTTAAACGCCAACCTAGACATTGGCCAGTTAAAGTAATTTCTTAAGTATATGGCCATCTTTAATTACAGAAACCAAAAAATTTTAAAACAGTTTCCAGTGACAAAGAGTCTGAATTTAAATTAACCATTCTCATTTGTAAAAAGTGCTGTAACAGATCTGTCAATGATAGATTTTTTCAGTCAAGATCTTGTATATTATAGAAACTCAGTGAAATTTTAATAAAACATAAAAAATTATTACCATTTATATTTTTTTCATTAGTAATATTTTGTCAGCCATGTTTGTTACTTTGTTCAATTCTAAGGCAAGTAATTAAGCATCCCTGAAAGGGCGCTTATTTGTTTTTGCTTCAGTTTCCTCGCCGCTGCCGGCACCGCTGCCAGCGCATTATGGTCTCCCTTGAATATCTCCCTTATTATTGGAAGCTTAAATCTAACCATATTTGGCAGTTATATACCTTAGGCGTGGGAAAAAGTTTTCACATGCTTAAATTTGACCTTTGACCTTTATAAACAAAATGTACTAACCGCAGAGGGTTATAGTCTCATACGCATGTTTATACGATCAAAAACGCAAGCTGATTAGATTTTGGGAGTGATTCGATGAAAATTGACCGATTTATAAGTGATTTTCTCACACGTACCAACCAGAAAGCTTAAAATTCATGTGAACCTCCAAATTATCGTCCTAAGTATTGCATTTAGAGCCATAAAATGTATTGGGAGGTAGTAGGAAACCATATGTGGAGAGTCTAGAAAGCAAGTCAGATTTATCCCCTGACCCTCCTTATGGGTCAAACTGGGATCATAAAATAGCCGATTTTATGTTTTTGCCTTATTATTGCTTTTACAGTTTTAAAATGTATTAAGAGGCATCGGAAAACTATATGTTATGTGAAGAGTCTATTTAGCTGGTCAGATTTACCCATGACCCCATCTTATAGGTCAAACTGGGGTCATAAAAATAGCTGATTTGGTCCTTGTATCTTCTTTATTATCACATCATACCTTTATTTACATCTTTAGAATGTATTGAGTGGGTATAGGAAAGCATATACAGAGAGTCTACATAGCCAGACAGATTAACCCCCAGCCCCTCCCCCCCTCCAACTTAAGGGTCAAACTGGGCTCATAAAACAGCAGATTTTTTACTCCACAGCCCTTAAGGGCTGTCGAGGTATTGTTTTCACCCATGGTGTCTGGATGGGCGGGCGGGTGGTCGCCGGGAAAAAGTTTGTCCGGGCTGTATCTCAGAAACTGTAAGGTGTCGGAAATTGATACTTGGTAGGGACATTGGTTAGGATGTGTAAATGTGCAACGTCATAGTCTGACCTTGATTTGACCTTTGACCTTGCTGTAGTGACCTTGACCTATAAAATCTTGTCCGGGCTATATCTCGGAAACTGTAAGGTGTAGGAAGTTGATACTTGGTAGGGACATTGGTTAGGGAGTGTAGGTGTGCAACATCATGGTCTGACCTTGATTTGACCTTTGACCTTGCTGTAGTGACCTTGACCTATAAAATCTTGTCTGGGCTCTGTCTTGGAAACTGTAAGGTGTAGGAAGTTGATACTTGGTAGGGCCATTGGTTAGGGGTTGTAGGTGTGCAGCATCATGGTGTGACCTTGATTTGACCTCTGACCTTGTCGTAGTGACCTTGACCTTTAAAATCTTGTTATACCTTTGGGTCAGTCTTTTGATGCAGATTAAGCACTGTTAAAGTCATTATATTAGAATTCACTAAGAATTTTACTTTTACAACTTCCCATTGTAACAGATGGAATTTCATCAAGTGAGCCACAGATGTTGCTCCAACACCATACATAAGCATTCATTGAATGTATTACCACTTCTGTATGCATGGTAATATTCAAAACATCCAAACCATAATTCGGCCATGCCAGATGTAGATAAAGAGTGTCGTAATGTTTAGTTTACGATTAATGCTGTCATCTTGTTATTGAATTGTCTTGTTTTAATACTTCATCTTTACATGTATTATCTTTCTCTTAGACATTATTTTCTCTTGTTTGGACCTTTATATAACTAACTGACAGTGCTCTGAAAGTATCCTGAACTTTGTACTGATACAGTACTTCTTTATCTCATGGTGTTAAAAATATTTCCCCAGGCTGTGGGGTACGGGCATCTCTGATGCTATTTTTTCTTTTGGCCTTATATCTCCTTTAATATTTCTTTTACAGCTTTAGAATCGATTCCATATATGGGGAGTCTATACTAAGCCAGTCAGGTTTACTCCCTGACCCCCTCTTATGGGTCAAAGTGGGGTCATAAAATAGCAGATTTTCTGTTTTTGCTTTATATCTCCTTTAAAACTACTCTTCTTACAAACTATAGCATTTATTAAATTAACTTTTCACAATTTATGACCATAGAAAACAAAATAAAACTTACATTTTTCTTTCATATCAATGCAATCTCCACACTGTCTGCTTAACATTCGCTATAATTTCTCTCTGTGCTGAATGTTTTTCTTTTCAAAAACCTTTTTCTACTTTATACTATATTGCATCTAATCTTTGGGGATGCTTTGTTATTGTTAGCAAAAACATTTTTCTAGTTAAATTTCTTTATTATGTACCAAACACTAGGCCAGAATTCTTTCTCTTAAGTGATCTGTAGAAGCAAGAGCCTCGCTAGAGCTCATGCTTAAAAAATGCATCACCTCAGGGGCTTTATTATAAAAATTATGGTAATTAGTAAGTTACTAATTGCCAGTGTAAAATGTTGACCAACAAGTATGAAGTGTCATGCTTAGCTATTTACAACATAGGTCCTCTGGCTGAGTGATTTTCTCACAAATGGCAAATGTTGTGTTCCTGTCGGAGTAACTAACCTGGTTTTTGAACTTAATGTAAAACACTAAGTTTGGCTTTGCTATGTAATATACAATGAACATTTTCAAATAAACTTGTATAAGCACTGTATCAAAATCAACCACCATATGTAGAATCCCCAATGAAAGCCAACCCTTACTGAAAAAGTGACGAATTCTCTGTGAATTGTGTTATGTGTGTCATTATATTTATGGTTTTGATATTGCAGTTAAAGTTTATTATGTTTATTGCTTTGTTTATCTAAGTTTATATACTATCCTATATTTTCAAGTAAGAATATTAAGTAGTGCAGGAAGTATTATGGGCCATCAACACTACAGTTTGAGACAGATAGTTTCTTATTAAACAATAGAGCAAATGATATCATCTCTCTTTTTTTCTAAAATGGTCAAATAAAGTTGATGCCAAGTAGACCACCAGTTTATATAGCACTTTATGGAATTCTAAATTAATTTATCTTCTATATAAATAAATGTGAAATTGTGAATATATATTTGTGTTATATTCACCCTGTTTTCTCTTTGTTCATGATGATAATCCTACATTTTGTGTATAGTTTAGAATGCCATGAATTTCCAAAATATCACCCAGGTTCAATTTAATAACAGTTTTGACAAAATGCATGAGCTACTAATACCCAGTAGTGTTATAGTTAGAGCCATTTGATTTATATAATCTGGGAGGCTGCCATGACCAGTCCTGTTCAAAAGAGCAGGGTATCAGAAGAAAACACAAAAAAAATTGTTCCAAATGAAAAAATAAGACTGATGACATGCTCCTGATTATTTGCATTCCCACTGTTTCTTACTGTTAGCATCTGTTTGTCATGACTATGCTCCCAACTTGTATGACTGTAGAAATAAATGACAAATGACCAATAACATTCTGCTATGATGCCCAGGTCAGACAGTGACGAATTTTAATGGCAAATATCTGAGAATAGTAAATTACCTAATGTTCTTGGCTGATTCTTCATTGTTCTTCCATTGTCTTCAACTTTCCTCATTTGGCGACAACCTGATGTTCAAAATTGTCACCCGAGTTTTCACCAATTTTTAATTTCACAATGGCAATTTCAACCAAAATTCTTCATTTTCTTCAGTGACATGGCTCTGCCGTAGGGTAGTCGCCAACAAGTCATACTGGTTTCTTGTTCTCAACTCATTCTTTCTTTGTGGTAGAAGATTCTTCACAGATCTCCTTCATTCTATCGTACCAATTGCTAAGTGGTGGGATAATTGTAGGAAAATTGACAGATTTCTTCAATTCTTCAAAGTGTAGTCTTAGTATGATCTTGTTTTATTGAGGCTTAATCTCAGGACAATCGAAAAACATCAAAGAACATTGTAGAAGTCTGCAAATCTTTTTATCGTGTGACCACACCTTCCTTCCTCTTTTGGAAAATTCTGGTGAAGTTGAAATTGCCTGTATTCTTCTATAATTGCCAAAATGATCAAAGCACCCTCCTGAGCCTGTGACCTGTGCATAAAGACCGCATTAATATTGGGGCAACTCTAGGCAGTCAAACTGAGCTGTTACACTTGGGCCATATTCAGGGAACATTTGGTTTATTATTATTTTCGAATAGTCTCTGTCACTAAGTTTCATCATAACTGTTGCATGTTTGTGATTTTGTTGTTATTTATTTCCATGTGTTGCATTATGTTATAAATAGTAAGTGTCATTCACTCCACTCTAATATAAAAATCATCCCCCAGAAAAGCCGATCTGCAGTCATCATAAATCTCTTAAAAGTCTTAAGATATTTGTTATCAAAATGGCTGAAAATTATATACGGCAATATTAACAACATTGAGACTAAATGCTGAAAACATCTAAAATAACAAGGGATTTTGGTGGTTTAATGTAGATTTACCTCCAGAGTTGTAATGGTTTGAATCTTTGCACTGACCAAAAGTGTAAACATTCCTAGGTGTTTGCTGATGTTTGATTTCTTTACAAAGAATCTTAACCTATTTGTAATTGTTTTATTGTAACTTTTATTTACACAAAATACACAAATAAGTGGGGCATATTATTTGGTTAATAAGGTAATATTTACATCACACATCTATAAACTCCTTTGCATGTGTATTTTAATTTCTCTTATAATGCCTCGCACAGTAAAGTTATCCCTATGCCACAAGCGGACTAAAAAATGCCCAGTGTATGTACACATATGGTATCTTTCTCACTGTCTTTGATCAGCTCTCAAAGCTATCCTTCTGTCCGGTAACGCATCAAAAGTGACCTACTTCAAACTAGGTCAAATGTTTAAAGAAAAACAAAACAAAATAATTTATTGCCCTATTTACAATAATGATTCTTACAAAAAATATGTGTTAATATACAGTACTTGCATAAATTAATTTTCGTAATTTCCTAGTTTGTAGCAGAAATGGTTGAAATTTGGTTTGTTTTCAGTTACTTTGGAAAGGTCCCGGATATGCCGGACAGAAGAATGACTATCACTAAACAGGACAGACAGACTGACATTTATGACTTATACTTATTCAGCCCTGCATATAATGAGGAATTCACCCTACGGTAAATGTAAAACTGACACAATTCACTTGTGACAATACATGATACAGAAACTTTTGCACACAAATACTCTACAACACTCAATCCCTTGTGGCCATGGCAATACATGGTTTGAGACAATAGTCCTCAATTTACTAATCACAAAACATATTATATGGCAGGTCATTTCTGACCACCACCTCAACCAAGGATGAGGTCAAGTACATATTATCCCATCGTCAATAGGGATCTTGGTAGAGCAGTGGTAACAAAAATTGCCTCAGCGCTGACCTTGTGAGCTTTAATTGTGGCAATCTGCCAGTGTATCAGAGTGTCATCATATACCTCATACAAATTGTGTTCCAAGTGGTGATAAACCCAAATATGGCAAATTAAATGAAATCGCAAATGTAATACAGTGAAAAGAATCTTAATGTGCCATCTTACATGTAACTAAATGTAGTTGGAGAATGACATGGATAACTCCTGGTTTTTAGTTTAGCCTTTCAAATCATCAATAGTCCTCTGCGGGACGCTTGTTTGTATGTTGGAGGATATCTGGCTCCGCTGGCTCTGTGAGCTCCACGTTTTCCTTTCCTCATAACTCTGTGACCGTTCGCCAGATTCCTTTCAAATTTGGCAGGTGCAGTAGCCCGGTGGAATTTTGTTGGATATGCAGCAGTGATATTTCGACCAATATTAGAGGTCACATGACCAAAAATGCGTTTTTTGGAAGGCTGTCCTTGTCTGGATGATAACTTATGAAGCATTTAATCTGGCAGGGATAGGTTAAGAAATGACTGAGTTATTGATGATTAATTAAGCATTAACAATTTTATTAACGAGTAAAACACAAAACTGCTTGTATCTCCTTAACCGTGCGAGATAGAGCGATTTCGTCGAAATTTTTGACCGACAGTACTCTTTCCAATTTTCCACAAATTGTTTCCTCCCTAAAAATGGGGGTCATATTCAATTTTCAAATTTCTCACAAAACTACAAAACTTAAAATTACAATTAAATATAGGCTCATAGTATCCACCTGAAATTTAGCAAATACCTTCCTCATATATATATCTGGGCGACATTAAATTTTCGCAGGGATAAGTTAAGAAATGACGGAGTTATTGATAATTAATTAAGCATTAACAATTTTCTTAATGAGTAAAACACAAACTGCTTGTATCTCCTTAACCGTGCGAGATAGAGTGATTTTGTCGAAATTTTCGACCCTCAGGGTGTCTAAGCAAAGTACTCTTTCCAATTTTCCACAAATTTTCTCCTCCCTAAAAATGGGGGTCATATTCAATTTTGAAAGTTTTCACAAAACTACAAAACTTAAAATTACAATTAAATATAGCCTCATAATGTACACATGTAGAACAATACTGATATATGAGTTCTTTTTGAAACCATTTTCTTCATAAAATAGAAGGTAAAATGGGAAAACTTAAAATTTTTGTCTCGCCAAAAATGGTGGCAATTTTAAATTTTGGAATTTTTCGCAAAAATCACAAAACAAAAAAATACTTATATCTCAAAAACCGTGCCAGATAGAGCGATTTCGGCAAAATTTTAGACCCACAGGGTATCTGTGAAGTCTTGCCCTTCCAACTTTTAATGCATTTTTCACTTGCTAAAAATGGCGGCCATTTTGAATTTTCGAATTTTTTTCAAAAATGCTTATATCTCGAAAGCCGTGCTAGATAAAGCAATTTCAACAAATTTTTGACCCTCGTGGCATCTCTGTAGATTAAGTTACCCAAATTTGAAAGCATTTTTGTCTTGCCAAAAATGGTGGCCATTTTGAATTTTTGAATTTTTCGCAAAAATCGCAAAGCACACAAATGCTTCTACCTTGAAAACCGTGCAAGATAGAGCTATTTCAGCCAAATTTTTGACCCCATAGGATATTGTTGAAGTCTTGCCTTTCCAAATTTTAATGAATTTTTCAATCGCCAAAAAATGGCGGCCATTTTGAATTTTAGAATTTTTTTGAAAAATGCAAAACACAAAAATGCTAATATCCTGAAAAACGTGCTAGATAGAGCGATTTCGATAACATTTTTGACCCACAGGGTAAATCTGCTGGGTATCTGACCTAATTTTCAAAAAAAAAATTTATCTCGCCAAAAATTGCGGCCATTTTAATACAATAATACTTTTTATTCAGATTTTTACATTATTTTTTGCACAACTCAGGACTTAAAAAATAAATGATTCCCTAAAAAGCCCACCAGGAAAAGAAAGCCCATCAAGTGAACCCCATTACTATAAAAGCCCATCACACAAAAAGGCCAGCGGCTGAAGTGCTTGGTTGGGCAACTGTCCATCAATTTTTCAAAATTATAAGACAATTGACAGTCTCTTCTATTTCAGTTTTTATTTTATTATAAAAACAATCCTTTATTTTTTATGTCAGCTGACTTGTCAGTCAGCTGACATTATGTCATCACTCTGCAGCGTGGGCGTACGCGTCCGCATGAACAACTTCTTTTCCAAAACTACAAGGCCTAGAGACATGCTGTTTTTTTAAAAGATACTTTATCTATCGAGGATGAAAAATTGTTCAAGGCATGCAAATCTGTCTGTTCGTCTGTTTGCTAGAGACATTACAAGGGGGGTACCCCCACCAAAAGTGTGAAAATTTCAACTTTTTATCATAATTTTCTCGGTGACTATTGCAGGGATTTCTCTCATATCTTGCATATATGTACTAGGCCAGAGGTAGATTCTCTTGTGTGAGTATGAGACCTGGATCTGTCTTACTTTTTTTTTAATAAATTTTTTTAATAATTTTTAATGCATTAAAATTCATGAAATCATGCACTAAATCACTTATAACTTCAAAAGTGTTGCATTTACAGCATTTTGTGAAAATATGTTGTTCAGCTACTTTTTTCATAGCTACAATATGGTGAGTAAGTTGGGTGTCTGTCTCAATAGCTAAGTGAGTAATAGCTACTTTTGGGCTTTTCAGTAACTTCCATTATGAGTAAAATCACTTGTAACTTAAAAACTATTGCATTTAGAGAATTTCGTATAAATATGTTATTCAGCTACTTTTGGGCCAGCTATAACATAGTGAAATTTCAGACCTGTAGCTCATGGCATAGCTGAGTAATAGCTACTTTTAGGTTATCACTGTTGAGTAAATCGCTTATAACTTGAAAACTATTGCATTTAGAGAATTTCGTATAAATATGTTATTCAGCTACTTTTGGGTCAGCTATAACATAGTAAAATTTCAGACCTGTAGCTCATGGCATAGCTGAGTAATAGCTACTTTTAGGTTATCACTGTTGAGTAAATCACTTATAACTTGAAAAGTGTTGCATTTAGAGCATTTTGTTAAAATATGTTATTCAGCTACTTTTTTCATAGCTACAATATGGTGAGTAAGTTGGGTGTCTGTCTTAATAGCTAAGTGAGTAATAGCTACTTTTGGGCTTTTCAGTAACTTCCATCATGAGTAAAATCACTTGTAACTTAAAAACTATTGCATTTAGAGAATTTCGTATAAATATGTTATTCAGTTACTTTTGGGCCCGCTATAACATAGTGAAATTTCAGACCTGTAGCTCATGGCATAGCTGAGTAATAGCTACTTTTAGGTTATCACTGTTGAGTAAATCACTTATAACTTGAAAACTATTGCATTTAGAGTATTTTGTTTCAATATGTTATTCACCTATTTTGGGGTCAGCTATAACATAGTGAAGTTTCAGACCTGTGGCTCATTTCATAGCTGAGTAATAGCTACTTTGAAGTTCTCACTGTTGAGTAAATCAGTTATAATTGGAAAACTATTGCATTTACAGAAATTTGTGCAAATATGTTATTCAGCTACTTTTGGGTTAGCTATAACATAGTGAAATTATAGACCTATAGCTCATGGCACAACTGAGCAATAGCTATTCTCAGGTACTGACTGTTGAGTAAATCAGCTATAACTTGAAAAATATTGCATTTGGAGTATTTTGTTAAAATATATTGTTCACCTACTTTTGGGTCAGCTATAACATAGTGAAATTACAGACCTATAGCTCATGGCATAGCGAAGCAATAGCTATTTTCAGGTTCTCACTATTGAGTAAATCAGTTGTAGCTTGAAAACTATTGCATTTACAGTAGTTTGCTTAAATATGTTGTTCACCTACTTTTGGGTTAGCTATAACATAGTAAAATTTCAGACATGTAGCTCATTGCATAGCTGAGTAATAGTTCCTTTGAGGTTCTCACTGTTGAGTAAATCAGTTGTAACTTGAAAACTATTACATTTAGAGTAATTTGTTAAACATGTTATTCACAGAATTTTTGGTCAGCTATAACATAGTGAAATTGCAGACCTCTATGTCATGGCATAGCTTAGCAATAGCTACTTTCAGGTTCTCACTGTTGAGTAAATCATTGTATCCACTGGATAGCCGCAGTGTGTAGAGAGAGATTTCACCATTACTGCTCTGATGAAAAAAAATATTATAGCTAGCTTTCTTAAGTTTGCAGTATAAATTAATAACCATAAAATGTTGTCTGGGAATATTTTTGGCCTCATTTTGAGAAACAAGATGGCCGCCACAGGTGCTTTTTTGTCAGTCATGAAAAGTGCTTATATCTCCCTTATTATTGATCCTAGAGGTTTGGGATGATAAACCAACCTGTAGGAAATCATGGGGTGGGAATCTTTTGGTGTGGTCAGATTTGACCTTCAATGACCCCTCCTTCAAGGTCAAACAAGGATAGCCAAACTTAAAAGTGCTTATAACTCGCTTATTATTGGTCCCAGAGGTTTGGGATGGTAAACAGACAGGAAATCATGGGCTGTGAATCTGTTGATATGGTCCGATTTGACCTTGGAACCCTCCTTCAAGGTCAAATGAGGATAGCGAAAATTGAAAGTGCCTACAACCCGCTTATTATTGGTGACAGAGATTTGGGATGGTAAACCATCCCATAGGAAATCATTGGCTCGGAATCTTTTGGTATGGTCAGATTTGACCTTTGGACCCCTCCTTCAAGGTCAAATGAGGACAGCCAAGCTTAAAAGTGCTTATAACTCATTTATAATTGGTCCTAGAGGTTTGGAATGGTAAACCATAGGAAATCATGGGCTGGGAATGTATTTGTGTGGTTAGATTTGACCTTGGACCCCTTCTTCAAGGTCGAACGAGGATATTGCATTTGTAGTATTTCTTTAAATATGTTTTAACCTATTTTTTACACTTAAACAATTACCTTGTTATTTTCCTTCATAATACCATTTACAGGGCACAACTTTTTTATCCTTTTCTTCTGTCAGCTTCGGAATTTCTTTCGAACTTGCTGTTCAGTTACCATTTACTGTATTTCTGTACAGCCCTTTTCCTGATAATTATTCTGTCCTATAATCACCTTCACAAATCAAAAACACTCAGTCAGCTGACACAGTGCCCGTTCACGGGCACTCTCCTCTTGTTTTATTTATGTCAAAGAAAAGATGTATGTGGTGTGCATAGGTACTCGGGTTAGGTCAATAAAAATTAATATTTCATGTATAATCTGTGTATGAATTTCTTGAAAGTTAAGAAATCAAATGACGATCAGTGAATGAGGATTATTGCAAAGGTATTAAATTGCAATTTCATTTGCTTTTCCTGCAAATCAAAAGATGTTAACAGTGAGATTGTATTTGCAAGTTACACATATTTTTCTTTTCATTTTTGTTCCGTCAAGGGAAAGCCTCTCCTGAGCACCAACTCACAGCATGTGCTGTACATTTAATTTTATACCCATGTTGTCTTTTGCAGTAACATAACATAGTGCACTTCCTATTGACCAGCACATAGAACATAACATTAATTTGTCTTTTTAATATATTCACTTATGACTTACCTCACTTATTGTAATAAATATATACATACTTTATTGGATGAATTCCAACAAATGGAATGTATTCTCTCCTAAAATGACCAATACAGTCAAGTAAACACTGCTTTATAGACACAAAGGCATGTTTAGCCCTCAATACAGATCTTAAAATGAGAATGGTCTTTGATAAAAACATAAACACCTTTGTGAAGTTAAGACACAGTGACTTGAGTATTGCTTTTTTAAGGAAGGAAGGTATGTAGCATATACGACTGTATAGCCTTGCTACAGGCTCAAGTTTATATATAGTAATGGACAACATAAATTATATTGCAACTTTGAATAATGCGCTTATATATATTTTAAGTTGCCATACTGCTGACATGCTTGCCTTTGAAATTATGAATGAGTGCCTTATGATTATCCAATATTTCTGCACATATCTCCTGAACATATGGAACAAATCTGGGCCTTAAGCAAGGCTAATGACTGTATAACGCAAACACCAACAAAACACTGGCAGCTAAGTTAAGCCCCAAATACCGCATGTGATATCATCATACAGTATGTTAAATTATTTTTGTTTGAATTGACTATATTGCCTATTGGTACTGATATCTCTGTTGTTTCTTATGTCTTAAGGAGCACTCCCTTCAAACTAGAAAAATGCCTATCAGGAAATAAGCTTATCACATTAAAAGACTATATTTCCATTTTTTTTAAATGCAAAAATGCTTGTATTTCAAAAACCGTGCTACATAGAGTGACTTTGACGAAATTTTGAACCCCCATTTTCAAAAATTTGGGGCCCCCACCACAAATGGCAGCCATTGTTCATTTTCAAATTTTTCGTAAAAATCGTAAAACACACAAATAATTGTATCTTGAACAACCGTGTCAGATACCGTGATTTCAGAAAAATTTTTGACTCACACCAAATGAACCATTTATGGAGAGCATTTATGGTCAAGCAGTCAGCTCCAGTCATCTTCCACCTTCCTTTTTGGGACGCTTTGTTTTTGCTGTGCAAAAACAATCCTTTTCTTTTTGCAACAGAATCCTCTAGTTATCACATGTTTTTGTTCAAGTTATAACTTCAGCCACAAAGCAATAAGCATTCTCTGAAATTAGTACTAATGTTGTACATTTTTAAAGCACCACTCAGATTCAATTTAGTGCTAGTTTTGTATAATAATTAATACTACTGTAAAATACCTAAGTACCTTTTCCACATTCCTTTCTATCGCATGATTGGTCCACTATATTTGGGCAATAATTAAGACCCTTTTAATCATCTCTCGGAAAAAGTAGGGTACTCATTCCATTTCAGTATTTGGCGTAATTAAAATGGCAAATTGGTATCTCTCAAGAAAAAAAAATTACCATAATCCTTCTAAATTTTTTAAAATTTTAATTCTTACAGGTAAACAAAGCAGTTTGTCAATGCTGAGTCTTTCAGCCCCTGTGGCTCATATCCCAAGTACACGCTCACTGCACCTCAGTCCTACCCATCACCAATACCAGCATTACAACAACCACCAGCAGTCATCTCCAAAACGGCACTGCCATCAGCACTCTAGTCCCTGGACCAGGAAAAAACTCAGTCGTGGAGATGCCCTGACACAGGAAGAGACGGAGACTTTGCTGAAGAGCGACACATTTCAGCAACTTCCTCCTTCACCCCAGCAACTGCACAGCAGTGCAGAGAGCTTTAGTGACAGTGTCACTCCACTTCTAAGCAGAAGCTACCATCATTTGCTGTCACCATCTTCTACACCAGCCAGCTCGCCCATCCGGGACAAACAGTCCTACGCAAAAAGTCACCCATACTACTACTCTGCATCCCTTGGTGGTCACCATCACCCTCCATTATCGCAACATCGGCAGCCCCCACCAAACGCAAAGACCAGGCTCAAGAACCTCCTACGCAAGGCCAAATCTGCACAACATCATCATCATCCTCATCAGTATCATGGCAACCATCAGAAAGACCCAAGAGAAAAGCATCCCCATGACAAATGTGTTAGTAGTAGTGGTAGCAGTAAAACTCATCAGATCATGGACTCTGTTTCTATCTCAAATCAAGATCTCAGGGGGGTGGACCAATTTGTTCAACCTCAGAATATCTCCAATATATCTAGTAGAGACTATCCACTTTTAGCTCAGAAGGATCTGCCATATAGTGTTTCTATGCCAACAGTGGTGGTGTGTGCCAGTTCGCCCATTGAAAACCGCACCACTGTGAATAGCCAGCAGCAGGAAAGTGGCAGCAAAACAAATACCATCGGGATGCAAACCTTCCGGGATAATTCGACTGTCAATTCAACTGTCAATGGTTATATTGATGTAAGTTCAACGGATTGTACACAGTTAGACAACAGGCCCCTTGATAGGAATGCGACTGCCAATCAACAGACAGATGAAGAAAACAATGTCAAGGCAAAGATAGCTGGACTGTCTATAGATTCGGATATTTCCTTCATTGATGGAGATTAGCCACCATTTATGGGGTCCTGTTGGCAAATGGCCATGATCACAAGACTTGCAGTAAGTGTTGCATCTGATAATTTACATAATAAATTATTTCATGGTATTTAAGAAATATCAACTTTTGTCACTGTATACAGCATTCTTACCCTCCTCCAAGGAGGTTATGTAATTATTGGCATGTGTTAGTCTGTTTGGTTGTCCATTTGTTTGCAGACTAGCAGAAGTTTTGGACAGATTTTTATGAAAGTTGTAGAAACTATTGACAGTGGCACAAGGAACAGATGATTAAATTTTGGTGGTAATACGGATGAATGTCTGGATCCAGGACATACCCAGGTGCCCAAAGCTTATAATGTTAGAGAGAGTGGAGATGAATATCTACTCTGTTAGAAACAAATTTGTTTAGGCTTTTTTCACATCATTAGGACTTTCTCTCTGCTGATAGATGCCACTTTTTTCATTGACCTCTTCCTTGCTATTGAACTAACTGGTGTTGGACAGTTGGCATGTAGAAGGATATTCACATCAATATGGCACCACATAAATTATATCCAATCGTATTATTTTTATAGTTCTAAGCTGTTGTATTGGTAGCTTCTACGGTTAATGAAATAAATAAATTTATTAAAACTAAAATGTTATACAGCTCAAAATCAAGCCTGCTGTATTTATTTGTATAAATGCTTCCCCCCCCCACCCCCACCTCCACCTTTGCAATTTTAGAATTCCAAAAAAAATTACATTTTAGTACATCCCTAGTCAAATACTCTAACAGGAAACTAAAAACACAACAATACAAATTGCATAGATGAAACCTATTGCATTTACTCAGTATATAACCAACACAGCTAAGAGGTCAAGAAACTTTTATAGGGAAAAATATTTATGATGGAAAGTAAGATGCAAAATACTGTAATAGCTAATCTCTGCCAGCCCAAAACCTGCACATGAGGGTTCTATCATTTAACCCCACCCTTTGTAGCAAAAGTTCTCTGGTCCTATTGTAACATCATTTCTCAAAGACAAAATCACTATAGTCAGCTCTATAATCCATTTATCAGACAAAAAAGTAATGTTTCTCAGCTATTTCACTTGAGATATACGAACATTCCATCGTCATTTATTATGCCAATTTTGGGGTTTTTTTGTTCATGCGATGGTGATCATTCCACCTCACTGGTTATGTATTAAAGGCCTGCATTTATATCTGGTGGGGCATTATGTCATAATCCTGTTTTTTTAATCCAGTTTTGTGAATTTGGTTCTAAATATAGCCCAAAGTCTGCACACACTGTTCACACATAATCCAAGTTGACAAGGATGGAGGATTTGAATCTGGGTAACTCAGAATCATTTAAATCCGGGTTGAGCATCCACACTCCAGAGATAATCTGGTTTGGAAGGCCTCTAATTTTGTATATTCAGAAAATGGTCATGAGTGACTTCTTGGGCACAAATTGCAACAACTCGCATTAAAGCTCAATACACAGTAGATTTATTAAGTTAACAACTGAAACTACATGTGTCTTCCCTGGGAATTACCTATGGCACAGTTGAATATTTGCTCCATTAGTGGCAGAGGGTTTATTTGGCTGATTTAGCTTCAGTATAAATACTACTTTGTTCATGCAGAATTAAGCTACATACATAACCAATTCTGTTTTGTGCATTCATACTTCCCAGTATCATGGATTTACGATCCCAGTCTATTCTTGAAATAGACTGCAGCATAGACATTTTGAGCAGAATATAGACATCCATTATTGGCTATAACATCCCATTTGTACAAGCAAAGTTGCTGACATGACATTTTGTTGAACACGTCATGACCTTCTTCTTACAGTTTATAATTGACTTGATTACAAAAAAATAGTGAGTAGGTACTTAAGCCTATCAAAAAGGTTTTTGATACCCAAGAATAACATAAACACAAATGGTTGCTAACTAAATTGGTTAAAAATAGTATGTGGGAAACCTTCTCAAAGGGACCTTGGCTTGTTCTTAGAAAAAAAAAAACTATAAAAGGAAAATCAAGAATTGTCAGAATTTCAAATTGTGACAAAAAATGCATTAGAAACTCTGATTGGACTTTCTGATATCATTACTTCTAATCAGAGTTTATGATGTCAGGATTTGAAATTCTGATGGATTGGACTCTGTGATACATCTACATTTCTTTAAATGGCCATAACTTCCTTATTTCTTGTCCAATTTTGATAAATATGTTTAATATTGTTCACAGAATTCAAACAAAACAAAAATTGTGTCATCAAGAACCTTAAACAATACACAAGAACAGATAACTGTGCAAAGCTTGTGGCAACTTGCATATCCAGTAAAAAATGGGTCACTGCTTGAAAATTTGATAGAGACCATGTACCATCTAAGCAACCTGTATCCACATGCCGTATATATGGAAACATTTCTTCTATTTTATTATACTCGTTTTTGAGCCACGAGTTACAGCCAGATTCAGTTGTCTGTATGATTGAAAATGCCCGTTAATCTCTATTGCTGACATGTATAATTTTTCAGCGATTTTCTTGTGTATTCAGTTGCCTTGCTTTGTGAAATATACACACAGTGAGCTATATAAACTTAAATATGTGTAAAACAAGAGATATTTTAAGGATAAAATAACATAAATATCCCTATTCATTTTTACACATGTTATTATCTCCCGCCAGGCTTTAGCCTGTGTGCGGGGTGCGTGAGTGTGTGCGTGTGTTAGTGTGTCACGCAGATTTCTCCAAAACTACTACAGCTACAGATTTTTTGTAAATTAATTGTCCCAATGAATTTTCATGCCCTTGAAATTTTTTGGGGGGTTTTATGGACTTAGGCCTGAAGATAAGTGAGTAACAGCAATTTTAGCTACTTGGAGTAAAGGACTCATAACTGAAAAACTTTTGCAGTTACAGGTTTTCTTCAAATATGTTGTTCAGCTACTTTGTCCTTAGCTATAAGATGGTACATAGTTAGGGGTCCCGTTGCATGCCATAAGTGAGTAATAGCTATTTTCTTATTTGTAGCAAAATAATGACATAAGTAAATGTTGAATATCTTTAAAAGTGTTAAAGTTAGGGAAATCTTTTCAATATGTTATTCATCTAGTTTTTGGTAAGTAATCACATAGTAAAGTTTCAGACCTATTGCACATTGCATAGCTGAGTAATAGCTACTTTGAAATTTTGACTGTTGAGTAAATCCATTGTAACTCCAAAACTATTGCAGTTAGAATATTTTCCTAAAATATGTTGTTCAGCTACTTTGTCCTTAACTATAAGATGGCATATAGTTTGGGGTTCTGTTGCATGCCATCAGTGAGTAATAGCTATTTTTTATATGTAGCAAAATAATGACATATTATTATTAAGTAAATGTCAAATATCTTCAAAAGTATTAAAGTTAGGGAACTCTTTTCCCAATAAGTTATTCATGTAGTTTTTGATAAGCTATCACATAGTAAAGTTTCAGACCTGTTGCACATTGCATAGCTGAGTAATAGCTACTTTGAAATTCTGACTGTTGAGTAAATCCATTGTAACTCCAAAACTATTGCAGTTAGAATATTTTCCTAAAATATGTTGTTCAGCTACTTTGTCCTTAACTATAAGATGGCATATAGTTTGGGGTTCTGTTGCATGCCATATGTGAGTAATAGCTATTTTCTTATTTGTAGCAAAATAATGGCATAAGTAAATGTCAAATATCTTCAAAAGTATTAAAGTTAGGGAAATCTTTTCAATATGTTATTCATCTAGTTTTTGGTAAGCTATCACCTAGTAAAGTTTCAGACCTGTTGCACATTGCATAGCTGAGTAATAGCTACTTTGAAATTCTGACTGTTGAGTAAATCCATTGTAACTCCAAAACTATTGCAGTTACAGTATTTTCCTAAAATATGTTGTTCAGCTACTTTGCCCTGAACTATAAGATGGCATATAGTTTGGGGTTCTATTGCATGCCATAAGTGAGTAATAGCTATTTTCTTATTTGTAGCAAAATAATGACATAAATAAATGTCAAATATCTTCAAAAGTATTAAAGTTAGGGAAATATTTTCAAATATGTTATTCATCTAGTTTTTGATAAGCTATCACATAATAAAGTTTCAGACCTGTTGCACATTGGATAGCTGAGTAATAGCTACTTTGAAGTTCTGACTGTTGAGTAAATCCATTGTAACTCCAAAACTATTTCTTTTAGAGTAGTTTCCTAAAATATGTTGTTCAGCTACTTTGTCTTTAACTGTAAGATGGCATATAGTTGGGGGTTCTATTGCATGCCATAAGTGAGTAATGTCATTATTTTAAAAATGACATAAGTAAATGTCAAATATTTTCAAAAGTATTAAAGTTAGGGAAATATTTTCAAATATGTTATTCATCTAGTTTTTGATAAGCTATCACATAATAAAGTTTTAGACCTATTGCACATTGGACAGCTGAGTAATAGCTACTTTGAAGTTCTGACTGTTGAGTAAATCCATTGTAACTCAAAAACTACTGCAGTTACAGTATTTTCCTAAAATTATTTGTTCAGCTACTTTTTCCTTAACTGTAACATGGCATATCGTTTGGGGTACCATTGCATGTCACAAGTGAGTAATAGATATTTTCCTATTTGTAGCAAAATTATGACGGAAATAAATGTCAAATACCTTCACAAGTATTAAAGTTAGGCAAATCTTTTCATTTGTTATTCATCTTAAGTTTTGATAAGCTTACTTTCCTGTGTCCTTTATATTTTTGTTGCTTTTGCAGATCTAGGTCAATAGCTAAGTGAGTAGATAGCTGAGTAATAGCTACTAAACTGAGTAAATGTCTTTTATCTCTAAAAGTATTATAGGTAGGCAATTTCTTCTGAATAAGTCATTCACCTACTTTTGGCTGATCTACCACTTAGTTAAGTTGCAGATCTATAGCTTTTGGCATAGCACACTCATAGCTACTAAAATGAGTAAATGTTTTTTATCTCTAAAAGTATTGCAGATAGGCAATTTCTTCTAAATAAGTCATTCACCTACTTTTGGGTGATCTACCACATAGTCAAGTTGCACAACTGTAGCTCTTTGCATAACTGAGTAATGGCTACTAAAATGAGCAAATGTCTTTTATCTCTAAAAGTATTACAGGTAGGCAATTTCGTCTAAATAAGTCATTCACCTACTTTTGACTGATCTACCACATAGTGAAGTTGCAGATCTATAGCTCTTTCCATAACTCAGTCATAGCTACTAAAATGAGTAAATGTCTTGTATCTGTAAAAGTACTGAATATTGCAAATGTCTGTTATCTCTAAACATATTACAGATAGGCAATTTCTTCTAAATAAGTCATTCACCTACTTTTGGCCGATCTACCACATAGTGAATTTTCAGATCTATAGCTCTTTGCATAGCTCAGTCATAGCTACTAAAATGAGTAAATGTCTTGTATCTGTAAAAGTATTGAATATACACAATTTCTTCTAAAAAAGGCATTTACCTACTTTTGGATGATCTACCACATAGTGAAGTTGCAGAACTGTAGCTCTTGCCATAGCTGAGTAATAGCTACTAAAGTGATTAAATATCTTTTATCTCTAAAAGTGTTACAAAAAGGTAAATTCTTCTGAATAACTCGTTCACATTTTGGATGATCCACCACATAGTGAAATTGCACATCTATAGCTCTTTGCTGAGCTCTTAGCAGAGTTATATACCTGCTAAAATGAGTAAATGTCTTTTATCTCAAAAAGTATTGCAGATGGGCAATTTCTTCTAAATAAGTTGTTCACCTTTTTTGGGTGATCTACCACATAGTGAAGTTGCACAACTGTAGCTCTTTGCATAGCTGAGTAACAGCTACTAAAAGGAGTAAATGTCTTTTATCTTTAAAAGTAGTGGACATAGACAATTTCTTCTAAGTAAGTCCTTCACCTACTTTTGGGCGATCTACCACATAGTGAAGTTGCAGAACTGTAGCTCTTTGGATGGCAGAGTAATAGCCACTGAAAGGAGTAAATGTCTTTTATCTCTAAAAGTGTTACATACAGGCAATTTCTTCTAAATATATCCTTCACCTACTTTGGGTTGATCTACATAGTAAAGTTGTAGAATCGTAGCTCTTTGGATGGCAGAGTAATAGCTACTAAAATGAGTAAATGCCTTTTGTCTTTAAAAATATTGCAATCAAACATTAAAGTGCCTCTTGCTTGTTGTCACTTCTACATGTGCCTCCATCTCACAAGAAAATTTATTTTCCACTATCTTTAGTACATCTAATTTATACGGCGGGAGATAATTGCATGCGTCAGAATGCTTGTTTTCTGGTGAACTGTTGAACCCACTTCAGCTGATTCTAAAGGATGGCATAAAAAATATACTTCCATTTAACCAAAAAGTCCATATAGCAGGACAAATTTCAAGCAAGAAAAGGCTTTATAAGGATCTGATATTTATGGCTACTTAAAAAGTGAGATTCTATTGAACAGAATTCAACTTAAAGGAATTAAAACTATATATTCTACTCAAAAGGACTTTTCACTAAAGTGGCTTGTCAGTGTACATAAATATGAAACAAATTCCTGGTACATAGCACCAAAACATAGTCACATGATGGTGAGTTTACAGACATCCATCCATATATTGATCCACCGTCCTGTCTAACATTACAAAAGTAGGGTATTTGGTGGGACTTTGAAATAATGTTTAAGACATAAAAAAAACATCCCTAAATCCCTGTGTCGTGATATTTTTTTCTCTCTCCCGGCTTGGGCTCAGAAAAGAGGGGTGAGAAGAAAGAAAGATTGTGTAATCAATATGGTTCTAAAGACATCATTTCCACCCTAGTCACGAGCTGAGGCGGACTAGAGGGGCCTTCACAGTGGTCTTGTGTTTGATCCTTATGGCTGATTTACCCCGTCGCAAATCTGAATATACAGATTCATTGGTTGGTATAAATCACCAGGACTTAAATTCACATTGCGCTGAATCCACATATTGAACAGAAAATTTATTCAGGATCTAAAAATACACAAATCATTTTCAAAATTTTCACCCAAATCTGTGAAACAAATCATCAATATTTACTTTAAAGTGTGACTGCTTTGTGGTCACTTCCAAATAAAAGAGGAAGCCATCTTATTACTGAAACAGTTGTTAAATTAATACCTCAATGCAAAATAAATCCTGCTATTAATTACAACTGGTGAGAGGACTGGTCGGTGGTGTTGGACAAAGATGGATTTAGTTGGTGTTTTCATATATTTGGGCTAGAGTGAACAATGACTGAGTTAATAAATAAAACACAATAAAATCATCATTTATAAGTTGATAATATAGAAGAAAAGGCTGAGAAATTACAATAATGTAAGGTGGGAGAGGTTTAAGCTAATCTGCACTTTTTTGAACGAATACTTCTTATATCAGTTTAAATGTTTAAAATACAGCCCCAAATAATATATTCCACCAAATTTATGGATTCAGTGCAGTATAAATCGTCCAATTTACATTAGTTTAAGGGGTTCTAAATTCTGTTGAAAAAGGTTAAAGTTCACAACATGCCAGTCTCTTGAGAATCCATTATGATGGTGGCATCACAGGAATTCCAAACTCATTCCACAAATCACTCCGCTGCTAAAATCTCTTGGTATGATGGTTAAAGCCCCTTTGGAAATATATATGATATCAATAAATCCTGCCTTTTGTTTATTTTGTCTTCATTTTGTGATAACATTTAAGAATGTATGTCACAAGGGTTATTTAGCTTATTTTACATTTATTATCACTCATTTTGTTTGAATAATAAATCAAATCAATATTTTACTTTAAACAATGCAAAAAAATCAGTTGTTCAACACATCCATGTCTTATCTCTTGAAAAAGGCTTTCCCAACTTAGTATATACTCTATCCAGCACATCCATGGTATTTGACGTGGCAATGACTA
Organism: Sabellastarte sp. h YS-2021; assembly: GCA_964017235.1. Classification (NCBI taxonomy): domain Eukaryota; kingdom Metazoa; phylum Annelida; class Polychaeta; order Sabellida; family Sabellidae; genus Sabellastarte; species Sabellastarte sp. h YS-2021. The sequence goes on along the minus strand of OZ024929.1, from coordinate 18,966,194 downwards.
TGGAAAAAAAGGTTTATTTTAATTGGATATTGGTGTTGCACCTTAGTGTCTGTCTAGCAGAGATTAAGCAAAATGAAAGTACTGAATAGAATAGAATCCACAATAAGGGGCACCAGTGAACATGAAAACTTTGATTTTTATTTTAGAATTGTCCACCATTTGTCATTGGATTTTAACACAACAGAAGCAGGCAGAAGCTTTGTTACTTTCCTGATTTTTTACTGGGATCCTATTTACTAAAGGGATCACTGAAAAGTGAGCCAGACATCAACTAAAGTTTATAACAAAAATCCAAAAAGCTATACATTCCCAATTGAGCTGATTTTTTTTCTTTTTCTTTGGGTGATCCCCTTGATCCTACACTGTCTATGTTTAGACATGTGACTATTCCATTTTAGGAAATGGTTAAAGAGCACTACCATATATGGGATTTTGGGGATTTCTGCTCATTCCTGGTCAGGCAAGATCATGGGATCCTTGCATAATTGCAGTCCACGTTCCTCTCAGTCTGCAAACTACTTGCCCCCCTGAATATGAAAAAAGTATAAAGAAACTATTCATAAAGCTAAGGAATGCATGTCTGAATGATCTCTAATAGTTAAGGAATGACTTATGAACTATACCTGAAGTGGTCTGCGATGATAGGCAGTGATTCAAAAAAATCCAGCGTTAAGTTAGGTGTTTAATGTGGGATCAAAGTCACATTCAGGTATCAGGTATCCATGTGCTTAATCTCCGAAACTCGCGGATTCTAAGGCGCACCATCCAAATCATAATGCATAAATGATAAGTTGTAAACCATAACAGGGTCATCACCAGGTGATCATCGGTGTTCGGTAGCAAGAAAAACTAAGGAGGAAAAGACTTCTGAAACAGATAGGTTTTAAGTCGCGTTTTGAAACATGATTGTGTTGGAGCAGTTCAAATTTCCAGTGGCAAATCATTCCAGAGTTTTGGAGTATCATATGAGGACTTGTTGAAATGAACTTTAGATTTATGAACTGAGTAACTATAGAAAGTGACTTTCAGGAACATCTTTTCTGGATTACTATGTCTTGTCTTAACAGCAGATGTACGTAAAGACAAATATGGGGCAAAGTATTTTGGCTTTCCAGCGGTAAGGAACTTGTATATGAGTAACAGGGTTTTGAAAATGATTCGTTGTTTAACAGGAAGCCAGTGAAGAGACTTTAAAATTGCCACAGGAACACTTAAGCGTGCTGAGGAATGATAAGGAACAGCTGTGGATCGTCAAAGAACAGTCAGGGTCCAGTTAGGAATATCTCCTGAATGACCCACAGATGTCATAATTGTGACCAATTATTAACTACTTATTTAAGCAATTATATTTTACAAAGAGCCTGTATTCCAAGCTGATAAACAACATTTTGAAGCAGCACTAGTGTTGTTTCTAATTAGAACCACATCTAGTTATGCTTCTAATTCCAAGCTGATAAACAACATTTAGAAGCAGCACTTAAGTTGTGGTTCTAATTACAAGCAGCATTTGATCCACTATGACATATATGTGGGAAACTATAAACTCGTCAGGCTGTTTAAGTGTTACTTGACATGAACTTGCCCACAAGATGTAGCAGTCACTAGTGCAAGTTGGGGGGAGTACTTAAATCGCACAGTGCACACACAAGAGTGTGCCTGGTGGAACGGTAAAGTGTAACTTCCCCCTTTGGATGAAGGCTTTAAGGGTAAAAGGATGTGTTTTTGGGAGGGCAGAGAGGAGGGGGCCCCTGAGGTGCACCAAGTGAGTGGGATGTCTTTTCGTTAGGAGTGGGACATTTTTACGGCCATTTTTTTCTCATGCACAGTTAAGATTATATTGATCTTTTGGTAATAAATAGATAAAAGGCCCTGTTATATGATGAGCAATACTGTTATATATTACCAAATGAAAGAGAACTTTTGTTATACCAGGAACAGAGATGGAGTAAGATATCTAAAGTTGGCCACAGTATGAAATTTGCCACTTGGGTTGCTCCCTATAAAATTAAGACAAAATAATGCTCCTTTCACACTATACAGGCGTATGCCCCGCGGTACTCGGCGGTGGAACTGCCTTCAAGGATGCCCCATACCTTTTGAGATAGATAGATAGATAGTTTATTTATGATAGTGACATGTACATACAAGTATAAATACAGAGTCTATTATAACAGATGGAGTTGTACCCAGCCCTACATGGGCTTATATGCCACCTGTACCAACTGTAGGTATGAAGACCTATACATCGTCCTAATCTTAAAATACTTTATCATAGGCAAACTCATAACATTTATCTCTTTTTTTCTTGTTGAAACTTGGGATATAGTTAGCAATTTAAACATTATTAATTAGATAAAATGTTGAGATTTGGTGTAGCATTCACACTACAGGTTGTATAATTCGCAGTTAGAGGGAGAAATGCCCCTGTTCTTCAGCTACCGTCGGAGGTTCGTATGCGACCTTGTGACACAGTGGCGAAATGTCCATTTACCTCCACTCACCTTATGTCTCTGTACTACACAGAAAGACGACCAATTCACAACCTTATATACACCGTGGACCACACCTTCAGTTACCATAGCAAGAAATTCATCTGCTCATGCTCGCTTTTGTCTGTGCATGCCCACAGTTCCGAAATCAGAGGCAGAAATTTTAAACAGTTTGAAACTTAGTAATACGCAAGATGCACAAGGTAATGGATTTAGCCACTGACTCACAATTTTGCCAAGGGATGTCAGGCGGTGATCCAAGAACAGGGACGTTTCACCAGAGGCGGCCTACCACAGGGCATACTACCTTTAGTGTGAAAGGGGTATAACCACAATGTGAGCAGACTTTGTATCAGTAGTCATTTCCACAATTTAAGTCAAGGATATAAAAAAGGAGTTTCATCCATGGCAAATTTTACACACTGCTTTGAAATTCTAATTTTTATATTAGGAATAAAAACCGCAGAACAAAAGTCAGGTCCAGTTTTGCCCTTGGGCCCTAAAGCCTAATACTACGTACCCTGTCAAACATTATATAGTATTATCCATATTATATTGAAGTATTTTATCTCTAAAAACAATCTAATTTCTGAATAATTACTTTGAGTATGACAAATCGGATTTCATTACTGTTCAATAACTATACATCGAAATAAAACAGTCCCAACTTTAGTAAAACCTTTTATCTGTGAAAGTTAAGCAACGCATTATTCTTTACTAAGATTCTGTTTTAAGTGAGACCGTTAAAATGAAGTCTATGATCCTTCGGCTCTCTGATCAAACTGAAAAGACTTCACCATATATATACTCAGTTGCTTAAATCTGATTGAGAAAGTAATTTAAGGTTATATATATATGTTTAATTCAAGAATGAAGTAATAGATAAAAAATCTAATTCAAGCATACTAAACATACGCTTGATTTATGGTCATGATATTATCGTTTATGTTCAAAACAATGTGACTTTGACAACGGTGTAACGTGAAATTTTTCCCGGAAGTAAAATTTTTCTTATGTGTCACTTCTAAACCACGAATCTCAATTATTATTGTAAATTATTTTTGTTAAATGATAGTTTAAGAAATTTAATGTAAAAAAATCGATAACTTTCAACAATATGTTGAATATTATGTAAAATAAAGTATTTTCGGTGCACTTGTGTTACTATACATAATTTTATCAAAAGAAGTTCCTCTTAAATTATATAAAACATTTCAAATACACAGTTCCATTTCAGTTTTGCCAATTTAAGGCAACAAGCAAACTTACACTTACAATTTTTAGTTACTATTCTGCTCTAACAGACAAAGATGACAACCACTATAATAATTGTTTATGAAATTGGACATAAAAACAAACTTGACTCACAGTCTTCCAGAGATATGGGAAAACAAACAGCACTATGTGAAAGTTAATCGTAATCCTCAAAATATGAATACATCTGGGTTTTGGGGGACATCACAAATTAAAGACCAGAATTTTCCTGACAAATTGTCATTTGCAATACATTAGACTATATCAGAGGAGAATATTAATAATTATGTAGTTTCAACAGTCAAAATATGAATAAACAAGGTCCAGTATTGGCAATCCAATATCAAGTATGGCAGAGGTCATTAGTGACAAATAAATTATTTATTATAATATGTGGCATAAGTATAAATGACACACATATATTTTGTAATAATGAAGTTGAAACATTAGGACGTCTATTTTTAGGTTAAAGATGAATTGATTTTGTCTATGGGTTTTATGTTTGATTGAAGTGAGCTGTCCAAAAACAGGTGGTTAACCTTGAACTTGTGAATACTATTATAACCTCAACAGGACGTTTTGTTTTTGGATGCTTATTTATGTATTTATTTGGGGTTTTACATCGCTTTCAACACTGTACAGGTCATGTCACAACTGGTAGTTGGAAGGGTTCTGTACTGTAAACTGCCGACCAACGGCAAGCAACTACCAACTTTCCCACTTCAGGCCATGCCGGGAACCGAACCCCGGCCTCAGAGGTGGAAAGCGAGAGTGTTACCACTCTGCCACCATGGCCCCTTGTTTTTTTAGATGCATTTGTTTGTTTGTTGACTCTATACCTCCAATAGTAATACACAAATCTTTACGAATTTTTCTATGTTTGTAGCGCCTGACCAGAGGAAGAAGTAATTAGATTTTGGAAAAGATCCTGATCATATTCTGGATACAAAAAAAAATTCCATATTTTTGGAAACACCCCTGGCTGAAGCCTGCGCTATATGACTACTTTATAGTTAATGTTTGTAACCGACATGTTTATTGATTTGGGCAGCCTTAGTGCATTACTTCATCCTGTATAACATCAATCACCCAGCAAGAGGGCTGAATAGAAATATTCTTTAACAATTGTCACCTTTGTTCCCCTGAAGAGAGATGTTCAAATCAAATGAAAATATACACTTAATTATTTCCTTTACTATTTTCAGAAATCTACTTCCAAGCGTCAACCTTTATGGCTACCTCTAGACACGGAGATGTTCGAGCCACCATGCTGATGGTTTGGGGGAATTAGAATACATTATAATGAAGATCCAGGGGCCGATTTCACGAACGGACTTAAGCCTGGTTTTGGTCTTAAATTCTGTCAAAAATGTGCTAAGTCAGCAGGCTAGACCTAGTTAAGACCAAAGTCTTAGATTTAAGTCCCTGACTTAGCCAATAACGGGACTTAGTTTAAGTCCTTTAGTGAAATCGGCCCCAGAACTATGATACTGGCTGGACACCAACAACATAAATTCTTACTTCAATAAACAATAAACCGCCATTATGTGAACACCTTTTTCAGAGAGGACGATTTTGTATAGAGAATAGAGGGTTTATTAATTGCTGTATGAAACCAAGAAAAGTGTAATTTTGAGGAAAATAGTTTAAAAAAGAATATTTAAATAACAAGCCTAGACAAAAGTGGGTCAACTGTATGAATGTGGTCCCCAGAATTCCATGCTTTATTAACATCAAAGCACACAAGCATATTAAATACCTTGCTTTACAAAAGAGCTGGTCTCGGGTCTTACAGGACTACATTATGACAACTGAACACTGTGTACAGGAGTGATACAGACTGTGAACTTTCCACTCACTTTGATATGGGAGTTTGGTACTTTAACAGATTCAGTTAATAGTAAATGCCAACTTGAGATTTTCAAAGTTAATGTTAGAATATAGATAATATGCACCCATATAACAATTATAACTACAAATCAACCCGTTGAAGGTCAAGAAATATAGGAATTAAAATGATACAAACTGCACCTCTTCTGTTAATATATTAATGCAAAGTCGGGTCAGTTTCACAAAAGGACTTAGCTCAGACTTAGACTTAAAGCTAAGGCTTTTGTCTTAAAATGAGGCTTAATCTGTAGTCTTTGAGGGCTTCACAAAGATGCTAATTAAGCCCATGTTTTGGCTAAGTCTACCTGAGAGTGAGCTTAACTTTTGCAAACAAAGACTTAAAAAATATTGCCACAATGTATTTTTCTCACTTCAAAATTTGAATTGCTTGAAAATAGATAGTAAATGTATATATATACAACACCTCCCTAAAGTAGTCTTTGGACATATTTTTGTGGTTACAAGGCTTTCCACTGAGTTAAGCAAAGGATTTTTGTTTACACTGAGGTATTTTGACAAGATATAAAAGGTCACATGACACAGAAAACCACTGTGGTTATATGATAAACTTAGACTTAACTAAGTCACCCTTTGTGAAACCCATTTAAGTCCAGGACTTAGCAAAGACAAAAGGCTCAGACTAAGGGCTAAGTCTGAGACCCTTTGTGAAACTGGGCCCAGGTAGTATATTTTGAGTAGAAGTAAAAGGTCACATGACAGACAAAACCTCAGTGGTTATTTGATGAATCAGTTTAAGCTTGGTCTTACATAAGTCACTGTGAATTACGTTTGAGCACAAGACTGATGAATAAACATAAGCTATACATCTTTTTCCATGTCCTGGGTTAGATTTTGTATAGTTAATGTGTGACTTGCTGTAACTTTTAACAGTTCATTCACTTATTTAACCATTTTCATGTCCAAAGTATATCAGGGCCGGTATTCACGAAAGGTCTTAGACTTAGCCAGGTCTTAGGCTTAAATGTGGTCTTAAAGTTGAGACTTTTGTCTCAGCTAAGTTTTGTCTTAAATCCGTATTCACAAAAAGGGACTTAGCTAAGTCCAAGATTATCAAATAACCACAGTGGTTTTATGTGTCATGTGACCTTTCTTTTCTATTTCAAACTATACTATTGGTGATATATATCATTCATTTAATGCAATTTATCAAAGGAAAAGTGCTGTTTTGACATGGAAAACCTTGTTACCATACATAAACTCCCAAAGACTGCGTTAGTGAGGTGTTCTGTATAATTATACTTTATTTACAGCCATTTCAAATTTTGAAGTGGAGAAAAGTTTATGGCAGCCATATTTAAGTCTTCTTTCTTAAGTCTTTGTGTATATATATATATATTAAGCCCACTACCAACCAGTCTTAGAGTTGAGCCCTTGGCTAAGCCTAAGACTGGTCTTAAATTCTTTGTGAATACCACTAAGCCTAAGACAAGGGTTTTAGCATTTTTTGGGCAGAAACTTGAGACAAAAGTCTCAACTTTAAGCCTAAGCCCTGGCTAAGACCTTTCATGAATACGGGCCCAGCTGTACAAGTGTTAATGACATCCTGTAACATTGTTAAATAATTTGAGAATGCAATAATTAATACTGACCTGAAACATTTACTTAAATATATAACCTTGTGCACCTTAAATATAATATTTTCTCTACAGCTACACTGAAGGAATCAATTCCTCCTTATAATATCAGTCACACATTGTTGGGCTTTCTGTGAGCGTGGGTGTTAACATGACCATGGTCGATAAGGTGCGATGTGATACAAAATGTCAAACAAAATGACACAATATTATTTAATCAGTTCAACAGTCTGTGTGGGACATCACAGTATGTGACTTAATCAAATAAATATATGACCTCATAAACCGACAAGAGTCAAAATATATCTTGCCACATTCTCATCCAGTATGGTTCAGCAGAGTAAGAAAAAATAAAGTTAAATTTGTATAAAAGTTCTTTAAACACTATGGATTTTGCATTTTGTTTAAAAGTGTGGGCATTTTTGCATATTGTTACATGTTTTAGGGGAGGGGGATAATGTGCACTTGAGTGCTGTCCCAGATGACTTTGGAAATCTTGAATTCTCAGTTAAGTAGCCTTACCTTTCTGATCCCTTATGGTGTTATGTAAAGGGCTTGGATTGCATCTCTCTATCTATTGAGTAGATATGTATAAGTGAACATATCCATGAACAGGGCTTACAGATGTGGCTTGTGGATGCGTCTTGTGTATATATATATATATATGTTTTATTTTGGCACTATATATATCAACATAGATAATTATGTTTTACTAAGCAACTGATTTTAATAATTGTTTCACCACTGTGGTCAATTTAATGTTAGGCAAATTTTGATGCCAAAAATAATCCTGAATATTTCCAGATAATTTGCCCAGTGTCTTGCTGGCAGTAGCTTGTGGCTTGTATGATAATTCAGTCACTGTTCAAAATTAAACACAAACCCACACCCAAAAGCTGCATCTGTAAGCCGTGCACAAGGAAACACTCGTGTAACCTTTTCTGTTTGAGTTTTTTACTGCAAGCCGTATCTACAAGCTGCATCCATACGTATACTAATAATCACTTGTATTAATAAAGCAGAATATTTTGTTGATTTATTCAAGCTTTGTTTCAGTTTGCTCAAATGTAGAAATGCTTATTAATGTATAATCCATATATAGAAAGTTAACAAACATATATTTACGTAGAAGTATCAGTATTTATATCTTTAATTCTGCAGATCTTATATCATTTGTTATTGTGATTCTTAAAATATTTATAAACATTACTGTGTTTAAGTATAAATAAATTGCATATGTATACATGTATATATAAATATTTAAATGGTGTTATTATGAAGTTGATGCGTATGTAACAGGAAAAGTGTGTAATTAGGGATTTCACTAACTTATTTATTTTGTCGCAGGGATTTAATGAAATTTTTGTGTCCTAGGGATTGAATGAAATTTTTTGTGCCAGGAATTTGATGAAAAAATTTCTGCGTTCTTCACAGACAGAACTTCATGTTGATAAATTTGAGGGTACTGCTCTGGGGTCCAGATTTTGGATAAATTTGAAGTTCTGTCAACAGAATATAAAATTACATCAACAGAATTTGAAATCCTGTTGACAGAACTTCAGTTCCTATTAATGACATTGAGGGTATTGCTCTTAGGTGAAGAGTTTAGGCCATTTTGAAGAAATTAGCCCTTTTACCCCTTGTTACGTGGTTAACATTGGAATTTCTGTTGGCAGAATTTGAAATTGTGTCAGTTTTGAAGTTCTGTAATGACATATATCTTTGTTTACTGGATTTATACATCTTTTCAAGGAGCATTAAGAGACCCTAGTATTAAAAGATTTTGTGAAATGCCTTTAATTTTCAAGGATTTCACCAAATAAATACCTGTGTATAAGCTCAGAGGTGGGAAGCACATGAGTATTTTACGGACACCTATAGCCTGACCTTGCATAAGGCTCAAACTTGTACTGAAAGTGCCAGAGTTTCAGTATTCATAATGCACTCCTATATGTTGGGAGATATCAGATCACCAGTCATTCTGCCTGAGGACTGATGTACTGGTGTTAAGATCAAATATATTTAAGCATACATTATGGAAGCATAAAGTTTATCAGGTAAAGGGAAAGCCCTTTTTTCTGAATTACAAAGAAACTGGAGCCTTAAGCAAGGCTACATGCACCCTTGATTTTATTGCACTACAATAGCTTACCATGTGGAACTGAATGCTGATCTCGGATGGCCGCAGGCCCCAGCCAATGTCCAACAAAAATAGATGTCTAGTACTGGCCGGTGCCTCACTGGAAGGTGAGCCCCATAGTGAAATACCGCTTGATCCACCTAATCTTTCTCATAGGCCACGATATGAACACTTGCTTTTATTGCAAGGAAAGACAAATATTTAATGCAAATGGCATGGCAGTTACAAAACGTGATGCCTGCCTTGTTTCCACAATATTCTATTCTGTACTTTTATAGCACTTAATCTCTGCTACGCAGACTCTAAGACGCAACACAAAATCAGATTCAAAAAAATCATCTGTCCATAGCCGTTGCCAGGTCCAGTACCACGGAGACGCCGGATAGAGTGTATGCTAAGTTGGAAATACCTTTTTGAAGAGATACGATTTTAACCTTTTCCTGAAACAGGTAAGAGTTGGAGCAGAACGGACCTCATCAGGCAAATGATTCCAAAATGTGGGAGCATCAAAAGAAAAGCTGTGGCCAAAGTGATTTTTTGATTTATGTACAGATGGACAGAATTGAGGAACCTCCAAGAACCTTTTATCTAGATGGTTATATCTTGTACTATATCTTCCACAATCAGTAAACAAAAGAGGACCAAATTAACTGGGATGACCATTGTGAAGAACTGGGAGCTAATGGAGTCGTTTGAGAATAGGAGATGCCCGTGTGTATTTGTTACAGTTTGTGACAATCCTAGCAAGTGTGTTTTGAATACACTGTAGTTTGCGCATATTGAGACTGGACAGACTCCTGAAGAGAGAGTTGCAGTAATCAAGGTGACTGGTCACCAAGGCTTTGGCTGCCAGGATAGCAGCCTCATCAGTCAAGTGCTTTCTAACCCGCCTGAGATCATGAATTTGAATGAAACATGTCTTACACATATTGTGGACATGATCAGCACAGGAGAAATTAGCATCAAACCAGACACCAAGGTTCTTTACAACAACTGCTGGATGCATGAAATTACAAAATATCCTAACTGGGAGATAGGGATCTAATTTCTTGAGTTGAGTATGGGAGTCGAAGATGATAAACTCTGTTTTGTCAGGATTTAATTTGAGCATACTTGACGACATCCATTTCTGAACATCCAGAAGACATGAATTCAGTTTGTCAAAAGCCAGGGCTGCATTTTTGTGAGACATATGAATAAACAACTTCGTGTCATCTTCATAAAAGTGGAATTTGATGTTGGGATGCGTTCCAATAACCTTACTCAAAGGAGTGGTGTATAAGGAGAACAGCAGAGGACCAAGAACTGAGCCTTGTGGCACTCCAAACAGCAGCTCATGCAATTCAGAGAGGGTTGACCCAATTTTAATTGCTTGGAAATGGTGGCTGAGATAGGACGTGAACCACTTCAAGGCTGTGCCACACACACCAAATCATGATTTAAGACAATTAAGAAGAGTAGTGTGGTCAATTGTGTCGAACGCAGCCGAGAGATCCAGTAAGATCAATGCAGAAGGCTCGCCCTGTGATAGTGAGAGATGGATCTCGTTTTTGATATGCAGCAGGGCGGTTTCAGTGGAGTGACCACTTTTGTATGCAGATTGCCTAGGATTATCAAGATTGTTACTATTGATCTGTTGTATGAGCTGTTTAACAACTACCCGCTCCACCAAATCTTCATTTGGAAGTGATGCTTTTTTAATCAGGGGAGTGACAACCACCTTCTTGAATTTTTGAGGAAATACACCCTCAGCTAATGACAAATTGCCAAGTTTTGTAATTGACGGAAGTAAAATTTCCACACAATTTAAAAGACTGGATCTAAAAGACATGATTTTGTAGGGGAATTTTTGATGATTTTTAGTACCTCGTTCTCCGAGAACTCATTGAAGCGAGGTAGGTTGGGAGGTGTACACATGAGTGGTATGACTACTGTCGAAGAGACTGTGAACATATTACGAATCCTTTTGATTTTTTTATGAAAGAAGGAAGCAAATTTGTTTGCTAAGGATTTCTCAGACTGATGAGGAGGGAGAATCATCTCTTGACCCTTATCGAGGACATGACGAAGTGTATGCCATAGCTTCTTTGGGTCATGGCTGTTATCACTAATGATGGTCTTGTAGTATTCAGCCTTGTCTCTATTTATGATTGCATTACACCGGGCAATCTGTCTGCACAATCTATTTCTGCTCAACTGAGACCTATCCTTAAGCCACATGCGCTCAAATTGACACCTGATAGATTTGGCCCTACGATATGAATCGCACAGCCATCCAGCTGGTGTTTTCTTAGCTCTACGACAAATCAATGGTGCATGCCTGTCTAACATGCCACCAAGGTCACTAATGTACTGATTGTACAGGTCAGCAGCCGTGCTAGCAGGAGATGAGACAAAGGAAGTGTGCAAGATCCACGCAAAAGCTCTGCATGTGATTTTATGGTACCTGCGGTAAGAAATACTGTCAATCTTCGGTATCACAGGACATGCAAAATCCAGATGACATTTCACCAGTGCATGATCTGAGACCATTTCACTAACTGTCACATTGCTGACAAAAGAGGAATCGCTTGGGCTAAGTATCAGATCCAGTATATGACCATGCAAGTGGGTAGATTTATTAACATTTTGGGCAAGATTAGAGGTATCTAATAGATTGAGAAATTTTCTTTGGTCGATACAATCTGTATCCACATGGACATTGAAGTCTCCACAGATAATGAAGGAGGAAGTGAGAGATGACAGAAAACCACAGAAAAACAGGAAATCATCAAGACAGGCAGAGGAACATGAGCCTGGGGTGCGATAGACACAAGCCACAACAAATGATTTTGAATGAGTGACAATTGATATGACAATGTTTATATTACTTCAATTCAACAACAAATAGTGGCCCTTTAAGCTCCTGTTCCACCAAAGGACTAAGCCCCAATCCTGTCTGGGACCCATAATCGTGGACAGTCACTGAAAAAAAAGGTAAAATGGGCGGGAATACTGAATCGGCATTGAAGCCTGGGATTAAGGTCAGATCGGTCTCAGGAAGCCTCAGGAGACCCCAGGTGGCCCCAGACAGTCCCTGACTGTTCTGGGACTAAGAACCGACTAAGCCAGTTTTCTAGTCGGTTTGAACCACGATCTTGTCGTACACATACCGACTGGGTGTCCAGGATGCCTCAGGCCTCCTGGGACTAAGCCCCGACTAACCCCCGGCTATGCTCGCACTCAATCCTCAATTAAAGATGCTTTTGATAAATTTAAACAGGTTCTTTGAGACTGCTATTTTACCTGAAAATTATTTATATACCCCCTGGTTCCACTCCTAGGTGGTACATTTGGGACAACCTTGTTTTGAAGACAAATTACAAGATTGCAAAAATCTGTATCTTCCCTATTGGTAGTCAAAGAGTTTGAGCTTCAAGCAAGCAAAAATCTCTGTACCCTTAATTTTTGGCTGCCCTTACCTAGGTCATTTCTAAATACAACCTGGTCAAGGCTACTTCCCTCAGATTCAGATTCAAAGGGTGCCCATCAAAACAAACAAACAAAAAAAACAGAGTTCCTTAGCCTGTCAAGTAAGGCCTTAAGCCCTCTTCTCCGGAGAGACTTATACACTATGGGGAATTCAGTGTTTGAATTCACCTTCAACCTCACCATGTAGATTCCAGATCTTAAGAACTTAGGAGCTCCCCATTCTGTCCCTCTCATGATACAAGGCCCATCAAAAGATCTAGCTCTGGTCTCTTGTATCCAGTCTCTTCTATCAAAGAACAGAATAGAAAGGGTGGAATATGTAAAATCTCTCAGGTATTATAATCGCTTGTTTCTAGCTCCCAAGCCTCACCAAAGGTGGAGGCCGGTGACAGACCTAAGTAGGCTCTACTTGTAGAAAGGTTCAAAATGGAAACTGCAGAGTCCATCAGGGGGGCTTCACATCCCCATCCACTAAAACTCAAGGAAGTACCTGACACAGCCTTTAAGTAGGCTCAACACCTTTCTACTTGTAGAAAGGTTCAAAATGGAAACTGCAGAGTCCATCAGGGCTTCACATTCCCATCTACTAAAACTCAAGGAAGTACCTGACACAGCCTTTAGGGTGGATAATAAATCAGGAAAAGTCTGAACTCAAACCGACTCAGGTGTTTTTCTTCGGTGGAATATCACCTAGATTCAGTCCTTGTAAAACCCATTCAAGAGAGATGTCTAAATCGTCAGGATTTGATCCTACACTTAATGTCAAAACATGTTTAGACTGCAAGATGTTTGATGTTGCTAATTGGGTTACTCGCCTCAAAGGAGAAGATGGTCCCGGAGGGACGCTTTCACATGAGGCCCTTTCAGTTTCACCTCAAGGAGCACTGGTGATATTCTCAGTTGTTCTATAACCTCCTTTCTTGGTCAGAGACCATTTCAGCTCACCTAGAGTGGTGGCAATATCCCGCAAATGTGATGAAAGGTGCAGACCTTCACCCCAAAGACCACAGTATCCAAATCTTTACAGACGCCTCAATCAAAGGTTGGGGCGCTTATTTAGAGTAAGTCTCTACAAAGGTCTTTGGTCAGACAGGGAAAAAAGCTAAACGTAAATGTCCTAGAGTTGAAGGCGGTTTCTCTGGCCCTGAAAAGGTTCAGGATCAGTGCCAAAACCAAACAGTGTTGGTTGCTACAGACAACAGTAGTAACCTACATAAACAAACAAGGAGGAACCCACTCGGCGGAGATGTGTGCTCTTCTGTGGAAAATCATCTCCTTGTGCCATCATTACTAGATGAATCTAAGAGCCAGACACATCGCAGGGTGTCTGAATGTGATGGCCAACCTTCTGTTCAGGTCGAGTCGTGTCCAATCAACAGAATGATCACTGCATCTGCAGGTGTTCAACAGATCTGTCAAAAGTTGTTCACTCGTCATGTAGATCTGTTTGCCACTTATCTGAACCACAAAGTTCCATTGTACGTATCTCCAGTCCCAGACCAACATGCTTGGGACATAGATGCTCTGAACATTAACTGGTCGGGTCTCACTGCTTATGCTTACCCTCCCACCGCTCTCCTTCACGGTGATCCAAAAAATCAGGCAATGCAACTGCCTCATTCTTGTAATAGCTCCAGGCTGGCTAGGGATGATCTTATTTTGGGACCAAGTGCAGCTCTCAACAGAGATCGCACTCCAGTTACCATTGCAACACTTCTCAAACAGTCCCACAATCAAGTGTTTCACAGCAATCCTCAACATCTCAACCTCCACACCTGGTGTCTAGGAGTGGATAGCTCCAAGAACTAGGCTTCTCTGTGGAAGTGGCAGAGAGAATTGCTGCCCCTCAAAAGTGATCTACAAAGACCATCTACAAGTCAAGTGGGCCCTAAATGAGAAATGGTGCAGAGAAAATTTGGTGGATTTCTCCACTCCATTTGTGAAACAAGTCTCAGACTTTTTCATGTACCTGTACCAAGATCTAAACAGGCATCTGTTGACTATTGATAGTTACAGGATGGCCATTGTTGAGACCTTGGACCCAGCGGGGTTCCATATTTCTCAAAACTATGACCTGAACAGGTTGCTTCCTAGCTTTCACAGGGACCTTCCCAAAAGTTCCAGGAATCTCCCAAAGTGGAATCTTTTTGTTCTTAATGAGCTCACAAAGCATCCTTTGAGCCTATGAAAGACACAGACCTCAAACATCTTACAATCAAAACTGCTTTTTTACTAGCTTTGGCCTTCAGCAAGCGTCGCAGCGAAATGTGTGCCTGGGTTGTAAACAAGGTATCTAATCTCGGCCAATGGGACAAAGTAGCTTTGTTCCCCTCTTCAGACTTCATAGCCAAAAACCAACTAACAAGAGAAGGTTCTCAATGTGCGTCTCTGGTGACTATCCCTGCTTTGACTACCATCGTGGATAGACAATTCAAAGAAGACGGGACCCTGTGTCCAGTACGGGCCCTGAGGTACTATTTGGATCTAACCAAAGATCTGAGAGGGTCTCGATCTCTACTCTCTGACATACCTCAGACATCAGACCCGCTGCTCTCTCTTCTTGGTTAAACATCTATCCTACTTTGTTACATAACAAACAAGCAGAACCAACAATCCTTGAACTTGCTCCATGTTAAAGTGCATGACATTAGGGCCTTTGCGGCCTCTAAGGCCTTTTTACGGCGGGGTTTTGGTGGACCAAATCATGCAAGCTTGTCACTGGAAAGCTAAAAACACATTTTCAATTTTTTTCCTAAAAGACCTTACTTGGTCAAATAATGACAACAATATGTATCTGGGTCCAGTAGTAGTACTTATTCAGGTGATTCCATAATCTCATCATAATGGTGGCAAGTTGATGAGATTTTCAAGCCTAAGGCTTGTTTTTCATTCGTGGTGGAGCCCTTGGGGCTATATACCATCTAAGTCAGCATGGCTCCACTTACCCCTTCAAAAACCAGACATCCAGACACCTTTAGTACTGTCATTCATTCAAATATTCGGGTTTTTGGCTTCTTACAGGCCCAGTTCCCGGAACCTGGGCACTGTAAGCGGGACTCAGACTGACTTTGCTAAAACATTCATTCTAATCTAATTAATTCAAAATTCAAGAATAATTGACAAATACATCCAGTCTCAGCTGTAATCCCCCAATAAGCAGTTGGATTCAGCATACAGATCCATATGTTAAGCTATTATAGCGCAATAAAATTGAAAATTTTAATTACTTTATTGTAGCTTTTATAAGCTACAAGCTTACCATGTGGAACTGAAGAGAGTCCCACCCTGCCTCCCTGCTGTATTACAGCTGAGGTGGTACAGGCAAAATTACAACTCGAGAGGAGGGGGATCGAGCGGTATTTCACCATCCTGTGAGGCCCCGGCCAGTACTAGATGTCTATTTTTGTTGGATATTGGCTGGGGCCTGCAGCCATCCGAGATCAGCATTCAGTTCCACAAGGTAATCTTGTAGCTTATAAAAGCTACATTTAAGTAATTAAAATTTTCAAATTAATTAGAAAGTTCTGTATACTGATATAGTCCAGTTTCATTGTTGAACATAGTTTTTCTAGTGATTTAAAAGTATTATGATATAGTTTATATAGATAGTATATTACTAATGGTTGTACATATTTTTAACATTATATTCTCATGTATTTTAACATTTACTGTCATTACACGTTTTTGTAAGTAACTTTGTATGCGTTTTATGACCTGTTGAGAGATAATCATCTCTCAGACCATGAATTTTCCTAAGTTATTTGAAGTGTATTTCAATATAATTATTGTGTCACCAGCATTTATGCTGTGTAGCATATAAGGATTGCTTTGTCATCTCATTTTGTGGCATCGGCATCTGTCGGCAGCAGCAGCATCTGTCTTCGTCATACTTGCTATTCGGGATATATTGCATGGTCAAATTATGGTTTGGATGTTTTGAATATTGCCCAAACATACTTATTTGTAACCTGTGACTCACTTGATGTAATTCTATCTGCTACAATGTGAAGTTGCAAAAGTGAAATCCTTAATGAATTTTGATATGACTTTAACAGTGCTTAATCTGCAACAAAAGAGACCCAAAGGTGCAACAACCAAGATTCAAGTAAAAAGAATTACGAGAGATATAAGAATAATAATTATTTTCAGACAAAGTAATAAACAATACAGTGATGCAATAATACAGCATAAATAGAATTATAATACAGTACTTAAAATTGCAAAAATGTTGCGATCTGTAACATAGGACTCTGAAAAAAATTACTGGGACCATTTTTATGTCAACTGAACAACTCCCAAAGTACAAGGCCCAAAGACATCATGTTACTTTTTAAAAGATACTTTATCTATCAAGGATGATAAATCAAAAAAACATTCATGCAGATCTGGCTGTTTGTCTGTTCCCCAGAGCCATTACAAGTGAGGCACCCCCACCCAAAGTGCGAACACTATAACACAATATTCTGATTGACTATTGAGGGATTTCTCTCATCTTGCATACATGGACCAGGCCATAAGTTGATTACCGTGTGTGAGTATCAGGCCTGGGTCTTTCTTATTTGTTTTTTTATAAATTGTTGAAATAATTCGTAAATGCATTAAAATCTTAAATATCTTATAACTTGAAAAGTATTGCATTTAGAGCACATGTGGGCTGATTGCTACAAATCTAAGTTGAAAAAGAAATTTCTAGGTTGTGGATATATAAAGTCCTGGAGAAGACCTGTAGGGTAAGGTGACCTTACACTCCTCAAGATTAGACAATGATGTCACTCGTTTGCTGTCCCACAAAATGGTAGACAATTATATGTAATTCCTTTTCTCCTCCATGAAGAGAGGAGGCAGACTGGATCCATCTTGCTAAATGCATTAACTTATATGTTTATATGACTAGCAGTTTAATAGTAGGTTACCAAAATGATACTGTATTGAATTTTCTGCTGACTGCTGTCTAGTGAAAACTTGGCAAGTGATAAGTTTGTGTGTTTGCCTCTCTGTCTGCCTGTGTGCATTTGTCATGACCTGTAAATTGGATCTAGGTTATATTTTTTAACAAGTTGGCACTTCACCATGGCTCAATCTTTCTGAAAGGTGATCTGGATCTGCAAAAGTATTGCCAGTCAGCCAGCATAATGTTAGTCCTTTCGAATTTCATCCGCTTCAGTCTTTAACCAAAGCTGGTGACAGTACAATTCTACTGAATTCTTGTTAAACTATGATTTACAAATTCTTTTGTGCCATTAAATACTCTAAAGTGAGAAAAGTTAATCCCAGCAGGAAAGTTACCCAAGTGATGGATATATTTAAATTTTTTTTCACAAGAGAAGTCAAAATATCAAATCTGAGTCCATAGGGCAAGGATGTTATTTATTTTATCTTTTTATTTGATAAAATTTAAAACTTGACAATGGTTAATTTACCTTTATTGTCCACAATTTTGTTTGAATAGTAAGTAAATTAGGTCCATATTAACCAAAATATTACTGTGATATATCTTGTTTAAAGGGCATCAGCGATTATAAAAACCTTCCTTTTTAACCCCAGATTTCTCCGACATTTGTGCAGGGATTTTATTGCAACAAAAACAGTGTAAAGAAGCATATAACATATAAATTTACAAATAGTTATTGAAATATTTGTGAAAAATGGGCATGAAAGGCTGTATTGATACTGACACTTTTAATATCAAGGTTGAAATCCCATAAACTTTTTAAATTATCAACTGTTATAAAAATCATGATATTTGGTCCATTCACTAGTTATTAAATATGTATTGTAGATATTCCTCTACAAATGTACCATCACCACTCTTTGAAATGCCTATGAGCAATAGAACCAAAGCTACCTGAATTTTAGTGCACATCAACTGGAAGTAAAATATGATTGATGTTGATAAACCTATAAGAAATATGGTGTGAAATAACCTCTTAGATATTAAAATTATATTAAAAGTAAGATAATCAAATTTGGCTCAATAGTAGAGTCAATGTTCCTCAAAATTACACATTAGCAAAATATGAGCAATAACACAAGATTGGGACATGGACATTTACAAAGACTTGGACCTTTCACAGTGTGGGAATAGTATAAAAGTTTTTCCCATCTCTGACCTATTGGATTCAACTTTTGTGAATGTTGGTAATTTAGCTTGCCAAACACCAAATGGTGATAGATCTCAAAATTCAGCTCAACTTGTGTATACTGCTATTTTCCATCCCTTCCCATTTTGATATGACAGTCAAACGAGCTTCATGTGGAACACTGTTATCTAGAATTCCCATTTAATCTCTGCCCTGCCTGTGGAGCCGTATTTTACCATACCAAAGGAAATTCTTGGATACAACAGTTTGTACACAGTTTAGATTGATAAAACAGGCACAACACAATGGTTGCCATCATCCTTGATGTCCTCATGCATAATATTTTTGAAGAACGCATTTCCGTATTCCGTGAGTTTTAATTACACAGTGCTACTGGAAAGTAAAATAATCATACTGGGGGGGTTTCAACTGCTAGCTGACAGATATGGCACTGATAAATATACTTTACTGTCTAATGCATGTCAAAAGATAAGGTTTTGAATACCCCATCCAAATTACAAGTTGTCTCACCCATGGTAACCCACGTTTGGGTCCACGGTGTCCATGGTGTACATAAGGTTGTGATTCGACTGTCTTTCAGTGTAATAAGGCGACATAAGGTGAGTTGAGGTATTGGTTGTTTCACCACGTGTTCGTTTGACGGCTATGGAAAGTGAGTTAAGGTTAATGAAGGTCGATTCTGAGTGACCAATGTTTGTAGAACTGTCATCCTACTGTTATTGACAGTTAAAAACAACCGTCTGCCTGTAGTGTGACCTACTCGGACGAAATGGGGTGACTTGGGGGCCGTTCCGCTTCCGAGAAAAACTTCTAACCACGGGACATACCACCTGTAGTTTGAATGGGGCATAAAGGGTGAAGTGGCCAGAAATTGTAACCTTATTATGTCCACCCCACTGGGGGGTGGACATATTATTTTTGCTTTTTCCGCCGTCTGGCGTCCCACTTGGTTTCCAGACGTTTTAGGAAACAGTTCTTATCCTATCTTTACCAAATTTGGCATGCAGGTTTATTTGGTTAATAGCTTGTATGGGATTGCTTTTGGTGATGATAGCTGTATAGCTAACTGAGTAATAGCTACTTTGCTACTTTTGAGTATCTTTGGTTTCCAAACATTTTAAGGAATGCTATAAAGGCTATCTTACTGAAATTTGGTATGGAGGTTCATTGGGTTAATAGCTTGTATGGGATTGCTTTTGGGGGGAATTGCTTCATAGATCAGTGAGTAATTAATTAAATAAATGAGTAATTGGCTATTTTGAGTACTGAAAAAGGCAAATGTGCTCATATCTCCTAAACCGTGCGAGATAGAGCGATTTCGTCAAAATTTTCGACCCACAGGGTATCTAAGGAATGTAAACTAAACTGTGTACAAACTGTTTGCAATTTTCAAAAAATTTTCCCCTCCCCAAAAATGGCGGCCATTTTGAATTTTCGAATTTTTGCCAAAAATGGCAAAACACAAATTTGCTTCTATCTCCTTAACCGTGCGAGATAGAGCGATTTCGTCGAAACTTTCAACCCACAGGGTATCTGAGCATTGTACTCTTGGCAAGTTTTAAAAAAGTTTCCCTCCCCAAAAATGGCGGCCATTTTGAATTTTCGAATTTTTCCCAAAAATGGCAAAACACAAAATTGCTTCTATCTCCTTAACCGTGCGAGATAGAGCGATTTCCTCGAAATTTTCGACCCACAGGGTGTCTAAGAAATGTACTCTTAGCAAGTTTCAAAAAATTTTCCCCTCCCCAAAAATGGCGGCCATTTTGAATTTTCGAATTTTTCCCAAAAATGGCAAAACACAAAATTGCTTCTATCTCCTTAACCGTGTGAGATAGAGCGATTTCGTCGAAATTTTCGACCCACAGGGTATCTGAGCAATGTACTCTTGGCAATTTTCAAAAAAATTTCCCCTCACCACATATGGCGGCCATTTTGATTTTTCGAATTTTTGCCCGAAATGGAAAAACACAAATTTGCTTCTATCTCCTGAACCGTGCAAAATAGAGTTATTTCCTCGAAATTTTCGACCCACAGGGTGTCTAAGAAATGTACTCTTAGCAAGTTTCAAAAAATTTTCCCCTCCCCAAAAATGGCGGCCATTTTGAATTTTCGAATTTTTCCCAAAAATGGCAAAACACAAAATTGCTTCTATCTCCTTAACCGTGTGAGATAGAGCGATTTCGTCGAAATTTTCGACCCACAGGGTATCTGAGCAATGTACTCTTGGCAATTTTCAAAAAAATTTTCCTCTTCCCAAAAATGGCGGCCATTTTGAATTTTCGAATTTTTCCCAAATATAGAAAAACAGAAATTTGCTTCTATCTTCTTAACCGTGCAAGATAGAGAGTGACTTCGTCAAAATTTTCGACCCAACCAATGCAAAAAGGCATGAATCTGAAATAATTTACATCTACACTAATAAATATTTAAGCATCATTGATATATTTTACAAATGAAACAGGGTCTTGTAAGACTACTGCAAAATTTTTTCAAAAGGTTTATGGGGTGGACATTACACATGATAATGTGTGTCCTTCTATGCTATCCTGTTTCTATTCATATGTCGCAGCTACTATCAACAGGGCGTCCTATTTGTAGTTACTTTTTCAATTGGTCGAATGTGGTAAACATTAGAGTTATTAGGTTATGTATGAAAATGAAAGTGTTTTTTAACCTACACCACAGTAACGCGTACAACAAAAAATCAAATACAGTAGAAGCTCTATTATCTGAACATCGTAGGAGAATGAGGATTTTAATTTGATCATATAATGTTAATTGTATAGTTATTAGGTTATTTTAGTGTAAACTGGAGAATTATATTTATATAATTAAGTGTTTGGATAATAGAAATTCTGATAAAAGAGGTCCTACTGTAATAAAATGAAATCTGAAGTATTTATGTTATTATTAGTAGGTTATGTTTTTACCTGAATTGGTTGTACAGTTCTATTGTACACTGTTAATTTGTTACAAATGCTAAAAAAACAACAAAATGTTAATATGTATAATGGAATTACAGTAAATCAAAATATGATGCATTAGTATTATTTAGTATCAAAATACACGATTGATATTATTGTGGTTACTTGTATTAATAAAGTAATATAAGCCCAGTGTATCCCAGATAAGGCCAGGGATACTATGTTTTTGGTTTTTAGTCGGGTCACACTCCTGACTACAATCTCCAACCATAGAGATCTGGAACGTCAAATATGGCTGAAGTAGGCAAGTATTAGAAGCCTATCAATTTGTGACCTTGGGTTTCTCCATGTTAAAGTCAATGGAGAGGATTTACAGGTGAAATTGGCAATTTCAGTTATATTTTGGTAATGTTTCTCCTGTAAAAAATGGATCCAATGTGGTACTTTGGTTGTGTAAATATGCGTGTTCCTTTTTCGACCTTTAAAACTTTGTCCTTGACATTTAAAACCATGATGTTTATTCAGGGACATGTTGGAGACATAGAGCGTATTTAAAATTTTTCAGAGTAATTTACCTCATCCATCTGGCTACCTATTATAGAATTCATTCAACATGGAGCGTGAAAAGTAACTTTTGTAAGAAACTAGAAAATCATTCCAGAGATTTGTACACCTCCCAGAGGTGTAGTACTTTTCACCTTTTTTCTGGTCCCTTTATATTTGGCTTACCTTGCATTCAGTTTAGTGTATTTACTTGGGATTACACAAATTGCAGCAGATGGGAATTAGGTATTGAGACTCACAATCCTCAACCCTGCTCTAGTGCAGTGTGTAGGTCACCAGTGAATATAAAAACAATTTTTATGTCCACCCCCCTGGGGGGTGGATATATTATTTTTGCTTTTTCCGCCGTCCGTTGTCGGATGTCCGGCGTCCGATGTCCGGCGTCATGAATTCTACTCTTGCCAATTTTTAAAAAGTTTTCCCCTCCCCAAAAATGGCGGCCATTTTGAATTTTAGAATTTTTGCCAAAAATGGCAAAACACAAATTTCCTTCTATCTCCTTAACTGTGTGAGATAGAGCGATTTCGTCGAAATTTTCAACCCACAGGGTATCTAAGGAGTGTACTCTTGGCAATTTTCAAAAAATTTCCCCCTCCCCAAAAATGGCGGCCATTTTGAATTTTCGAATTTTTGCCAAAAATAGCAAAACACAAATTTCCTTCTATCTCCTTAACTGTGTGAGATAGAGCGATTTCGTCGAAATTTTCAACCCACAGGGTATCTAAGGAATGTAATCTTTGCAATTTTCAAAATTTTCCCCTCCCCAAAAATGGCGGCCATTTTGAATTTTCGAATTTTTGCCAACAATGGCAAAACACAAATTTGCTTCTATCTCCTTAACCATGCGAGATAGAGCGATTTCGTCGAAATTTTCAACCCACAGGGTATCTAAGGAATGTAATCTTTGCAATTTTCAAAAAATTTTCCCCTCCCCAAAAATGGCGGCCATTTTGAATTTTCGAATTTTTGCCAACAATGGCAAAACACAAATTTGCTTCTATCTCCTTAACCATGCAAGATAGAGCGATTTCGTCAAAATTTTCGATCCAAGGGGTATCTAAGAAATGTACTCTTTGCAATTTTCAAAAAATTTTCCCCTCCCCACATATGGCGGCCATTTTGAATTTTCGAATTTTTGCCCAAAATGGAAAAACACAAACTCGCCTTAACCGTGCAAAATAGAGTTATTTCGTTGAAATTTTTGACCCATAGGGTATCTAAGAAATGTACTCTTGGCAATTTTCAAAAAATTTCCTTTTCCCAAAAATGGCGGCCATTTTGAATTTTCAAATTTTTGCCAAAAATAGAAAAACAGGAATTTGCTTCTATCTTCTTAACCATGCAAGATAGAGTGATTTCGTCAAAATTTTCAACCCAACCAATGCAAAAAGGCATGAAGCTGAAATAATTTACATCTACACTAATAAATATTTAAGCATCATTGATATATTTTACAAATGAAACAGGGTCTTGTAAGACTACTGTACAATTTGGGCAAGGTTCATGGGGTGGACATTACACATGATAATGTGTGTTCTTCTATGCTATCCTGTTTCTATTCGCATCTACTATCAACAGGGCGTCCTATTTCTAGTTTTACTTCAGTTTTTGCACCATTTCTGCATGGATTGTAATACAAGGAAACAAGTAGATTAAGCTCTGTAAAAATACCCTGCCGGTGACCTATATATTTGTACAACATATATGTCGGTTCCACAGTTTCATCTTTATGAAATACCAGCACATCTTTATGCATTTGCAATGCTAATTATCCAAATCTTTGGTCCCAGGAAAAAAAATTATATTTCTTGTTCTTTAGGCACGTTGTCCCTCAACATTTGAATCCTTATCAGGTGTAATATTTAGTAACAATGAATTTCTTATTCTTAGATTTACTCTTTTAAGGAAAAGAAATTTTACTAAGAATGAGCACTTTTCAAGTTTTGGGAATGTTTAGAAACTTGTAAGTATTTAATGAATTGATTAAGTATCTAGAAAACAAATAATATACCAGTATTTTAGTTAACACACGGGTTAGAAACAACTAGAAAAACTCACTCAAGGCAATTTTGGATTACTTATTGTCACACATTTTGCCATGTTCTTCAAATTTTTGGATGAAAAAAATCACTTTTTTCTAATATAATTCTTAAACCAAGAATGCTTGTCAATATAGACTCTGGACCACAGCTTGCAATAAACTTTAAATCATGTTAAACATGCATTTTATAGATACTTGGGCAAGTACAATAGTGTGTGCATCATACAGAATATTTAAGTGGGATGTGGTTGTCAAAGTGCACAAGTGATTTATAGGGATTTGACTTGCCGAGTTAACACATTTTCTTGTTTTTCTTTTTATTGCTTACAGTTAAGTCATTTAATTAATAATAAGGAAAGTCCGGATCTGTTGCTTTCATTCAAAACACAGTAGAACCTTTAATTATGTCTGACTTTCTATAGTCCAAGTTTTCACTTGTTGGAATTTCTTTTCAGTCAGCTAAATTTGTATTTCCATATTGTTTCATTCTTAAATACCTCTTTTCTACTAGTGAACAGAATCTTTACTCTCCTGGTCTGTTCAGGTGTTATAGGCTCTGCTTATTCAGCAATTAAAATTCATACTTTCATAGCCAATTTCTCTGCATTTATTCTGAAGCATCCCACAAGAGGTGCATGTTTTTATGTAGGAGAAAATTCATGCAGAAGGGGCCACTGGCTCCCACATTTTCTACAAGCCATAGCTATGCAACCACTTAGGGGATTCTCTATAAACCTGGCATATGTATGCAGTAGCCCTGAGAAAGTTGTTTGAATATGGTGTCATGACATTTCAGAGAAGTCACATGACCAAAAATATATTTTTTTTTCTGGGGTGTGCTTGTCTGGATGATAATTGATATTTAAAAGTCCTTCACTTTTTGACTGCCAACTGTGAACTTTTAGAAATGAGCTGATACAAAATGGCCAACTTATTTAAGATTAAACATTACAATTTTTCCAAAGAAATTTCAGGGGCCACGGTGGCAGAGTGCTAACACCCTTGCCTCCCACCTCTGTGGCCTGGGTTCGGTTCATGGTTCTACCTCAAGTCGGAAAGGTGGTTGTTGCTTGGCGGTCGGGAGTTTACAGTACAGAACCCTGACGAACTGTATGTACTGGTTTCCTGTGCCCTTCCAACTACCCACTGTGATATCACCTGTACAGTGTTGAAAGCGACGTAAAACCCAAAATAAATAAATCCAAAGAAATCGCTCACCAGCCATTTTTAGTGACCATATTTAATTTTTGTGTAAAATGTGAAAATGCTTTTATCTCAGAAATAGTGAAAGAGTCATTTCTGCTAAATTTTTGGCCTTGATTGAATGTGCAAAGGCATCTCCCCATTCTTCCAAAAGAATCTTTCTCTCCCCATTTTTGGTAATCAACTTAAATCTCTGCATAATCTACAAAGATGCATTTATCGCTCTATCTTTGGCCAACTTTTTTTTCAAAAATATCGTTCTCCACTATCTTTTTTGCAGCCATCTTAAATTTAAGAGTAAAATGCAAAAACATATTTATCTCAGGATGTCTTTCTGAAAGCAATTCTCCACTATTGGTCCTACTTTTCATTTGAATAAATCTTACATCAGGTCACAGTGCATCCTTGGTCTAGTTTTATTTTTGGCTGAATGTCAGTGAGACACAGTTATATTAGGAGTACAATCTCTGAGTAATTTGGATTTATATCAAATTTAATGGCTGTGACCTCTATGATAGAGGAAAGACCAAAAGATCAGTTGGATAGAAGGTGGGGGAGAGGGTGTATGGATGATGGATGATTGTCCAGTACCTCTGACCTGAAAAATCTGCTATCAATCACTTAAAACATTCCTCACCACAAAACCTTTCAGTGAGATTCGTGGAATTCAGTATGATGCAGTGGATAGATTTACACAGCAAAGATATTACCAGCAGACATCAGCATGCTTGATTAATATTGTGGCCTCTTGTTACACCCAGGTGTTATTTCTACACTGCACACCTGGGTAAGATCACAATGGAGAGGTGCAGAGACAAAGCATAGCAGTTTATGTGACAGCTGATCAATTCTGTGAATCACAGAATCAGCAACTGCCATCTGTTTGTCCTACAGTCCGGGCTTAATGCAGGTGTTCCACTGGGGCCGGCCTGTCAGTAACTAGGTATTTTTGAGAGTCGGGACCAATGTTTACAAGGTCGGTTAGGGTCGGTTATAGTTTCCCGGTCTGTCGCAGAGAGTCGGTGAAATTTCAAACATGTTGCCAACCCTTGTAACAGACCCTAAATTCATCCACATAGCAACAGGCCTGTCGGTTAACTTAAGGGCCTGTCGGTTACACTTCCAGGCTTGTCTGTAACCCTTCCAGGCTTGTCGTAACATGAAGCTGGCTTGTCTTCTGTAACTTAAGTACTGCTCATTTGCAGTCCATTTCCAGCATGATGTGAGATAAAAATATGATCAAAAATTATGTCAAGAATGACAAACAGTGCAAGTGATCGTAATTTTCAGGTGAAGTTCCACATATATCCTATAAAAGAAACCTTAAAAAGTGCTTTTATTTGGTTAAATAAAAATAAAATCCCAGCTTATTTCAGGAGAAAATTTTTTTGGCAAAAAGAGAATCAAGTGTTGACCAATCAATAAATCTAAAACTAGGTTAATAGTAAATATTTGGATCCCATCACGTGACCAGAACCACAAGGTGTTTACCTTCACGTCTAGAAAAAGGTGCTTTCTCAGAGGTTCGAAATTATTTGGTCTAAATGAGTAGGAAAATTGCTTAGAGGGACGGAATTTAGAAGGGGTCCTTCCCAGAAGCTCGAAATTAGAGTATAAAAAGCAGCAACAAGCAAGAGGGTTTTCATTCAAGTGAGATATTGTTAGAAGCACACCTCTCTGTTGTTCTTTCAACAGAATATAACATTTTAATTGGAAATTTTATATTTTAAATGACTTTTTAGTTCATAATCTGAAGCAGACATATACATTGATGTATTTCTTGTTTAATATTAAAGCAAAAACCTGGAAACTATGATTAAAATAACAAAAAAGTAAAGTTGCATGTTTAAGTCACATGATGGGATCCAAATATTTACTAGTAAGATTTGTTAATTGGTCGACACTTGATCCTCTTTTTTTTTCTCAGAAATTCATCAAAATCTGTACTAGCAATACCGATTACACGTCTGTTTGTGGAGTTCTGTGTGTTTCTCCAGTCCTGTCTGTCAGTATAGCTTGTCGTGACCTGCTCTGGCTTGCCTGTTAGAGGTTTAGGGCTTGTCGTAGTACTTCTATGACTGGCCGTGCAATAAATGTCCCCAACCCTACGTCTTGTCTGGGTAGTCACCACGTCCTGTCTGGAGGTGCAACCGACCCAGTATTTTCCCGCCCCTTTTGTGGATTTTTGTCCCCCAACTTTTGCAGCCGACCCTAGAGTCATAGGGTTTGCTGTAGGGTCGGCTTCAGTGGAACACATGCATAAGATTTGACCCAGCAACCTCATGGTTAAAAAGTACCAGTACACAACCAGGACAAGTAATATACTTATTCGTAAGTTTTGTTCAGATTTTTTTATTCAACAATTATTTAAAACTGTAATCACCATGAATGACCAGAAAATGTAACCCAATACACCAGGCTGTTCCTATTCAAATAAACTAAAAGGTCAAAATAGGTCAAAACATGCCTAATAAGTGTCTTCAAAGAGAATGTTTGGCCTCTCTGGATGCCCTTAAAAAGATATGAAACAGTAGTCAAAAAATAATCATCTGAAGGTTGCCATTGACCTTGAAATTGAAGTCCAAGGCCACAAAAGCATTTGCCCTTAAATATATACTAACATATTAATTTTGAAGTGGTTAGGTTTAAATAATTTCTGAGGTAATGCATTTTAAAGCAATCCCTTATCAAGGCAGTCCCACAAGCAGCTCTCAACTGGTGATTTTATAAAAACTGCAAACTGAAGTTGAACTTGTTATTTCATTTTATAATTTCATTGGCACTGGACCATAGTTTGTGTATCTGAAGGCATCATCTCTAATTTGGTAATCAGTACATACAGACATGTTTTTTTTTATTAACAGTATTTAAGAAAATAAACAATCAATCAGAGCATACAACATTTATTAAACACTGAATAGTTTCTTTACAAAATGCACAGAATACATTTAAACCAATACAAATGACAAGCACTATAAATATACCATTTTTGAGACATTATACCATTTTACATTTACAATATTAACATTGAAATATATTTAAAAACCAAATAAAACTCTTGGCTATAGTATCCACAAACATGGGCCTGTGAGTGAGTAAAGGTCAGATGAAATGTAAGCAAAAAGAAAAAAAATAATAGTAAAATACACAGATTTTCACTTCGGGTGAGTATTCACAAAACATTTGATCTGACATTTTGGTTTAAATTTTGGATTAACTTTTCATTCATACACTTTGATAGATTAACTTTTGGATCAAGATGGATAAAAACTGAATGAAGAAGTTTGAGAGGGAACAAACATTTTAATCAGCCATCACAGAGGCAGGGAGGTATTTCACTGTCAATAATGTCCTTTAAACTTCTGACCTGATGAAGTACTCCATGAGAGGTGTAAGAAATAGAAAAAAATAAAAATCACTTATTTGATCTTTTCAGCCCAAATGATCTCTGCTTTGTGAAAAGCTATTTGATTCACTAGCTCACTTGAAATGTTTTCTTAATTTTGACCCGATCTGAATATGCATACTCTATATTAGTGAATATAGACCCTGGTGTAGAAGAGGAACACTTCCCAAGTGACATATAGGAAAAAAAGTAGATGACAAATGAAGATTATAACAAGAAATTCAATGTTTAGTGTAATATTGTTCATCTGCCTGATTACACATATTCACTGTAATGTATGCTATACACTTTATTGTATCATTTGTACATAATTTGTGCAACATCATTCAAAAAAATATACCTGATCATGAAACCATGCTGTTTACAAACCATTGCTTGAAACGGGTTTGCCAACGGAAAAATCCCGCATCTTGAACTTTAATCCTATTCAAGATTTTGATTGCTAAGAATTTCCATTGTTTCACTTTTGACATCTCTATCATGTCTGAACCCAAAAGAGGGTTCTCATTCACCTAATGTAACTGCTGTCAATGGAATCAATGTTAACACATTAACCTAAATTCACAGGGGACCTGTTGTAGAAGCAACAGTGCATAAGCATATAGAATTTATAATTGGAATCAACCCTAAAGTAACAAGATGCAAATTCGCTGAAACTGTTTGAGATACCATGTGACCTATAAGAGTCGGCAAAGTTATCAATATTCAGTAATTTATACAAATTGTAATTTTCAGCAATGCAAAATGTTATTATCATACTTTTATCACCCTTTCACCAGCCAGGTACAACAATCCTTGCCAATTATCATAATATTACTGCATCTTTTTTGGCCACCTGCCAAGGACAGTTTAAACATTAGTCTAACACTAATAAATTAATTTATTTATTGGGGTTTTAACGTCACTTTCAACACATTGTATAGGTCATATCATGATGGTAGTTTTATGGGCAGAGGAAACCAGTAGGTACAGTTGGTCAAGATTCTGTACTGTAAATTGCCGACCAAGGGCAAGCAACTATCAGCTTTCCCACTTGAGGTCGGGCCGGGAACTGAACTCCGATCTCAGCAGTGGGAGGCGAGATCGAACACTCGTTAAAAGGTAGAGTAATGGCTTATTTGGGGTCCACAAAACAGTACTCTTTTTCACTAATAAGCCAGTTAAACTTCCAAGACTGAAGTTCCAGATGGCTCCCATACAGAATTTTGAAGAAATTAGTGATTCAGGGACAAAGAACATCCCGATGCCAAAATGATCTGTGAGTATAATGGCACACCCTGGGTGAATCTTGACTGTTTCGGGACATACCTATATCTTGTTCAGGGGCTACAGGGGGCACTGTAATGGGTACTTTAATGACTGTAGGGAGTCCTTTGTCATTCAATGCTAAAAGGGGGAAAATGGGGGGGGGGGGCTCTGTACATGGTACGGTTTGGGAGCCAACCCTGTCTGTGTGAGTGAACTGGAAGCAGTTTTGCATGTATTTATGTCAGACGTAGGTTGGTCTGGGACACATCCAGGTACATACTGGGAGATGTGGGAGAAACATCCGGAGGACTTGCCAAGATTGTATTGTATATTTATACTTGGTGCAATATCTCCTTGTATTACAGTACTCGAAGCACTCCTGACTGACAATATGACTCATCCGACTGCACAAGTACAACCTAAGCTCTCAAATGAATGACATTCCCCCAGCTGAAAGACAGAGGCTCAGGAATTACTATTTATAAATGACCCTGAGGATCTTTAACCTGCCACTGGGGATAGAACCCAATGACAGTGGACCACCATTTGAATTGGTCATCCGAGCCACTATACATCTGCCTGTACCTGGGTTTGAAACCACATTGTTTTGTACAACAATGGTAACTATATTTATTTGGATGCATAGAACTGAGGGTTTACTTAACAAATAGTTCACCATTTCTGAGTTATCCTTAAATTTGAAGGTTTTTATGAAAAATTTAAGCATCAGTAAACTAACTAGGGTTTTGATTAACTATCTACAGTTTGCTAACTAAGAGTAAACTAATAGTTAACAAATTCTAAACAAAAAGAAGGCTTTAATTTACAGGACCCAGCTCCATTTTCACCAATTACTACATGCAAACTGAAAGGACCAGTTAACGTCAATTTCTTCTATATGCTACTAAAGTTTGCAATACAAAGATATGCAAGGGCTTTATATGGGAGGATTTGAATGATCAGTAAAATCATACCAATATGGCATTATCGCGTACCATAATATATGTGATAGACCCCATAAACACCCTTACTCCCTTTAAATTATCACCCTCATGCATTAAATATAACATGTTAGATTGGCCCAGAGCTCAGAAATTAACATGGTTCTGATAAAAATGTACTTGGCGATCAATAGATTTTACAACTTGTCATTCAAATGAAGTAAATTCTCAATAAGACATACATACTTATGACCAAATTAATTTACCTTATACACTGAGATGTACACTATTCCCAGTATTATATATACAGCAAAATACTTACACATGGCTCTATTAATTACTCCTACCATTCTTGGCAGATGTTTTTACCATAAAATGAGAGAGAGAACAATCTTGAAAGGTAGGTGTTTAACTTTGGTATACATAAAAGTGTAACATTTTTGTTCTTATAATCTACCATCCCCCCTCCCCACCTCATTCCCCAGCCTCGGCTAAAATGGATCACCAAATGGGCAAATACTATTACAAAGGTTACAGTATTTACATAAAGAAAGTCCACCAAGACATCATCTTGTCAATTATACATTTTATTTATGTTGGTTAGGAAATAAAGACCCAGACAATTACTATTAACACTAGCACCACAAGAATGAAACAAAATACCATGAAATGGATACGCAGAAACATCTCTGTGAACCGTTTAAGCAAACTGGATTTATCAACAGTTAAACCAGACATTTCCTGCACATCAGAGGTCTCCATGTTCTTGGCTGAAATAAAAAAGACAATGTAATAAGCTTGTTATTATTCGATAGTTGGGCACTACTAACAAAATTAACAAGATAATAAGATAAGATGGTAATATTTAGATTATGCTTCCCTGAGTGGTTGGCCCTTAATGAGAGAGCTGTACCCTTAACGGCTTGACTCTTGACAATGTAAGTATTTATTAACATGTATTTTACTCTCACTTCAGATTTTGACTTACAATATCTCCCTTATTTCTCCATGGATTTTTATTAATAAAAATAACAAAAAAGTTTGTAAATATCTTCCAAGTTATATGTAGAATGTATCAGTAAGTTAACCAATTTTAAAATATTTACAAAAAAACTAGCTCTTGTTTATTGGAAATGAAAACACATTGATGTATTGAAAAGCTTTGTATGTCCTTAAATTATATGAGGATGCCATTTACAGTAAACAAGTACCATTGGCCTTTATTTTTTCCCTAGACAAAAGTTAGGGATATACTGGTTTCACATCTATCATGCTGCCACCACTGCATGATGTACATTTTGAATTTTCTGCATGATAACTGAGAAATGCTTTCAAAGATTTCAGTCAAACTTAGGACACCCATGTATTTGAGTCAGGAGAGAAATCCTATTTCAAGGTGTCCTTAAGCTCCCTACAGGGCTGTGGGGGCATGATAACTCAGAAATGCTTTCACAGATTTCATTCAAACTTAGGACACCCATGTATTTGAGCCAGGAGAGGAATCTTATTTCAAGGTGTCCTTAAGCTCCCTACAGGGCTGTGGGGGTAAAAATTGCAGACCTATAGCTCCTTCCATAGCTGAGAAAAAGCTGCCTTGAGACTCTCACTTTTGAGTAAATTAGTTGCAACTCAAAAACTATTGCATTTACAGTATTTTCTTCTTTCACTTCTACTCTCAAAACACACAGTCATCTGGCAACGATTGCTTGTATTTAACATCTCTTCTATGTTTTAGTGTTTTGAATGCACCGATGGTCAAGGCAAAAAATTTTTATTATCCTAATATACAGGATTACTGTGTCATTTGTTAAATAAAAGTGGTGGCAGATAAGAAAAAAACAAATGGTTGGTTCACTTGATTTGTGAGAGTTTTAAGTTTGTAAATGTAGAGATTTTTTGTAGGATCACCCATTATCGCCCATCGGTGAGAATACCCAGGTATCTGCCCATTAAATCATTACCCTACCAGTCCCAGAAATATTGGTATATGGAGAATACTAATGTCCACAACGACCAACTGTATGCACTTGTTGTCACTTTAATCACTGTACCATACAAACTATATTGGCTGCCCAATCTAATATCTGAGAATATCTTATAATGTTATTTTTATTTGTGCCAAGAAGCAAGGGTTTAAGTAGACATTTAAACTGTGTATGAGGTACATAAAGACTGCACCTACGGACTGTTATTATCTCCCGCCTGCGGCCGAAGGCCGAGGTTGGGAGATTATAAAACGCCTTCCGTACGTCCGTATGTCCGTCCGTCCGTTCGTCACGTTTTGCATAAACCTTAATATCTCATTCATTTATAAAGATATCTCCACCAAATTTGCAGGGAATGTTTATGGCTATGAAAACCTGTCTCTGCAACATTTTAGCCTCATTTTGAAAAACAAAATGGCCGCCATAGCCAATTGTTTGAAAATCATAAAGGTGCTCTAAATCTTGAAATATTCCAGCTAGCTTCATCAAATTTGCACAAAAGCTATATGGCTAAAAAAGCTAGCCTGATAGTAATTTTGGCACTGGTTCAAAAAACAAAATGGCCGCCATATCACATGTTTAAAGTTCGGCACGTTTTTGCATAAACCTTAATATCTCATTCATTTATAAAGATAATCTTCACCAAATTTGCAGGGAATGTTTATGGCTATGAAAACCTGTCTCTGCAACATTTTAGACTCATTATGAAAAACAAAATGGCCGCCATAGCCAATTGTTTGAAAATCATAAAGGTGTTCTAAATCTTGAAATATTCCAGCTAGCTTCATCAAATTTGCACAAAAGCTATATGGCTAGAAAAGCTAGTCTGATAGTAATTTTGGCACTAGTTCAAAAAACAAAATGGCCGCCATATCACATGTGTAAAATTCAGCACGTTTTTGCATAAACCATAATATCTCATTCATTTATAAAGATATCTTCACCAAATTTGCAGGGGATGTTTATGGCTATGAAAACCTGTCTCTGCAAAATTTTAGTCTCATTTTGAAAAACAAAATGGTCGCCATAGCTAATTGTTAGAAAATCATAAAGGTGCTCTAAATCTTGAAATATTCCAGCTAGCTTCATCAAATTTGCACAAAAACTATAAGGGCTATGAAAACTTGTCTCTGCAAAATTTTAGCCACATTTTGAAAAACAAAATGGCCGCCATAGCTAATTCTTTGAAAATTATAAAGGTGCTCTAAATCTTGAAATATTCCAGCTAGCTTCATCAAATTTGCACAAAAGCCATATGGCTAGAAAAGCTACCCTGATAGTAGTTTTGCCACTAGTTCAAAAAACAAAATGGCTGCCATATCACATGTTTAAAGTTTGTCATGTTTTTGCATAAACCTTAATATTTCATTCATTTATAAAGAAATCTTCACCAGATTTGCAGGGGATCTTTACGGCTATGAAAACCTGTCTCTGCAATATTTTAGCCTCATTTTGAAAAACAAAATGGCCGTCATAGCTAATTGTTTAAAAATCATAAAGGTCCTCTAAATCTTGAAATATTCCAGCTAGCTTCTTCAAATTTGCACAAAAGCTATATGGCTAGAAAAGCTAGCCTGATAGTAATTTTGGCCTAGTTCAAAAAACAAAATGGCCGCCATATCACATGTTTAATGACAGGTTATCCTATTAAAAAGGCCATATATCTGCCCAAATATTGCTCCAAGAGGTTTGGAATATGAAAACAACTTGTAGGAAGACATGGACAGGGAATCTTTTCCAGGTGTTGAATTTGACCTTTGACCCCTGCTTCAAGGTTAAATGAGGTCGTCACACTAAAACATCCTTATTTCTCCCTTATTATTGGTGCTATGGCCTCAGAATATAAAGACAGGCCATCAAAAGTCCTGCCCTTCAAATGTTTTGCCTCAGAAAAATTTTGCCTTATTTTGAAAAATAAAATGGCCGCCATAGCCAATTATTTACAAATCATTAAGATGCTCTAAAACTTGAAATATTGCAGCTAGCTTCATCAAATATGCGCAAAATACATATGGCTAGGAAAGTTAGCCTGATAGTAATTTAGCCTAGTTTCAAAAACAGAATGGCCGTCATATCACATGTTAGATAGGATTATCCTATTAAAAGGCCTTATATCTCCCTTATCATTGCTACTAGGGGTTCCAAATGTGAAAACAACTTATACCAAGTCATGGCCTGAGACTATTTTGAAATTGCTGACTTTTACCTTTGACCCCTTCTTCAATGTCAAGTGGGGTCATCTTACTTCAGAGGCCTTAAATCTCCTTTAGTTCTCCATTTTTACTGATTCTGAGGCGGGAGATAACTGCTGCGGCAGTTGCCTTGTTTTTTAAATTTTTGTCACATTTTGTTTTATAAATTCCAAATGGTAAGTTGAACTAACATTTTTCACATATTTGGTCTTGTAAATTGGAAATGGCTAGTCTCACTAGCTTCAAACTGAAGTAGATATAATTTACATATGTGATCTTTGTGTGGAGATTGAACTCTGTAGTGTGATATCCTCATGCATATCAGTTCTGTAAGCACCTGGGCTTCTGGGGATTCCCTTTAGCTCAGCTAGTTAAAGAGCTAGACTTGTGTTTATTTTTCTTTGTAATCCAAAGGCAGTGGGATGAGTCCCAGCTGAACCAATCGATAGTCTCTCTGTACAGTACAGTAGGTTTTATTTTAAGGTCACATTAAAGTTTCTAAAATTACCACAGTGACCTAATTTATACTTTTGGAACACTTTTTCTCAGAAACTTTGTAGCATGGTTTTACCTCTACCTCGTCCCAGTCAATATTAAGACCAATTAGATGATAAATGATTTTTCGGAAAGTGTTGATTGCTTGTGTAAATTTTTCCCATTTTTATCTTATCTTGCTCATAACTTCTAAGCTAACATAAACTGAGTTATCCTTCTACTTTTTAATGTAAATCAGGTGCAAATCTGAGCTTTAATACTTTTTCAGTACTGGGGGTTTTTAAACCAGAACTTGACCTCCATACTGTGACAAATATCAGCATCTTTTTGTAGGCCTTTTTCCTTTTCTCCTTCAATATCTGTTTGCATAAGCAGTATGGGATAGTGTGCATTCATATGTTAATGATAAATCTAACTGTGGGGTTGTTTATGTTTGTGTGCCTGGATGTATATGTTTTTCTATATACATGCACAAGAAAGAAATCCAAAATTCTTGAGATAAAAGTGAATTTCATAAGATGTAGTCACAGTATTTTATGGTTTCATCTTTCAACTAATATAATAAAGGCATACAAGCCCTACAAAAGTTTTGTGCTACTGAAAACAACTTATTTAAATACTTTAAACACAGATTAAACTTATCATTGCAGAAAGATTGAAAAAAAAGTAAAAATTGGTTTATAATAATAGTTGTAAAAATACCCAATGAATGCCTGTGGCATGAGAGATGGCCTGTCTGGGGATATGTTGGTGTTGAGTCAGCACAATTTAGTTACCCGTATGTGGTGACGTCACAATTTAACAACATTATAAAGCACCTCTTTTATTACTAGAAAACTATTTTATTTTTGAAACATCAACAACTCTCTTTTTTGTAGATGTCAATAATAAATATAATTTTCAATTCATTGTAATATTATTGTGTAATAACATTATGACTTTTAGCTGAACTTCCAATATCTGAACATGGAACTGCCCCCTTTACATTAGAAAAGCAGTTGTTTGCAATTTTTAAAACTGGTTATCAGTTTCAAAAAAAAAAAAAAAATTAAAAAAAAAAAAAATGACCACAAAATTAATCTAGTTACAAGCTGTTTGTTAAAATTAAATTTTTTCTTTTTTATGTGCTTTGCTTAAAGTGATTTGACTGTCATTATTTTTTTTTTAGTTCATTCAGTTACAATAATTTTGCTAATGAAATTAATATTTTCACAGACTACCAAGCAGTTGCCATGTAAAAGATACTGGACAAGTAGATGTTTCAATAGACATTAATTTTAGTTCCCCTAGCATATTAGCGGAAGCTCTGAACTGCCAAAGTTTTTTTATTTTACTAACTTGAATATACGAGTTAGTTAACTTGAATATTCAAGTTAATAACTGGAATATTCGAGTTAGTAACTTGAATGTACAAGTTACTAACTTGAAAATACCAGTTACCTAACTTGAATATACCAGTTAACTAACTTGTTTATACGAGTTAGCTAACTTGAATATACGAGTTAGCTAACTGGAATATATGAGTTACTAACTGGAATAAATGAGTTAGTAACTGGAATATACAAGTTACTAACTTGAAAATACCAGTTAACTAACTTCAATATACGAGTTAGCTAACTTCAATATACGAGTTAACTAACTGGAATATACGAGTTAGCTAACTGGAATATACGAGTTAACTAACTGGAATATACCAGTTACTAACTGGAATATACCAGTTAGTAACTGGAATATACGAGTTAGCTAACTTGAATATACCAGTTAACTAACTGGAATATACAAGTTAATAACTGGAATATATGAGTTAGCTAACTTGTATATTCAAGTTAGCTAACTGGTATTTTCCAGT
Source organism: Sabellastarte sp. h YS-2021 (assembly GCA_964017235.1). Lineage (NCBI taxonomy): Eukaryota > Metazoa > Annelida > Polychaeta > Sabellida > Sabellidae > Sabellastarte > Sabellastarte sp. h YS-2021. The sequence continues at coordinate 18,928,406 of OZ024929.1, read as the reverse complement.
TACCTAACTGGTATATTCCAGGTACTAACTCGTATATTCAAGTTAATAACTTGTATATTCAAGTTAGCTAACTCGTATATTCAAGTTAGGTAATTCGTATATTCCAGTTAGCTAACTGGTATATTCGAGTTAACTAACTGGAATATTCCAGTTACTAAGTCATATATTCCAGTTATTAACTTGTATATTCCAGTTAGCTAACTGGTATATTCCAGTTAACTAACTTGAATATTCAAGTTACTAACTCATATATTCCAGTTATTAAGCGTCCCTGAAAGGGCGCTTATTTGTTTTCGCTTCAGTTTCCTCGCCGCCGCATTATGGTCTCCCTTGAATATCTCCCTTATTATTAGAAGGTTTCAAACCATATTTGGCAGTTATATACCTTAGGCGTGGGAAAATTTTTCTGCAAAACAATTTTTTGAAGTACAACCCCCCCCCCCCCCCCCCCCCCCCCCGTCATCGCAGTTCAGGAAAAACTACTTGCTACACAGCCTTATAATTTGACACACCTGTTCATACTATCAAAAACGCGAGCTGATTAGATTTTGGGAGCAATCCCTTGAAAAATGTCTCATTTATGAGTAATTTTCTGACACCTTCCAATCTGAAAGCCTTAAATTTAGGCCAACCCCCCTATTATCTTCTTAAGTATTGCATTTAGAGCTATAAAATGTACTGGGAGGTAATAGGAAACCATATGTGGAGAGTATAAATAGCCAGTCAGTTTTACCCCACGGCCCCCCCTTATGGGTCAAACCGGGGTCATAAAATAGCTGGTTTTGCCTTACATCTCCTTTATTGTTGCTTTTATAGCTTCAGAATGTATTAAGAGGTGTTGGGAAAGCATATGTGGAGAGTCTAAATAGCCGGTCAGTTTTACCCACCGACCCTCCCTTATGGGCCAAACTGGGGTCATAAATAGCTGCTTTGGAGTTTTTGCCTTATATCTCCTTTATCGTTGCTTTTATAGCTTCAGAATGTATTAAGAGGTATTGGGAAAGCATACGGTGCAGCTTTGTGCATTCTTAGCTTTACAGCATGCTTATTAAAACCACAAAGCATTTCAAACTTTAAGGGACGCTTCGCTTTTGTTAGCAAAAGCATTCCTCTAGTTAACTCATATATTCCAGTTAGCTAACTTGTATATTCGAGTTAGTTAACTCGTATATTCAAGTTAGCTAACTCGTATATTCCAGTTAGTTAACTGGTATATTCAAGTTAGCTAACTCGTATATTCCAGTTACTAACTGGTATATTCCAGTTAGTAACTGGTATATTCCAGTTAGTTAACTCGTATATTCCAGTTAGCTAACTCGTATATTCCAGTTAGTTAACTTGTATATTTAAGTTAGCTAACTCGTATATTCCAGTTAGTTAACTGGTATATTCAAGTTAGCTAACTCGTATATTCCAGTTACTAACTGGTATATTCCAGTTAGTAACTGGTATATTCCAGTTAGTTAACTCGTATATTCCAGTTAGTTAACTGGTATATTCAAGTTAGCTAACTCGTATATTCCAGTTACTAACTGGTATATTCCAGTTAGTAACTGGTATATTCCAGTTAGCTAACTCGTATATTCCAGTTAGTTAAGTCGTATTTTCAAGTTAGCTAACTCGTATATTCCAGCTAACTCGTATATTCCAGTTAGTTAAGTCGTATTTTCAAGTTAGCTAACTCGTATATTCCAGTTAGTTAACTGGTATATTCAAGTTATAGCTAACTCGTATATTCCAGTTACTAACTGGTATATTCCAGTTAGTAACTGGTATATTCCAGTTAGTTAACTCGTATATTCCAGTTAGCTAACTCGTATATTCCAGTTAGTTAACTGGTGTATTCCAGTTAGCTAACTCGTATATTCAAGTTAGCTAACTCGTATATTCAAGTTAGTTAACTGGTATTTTCAAGTTAGTAACTTGTATATTCCAGTTACTAACTGGTATATTCCAGTTAGTAACTGGTATATTCCAGTTAATTAACTCGTATATTCCAGTTAGCTAACTCGTATATTCCAGTTAGTTAACTCGTATATTCAAGTTAGCTAACTCGTATATTCAAGTTAGTTAACTGGTATTTTCAAGTTAGTAACTTGTATATTCCAGTTACTAACTCATATATTCCAGTTAGTAACTGGTATATTCCAGTTAGCTAACTCGTATATTCAAGTTAGCTAACTTGTATATACAAGTTAGTTAACTGGTATATTCAAGTTAGGTAACTGGTATTTTCAAGTTAGTAACTTGTACATTCAAGTTACTAACTCGAATATTCCAGTTATTAACTTGAATATTCAAGTTAACTAACTCGTATATTCAAGTTAGTAAAATAAAAAAACTTTGGCAGTTCAGAGCTTCCGTATATTAGCATGGACAGTAAACATATATTTTCACACTATTAATCTATCCAGTAAATTTCTTAAAATGTTAAAACCGTTTTAACTTTCTTTCTGGGAGTTTTTCCAGTTGGGGTTGTAGATTAGTTTAAACCAGGGAATACTGACAGTGGCTTTCCCCTTTCACCAATTCTGTTTTCATTAATTTAGCACTTCATAAATCCACATTATATAACATGGAGGGGCCAGCCAATGGTGCAATGAGAAATCCACACACTTACTACCTCTGTGTCGTGTGTTCGAGTCCAGTCTACCCTTAAGTAGGGACATCGGTAAGTTTTGGTCGATATCGTCTACATGACACAATCTTGGCCACCTATGAATCCATCAATTCCCTCTATCCCCTTAGCTAATTATTATAGTTATGACTAAAAAAAACATGTTGAACGTGACATGACACCCTAATATGAAATCAATCAACCTATTCAAATATTTTTTCTATTTTGTTAACCTTCTAATATCCAAAAAAATTCCTCTTGGGAATTTGAATTTGACTGTTTGGAATTCACTTCCTGAAGACATCTGTGCATCACCCACTATTGCCTCTTTTAGAAAGACGCTCAAAACCTACCTACGCAAAGGCATATCCTCCTTAGCTCATTTTCTCTTACGGTTTCTCCGTGGTGCCGACCTGTTTTTGTCCCTGGACTTTGAATTTGCATATTGCTATTGTCTTGTTGCGCCTTGGAGTCCACTACTCGGTGGAGATTAAGCGCTATAAAAGTTAAATTAGAATTAGAATTGGGGATTTGAAAAGATAATTTAGGGTCAACAGTATCTACCTGCTAGTACATGTGACCACTTGAGCACCTCCAGTATCAAAAGTTCCCAGACCAGCTGGATTGTGATCCAAACAGGTAACGCCACCTTGAGAATATCCTTAATTTCAGGGTTTAAGTAGGCCACATCAAGGGACAGAAGCATGGTCACAGCTGTAAAGACAAAGAGAACACAAATTAATTAAACAAGAGCATTCAGAAAGTGTCTTCCTCTGCCAAGGCAGATAATAAGTAAAAGGGAAAATCCAGGGCCGGGATTCACAAAAGGTCTTAAGCAAAAAATTGTCATAACTTTAAGAGAAAAGTCTTAACTGTGCAAGAATTTTGTCATAAAGTTAAGACTTTTTTTTGCTTAGACAAAATGGGATTCACAAAAGGTCTTAGACAAAAATTTGTCTTAGATTTTGTCATAACTTTAAGACCACTGCAGGGCAGACTTAAGTCATATTTAAAATATTCCATTGCATGTATTTACATTTTACCCTTTGTTATGAAAACAACATATATACTATGGGGATCTATACTTCCTGTAGAAGTAATTTCTGTGGATTGTAATAGAAATTTACATCATTTAATTACCTATAAATTTCCACATTTTACCTTCTTGTGGTAAAAATATTGTCATAAAAATGGCTGACTCACAATAAAACACAAATATTACTATTTTTACATAATTTTACAAAAAAGAAGTAACAAATCTGTTTTATAATTTTAAAGAGAATGTTTGGTGTATTTATCAATGAAAAATGTTTTGGTTTTACTAAAATTTGTTAATTTGAATTCAAAATAGTTAAGACTTTTTGCACAAACTTTGTCTCAGCTAAGATTTTGCTAAGCACTTTTTGTGAATCCCAATTTAAGAGAAATCTTAGCTAAGACAAAAGTCATAACTTTAAGATTTGTCTAAGCAAAAAAATTGCCTAAACTTAAGACCTTTTGTGAATCCCGGCCCAGGGCCGGGATTCACAAAGATTCTTAAGTAAGAATTCTTACTTAAGTGCAACATTTGTGGTTATATTTAGGCAGGAGTGCTTAAGTACAATACAGTTGGAATTCACAAAGATTCTTTGTAAGCATTCTTACTTAAGGATTGCTTAAATTTAAGACAGCATTGGGCCGTGCATAAGTAATACTTAAGAATCTTTGTGAATCCGGCCCCAGATTATTTTTTGTATCCAGATGGCGATCCAGATGACTCAAAATATAATGGAATCTTCTGATTTGTTTCAGGAAGATTGAAACAGTTTTATTTGTATAATCCTGCTAACAAACAAACTAATGGACAAACAGTCATGAAAATAATACCAATTTGGTGGAGGTATCAAGTGAAAGGGTTACTCTGCCAGTCATATTCTGTGGTTGGCCGACCATTTGGAGTGTGTGATTATTTACTGATTACCACTGTCCGGTCTACCATCTGGATGCCATGGGTGAGAACAATACCTGCACAGCCATTTAAGGCTGTGGGATAAAAACAAACTGCCCTATATAGCTATTCTGACCCCCTTTTTGCCCCACCCCCTTGTGTATATATTTTAGTTTAGCTCATGCAGGCTTGTGGTAGGTTTTTCAAACATTTTAAAAAAAATTTGGTATGGGCTAGACACGATCTGTGTTGTGCTGAACGCATCCTACCTATACACCAATGGCAAATTATGTACACTTATGAAACTGAAAGGATACCACCGAAATACAAAGACTTGGAGCAAGTCTACCAAAATACAAAATTCATCGAGCCACAAATGAGCCCTAATAAGTTAAATATTACACTTCCTGTATAGTTAACTATATTAAAGTCCAAAAATATAAATGAATTTGTTTTAAAACTAATTTTGTGCTCGACTGAAGCTTGTGAGACCAGTATGGTACTGTGTGAGCTAATTGTAAACTAACAAAAATTTTGCAAAGTATGCACTCGGCTCACCTCCAAGTTACCTGTTTAGAAAGTTTGCAAATATACTAGAGAACTAATTGAAACATTTTAAGGTAGCTGTTTACAACTTACAGAAAAAAAGAACTTACACCAGTCCATTTGTTGTAAAAAAATGCCGCCCTTCTGAAAATAAATACATGGCCTCTGGCCTCACAGAAATTACGTTAATCTCTTTATAACCATTTCTCTCCTCCATGAATTTATGCTACTTTATGCCAGTATTAAATTCCCTGAAAAAACTACAAATTTGTTCTTGTACTGACAATAACAAACTTTAAGGGTACAGGATGTATAGCTTACAGAATATACAAATCAAGAGTCTTACACAAAAAAACCATGAACTAGGAAGCACTCATAGGACTCTAGCAAAGAGTGGGTTTTTTTTTCAAAAAATTCGAATTTTTTTTTTCATCCAGAATATGATTTGGATCTCGGCCAAAATATATTCACATCTCCTTTTGGTCAGACCCTACCCACCTCAAAAATTTTGCGAAGGTCTACTTGTTACTTTTAAAATTGTGCCAGCCAGAATACCAAAATCAGCGAAAATGCATTAAAAATGAAAATTGGGCTTTGTTTTTTGTATACAGAATATAATCCAGACCTTTACTAAAATTTAATCACTTCTTCCTTTGGCCAAGCATGGCAGTAATAGGTGACTATCTCATTTTATATCAGTGATACCCAGTGAGTAAAGAATGTAAACTTAATTTGAGTATCATCATAATATGTGACTTCCTACATTGGTCAACACTTGAAAACAGCATTTTTTGCCTTAGAAGTGTCACTTTACAAAGTAACATGTGCTCAGTTTAACAGCCTGTCTTGTTATTTTGTGTCATATTAATAAAGAAATATCATAACTTTCAAAATTAACACCACAGATGTCCATACCTCACAGCCTGGTAAAATAGTTTTGGTAAATAAGAGAAACAAGAGCAATCGGAGAGCACAGACCTCCGCCACGGGAGCTCAATTCCTAAACTTTCAAAACCTACCATTAGCACTGATATTGCTTTTTTCCCTCTCTATTTCATATATATGTTGATAGTGATCCGGATCACTCCCATTTGATTTTTCATGGATCCAGATCACTCCCAAAATCTAACCACTTGTTCCTTGTCCCATTTAGGATATATCCTGAAAATTTCATCAAACTCCGTCCATAACTTTTTGAGTTATCTTTCTTTAAAAATTACATTTCATGGGTACAGATGATCCAGATCACTCCCAAAATTTAATCACTTCTTCCGTTTACCATTTCGTACATATCCTAAAAAAATTTTATTAAATCCGTCCATAACTTTTTGAGTTATCTTGTTCACAAACAAACAAACAGACAGACAGACAAACCCAGGCGAAAACATAATAGCGTAATAAATGAAAGAGGCAAAAATACACAAACTTAAGATATAAGGAGTCTTTAGAACAGACAGTGTAAGTTATGTAAAAGAGCAGAAGAAATAACACTTAACAATGAGAAAATGTATGTTAAGACATAGTATCAAAACAAGAAACTGTAACAGCAAGAAATTTGTGAATCTGTAAGATATGTAAATCACTCTATTTAAGTATAGCACCTGCAGTCAATGGAGATAGCACAATTAGGTAAAAGTACATAATAATCAGTTGTAGCAATCCAAAAAGCTCCAACATATATACCTAACAAGGAACAACTTCCAACAGCTTACAATTAAATATAGCCTGAACAAGTTCAGGGTCACTGTGACAAGGTCAAAGGTCAAACCAAGCTCACACCATAATGTTGCACATCTACATCCGCGAAATGTTATGACTACCAGGTATCAACTTTCTACACTTTATGGTTTCCGAGATATAGCCTGGACAAAATGTTCCCCACTGCCTGACCAACCAGACGCTATGGGTAAAAAACAATACCCACACACAATTTATATGTAGTTGGCTGAAAAGCATTGCACTGAAGCTTTGAAACATCAAGTTTTAGGCAATTAAAATATATGACCCAAGTGGTTATAAATTGAAGATTTCAATGTTCAATAGTTCTAAGTTAGAGACTCATATTGAGATACTTCTGCATTAGTCTTGTAGAAATACCATTTGAACAATCAATATTGATTTATCGATACACGATACAACATGGCCAGCTAGGTACCCTATTTATTTTTAGCCTGTAGGAAACACTGTGTGCTGTATATTAAGTTTCAGTAATTACCCCCACCAGAATGTTTTGAGGAGGTCTGCACACGACTAGTGCTTGCCTGTTTTAAATTAATTGTGATGTAATCAGAAGCTGCAATTAAAAGTCATTTCCGTACCAGAAAGAATTTGTACAAGCTTGCCACTGATTCTATGCATCCAGTTGAACACGACCCTCTTCTTAGACTGGAGTGAAGGTCGGAGAAAGCCAGATAGAATCTGGATCAACAATAATGCCACAGACAGAGTCCCCAGTACAGCATGTGCATTTGCAGCCTTGAAAATATACAGGTGTAAAGGTCATAAGATAAACAAGGATGGGAACAAAACACAGGGGTCATAGGTTATAAAGAATCAACAGTGTTTTTGTTTATCCAAAATTTACCTGAAATTAAGTTTCAAACTCTGTTTTACTTTGAATGCACTTCTCTGCAGGATATGGGGTACATATACCGGTATATAGCCACTTTATGGGTATACCATTGACAATTGCAACTGTACTCCATTTTTGTCCAGAGAGATACAACCACAGGGCTCTTAGTGTAGTTCAGCAAAAACTAACAGTATTTATGACATTTTCTCGCTATGTATATGACAATTTTGAAAGGCTTTGGAACTACCTATTACAGTATTTGTTTATTGTTATGGATTTTGATTAAATTATTTAGAGCACCAGAAAAACTACATTAAAGAAGTAACAAAAGATGGTAAATATCAGCAATGATTATTTATGGTGCCCTGGTGACTCGTTACTGTGGTTGCCAAGAGGTTAAACATACTCTTTTTTCAAAAAAAGATTATTTCACCTACACTCTAACCTAGCAATAACATGCCTGCTCCAAATATATCTTGTTTACATAGTTCCAAAAGTGCACTCTTACCTCTGACCATTTCTTTAGAGTAGCAAATATCACCACAAATCCAATTAAAATCAACACTACAGCAGCAATCATTAAGGCTCTGTGAAGCTAAAACAAGACAAAAAAAAATTGCAGTTCAACACAGGGATATAAAGTACAAGCATTTATGATCTGCATAATATTTAGACCATGAAACAGATGCTTAAGAGTATGAAGGCAGAGTTTAGATTTTTACAATATATCCCTATTTTAACATCACAAAATATTTATAAATGATAAACATTTTATATGTGAAACATATTGATATTTAATAACTGTTTCATGCAAAACAAAATAGTTGTTGTATCAGACGAACCAGAGGGTTTTTAACAGCCAAAGTCTGTAAAAATTTAGACCATGGTGTTCAGCCAATCAGATTCACGAATGTTGCCACGATATGTTAAAATCATTGCTTGTCTTGCAATGCTCCTACATTATGGAATGATCTACCTTGAGGATTGCATTCATGTAAGAACTCAGTTATATCTAGTTCATACTATTTCAAGCTGCAAATCAAAAGTTCATTTCAACAATTGGTTTCATCCAAAACTGGAGACATACATAACAAGCAATCAGTGCCCGTGAACGGGCTCTGTGTCAGCTGACTGACTGTGTGTTTTCAGTTTCAGAGTAGAAGTGACAGAAGAAAAAAACACAAAAGTTGTGCCCTGGAAATGGTGTTTGGAAGAAAACTAAGAAGGTAACTGTTAAGGTGTAAAAAGTAAGTTAAAAACATATTTAAAGAAAATATTGCAAATGCAATAGTTTTAATTTTACTATGTTATAGCTGACCCCAAAATATGTGAATAACACACTGAAACTAAACCTATAGCATCGGAGAACTGATGCAAATTGTATCCACCAGAAAACTCACAAAAGCCATTAAAACATGCTTAACCTTGGAGCTCAAGGTGAAATCTGACCATGTCAAAAGATTCTTAGCCCATGATTCCTATGGGTTGGTGTGACATTGCAAACCTTTAGGAACACAAATAAGCGAGATATAAGCACTGTTAATTTTGGCTTTCCTCATTTGACCTTCAAAGAGGGGCCAAAGGTCAAATCTGATCACATCAAAAGATTCCTAGCCCATTATTTCCTATAGGTTGGTTTTCCGTTCCAAACCTCTAGAACTAATAATAAGCGAGCTATAAGCACTTTTAAGTTTAGCTATCCTCGTTAGACCTTGAAGGAGGGTTTCAAGGTGAAATCCGACCACACCAAAAGATTCTCAGCCCATGATTTCCTAGAGGTTGGTTTTCCATCCCAAACCTCTAGGACCAATAATAAGCAAGTTATAAGCACTTTTAAGTTTGGCTATTTTTGTTTGACCTTGAAGGAGGGGTCCAAGGTCAAATCCGATCACACCAAAAGAATCCAGGCCCATGATTTCCTATAGGTTGGTTTACCATCCCAAATCTCTAGGACCAATAATAAGCGAGCTATAAGCACTTTTAAGTTTGGCTACCCTCTTTTGACCTTGAAAGAGGGGTCCACGGTCAAATCCGACTACACCAAAAGAATCCAGGCCCATGATTTCCTATAGGTTGGTTTACCATCCCAAATCTCTAGGACCAATAATAAGCAAGTTATAACCACTTTTAAGTTTGGCTATTTTTGTTTGACCTTGAAAGAGAGGTCCAAGGTCAAATCCAACCACACCAAAAGAATCCATGCCCATGATTTCCTATAGGTTGGTTCACCATCCCAAACCTCTAGAACCAATAATAAGCGACTTAAAAACACTTTTCAGTTTGGCTATCCTCGTTTGACCTTGAAGGAGGGGTCCAAGGTCAAATCCGACAATACCAAAAGATTCCCAGCCCATGATTTGCTTTAGGTTGGTTTACCATCCCAAACCTCTAGGACCAATAATAGGCATGTTATAAGCACTTTTAAGTTTGGGTATCCACATTTGACCTTGAAGGAGGGGTCCAAGGTCATATCTGACCACACCAAAAGATACCCAGCCCATGATTTCCTATAGGTTGTTCTATCATCCCAACCCTCTAGAACCAATAATAAGTGAGCTATAAGCACATTTAAGTGTGGCTATCCTCGTTTGACCTTGAAAGAGGGGTCCAAGGTCAAATCCGACCACACCAAAAGAATCCAGGCCCATGATTTCCTATATGTTGGTTTACCATCCCAAACCTGTAGGACCAATAATAAGCGAGCTATAAGCACTTTTAAGTTTGGCTATCCTCGTTTGACCTTGAAGGAGGGGTCCAAGGTCATATCTGACCACACCAAAAGATACCCAGCCCGTGATTTCCTGTAGGTTGTTCCATCATCCCAACCCTCTAGAACCAATAATAAGTGAGCTATAAGCACATTTAAGTGTGGCTATCCTCGTTTGACCTTGAAAGAGGGGTCCAAGGTCAAATCCGACCACACCAAAAGAATCCAGGCCCATGATTTCCTATATGTTGGTTTACCATCCCAAACCTGTAGGACCAATAATAAGCGAGTTATAAGCACTTTTAAGTTTGGCTATCCTCGTTTGACCTTGAAGGAGGGGTCCAAGGTCAAATCCGACCACACCAAAAGATTCCCGGCCCATGATTTCCTGTATGTTGGTTTACCATCCCAAACCTCTAGGACCGATAATAAGCGACCTATAACCACTTTTCATGACTGATAAAGAAACACCTGTGGCGGCCATGTTGTTTTTTTTTTTTTCAAAATGAGGACCCAAATATTTGCAGTCAAGATTTTATAATGAGGAACATATCCTGCTGTCCGGTGGATACAACTAAATACTCTAAATGCAATACTTTTGAAGTTATAAGTGATTTACTCAACAGTGATAACCTGAAAGTAGCTATTACTCAGCTATGCCATGAGCTACAGGTCTAAAATTTTACTATGTTATAGCTGACCCAAAAGTAGCTGAATAACATATACAAACAAATTATTGTAAATGCAATAGTTTTCAAGTTATACGTGATTTACTCAACAGTGATAACCTGAAAGTAGCTATTACTCAGCTATGCCATGAGCTACAGGTCTGAAATTTTACTATGTTATAGCTGACCCAAAAGTAGCTGAATAACATATACAAACAAATTACTGTAAATGCAATAGTTTTCAAGTTATAAGTGATTTACTCAACAGTGATAACCTGAAAGTAGCTATTACTCAGCTATGCCATGAGCTACAGGTCTGAAATTTTACTATGTTATAGCTGACCCAAAAGTAGCTGAATAACATATTTACACAAAATTCTCTAAATGCAATAGTTTTCAAGTTACAAGTGATTTTACTCATGATGTAAGTTACTGAAAAGTCCAAAAGTAGCTATTACTCGCTTAGCTATTGAAATAGACACCCAAGTTACTCACCATGTTGTAGCTATGGAAAAAGTAGCTGAATAACATATTTAAATAAAATGCTCTAAATGCAATACTTTTCAAGTTATAAATGATTTAGTGTTGAGTAAGAACCTCAAAGTAGCTATTACTCAGCTAAGCAATGAGCCATTGGTCTGGAATTTTACCATGGTATAGCTTACCCCAAAATAGGTGAATAACATATGAAACTAAATTCTCTAAATACAATACTTTTCAAATTATAAGTGATTTACTCAACAGTAATAACCTAAAAGTAGCTATTACTCAGCTATGCCATGAGCTACAAGTCTGAAATTTTACTATGTTATAGCTGACCCAAAAGTAGCTGAATAACATATACAAACAAATTACTGTAAATGCAATAGTTTTCAAGTTATAAGTGATTTACTCAACAGTGATAACCTGAAAGTAGCTATTACTCAGCTATGCCATGAACTACAGGTCTGAAATTTTACTATGTTATAGCTGACCCAAAAGTAGCTGAATAACATATACAACAAATTACTGTAAATGCAATAGTTTTCAAGTTATAAGTGATTTACTCAACAGTGATAACCTGAAAGTAGCTATTACTCAGCTATGCCATGAGCTACAGGTCTGAAATATTACTATGTTATAGCTGACCCAAAAGTAGGTGAATAACATATGAAACTAAATACTCTAAATACAATACTTTTCAAGTTATAAGTGATTTACGCTACAGTGATAACCTAAACGTAGCTATTACTCAGCTATGCCATGAGCTACAGGTCTGAAATTTTACTATGTTATACCTGACCCAAAAGTAGCTGAATAACATACTTACACAAAATTCTCTAAATGCAATAGTTTTCAAGTTACAAGTGATTTTACTCATGATGGAAGTTACTGAAAAGTCCAAAAGTAGCTATTACTCACTTAGCTATTGAGATAGACACCCAAGTTACTCACCATGTTGTAGCTATGGAAAAAGTAGCTGAATAACATATTTTAATAAAATACTCTAAATGCAATACTTTTCAAGTTATAATTGATTTAGCGCATGATTTCATGAATTTTATTGCATTAAAAATTATTTTAAAAATTAATAAAAAAAAAAATAAAGACAGATCCAGGTCTTATATTCACACAAGGTACTCTACTAGTGGCCTATTACATCTATGCAAGATATGAGAAAAATCCCCGCAATAGTGAATGAGAAAATTGTGATCAAGTGTTGAAATATTCACACTTTGGGTGGGGGTACCTCACTTGTAATGGCTCTGGCAAACAGACGAACAGACAGATCTGCATGAATTTTACGATTTATCATCCTCGATAGTTAAGGTATCTTTTGAAAAAAACAGCATGTCTCTGGGTGTTGTAGTTTTGGAGAAGAAGTTTGTCACGCGGACACGGACGCGTACGCGTACACAGACGCGGACGCCGCAGAGTGATGCCATAATGTCAGCTGACTGACAAGTCAGCTGACATAAAAATCATGAAATGGCAACAAGGGCTGTAACCAAGGAGACCATTACTGTATTGTCAATGAAAAACTAGGGAGGGAAAGACTTCTGAAACAGATAGGTTTTAAGATGTCTTTTGAAACATGAAAGAGTACAAGCAGTTTAGATTTCCAGTGGCAAATCATTCCAAAGTTCTGGAGCACAATATGAGAAACAATTGTTGAAATGAACTTTTGTTTACGAATTGAAGAACTATAATAAGGAACTTTAATTGAACATCTGCTCTGGATTGATATATCTTCTTTTAACAGCAGATGTATACAATGACAATTATGGGTTTTCAAGTGGTGAACTACTTGTATATGAGTACCAAGGCTTTAAAGATGACTCATTGTTTTACAGGAGTCCAGTGAAAACACTTATGGGTTGGAGTAAATCTGGAAGTACCAGTAACAAAACGTGCCAAACACTTTTGGATATTCTGGAACCTTGTGATGTTTTTGAATGACAAACTACAAAACAGTGAATTGTAATATTCCAGTAGGCTACTGACCAATGCATTTGCAACCATGACTGAGGCATCAAAACAGAGAAAGCGTCTGATACGATGAAAATCGTGCAGGCTAGCAAAACAGGATTTAATCACAGAATTGTGAAAAGTAGACTAGTGAAACTACTAAATCAATAGAAAAGTAGACCAGTCAAACTACTAAATCAATGTGTTAAAACAATACACCCACCTACCGCTTACAAACAATGCCAGTTGGAGAGAGACATTTTCCCAAGATACTGTTGGGGAAAGAACCCTTGAGCCATTTCTACCAATCCAAAGAGCTGAAGACTATGAGCTCAGGCTTTTTTAGGATTTAATTTGAGGTTATTTTCAAACATCCAGGTATGAATGTAATTCAGAAAGGCCTTAAATTGATGAAAAGAACTTGCACAATTTCTGAGAGATAGATGAGTAAACACCTGGGTGTCATCCACATAGAAATGATACCCCACATCCACATATTTTGCAATTACCTAACTAAAGGTAGTGCTGCATAAGGAAATCAAAGAGGACCCAAAACCTTGAAGAACACCAAAATTTCATTTAAACAAGTCAGAGAAAGTTATGTTCCACTGTCCTCTCAAACAAATAGGCCCTCTAACAGGAAGTAGATTGCATTGATGAAAATACAAACTGTTCATCAAAATCACAATAAAGCTTAATATATATTGGAGAAGAGTGGACAGGCAGTATACCCTGCAGTTAGAAGTTTTAATTGGCATTGGAACTACCTGCCAGGACACCCAATGTCTTCCAAGATTTGGCATGTCTATATGTATTTATTTGGGGTTTTACATTACTTTCAACACTGTACAGGTCATATCACGACGGGTAGTTGGAAGGGCAGAGGAAACAAGTACATACAGTTGGTCAAGGTTCTGTACTGTAAACTGCCAACCAACAGCAAGCAACTACCAGCTTTACCACTTGAGGCTGTGCTGGGAACCGAACCCCGGCCTCAGAGGTGGGAGGCGAGAGTGTTACCACTCTGCCACCGTGGCCCCTCTTGGTGTGTCCATAAGGTATCATGCGCATGGCCATTGATAGGACACCGTGTGTAATAACAGTACGACGACAGTAGGATGACAGTTAGTGCAAACATTTGTCAACAAGAAGCAACCTTCATTAACGTCAACTCACCTTTGGTAGCCATTGGAAAACATGTGATACCGAAACACAACCGAGTCACAACCTTATATAAACCACACCCTGTATGAATCATTCTTCTGCGCATGCTCATTGTTGAAAATTCAGAGGAAGAAATTTTAAACGTTTTACAAGTGCCTTAGAATGCTCAAGCAATGGGACGGATAGCCACTACACCACAAGTTTACATACAGATATCAGACAGTAGTTGAAGGACAGGGGCATTTTGCCAAACGCCTATAACCATGGGTTATTCTGTATGTAGTGTAAATGGGATATAAGGATTTCTTCTCATGATATTTTGAGTTTTCCCACCTTGCCATGTTTTGGCAATTCAGAAGTCAGTTTTTATATTTTGTTGTAATATTTAAGTAAAGTGGTCCTGCATGGTATATATAGCCTTAATTTAGTATCAACAATACTGATCATTCAAATTTGGTAGATATGAGGTGCTGCCTATTTGTACCAATTTTCAATGTGTGCTGAACAGTAATCCAAGCACAAAGTCTCAATATTTGTCTCACCTGGAACCATGCTTTAACACCCAGAACCTCCCTGGAAAATGTTTCCCTGTAATGTCTGGCAACCACCACTGAAATGCCAATCAGGAGTATGAATCCAAGCATCATGAATGTGGCTGCAAAAAAAGAAAGATTTGCATTGTTAATGGTTAAAACGCTTGTATTGTAAACATGGTGGTAAAAGGCAGGGTTTACATTGTTACATATAACTGCAAAAGGGAAGATTAATTTATAAATAAATATGGCTGTAAAAAAGGCTTTACTATGAAAGAGCAGCTATTAAAAAGTATAAGTTTTATATTGTAAACATGACTACAAAAAGGATTTACATGGTAAACATGATTGCAACACTTAAGTTTTTAACTGCACATATTACTACCCAAGAAAAGGGTTTATGTTGTTCACATGGTAGTAACCAGAAACCTTTTAAAGCTATAAATAGAAAGCGTTACACTGTAAGCACGATTGTGAAAAAGAGAGATTTACATTGTACTCCAACTGAAAAAAAGAAGAAAGGTTTACATTGTAAACATGGGTGTGACCAAAAAGTTTACACTGTAAATGTAACTGTAAAAAGAAAGTCACTATCAATAGTGATGCTGTGATATCATCAGGTACTTGCAATTGTGACATGTGGGGATTTTAAACATTATGATATCACAGACGCACTCAGTATTCCATACATTAGGTAAATGATGGAACGTAAGAATACACGACCACTTAACACCTTGCAAACATGTACCAAATCTTATGGCAATCTGTTTAAGTCTTTTGATGGCAAAATGTTTTACATTTCTTTTTCTCTAGCCTACTGACCTTATTCCACTGAAGTAAATGCTTTAAAACACGAAAAAAATCCATTTACTCAGATAGAGGGTAACTGAACAACAGCTGTTAAAAATTTAGCAACTATTCTTATATCAAAATGGCAGTAAACAGACATTAGTGTTCCTTAACTGTGATGGTATACTATCATGGTATACTATCATGAGAATCTAATGCAAGTCATGGTGATGTCTCTACTAATTTAACAGAATATTAAATAAATTCTGTTAATTGCCACTCCATGTTCAAGACTGCAAAATTGGCTTACAATTTGCTTCACGATGATTCTCAAAGTTATATAGGAGATTAAGAGATTAGATTAGATTAGAGATCACGTACTACAAAAGTTCATTTAAGATTAGAATGTTAAGGGTATTGGATGCCAGCTACTGCAAACAGCTGACATGACATTAGCACATATAAGAACCAGTAACAAAATTAAAACATTCACCAAAGCCAGTGAACCATCAGTTGACCTTGAAGGAGAGGCCAAAGGTCAAATTTGACAACATCAAAAGATTCCCAGCCCATGATTTCCTACAAATTGGTTTCACATTGCAAACATCTAGGACCAATAATAAGTGAGTTATAAGCACTTTTAAGTTTGACTATCCTCGTTTAACCTTGAAGGAGGGGTCCAAGGTCAAATCTGACCACATCAAAAGATTCCCAGCCCATGATTTGTTATAGGTTGGTTTGACATTGCAAACCTCTAGGACTAATAATAAGGGAGATATAGGCACTTTTAAAGTACACTATGAGGTACTTTGGCACTCCTTGGATGACCTTGAATTAAGAGCTTCAAGGTCAAATGTCTGCAAGGTGTAATTTAGGTCTGGAACATGTATATCTGTTATACATCTCATCTATGAAGAGATTCAACCTTCTATCTATGAGAAACAGCCAGTAGAAAAATGTGGATAATTTTCAAAGAAATGCCTGCGGCGACCATGTCATTTTTCAGAATGTTGCTGATTTATGTCCCAGAGAAGCTTACATCCCAATGAAGATATCCTGCAAATTTGGTGAACCTAGCTGGTGTAGTTTTCGTCTGAAAGCATTAACGCCGAAAAACTCTCTATAGACAGCGACAGCGTAGCAAAAGCTAAACCAAAGTATCCAAGTGGATACAATAATGAATAATGATGTCTGAAAATAATAAAGAACATTGTATTGAAGCAGGATGATAAAATGATCATTTCTCCACAACCATTTTGTAGATTTGACTCAATTGCGTGTATTTTTCAAAAATACAGAACCAGACCTTACCAATGGTATAATCATAATATATTATGTTTATAGAAGACAAAGATAAACAGTTTTAATTTTTGGAATTCAACACAGCTTTTTCAATTCACTGAGTAGACAGATGGACAGACTTTGGCATTTATTCATATAGATAATCCAAGGGGCAAAGTTTTGCTGCTACTACTTTGTTTCTGATAAAGGCCAGCATAGCCTGTTTCAATGTGTCAAGGTTGTCAACTGTGTTCAGTGACAAAAGGTTCAGAGGGTGGTTTTGGATGATCAGAACCACGTTGTTTGTTAACCCAAAAAGAAAGTTAAAAGAAACTAGCGAAAGTCTGAATTCTTTCAATGTATACAAAGTTTACTGTATGTATTTTGTATCAATAAGAGCTACAAGCTACAACTGAATGGGCTTGTCTATATGTGCTTCTGGTTCAACCCGCGGTGTAATTTAGTAGGGCATCTACCATGAGATTCAGTGGAATTCCACTTGTGTAGAACACCTTCAGGGCGATTTGAGACAACTTGGAAAGTGATTTGTATTCAGGATGGCTTTTTTAAAACATGTTTGAAATAGCTGTTCCAACCCTTCAGGAGCTGTATTAAACAATACACACAGGAAGGGGAGAAGGGGTGTGTGGAATGGAATAAATATTCTGTATGGCTCATTCGTCAACATCCATTCTCCTGATACAAGGGTCTCTTTTCAAAGCCATGAGGACAGTCATCAACTGCAAAGCAAAAATGGACAGAAACAACCATAGGGCAAGTTGTGATCTTAGTCACCTTATCATAAGGGCTACTACATTTAAATTTAACTGGCTCTGCTGGCAACCTCCATTTGCCAATGAATTTGCGCCCCTATTAATAAACAAGGAGCAGTCGCAGAGCTCATACTTCTGCAAAGGCCTATCACTTCCTCTATTGCTCATAAGTGCAATGATAAAAATCCTTCAAAAAGTCCTGGATCCAGATTTGGTTATGGATCATTCCCAAAATTAAATCAGTACTAGGATAGACCAGGACCCACCTAGTGTAAAAGTCTTGCTAACATACAAAAAGACAAAGAAATAGAATCCACCAATCACAATACATCCTCGATGGAGTTAAGAACATATTGGAAAGGGGTTTAGTGTCTGGGCTAGTCATGGCACATCAAATATCACTGCCAATATATACATACAAGTATCAGTTCCAAAGTGATCAAAGCATTTGAATATATCATGATTAACATATATTTCTCTGTGATTTGTGGATGGATTTTGATGGAATAAAATAAAGAATGGAGGTAGATCTGCTTTGGAAGTTACATATATTAAATATTCAGATCTTAGAGAATACTGAAGCTACAGATATGACTTTTATATCATTTTGAAGGTATTTTATTGTTTTTATTACCTCTGTCAGTGAAGATTATGTGATCAATGGGATTTTATCGTCTGTTTGTTAGTGAACAGCATAACTCAGAAAGCTAGGAATGGATTTTCTTCAATTTTCAGAGTCCCCATATATGCTTAAGTAAGAAGTGATTAAATTTTTGAGGTGTCAATGAGAAAAATGAGGTTCATAGCTCGCACTGTGGCTCATTTTGGTCTATCATTAAATGTTCCATTTTATCAAGTTATGGCCACCTTAAAGTCACATTTTTTTCACAATTTCTCTAGCAAACTTGGTGTATGTGTATGCAGATCACCCTGAGAGACCATTTCTATTATCTTCTGATATTTAATTTTCAACATTTAGCATGCTAAGGTCACCTTAAACTCATAAAAATGGGGTATTCTTCAGAAACTTATGGATGAATTTTGTTAAACTTTTTACATAATGCTAACATTTGCGACAGTAATGAGCGATTAAAATTTGGAAGTGTCAATGCCACTGCTGCCAATGTTAAGGCCACCTTAAAGTCAAAACATTAGGTTTTTATGCTATTGACCCCCTGTCCTGGCTGAGGTCTACACTCTTTGAGTGCTTTTTCTAGTTTTCTCCATGAATTTTGGATGGATTTGAATGCAACAAAATGAGTAAAAATTGTTTCAATATCTCTGTAATGAGTATAAATTATTATTGCATGGGTGAAGTAGTTCTTAAAATATTTGCAAAAAACACCTTCCATGTTACTGGAATTTGGTTGAGAATCATTTTACATGTTTTTTTTACTTACAAATATGACACTAATTATATATTATTTTTTATTTTATGTTGCTTATTATTTGAATAAAATCCATTGAGTAGTTTTAAAGATACAGTCATTTTTATTTTGAATATTTTTGATTGCCATGGCTTGCAATTCCCAGAGGCATTTTCTGAGGTTAAAAATTAAAGAATTTCTGAGATTTAATTTATGTCACTGTAATTTAATTTAAAAATTAAAGAATTTCTGAGATTTAATTTATGTTACTGTTGGAGAAACCTAAACATCGCTCATTCAATGAAAAGCCTTTTTCCATAATATTTAACACATGCATTGATTTCTTCCAATAAGGTGTGTGTACATAAGAGAAATTTGTCCCCAAAAACTTTTTTTAAATGGCGGAAGAATGGTAAAGACACTGGAAGCTAAAATTTTTGCTAAAATTATTCAAAACACATATGAAATTGGCAACTAATGGCCACTCAAAACTGACACAATCTTCACCATATGTTCCACCAGATGGTAGAATATTCTCCTGAGTTCGTGCATACACCCAACACAAAAGAATAACATGGAAAAATGTTCGGTCCGGGCGGGATTTGAACCCGCGACCTTCAGTAAGTGATCCAATCTTGTGATTCTGACGTGATAACCACTACACTACCGGACCCAATCCACTGAGTACTGCTTTATTCCAGATTTACTCCTAGTAGACACACACAGATACACATGCACACAGCCATATATATTGGAAAAAAGACCAGTTTAACAAAATACGGAGTAAGAATGCCTACAAGGCTGTTTGTCCAAAACACACTACCGTATCACATGTACAATTTGCCATTTTTTAATATTAACTAGGAGTCTGGAGTTTGAACGAGGGACTGTAAAAGAGCTAAAGCAAACCCCATGTTACACTTTCCTGTTCTGGCACCTGGCTCCTGTCTGAAAATGTAGCTAGAACATGCGATTCAATCTCCAAACATATCCCAAAGCGTATTAACATGGATAATGTGGTTCTGGTTCGGCTTGTGGGAATCAACAGTGAAAGGTGTTAGAAGAAATGACAGTTTTAAACTTTTTCATTTGGAAACTTGGGATTGCCATGCCCATTTAAAGCCATGTAAAAAAAGAGTTAATGAATTAAAATTCTTTTTTTTTAAATCCAAAGGGCTGGTGACTCAAAATGACATAAGAAGTTTCACATTTTGATATGAAGTACCATTTCATTCTTTGAAATGCCCATGGGCAATCACATCAAGTATCTGAAAAGTTGTGGATGGCCAGTCACAAGAATGAAAACTGGCCATCTATTCCAAAAACAAAATGACCCAAATCTAGTTACTCGCATTCTAGTACAATCAACTCGAAGCAAAATGCAGTTGTTATAAATCTATGGTAAATAAAATGTAACGACGGCTAAAATTATGCCATATTTTGCAAATAGCCAATTACACAAGACTGGAGGATGGGCACTTAAGGGGATCCGATGATAACATTTTGGAGATACCTTAATCCTCCCACCCTGAGTAAAATGCACACTACAGCTAAATATTAATGGATTACAGAATTGAGTAAAATACTCAGAAACTATTCATAAACAGGTGTGTAATGTTGTGGTGAAGCAGAAGGGACATTCATTTTTTTTTCTTTTACAACTATCTACTAAGTTAACTGACTTGATATATCATTGACAAATAAGATGATAGTTAGTGAATAAATACAAAAGTACAAGTTGATTGATAATTCATTCATTGTTAATTCAGTTAATGATCACACTGTCTTTTATCATTATCATTAGGAGGCATTATTTTCATGACTGTTTGTCTGTCAGTTTGTTAGCAGGATTATGTAAATATCACTATATTGATCTTCCTGAAAAAAAAAACAGAAGATGGCTCTTGGTCCAATTTAGATCCCATTAAATTTTAGAGTGATCTGGATCACTGTCTTGATACAAAAAAAATCCAAATTTTCCCATTTCCTTATTATTATTGGCCTAGGGGAGGTATATACTCTCTGAGTGATCCTGTATGGTTATTTGTGTACAAGGGGCTTTAGAATCATCTTGTTTTGTCACTGACTTATTAGTTACAACTTATAAAACTGCAGAGTGGCCCTGTTATGCTTTTGTCATATAAGAACTGTCATGGACAGGTGAGTAAATATTGACAAAACCCAAGGACAGTGTCATTTGTTAGGTGTATAGTATTGATCTGTTTTATTTCATTTATTAGGATCCAGAAAAGCAAAATCCAATATATGAGGAACCAGTTTACTTATTGATAGATCAGTTTAAGCTGGTAGCTAATACATAATGACAACATAACGATTGTGCTTAGTTCATGAAGTTTACTGGAAAACTTTCCCGGTCTGCTGGACCTGGAAGTCAAGAATGCTACAGGTCCATAGCAGCAGTTGCCAGTCCATATTTCAAAGTAGGTGATAGCAAAATGGAGTTTGAAAATTTGACCAAGTGAGAATGGCTAAAGAAGAAATGGTTTATTGTTATTTTTTATCACAGAAAGAATGTAAAAAAAAATTTATTCATTTCGGTAATAAAAAGAATTTATATTAAAAGTTTTCATAAGTGACAGGACATCAGACCCATTACTCTAGAAAGATACACATTTGTAGTTTCCAGTCGGGGGGGGGGGGGGGGGGGGGGGGGGGGGTAAATTCATACACTTGTGCCTGTGGAAATTTCAAGTGGTAATGATCCTCAACACTGCACAGCAACTTGGTGTAGGGGGGGGGGGCTAAAAATGTGGGTAATTATTTTTAGATTGTTAACATCCTTTTTCCAAGTACTATATTGTTAATCTTCATGAGTGATTTTTTTTTGTTGGTAAATGTCTTATGAAGGACGTTTTACTTTTACTATCCACCATTTTAATCATTTATGAGTAAATATAAGCTATATTAAAGACAAAATGCAAAAAGAAAGACTCGTATACAAACATGCCCAAATGAATATAAAAACTTGAATTTTTAACATGTAACTTTTCATTCATTTCTGCAAGGATTGTTATTCAGCAAAAAGGAGCAGAAGTACTGTAAAAAGACCTTTCTTCTGATATATAATACATTTTTGTAGGTTACACATTTTCTGAGATATAAGTGAGAAATAGTATCAGAGATGCCCATACCCCACAGCCTGGGGAAATAGTTTTAACACAATGAGATACAGAAGTAGTGAGATAGTACAAAGATCAGAATACTTTCAGATCAGTGGCAGTTACTTCAAGGTCCAAATAATGTTTAATTAGAGAAAATAACATCTAAGAGAAGGAAAATGTATAAAAAGATGAAGTATTAAAACAAGACAATTCAATAGCAAGATGACAGCATTAATCAGTAAACTAAAAATTATGAAGCTGTAAATTTGATTAATTGGAGAATAGCTGTCAATGGAAATAGCACAATTATGTAAATGTATTATATTAATCAGTTGAAGCAATGCATATATCTTGGTCATAAGAGAAACATGCCTCAAATATGGCAGGTGATCACACTTTGGCAGAGCCAAAGTTAAGTCAAACCACGATGCACACCTACATCCCCAATGTCTCTACCAAGTGTCAACCTTCTGCATCTTACGGAATCCAAGAAATAGCCTGGACAAGATTTTATAGGTCAAGATCAATATGGCAAGGTCAAAGGTCAAATCAAGGTCACTACATGATGTTGCACACCTACACCCCCTAACCAATGTCCCTACCAAGTAACAACTTCCTACACCTTACTGTTTCTGGGATATAGCCCGGACAAGATTTTATAGGTCAAGGTCACTAAGGCAAGGTCAAAGGTCAAATCAAGGTCAAACCATGACGTTGCATACTTACACCCCCTAGCCAATGTCCCTATCAAGTATCAACTTCCTACACCTTACGGTTTCTGAGATACAGCCTGGACAAACTTTTTCCCGCTGCCCTCCTGCCCGCCCATCTGAACACCATGGGTGAAAACAATACCCCCAATAGCCCTTAAGGTCTGTCATGTTAAAAGATATTTTTACAGCACTTGTATTTATTGCATAAAAATCCATGCAGAAATTGCTTAGAAATAGAAAGTTAAAGATGACAGTTTTTACAGTAAATTGGTGCTGCTACATATGATAGCCTTATTGCACATTCTCTCTTTCAATATGGATTTATTTAACTCATAAATAATATAAACTGGTGGATACTAAAAGTAAAACATCAATCATTTAACATATACAGGAAAAAAATATATCACTCATGAAGATTAACAATATAAAACTCATGCTACACACTCGTATA
The DNA here is from genome assembly GCA_964017235.1 of Sabellastarte sp. h YS-2021. Taxonomy (NCBI): domain Eukaryota; kingdom Metazoa; phylum Annelida; class Polychaeta; order Sabellida; family Sabellidae; genus Sabellastarte; species Sabellastarte sp. h YS-2021. The sequence continues at coordinate 18,904,728 of OZ024929.1, read as the reverse complement.
ATATTGTCATCTTCATTTATGATATATTTTTCCTGTATATGTCATTGGCAAAGTCTTCCTATTATCCAAATATGCAGGGAGTGTAAGATTTTGCATTGATAACAGTGGGTTTATAACATAGATAGAATACAAGTTATGTATCCAAAACAAATATGTGATCCTGTAAGAAACCTGTTCTAAAAGCAACTCAGAAAAATCATGATATCTCAATTTCACTTGCCTTTTGATGATAGCACAATATTACAAACTGACAATGACATCTGTATTTGGTATACTGGGAAGGTTCAATCTATACATAATTTACCATGTATTTTCATTGGCATGTAGAGGCCTTCTGCTGTTACAATGGATTTTTCTTGGAAATTCACTTTACTCCTGCTGATGAGAGGCAACACTTTATGTTTGGACAAGACATCAGCACCTGGTGAAAATGAATAGAAAAATCTTTTTGACAGAAATTAACAAATACATACATGATATTATTATATTAATTACTATTTAAAAACCCAATGGTATCACAAAGGATTTTGCATAAACAATATTTCAGACACAGTGTACTGTAATTTATGGTGCTCTGGTTGGGGTGATTCTGCCCAAAACTCACTTCTGCCTACTTAGACATCTCTGCTGGCCCCACATTCACTTAAGTCCATTTTATCCTAGACTGAAGTCCAAATTTTGGAGTGAGACTCACAAAAGGGCACTTTAGAAAAAAATGTGACACAATTTGAAACCCATTTCCAAATTGCTGGGTCAAAACATCAGATTTTTCTTAAGGCTGAAAAGCATATTCCAGATATTCTCTGTTTGAAAGTAGTACATTTAAATTACCTGCAAAATTCATACATCCAAGGTGCCTATAAATTATCATATTAAAATCCTAACTTTCTATTCTTTCAAATTCTTGGATACTAATATTACCCAACTTTAATTTTAGATTTATACACCAATTGTGGGTTGAGGTGAAGTGGAACCTTCATTCATGTAAATATAAAAATGTATATCCCATTTTATGTGACATAATCAGTTTCATGAGTTGTTTACAGAAAATATACACCTATAATGTTACATAAACTAACAGATATCCATCACTTTGGCTGTCACTGTGGCCTAGAGGGTAATACACTTGGCTAGGAACACAGAGGAAATAAATTTGGTTCGGAAAACCACTTAAAATGGTGGTCCTCCATCATTGGGTGAGATTCACAACTGCAGGTAACTAAGTCCCAGACAGGGATGTTAATAGATGGTCATCCCTGAAACTTTATCATTCAGTTATGGGAATGTCAGTCATTAGAGCTTGGGCTGTACTTGAGCAGTTGGGGGTGGAGTGGGTTTTAGAGGGGGTTAATATGGTGCTTTAACAACAGTCAAAGTTGGGGTTTTACCTCCCATTCAACAGTCATATTCTGACAGGTTCCTCAGCACTGTCACTTGTGTGGGACTTGAGCTACATAGAGGTAGCAGCCTGTGATTATAACTCAGACTTGCCAGCAAACCAACCAAGACACATATAGCACTTTAAGTCTTGTAGAGATATTGCATTGTAACGATAAACATTTTCAAAATATTCATAATATTCAAATTTTAACTGAATGCTCTCCGTTTTCCAACTGATAACATTACCTTCATAGATGGGTCCGTATGCCAAGAAAACGTGCCAGTGTTGCCGCAGGTCGAATGTGTTCATCTGTGGGACTGGAGGACCATCAGCTGACTCTACCAGGTGTGTGATTGTGTTCACATAGGGCATGGTCCACTTACACTGCAGAGTACCATCAATGCGGTCAGTCTCAATGTTTGTGAAGCCCAGCTACATAGTCAGAAAAGAGAAAATGAATTCAGAAACATCTCTTATCCAGATAGGAAGAAATAGCCAAAAGAGTGTTTATGCTGAGAATGTCTGTGGGGTAGCAACCCCTGGGTGATAATATGAGAAATACAATAAAATATTAAACAACATATTGTGTAATATTTAAACAATAATGTATTCATTTTAATAATCCATGTTTGAAATCCCTATATTTGTCTTTATAAAACAAATACATGACATCACGAATGGACCACCAATCAAATCTATTGTACCTGCCGCATTCAATATTCGCCAATCAAAATCTTGGGAACTTCTCAAAAAGTGGAGGAATTCCATTTTTATTATGTGGTAATAAACAATTTCAGAAAATATAGCTTAAAGTATGCACTTTCAGTAAAGTTCAGCAAAAGAATATTAAGTAAGAAAATTAAGTTAAATATAAATAAAAATTTCTTAAACAATCTGGAACTTACTGCTTTTTTGGAAATCATGGGTGTTTACGCATATCTTACATGTGCAGGATGTGGATAATAATGTGCACATGGGTGCTATCATGGACAACTTCAGTATTTAAATACCATGTAGCAAGCAGATAGATCGATTCAGCTGCCAGGAGCAAATTTGGATACACTATATTGATTCTAGTTAAAATTGACGTTCAATCCACATCAGTCAGTCAATTGTACACACATAACTTACATTATTACTAGCTAAGCGTGTGTTACTAGGGGATTATCAGTACAGAATCAAATCTTTGATAACACAGTATTGTATTGCTAGCCAGCCCGTGGTCCAATAATGAGGATTATAAATAGGGTACTCTCATTTTTTAACTTGCAATATCTCACTTATTACTGGACGGATTTTAACCAAACAAAAACAAGAGAAAGCAGTGTTGCAATATCTTTCCGATGATATATATAGAATGCTTTAGTAGGTTAACTGATTTATTGTGAAAAATTGACAAAAAACATACAAAAACAATTTCAAAACAAATCGTCATGGTGACATATTTTTATTAGCCTCTACTTATATGATGTCAAAACATTTTATTTGACTAGCATAACGTCCAGTAATATAAAATTCAGCTAAAAACTAGACCTAAGCATCAGAGAACCGATGCAAATTTGTATCCACTGGAAAGACCACTCACCAAAGCCAGTGAACCATCGTTTGACCTTGAAGGAGGAGCCCAAGGTCAAATCCAACCACACCAGAAGATTCCCAGCCCATGATTTCCCATAGGTTGCTTTGCCAACCCAAACCTCTAGGACCCATGATAAGTGAGTTATAAGCAATTTTAAGTTTGGCTATCCTCATTTGACCTTGAAGGAGGGGTCCAAGGTCAAATCTGACGACACTACAAGATTCCCAGCCCATGATTTCCTATAGGTTGGTTTACCATCCCAAACCTCTAGGACCAATAATACGCAAGTTATAAGCACTTTTAAGTTTGGCTATCCTTGTTTGACCTTGAAGAAGGGGTCCAAGGTCAAATCCGACCAAATCAGAAGATTCGCAGCACATGATTATCTATAGGTTGGTTTGACATTGCAAACCTCTAGGACCAATAATAAGGGAGATATAGGCACTTTTAAAGTCCACTATGTGGGTTACTTTGGCACTGACTTTGAATGACTTTGAACTAAGAGCTTCAAGGTCAAATGTCTACAAGGATGTAGAGGATATATATCTGTCATACATATCAGCCCAGTTGAATCTCGCTGTATCTTCAAAACTGCCACTCTAGTTTATAAGTTTCTTCACAGTGGTCATCCCAGTTACTTTGGTCCTCTTCTGCCCACTCGTTGCGGAAGATATAGTACAAGATACAACCATCCAGATAAAAGGTTCCTGGAGGTTCCTCAATTCTGTCCATCTGTACATAAATCCAAAAATCACTTTGGCCACAGCTTTGCTTTTGATGCCCCCACAGTCTGGAATCATTTGCCTAATGAGGTACGTTCTGCCCCAACTCTCACCTGTTTCAGGAAAAGGTTAAAATCATATCTCTTCCACAAGGCATTCCCACCTTAGCTTACACTCTATCCGGCGTCTCCGTGGTACTGGACTTGGCAACGGCTATGGACAGATGATTTCTTAAACTTGATTTTTGGTGTTGCGCCTTAGAGTCTGCCCAGCAGAGATTAAGCGCTATAAAAGTACAGAATAGAATAGAATAGAATCAGCCAGTAGAAAACTGTAGCTAATTTTCAAAGAAATGCCCGCGGCAGCCATCTTGTTTTTCAGAATGAGGCTAATTTCAGTCCCAGAGAAGCTTACCCCCCCACCCCCCCCACCCCCCACCCCAATAAGATATCCTGCAAATTTGGTGAACCTAGATGATGTAGTTTTCCTCTGAGAGCGTTAACGCCGAAAATCTCTTTATGCATGGTGGTGACGTAGCGAACGCTAAACCAAAGTATCCACCGGATGCCAGTAATAATGTAATTTTATCTTTGACTGAAGTCAAAGAACAGCCAAACCAAGCCTGGGGAAAGCCTCGGGCACTAATGGATGTGTCAGGCTGATAATCATTGATAGTGGTCCATTTCTACAGCATATTGCCCTATAAAATTACATTATTGTACCATTATCACACCTTCTACAATGCAAATATCTGATCTTAAGAACTTATTTCCACTCTCCAAAATTGTATTTTTTACATATTTGAGGAAAAATGGCTATTTTATAAAATTCCCGATTTGAGAACCAAATCTTAATCCCCCTGTAGGTTCAGATAATAAGGATTTTTGTTCCTTAAACTTCAATCCTCAGTTATGTTTTTTTTTTTTGCATGAAAACAACTCATAGAAACCACTCGGATTTCTGGGAACTTTTTACTGACATGTATATTGCTATAATAATCCAATATGTAAAATTGTGACATGACATGACTGTGTCAGTGAATCTCATGGGCTGAGGGATATGGCAAAATTCATGGCTCTTCCGATGATAACCCTTTACAAAGTATGATGCCTGCATCACATTAGAGATCCGTCCACTTCCACCATGAACATGAGCAAAAATGTCGGAAACGGGAGAAATAATGGAGACGGCTGGTAATTTCGTCATACTTGGAAATGGTTTCAAGATATGGGTGAATGTAGCAATGAAAGTGGAAATTTTGAAATGTTAAAAAAAAAATTTAATTTTTCTTCCCATTGCCCAAGCAGACACCCTAATGGTTTTTGACAAAAGAAAATGGGAGGAAAGACAGGATCCAACGGCAAACAAAGTAAGGGGAACATAGAGAGGAGTTGCTTCCTGTCTATATGCCACAAAACCTCTTTCGTAGGTCCTCTACCCAATGTCCCATATTATGACATTTATCAACTCGCTTCTTTATGCTTGCTTCCTGTCATTGGTCCTCCTCTCCTGTCTACTTCTGTGATGGATCTGCTTGAACAGAAGGGGAGTTAAATTTTCAGACAGAAGAATAGATGGGAGCAAGTGGGATAACTTTCAGAGAATCTAGGCTGGCGATCGGCCATAACTTGGAAAGTTTGATTTTTGGTCACTCTTCATATCCCTCCGCGACTTTCCATGATGAGGATTTGATGTGATGCAGGCATAATGGATAAAACAGATTCCTTTTTGTCAGATTGTTTTCAACAATAATTTTTATAATGAGAAAATATTATGTCATATTAGAATAGGAAAAGCCACCTACAAACTATGGCATACACAGAGTTTTATCAAGATTCTGGGCAATAAACAACTCAGGCCCTGCCTTTGTTGTTGATAACTTAATGATCATGGTGCATGCATGTGTATTGCATGATTTTTGGGGGTATTTTTCCTACAATATAAAAATTTTACTTCAAATGATTTATATTTTCAGTATATCTGTATGCCATAAAGAGTCTACTCTGCTTCACAAGGTCAATAACAATTGCACTAATTCAGATCAACCATACTTACAATGCGGTGTCTATCATTGTAATAGGAAGGGTTAAATCCATGCTGTACACTTTCAAATTGATGTGTTGAAATACATGTCACTGTTTCATCATGTCCCTATGAAACAAAAGAAACAAAAAAAAAATTTTCTCAATAATTTATTTTAATTTTATACATTCTCTGGAGGTTACCCACTTTGTTGGGACATTGTTGGGACAAGGTGTAGGAAGTTGATACTTGGCGGGGACACTGGCTCGGGGGATGTAGGTTTACAATGTCTTGTTGTAGTTCTGTTTTCACCTTTGACCTTGTTGTTGTGATTCTGACCTTTAAAATCTTGTCTGGGTAATATCTCAGCAACTATAAGGTGTTAGTTACTTGGTAAGTTGTATTGGTTGCTGGCCGTAGTTGTGCAACATTATGACCATTTGACCTTTGATCTTGGCTCTTGCTAGAGAGTTTTCTACCTCCAATTTACGACATGTTTCTCCTATCACAGCACTATATGGATTGCTGCCACTGATTATTATCTGTACTTTTACCTAACTGTGCCATTGCCATTGACAGCTATACTTCAATTAATAAATAGATCAACTAATATATTTTACAGCTTCAACAAATTTTGTTTACAAATTTAAATGCTGTCATCTTGCCACTAAATTGTCCCCTTTACCCATGTTGAGATCATTTTGTATGTTGAGGAGGGCACTTTCAGTGGGGTGGTGTTTTCTGTAATCAGATTGAAAGCCAGTTAGACGGGCCTCATGTAGTTGGCACTGTAGTTCATATGCTATCACTCTTGTAACAATCTTTGAAATGAAGTATACTGTTTAGATGGGAAACAAGCCTGTAAGTTTTATGCCTTTATTTATCAAGGGTTGACTTTTTTGTGTGGAGTGGAGTGATGTGGGCGTTTTTAAAAATGTGAGGCACCTACCTTCTTAAAGTGGTGCATTTATGATTGAGATAATAGGGAGTAATAAATTTAATGTAGTAAATAAATATAATGATATCCAGATAATCCAAGATAAAATGTTGTTCTTGGGTCAAGGGATCATGATTTATTTGGAGAATTTGGAATGCTTTTGGCATGCAGGTTCTCTTTGACCCAAAAAACAGTCAAAATAATAGGAGGGAGATTAGTGCTGATGTCTTGTGGATTATGTGATATGAGAAAAGGATGAACAAATTTTTGTGATTTTGTCAGTGAAAAATCCAACAAATCTACCGGCAAGAAGCTAGGGCCAGGGGACAGTGGTTATAGATGTCCATAATTTGACAGGTAGTCTGTGTAGTATATCACTTATTAATAGACCTCACCACAATTGACAACAGTTCTGATGGTTTTCTTGAAATTTTTGTTTGAGAGAATTCACATTTAGCATTCATGCATAATACATAATACAGAAACTCACCATGGACTTGTCCTCAGATATGGCAAAGGTTAAATAGCCAATCTGTGGTGCCATTGCTTCAAAATCCACCCCATCATGGTGAGTTTTGTATGTGACGGCCACCTGACAGTCACCGGGCAAACATCCCATGGGATAAACCATGCAGCCTTTGGTGTCCCCACATTCTGTGAGATCGATTGGCACAGAGGCAGTGGAGATCTGCAGAATAGAACAAGCAATCACAATGACCGAATTGGTCACATCCCTTGAGTTGGCATGGACATGGTTGTAAGAGGAATTCATCAAAAAAGCATTTTTACTAAGTGGTGGAAGAATGATAAAGACACTGAAAGATCATTTAGTTAGAATTATTCAAACTACATCTGAAAATTGCAATTAATGACCGCTCGAAACTGCCGTAATTTCCACCATAAGGTCCACCAGGTAGCAGAATAGTCTCTTGAGTTGGCGCATGTGCCTTTCACTGGTTAAATGACAAGAGTGGTAAATGGATTTTAATTTTGTCATGAAGGAAGATAAGGCAACACACTCAGAGTGGGAAGAACTCTGTCTTTTCTCTTCTCATGTCTTTTCTCTTCTCAAGAGATCATATTTTAAAATACATACAAGGGTTGTTCTAGTTATATTTTTCACCATTTTACACCATATTAGTCCATATTTAATACCAAAAGAATGCAAAACAATTTACAAATGTGAAACAATACAACAGTTAGGGGCATTAGTGAAAATTACAATAATTTATCAAATGTGCAGTTATCAACTTTAGACTTCTCTGTCATTTTTGCACAGATTGTAATGCAACAAAATGAGTAGAGACACTATAAAAGAAGTCCTTTTCTAATGACATATAAAATACATTTTGTCATGTTCAAAGTTATTGTAATTTTTACAACAAAAAACAAGAGCTATTTATGCATTTTTAAAACAAATTACTCAAAGTAAGGGATGCCAGGAATTTTTTAAAATGTTATCCGGTCTTTATTTCCTGGTATTTAGGCTTAATACTGTAATAGTGCATGGTGTATAATAAAATGACAAATTGTGTCAGAGATAACCATATGCCACAGCCTGGAGAAACAGTGCTGAACACCATGAGATACAGAAGAGGTAAAAAAGTACAACTGATAAGGAGTCATACAGGACAGACAGTGTAAGTTCTGTAACAAAGTATTAAAATTTTAATTGCAAGATGACAGTACTAATGTGTAAACTAAAAGTTATGAAGCTGTAAAATTTATTGATTGATCTATTTATTAATTGAAGTATACCTGTCAATAGAGATAGCACAATTAGGTAAAACTACAATTAATAATCTGTTTCAGCAAGTATAGCGGTCAATGGAGATAGCACAATTAGGTAAAACTACATGTAATAATCAGTTTCATCAATCCATTTGGCTTACTGATAGGAGAAATAATTAGTCTCCAATCCAAGTCCAATGTGCCGGCAGAAAATATTCTGGCAGTGCCAAGGTCAAATAGTACACCAAGGTCACACTATGACGCACTGCATACCCACATCCTACAACCAATATACCTACCAAGTAACAATTTCCTACACCTTACAGTTATCAATATATTGTGCGAACAAGATTTTAAAGGTCAAGGTTAATATGGTAAAGTTAAGGTCAAATTAAGGTCACATTGTGATACAGCACACGTATAGCCCCCAACCAATATTCGGGCCAAGTATCAACTTCCTATACCATAATATTTCCAAGATACAGCCCCGAGAGGATTTTAAATGTCAACCTCATTCTGGCAAGGTCATGGTCAAATCAAGGTCACAATATGATGTTGCACACCAACACTCCCTACCAAGTATGAACTTCCTATATTTCAGTTTCCTACCAAGTATGAACTTCCCATATTTCAGTTTCCTACCAAGTATGAACTTCCTATATTTCAGTTTCCTACCAAGTATGAACTTCAAATATTTCAGCTTGCTACCAAGTATGATTTTCCTATATTTTAGTTTCCTAGATACAGCCTGGAAAAGATTTTTACATCTGTTCATCCACCAATATACATGCTCACCTGACCACCCAACCAGCTGGATGCCTTGGATGAAAGCAATACATGTACAGCCTTTAAAAGCTGTGGAGTGAAAAATACACCAAATCAAACTTACACTTGCATTAAACTTTGGATCTTCCAACTTGCTTCCCTTTACAACTGAAGAGGGTACAAAAACCCAGAATGTGTCATAGGATTTCACAAAAGTGGCACTGAAAATACATAAATTACTATAACAAGTGATAAATGTTGATATATTTATACACAATCAGATAAGGTTCAAAATGAATAGCAAAATCACAATTAAAATATTAGTTTGTAGTATTTAGAGAATATTTGGTATCAGTTTTAGGGTTGTTGTAACTCAACTAGTTTCTTCTACAGATCCACATTATTTTCTTGTAGTAACCATATAAATCCAGAATACTATTCATCAGTTAATACAGAATCTGGCTGACATTATAATATCCACATGAATGACATGACTTCTTCCTGCTGCCAAAGAACTTTTTACAAATAGAAAGTTTATATTAATATAAAACATTGAAGAAAGGCACCTTTAAACCATAAATTTTGCATGCAATTTAAACCTGCCAGTTCATGTGTTGGCCTCCCAGTCCCAGACTAGTGTGCATTGCTTACTCCCATCCCCTCAACTTTTCTTGTAATATAACCTAAAGCCTCTCTTACATCCCATTGTACGTGCACATAAAGTCCTTGTTACAGAGAAAAATTGACTAGTTTGCAAGGGACACTAAAGCTAGACGTGCAATTTTTTAACAGAATGTTGTGGTCGCAGAGACACCACAATGAAAATTGGCATGCAAATTACTTTCTGCGTGCTTGCAGTATGGCAACAAATGCATTCATGTCTCAAGGGTAATTTATGAGAGACTTAGGCCCCTGCGTTTTTTCATGCTGGTGTTGTAGGTGCTCCCCATTTACTTACAGGGTTTGCATGTGTCGTATGATACACTAACGTGTACCTTGCAAGTATATAAACCCACTTTGCGACTTGTAGCTAGTCGCAGTCTGTTCTTGTTTATTCAAGTACTGCTTCTAGGCTTAACTTGGCCGTGGACATAAGTTGGCCGCCACTCATTTGAATGTGTTAAACAGACAAATGTCTGGTTGCATGTTGGAATGGAATGGTTGCAACTTGCAATGCATTAGACCAATCAAAGTCAAAGTTGGGTTTATACTAGAGATGACAGGAGACAACATCCAATATGGCGGCTCCCATAAACAAAAAAACCTGAAGATAAAAGCCTTAAATCATCTAAATTAGCTTATGTCACCATATAAAATACTAAATATTATGTTAGAGACAGTCCATTATGCAATTTAATGTAAGCAACATGTGCTATTAACGTTTTACTAAATAATAGATGTAAAACATAACCAGATCGATATTTTATCTATAGGCAAGCACTCGACCCATTGGGACTGAATTTTGATGATGTTTTACTTGTATATCGAGCATCAACTACTCAGGCACACCCCTAGTTTTTACACCATTTCAAAGGCTAGGATCACATCAGGGACAATGCCCCCAGTTAATCTCAAAGTATGTCATGAATATGGATTTGAACCACCGGGATGAGAGCTAAGGTATCAAATGCTAAACCTGTTCTCCACTACTGAGATCTCATTGCTTGAACAACTGAAAACATTCTTTTTACACACTGAAAGACTAAATATAATGACTCAAGCTGGAAAGTATACTCCTGGAGCACAGACCTCTGCCAAGGTAAGCAAGTATCCCCATATTGTAATTTCACCCCTTATGGCTTTTTTAAAGTTTTAATCCTCAAAATCAGATGGCACGACCATGATAATATCTAAAACACAAACATAAAGATCAATAAAATGGGACTGCTGACATTCGGAATATTTTTAGGTTTACAGAGTATCTTCCAGTTCTTTCCCACAATTTAATCACTTATGTGCCATTGGTCAGGCCATACCCACATGAAAAAAAAGAAAAAAAAAGATGGGTTCATAAGTTTTGGGGTCATCACATAGGCACAAACAAGCAAACAGACAGAAAACCAAACCAATGGACATATCCAAAAGCATATTAATGTCCTTGACTAATGTAACGTGAAGAAAAAAATACAATTTACAGTAAATTATGTAAATACTCCCTACCTATTACACACACCCCCCCACTCCACCTTTGGAAAGGTCAAGGTCAAAGTTTGGGTTTAACATCAAGTTCAACGGCATCAAGTCCCAACAATAAAGATACGGGCTGTAAAGTATGTAGTTAATATGTAATTATCACAAATTCCTCAACAACTCTTATTAATAAGTGGTTTCTTTTTCTCAAATATTCTTCCCCCACCTCCCTTTTGAAACATGCATTGACCCTGGGCTGTTTATTCAGATAAATATCCTAAATGCTGCAAAGTGATAATAGAAACACTGGAATCTGGTTCCAACAGATAACATGTGAGAAGCAAGTGGTCCAGGAAAAGATAAGGATAACAGACCAGAGAAAAAACTGTGAAACACCTAGCCTTGCCTGAGGAAATTTTTGGCAAGATTTGCTATTTGCATTTAGGTACAATTTTCCTGGTGTATTATTACAAATACAAAATTTTGTCACAGCATGAAATTCGCTACTGGGCTCAAGATCATTTAGAGTAAGAAATCTAAAATTCGCCAGGAATCTAAAATTCGCCACCTCTAAAACCTTAGTTAATTTTATGAAGAAAATACTGTTTTTGTCTAAAAATTGGCATTTTTCAGTTCAAAAAGCCTTAATTTACTATACGTTCAACAAATCTCACCACAATTCATATATTTTATTAGTATTTTGACATGTGGCGAATTTCAGATATGTGGCGAATTTTAGATTTCTTACTCTAACAACTACAAGCAGATCCTGCAAACAAATGGAAATATTAATGAATAGAGCAATGTGAGGAGGTCTTTAGTGGGCTAAAATTCATATTTCTTGCAATGTACATCTAGTGTTTACACCAGCTTTTTTACACTAGTTTTGTATTACATTTACAACATTTTTTGCATTGGTTTGTTAACATTTAGCTCAGTTTGCGCATTAGTTTTGTAACTTTTACATCAGTTTTGATTGGTACTTATCAAACAAAGTTTGGCTATATCTGCAACACTGTTGATGATGGGTTTAAAAGATTGAAATAAAATTCTAAGGTATTTATGTTAAACAAATGCTTATGGTGTTGGTAATTTCCTCAGAATTTCTTGATGGATTCAATCACCAATTTTGATAACTGATGATTAAATCAAAACTGATAACCCATTGTATTTAGTTCGTCTATTACATAACAATTTTCATTTATGTGTTACGCCCAATCTGTGAAATTTTGCCCATTTCGTGAAATAGGCAAGAATTTTGCCCATTTCACAAAAATAGGCAACTAACTTGCCCATTTCACAAAATAGGCAATTTATCCAGTATTTGCCAAAACTTGGGTTGCCTATTTCATGAAATGGGCAATACGATGTATGAAAAATAAATGTTCATACATAAAAGTATTTTATTGTTTTAATGTTACTGTAAACACTATTTCACACTTATTTTCATAATATTTTATAAAACTACAATGTATTATACTGCTAAAATGATTAGCCATGCTGATACAGTTTTATTAACACAAACTATATTTCATGCAATTATACATATACTTATTGTAAATAAATACCATCTTCAGTGATTATGATATACAAGTCATAGCATATTGTCTTGTTACAATGTATTTATCCACATTGTCACAAAATTTGTGCTAAACCTTTGAAACTACATAATCCAATTGTAACCGCACCTCAGGACTTATGTTTCTAGAGGGTCCAATAGTTAATTACAATTCACAATACTTTAAAATATTTTTAAAAGTACAGACAGAAAAATATAATTTATTTACCTTTTTCTTTTGAAATAACAGTTTCAATATTTGTTACATATTTGTAGAACTTCTATACACAAAAGGAAGTTTCTTAAAGATATTGGCAAAGTTTTTTCTTCATCTATGCATGGAAATTATATTTTCATATATAAGATTGCCTATTTCATGAAATGGGCAAGCCACAATGGAATAAATTGCCTATTCACGAAATGGGCAAAATTCTTGCCTATTTCACGAAATGGACAATTTCGTGGATTGGACGTAACATATATAAAACTGTTTAGAATTTTTGTTTTTGCTTAAGTTTTGAATAATAGTGTACAAAATTTAGTATCTACCAAAAGTACCACTTTTCCATATAATTATCTCTTGGTAATTCTTTAACTGAGTGATAAATCTAGTGCCAATACTTTTCTTTATATATTTAATTTGATTTACTTGAGTTTAATGTTGCTTTCAACTCATTGTAGAGGTCAAGACAGGTTGTTTTAATAGTTTTTAAAGAAGACCATAACAAATTCTGCACTGTGAACTGTCACACATTGATAAGCAACTGCCAACTTTCCCAGGAAGGGTCAGGTCCCTCCAAACCTCATTCCGTCAAACACTCCTCTATTTATAAAAAACATGGCCCCTGGCTATATATTACAGATCTCGAGGAATATAAAATTAATCTATATTAAGAGTTAATATTTTTGGTTCTTACTAAAACTGGATATCTCCTAGGTTATAATCTGGTGCTTTCCAGTGCAGGATGACTTCTGATTTCAATTCTGCATTTGTGTGGGTCACACAGTTCTGTAAATGTAATGAAAACAAAATTCCTCAACAACCTTGTCTTTTCATTTTATTTTGTTTTAATTTTTAAACTTCTTTCTATGGCACTATCACAAATTCACATTCAATCCATATCTTTGACAAATCACGGTCAGAAGGAGGTAATTACCAGGTCATATACAGGAGGAAACTATTATAACCCTGGCAAATCTGTAATCACATGATTAAATGAGACCTGCATCAACCAGCTGAGATGGAACCTTATCAGCACATGAATTATATAGAGAAAATAGTCTGTAATTCAGTAAAGATCTACCAAATTTACCATGAATGGCATAATCTACAAGGAACAAGCTAATGATTGCACAGGATTTAATTACGAGATATGGAGACTCCCTGGTTTGCAATGGAAAACCTTGTAACCACATAAAACCACAAACTTTGAAGAGGAGAAACGTTTATGGTGGTTAAGCTTTTGTGTTAAAAAGTTAAGAACCCTGCTAGGTGGATTTAACTTTAAGCATAAAACAATTTCAAACTTAGACTTGGCTGTTTTGTGACATCTATTAAGTCTAAGTTCACAGACTTAGCAAAAATCTAAAGCAAAAGTGTTCAGTTTCAGTCTGAATCTGGGCTAAGTCCTTTTGTGAAAGAAGCCTCAGAAAAGAAGTACAAGGGATATGCCTGGTTCAAAAGGTGTGTCTTCAACCTCTTGATAAGAGTAGTGTCATTAGTGTACAGATGGAGTAGTTCGAATATATCAAGGAAGGCCATTTGAGAATGCTTTAGCATCTCATGGAATTTTTTTTTATCAAAATGGTCATTTGACCTGTCAATGCCTGACTTGATAAGAAGAACCCGAAGAACTCAATCTTTGGGGATCACTGGATCAGCACATCTGGTATTGTCATTGTCAAGATTTTTCCAAACAGGCTGCCAAAACACATGCCCTCTGGCCCATCTGGACACTATGGCTAAAAACAATATCCGCACAGCCTTTAAAGGCTGTGGGGTAAAAATATTACAGTATATAACTATTTCATATGTTGATCATCTGACATCAGTATTTGCATACTGGAGGATTGATTTTGGGATTGCTAAAGGAATCTGATAACTTATATACAAGTTGAGTAAGGCTAAAAACTAGGAAATCACTATTCAAATATTTGTTCACGGTATTTGCCTAATTGGTGAATATTCATATATGTCCTATCTATTTTACAGTTTATCTTACTGCTTACTTGCACAACTAAGCTGACTATTATACAAAACCACGTATTGAAATCGAAAATGACTTTTTATATTTTGCAGGCATTTTAATATCTACACGAAACACAGTTCCACTTCACTTGTGTGAAGGATATTTTAGTCTGAAATTTTAAGACAGGGAAAATTTGTCCCCAAAAAGTTTTTACTGAATACAATTAAGTTTGTATTTTAGTAAAATAAAACACTTGAAGAACAGCCACCTAGGATGTCTGAATTTTGCTAGTACTTAAAATCTGCCGGCTGGGCTGGTATTCATAAAAAATCTCAAACTCAGTCTCAGACTCAAACTCAAATATAATCCCTATAATTTAAGGTTTAAACCCTAAATTTGAGATTATACTCAAATTCAAACTTAAATTTGAGTTTAAACTCAAACTCAAATACAATACCTATTCTCAAGTAAGTATATACTTAAACTCAGGTCCTAAATCATTTATCCGTGATATATGTATAGATTATTTAAGTTTGCTTTTAAGGAGTCTTAAGTTCTTGAGATTATGGCTGTATTCATTTGGTTGACCGTATTTTTAATTTAAGTTTTAGCATATACTACTAAGGTGGGATTTCACTTGAGAATGCTAACTTTGAGTAAATTATACTTATGTAGGACGAAGTGTGAGTTTGAGACTGTGACTGATGTGGGGTTTGAGACTGTGACTGAGTTTGAGACTGAGTTTGAGATTATTTGTGAATACCAGTTGTCAGATGATATTTGAATAGTACTGTTGGCAATCACAAAACAATAAGGTTTCCCTTTTAGTTTTTTCTGATTTTGTTCTGAATCAAGGATGTTTTGGTACACGAGGGACTAAAAGTCACAAAAAGAGAGTCATTTTACTTACCTTTTGATTATCTTCTTTCGGGTACCAGTACCTAGCATTGGCGGTGTTGGGCAGATCAAACCATTCTCCCACTATATCCTCTGTGTCTCCAGCCAGACGATTGGCTCGTACCATGAACCCCTTAAACTGAGCATCTTCCAGTCCTTTTAGTGTTACTGAAGTTTTATAGCACAAAAAAGTCCACCAGATTGTGTTTTTTTCAAATACCTTTGGTGATTTATTACTTAAACACAAAAGCTATTACATGATTACTGCTAGATCAAGACTTTACTACATTTGTATGGTATTCAAGATACTAACTTCATATCTGTAAAAAATACCAATCTCACTATTCTTACACAACTGTTTCTTTTAATTAATGGTCACAATTTACAATAAATTAACAAATTATGTCTCTACATGTTGTGAAAGAATAATTAAAGTTCTCCACCTGTTGAAAACAGATATGTATATATTTCCAGTTGGTCTCTTATTGTCTGGGATAAATGTAGTATGATTCAAATGATTTGTATGTTTTTGTAATTTTTCTTTTACCTTCAATGTCACTTAGTTTGAAATAGTATATGATTAAAGTGTCTTATAAGCCCAAATGAGGCTAGGTTTGTTTAAAAAAAAATTGTGAAATTTACTGTTATTGTTAATTACAAACAGGACACTAAAATAAACGATATTCTATTCTATTCTATTCATAGGTCACTCAAGACTATTACAAAAATAGCATCAGAGATGCCCGTACCCTACAGCCTCGGGAAATATTTTTCAACACCATGAGATATAGAAGTAGTGATACAGTACACAGATTGGGATACTTTCAGAGCACTGCATGTAAAGATTAAGTATTAAAACAAGACAATTCAGTAAACTAAAAGTTATGAAGCTGTAAAATTTCTTAACTGGAAAATAGTTGTCAATGAAAATATCACAATTATGTATGGTTGAATTATGGTTTAATATTTTGAATATTACCCATACATACAGATGTGGCAATACATGCTTATATGTGGAGTTGAGGCAAAACCTGTGACTCACTTGATGCAATACCATCGGTAACAATGGGAAGTTGCAAAAGTAAAACACTTAATGAATTCTAATATGACTTTAACAATGCTTAATCTACATCAAAAGACACCCAAAGGTGCAACAACCAAGATTCAAGCAAAAAGATATGAGAGATATAAGAGAGATAAAATAGTATCACATATCCCTGTAGAGAGATAAAATAGCATCAAATATGCAAGATCAGAGGTCAAATCCAGGTCACACCATGACGTTCGTTACACACCTATAGCCCCCCGACCAATGTCCCTACCAAATATCAACTTTATGCACCTTATGGTTTCCGAAACATAGCCTGGACAAGGCATTATAGGTCACGGTCACTACAACAAGGTCATGATGTCTTACATCTACACACCCTAACCAATGCCCCTACCAAGTATCCACTTCCTACACCTTACGGTTTCCGAGATATAGCCTGGACAAGATTTTATAGGTCAAGGTCACTACGGCAAGGTCAAAGGTCAAATCAAGATCACACCATGACGTTGCACACCTACACCCCCTAATCGATGCCCCTACCAAGTATCAACTTCCTACACCTTACGGTTTCTGAGATACAGGCCAGACAAACTTATTCCCGCCGCCCGCCCATCCGGACACCATGGGTGAAAACAATACCCCAAGGGCTGTGGGGTAAAAAGTGCTGGGAGCTAATATTAGAGGGGGGATGATTATTGCACAAATTGTGGTATTGTGGGTTACACATATTACATTTTCATTATTAATGAAAGGTTAATTCCAGGTGCCCTACTCTCAGGTGCTTAGAATTAAGAATAGTGAGTTCTGTCAATGTCAGTCAATTTACCAAGTATTGTTTTATGAAGACAACACTATGAAGACAACACTGTCTGAAAATTTAGATGATATACAACACTTAAACTGATGCACATTTTTTATTTATCACAAAATTAATGTTGTTTAAATATTATGCCATACAGTTGTATAGTGAAAGGGTTATAAAGTGTCAAATTGTGCACCGAATGTGTTGACTAGAAATATATTATATTCAACTTCTTCTTGATCATTGCTAGGTCTAACTATATCCACCTATTGTCCAAAATGATGGCCAATAGGTGACACTTTAGTGCACAGTAAAGCAGTCAAGGCCAACCAGGTTAGTTTTACCAATGCACAAATGCCCCCACACTGAAACACATATCTGTGTTCTCAGACAAATATAGATCTATGTCCAATGTCTATACTATTTTGGAACATCAGTTTTACCTACCTCAGAATCTGTTTGTACAGAGATTTAGTCCTGTAATAAATTAGATTAGACTACACAGCATACCAGTAATTATGTCACCAGGTTCATAATCTGTGGTGTTCACTGTCAAACTATATGGAGGGGGAGAAGACTGGGCATTGGTGTGATGCTTTGGGTAGAGGTTGGCACAAGACTTGTATGGTCCTCCACTGGGGAAACACTCAGCTGAAAATACAACAAAAACAAAAATAAAAAAATAGCAAGCCATGGCAGGCAAGAACCCTAAGCCCGCAGGTACAACTAAATGGGCAACAACATTGAGATTTGGGAAAATCTTAGGAACAACAGTGCAAGGGTTTAGGCTGTTTAACACCAACAAACTTTAAGGCCCAAAAATCTTGAAAGTGTTGCCATATCAGCTCTAGATTCTCTTATGGTAAACATACCCTGAAAATTTGGTAAAAATCTGTGCATGGGTTTAGGTTGTGGAATACCCACAAGCTTTATGCCAGCCACTGCAACCGCCCGGACAGTGCAGGGGACAACTTTAACCCTAGCCTTTATGCACATGAGACAAGACAAATCCCTTGAATAGATAGAGGAAAAAACTGATCAAAACAGTTGGTATTTTAAGGATTTGGTTGACTGATTAATTTATTGTCACAGGTAATACCTTGTTTATTTATATTGCGATGGGACAGCAATTTAAGAGATCTACCCAGCATGTATCTGCCCATACCTGGCCTAGAACTCGGATGGTCACACATCCCAACCAAGCCCAGTGCTTTTTGAATTTGAAAGAAAAACAAAACCAAGAAAAACAAAAAAAGCATCGGAAATGCCCATACCCCACAGCCTGTGGAAATGGTTTTCAACACCATGAGATATAGAAGTCACTAGCGGATCCAGGAGGGAAGGGGGGGGGGTTCGAACCCCCCCCCCCCCCCCCCTTGAAAAATAATGTAAAGGGGTTCAACCCAAAGTAAACAATTATTTCTTGAGAGTGGTGTTAAATTTACAGGAAATGCAGTATATTTTTACCAAAAATTAATTTTTTTTCCCGGGGGGCATGCCCCCGATCCCCCCTAGTTACGGTATGTCTGATGTGAACCCCCACCTTACTTAAAAGCTGGATCCGCCCCTGGAAGTAGTGAAACAGTATAAAGAGTGGGATATTTTCAGAGCAGTGCCAGTTATATGATTAAAGTCCAGCAATGTTTCAGTAGACAAAATAACATCTAAGAGAAAGAAAATGTATGTAAATGTAAACTATTAAAACAAGATAATCTAAAAGCAAGATGACAGCATTAATATGTAAACTAAAATTACAAAACTGTAAAATTTATTAATTGGAGTATAGCTCTCACTTATGGAAATAGCACAATTATGTAAAAGTGCACATAATTATCAGTTGTAGCAATCTATATATCTTTGTTATAAGAGAAACATACCTCAAATATGGCAGGTCAACAAACTTTGGCAGAGCCAAAGTTAAAGCTCACACCATGATGATGCACACCTACACCCCCTTACCAATATCCCTACCAAGTGTCAACCTTTTACATCTTACGGAATCCAAGAAATAACCCGGACAAGATTTTCAAACTCAAGGTCACTACGACAAGGCCAAAGAAGATCACACAATGATGTTGCACATCTTCAGCCCCTATGTAATGTCCCCACCAGGTTTTAACTTCCTACATTTTACAGGTTCCGAAATATAGCCAGGACAAGATTTTGAAAGTCATGGTCACTATAGCAAGGTCAAAGGTCAAATCATGGTCACATAATGACGTTGCACACATACAACACCAAACCAATGTCCCTACCAAGTGTACAATTCCTACACCTTACAGTTTTAGAGATATAGCCTGGATAAGATTTTATAGGTCAAGGTCACTACTGAGAAAAGGAGGGCACTTTTCCAGCCCCTCAAAAGGAGGGCACTTTTCAGGGAGGGCACATTTCTGGGACTGGGAGGGCACTTTTCTAGGAGGGCACATTTCTAGAAGGGCAATTTCGTAGGAGGGCACTTATGAGTACATCAGACAAAACTGTATCAGGCATAATATTCATCCCCTATTTTAGCTCTGTATATCAATTGATACTAACATATCACTTTTATGGTGTAAAATGTAACAAATGTCAGCTTCTACCAACCTTATATCCACAGATATTTATATATATTTTGATGATTATAAATAAAAGACAGGGTTTAAGTTAATTAGTCAAATTTAAAACAAAAAACTCTCTCAAAAGATTTCTTCTTAAGTGTACAAAATATAAGATTTATAAACAAAGTAGTCACGCATTGCAACAACTTATTTATTTTTAATACTATATTTAGTGAGATATTGGAAATGATATTGAAACTGATGCACTGAATATCCATATTGAAAGACTCGGTGCTATAATACTGGGCTGGTATTCGCAAAAGGGATCATTCTCAAGTTGAGCAAAAAAGTCAGCTTAAGTTTACAACTGTTTACATTAAACTTGAGCTGATTTTTGGTTCAACTTGAGCCTTTTGTGAATACAGTTCCAGATCAGTATTGAAATATCGACACATGGTCACATAAAAAGTTGTGGTCCGAAATACTTCAAATAAGGATGAAAATCAATAGACAAAATCACCCACTAATAGCCATATATACTTTTGAAATGCTAACACCTTGCACAATACTGACTTGTTTTAATTGTGGCTGCAATATATATTACATTAATGGAAAGTAAACAAATTCCTAGAGAAGAAGTTTTACTTGAAATAGTGTATGTACACACAAATACACATATAACATGCTTCAGATGTAAAACTGCACATTGGCCTGGAATAATTTGTTACATAAGAGGCGATATTTGTAGCCTAGTACTGGCTCTTGTGGTTCTCATGATTCAGCCAATGCCCATAGTTGGCTAAAAAAAGAAAATGAGCGATATAAATTCAATTCTATATATCACACGGCTGTGTCAAAAATCAAATTTGTCATGAGAAAAAATTATTGTGTAAAAGAACGACCCATGCAATTATTGCCCACAAAAAGATGTGTCATTTAAGACAGCAAGTTTTAAAAATAATAGGACACATCGAATTCGCTTCATGGGATTAAACTGCCAATTTGACTATAGTTTTTTATAATGTTTACCCATGTGGTGATGGACCATATTTTCAACTAGTTTGTATTACTGACACAAGAATTGTTCTACTCTGAGAATTCCA
Organism: Sabellastarte sp. h YS-2021; assembly: GCA_964017235.1. Taxonomy (NCBI): domain Eukaryota; kingdom Metazoa; phylum Annelida; class Polychaeta; order Sabellida; family Sabellidae; genus Sabellastarte; species Sabellastarte sp. h YS-2021. Next base: position 18,883,321 of record OZ024929.1, on the reverse strand, counting down.
TAACCATTGTGTTTTGTTGAGTATACACATTTCTGACAGAAATTGCTTGCATGTGTACCACCCCTCACAAAACACTCCACCCTGGGCTATTTTCGTAAAAAGATTTGGCCCAGATTTAGGCTTAAAATTAAGACTTTTGTCTTAAACTCATGCTAAGTCTGTTGTCTTAAAGATTTAATAGTTAAGATAGGAATGTATGCAGATGATATATTTCTTATTTTAAATGGATCAGAGAAGTGCATTAAGGAAAGTTTATAATTATGTTCTTGATCTATTTTATAAATGGTCAGGATTAAGGATGAATATGCAAAAAAGAGCAGTTTGGGTAGGTGGTATGAAAGGAAAAGTTGACCTGCAAAATAAAATTAATTTAAACTGCGTAACACAATTTGGTTTGCTTGGCATAACTTTTCATTTGGTCTTAAACAAGATGATATAAACATAAATTATGAAAAGGGCATCAATGACTTTGAAAAGATTTTAAATGTTTACAGAAAGTTCATGTTGAGTGTGTTACGCAAAGTAAACGTGATAAAACACTGGTTATACCCAAACCAGTCTATTTCATTAAAGTCTATTTCTTTTCTGTGGTCCCAATTCCCCCAACGTTTATTGTAGATTGTATAGAAATGTCTTTAAGGTTTTTTTGTGGGATGGTACAACAGTAAAAATTTCAAATAAAAACTGGAGAAAGATATCTCTGAAGGAGGTCTCAAACTAATGAATGTTAAGAAATTTAATGAAGCATTAAAAATAAGCTGGATAAAACGATTATTTTTTTTCCAATACATGGTATATTACCATAAAAAGTTGTTTTGGGAACTTGACATAGATTCCCTAATTAGTTTGTGAAACAACAATTAGTAACCCCTTCTGGAAAGATGTCATTAAATTATGGTATAACTACAACGAAATTTACATCATTGAGATTGATGTAAGAACATTCCCCCTTACTAGGCCTTCAAACATAAAAAATACAAATCTTGCCTAACTCTTGCCCAAATTTATTGAAAAAAGAATTTGGTACATAAATGACATTTTGACACCCAATGGTAAAACTTTTGGTTATGAAGAATTTCAAGAATATTATAACATCAAAATAAACTTTATGGATTTTCTCTCCTTAGCACATTCTATCCTAAGATTTATGGAAAGATTCATTGATCAAGGAGCTAGATAGAGAGAGAGTAAAACAATCAGTGCTGTAATGTATATTAAAGGCACCTAAAGTGGTTCAATATGTGTATCAAAATAAGAGGAAGGCAGTGACATATGACAGGGGACATGAAGGTAAATGGGATGAGGCTTTCAGTATAGAACTGCAGCCAAATTTTTGGAAGGAAGCATGCAGTAATAATTTTAAATGTTGTACAGAAACCCTCCTTAGATCTTTTCAATATAGTATCCTGCTGAATACTTTACCTGCAAATTCTTATTTGTTCAAATGCTGTTTGGTACAAAGTGACAAATGTTATTACTGTAATGAAATTAGGAAACTGTTCAACACTTTCTGTGGTTTTGTCCAGGAATTTCTGGTTTAGGGTTTTGAAATACTAAATATAACAAAGGAGGCAAAGCAGGGACTTGGAGCCACTGATGTACTGTTAGGAAAAGTTTCAGGAGATAACAAAGATAGTTTGGACTTTCTGTTTAAGTTTAGCTAAAAGATACATCTTTGTCACAAAGGCTAGTAATTCAGTGCTAAAGATTGATAGTTTCATTGTCATGTTAAAGCGATACTATAATCTTTACAAAAATGTGATCACATACATTTGTAATACAGCAAAACATATGGAAAAGTTGGAAATTGTAAAGATCTCTTTGTAATGCTAGGGTTAGTCAAGTTCTAAACTTTATAACTTATTGAAATTGTTGAAAGAACCAAAAACATTGACGCATTTGTTGTGAAGCTAGACCTGTGAAAGGTTTCTTTTTAGGTGTAGTAGAATATGTCAGGGTTTAATTTTAATTTTTTTTTTTTTTTTTTTTTTGGGGGGGGGGGGGGGGGGTTGTTACTGCTACTGTTGCTGTCATTTATAAAAAGAAAATGAAAAAGATATAAATAAAAGAAAAATGATTTGATGGGTTTTCATAAGTAGTCGAGTCTACATAAACATTGGCTAAGTCTTGCTCTGAAAGTCATGTCCACCTGACAGTGGGCTTATCTTTTGTGTACAAAGACTTTAATATGCCCACACCCAAAGTTTTCTCTATTTCAAATTTGAAAAGAATAAATATAATGAATAAACATATTGAATACCTCCCCAATTATTCTTTCTTTTTTTCTGTGATTATAAAGTTTTAGGCTTGGAGTTAGCTTAGTCAACTTTTGGGAAATCTAATAATACTCTGTCTGTCAGCACTACAATATGAGTTGACAAGGATTGTTGGTTGAGGAAGACTGAACTAGATTCAAATATTCAAACTACTGAGTTTAATCTGCGATTGAGAAGTGTAAAAAAACTAAGTACAGTAAAACCTCTGAATTTATCTTAATGTAATGGAACTAAAACTTGCTAAAACAACATTCTTTTTGCAATATTGATAAAAGTTGTAAAATTTGTCTACTTTATATATATAAAATATGCTATATTTTGTCACATTTTTCAGCAACTCATTAAACTACGATATTGCAATTACAAATATTCATACATTTCATCTTATATTGCGATCATGCAGAAATCATCACTTTTTTAGCTCAAATTGAGTAAAAAGACAGCCTAAGGTGTGGTCCCTGATCTGCAAAAATAGATGAAGATTAGCCACATGGGGGTGCAACAGGAATTATTGCATGGTTGACTGAATCTTTTAAGTGCAGACTGTAATAAAGGTGATCTAATATATAAAGGGCACAGTCAAAGAAATCTCAAATATTCACCATATGTCTACAATCCTGTGATTGAGGATGTCGACCACTCATATAACACCATCCTCCTCCACCCCACCCCCTCAAAATTCTGGGCGATTTCTGAATAGGGTGGATCTTGCAGCCAGTGGGGCTTAAAACCCCCAGTAGGACATGAGTATTATGCAAGTAAAGTAAAATCTAGGTAATCATGTCTAGTTATACTGTTCGCCCACCTAAAAACTCTATTTTTATTTGGAGTTTTACGTCACTTTCAACACTGTACAGGTCATATCACGACGGGTAGTTTTGTGGTCAGAGGAAACCAGTACATACAGTTGGTCAAGGTTCTGTGCTGTAAACTGCCAACCATCGGTAAGCAACTACCAACTTTTACACATAAGGTTCGGGGTTTGAATCGCTGACCTCAGAGGTTGGAGGCAAGTGTGTTACCACTGCGCCACCATGCCCCAACCGAAAAAAAAAATCTCTCAAGGACAAGAAATATTTATAACTACAACAAATGAAAAACTTTTTATTTTTGACAGCAATTTGTAACTTTACAAAGAAGGTCAATTGTGCAGAGTGTTAATATTCACATAACATGTAATTGACGAAATTGGGTGCCCAGTGACAAACTATGGTGGGTGAGTTGTACATTACTGTGCCCCATATAGCCTTGCTACAGGTATCTTTGTAATTAGGGAAAACTTAAAGATAATTAACTTTCATTTTAATATAATGTGCTCATACATACACTGGTTTTACATTATCATACTGCTCTTATGAACTTATCTCTTAACATGCATCAATACAGTATGAATGCCAAGTCTCTGTTTCCTGTTTGAAAAAGATATGGTAGAAATTTGAGCCTTAAACAAGCCCATTTGCACTATTTTATTAAGAGTAACTTTATCAGTATTTAGTATTACAGTTATACGTAGATTTACAATGACTAATACAAATTAACGTATCATATGATCGAGAATATATAGTGTGTTACATTACATTATACTTTCATTTTGAACTTCAGGACATAAAATACAAAATTTCTTGGAAATGTGTTGACTTGAGGAAGCAAACATCCGCTTATTTGTATTTTGGGAGACACGGAACACTTCAACCAGTCATGTGCAAATGAAAAACGTACATTTTCTTTGAACCACTTGACATAAAAAATTTTTTTACTGTAGCTAGCCTTGTTCAAGCCTGGTTCTCAGAATTTTGTCTTTTGTCCAATTTGGCGTGAATTTCTTTCGATTAGAACATAGATTAACACAAATATATTATGTAATTCTTCTGTGTGACTGTTGTTTTGAATGAATTTTTAATTGAATTTCATACCTACAGAATACCCATGTTCCACTGATGGAGATTAGTGGCAACTGGCCATGCGACCTACGTTATTATGACAGAACTTTATGAACATCCATAAAAGCCCTGTCACCTCAAAGTGGATGGTGGCTGGCTGATCTGCCACCTCCACAGAAAAAGCCTTGTTATTGGTGCTGCCCATGCACTCCTAGACACCAGGCGTAGAAGTTGAGATGTTATTAATATAGATGTAATTCAACACAAGATGCCTCACAGGTATTTTTGGTAAGAATATAGAGAGCAAGTACACGTTACAATGTGCATAGTTAATCAAACAGATGATGTAACCTTAAATTTTAGAACTTTAAGTGACAAGTACTACACATAAAAGGCCATTTTCACACATTGACAGAAAAACATGTATATTTAGCCTCAATTTTTGGAGTTAACACTCACATTTAAAGGTAACACATGGGTAAGGACTTGAAACAATTACACTGTCTCCTCATGGATGAAGCAGACTGTGATCCTGTGTAATGAGCTAAAGCACATGCTGTTAGGGCCTTTGCAAAGGAATTAAGGATTGAAGCCTTGTCATATGACAATACGACCTGTAATATATACCCCTTTGCATCCAGCCTTTTGGTCTGCGAGGCTGATTCCTAGCAATTTTGAAGGATATTGTTCTTATGGCGAATTTCAATCTTCTACCTCTCGTGAGAGATTCTCATGTAATTATACCCAGTTCAGACAGTGGCAAATTTTGAAGGGGAATATTTGCGGACAGAAAATTCTTGGAAGTTTGTAGAAACTTCTTTGTTTATCCCGCATTGTCTTCAACCCTCTACATCCTTCTCCCTTCCATTATAACAACCTCCTGTTCAAAAGTATGGTGGATTCTCTTTGTCTTAGAAGTTCACCATGACAATTCACTACCACAGATAGCTGATTCTTTAACGTTTAAGTCCTTCACTGAAGTAGTCACAACATGCATTTGCTTCTTGTTCTCAGTACCTTCTCATTATATTTCATCCTATTCATACTTTGGCCTACTTTGTTCGTGTTTTCATCTAGGTATGCCCCCCACACCCCCCACCCCACACCCCAAAAAAGTGTAGAAACCAAAAATTCTTTTTATCACATGACTCCAGGTTCCAACCTCTTTTGCAGGATTCTTGGCAACTTTTAACTTGCCTTGATTCTTATTTGGTTGTCTATTGTTATCCTAGTACCTTATCCAGTGTGTGACCTTGGTATTACTGCAGTTGTTAATAATGTTCAGATTGACCAATAAAAAAGTACATGTATGTAGAGATCAACATATTTTCATCACTTTTATTTAATATGATTATTTAAAAAGAAAGCCCAGGGGCAACTGTGGTGCAGTGGTAACACACTCGCCTCCCAACTCCCAGGTTCAATCCCCGAACCTTACATGGGAAATTTGGTAGTTGCTTACTGATGGTTGGCAGTTTATAATACAGAACCTTGACCAACTGTATGTGCTGGTTTCCTCTGCCCACAAAACTACTTGTAGTGGTATGACTTGTAGAGTGTTGAAAACGATGTAAAAAGACACAAATAAACTTGTGTATCTTCACAATTAAATTTGTGGAGAACTAATCTGCGACTCAGTAAAATATTTCATTTTGGGTGGCAAGAAGATAAATGCAAAAGTTTAGTCATTTCTCCTGTCCAGTGTTGTTGGTAGAATGGTGTTTCCACCAAAACATCAAGTGGCCCTTGACAAGCAAGTTATAGTCGCCATTGTGAGTCGTCAAGTCATGAGTTGATGTCACAAATATGTCCTCGACTGAACTAATCCCTTCAGAATCGGTCATAAAAACTGTATATCTCATCACAAACAAGATGCACTCGGAGAGAGCAAAAACCCTCGACTCGATGTGACCAGTCTCGAGGGTGTTGTATAAAAGTACTGTCACTCATCTATTGTCATTAAAACTTGAAGCTATTTGAGGCAATCTTTTAAAAACAATTTCGATATGGTATATTTTAGTTAGATGGCAAATACATTTGCAAGAGCTTGCACAGTACAGGTCATGCTTTAATTTGCGGTTAATTATTTCCATTAGTTGTATTTTCATGCAATAAAAACTATGATTTTTGCGATTTCTCCACCAATTCTCCATCTAGTTTTATGCAATAAAAACGAGCAGGAGCCTTGTAATGATACCTTTCTAAAGATATAACAATATGTTTATAGGTTACATACTAATGAAAAACCAGCACTCATGCTATATTCATTTGACAAAATACTGCAAAATTAAGGAATAAATGAATAAGTGATGTACTATTATAGAAGAGAAGATTTCTCTGTGAAAGCTCAGTCTCCTGACTTGAATTTTTACTCAAATTTCAGAAAACTTGGAGGAATCCGTATATATGTGACCCATTAAGTATCTGCCAATCAAATTTATAATCAATTGATGTAGGTTTTTGAGTTATAAGGAAAAATTTATTGCTGTTATGTCATTTGATACAAACTACTTTGCTAAATTTGTTGAGAAAATATGGAACATACGAAAAGACATTGTTTTAAGTTAACTTTGTTTTTGTAAGTGTTTTTTTTTGTCTCCTTTAAATATGATACATTTTTTGGATTGTAATTTTGTATCTGTGGTTATTATCATTTATCTTCATACTTTAATATAAATTCCTAGTTTAAACTAATCAAACCAATCATACTTTGAACTTTTATATTTAAAGTGACTTATAAGCCCAAAAGAGGGCTGGGTATTTCCTTTTGTTGATGTTTTGTAATACTTTTTGTTACAGTATAATACATGTCACTATAATAAAATAAAATGAATGAATGAAATATAAGGGAAAGAATGTATACAGACAAATTAAAATAATATCTATCCAAGCATTTTAAACTTATTCAGATAAGTCGGACCAACGGAGTGTGAACCATGCATAAACAACGCCAATGACAACAAGTCAATTCTGAAAAAAAACATAAACTAAAAAACCGTTTACTTAAAGTACAACATATACCTAAATCTAAGTACCCACCTCCAAAAAGAAAGTACACCAGATAAAATAAAACACTGATACTTTTGAAGCTTTCCATCTTGTTATATATCATGAAAAGTATATTTCACTATAGATCACATTTACTGCTACACAGTAGTGAAACGATTGCTGATCCTCTGATGACTTGCAGTAAAATGAAACATTAATATCCGCCACACCATGAAATATATATGGTCCTGTTCAGTAGAAAATTAATTTGACACAAGCAGTTTTATGCCTGAGCTAAAGTAATATGTTACCATCTTTTAATCAAACTAAAACACAACAGTAATATCATAATAGTAGAAAGCATATCCTATATAAACTGTATAAAACTACAGTAGAAAAAGAAGAAGCCTATTTTTGTTGCTACTACTTACTGCTTACATAAGGAATTTAATTAGTCTTGACAAGACTCTCAATTTTGTAATTTGATACAATATAATTATATTCCGAATATATTCGAATTGATCAATTGCATACACTAGTATCATATAAAAGGTTATAACGTTTAATGACGACCTTATGTTATTTTTAAAGGCATTTTTAATTATCAGTTTAATTCAAACTATAATAAGTGATTCACTTTAACAGATAAAGCTGTTTCCATGTTTGTTTAATATTCTCCTTTGTGTTTAATGGATCGAGTTACATTTCGTATTATTTTACCCAATAGAGTTTTACAGTGTCATCATTCCTACCCAGCTAGTACACTAACCTATTTGTGAATTACCAATGAAATTATTTAATGGGCATGTGGGCGGAGCTTGAAGTAACCAACAAGGGTAGTATGGGTGGTCAGTGGTGTACAAGGGGTATTTAAGCCCATTAACTAACACATTTTTAATATGAAACCATTGTGTTGGAGGGATGAAGGACTTAGTACACCCTTTTCCAAACAGCGGCGACAAATGACTGTTGTTTACTGGGCAACTGATTAATTCAAAGCATCATGTATATGTTACGACCCAGGTGTGAAATTGTCTATTTCGTGAAATGGACAAGCAAATTGTCCATTTCATGAAATGGACAACCCAACTGTCCATTTTGTGAAATGGACAAAATATTTGTCCATTTTGTGAAATGGATAAAAAATCCACTGTCCATTTCATGAAATGGACAACTAAATGTACGAAATTTTTACTCTCATTCACAGTGAAAAAACTTTCTTTTTTTTTTTTAGCATTTTTATTGAAACATAGTATTGGAATACATCAATGTATCAAAGGTCGTACTTCTACCTAAAGTATACTGGTGATGTGCATTTTATTATAATTCCTTTAACATTTTCTTTAATAATATTAGTTAAGTATTTGTTAATATTTGTACATGTATTTACATTTGATAAGAATTTATTAAGTATTGGAGATAGCATCTAGGTGGGACTAAACTATAAGTTTTTATAACTTTAAGAGCTTTTAACAGTAAGCCACATTGGTAGTTTATTTACATTACTTATTGCAAGTGTTATTTGCTTGTCCACATTATCACAAGATTTATGACTGTGACAGGCACTGTTGCATTGAAGACCTTTCTTCAGACATGAACATCTTTTTGTCAAGCAGTTGGTACAGCAGTGACATCAGACATATCCTTGGCCTCCACATATACTTAGTTTTCGGACCAGTTCACGAACTGTGTATTGTTCTGCTGGTACATCTTCTGCCTTAAGGCCAGAAAATTTTACAAACTCGATTTGATTCCTTGCTAAAGTACCTCTGATTATGCCAGCTCTGGTCCCAATTGTATAACCATTGGGATTTCCTCTCAGAACAACCCCAATAAGGTTTGGAGGGTCACCTTTGCTCCTGTCAAACTGGGAAACTGGAACAGCAACATTGTCCCCTAGGGCTAATCCACGGAGTGATCTTGTAGATCGTGCCACCATTTTATCTGCCTGTTTTTACCCCACAGCCCTTAAGGGCTGTCCGGGTATTGTTTTCACCCATGGTGTCCGATGGGCAGGTACCAACACATTTTTTTAAAGTATAAGTGTGATAATTATTTAAATAATGATTCCCATTAAAAGTATGCTTTACATAATTGACACTTTTATTTCCAATTCATATCAAATATTTATAACTATTTAACTATTAACTAACTTAGTGTAAGATATTACATATACATATCATTATTATAGGGGAATAAACTGGATAACTTAAATCAAAAGATTGGCCATGAACGAAAATTTAACTTTCATACATGACTTTGTCCATTTCATGAAATGGATAGCAAAATATATATGGATTTGTGCATTTCACGAAATGGACAGTTGGGTTGTCCATTTCATGAAATGGACAATTTGCTTGTCCATTTCGCGAAATGGACAATTTAACATCTGGGTCATAACATATATATTGATACTGTATACCTTTGATTTTGGTAGTCTGGTTGTAGGCTCTGAGATATTTTCCCAACAGAAAACATTTATTATATGCATATAGAAAATGAATGCATGAACTAAGTGAGACTGGAAGAAACATGCAATGAGACTTTTTAAACTGTCTGACCTAGACAAAAACATGTTTAATTTTAAAAAAGGGGGATTAGCTTTCTAGTGCTCAGCAAGTACTAGGCCAACAGTTGATTCCAAAAGAAGAAAAGGTTTAGGCATTGTTCCATTTCACTTAATTCTAGCCAAAGCCTATGAGCTAAGGGTTCAAGGTCAAATACCTAGTTTTCATGTCTCATTCAAAAGGCAGCACAACATTTGTACTCAAAACTATTTCATGCATTGAACTGGGGGGGGGGGGCATGGTGGCAGAGTGGTAACACTCTCGCCTCCCACCTCTGAGGCCTGGGTTCGGTTCCCGGCATGGCCTCAAATGGGAAAGCTGGTAGTTGCTTGCCGTTGGTCAGCAGTTTACAGTACAGAACCCTGACGAACTGTGTGTACTGGTTTCCTCTGCCCTTCCAACTACCGGTCGTAATATGACCTGTACAGGGTTGAAAGCGACGTAAAACCCCAAATAAATAAATTAATGAACTAGGGGTCCCAGTACATAGAATAAATATAGTGGTACATTGAATTGATAATTTGATACAGCAGTATGTGGGTCATTGTTTTAACATATCATCGTGTCATTGTGAAGTTTGGGAAAACATCATTTTAACATGTCTACCAGAATTTTTTTTCATAGAGCCGAAAATAAATGACTCCTGAAGATCAAGGATACATACATGTTTCACTGATGTGTAAAACTCATCAATTTACAGAAATATCAATTACTCAGTGTTTACTTTTTAAACATATCCTGCACCAGTTTGTCATCCAAGTAAAATATACACCCTTGATGCCTTTAAATTTTAGTCAAAATATGTTTCTCACTTTTAACTGGTATATTCCATACAACAGAGAAAAGCCCTGGGGAGAAAATCCATACAAAGAAAAGTCAAAAAACTTTTTTGCACCTGTGGAGAAAAGCCCTACACCATTTTTGACACTGTGTATAAAGCCCTTTTTTAAATGATACAGAGTACAAACATGTATTGTTTCATAGTTATGTATCTTTTTTTTAATATTTCAAAATTTATTATTGTTTTTAGTATTTGCTATATATAGCTTAGCTTACACAATATTATTGTGCTATGAACAAAAATATAAAAAGAAACAGATTTTAATGTTCACAATAAAAATAACACATGAAAGAACACATTAATTGTGTTATAAATGCTAAGAAAATCAACAAATCCCAATTCCACAGAAACAAGTATGAAGTTGAATAGCTTGTGAAAATTCTGGAATGAAACTGTTTGGTGTCACCTCCATAATATTTCTAGTTGAAGATTTCACTGTAATTCTTAACCACGGGTAGCAATACTCTTTTTGACCACTTATCATCTAAAGATTTTATAAACTGCACCCCAGAGTAGGTTTTACCTTTTCACTAAATCATCTTTTTTATTGTTCTTAAAAGTACCAACGGCATTGGGATTGAAAATAACAGCATTGGATAGTTTGCAGAGCAATTGCACTACCCCTTTAAGTAATGGCCAACCCTTTCATAAGCAAATTACGCATGATGGTATAGGGCTTTCTCCATGAACTTGCAAAATGGGGTGTGGTTTTTCTACATGAGTGTCAAACAGTGTAGGGCTTTTCTCCTGTAGGACTTTTCTCCTAGATTCCAACCAATAATTAAGGGTCTGGCACATTACGCAATTCAAATGTGATTGTTTCACTTTTAAAATCCAATGGTTAATTTACCTGTTACAATAAAATTACTGAATCTAAAATTACAGTTACATTCAAAGCATCAACAAAATGATCACAGTTAAGCAGGAAAACACACACCAATTTGTAAAAATGCCAATTCCTCTTAGTCTTTTTTTTCATTTTTATACCTAATTGTCTTGGGCATGTTGCAAAAATTTATAAGTGATCCATTGTTCTTTAGTTTTCAACGAAAATTTGCATGCGTATATTTTTGTGGCGTAATATTCTGTGACGTTGCTACTGACGTCACAACTTCATTAAATTTGCTCACCTATCAACGAAGAAAATGACTTCCAGAGATTTGGGTAAATGGGATATCGTTTCTATGAGTTCCAGTGACTCATCTTTTCACAGTATTTCAGTACACAGCGAATGCATATACAGTTGCATAATTTTTAAACATATATGTTTCACTCGGTCTCTTCAATTCAATTCAACTTGGCATTTGACAAATGTATTTAATATGGACAAATGATCAGGGTACTTACGGGGTACAGAGACAGCTTCTTTTTCAGAAAACTTATTGCATGTTTTATGGAAACTGATACAGAATACATATTGTCACAATTGTAGGCATTTAACTACGTGTACAAACGTCAAATTCATTGTTATCCTTAAGACGCCAATGTTAAAGTCCAAAAAGTCAACTGTGTACGTCCAACTATCCTGTGTGAAGATATTTCAATAGCACAAGTCAATTGTTAAATAGTTACTTTTTCTTAACTGCAGATAAACTGGATATAAGGAAAAGAAAATCTGAACCACTTTATAGTATTAACAGTAAATCATACTTTTATTATTAAATTGCATTTGTGGCATAGTGAGTTAACTCTTGAGCCCTTGGTTCTATTCCTGCCTGACCTGAACTGGAAATTTCAGTAGTTGTAACTTAATTCTTTATTTCAAATGCCTGATGGCTTTCAGGGCGTAATCATACCCAGCTAGTATATCTGCACTGATTGGCTCCATTCCTCCAATTTTACATGTTAGTTTATTTTTTTTAAATTTTACTTATTTATTTATTTTGGTATTTTACTCATTCATATATAATTTTTTTAACTTAAACATTTTCATCAAACATTTCAGAGTGACAGATAAATGTAACTCAATATAATCTAATCCTGAAGACGATATTAGTGTTATATATGACCCTCTGGAAATAATTTATTTCTGTCCCAGGGCAGTGAATCCTAATGATCCAAATTATCATTTACACTTTATATTTCTATTCTATATTCTTTTATTCATATGCAGAATTAACTACCCCCCCCCCCCCCTCCTCCGTCCAACATTATAACAACCATACATTGGGGCATTATGCTTTATACAAAGAACAACAATTTCTACTGAATGGGTCGAGCCATTATGTGCTCTTGTAGATACTATGACATTGTATATTCTTGAGGGGGAACACGCACGTTTCTCGTCCTTTTGAGACCATCGCCCGTTTTACAATGGCTTAGCCGTTTGACCATTTCAAACCCATTTCACTTGTTTTTAGTCATTCTGTGTTTTTCTAGTCGGTAGATGTGTTTCAAATGAAACTTTTATTGCGTTAATACATCTTACCAAGTGGACAGATGCATTTGTCCGGCGCCTTGCCGGTCACACCAAACGCTAGAAAAAAACGTCCTGAGCTGGGCTCTGGCCGGGACCGGTAGCATCCTGTTCACTCGCCAGGTGGCTGTATAGCCTCCCTGCCGGTGTACTGCGCACGCGCAGCGCATGCGCTCTTCCTCTTTTTGTTTGGCGCGCGAAGAACGCTTGGGATTTAAGAGAAACTTTTTAAAATTTATATATATACTTCTTCTCAAGCTCTTTGTTTAAAATATTTGTGTTAGTTGTGTGTAAGAAGTGTCATGGCATCTCCGGGAGATAAGAAGGGACAAAGACGGGGTTCCTGTGGCCATGTTATGGCTCTTTTCGACTTACATGACAAATGTGCGCGGTGCCGCGAAAAGCTTATAGGGGAAGACAATTGTGTGAAGGACAAGCCGTGTAAAATTTGTGATGGCTTTACACCGGCCCAGAAGGATATGTTGTCCACTCCAACTTATAAAATTAGAAGAGACAAGAAAGCAGGTCTGTTAGTTTCTCCAAAGGAGGTTACTGTTTTGCAACCGGTTGACAATATGGATAGTGAACCAACCTTTCAATCACTTAGTGGCCAACATGCTCAGTCTTCTGCTAATCCCCCTTCTACTCCACCTTCTTCATCTCAACTGACGGCTAGCTTTGTTACTTCAGACCAGTTAACAGCCATTGCAGATAAATGGTCAGAACAATTTGCGCGTATGGAGGCACTTCTTTCTAGAGGTAACGTGTTTTCCACCCCTATGTCTGCAGTCAAGCCGGTCGACACTCAGAATCTCATCTCTGATAACCCCTTCTTAGCTCCAGCTACTCGTCCCACCGGTCCGGTGAAGGCACCGGTAGCTGTTGATGCTCCAGTTGCTGCTACCCCGGTAGATGCCAAAGATAAGAAGAAATCACACAAAACCAGAAAAGACAAACATTCTGATAAAAGTGACTCCAAATCTTCATCTAAAACTAAAAGCAGCAAAGATGTTTCCAAACCAGAGAAAAGACGTGACCGGTCCCCCTCACCGGTGTCAAGGTCTTCTAAAGCTAAAGCTCCTTCTTCCTCCCCTCTGCCTGATGCCAGCTCCGGTCCGGAGTCTGCTCATCAGTCGGTTGTTCATAAAGGGGACAGGTCGAGCCAGGTTCAGGATTTGAAAAAGTCTACCGGTTCTCTTTTCCAGTCTGCATCTTCAACTCCAATGGCTCCACCGGAACAGGATACCAGTCTTGATTTTGCCGGTGTCGGTGCCTGTGCTTTTCCTCAAGAACAGTATGAACAAATATCTGACGATGAATTGGACCGGTCTGCTTCCGGTTCCGGTTCTGAGGAAGGTCATTTCTCTGATGTTGCAGATCCACCGGAACAGACAGAGGATATGTCTTCCAGGGAGACGGTGCGTTCTGTGAGAGTGTTTATGGGTTGGCACCACATCCCAGCTTTTGAGACAGACTTTTCGGAGCCGGACAAGTCTAATAACCCTTGGAAAGGGAAGAACCCAAGAAAACCCACACGCATCTCAGTAGCCATGCCCCCTGACGACTGGTTGTGCCAGAAGTTGGAAAGGTTAAATCTCACTGTTGCGGAGGGTTACCCCTCTCGTTCACAAGATTCCGCAGGTTTAAGACGTGACCAGTTCATCAAGGTACCAAAGTCACAGGAGAAATGGTACAAGATGCATCTACTTAAGTCTGACGGGCCACATCGTCCTGGTCGATCTGTTTTCAACTGGAGAAACACTGAGGCCAAGGTTAATTCCCATTTCCCAAGGATAACTCGTGCCTCTGCTTACCCGTCCACAGGCCCTCCCTCCAGGCCTATTGCCCAAGAATCTCTGCGAAGGTGGGAGCGTGCTGCACCTGAAGACAGTTATATCATCAATCATGCGGCAGGGTTCAGTCGCTGTTCCACCGAACTTCAGGAGAAGATGTCGCAGAATATTACTCTGTTGTCCTCTCGTCTTGGCAAAGGAAAGTGTTCGAAGGACGTGGCCAATGCTTTGAATGACCTGCGTGACCTCATGGCCTTTCATCAGAAAGCTTCTGTGGCCATGGGCACGTCTCTTTAGCATTTGGCGGACAGTTTGTTTGTGAATATGGCCAATCTAGTTCTGTTAAGAAGAGACTCATATCTCGATTTTGTGAAGGAGGGCGTTAAACAGGATACTATGAACTTGCTGCGGAATGCTCCTTTGTTTGGCTACGGCCTCTTCCCTGATGCAGCCATCATGTCTGCAGAACAGGATATTCAAAAGTTTGAAGCTAGTAGCGTTGCTCAGAGACCCGGACCGGGTGCTACTCAGCACGCAAATTGGAAAGGTACTCAAAGGTATAAACCTTACGACCGTAAGGATAGGAAACAATCATCTTCTACTGACCAATCTTCTCAACAGCAAAGTCAACCATGGAGACAGTTTGGCCGAAATCGTCCCAGAGGAAGGAGACGTGGTCGGGGTTCTAACCCCCGTTTTTCAAAAGGGCAGTCTTTTAAGCCATATAAATGACAATTATCTAAGTGGTCCAGCAGTCAACCTAGTGCATTAGATTCAGTTGGACCCTCAGTGTCAGGACAAAAGTGTGTCTGTAAATCCAAGCTTAGACAATTTTCAAACAGTAGACAAAGTTCCATTGTTCAAAACCAAGAATTTTCTGGATGTGTATTGTCCTGTTGTCAGTCCTGTTCGTTCTGTTATTTCACACGGGCATCCGCAAAAGAAAGGAGTAAGCCCCGGCAATTGTCTGAACAAAATAAAGTCTGTCAAAAGTGTATCTTGTGTAAATCCATGTGTTTTTGCCCCTGTTGCTCACAGTGTCCCCAGTGCTGTCTCCGTACAGAATGTAGGGGGCAGACTTCAAGATTTTTGGCAAGTTTGGCAAGCCATGGGTTCAAATCCCCGGGTAGTCTCTATCCTCAAAAGGGGTTACACCTTACCCTTCAAACAAAGACCGGTTCTAACCAGGTTCCCAGTGGTTCAAAGTGGTTATGCAAACCCATCCAAAAACATGCATCTCAAAGAGGCTCTTGTACGTCTCATGGGAAAGTTGGTAGTAGAAAAGGTAGTGGTCAAGTCTTCCCTGGCCTTTTACAACCGCCTGTTCCTGGTTCCCAAACCAAACGGCAAATGGAGACCAATCCTAGAATTAAGTCGTTTGAATCTCTTTCTCAGTACCGGCACCTTCAAGATGGAAACTCCGGAGACAATCCGCTTATCCTTGAAGACGGGGGAGTGGGTCACGTCACTGGACTTCAGCGACGCTTACTTCCATATCCCCATAGCCCCAAGATCAAGAAAGTATCTCAGGTTCTTCCTGTTTCAGCAGACTTTCCAGTTCACAGCCCTACCCTTTGGTTTGGCCATGGCTCCACTGGAGTTCACCAAAATAGTCAAAGAGGTGAAGCTGATGGCGCAGGCAAGGGGTATCAGGATCCACCAGTACCTAGACGACTGGTTGCTGAGAGCCCCTTCCCCGGAAATCTGCCTACAACATACCCAGACCCTCTTGGACCTATGTCGAGAATTAGGTTGGGTAGTAAATATGACCAAGTCAGAGTTAGTTCCCACACAGGTCTTCAATTTTGTAGGTTACCGGTTCGACCTGATCTACGGTCGGGTATTACCCACTCAGGACCGTTGGCAGGCCCTTCAAGAGAAGCTGAGGTTCATAAAGAGCCTTCCCAGGTGTACAGTCCGTCAGTTCATGTCTCTCATAGGTCTCTTGACAGCCACGGAGAAGCAGGTCTCAGCAGGTCGACTTCATATGAGACCCTTGCAATGCCACCTCAAGAAGAACTGGCATGTTCCAGAAGTTTTAGAAAAGGTTATCCCAGTCCCTCAATCACTACACCCTCACTTGGACTGGTGGTTGGACGAGAACAATGTTCTGAAAGGTCAACCTCTGCACCCTCTTCAGCACGCCGTTCAACTATTTACAGACGCCTCAAACGAAGGTTGGGGCGCACACTTAGGGGACTTCACTGCAAGAGGCGTTTGGTCTCCTTTCGAAAGTCGCCTTCATATAAATTTTCTCGAGATGAAGGCACTCCTTCTGGCCTTACGACAGTTAGAGCATCTGTGCAAGGATCAGATTGTTCTTGTGGCGACGGACAATACCACAGTGGCCTCTTACATAAACAAACAAGGGGGTATGAGGTCAGGCTCTCTCTGTGCCCTCCTTTGGAGACTCCTGTCCTGGTGCCATCACAGGGGCATAACGCTAAGGGCAAAACACATTCCGGGTCGCTTAAATGTGATAGCCTCTCGGCACAATCAAGTGATTCAGACCGAATGGTCCCTCTCCCCTCAAGTTTTCAGTCAGTTGTGTTCCATGTGGCCCCCACCACTAGTGGACTTGTTTGCGACCAGGTTCAATCACAAACTGCCCCGTTTTGTGTCACCGGTTCCGGATCAGACAGCCTGGGCGGTAGATGCCCTGAGCTTATCCTGGGAACATCTGAACGCATATGCATTCCCTCCAGTCTCCCTGCTCCCTCAGGTAATTTCGAAGATAAGGGATCAGGGTTGTCGCAGGATGATTCTGATTGCCCCAGGTTGGCCAAACATGCCCTGGTTTTGGGACCTGGTGGACCTATCCGTTCAGATCCCCTTCAGCCTTCCTCTGACAAGGGACCTAGTGACTCAGCCTTTCAACGGGCTAGTTCACCGGAACCTTCACAATCTCAATCTTTATGCTTGGCTCCTAGAAGCTCTGCCATCAGGAAACACGGCTTCTCTGCAGAGGTGGCAACACGAATTGAGGCTCCTCAGAGGGGCTCAACCAGAGCTGTGTACAAGTCAAAGTGGACCATATTTGTCAAGTGGTGTAAATCGAACAAGGTGGACTTCAGGTCACCCTCTGTGAATCATATTGCGGATTTTCTCCTTTACCTATTCAAGGAGAGGAATCTGCAACCCAGCACCATTGATGGTTACAGGACAGCCATCGCCGATATGGTGGGTAATGACAACCTCAATATAAGCTCAGATGAAAATCTTACCTGCCTGTTACCCAGCAGGCAATAGGATGTCAAAGAGAAATAAAAAAGACACTGGGTATGACATCCAAAACTCATGCTTATTTGAAATTCGAAATGACATCATATGTTAAATGTCAAATAGATCTTTAGTAGCCTAGTCTATTTGACATCTCCAAAAGCCATAAAAATGACATCTAGTAGCCGATTATAAATTTGATATCAGCATAAGACATCAATATGATGACCCAATTTGGACTGATTTCATATCTATGTGACATCAGAAACTGACATCAAATTGATGTAATGATTTAAAAATCTGATTGACATCATTTTGCAAGTGCTTTTCAGAAATACAGTTAAAAATATTTTTGGTTTCAAAGTTAATACTGTGTTACATTGTTTAAACTCCCAACATACAACTGCCATTTATACACACTTACCTGACACAGCTTTAAGTCATTTCCATGTACTATAAAGATTATTCCATGGGAGAAAATAATGAATGTCATCTAGGAACAAGTTGGGAAAATTTATACCACTTGTAAAGATACAAATTATGGGTACAAACATTTGAATATTAGAAGCACTTTTTCTAAACTTTTTTTCTTTATTTGTTCAATCTTTGGCTTGGTTGCAAACACTAACTTGTTTACAAGTCAACATATTTATTGAAGGTTTTTGCTGTCACACAGCATTTTAGTTACAGTTTTAAACATAATTGTTTTGTCTATACCAAAAATTAATTATTCTTTCAAAGCAACATCACACAGACTATAGGACAAGTTGGTTAGTAGGTTCAGCATCTAATCACAGGTTGTCACCTCTGTCTGGGTTTGCCCTACTCATGCGAAAGAGCTGAGGGCCTGTCCTAATATGACCCTGGCTGTTTTCAGGATGTAAAACCCAACTTTGACTTAACACAGACTAGATAAATTATTCCGACTTAGGCATGATTTAGACATCCAGACGATGTATTGGTAATATTCATAAAAAATGAAATCGTAATTTTATAGAATACCAATGTCAATCTGATCTCAAATTATATGATGATACTCTACTTTAAATGTCTTAACAAAGTGACATCACATTAATATCATTAAGATGTCAGAAACAATGCCCGTATATTATTCGAACATCATATTTTCATCATTTGACATGACTACACAGAGTCATGTTGGGATGGTGTCAATTTTATGTCATTGAATAGGATAATATGATCATGTCAGGTCTGGTAATCATTTTGACATCTAGTTAATATTATAGGTATGTCATTGACATAAAGTCATGTCATGTCACATAAACTGGATGTCAGATTTGTGTCAGATGACGTGACCACCTAATATCATGTCCGAGTGATAGTTAGTTGATGTCATATACTAACATGACCAAAACATGATGTCAAGAATTGGACCTGTGCCTGCTGGGTAGACAGTTTTCATAGAGACAAACCGAAAGGTCGAAGAGGGGTCCCTTCCTGGAACCTTTCGCTAGTGCTCCATCAGCTTACCAAGGCTCCCTTCGACTTCTACGGAAGGCTTCGCTGAAGCATCTGACCTTTAAGACAGTTTTCCTTTTGGCCCTGGGGTCCATGCTTGGTTAGCTAAGAATATTAGGCACCAAGAGGACTGGAGTAAAGTTTCCTTGTATCCATCTCCCAGTTTCCTCTCCAAAAACCAGCTGGCTCGGGATGGACCCGCTTCAGTGGCTCCAGTGGTCATCCCAGCTTTAGCTCCAACATTGGATAAGTCCTTGTCTGGGGACAGGTCTCTGTGCCCAGTACAGGCTTTACGTTACTACCTGGACCGGACCAAGGATTCCCGTCAAGGGAAGGAACTGGTCTTTGTGTCTTTCAAGAAAGGTTTTCAGAAGGACATTGTCCCTGCCACCATTTCCTCCTGGGTTAAGCAGACGGTACTGTTGTGTCATCAACTTTCAGACCAAAAAACTCAGAACTCTTACCCTCCTCAGTCCTTTTGTATTTCTAGCGAGCCAGTACTGGACTTTTGAAAAAAGAAAGGGGGGGGAATAGGTGATCCGAGGTATCTGGTTTTCTAATCATTCCGGATCCACCTTCTTATACATAGTTTTGGAGTTCTAAGGAATTCCCCTCTTGGCTACCCTCCTTCCACTGGGTAGTTATTCTGCATCTGTCCACTAGGTAAGATGTATTAACGCAATAAAATGGAAAATATAATTAGTAAATTAAATTTTTATAAGTTAATACCTTACCTAGTGGACAGGGGGATTCCCTCCCTAACTTCCCCGCTATTCTTAGCCCTAGGGGATTTCCTAAGGTAGGCAACAAAAAGAGGAAGAGCGCATGCGCTGCGCGTGCGCAGTACACCGGCAGGGAGGCTATACAGCCACCTGGCGAGTGAACAGGACGCTACCGGTCCCGGCCAGAGACCAGCTCAGGACGTTTTTTTCTAACGTTTGGCGGGACCGGCAAGGCGCCGGACAAATGCATCTGTCCACTAGGTAAGGTATTAACTTATAAAAATTTAATTTACTTATTAAATTTTCCAATTTGGCCTTCATTACACCTTTCAAAACTTTAACAAGATATTTAAGTGTCTGGCAAGGTATACATACTTGTTTGTATACAGGAGTAAATTCACCCTGAAAAGGGCGCTGGTTATGCCGGTTCCTGCAGTTCTGCTCCTGAGCAACCATTGGGTGGAATCTCTTCAAATTTGACAGATATATGTAGTAGCGCTGGGTAAATTTTCTGAATATGGTGTCATTACATTTTCACCACTCCGAGAAGTCACATATGACCAAAACCATACATTTTTAAGGGGGTTGTTTTCCAGCTAGTTTTGGCAGCCATATTGGATTTTTGTGTAAAACACAAAAGCCCTGTGTGAGACAGAGCCATTTTGGCTGAATTTTTGGTCCAGGGGGCTAATGCTAAGTCATTTGCCCCTTTTTGAAAAAAATTATTCTACGATTTTTTGCGGGAATCTTAAATTTCTGCATAAAGCTAAAAAAATTTAGCATTTATCTCGGTCCAGGATAGAGTGATTTGGACAAAATTTTTGGCCCAGAGAGTATATGCAGAGTCCCTCCATCGTGTTTAAATTGTTCTCCAGTCATTTGTGGCAGCAATCTTGAATTTCTGTATGAACACATTTATCTCACAAACGGTGCTATATAGAGTGAATATGTCAGAATTTTTGGTCCAGAGGGATTCTCAAGTCATCTGCCAACAAAGGGTTCACCTTATTTTGAATTTTGACAGAAAGCGGAAAACCACATTAATCTCCACCAGAGCTAGATGCAGTGATTTCCAAATCACTATGGCACATTGGAATGTTTTGGTTTTGCAGTGCAAAAATGATTTTTTTCAAAGAAATACTCTAGTTTTTAAAAAATTTTGGGGTGTTTGAGTACTACTTAATTTAGCAATTTCCTGGCATTTCACTCAGAACTTGGCCTTTGCTGTCCCAGCTTAATAAGTTTCCATTTCTGACCACAAAGAAGTAGGTCTAAATAGACAAGCCTACACCATACAATTGAAATATAATTTCTATAGTATGGTCCTTTTAGTAATTTGTTTTAGTGATAGACCTAGGTGTGAGTGTAGCAAGGAATACTGATAAAATTAATCTAAACTTAATTACTGTCCTATTATGTTTGCAGGGTGATAAAATAATACAACTGAAGAACTCAAGCTCTTGCTGTCTTGGACAAGTGAATTTTATTTCCATTAAAATTTTGTTGTCTTGTACATATGAATGACCGTACCACGTAGATTTTATTACACACATATATATGTATGAATCCATTACATACTAATCATTTTAATGGTCACCATTAGTCACCAATGTGCAATTTCTGACTGCACAGATAAGGTAAATATTACATGTTAGATTGTTCTGTGCAAGGGATGTTTTCAATGTAGGATTACAGTTAATGAACATTCAAGTTTCATTCTTACCTTTAGTTTTGAGATCAGAACTGCAATTCACATACTGATTACTTTTTGTATAAAAATTGATGTTCTTACTTAAGCAATGTAAAACTTTGGGATAATTTTATAATTAAGTATATTGCAGATACAGAGTAATTAACTTACTAACCAATAAAAAGAATTCCATCACGTAAAACACAAAATTAAAAAAGAGAATATGAAAAGGATGAATCTAATTTTTTTAGCTATATCAGAGTACTTTTTTCAGAAAATTAAGTAAGAGTTACTATTAAAAATGCTTTTAATATCAATTTCAGGATCGATTTTCAATACTAAATCTATGTTTTCAAAGGTCTGCGCCTGTTGGGCATCCCAGCAGCCAAAAATACCAGAATAATATTACTTTTGGTTAAATATTTGTCCTAACATCATTTTGGTTTCGTAATGACATCATTAAAATGTTATGTTAGTTTGACTAAATTAAGATAAAACTGATATCATTTTACATAAATAAAATTATATTAAATTTTCAAGGTGTTGTATCGAGTGCAAAATACCACCAAATATGACCATAAAATTAGACATGTTGGTTAATGCCAAGGGGTGCTAAAGTGAGCAATTGGAAAATCCATTGCAGTTCTTTTCTTCTATGACTCCTGGTGAGGGAAGAGTCAAACTAAGGTGTGCACCATTCAAGTGCAGAGAACCGTATATGTGAATCAGGTTTACATGAGTCCGTGCTGAAATGTCCAGAGACTGGAGTGATCCTGTTCTTAGCTGGTTTCAGCCCTACCTGTTTCACCGATGTATAATTTGTTATATTTAATATAGGTAATGACATAGATTACATTACTAATCTCACAGGTAATCCTGTTTACTGGATTGTAAGTTGTATTAGTGTAGGAACAGAGTGTAACATGACAGCTAAAGTTAGGTAAACTTAGTGAGTTTAGGCCACCTTAAATTTAGTATGGGTAAATATAGCTGGAAAGGTATCACTCCCAACTGTAGTACTACACATATTTTGGGCAGAATAATCCCAAGCTCTATTAAAAGGAAAAGGGCATTCTACCCCATTTTCCTTCAGCACAAATAATTGTAAATTAAAGCTTTATTGTCTAGTGTTTTTAAACTAGGTGTAGGGGAATGTAGTATTCTGTTAGTGTTAAACCTACATTGGTACTTTGTAGACAATGCAGTTCTAAAATCATAAAGAACTCTGTTAAAGTTCCTTTCTGAAAAACAGCAACTCTGTTGATACTAACTGCCACTATGATTAATCACCCTGGAGTTGGACTTTGAACATAGGAGAGAAAACACTGCCACTTCTCAATAGTTATACACACATAAACTGGCTTTATTATAAGAATTACATATATGAGTGTTGTGTTCGAAGAATAACCAAGAATAAAACCTGCTTGTAGATATAGTGTTTTACTGGTCAAGATACAACATAAAAAGTGATGACGAGGATAAAAACAAGATGATTATACTAGAGAACAAATTAACTGGTACTCTATTAAGTGTAAAAGAACCACTAAGAATATAATACATTTAAAAAACTGCTGAAAATTGTTATTTCTCTTGAACATCATAAAAATGGCTACACATGGGAAATTGAAGGAATTCCAGTGTGATAGTGGGGATGCTGAAGCATGGAATGAATACTATGAAAGGCCTGGACATTATTTTGTAGCTAATAAAGTTACTGATGCTGCTATAAAAAAGTCCATATCACTCAGTGTTTGTGGAGCAAGAACTCACAAGCTGATGAGAAACCTAGTCTCACCCCAGAAGCCAGGAGATCTTTCATATGATGATTTAGTGAAAGTTGTGAAAAATCATCATAATCCTCAGCCATTAGAAATAGTTGAGCGTTCAAAATAGTTCAAAAGTCACAACCAGAGATCAAATGAGACAATATCAGAGTATGTGGCTGAACTCAGGAGGCTGTCAGGCAGCTGTAACTTCAACGCTACCCTGGAGGACATGCTATGCGACAGAGTTGTATGTGGTGTAAAAGACACCAGAATCCAGCGAAGGCTACTCTGCAAGAAGACACTCGACTTCAGTAAAACACTGTCACTAGTCGGGGCAGTGGTCCACCAGAGGGACAGAAGTGCTACCGATGTGGGTCAAAACACTCACCCAGCACATGTAAATTCAAGCAGGCAGAATGTTACAAGTGTAAAAATATTGGACATATAGCCAAGGCCTGTCATTCCAACAGTAGGAAGCAGGGAAAAAGGCCTGAAGCAGCCCATGTTCTCACAGAAGAAGGTGAAATCTGTGATGAAAAGTCAGAAGTGTA
This sequence comes from Sabellastarte sp. h YS-2021, assembly GCA_964017235.1. Classification (NCBI taxonomy): domain Eukaryota; kingdom Metazoa; phylum Annelida; class Polychaeta; order Sabellida; family Sabellidae; genus Sabellastarte; species Sabellastarte sp. h YS-2021. The sequence continues at coordinate 18,859,133 of OZ024929.1, read as the reverse complement.
CTCATGGTACCATATCAATGGAGCAAGTAGTCCTGGTGTGGTCAGGGTGAATATCAACAAGAAAAGTGTTCCAATGGAAGTGGACACAGGGGCATCTGTGACCATTCTGAATGAAAAGACACACAAATATCTGGGGAAAGCCAAGCTTAACTTCCAGCAACCAGAAGCTGCGTACTTACACAGGGGAACAAATTCAAGTCCTAGGGAAGGTCCTAGTTGGAGTAAACTACAAAGATCAGGATGCAGAACTGCCAGCACTAGTAGTCAGAGGGGATGGTCCTTGTTTATTAGGCCGAGATTTGCTGAAGCAAATTAAGCTAGACTGGCATGCCATATTTCAAGTGCAGACTGATGCAGCACAGATAAACTCAAAGCAAATATTGGAGAAGTACCCGCTGCTATTCAGTGAATCCCTAGGCACCCTCAAAGGCTCTACAGCAAAGATTTATGTTTCAAGTGTTGCCAAACCACAGTATTATAAACCCAGACCAGTTCCTTATTCAATTAAGGATCAACTCGGGAGGGTGCTTGACCGCTTAGTTCAAGAAGGTACTCTGGAACCTGTGGAGTTCTCAGAGTGGGCAGCTCCAATAGTGCCTATTGTGAAGGAGGACAAAAGCCTCAGAATTTGTGGTGATTATAAAGTCACAGTGAACAGGGTCTCCAAGCCTGATAATTATCCTATCCCCAAAACAGAGGATTTGTTGGCAACTCCGGCGGGAGGCGAATAGTTCACCAAACTGGATATGAGCAAGGCCTATCAACAGTTGTTACTGAATGAAGATTCCAAGAAATACACTACAATAAATACCTATAAGGGACTGTTTCAGTACACAAGATTGCCATATGGAATATCATCAGCACCTGGGATCTTCCAGAGAGTGATGGAAGACTTGCTGAAGGACATTCCGAATGTATTGGTTCAGATGGATGATATATTGCTCTCAGGAAACAATGATAAAGAGCATCTGAAAACATTAGAGATGATCCTACAGAAACTGGAAATGTCTGGACTGAGGCTGAACAGAAACAAATGTTTCTTTATGGAACCTGAAGTTACCTATCTGGGACAACAGATAAACAAACATGGTGTCTCACCAGTGCGAGAGAAGGTCAGAGCAATTTCTGATGCACCAGCCCCCAGAACAGTTTCTGAGCTGAGATCATATTTGGGCATGATAAACTATTATAACCACTATTTACCTCAGCTGTCAATGGTGTTGAATCCCCTATTGAGGCTACTGAAGAAAGGCACAAAATGGAGTTGGGGTAAACCTCAAGATGAAGCTTTTCAAAAGAGCAAAGGAATGTTGCAGTCATCAGCTGTGTTGGTTCATTATAATACTAGCAAGGAACTGATTCTTTCGTGTGATGCATCTCCATATGGAGTGGGTGCAGTGTTGTCACACCAAATGGCTGACGGGAAGGAAAGACCTATAGCATTCGCATCCCGCACCTTGACACCTTGAGACTGTGAAGCAGATGACCAGGAAAGATCCAACTCTTTCCATGTTTCTGAGGTTTGTGCAGATAGGTTGGCCTAGTACTTGTCCAACTGATGCAGTGAAGCCGTTCTACAAAAGGAAGGCAGAGCTAAGTGTCCAAGATGGATGTATTTTGTGGGGACAGCGTGTTGTACTACCACCACAGGCAAGAAGGTATGCATTACAGATGTTGTACCAGACACATCCCGGATTTGCAGGATGAAGTCTTTAGCACAGAGTTACATTTGGTGGCCTAGTATGGACTCAGATGTGGAACAGATGGCACACACCTGTAATGAATGCAGCAGTAATCAGAAGAGTCCTGCCAAAGCACCACTACACCCTTGGGAATGGCCAAGCCAGCCTTGGTTTCATATACACCTTGATTATGCTGGACCATTCATGGGGAAGATGTTTTTGATTATAGTGGATGCCCACTCGAAATGGATAGATGTGCATCCTACCAGTAGTTCACCATATTTATTTATTTATTTGGGGTTTTACGTCGCTTTCAACACTGTACAGGTCATATCACGACGGGTAGTTGGAAGGGCAGAGGAAACCAGTACATACAGTTCGCTAGGGTTCTGTTCTGTAAACTGCCGACCAACGGCAAGCAACTACCAACTTTATCATTTAAGGCCATGATGGGGATCGAACCCCGGCCTCAGAGGTGGGAGGCAAGAGTGTTACCACTCTGCCACCGTGGCCCCTCAGAAGTCACCATAGAGAAGCCGCAAATAACATTTGCTAACCTAGGGTTGCCACATCAAATTGTGACTGACAATGGGTCTAACAGCCACTATGATTAATTACCCTGGAGTTGGACTTTGAACATAGGAGAGAAAACACTGCCACTTCTCAATAGTTATACACAAATAAACTGGCTTTATAAGAATTACATATATGAGTGTTGTGTTCCAAGAATAACCAAGAATAAAACCTGCTTGTAGATATAGTGTTTTACTGGTCAAGATACAACACCAATCCTGGTAAACAAAATTTCATAGAAAAGATTAGGTCTCCCGTTTCTGAGTGGTGCCTTATCAAAACATGAAACATCTGGAAAGCAATAAGCTAGTAAGAAATGCCAGTGTGCTTTCTGGCTTCAAATGAATAATATCCAAATTTATAAAATCTTCAAAATTATTATATTGAAAAGGTGATTTTACATTGCTTAACACAGTAGTAGCACTGCATAAATCATCCCCGTCCTCAGTGAAGAGCCTTGGGTCACCAGTTGTTTCAGTGCTTTAATCTCCATAAAATTTCTCCAAGGTGCGCCCACGGGAGTGATCAGGTCTCATCCAGGGATGATTAGCATTTAATTTTCCACTCTTTCTCACCACTTTTCAACCATAACCAGTTTGAGCTTCTTTCAGTGGTTTCACCGAGCCTTCTAATAAGTGTTCGTCTTTCTTTCCCTCCCAGCCCCAGTTCTTTCATCAAATTTACCATAAACCTCGTAACAAAACCCTGTGCACCAATTCCAACTGGATAATGCACCACATTCCATCCGTTGGCTATACAATCTTTCACTAGGTCTAGGTATCTGAGCAGTTTCCTCTCATAAGCCTCTTCCACAGCTTCCTCCCATGGAACAGTGAGTTCTATAAATATAACTCTTTTGCTACCCCTGTGATTTTAACAACCATCTGGTTTGCACAGTAAACTGTGTGGCCAGAGTTAAATTATCCATAAAAGCTTTCACTCGTGTTTGTCTGATACCTGATCTCATCAGTGGGCCTTTACATTCCTTTTCAGCAGATTTCACAATGAGATTCACTGCACTTGCACATATGATAACTAAAATAGTACATCCAGTAACTATGCCCTTCTCCAGCCTTTGCCAATTTGTTGTTCTTTCACCTACATTGAATCTGATGTAAAATCTTTCATAGTACTGTGCCAGCATGTTCTGTATTTCATTTGGAACATGATATCTAGCACGAGTTTCTGCAACAAGCTTATGTGGGATGGAGCCATATGCATTAGTCATACCTAGCCACACAACTGACAGTTCTCCTTTGTTATCCCTTGCCTCTTTAATTAGTTGGGCAAGTACACTAGTATGCTTTAAGCAGCCCGCAAATTCTGGGATTCCACCCTTCTCGACACTAACATCTAGGCAATTATTCTCAAACATGTAAGCAGTCATTCTCTGGGACATTAATGAGAAAAAGATTTTGCCTTCTACACTTAGTAGTGAGATTGTGTGGAACTGTTTTATGTGTCTGTTTCTTCATTGGGTATTAAGCAACCTTCTGCCCACTGCCAACATTCTGGAATCTTGATTACCTTGATGAGTTTGTATAGTCTTCCCAATAGCAATGGACATTTCTTATACACTTTGTATGAGGTTCTGCTGTATCCAGGGGCTGATTTGCTTCTTGCCTTTCTCACAATTTCTGTTAGCTGTACTAAAGTAGGCTCTTTCATGTTGAATTGCACCTGGGGTGTCTCAGGTATCATCAGATTTTCACAATTTCCTAGCTCTGTCTCGGAATATGTCACTGTATGTTTGTTTCAAATGTTCTTCTACTTCTTCCATTGTGCTGTCTAAGGTGCCACCTTAGTAATAGTTTTCTGTAATACTCTCCCTTCTTTTAGACTTTAGTTTCTCTCTTAATTCATCTCTGAGCTGTTTATGCCTTCTTTTCCCTTTCCTGGCAGGTCTTCCATCTATTTTGTAGGATTTGTAGCTCTTTTCTAATATGGTTGACTCTCTCTTCTCTGTGGTTTGGATTATTCTTTGGTGTGTTCTTTCTCTTCACAATACTAAACCTATCTTGGCCAACACTGTGGATAATTGTTGGCAATGTCTGTAGCTTTCTTTTAACGCTTCCAGTTAGTGCTGTGTCTAAAATTTTGTTGAAATCTTCCTCAAACATCTCCCATTCTTTGTACAGTTATTTCCTGGTTATGGGTTTCAGTGCTTTTGGGATTTCAGCAGATACTTCAGGATTCTCAGCACTGTGGTTTGCTTCCTGGCTGGGCTTCCTCTTCATCTCACCAGTGATTTGAGTCACTGTGCCTGACTGCATTTTATTCTTCCTTGATGTATCTTTAAGCCTCTATTGTTCTTGCACACTTTGCCACAACTACAAATAACATTTCCCAGGCTTCCTCCATATTCCTTGCTAGTTTTGTCATCTGCTTATCAATCCTTGTTGGTCCCTCATCCTCCCCCCTTCTTGGATGACCATGGGTGTATTTTCCTTGTGTGTTGTTCTGAGCTTCAAAGTTGTTTGTGTACTGAGCTGCTAACATAGCACACCCAAGGTATTGGTCTTTCCCAAATATCAACTGTCTTTACAGTTGTCTCCAGGCTTTCCTGGTTGTCATCCAGTCTTTCCTGGTTGTCACTGGGTAACCAGTCTTTCCTGGCTGTCACTGGGTAACCAGCAATTGTAGTAGTAGCAGCAGTAGTAGCACTGCATAAATCATCCCTGTCCTCAGTGAAGAGCCTCCGGTCATCAGTTGTTTCAGTGCTTTAATCTCCATACAACTGATAAGTTTAATTAGGATGTAATACTTGCATTTGTCCAGTCTTGTGCACAATTTGTGTTTATGATCTGGTTTAGCGGTTGATGTTGAGGGGTAAAATATTTTATAATTAGTGAGGATGTCCCTTAGATATGGGAAACTTCTGAACCCAACTATGGGTGTGTCTCGGAAAATGTGTCCACAGTCACTGCTGCTGCTAATAATGTTCCAGTTTTGTTTAATCATTTTGTAAGGTCTGGGTTGCTTGGGTTGTGGTTGGCGACAATAGTTGGGGTGTAATATGGTTGTTTATTTTTTTTCCAAGATTCATTCTGAGTGAACTTATTAGCTCTGTTATAGTTGTCTTTCAATTTTTTGATAGGATATTCTCTTTTTAGGTACTCTTGTGTTAGTTTGTAACTATTTGTGTTGAAATCCTCATCTTTGGTACAGATTCTTCTGAGGCTACAATAAGGTATTCTCCATATGATGCTTTAAGACTTGCATGAGTCATGATGGGATGAAGAATAATCTAGGGGCAGGTGTGTGTCAGTAGTATCTCATATAAGGTGGTGTATAGTGTCCTATTTGAGTCTGTTTTGAGTTTGTTTTGACTGTTGTGTACAAAAAGTTAATGGCCTCAAAATATGTTCATGGATGAATTTAATAGTGGGGTGAACACTGTTCGGGTAGTGAGTAAATCTCAGGAAGTGATCAAGGCCAGGGATCAAATCATGTATATATCATCTATACATCTGAGCCAGATCATTGGTTTGTATTCTCAGTCATCTAGGACTTTGGTTTTAAGCCTTTCCATAAACAGATATGTGTGATTGGAGCAGACTTGTAAACAAAGTAATAGAAGTAATAAAAAAGTAATAGATTGGAGTCAACTTCGATGTAATAATAATAGATTGAAAATTTTCAAATGTAATAGTAATAGATTGAAATTCTATTTATTACATCTATTACTTTCTATTATTTTTCTATTACAATTTACCCTTTGCTATTTTTCATCAGGAGGTTGTAGAAAAATGATCACTTAACATGGACTTTAATTCTGTAATGAATTAGTTTTCATATAAATTAATACTTTAAATGGACTTTGATACAATAATGAATTAATTGTCATAAAATCATCACTTTAAATAAACTTCAAAACAATAATGAATTGATTTTGTAGCACTCATAAGTCAAATTCATTTTAAACTTTCATACATAAACTTTTCAAATAATCAACTTGTCATCAAAGAATACTAAATATAACACACAAATGTTAAAATAAATAACTTTGAAATATCAAGGGACCTTTAATTGTCCCTCTTTGATTGAATGTTCTAAAACAACTGTCTTTGAGGTGGTATTATTAAAGGCTTAAAGAGGCCAATTTAACCTTTGGAAGGATTAACTAAATGTTCCTGAGTAAGGAGAAACTGTGACACATGAAAGGCAATCACACAGGTCACTATAATAATTGTGTATAATAAGGGCAGCATTGTGGCATGTGTTAGCTGTTTCACTGATTTACATAAAATTACCGGAGTTATTATTTTCAAACATAAATGTCACTCTTGAATCATTTTGAGGTGGGCTCTGCATGCAAAGAATTTGAAAGAAAGGGGTTTTTTGAACGCAGTGTTTTCTTTTGTAAACACTGCTCATCAAGTATTTCTCATAATAATAAGAGTTTTTCAAATCTAACAACTCATCATAAAGTGAATAAATATGAGAATTGTTTTATAAGTGTATTTTCCCCCAGATAATATTTACTGATAATAACATATTTTTCAGCATTTAAAAAGCTTTGCACGGAATTTGCCAGAAATATACCTCTCATTACAAAATTTACAGCACTTAAGTGGCTTTGTATAGAATTCTCATAAATTCTCCAAGTAGTCAAGTCATTCTTAAAAAGAATAAATACGAGATCTATTTATTTAATTGTAAATATACCAAGTGATATATTTGTGATATTTTATCCTTGTATGGCATAATCTGAAGCATTTTCAATAAAATTAGATGTATAAAGTATCCTGTCAGTTTTATTTCTGTGTTAAAATTACCTCTCAAGTTTGTGCCAAATTGTAATAGAATGTAATAGAAAGTAATAGAAGTAATAGATGCCAATGTAATAGTAATAGTAATAGATTTAAAATTTTAAAATGTAATAGTAATAGTAATAGATTGAATATTTTCAAATGTAATAGTAATAGTAATAGATTGGCTGTAATAGATTACAAGTCTGGATTGGAGCGTCACTTGTTCCCATTTCTGTTCCCCTAGTTTGGAGATAATGGTCCCCATTAATACTTAAGTTCATGGAATGTAAAACTAGCTTTAACAGCTTGAATATGAAAGGGCCTATTTCATGTTTTGTTGGGTCACACCTAAGGTGTTCTGCCTCAGCCTTAATGCCATCATTGTTTGGTATGTTGTTGTGAAGGAAGCTAACATCTAAAGTGACAAAAGATTTGTTTGCCCTATTAACAGTATACCAATATGAGGGGCAGTAATAGGGATCTAATCTAATCCAATGTGGACTTTTATAGCACTTAATCTCCATCACTGATGGACTCTAAGGCGCATTTAAACATAAGGCAAGGCAGTTAGCGTTAATCAAGGGACATAGCCAGGTCGTACCAAGGAGACACAGATGTGACGGGGGAGACTATGGTGGGTAGGCTTTTACAAACAGGTATGTTTTAAGCTTCTTTCTGAAGGAGGCAACTGATGTTGCACAGTGAACATCTTGAGGGAGGTCATTCCAGATCTTACGAGCATCAAAGGCAAAACTATGGCCAAAATGTTTGGCTGACTTAAAGACTGATGAATGGAAAGGAGGAACTGTAAGGTATTGACAATCTGGGTGACTATGCCTAGTACTATAGGGATAGCTACTAAAAGACAAGAATGGTTCGAAATAAGAAGGAGAACCACTATGCAAAAATTTATACACAAGTGTTGCGGTTTTGAAAATACAACGGTACTTAACAGGCAACCAGTGGAGTTTCTGTAGAATGGGTGTAACATGAGCATACTTTCTATGATTTGTAACAATACGAGCAAGGGTGTTCTGAATACTTTGCAATTTGTGCTGATTGAAACCGGACAAACCTCTGAACAGAAAGTTACAATAGTCCAGACGACTACTAACCAAGACATTTGCAGCAGGGACTGCCACTTCAGAAGTGAGATACTTTCTAATTCTACGGAGGTCACGCATCTGAAGGAAGCACGCTTTGCAAGTCCTCTTGATATGCTCAGAGAATGAAAAATTGGCATCAAACCACACACCTAGATTTCAGACAGAATCAACCGGATGAAGAAGGCTACCAAGAATGCTAACAGGAAAGTGAGAGGAAATCTTCTGACGTTGAGCCTTGGAACCAAAGACAATAAACTCAGTTTTTTCAGGGTTGAGCTTCAATTTACTGAGAGACATCCACTATTGGACATCACGAAGGCAGGCATTTAGCTTGGCGAGAGCCGAAGAAGCATTCTTGTGGGAGAGATGGATGTATAACTGAGTATCATCCGCATAAAAATGGAATTTAATATGCGGGTGGAGATGAAAAGAGTGAAAAGAGTAACGGACCCAGAACAGAACCTTGTGGAACTCCATAGATGAGATTGCTTAATTCAGATAGTGTGGAGCCTATCTTAATGGCCTGGCAACGATTTCTTAAGTAGGAAGCAAACCACCTTAGAACTGTTCCACCAAGACCAAACCAGGATTCAAGGTAACCAAGGAGAATATTATGGTCTATAGTGTCAAATGCAGCTGATAACTGAAGAAGTACTAGAGCTGTGGGTTCACCGCGTGCCAGAGAGAGATGAACCTCGTTTTTTATAGACAATGAAGCAGTTTCCGTGGAATGTCCTGGCTTATATGCTGACTGATGAGGATTGTCCAGTTTGTTGTTATTAATGTGTGATGTTAGTTGCCTGGCAACGACTCGCTCAACCAACTTTGACAGGAAACAAAGACCAGACACTGGACGATAATTCTTAAGGTCGTCTCTGGGAAGGGAAGCCTTTATTATGAGGGGGGTGACAATCGCATTTTTGAAAGAATTTAGGAAAGATCCTTCAATGAGAGAATAATTTACCAACTTGGTAATGGAAGAGAGGAGGATATCAAGACAATCATTAAGGAGGAATGTTGGTATAGGGTCTAGTGAGCAAGATTTAGTGGCGACTTCACTAATACACTTATAGACCTCGTCTTCAGTGACAGGCATAAACGCATTGAAAGCAGGAGGCACCAAATCTGGTGCATCATTGAAAGAGCCAGTTGTAGAACAGGTCTCCCTGATTTTGCTTATTTTATTGGAGAAAAAAGAAGCAAACATGTCTGCAAGGCTTTTGTCTGAGCTATGAGCAGGCAGGACACTCTCAGAGGTGCGATGCAACACCTTCCTCAATGACTGCCGTAGCTTCTTAGGGTCACGACTATTTGCAGTTATGAGATTTGTATAGTATGAACCCTTGTCTTTATTGGCCAGTCGATTACACCAGGCAATTTGCCTGCAGAGTCCTGACCTATTCAACTCTGACTTATGTTTTCTTCACCTTCGTTCAAATTGCCGCCTAAGAGATTGAGCCATGCGATACGAATCAGACAATCACTCATCAGACTGCTGTTTAGCCTTGCATGAAATGATAGGAGCATGCTTGTCAAGTACCTGTGTAACACCAGTTATGTATTGATCATAAACTCAGCAAGCATGATGATACGGGGACTATGTGGTCTATAGAAGGGTAAATAGCAATATGGGTCCCATAAAGGATATATATGGGCACAAACAGCCCAAGGAGGGCCCATATTGGTCCCATTTGTATAAAAATATGTAATGTTCAATAAATAGCACAAAATGAGGAAAAAAACATATTTAATTTTAGATTCATTTGATATCATGTTGATTTGGACTTCTTAAAGAGTGGTAAACAAAAGATTTATTATCACAATGTTCAATATGGGTTCCACAATGGACTTTTATGGGTGATTTACTGGTATAAAGGTCCCAGATAGGTCCCATATAAAAATCCTAGAGGAAAGATGTATATATGTATAACAAGTGTGCTTTATTAACTTCTCATCTGATTTTGAATGAAAAAAATGAAAAAAAAGCTTTTTAAATAAAAGTGTACATGCATATTGGTTGGACCTGTGAAGGTCAAAAATGGGTTTCCCACAAGGGACCCTCATTATTATCACATACACTAGCCATTTTATAACTCTGTAAATGTATTGTCAAGTTTTTGTGAATAATGTATTAAAATTAAATTTGTTGTATATCTCACTAAGTAATAATCTCGTGGTTTATATGACCTTAATGTACCACAAACACCTTTTCATGTATAAGAATACAAAAATCCTAAGTCTACAGTTGTGGTGGAAATTCTGTAAAATTTTAGTTTCTCTTAGTTTAACTCAAGGGGTCATTTATAGGTCAACCCCTATCTCATGCAGTACAGATATGTTTATCTTTTCCCACAGATAGTATTTTGAAGAAGTGCTAGGAAAAAGGGAAAACACCCCATGGTGTGAAACAGGGTAGCCTTTCTTCACCAGGATGCAAATTACAGTACAATTTAAAGATTATAAATATGTGTGAGAAATCTATGACATTTGTAAAAATTGTGTAAATAAGGCTAAAATAATAAACTATGATATTTTTGGTGGGGATTCATAATGAAAAAAATCTTTATTAATCAAATAATGCATGTGCTTAATTATATCAGTTAACTGAGGATTTCATCACATGTTTCACTTGTGTCTTGACAAGGCTACGTAGCTGTTTTAGCTTGGGTCATCTGGAAAAAGGGTTTGGGTGGATCATTAAGTGACGAGTTTCTGATATACGTTTCTGTATTCTGTATAAGACAAGCTTAGACACAAATGTGGTACATCATAAGATTTTGAACTTGAAATGATTTGAAATACATTCTAGAAAATGGATAATATTATAGTATGAATCAAGATTGTATTGTGTATTATTTACAAAGGCTTCATTTAAGTGTATTAAAAATACTTCCGGGTGAAATATTAGACAAAATATGTGGACAAACTGTGAAGGAATTTGTGGACTGTTCACACAGATGAACTCATTTTTGAGCTTCTATTACATGCGAGCTGAACTTCAAATGGACCTTGTGTTGGTAGTGCACATTTAAAACTGAGCTGATCCATACATTTGAACCTATATGTAGGACTAATAAGGACCTGGATGAGTTTACCATACAGTACCCTTGTCAGACCTACATATGACCCATATACACACTGAAAATTATTAATTTGTCGAAATGGTGCCTAAAACAACAAGTTTCCAAATTGGCTAATTTAAATGCCATTTTCTTGTTGGATGATAGCCAAATGTTGATAACTTGTTACTCAGATTAGCTGAAAACTGATGATAAGAAAAATAGTGCACTTAAGCTTAATTTCATAAGAACTTGGCCAATAACAGGTGGCCAAAATGACAAATTAATTGGACTATCAAGGTCATTTTCTTGTCATAAGTTTGTCCGTTAATTTGTCCAACAAGAAAGTGACAAGTTAAAATTTGTCAATTGGGAAGTTTGTCGTTTTAGGCACCATTTTGACAAAGTCTTGACGAATTAATGTTTGTCAGAGGTTTTCAGTGCAGAGCCCATACTGGTCCCATCACTAAACCATTTGCACAAACCATCTGGGCCCCGTGTTCAAATTACAAGTTGGGCCCATGTGGGACCCATTTATTTCACAATAAAGGCCCCATATGGGGCCCATATATGACCCATATTGATAAACCATATTGGTCCCATCAAAAAAACGTTTGCAAAAACTGACTGGGGCCCATATAGGAAACCCACAAAGGCCCCATATAAAAACCCATTTGACGATGCTGCAATACGATGCCAACTTGATTTCTCCCACCCAGCAATCTGCATTGGAAAAATGGTCTCTTATCGAAGGTATCATAGGATTGATATCAACCAGTTCCGCAAAGACCTTAGAAATATTCCATTTGTACTCTCTCCTGCAGGAACCGCGACAGAATTGTATGATCAGTACCGGGCTGACGTTACCCAGGTACTTGATAAGCACGCTCCTATCATCTCACGCATGGCAAAACGGCAGTCAGATGAGTGGTTGTCTGAGTCATATCGTATGGCTCGCTCCCTAAGGCGGCAATTTGAGCGGATGTGGAGAAAACATAAGACATTGTCGAACAGGTCGAGGCTCCGCAAGCAAATTGCATGGTGCAATCGACTGGCCAACAAAGACAAGGGTTCCTATTATGCCAATCTTATAACTGCAAATAGTGAAGACCCTAAGAAGCTATGGCAGTCATTAAGGAAGGTATTGCATTGCACCTCTGAGACGGTTCTGCCAGCTCATAGCTCGGAAAAAAAAACTTGCAGACACATTTGCTTCTTTCTTTACAAATAAAATAAGTAAAATCAGGGACACATTCTCCGCTTCTGGTTCATTCAATGATACACCTGGTTATGTGCCCCCCGCCTTCAATACCTTTAAGCCTGTGACTGAAGACGAGGTCAGAAAGTGCATCAATGAGTCTCCTACTAAATCTTGCCTACTGGATCCCATACCAACATTCCTCCTCAGGGACTGTCTTGATATACTCCTTCCATCTATCACCAAGTTGGTTAATTACTCTCTTAGTGATGGCTCTTTTCCAAGTGCTTTCAAAAGGGTTGTTGTCACCCCCCCCCCCCCCCTCATTAAAAAGGCATCTCTGCCCAAAAATGACCTTAAGAATTACCGCCCAGTGTCTGGTCTTTGTTTCCTCTCAAAGTTGGTTGAGTGAGTTGTTGCTAAGCAACTTACGTCACACATCAATATTAACAAACTGGATAATCCACATCAGTCAGCCTATAAGCCAGGACATTCTACTGAAACAGCTCTATTGTCTATAAAGAACGAGGTACATCTCTCTCTGGCACGTGGCAAACCTACAGCTCTAGTCCTTCTGGATTTATCAGCCGCGTTCGATACCATAGATCACAGCATTCTTCTCAGTTACCTTAAATCCTGGTTCGGTCTTGGTGGAAATGTACTTAAGTGGTTTGCTTCCTACTTGGGTGATCGTTGCCAGTTCGTTAAGATAGGCTCTACTCTATCTGAATTAAGAAAGCTCATCTACGGCGTTCCCCAAGGTTCAGTTCTCGGTCCATTGCTGTTTTCACTTTATACTACACCACTTAGTAAAATCACCCACCTTCATCCACATATCAAATTTCACTTCTACGCGGATGACACACAGCTTTACATCCCTCTCTCTCATAAAAATGCCTCGGCGGCTCTCGCCAGGCTTAATACCTGCCTTCTTGATGTGCAACGATGGATGTCTCTCATTAAACTGTAGCTTAACCCAGAGAAAACGGAGTTCATTATCTTTGGCTCTAAGTCTCAGCGTCAGAAGCTTTCCTCCTACTTTCCTGTTAGTATCTTTGGCAGCCTTATTCATCCGGTTGATTTTGTTAGAAATCTAGGTGTGTGGTTCGATGCAGAATTTTCATTCTCTGAACAAGTCAAGAGGACTTGCAAAGCGTGTTTTCTCCAGATGCGTGACCTTCGTAGAATAAGACAGTATCTCACTACGGAAGTGACAGTCCTAGCTGCAAATGCCTTGGTTAGTAGCCGCCTGGACTACTGTAACTCTCTTTTTAGGAGTTTGTCATGTTTCAATCTTCACAAATTGCAAAGTATTCAGAATACCCTTCCTCGTATTGTTACAAACCATAGAAGGTATGCACATGTTACGCCCATTCTGAAACAACTCCACTGGCTGCCCGTGAAGTATAGATGTATGTTCAAAACTGCAACTCTAGTGTATAAATTTCTACATAGTGGCTCCCCTTCCTACTTTCAACCTTAGTTGTCTCCCAGTAGTAGTTCCTATAGTACCAGGCGTAGTCACCCAGATTGTCAATATCTTACTGTTCCTCCTTTCCGCCCATCAGTCTTTAAGTCTGTCAAACATTTTGATCACTGCAGCTTTACCTTTGATGCTCCTAGAATCTGGAATGAACTCCCTCATGATGTGCGCAGTGCAACATCAGTTGCCTCCTTCAGAAAGAAGCTTAAGACTTATCTGTATGCAAAAGCCTATCCGCCATAGCCTCCCTTGTCACCCTGTGTCTCCTTGGTACGACCTTGCTATATCCCCGGATTAATGTTAATTACCTTTGCTTTATGTTCTGTTGCGCCTTAGAGTCCATCTGAGATGGAGATTAAGCGCTATAAAAGTCCACATTAGATTAGATTAGATTAGATACTGGTTGATGGGTGGGAGAAATCCAGTTGGCATCTTATGGCAGCATGGTCAGAAATGAAATCTCAGCCTTTGAGACCTATGTAAAAATATCATTCTGCACAAAATACCTAATATTTAGAATTAAATGGGTGTACAATTTTAATTTTTGAACAGTACAGAACAGTAGTTGGTAGATAATCCGCCACTAAATCCACTTTTTTCGGTTGACCTTAAATATATTTATTCGGGTTTTAGAATGCTACCTCTGTAAAACCCTTTTTATCGACCTGGAACACAAACAAACAAGGTGCTTCCCTCGCAACGTTGATTTGTACGTACATTTCGCCGCTGGATGAAAGCCGACATATATACTGTATATACCAGACATATTTCATTGTTACTGAGTTGGAAGTCTGTGAGTAATTCCGCTTAATTACAATACAGCAGTAGATTAACCACTTGCTGCTGTTGGGACATACGTTCGACCTATCTCACATTTCCGGCAAATTATGTGTATTTTGCGTGTATCAGTAGTGGTGGTGGACCAGTTCACGCCCGGGTACCAATTCACGCCCACCCCTAAATTTATCCAAAACAATCACAGTTAAACAATAAATTACAAATGTATCTACGATCAATTTGATGATTATCTATAATGTGGTAAACATCTTCTCTATGAAAAATTATAAATCTTCAAGAAAATTGAGGGTGGGCGTGAATTGGTACCCGGGCATGAACTGGTCCACCACCACTAGAGCCGAGGTAACCCTGTCTAAGTACTCTGCTGCCCATGTTTGTTGCCAGAATTCATAATTTCATAGAACTCCCGACCACGGCAACTCACTACCAGTAACTCGTGGTGTCGAGAGGTTTTGTGGTCTTGGTTGTTTTTTTCTGTAAAGTAGGAACTTAACCTATCCTTTTTTCATCACCCGTACACGTGTCCGTTATTCCCCGTACCCGTGATACCCTGGATATTTTGCTATAAAACAGTGAACTCATCCGTGTCCGTGATTAGGAAGGAAACAATTCGTTCTTCACGGACACGGACAGCTAGTACACTGTTTTATACCAAAATATATAGTTCCCACTTTAATTTGGATTCATGGTAAAAGATTCACTGTAAAAATGGGAGGCGTTTCGCTTGAATCTCTCTATCAGATCCTAGGATGTATTATTTCATTTATTAACATTTAAATGTCGGCCCTATCTCTCTAATGGCCACACTAATTGATAAATCACAATTATTGGGCTTAACTCCTTTTATAGTATACATCAGTTACTTCAAGTAGCGCAGGGTCTGTAACACCGCTATCTCAGTATCAAGATCAATTCACTTCGAACAACACCGTGGCGACACTTTACAGCCGGTATTTCGAATGTCAGTATATAATTTTGTGAGAAAACATAAAGTATTAGAAACAAACCTCAAATCTGAAGAAATTACAAACTTTTATCCCATATTTTTTATATACCGGGAACGCTCGTTATTATGCCCATGGGCGATAAAGGCAGATTTTTGCAGAAGTTCGGGATGGGCATCTAATTGATTGGAATAAAGTCATATAAAGTACTAATACTTTAATTTCAGTGTACGTAGGATTTAACATGTCATTTTTTTGGGTTTTTATAGCCATTTCAGTCTTCATTGCATTGAACGATAATACACTCCCATTTGTGGTTTTCCGTCGTAAAAACAAGGTAGAGATTAGTGAGATGAAAAGCTATAAAACTCAAGTAAGCTGAAGAAATATATTATCTGGTACTATTTATTATTTATTTAATAAACTTAAACTTAATTTAATAATACATTTATTTTATTGTAATGTAATGTCAGTGCAGGTAAATTGCACGTATGTCGGTAAAGAATTACAGGCCTCATAAAAAACTTTTAACCATCTTAATAAAGTACTGAAAAGAGAAATGTTTAAAGTCACTCAATGTATGTTCATCTTTTTCTAATTTTATAGCTTCAAACATTTTATCTAATAGTCTTTCAAAGTCCCTTGATTATTAAGAGTCAAATAACACACAGAACCAGTTATTTCCTTTGAAAACTGAGAGCAGAAAATGTGGTTACAAAACTTTTGAAGAAACATCATCAGTAAATTATTTACGTGAACAGGAAGTGTAATCAATACCAGTTGCTAACTTGCTAGGTAGAGATCTAAGAGAAAGGACGTAACATTAATGTTAGCAATGCATGTGATTTCATTTCAAATAATATATTTTGTTGTGATATATATAAAATAGCATGATTTTTGTCTGGTTTTGAACCATTTTTCTTCTTTTTTTTGTATATTTGATGAAAGTTGGGGAGGGGCGTTTACTCGAGTATGGGCATAACAACGAGCGGTTCCGGTATATTTTAGCACTTTTTTAGTGATTTTTTTTCAGAACTGCAATGTTTTCTTTTCACAAATCTTACTTCTGGTTGGTGTGCCTATTTGATTGGGGAAATGCTACTATTATGCTAGAAGGCAATTTCTTCTTTCCGTATCCCGGAATTGGTACGGTTTTACACTGGCGGGATACCAAAATGGAAGATCTGCTACCAACCCTGCCCTAATTACTTGCTACCACACAAGAGAGCCTAATCCTAGCTAGTCAAAAGAATTGCAATCAGTATATCCATTTGAAATTAGTTAGATGTAGTTGCTACAAAATATAATATTCTATCTCAATATAATTTAACATTATCACATACCAGTAGATCCATGATTAAAAACTGAAAACAGTGGTACCTCAATGGTCAAAATCCATCCATTAATAAAGATTTTGTGTCACTCTTAACTTAAAAGATATAAAGAAAGTTCACTGTGAACCCTCCAGTGAGTTTGACCGTGAAATCTGCGAAACCTCTTATAATCTAACTCACTACCAATTAAAGATGGTTTACAACCCATTTTGATAGTAAAATTTGATATGAGCCCATATACTCACAAAGTGTTATAGATTGAATATGTATAATGATGTAGCACTTGCCATGCGTAAGTCAGGATGTTTAATTTAGCTTCATATTTTATAGCGGATTAGTGATTTTAAAGGCTCTTTGACATCTGGACTTTAAGCTTTAAGATTGATTGAATTCTTACCGGATTGATTTACTTGTACTTCAGTTAGGAAAGTATTATTATGGAATAATGACAAAAAAAGTGGTAAAATATGTTTAGTTCAGTCATTGGTCAGTAAATTAGGAGCAGTTCCCAATACCAGTTGCTATAATAAGAGCCTTTTTCGGTGCATCAGTATGCTGCTAATAGTGATAGTTCAGCTTTACTTGAAGTTTGGAAATATGTAACAGGATATAGTATACAAAATGAAGGGGGCAATGAAAACTACATGGAAAACAAGAAATACAGATTGGTGTCATTCAGGCATTCACTAACAGTGCCTGTTTGGCCAGTATTGTTTACTTTCTTCAGTTTGGGCACCATTTTGTTATTAACACATAACAGACCTATGCTAACAACAGCAGATTCGCTTTAATTACTTTGCACACTTTTATTGATAGGTAATCATATTTTACATGCATTATGCTAACTAAAAATAATAAAATAGAATTTTTATCAATGAAGTATTGTGAATATCCAGACAGAAATCGGAGATCTATGATGTGTGGATTTGAAGACGCTAATAATTCATACATAGATGGCTAACAAGTGGGAAAAAATTATAAATTTTTCTCGTTCTTAATCTCTGTTAAGGAAAGCAATAAATTTTTCAAGATTATGTGAATTAACCTCAATAGGAACTTTTGTAATGTTTTCGGAAACACCTGTTCTGTCTTTTAAGCTTGTCCACTTGGTACTCTTTTACCTGCAGATTGGGGTTCCTGTCTGATGAGGCAATGTGATAGCATATTATTTCACGACATGAAAAAATTGTTTTATAATTCATATTGATATCTGGTCATCTTTTGTTACAGTCCGAAAATCAAAATTGGCTTTTTAAATCAACAAAATCCAGTAATTCACACACTATTCTGAGTGGCAGGCTAAAGAACCTCAAGGATGTTGATAAATTTTCATCCTTGAGCCTCTGTCTTTCACTTAGGGGAATGTCAGTAATTTGAAAGTTGGACTGTACTTGTATATTTGCATTAGTCATATTATTCATATAGTGCTTTGAGTCCTGTAGTACATGGAGATATTGTGCTGAGTATAAATAGTATACAAATGCAAAAAATACAATACAATGTATTGATGATATAGTAAAATTTTTAACGGATATCTAAGCCATAATTTAACAGATACATAGGTCATAACACTGTATCAACACATATAATGTTCAGCAAAGGTCTTTGCAAGATATTTAAAAGTTATGCAGTGACTCCTGTCATGGCATCGTGGTTTTAATTTCTGTCTAAAGTCACGGCATCATGCTTAAAATCTTAGTCACGGGGACTCCGTTAATATATATTAGCGGTATGTTTGCTTGACGACTGCATAGTAAATATATGAGGTCATGGAATTCTGTGGGGTTTCCCAATAATATTTTAGGAATATATCAGATATCAAATACTTCAAATAGAGGATGGACTGTTCAACTCGCGAATTTTCATGTACATGTCAAAAAAATTTGATGATTCCATGGGATTTCTCAACAATGTTTTACAGGAAGATGAAAATGAACTGACAACTCATTAATATTCGTGAGGTCACAGAACTCTGTGGGGTTTCTCAACAATATTTTCTGCTTCAAGATCAAATACTTTAAATTTGAGGGTGGGGTGTACAATATATACCGGTATATAAATATTCACTTATGCTTAGGACAAGGTATTCTGTGGGGTTCCCAACATAATTTATTTGTGCGTATTGGTCGTATTATGACTGAATTTCTGATACCGTGATTTTAGATGAAAACTGAAAACCATGATGCTGTGACAGGAGTCACTTTGTGAAAGTTAATAATCTTCATTTCTGTTGAATATAAAGTAAAAGTGCAGAAAATTTCCCCAAGTTTATGTGTTTTTTTTTATTGCTCTACTGAAGCAACAGCAGTGAAAAAGCCTAAACTATGGATGTTTTCTGAATAACTTGTTCTTAACTGTTGTTTGCAGATGCGATGATTTCTTCTTCAACAAAACAAAAGTAAAACTACCAGTTTACCATTCCCATCACTGTTGGTATCTTCTGCTGGTTTGGGGCCAATGTACTTTGTACTTAAGTATATTCATACCCATGCTTGCCCACCTTAAAAAAATGTGATATATATCAATTATATTTATTATTTACCTCATTGTTGTTGTCTGTAGACTTTCATTCTTTTATAACGTAGAATTATTATAGAATGCAGTTATAATCCATGTCTGAGAAACAGGCTTTCAGGTGCAGATTTATGGGTTTAATTGCAATGAGTTTCATGTAATAATCCTACTATATTTGTCAATTATATGAATACACTTCTTTAACTGGCTTATGGCTATCAATACATATTCAACAGCTATTTCATTACTGTCCTATGTCTTAATATAGTCCAAGCATTTGGACTCTTAGTCAGATGTGGACATTGTTCGATGGGACTGATAACAAATTTATCTGGTGCCATAGGTTTCATGATTGCTTCAATCTCTTGATAGAACAAATCTAGAGAATGGCCCAGATGACAAAATCCTCTGTGAGTAAATAATGTTTCAAACTGCATGTGTTGGGCATGAATTGAACTTGTTCATTGTGCATGATAACATTTGCTATGTGGTGCCATTGGTTTCATCACACGCTTCAGTCCCATTGATAGAATAGAGCCACAAAAAAAGCTCAATTGAAAAAAGCCTTTTGAAAATGCGACAGTAAAGTTGTTAGTATTTTCCAGTATTCAATTAAGAGCCACTGACAAACTCTATCCTTTTTTTAGGGAGGGTGGGGGGGTGGGGGGTGGGGGTGGGGGTTATTGGGTCATATTAACAAAAGGTCTTAGCCCAAACTTAGGCTTACTTAGTTGCCTGTAACCGTCAACTAACACATTTATCAATTTAACTGGTGCATTCTGGTCATGAGATATAGTCATCATAGGTAAAATTGTGAGTATTTAGAATGGTATAATATTCAACCTATTACTGCAAATACCTGATTTATGATAACGCATATACATGTACATTTCTGTCATGATGATGTGAATAAATAGTTGTGGATATGCATATCAGCACATCTATTTTGTGCTATATTAATATATACCGTATTTTCGGAAAATATTGCACTTGCGTTAACTGTTTGAAAAACCTAGTTGAGCAGATGTTAATTTGAGCCAGAGATTATATTTGGAATATATGTAATAATGGTAATAAAAGAAAACATTAAAAGTGATCTGAACCAAGCACATACTTCAATAAGACACTAATTTAAATACAGGCAATATTTTTGAAAGTTATGGTTCATCTTGACTAATATTTTATCAAACTTGATGATCTGCAAAACAGTTGAGTGTAAGTGTCTGACAGTGTTTTGGCATTTGGTGTACACTAACCCCTCAAAAGTGTGATAAAGGCTGTAGAAAAATATAAGGTCGTAAATAAGAATTTACTATTTTCTCGGAGATTGTTGTTTGTTAGTTTTGTGATGAAACTCAATAAACTGGTGAAAAACTTTTAAAAGCAAAATACAAGCTTTCCTTGCATTTCTTTTGCGATTTTAATTTCATATTCATGGATGTTATAAAGTGATTTTATAACATATTGCTTTAAACTTGCTTTGTTCGAAGTTTTTAACAATTTGTCAATTCTGTTCCTTGAGTCATCAACTCAAATATTATATATTTCATTTTAGAAAACTGTCAGAGTGGAATCTCTATGTCACCAATTTGTTCACAACAATATTACAATGTCATTCATACCTACAACTAAAACAGAGTGAATGTTTTATGATCATTTATCCAGTATAAATTAGCAGTGAAGAAATTTCTTTGGGTTTGACATGTCGTTTTTGACCCCTTTCACAACATAGTCATGTATTTGTGTTTGGAATCTTAAAGACGGAAGACTTAGCCGCAGTTATCATATGCACTTGCAATGGATTCATCTCCCCCAAGGAGGTTGCATTTTTTTTGTGATTGTGATTTCCTCCTCCCCAAAAATGACAAGATTGGTATGAAATGTGCCTTCATTAAGTTCATTTGTCCATTTTTGTTCACTATAACTACAAAATAAATGAAAAGATCGTCTTAAAAATTTTTTATGTGGGTATGGCCTGACTAAAGGAGAAAACTCCAGGGTTTTCAAATGTCACCTGTTTTCAACAGTGAATTTGGCTTTCTGGTTGACATAATACTATAAAAGTAATGAGCATATCTTCATGTTTTTTTTTTGTTTGTTTTTTTTTGGGGGGGGGGGGGGGGGGGGGGGGGGGAGAGGGCTTGGTCAAAAGAGAAGATTATATTTTCTGAAAGATCTGTGCTGTATAAGTGCTCTTTAGCTGTAAATATTTTTAGTCATCTGGGTTAAAGGTTAATAATTACTAGGGGTGTTAGTCTGTAACAGAGTGCTCGGGTAGCTGAAAATGGGCCCGAGCTTATTTCCAATATATTCGGCCCAAATTTCCCTTTATTATCATATACTTGTCTGTCACAGTGGTCTGATCTCCATGACCTAGTGGTAAGGTTGCTTGAGTTCTAACTGGAAGTTCCTGGGTTCACGCCTTGGCCAAGTCACTGAGACTATACCCATTGAGAAGGTACTTTACTCAGCACTATAATTGGATATCACAATTTAGTAAAAGGAGGCCGTTATACAGATTGGCTTTCTGTTGAGGGGAGTAGGAACACTGTTGAGTATTTTTTGCTGCCACAGAAACCAGAACTAATTCAGTTTGAAGAGCTGGGCAAAAAGATGAAGCCACCTATCATTCTGTGTACACAGTCTTTGTACACTTGCCATAAATATTGGTCAATTACTTTTGAATGGTAGTTGTATTCTGGTTGCTTGTGTTATATAATTATGGACATCATAGTTGAAAACAATTTCTATGGTTGAGACTAACACTTCACCAATATATATAATCTCTTAATTTTCAAGTGAAATGTATTGACTGGTCTTTAAATCAGTCATGTTACTGCACATTGGAAATCTTCAGTCACATTAATTTCAGCTATTTTAGGTGCTAAAATTCAATGGTATAAATAAATTTCTGGTCAAATTTTAAATCAGTGAAGTTGATAATGATCGTCAATGAAAATTAAAATTAATATTCAAGTGATGTTTTTAAGCTGTGAAATTATTTAAATTTCCTTAAAGCTAAATTTTTCATTGGTACAGTAGATACCAATAGTTATTTTAAATAAAATTTTCTTCCTTGTTACAAAAGACATTCAATAAAGCTACTTCATTCTGGGATATGTCTATTATTTTAATTTTGTAAAAAACAGCCAATGAAACACCCAATTACTAATTAGTGGTGTTATTTTAGTTGCGAGTGTTTGTGAAATAAGTCATTCAGTGTTAGGAGTATTAAACATCAGTGACAAATGGATATTGTATATTAATACAGCAATATTACAGGTGGAAGATTGAATTGACTGGTGAAACCTTGATCTGTTCTTGAAACAAAAGCATCAGTAATAAGTACTAATAACATATCAGTAAATTGGACATTGTAT
The DNA here is from genome assembly GCA_964017235.1 of Sabellastarte sp. h YS-2021. Lineage (NCBI taxonomy): Eukaryota > Metazoa > Annelida > Polychaeta > Sabellida > Sabellidae > Sabellastarte > Sabellastarte sp. h YS-2021. The sequence goes on along the minus strand of OZ024929.1, from coordinate 18,836,308 downwards.
TTTGTAATCTGGTATAGTTTTAATAACTTAAAACAATGGCGAATAATCCACCGGCAAAGAAAAGCACAAAGAATAAAGTGTCTCCAGAACTGGGTAAGTAACAAAAATGGCTGTTAAAATCCAATATAGAATAGAATACTTTTATGGAAAAAGTATCATATGTAATAGAGTTTCTGTACACACAAATTGGGTGCAATTTAGTTGGGATGGGTTGGTAGGCCTGGTATCTCGGTATCGAGAGCATTTTAGTGAAATACTGTGGTGAGATGTTATAACCGCCACTTTGCTTGTCAGCACATGTAATGGAAGGAAGAGTTAAAATATTAGAAACATACCCAAAATCTGAAGAAATTATAAGCTTTTATTCCTATATTTTTGTCCATTTGCAGACTTTTATAGTGAAACGTTGAAAAGAACTGCCATGTTTTGGTTACGACAATTTATAACCTCAATCTCGCTTGTCAGCTCATATAATTGAAGGAAAACCTAAAATATTGGGAATAAACAAGAAATATGAAGAAATGACAAGTTTTCATTTCATATTTTGTGCACTTGGCCACTTTTATTGCAATGTCGTGAAGGGAAATGTCCATATGTTTGTGACACTGAGTCCCAAAATTTTGCATTGGCGATTTTGAATTGGCGACCTTCCGATGTACATATTTTTCATACCGACCCATCCCTACAATTTAGTAGGGCTTTCAAAAGAGAATATTGATCCCCATCTATAAGAGTAGAGGGCCAAATTATTCTGTTCTGTTCTATTCTGTACTTTTAAGGCACTTAATCTCTGCGAGGCAGACCCTAAGCCGCAACACCCGAATCCAATTGAAAAAAATCATCGTTCCATAGCCGTTGCCAAGTCCAATACCATGGGTCACGATTTAGTGCAAATATATTCAGAAATTTTCTGCAGTAATTCAACACTCAGTCACTCACTGACTTGTAATTTTTTAGGTTTAAAGAATTTGTAAACATATGGTCACACAAGTTTGTAATTAAAGTTGAGAGTGAAGCAGTTGAAACTGAATATTCTTTCTGTTCGTTCATCAACTATAAGATGGCTGTTCCATTATTGCAATTGTGTCCCAGGTTGGAATATGATCCCTCATTTTTGCTGTTCGGGAGGTTGATGTTTTCATTTGGAATGATCTTAAAGCCATTGGAAACTACAATCGAGAATCGTGTATGGACATTTTGGTACTCCCCAAGTGCTTCCCAATTAGGTGCATTTGGGAGTCCATTGGGAACAGTTTATGGCTATAATAAACTAAGTTTATCATAAACTGCACCCAATGTTATCAGATCCTGCAATTGGGAATACATCTTAAACCCATCTTAAGCCTATCTTACCATTTGTAAAGTCATCTTTGTGATCTTAGTGAGATCATCTTACAGTGATCTTAAACCTATATTTTTCATCTTAAGTTAGTCTTTAAGGTTCATACACCAATCAGATGGATTTTAAAACTTTTGCAATTTATTTGGGAATCTATCAGTGAAAGGATTTGAAAAGAATCACTGCATTTAAATTGGAAAGCTATATGTTAAACCTTTTAAACTACACTCATAGATTGTGAATGCTTTCATTTTTTGCCAATTTGGAATTAGGTATACGATCAGATCACAATAATGAAACAGCCCCATTAGGACAAGAAGTAATCTATACAGACAGCCAAAAAATTCATTTCTTGATTCTTTAACAGCTGCTCAGTTTTAGGTAGAATTGTTTACAAGTTGACCTTATGATTTGCACTGACCCAAAGTAGTTATAATTGAGGTCCCCTTTAATTTACATATGTTACCCTCAAGGATCCGTGTCATAAGTTCATATTCAAACCCTCTAGCAACCCTGTATCCACACCCTTAAATACCCTAAATAATATATATTCAGAATAAATAAATACCCTCGAGGTGGCAAAAGATGAGCCAAAAATCTGTATAAGTTTGGTATGAAAATCTGTGTTGTTACTGATAAGCTTGTTAATTACTCAAGACAAGTCACTCTTTCCCACAGAAGTGTTTGATTAGAGTCGATTTTTTGTAGATGTGTTTATTAACCAAATTAACACCTTGAGAAATTAACAACTAGCTCATTGACATTAGTACACTAATTAGAACACATATATCCTAAGGGCCAATGTGCACCGACGATGTCACAATGTGGGACGATCCAGTAACAAAGGTGACACCTTGGCCAATTACACAGACTTAGTATACAGTACGAGCTAACATAAAACAGTTTTTAGTTTTAAGATTTCTCCAACTTTTAGTGGATTGATAGATATAATCAGCATACAACAGAGGATTTTAGTTGTTATTGATACAAATTCCTTATATGTGTACTGATTTAAAAAGTTTTTTCAATTAACTTTGAGTACACGTATCAGAGGTTATTGTGTGTGTGTGTGTGTGTTATTATATAGTGTGTGTGTGGGGGGCGGGGGGGTCATATTGAATCAATTTGTATTGTGTATGTTGTGGATCCAATAAGACCTTATCTTGTCCAGCTTTTACACCTTTAATTCATCATCCCCCAAAACATTCCAGATTTTCCTAAGAATTGCTCCTGATTCTGTGGAGTGAACTGTCTCTTGCTTTTTTTCCATGGTGCTTCATCTCTTTAAAATGTTTTAGGTGAGAGATTGAACCCCACTTATTCAGCATAGCCTCTCCATCTTAAGATTTCCTTGGCTTCCCGGTGAATCAGGTTTACAGCCCATATATATGTCGTGACAGAACTTAAAATTTGACGGAACTTAAAATTTAAAATCCTGTCGACAGAAATTAAAATCCTGTTGACAGAACTTAAAATCATGTTTATATAGCTGTCATCAAAGAAATTAAATATAATAGAAGTATTTTAAACTTTATTGGTGACATGCAACATTAAACACATATATTATTCACTGAGTTTAGCACTGCAATTACAGTAAGGAAACAGTAAACATAAAGAGATGTATATTGAAAAAACAAAACCAGCAAACACCTGTATTATGTACATTTTGTTTGCATACAGTCACCACTGACTTTAGCACTGTGATCATAGAAAATTTTAGTGAAATTATTGCATATTAAATTATTAATGTATTATTATAAATGAAAGTGGATGCCAGTAAAGGATCTATTTTATTGCGCTACAATAGCTTACCATGTGGGACTGAATGCTTTACTGGTTGCCGCGAGGCACAGACGACCAACGCTCGAGAAAAACAAGCATGTAGTTGGTTCGGCCTCATAGGTTGTCGTGACGTCATCACTTCCTGTGTATCAGCCTCCTTTTCGTTGGTCGCCGCCATATTGGATGCTCTGCTAAGTCTTCAAAGCTGTTTTCTATTATATCTCTGGATATATTGTTTGTCATTCGTCCATAATTCGGCTTTTCCCTTATTTAGCAGTATAGAATCTTATACCCAATTTTCAGCACTTCCGGTGCTTTATTTTGTCAGTTTTAACGTCTTCTTTTTTCACGTGTTGTGTGCTCGCCACTACACTAGTACTGCTCGAATCTACGGTTCGGAGTATTTCATATTTTATTGCATTAAAACATGGCCACCGCCCACCAGTCTTCTAAAGATAAACCCAGATCCAGCAAATGCAATCATTTCTGTCAGCCGTTCGACAGTCATGGCTATTGTCCCTCCTGCAGAGATGCTGGGAAGGGCGATGATCTGTGTGTTACAAAAGCTGGTACTTGTCAAATCTGTGCGTCTTTCACAGACGAACAGTCCACTAAAATTGCTAACAGAAGACGATACAAGAAAAAACATCCCACTTCACAGGCTTCGGACAAAGATCGGGACGAGGTTCTTGGCGATTCTTTTGAATCGTTTTCTGGATCGCAAGCCGAGCTTGAGGCTGCGGCCGATCATTTGTTTACTTCACCTCCACGTCCCAGACCCTTATCTTTCGATCCTTTGCCTCTTACTACACCAGGGCGTACTGTTCCTCCCACGCCCAGTACAGCCTTACATCATAAAGTCCATTCTTCTGTAGAGAAGGCTCTGGACCACAAATTTGATCAGAAATTGGGTGCTTTTCAAGCCAACATCTATGATGCCCTTAAATCTATGCGTGACGATTTCCTAAAATCTCAACAAGGGCTGGCTGATAAGCTCGCCTCTTCGGCTGTTCGCACCGAACCTCAGACCTCTGTCAGTGCTTCAGAACCCATGGATATTGAATATGGCCCTTCTCTTCCTCCTCGCCTTCAGGCCGAGCAAGGTTCGGACGTTCGTCCTAGCTCTTCCGAACATACACAGTCTGTTCGTCCCAAGACGTCCTCTCACAAGGTTAGCCATGCTCCAATCTCAGGTTCGGGATCTGATTCCGATCATGATCGCCCCTCATATCCTAGACCAAAAAAGCACTCTGACAAGTCTAAACATAAGTCAAGGTCCACATATTTGCCCTCATCGTCAGGGGAGGATCAGTCCCCTAGACGTAGACACAGGTCTCCCAAGCCCCAGAGAATGGCCTCTGATGATCAGGAACATCCTCAAATTGACCTTGATCCGCCCTACTATAGGGATGTAGCTTTGGCTGACATCCCAAATCAATATGCGGAGGAGGTAGATACTTTTCGACGTATCCTCAAATTACCTGATCCGAGGGACTCAGTCCCCAGACCTGCTACTGCTATCATAGGTATCGATGACGAGGTGGCCGTCCAGGAGCTGAGACCTACGGGTCCATCAGCTATGTTGCCCCTCAACTCTGGTATAAGAGATGCCTTTGACAAATTCAACAATGACCTTATGGCTGCAAACCTGGCAGAGGGCAAATACCCAAAGCCCCCCCCTTCCACTTCTAAGTGGTACAAGGTTGGACAACCTTGCTTTTCGGAGAAACTCCAAGAATTAAATGCAGACTTTGCTAAGATCTGTATTTCTCCTAAACCTTCGGGGGCCCCTTTAGGCAAGGTCCCACTCTCTGTCCTCAAGGACTTAGAACAACAGGCAAGGTACAATTTAACCACGTTGAATTTCACGACCACTTTTGCCAAGACATCCTCCTCCTGCAACTCCACCATGAGGAGGTGTCGTTATGGACTAAAAGAGACCTTCAAGAAGGTCAAGTCCCAGGTCAGGAAAGGTGCCGACCCTGAAAAAGCAGTAAAACGTGGTTATGATGAGGCCTATGACTACTTTGATCTCTGGGAGAAGACCCTCACTATTCAACATAAGGCCATAACCTGCCTGAGCAAATCCCTTGCCCATATTTTACAACGGGAACTTTACACAATGGCAACTTCCGGCTTGCTTAGACGCGAAGCCGAAATGTCCCATCTGCAGCCACAATTAGGGGAAACCAGACGTCAAGAGCTCAGGAATTCCTCTCTCTGGACTCGTTCCCTGTTCAACTCCCAGTCAGTGAAGGAAGGCGAGGACTTCCTTCTCAAAAAAGGCACCTCAAAAGATTCTCAGGGTTTCGGACCCTACCAAAATAAGCCCTTTCGTGGTTCCCACCACAATAAGAGAAGAGGCTCCTACAGGAAACGCCCCTTTGGGGGCAATTCCTCCCAAAGCAGCAACTATTCGTTTCCCTCTTCTAGAGGAAAACCAAACTTCAGAGGCTCCAGGGGTCGTTTTCGACCCCACAACAGAGGAAAAGGGCGTGGAAACCCCTCTTCCCAATGACTCCTATCAAGCCTCAATCAATCCACCAGTAGGAGGTCGCCTCCGTTCTTTCAGGAGAGACTGGCACGCAAACAATTGCTCAGCCAACGTGTTAAATATCATCACCAATGGCTACGTTCTGCCATTCCTCTCAAGGCCAAACTTGATAAGATTTCCTCTGATTGTGTCAGAGTACAAGGCCCCTCAAAAAGACCAAGCCTTGGCCGATTGCGTCCAGTCTCTCCTGTTAAAGAACGCTATCGAAAGGGTGGAAAATGTAAAATCTCTCGGGTTTTACAGTCGCCTGTTTCTTGTACCCAAGCCTCACCAAAGGTGGAGGCCAGTAATAGACCTAAGCAGGCTCAACACTTTTCTACATGTAGAAAAGTTCAAAATGGAAACGCCAGAGTCCATCAGGACTTCTCTGATTCCAGGGGAATGGGTAGCGTCAATAGATCTGTCGGACGCTTACCTCCACATCCCCATCCATCCAAACTCAAGGAAGTACCTAAGATTTTGCCACAGGTCACAGGTGTTCCAGTTCACCTCGCTCCCATTCGGACTAGCCACAGCCCCCCAGGTATTCACCATGGTCGTAAAAGAAGTGAAACTCATGGCCCTCAGCAGAGGACTCAGACTTCACCAATACCTGGACGACTGGTTGATCAGGTCTCAGTCCCAGGAGGAAGCATTAGTGAACACTCGGGCAGTGGTAGATCTCACCCAGTCCTTGGGATGGATCATAAACCAAGAGAAATCAGAACTGAAACCAACTCAGGTGTTCTCGTTCGTGGGCTACGAATACCACCTAGATTCAGCCCTTGTAAAACCCACTCAAGAGAGATGGCTCAAACTTCAGGATTTGATCCTACGACTCAAGTCGAAACATGTTTTGACTGCAAGATGTTTGATGTCTCTAATTGGGTTGCTAGCCTCAACGGAGAAGATGGTCCCGGAGGGACGCCTTCACATGAGACCGTTTCAGTTTCACCTGAAAGAGCACTGGAAATTTCCTCAGTCGCTGGACAGCCTCCTTCCCTGGACAGAAGTCATTTCTGCCCATCTGGACTGGTGGCAGAATCCTACAAATGTGATGAGAGGCGCAGACCTTCATCCCAAAGACCACAGTATCCAACTCTTTACCGACGCCTCAAACGTAGGTTGGGGCGCTCACTTAGATCAAAGTTCCACCAAAGGTCTGTGGTCTCTCCAGGAAAAAGGACTTCACATAAACGTCCTAGAATTAAAAGCTGTCTCTCTGGCTCTCAGACACTTCAAAGACCAGTGTCAGGACCAAACAGTGCTCGTTGCCACGGACAACTCAACTGTGGTAGCCTACATAAACAAACAAGGGGGAACACATTCGGCGGAGATGTGCGCACTCCTGTGGAAACTCATGACCTGGTGCCACCACTATCACATAACCTTGAAAGCCAGGCACATTCCAGGGTGCCTGAATGTGATGGCCGACCTACTTTCCAGGTCGAACCAGGTCCAGTCGACCGAATGGTCACTTCATCCACAGGTGTTCAAACAGATCTGCCTAAAGTGGTTCACTCCCCACGTGGACCTCTTTGCCACTCATCTGAACCACAAGCTCCCTCTGTACGTGTCTCCTATCCCAGACCCCCAGGCCTGGGACATAGATGCTCTAAACATAGACTGGACGGGTCTCACTGCTTATGCTTACCCTCCAACGGCTCTCCTTCACAGGGTGATCCAAAAAATCAGGCAGTGCACCTGCCTGATCATTCTAATAGCCCCAGGCTGGCCAGGGATGCCCTGGTTTTGGGACCTAGTGCAGCTCTCAACAGAGATCCCTCTGCAACTCCCGGTGTCGACAACACTCCTCAAGCAGTCCCACAACTTCGTGTTCCACAGCTCCCCGCAGCACCTCAACCTCCACGCCTGGTCTCTAGGAGTGGACAACTCCAAGAACAAGGCTTCTCTGTGGAAGTGGCAGAGAGAATTGCTGCACCTCAGCGGTCTTCAACAAGGAACATCTACAAATCAAAGTGGGCCCTATTTGAAAAATGGTGCAGAGATAATTCGGTGGATTTCTCCTCACCATCTGTGAAGCAAATCTCAGATTTCTTTATGTATCTGTACCAAGACCTAAACAGGCGCCCCTCTACCATTGATGGTTACAGGACAGCTATTGTTGACACTCTGGGCCCTACGGCCCAGCATATTGCCCATAATGAGGACCTTCACAGGTTGCTCTCCAGTTTTCATAGGGATCGCCCCAAGAGTTCCAGAAACCTTCCTCAGTGGAACCTATCTGTTGTCCTCAATGAGCTCACAAAAGCGCCCTTTGAGCCTATGAAAGACACAGACCTCAAACATCTCACTCTCAAGACTGCTTTCTTGCTAGCTCTGGCCTCCGGCAAGCGCCGCAGCGAAATCCACGCCTGGGTCGCAAACAAAGTATCTAATCTAGGCCAATGGGAAAAGGTAGCCTTGTTCCCTTCATCAGATTTTATAGCCAAAAACCAGCTAGCAAGAGAAGGTTCTCAAAGTGTGTCTCCGGTGACTATTCCTGCCTTGACTACCATTGTAGATAGACAATTCAAAGAAGACAGGACCTTGTGTCCTGTACGGGCTCTGAGGTACTATCTGGACCGAACCAAGGACCTGAGAGGGTCCCGGTCTCTTCTTTTCATCTCCTTCAAGAAAGGACATACCTCAGATATCAGACCCGCTACTCTCTCTTCATGGTTGAAACAAACCATTCTACTTTGTTATAAGCAAGCAGACCAGCAAGCCTTGGACTTAGTCCAAGTTAAAGCGCATGACATTAGGGCCTTCGCAGCCTCTAAGGCTTTTTACGGTGGGGTATCGGTGGACCAGATCATGCAAGCGTGTCACTGGAAAGCTCACAACACGTTTACCAATTTTTATCTAAAAGACCTTACTTGGTCGGACAACGACAACAACTTGTATCTGGGACCAGTAGTAGCGGCTCAACAGGTCCTAGACCCTTCTCCTCAGTGATGTCTCCTTCGGGAAGAAAAGGGGGGGGGGGGGCACGTCCGCTACAGCTAAGCCTTCAGGAGTCTCCCCAGGTCTAGGTATAAGCTACCTCATCAGGGTGTTACAGGTAAGGTCTCTCATATTAAATTTACGTTAACTTTAAATTCTTGGGACCATAAGGTTGTCTTATAAATAAGGTTGCAATAACAATTCTCGAACCTTGACCTCATTTCTGACGTCATAGCCCTTAGGGGTTCTTCCTATCTGTGTACTCCGGGTACACAATCCTCCTTCCAAACACCCTACAGTGTACAACACTGTATATTCTCATCAGGTTTTTGGCTCTTTACAAGTCCGACCTTCAGGATTGGGACTCTGTAAATGGGACTCAGACTGGAAAATTTTCGGAACTATTTTTTATTACTCTCAATTCGAGAAAAACAACATTCAGACCTTCCAGTCTCAGCTGTAATCCCGCCACCGGGCGGTTGAATTCAGCATTCAGTCCCACATGGTAAGCTATTGTAGCGCAATAAAATTGAAAATTTTAATTACTTAAATGTAGCTTTTATAAGCTACAAGCTTACCATGTGGGACTGAGAAGAGTCCCACCCTACCTCCCCGCTGTATTACAGCTGAGGGGACATGGGTTTAATCTCAACGAAAAGGAGGCTGATACACAGGAAGTGATGACGTCACGACAACCTATGAGGCCGAACCAACTACATGCTTGTTTTTCTCGAGCGTTGGTCGTCTGTGCCTCGCGGCAACCAGTAAAGCATTCAGTCCCACATGGTAAGCTTGTAGCTTATAAAAGCTACATTTAAGTAATTAAAATTTTCAATTTAATATCTGTCTTATGCATTTCTTTTACTTTTATATTAGCACAAGTACTGAGCCCCCTTCAAAATATAAAATACTAACTCACTGTAAAATAAGTTAAACAAAATATAGGATATTTTTCAGGGTTTTAAGTTCTGTCTACAGTATTTAGAATTTTAAGTTTTATTGCGTTAATACATCCTATCCAATGGACAATTGCTTTACCGGTCGGCGCGACCGGTCCCGCCAAACGCCAGAAAAAGACGTCCTGTATATAATACCGGCAGGACCGGTCAGTAGTGTGCATTCGCTAGGTGGCGCATCATACTTGCTTCCTGTCCAGACAGAGTGACGTCAGTTCATCTTTTTCGTTTGGCGCGTAGTGTGCAGACGCGTTTTGAATTTATCTCCAAGTTTTGAAGGAAACGCGGTTTTTTCTACGAATTTAAATATATTTATTGTGTTCATACATATCAGTGCCTCTCCAGGACTAAAACGAGGCATTATCCAGCACTTTATAACCAGTTTTGAAGAATTTCTGTGTACTTGTCGTCGAGACGAAGTCGTGGGTGAGAGCTCGTGTGTCGTCCCTGCAGCATTCCTTCTTCTACACAGAAGGTTGTATCTCCACGACGTTACCTCCATTTATTTCTTCGTTGTCGAGAAACACTGAGTGTATGTCGACGAGAAGAATTTAGAAGGAAAGAAGAATGCATCGTCTGACGTCATCACTTCCAGCTTATGCTTATCACGTGACACGGACCTGGTCACGTGATACGCATTCAACAATGGAGGTCACGTGATACGCATTTACAATGGAGGAATCGTGTTTTCAACAGAAGTTTTAGAAGAAAAGACGAGTAATTATTACTGTACACACACTTTTTAACTGGCAAGAAGAAATCCAGCATCTCGTCTGTTGCCCTGAAGAATTAGATGACAAGTGGTCATTGAACTCTGCAAATTTTTGCCGGTGCCGGTCATGTGACTTCACAGATCTCAACACAACTACCGGCAAGCAAATCCCCAGGCGTGACTGGTTCAGCTGACAAGAAGTGATGAGTTTTACCGGTACCAGTTCTGGTCAGACTACCGGTGGGGAGCACTAGTGATGAGTTTTACCGGTTCCAGTCTGTACAGACTACCGGTGGGTGCTGTTCCTGTGAAGAAACCCCTTCAGTGGTTGCCAGTGATCAGCCCTGTTTGATCCTGGAACCTCCACCAGAGGCCTTTCCACTGGTGGGACTGTTGGGGATACCGGTTCCGGTCTGTACAGACTACCGGTGGGTGCTGTTCCTGTGAAGAACCCCTTCAGTTGGTTGCCAGTGATCAGTCCTGCTTGATCCTGGAACCTCCACCAGAGGCCTTTCCACTGGTGGGACTGTTGGGGGTACTGGTTCCAGTCATGTTCCTGTGAAGCTGTCAACAACCCCCCTTCAGTGGTTACCAGTGATCACCCTGTTTTGATACTGGAACCTCCACCAGAGGTCTTTCCACTGGTGTGACTGTTGGGGGTACCGGTTCCGGTCTGTACAGACTACCGGTGGGTGCTGTCCTGTGAAGAAACCCCTTCAGTGGCTGCCAGTGATCAGTCCTGCTTGATCCTGGAACCTCCACCAGAGGCCTTTCCACTGGTGTGACTGTTGGGGGTACCGGTTCCGGTCTGTACAGACTACCGGTGGGTGCTGTTCCTGTGAAGAAACCCCTTCAGTGGCTGCCAGTGATCAGTCCTGCTTGACCCTGGAACCTCCACCAGAGGCCTTTCCACTGGTGGGACTGTTGGGGGGTACTGGTTCCAGTCATGTTCCTGTGAAGCTGTCAAGGACCCCCTCCTCAGTGGTTTCCAGTGATCAGCCCTGTTTGATACTGGAACCTCCACCAGAGGCCTTTCCACTGGTGTGACTGTGGGGGTACCAGTTCCAGTCTTGTTCAGACCACCGGTGCGGCTGCTCAGAGGGTTCACCTACCAGAAGTCGCAGTGACCATTGACCCTTATCTCCCCAGTGCAAAATTTTGGACCGGTACCAGTCCTGGTCAGGCTACCGGTAGGGTCACTAGCCAGCCAGTGAGGAGGGATACCGGCACCAGTTCTGCTCAGACTGCTGGTTGTGGTCAGAAATCCAGCAAGGGCTACCGGTTAAAACAGGATTACTGGTTACACAGAGTTGCTGGTGACATACAGCAGGGTTACTGTTTACCGGCTCCTGAGTGTTGCCGGTTCCGGAGTGTTAACCGGTTCCTGAGTGTTGCCGGTCCCGGAGCATTGCTGGTTACAGAGGAATCTGTTGTACCCGCTTCCAATCCAGTGCTGACAACAGGTTTGCCGGTTCCGGAGTGTTGCCGGTTCCGGAGTGTTGTCGGTTCCGGAACCGGAGTGCTGCTGGTTACAAGAAATCTGCTGTTCCCATCCTTACTGGCAAGGAACCATCTTCAAATCCAGTGCTGACATCAGGTTCAACAGTTACAGAGGTTTCTGCCCGGTGCTGCCCCAATTCTTTGGTTGCAGAACCTTCTCCCAGTTCACCCAGTTCTGCCAACTCTGTTGAGTTTATTTGGTTGCAGAACCTTCTCCCAGTTCACCCAGTTCTGCCAACTCTGTTGAGTTTATGCAGAACTATGGAGCCACCAGGAACCGGTTACAGAGCTGCTGAACCATCACTGTGGACAGGAAGAAGGCAACCTCATATGAGCCTTTCCCTGCTAAGAAGTAGGTCACCCAGTTCTGCCAACTCTGGTGAGTTTATGCAGAACTATGGAGCCACCAGGAACCGGTTACAGAGCATTGCCTCGCGTATAACCGTTTAACGCCTGGTACTGGGCAGGTCTCCAGGACTGACTAACAGACCAGCAGAGGTTCCTTAAAGGCCCAAACAGCTGTTTAGGCCAACCAGTGGCAGCCTGAGGAACTGGTTGCAGAGGAATTCTTGGACCAGTCACTGGTCCCGGTGAAATGCCTGTCAATCTACCTGACCAGTCAGCCAGCTTACCCTTTCGGGACCCAGCTGGTCAGACAGTGGCTATAGATAAGAGGGAGACTGTCCAGCAGGCATTGTCCACTACCAGTCTACCTCCCCTTATCAGACCTCACACCTTGTAGACTGGCCATCCATTTTGTCTTTTACCCAACCTGGGACCAGTGTCAGCTGCCTCAAGGGGTCCTGAGTTTGTAAGCTCAGCCTTCCTCTCAAGATTATAACCTGTTTTGCCAGTTTTCAAAACTCAAGCAGTGGGTAAAATATCATCTGACCAGGGGCCACCGATGTTATAAATGGCTATGGGGATGAGCGAGGTCTAGTCTGTCACCAGTGTTGACACTACTTTTGGCTAACTATGCCTCCTCAAACTTGGGCCGTCCTAGGGGCTAGCCCAAGTTCGAAAGAAATCTCCCAGGAAGGTTACACCCTCACCTTCCGGAGATGACCGGCTTGACCAGATCTCTAGGCTGGAGAAGTGGCCCAGTACCCTGAGTAATTCAGTTTGGGAAACTTTGAGAACTATATTAACCTCTTCAGCAGGGGAGTGGATTACTTCAAGGTTCCCTACTCCCTCTCCGCTTTCCACCAACAAGGAAGCACCGGAATTCACCTGACCAGAATCACTGGAAAAGGTTATACCGGTCCCCAAGTCTCTCCACCCCCACCTAAGGTGGTGGCTGGAGGAAAGCAATGTGCTGCTAGGTCAACCATTACACCCTCTGAAACAGGCTCTGCAAATCTTTACAGATGCATCAAAAGAAGGGTGGGGATCCCACTTAGACGAGCACACTGCAAGGGAAACTTGGTCCCTTCCAGAAAGCAATTTGCACACAAACCATGTAGTGCTAAGCAGTCTTTCTAGCTCCAGTAGAGTTTCGAACCTCTACTGTAGCAAAACAGTACTGGTAGCTACAGACAACGCTACAGTGGTTGTCTATATCAACAAAGAGGGGGGATGAAGTCGGGCTCCCTGTGCCCTACTGTGGAGAATACTGTCCTGGTGTACCAGGCAGCTAGTAACCCTCAGGGCACGTCACATCCCCGGCCGGCTGAACGTGGTAGCAGACAAGCTATCCAGACTTGGCCAGACCATTCAAACAGAGTGGTCACTTCATCCAGAAGTGTTCCAAACTATATGCAACCGGTGGCATCATCATCAAGTGGACTTATTTGCCACCACATTCTACAACAAAAACCCACAGTTTGTCTCGCCGGTCCCAGACCCCCAGGCTTGGGCAGTGGAGGCACTCAGCCTATCCTGGGAGGACCTGGACCCATACGCCTTCCCACTGGCAGCCATCTTGGGCAAGTGGTGAAGCTCCAGGACTACCCCTGCAACAGAATAATTCTGATTGCACCAGGGTGGCCCAACATGCCCTGGTTTTGGGACATGGTAGCAATATCAAGCCAGACCCCACTGTGTCTGCCCAGCATACCCAACCTAGTGTCTCAGCCATTCAACCAGGTCCTTCACAGGAACCTGTCGAATCTGAACCTACATGCCTGGCTCCTAGAGCCACAGCAATCAAGGAGCAAGGCTTCTCTGAGGCAGTGGCAGCACGAATTGAGGCTCCTCAAAGAAGATCAACCAGATCTGTCTATGAGGCAAAGTGGACCATTTTTACAAAGTGGTGCCTCAGTAATCAGGTGGACTTCAGGGCACCACCTCTGAAGGCCATTGCTGACTTCCTCCTGCACTTGTTTCAGGAGAAGAAGTTACAACCAGGCACTATTGATGGCTACAGATCCGCCATTGCTGACAAACTGGGCAATTCCACCATTAATGTCAGCAAAGATGAGAATCTCACTCGTCTCCTGGATAGTTTCCATAGAGACAGACCTAAGGGCAGGAGGGGCATCCCCTCCTGGAACCTTTCACTGGTTTTACATCAGCTCACAAAGGCTCCCTTTGAACCCCTGAAAGAGGCCTCCTTGAAACATTTAACTTTCAAGACTGTTTTCTTGCTGGCTTTGGGTTCAGGTAAACGCAGGAGTGAGATCCATGCTTGGTTACATAGGAACATCAGACACCAGTCAGACTGGTCTAAGGTGTCTTTGTACCCTTCACCCAGCTTCCTATCCAAGAACCAGCTGGCTAAGGAAGGTCCAGATAGTGTGGCACCAGTGGTCATCCCAGCCCTGGCACCATCTCTGGATAGGTCACTCAAAGGTGACAGGTCCCTATGTCCAGTTAGAGCCCAGCGCTACTACTTGGACAGGACTGCAGACCTCAGGCAGAATAAGGAGTTAGTCTTTGTCTCCTTCAAGAAGGGTTTTGATAAAGACATCTCACCTGCCACCATCTCCTCATGGATCAAACAGACTGTGGTTCTGTGCTATGAGCTCTCTGACCAGGAGGCCCTCACCTTTCATCAGGTTAAAGCCCATGATGTTAGGGCCTTTGCTGCCTCTAAGGCCTTCCAATCAGGGATTTCCTTAGATCAGATCTTCTCAGCCTGCCACTGGAAATCTCACAACACCTTCACCCAATTCTATTTGAAGGATGTTGCCTGGGCTGACTCGGAGCTTTTTCCACCTGGGTCCTGTAGTGGCTTCCCAGCAGGTGCACCACCAGGCCCAGAAGTGAGGGGATGTTGTATATATGTAAATATGTACATATTATAAAAAAAAAAACAAAAAAAAAAAACTGTGACTTGCTTCCCTTGGGAAGTTTATTTCTTCTGGGACTGAACTCAGCCCCTCTCTCTCGCTATCTTTCCCTTCTCAAACCGACTCTGGAAGGAAAGAAAAAAGGGGGGGGGGGCAACGTCGGTAGACTCCCGGTTAACCGGTGAGTTGGTGGCCGACCTTGACCTGTCAGGGTTCTCTGACCCTAGGTCAAATGGGCCTGTACTATTTTGTTTTGTTATGAGTTCACAGAAGTCCCTAGCTGCTTACCCGCCTACCAAGCGGTAGTTATTCAGCAATTGTCCATTGGATAGGATGTATTAACGCAATAAAATTGCAAATTTAATAAGTAAATTAAATTTTTATAAGTTAATACCCTATCCAATGGACAGGCAAGGCCCTCCCAACCGACCCCGCTACCAGCTTACTAGGGGTCTAAATCTGTTTAGACAACGAAAAAGATGAACTGACGTCACTCTGTCTGGACAGGAAGCAAGTATGATGCGCCACCTAGCGAATGCACACTACTGACCGGTCCTGCCGGTATTATATACAGGACGTCTTTTTCTGGCGTTTGGCGGGACCGGTCGCGCCGACCGGTAAAGCAATTGTCCATTGGATAGGGTATTAACTTATAAAAATTTAATTTACTTATTAAATTTGCAATTCTGTCAGGGTATTTTCACAGAATTTTAAATTCTATCGACAGAATTTAAAATCCTGTTTACAGAATATTGAATTTTAAGTTCTGTCGACAGAACTTAGAATTTTAAGTTCTGTCAAGATATTTCACATAAGTTGAACAGCTACTGTGAAATTTTCAGGTAATTGCTCTCTAGTATTTTTCGGACTTTCTTCCTGTCAGTGAAACAGGTAAACATGACACACAAAAATAATAATGCCAGGTATTCTACAACTTACTCTTAATGGGGAACAGACACTATAAAAAAAAGATGATCTCTAAATGAGCTTTTCACAATTGAATACTGCTTGCTTTTATTTCTGATCCTTACTGAGAAACAGAGAAACTGCTATTAAATACATTTGGGAATAATTCGAGAGTGTTTTAAATTACAGTACATAAGACTATAATAGCATATTTTATTATCCACCACGAGCCGTATATGACCTATATACAGGGATATACAAAGCGGGATATATTTTTTTTGTATACAATGGCACCATCTTTACCCCACAGCCCTTAAGGGCTGTCGGGGTATTGTTTTCACCCATGGTGTCCGGATGGGTGGGTGGCCGGGCGGGCGGCGGGAAATAGTTTGTCCGGGCTGTATCTCAGAAACCGTAAGGTGGTGGAAGTTGATACTTGGTAGGGACATTGGTTAGGGGGTGTAGGTGTGCAATGTCATGGTCTGACCTTGATTTGACCTTGCCGTAGTGACCTTGAGTTTGAAAATCTTGTCCGGGCTATATCTCGGAAACCGTAAGGTGTAGGAAGTTGATACTTGGTAGGGACATTGGTTAGGGGGTGTAGGTGTGCAACATCATGGTCTGACCTTGATTTGACCTTTGATCTTGCCGTAGTGACCTTGACCTATAAAATCTTGTCCGGGCTATATCTTGGAAACCGTGAGGTGTAGGAAGTTGATACTTGGCAGGGACATTAGTTAGGGGTTGTAGGTGTGCAACGTCATGGTCTGACCTTGATTTGACCTTTGACCTTGCCGTAGTGACCTTGACCTTTAAAACTTTGTCCGGGCTATATCTCAGCAACTGCAAGGTGTAGGAAGTTGATACTTGGTAGGGACATTGGTTAGGGGGTGTAGATGTGCAACGTCATAGTGTGACCTTGATTTGACCTTTGACCTTTGCCATAGTGACCTTGACCTATAAAATCTTGTCCGGGCTATATTTCAGAAACTGTAAGGTGTAGGAAGCTGATACTTGGTGAGGACATTGGTTGGGGGTAGTAGGTGTGCAACATCATGGTGTGACCTTGATTTGACCTTTGACCTTGCTGTAGTGAACTTGACCTATAAAACCTGGTCCGGGCTATATCTTGGAAACCGTAAGGTGTAGGAAGTTGATACTTCGTAGGGACATTGGTTAGGGGGTGTAGGTGTGCTATGTCATAGTGTGACCTTGATTTGACCTTTGACCTTGCTGTAGTGACCTTGACCTATAAAATCTTGTCCAGGCTATATCTCAGAGACTGTAAGGTGTAGGGAGTTTATACTTGGTAGGGACATTGGTTGAGGGTTTTAGGTGTGCCATGTCATGGTGTGACACTGATTGACCTTTGACCTTGCTGTATTGACCTTTAAAATCTTGTTGCACCTTTGGGTCTTTCTGTTGATGCAGATTAAGCACTGTTAAAGTCATATTAGAATTCATTAAGAATTTCCTTTTGCAAGTTCCCATTGTAACAGATGGAATTTCATCAAGTGAGCCACAGGCTTGTCTCCAACACCACACATAAGCATTCATTGAATGTATTGCCACTTCTGTATGCATGGGTAATATTCAAAACATCCAAACCATAATTCGGCCATTTTTGCTTTACTGATTAAGTGCTGTCATTTTATTATTGAATTGTTTTGTTTTAATACTTCATCTTTATATACATTTCTTTTCCATAGATATTATTTTCTCTACTTAAGCATTATTTGGACCTTAATATAACTGACACTGCTCTGAAAGTATCTTTAACTTTGTGCTGTTATAGCTACTTCTATATCTGATGGTGTTGAAAATATTTAACCAGGTTGTGGGGTACGGGCATCTCTGATGCTATTTTTGTTGTATAAAATTCCATGGAGAAATGGCTGAGAAATCATAAGTTTAATATAGAATTTTTATATTCCTTTAAGTCCTCCTGTATATTTGACAGCCTTTTTTCACATTCTCAGTTTAAAACTTTTAAATATGGTTATTTTTCACTCATTAATCATACAAAATGCTGGATAATAAAAGTAAAACATCCCTCATTAGACATATACAGAAAAAATAGATCACTCACGAAGATTAACAATATAGTACTCATGCTATTAGCCCTCGTATAATATTGTCATCTTCATTCATGATATATTTTTTCTGTGCATGTCATTCAGGAAGTTGTCTATTATACATGTGAGCTGCAATGCTTCAACGCCTTTTTTTCTGTAATTTACAGAGGAGCAGAAGATGGGCACAGATCACTACCGGGGTCAGAAGTACGGCAGTCTGAAGAAAGAGGCCATAAAGTCAGGCCAGCTCTTCAAAGACCCCATCTTCCCAGCCAACAACAAGAGTCTGTTTTACAGCAAGGTCGACCCAGATATCGTGTGGAAGCGTCCTGGGGTGAGTCTAGCTTATATTAAAACTGATAAGTAACACTGTGACCGGGTGGTGGGGATTCACGATTGGGGTCGATTTGGAAAGATTTTGAGTGCTTTCTGGTCTGCTTGATAGTCGTTAACTACTACAACATATTATATTGTTGCCCACTTGGTCATGTATTTCAGGACGACAAAACCTGACAACACTGCAAAATGTTGGAATTCTTTGTGTATTGGGAAGTTTTATATTATACTCATCATTTTGTTACAATATAATAAGTTTTGGGTACCTTTCACCACTATTTTAATGCAAAGAGGTCCATTCCAGAAACCATCATTTTATTTATGGGTAGGAAAGAAAATGTGTATACTATTAAAACCACATGAATACTAAACTGCAAGACGAATTTGGGTAGCTTGGGTACCGGGGTGGATTTTAACCACCTGTCACAGCTTTACTGATAAGTGACACAGTTCAGTGAAAATAGTCTATGTTCAGAAACCAAGTAATTGAAGTTGGGAACTGGATACTTAATAAACCATTAAGATATGGTTTAAGTTCACACATTATTTTTGTAAATCCTGGGGCCGATTTCACTAAAGGACTTATTAATAAACTAAGTCACTTTATTGGCTAAGTCAGGGACTTAAATCTAAGACTTTGGTCTCAGCTAGGTCAGGGACTTAAAATGGATTTCACAAAGGTGACTTAGGTAAGTCCAAGCTTATCAAATAACCGCAGTGGTTTTCTGTGTCATGTGATATTTTATATATATTCAAAATATAATTTATATTGGTGCCATGTATCCTTCATTTAATGCATTTTATCTGAGGAAAAGTGCTGTTTTGAAATGGAAAACCTTGTTGCCACATAAAAACTTCCCAAAGACTACTTTAGTGAGGTGTTCTGTGTAATTATACTTTATTTACAGCCATTTCAAATTTTGAAGTGGAGAAAAGTTTATGGCAGCCATATTTAAGTCCTCTTTACAAAATTTAAGCCCACTACCTCCCAGACTTAAAGTTAAGTCCACTGACTTAGCAATTTCATGGACTTAGCTGCTTTGTGAAATCCCCTAAGTCTAAGACCACAGACTTAACATTCTTTTGACAAAATTTAAGACCAAAGTCTTAAATTTAAGTCTAAATCTGGACTTAAGTCCCTTTGTGAAATCAGCCCCTGGGTTTTAATCAGGTTTGTTGATTCAATATGGCTTTATAATTTTTCCTTTTTCATGCTTATTTAAAATTTTACTTTCAATAAATTTGTTTACATAAGACAATTTTTTTACCACTAAAAGATCCTTACTCAGATTTGGGTCCGTTCTTGCTAAGTTAGTAAAAGATTATCTCGTAATTGGTAGTGACCAGGCAAGGGCTCATTAAAATGAAATCCATGTCAAAATAACAGTTTTGTATAAATGTACTTGTTTTTGTGGTTAAAATGTATCATATAGAACATTGATCAGAAATTACAGTTCATGAAAGACGTAGAAAGCAGTGAGATTTGTTTGGATAAATGATTACAATGTTAGCCACTGACAAACAAGACCTTAAGGCTGCCATGACATAATCAGTGAGAGATAATTAATACAGTTGCAGTCAGTTTTCCATGATACAAGATATTAAAAAGCCTTGCTCTTTTAAGGGTACAAACTTAAGGTACATGGTATTAATCCATTGGAAAAACAAATATCACTGTCACTGTTCTAAAGATATGGCTTAATATTAAAAACAAAAGCACCATGCACTGTTACAGTATATTTTACAGCCAAACTTGAGAATTTTGTCAATATTTTAGTTTTGAAGATAATTCTATCAGGAAGGTTAATGGAACATTGATATTTTTCTCTCTGTATGTAATAAAAAAATTGTGCATCAGTAAATTCAGCAAAATGTAAATTGTGTATTAAGTAGTAACTTCCAGAATACCTAATTTCCTATTTATAGTCTTTTATAAACTATGTGCAACTACAAGTTTAGAACTAGATTAGACATTTAAAGTTATATGGATTTTAAATCTCTTTGCATCTGAAGTCTGGCGAGATCTTAAGTTTGGCTCCAATTTATACAATTTGCTCTATCAATTATAGAAAACAAAGTGGCTTGTATAGTGTATATACTGTCAATGGCAGTCCAGACAATATACTAGTAATCCTATACCATGGTCAGTCAGGGCTATAAGATCCCACTGTAATCCTAAAAGGACTGTTGTTCTTCTCAGAGTACAAACTGGTGAACTGGACACCTGTAAAACTGTGAAAATATTGCTAAAAAATAACATGGGTGAAGCCTAATTTTCAACCAGATTTGTCTACCTGGTATTAGTGTTTCACATAATTTTATAAAATTTTCCATATGTTCACCGATATATTTACAAATTTTATTTTTGATAACTTTTTCACGTTGTTCGTTGTGTTTGCTTTATGTGAGATGAATAAAGAACAGTGGATACCTAGCCCTGTAGGGCTGCCTTGAAAAGTAATTTCTGTACTCAAGTTCTTTCTTATTACTCTACTCTTCAATGACTAATCTTTGTACTTTTTTCGCCATAAATACAACAAAATGTGCATTTTCCACTGAAAATTAACAGAAACTTGCCCATTTTATATTATTTTTAATGTGAATGTTTTAAAAAATGCCAGTATTTGAGTGAAAAAGACCAGTCTTTTCTTCATTTTGTACTACAAATAATTTATTACTCCGCTCTTTAACGAGTGTTCGAATTCTCTTCAATAACCCTATACCCCATTTATTAACCTACATCACACCCCTACCAACAATCATATTTTGATGCAAAATTGACAGGATTAGCCTCATTTATAAATTATAACCAAGTATTAATTTAGAAGATACTGTTCAGTGAAGCTGGTGAATTATGTCTTTTATGCTATATGAACAACAATTATGGTATTTAATATATGGTGTTTTGTTTGCAATTTTCAAAGTGAATGTCATCATTTATCAGTCCTTGAAAGAAATAGAATTCAGCAGCCATCATAATTATTATAATTAGATTAACGCAATTGGCAAGTGATGGCAGTCATTTTTACCCCACAGCCCTGAAGGGCTGTCGGGGTATTGTTTTCACCCATGCTGTCGGGGTGGGCAGGCAGTGGGAAAAAGTTTGTCCGGGCTGTATCTCAGAAACTGTAAGGTGTAGGAAGTTGATACTTGGTAAGGACATTGGTTAGGAGGTGTAGGTGTGCAATGTCATGATGTGACCTTGAGTTGACCTTTGACCTTGCCGTAGTGACCGTGACCTATAAAATCTTGTCCGGGCTATGTCTCAGAAACTGTAAGATGTAGGAAGTTGATACTTGGTAGGGACATTGGCTAGGGAGTGTAGGTGTGCAACATCATGGTGTGACCTTGATTTGACCTTGGCGTAGTGACCTTGACCTATAAAATCTTGTCTGGGCTATATCTCAGAAACCGTAAGGTGTATGAAGTTGATACTTGGTAGGGACATTGGTTATGGGGTGTAGGTGTGCAACGTCATGGTGTGACCTTGATTTGTCCTTTGACCTTGTCATAGTGACCATGAGTTTTAAAATCTTGTGTGGGCTCTTTTGTGGATTCCATAAGGTGTAGAAGATTGACACTAGGTAGAGACTTTGGTTAGGAGACGTAGGTGTGCATCATGGTGTGACCTTTTTGCTCTGCCAAAGTGTGTTCACCTGCCATATTTGAAACATGTTTCTCTTATGACAAAGATACTAGTATATGGTTTGCTGCAACTGATTATCATATGTACTTTTATATAATTGTGCTATTTCCATTGGCAACTATTGTCAACTATTGACAACTCCAACTAATAAATTTTACAGTTTCATATTTTTTAGTTTACTGATTAATGCTGTCATCTTGCTATTGAATTGTCTTGTTTTAATACTTTATCTTTGCATACATTTTCTTTCTCTTAGATGCTATTTTCTTTACTTAAACATTATTTGGACCTTTATATAAGTGAGACTGCGCTGAAAGTATTCCAGTCTTTGTACTGTTTTACTACTTCCATATCTCATGGTGTTGAAAACTATTTCTCCAGGCTGTGGGGTACGGGCATCTCTGATGCTATTTTCTTTTTGTTACAAAAGGTGGTTTCAGTATAATTCAGAAATCTCGGGTGACTTTACCGTATTTTAATATTAAATATTTGAACAGTTATTTTTTATGCATTTTGAAGCTTACACCTTGAGTTATAAAGAGTTTTTGACTCTAATCTCGAGTATTCAATAAAGAATAGATTAATGAAATGTTCAGAGTACCAAATAAGAAAAACGAATCCAGGAAAAAAACCCTCACAAAATGAGCTCTCAGGAGAAAACCCCTCAAAAGTCTCCTTTGGAGAAAACCCCTCACCCTATTTTCAGGTTTGTGGAGAAAACCCCTCAACTTTATAAAAAGCCTTCATTTTGGAAATTTGGAATATTCATTCATTTACACATAGAAAGTCATATATAACACAAGAATTTTATTAAGTCATACACACATTTAAAATCACATAAATATCACATAGCACTTTGATACTGATATACTAACAGATGTATGTGTTATTTATATGTAACTGCAGAAAAAAGTACATCATACTATACATTGATCAGATTAATCATAGCACTTTGATACTGATATACAAACAGATGTATGTGTTATTTACATGTAACTGCTGAAAAACTACATCATACTATACATTGATCTAGAAAGATTTTAGCATTGCCATTCATTTGTGTATATGAATACAGTGTCCAATTGCCTGAAGAAAACTCCACAAACCTTTTTCGGCCATTTAAATGGTCCATGCAAAGGGCTTTCAACTTCTGTTGAAGGATTTTTTATCCTTTTCGCTGTCTTTTGGATGGTGGCTGGCCTCTGGCAGTCTGTAAAATCTCCATCCGAACTAGAGCTTCATCTTCCTTCAGATGTATGATGAGCCGCCACAGGGAAGGGTGGTTACGCCCAACACAGCAAGCAACAGTTCCATCCATATACCAGGACTGTTCTGAAGCTAGGTGTCTCAGGCCTTCATCACTGGCAAAAAAAAGCACACGTTTCACAGCCTCGCATCCACTGTCATGTAGGAGAAATCTTTGGCCTCCAGAAGTCAAAATTCCAAAGTGAGAGCTTTTTATAAAGTTGAGGGGTTTTCTCCACAAGCCTGAAAATAGGGTGAGGGGTTTTCTCCTCAAGCCCCAAAATAGGGTGAGGGGTTTTCTCCACAGGAGACTTTTGAAGGGTTTTCTCCTGGGAGCTCATTTTGTGAGGTTTTTTTTCCGTCTCCCACCAAATCTGCTAACCCACTGGGCCCCTGACATTAACCTCCTTGTTTAGTATCCATTGTTAAAGTATACCCCTGGTGGGGCTTTTTGCCACCCTCACACTAGGGCAGGGTCGGTAACACCGGTATCTCGGTATCGAGACTAATTCACTTCAACACCGTGGTGACACTTTACAACCGGTATTTCGAATGTCAGCATATAATATTGTGAGAAAACGTAAATTATAAGAAGCAAACCTCAAATCTGAAGAAATTGCAAACTTTTATCCAATACTTTTTCATAATTTAGCCTTTTTATTGTGATTTCTTTAAGAATTTCAATGTTTTCTTTTCGCAAAGCTTACTTCGGTTGTTGGGACTATTCGATTGGGGATATGCTAGAACGCAATTTCTTCTTTCGGTATCCCGGAATCGGTACGGTTTTACACTGGCGGGATACCGAAATGAAAAATCTGCTACCGACCCTGCCCTACCTCACACACACCCCATCCTTCCACCTCACACAAATAAAGTCCATATTTTCATGGCTTGGCACTGGCTTGGTGAACTATAACTGAACATGAGCCGTAATATGAAATGGGAATTATCTTCAGGAGATATTATAAAATTAATAAATACAATTTTTACCACACATGTTTTGTTAAAATGCAAGATAATTTACCAAAATTATTGGAGTTCTTATTTTATTTTTTTTTTCGATTAAATGTCGACCAAAAAAGCTGTCAAATGTAGATGATATCAAGAATGGTGAAAAGTTTTTTATTCTTTATCACCATATCCAAATGAAAAGTGAAACATATCTACATTGTGTAAATACTAAAATACTGCTGTATATGTAAATGGGGGTAATTAAATTTAACAGCATCTTGATTGGACACCAACCATGTAATCTGTCAAAAGGTGAAAAAATCCTTTTGACATACTACGTATTTATGAGCATTCACCATTGTATTATTTACATTGTACATGCAACCACCATTGAGGGATTTACTTTGGCAATCCCATACTTAGAGGGGTCAAGAATGGGGACATGTGCAAAGACTTGGTGCATGTCTCCATGTATTTGATTTCTGATCTGTCATCTGTGGTGGCATTTTGTGATGTTCTGTAATCCATGAAACAATTATGTATGTTTTTTTTCCTCAAATGTACCTAACAATAAGATACGGCATATCCCATCAAGTAAATATGTGTAGACCAACATGGACAAAATTTGGTGTTTATATGTAACTTTGTCCAATACCCAGTCAAGCAAAATATTACACTTTGCAAATTTGTATTATACGTGGAATGACTTTGTGCCACTTTTTAACCCCCACAGTCTTCAAGGGCTCTACTTGTATTGTTTTCACCCATGGTGTCCGGATGGGCGGGATTTGAGAAAAAGCTTGTTTGGGCTGTATCTCAGAAACCTTGAGGAGTAAGTTGTTTGTATTTGGTAAGGACATTGCTTTGGGGTGTAGGTGTGCAACGTCATGGTGTGACATTGATTTGACCTTTGAACTTGCTGTAGTGACCTTGAGTCTGAAAATCATGTCCGGGATATATCTCAGAAAAAATATAGTATAGGAAGTCGATACTTAATAAGGACATATTGGTTAGGAGGTGTGGGTGTGCAATATCATGGTGTGACTTTGATTTGACCTTAGACCTTGCCGTAGTGACCTAGACCTAAAACCTTATCTGGACTGTAGCACAAAAACTGTAAGGTATAGGAAGTTGATACTAGGTAAGGTCATTGGTTAGGGGATGGTAGATGGTAGGGGATGATGTAGGTATGCAATATCATGTTTTGCCCTTAATTTGACCTTTGACCTTTCTGCAGTGACCTTGACCTGTAAAATCTTGTCCTGGTTGTATCTCGGAAACTTTAAGGTGTAGAAGGTTGATATATGGTAGGGACATTGGTTAAGGGGTGTAGGTGTACAATGTCATGGTTAGACTTGATTTGACGTTAGCCCTTGCTGTAGTGATTTTGAACTTTAAAACCCTATCTAGGCTATATCTCAGAAACTGTAAGGTATAGGAAGTTGACACTTATTAGACACATTGATTTGGGAGAGTAGGTGTGCAACATCATGGTGTAATCTTGATTTGACTTTTGATTTTGCTGTAGTTACCTTGACCTTCAAAATCTTGTCCTTGCTATTCTTCAGAAACTGTAAGGTGTAAAAGGTTGAACTTGATAGGGACATTGGTTAGAGGAGGTAGGTAGGCAGCATTATCAAGTGACGTTGATTTGACCTTTGAACTTGCTTTAGTGACATTGACCTTTAAATTCTTGTCTGGCTATATCTCAGAAACCGTGCGGTGTAGAAAGTTGATACTTGACAGGGACTTTAGTTAGGGGGTGTAGGTGTGCAACATTATGATGTTGCCTTGATTTGACCTCGGACCCTGTCGTAGTGACCTTGACCTTAAAAATCTTGTCCAGGCTATATCTAGGAAACTGTAAGATGTTGGAAGTTGATACTTGTTAGGACATTGGTTAGGGGGTGTTGGTGTGCAACATCATGTCATACTGCTCTGAAAGTCTCCTGATCTTTGTGCTGTATCCCCGGGCTCTTGGATAATGGCATCACTGATGCTATTTTTGGTAGAGAAAACAAAAAGTCACAGTCTTTTATCACAGTTTGCAAAGAGCAAATGTTCATCTTTGAGGACGACTGAGCCATGATTAGACCATGGCTTGTGTCAGGACATGACCCAGCACTGAAGTATTAAGTTTTAGTAGAGTTATGTGCACAGACAAACATAATCATACACCCAATTACAGTACCCTCGACTCTCCCCTTGGAGGAAGGGGGTATTAAATTTACATATAAATAAAAATAATGCTACCATAATTTAATTACAGTGGACCTTCTCTCTTGGGAGACATATCTCAATTCAGATTATGTTGAGGTTCAGATAGCTGTCCCAATGCATTAGAGTAATCGACAATGAGAAATACTGAAATAGGTTTGTAAAAGTAACATTAGAGAGTTTTGCGAACAACGAATTTGAAGCTTGTATCTGTTTTCCGCTACATTACACGTCAGTGATTTCTGTGTTGAACGTCATTTCACAAAGTGGAAAATGCCAGCCGTTACGTTTTTCACGTTAAAAAGAGCCTTGCCACGTTGATCTCCGCCGGGAACTTGTTTTAATTTATGTTGCGTTTTTCTGCTACATTTTCAATAAAACGCTGTTCGCAACCTCTCTATTAATATCAACTATCAATTACCCAGTCCTTATTGGGCTTACATCATACTTCAAATTGCATTAAAATTGTTAACAGTATATCTCAACATATAGAAGGGGACATGTGGAATGTATTTAGTTCAAATGAAAATAAAAAAAAAACACCACAACCAAATAATGGAAAAAGTGTAATGGACTAATAGTCAGATTATAACCTGTTTGACTAAAAGCACTTGTATAGTGCATACCTCCACCAGGGAGTAGGGGTGGGTGCGTCTCCGAAACTATACGAACTTTTTGTATCAAGAATATGATTCAGAACTCTTTCCCAAAATTTAACCAGTCTTTTCTTTGCATAAAAAATCAAAAGAATCCATTTATAACTTATAGTGGAAGTTTGCCGTAACCAGAACAAATTCCTGTGATTATTAGAGTTTCTAGGTATACACTATGTCTACTGTACCTGTAGACAAATATATCTTCATTTTATGACATTTCTCATGTGTCCTATTATTTCTATTCTATTCACAACAGAGACATAAACCAATTGATTTCAGATCACATGAAAGTCTCCTGTTGCTGTGTGTGTATTTAGGCCTATCTACTTTTTTTATCCACAAAGAATTATAGTTCTATACAAATAAGATTATAAAGTGTCTCATGAGTCACCTAGTAAATATAGTCAATACATATATATAATATTTATTTGTGTTACTAACTTAGTCCTTAGTCTTACTAATGTATATTCCATTCATCCTCAATTAAATAAGAACTCATTTGTCCCATATATTAAAGCATATAAAAAGAATGGTTACCGTAGAAGACATGGTGAAATACAAACAAAGTACTATATATTTTTGTGATAAACAGGCCTCTCTGATAAGCAGCCTCCCCACCACCCCCACCCCCGACACAACCCCCCCCCCCCCCCCAAAAAAAAAAAAAAAAAAAAAAAACCTTTAATAATAACTGAACAAGGGTTAGAAATTAAAGTAAACAGTTCACACTACTCTAGTTCCCCATATGGTAAAAAGCCCACTCTAGCAATTACAGTTTGTTAAATTTTACAATTTTTCAGACTGGGTGTTTTATATCTTTCATGTATATATGGCAAATTTCTAAATAAAACTTCAGTATTATTTAAACTAAAATAATCCTCAACATAGATGTCTGTACTAATTCTGTACTTGATTTGAAAATTGAGCTCTCCATGAACAGTGCAAAGTGCTTTACATGTAAATAACTACTTAAATGAGAGCTCAGCTTTATCTTTACTTACAAGATGTTGGTGACTCTTTACTAGTCTTTAGTGTGAAAAATTACAAGAAGACTAAGTAATGTTTGCACCACAAATTTTCGTAAACAGTAAGTTTATGTATTTAAATATCAAAACTTAAAGATATTTAAGGAAACCAAAATATTGTGATATGAAATCAGAGCAGCTTAATTGTTGTATTTAACTATTATAGTTTTTTTTGTATAAAATTCCTAAATATATATATGTACCTACCAATATATGTGTCTAAATATGTGATCAATAAATTTTAAAAAATGGAAATTATAAGCCAGAAGACAGGCTTCTGGGATGGATATTTGAATTTTTCAGGCAATTAAAATTAACCAAATATTTATTGTCAAATGATATTTAAATAGTACTACTGGTAAATCCATAACTAGTATTTGTCTTTCAACCTTAAATGTAACTATGTTCTTTACAATTTGAGGAGTAAAATATTCATTAGTGTAAAATATTCATTAGTACATCAAACAGATCCTGTCTATGATATTATATTGATGGTTATTCTGTATAGAAGAGCAAATTACAAATACAATTCCAATTGTAAATACTACAAATCTACACTGTAATACTGTGAAAATTTGCTCCGTCTTTTAGCACTTAGAAAATTAGGCCTGATTTTGAAAACTAAACCTTAAAAGGAATTAAATTGCAAACCCAAGCATTAGAATGTATATATAAGTTCAATGAAGCCTTTTTAAGTGCATGTTGGTTTGCAATACGGGACATTTTATTTGCTGGTTACACTCACTGATTATTTTTACTTTGCAGCAGTTATTGATCATTACAGTTTTATTTTGACGACATTTGTTGGTTTATTTACCAGCTTATTATGGGATCGGTTCACTGACGCTGTCTTTTACAAGCATGGGTACTCAATATGCTTCTGACAGAAAGATTTTTTATTGATGATTGTGTGTGCGTGCATAAATACAGAACTGATTCCTTTTTATTGAATGAAGGTACTTGTTCTCCAGACATTCCTTTTGTATTTTAACTATTAAGGGTGGAACTTGGGACAAGTAGTAATATTTACACTAAAGTACTTTATAGTTTTTGAACCGAAACAAAATTGATTACTCCACTCTATAATAAATAATACCAAATATTCTTTTCAGTATAAAAATTAATTAAAACAACAAGTTTCATTTTATGTTATTCATTTATTACAGTGACATGTATGCTGGTACATATAACCAGGGCTCGATGTTTCCAGTGGTCCGGCAGCCCGAGTCTGCCGAAAATTCGACCGGGCTGCCATTGTACACTGATAGGCTGACCGAAGGGCTAGAAGCAAATAAAATGCATAAATACGTACCTAATTCGATATATTGTAGGTTTATTTTACAAAACAATGGTTGAAATAGTTCTAATTTCATCATTGTTTATGTCTGCCATGACATTTTTTATTTTCAGCCGTGAACATTCGAAGATAATTATTTTCAGTCATGGATTCATTCAAGTTTTTTCCACGGGGCCTACAGTGCTTTACATGATTTTATGTTTTAGTCAAATTTAACTGGAATTAGCAATTTTAATAACATTAGTATAATTTTAGTTTAGAGTTAATGGTTTGTGTAATTGCAAATTTTTATTGCCAATAAAACAGTGATTCAGATTGTTAACATACTTATTATGACATGTTTATTTGCAGCAGTAAGCCTTGATGAGAACAGTTCATCATAAAATATTTCGGGCTCCTCCTTTGGCCACCGGTCTCCCTAACGCCAACTGTAGGCAGCCCGGTGGGCTGCCAGACAATTTTTCATAACATCTTGCCCTGAATAACAATTGCATAATTCAAAATAATAATTTGACACCACATCCTCCATGGTACCTATGGTATATAATATGAATTCTAACATAAAATTTTATTATAAATCGTGTGTCGTATGGTAACAAATGATAATATGTAACATCAGTTAAACGTTAGGACAAATTGCTTTCGAAGGCCTCTTTCTTACTTAATTTCCAAAGCTCTTCAATATATCTAAAAAAGTACATGTATCTACTATTTGTATTCATGACTTTTTCAAATTTTTCCATCTGGTGAAAGGGCATTGTAAAACTGACATAAACTATGACATGTTTTTTGAGGTCAAATTTTTGTGAGGATATTTTCAAAATTGTCAAAAATAAACAAAAGAGAAAAAGTACTGTCTTGAACTTACATAAGAACCTATTTTGTTTAGACATATACTTTAACTAGCAAATAATCTCTCACAGAAACAATCCATCCCCCATTTTTCAGCCGGTAAATTCATTACTAATACTCCTACTTGATGTATGTAACTATAAATAATCTTGGACAATGGATATTTTAAAACAATACATATAATATACCGGTATTTAAATTATTGGCATGTATTCATGTGTTTTTATGTGACAATAATATAACAACATATAAAATAATTATTGTGACAAATGGTTCCCAATATTCCTTGTGGTAGCTGTGAGTGTTGGCTTTTTAAAAAAAAAATTGGTTTATTTATTTCTGTCATGGAAACATCATTATAGTGTTTACCGTTTACTGTTACAATAGTATTATAGTTCCCAGCCCCTAGGTACTTATTAGTGACTATATAACCACTTAAAGTTAAATAACATGCCTACAGGGGGATTTTTAATTAGCCTTACCAAAGTTCATGAAGATTTTTTGATGCTATTTTTCAATATGTTTAAAAGCCATTGCAATTGAGCGTTTCCCTTCTGTCCTGTTTGACCACAACAGATCTTTCCAGTCATAACTTTCCGATGACTAATTTTAGACAAACCAACTTACCTTGAGTATGTACTTGCCAGTAAAGATTGTTTTATTCTCAATTATTTGTTTGATTATTTGGGGTTTAGCGTCGCTTTCAACACTGTACAGGTCATATCACGACGGGTAGTTGGAAGGGCAGAGGAAACCAGTACATAGAGTTCGCTAGGGTTGTGTACTGTAAACTGCCGATCAACGGCAAGCAACTACCAGCTTTCCCTCGTGAGCCCGGGCGGGGATCGAACCCCGGCCTCAGAGGTGGGAGGCGAGAGTGTTACCACTCTGCCACCGTGGCCCCGTTTTATTCTCAAGTATTTTTTCTTTCAGATTTGGAGCTGTTAAAACATTTTTTGAGGTTCAAATTTGGATATGGGATTTACAAGAAATATCTAAATCTGAATAAAACTTTGTATTTTAGGAGCTATGTAAAGTGCCCAAGCTGGTGGTAGAGGGCGTGACCTGTGATGACCTCAACGAGGGTGAACTGGGCAACACATGGTTTGTTTCGGCATGTGTCGGACTGGCGAGAGAACAGAAACTCTTTAACAAGGTCAGTCTACATTATTATTATAAGAAAAATTTCAACTTTTTTTATTGCTATTTTCATAATGTCAACCCAAAAGGTGTCATTTCCTGCAAGTTATAAATGAAAATAATGCAAATATTTTGGCTAATTCTATCTAAGGGTATCTTGTAAAGAGTAACGCTAAAGACCAGCACTCGGGAATGAAAATTAATGTTGTTAACATAATACCTGTATACCCCAAGGGACTAAAATAGTGACAACCGCTATCAAGTGATGAGAACAGCTCTCATTGCTTGACAATAGGGGTGTTGTGGTAAGTACCCGTATCGTCGGTACTGTAAATAAATTAGTGTAAACCGTCATAAGTTCAGCTACCGGTTTTCCGCTTTCACCTCAATATAAAATAACTTTACTAACCTTAAATACACAATAAATGTCATAATCCACTTTTATTTGCTTTTTACTGTAATAAGACAATCATAATGAGCGATAATTTGGAGAAACCATGTATTTTGTTGTTTAGCCAATCAGAATCGAGGACACATCCGTGTCATGTTAGAATTCCTGTTTTATAGTATGGGAGACTATCTGGTTCTCGTGTTTTGTTGAATAAGAGACGGTTAACCGGTAACCGACTGCAACACCCCTACTTGACAACATAACAAATGTCAGCAATATTATTATACACTTAATATAATACCTCCATGGTGGTTAAATAATTTGATGTTGTTTAGCTTTAAAATATTTCTCATTCTCTTTGCATTTTATAGTTACATCTCATGTATGGACATATACTTTTTTCACTCAGGCGAATAGTTGAGAAATACCGAAGTAAACAAAATACCGGATATTGTTTCGCTTTCAGGACCCGGAAACCGTATTTTGTATAAGCATATGATAGTACAACTAACATTCTAACTTGTTCTATCTTTAGTGCAGAATACCTTGATTGCTGAATATGTTTGTTAATCCTTTTGCCGACAGTGAAACATACTTCTGTACCATGTGATGCCACAGGTTTTATTAAAGATCATAATAGTAAGAAGCTACAACAGTAGAAGCTTTCATGCCTGACCACTACCAACGTACTTTAACCCTTGTTCCGTAGGGCAGGGTCAGTGGCCTATTTTCTCTTTCTCTATTCTGGTTCCAGGATGCCAAAAAGTGGCATATCTCCAATTGAATTGGCCAACTAACAAGAAGTGAAGCTTGTGAAAACAAAACATGGTAGCCCTGCCAAAAGAAATCACTGTATAAGTCTTAAAATATACAAAAATAAGAAGTAAAAATTTACAGTGTCTTTAGATTTATAGTTTGTTTCTAATATTTTAAGCTTTCCCACAACTACATGTACTGGTAATTGAGATTCTGGTTGTAAAGGGTGGTCAAGGTATTTAACCCTTTCGCTACCATGTGTGTTGACTAGCAGTCGACATCAATGTGTATTACAAGGGACCATGTCTAATATATATTTCTTCTTTCCCTTCAGTGTACTGTTATACGTTTTCTTTAGTGTATCAGTATTAAACCGATTTTTTAAGTATTTTATATGAAAGTTATGCTATATTTTTTAAAAAAATTCACCATTTCACTTATTTTAACTCAGGTTTCTGTAGATATTGCCGTATTTACCGCATATAGCTGCATATTGTTTACTCGTGGTTATTTTTATTTGGGGAATTCTCACAAATTTTCCCATTCGAAATATGCCGAAAAATACCGCAAATAAAGTGTATAAGGTAGTGAGTTACTATTTTACTTCATTGGCGTTTCTGACGTGATATGACGTCATATGGCTACAGTCCCATGGAATAATGTTCCTTCAGTAGCGAAAGAGTTAAGTGAAATGTTCTAAACAGGGAGATACAAGTATTCAAAACCTGCGCTATTGCACCTTAACTGATGTATATCATAAAATTATATCAATGTTACTTTACTGAAAGAATCCATTACTACATATTTTCAGGGCCATTGATTGGCTATGACAGACATAGTGCTGCATAATTTAAACCACTGTAGAATGTAGAGTGTGGCTGACATTTGTTGCAATGAATGGGTTAATATTAATCACAGGTTGTTCCAGACATAAAGGAACAAGAATGGACAGAGAAGAACCAGTACGGTGGCATCTTTAAGTTCCAGTTCTGGCGCTACGGTCGTTACATCGAGGTGGTGATTGACGATTTGTTGCCCACAAAGAACGATAAGCTGGTTTTCTGCCATTCAAATAGTCGCAATGAATTCTGGAGTGCTTTGTTGGAGAAAGCTTATGCAAAGTAAGTGTTCCAGAGTAGCAGGTATTTTGAAGGCCATTGCCATCAGTGTTTCAAATTGCCACCAGCATGTCAGACTGTTTCCAATTACAGCATTGGAAACATTTAAAATTGACTGTCCATTGGTACAGTAATTTTCATAAGTGGGTAATACTGTGTATATATTGCTGGAAATGTAACTAAATTACAAATCTGTGTCTCACTAAGTTGAGAAATGTAAGGGAATGAAGAGTCCTCATATTTTTAGGCGTGTTGCGTGTAACCAACCAGCCTATTAGATTGATGTGTCCGACGTCCGCCTGTCTGTCCGTCCACATTTCCAGACTCTAACTCGAAAAGGGTTTGACCAATCGAATTCAAAGTTGACAGGGAGATAGATCACCATCATAGCTAGGTTCCTTTCAAAATTGGTGTAATTCGTTTGTCCGTTTTTTGTTTGTTTGTCTGTCCATCCATCTGTCCGTCCACATTTTTGTTTCCAGACTCTAACTCGAAAACGGTTTGTTCAATCGAATTCAAACTTGCCAGGGAGATAGATCACCATCATAGCTGCTTTCGAAATTGGTGTAATTTCGTCTGTTCGTTTGTCCGTTTTTTGTCCATTTGTCTGTCCATCCATCTGTGCATCCACATTTTTGTTTCTGGACTCTAACTCGAAAACAGTTTGTCCAATCGAATTCAAACTTGACAGGGAGATAGATCACCATCATAGCTAGGTTGCTTTCAAAATTGGTGTAATTCCGTGTGTTCGTTTGTCCGTTTTTGCCCATTTGTCTGTCCATCCATTTGTTCGTCCACATTTTTGTTTCTGGACTCTAACTCGAAAACAGTTTATCCAATCGAATTCAAACTTGACAGGGAGATAGATCACCATCATAGCTTGCCTGCTTTCGAAATTGGTGTAATTCCGTCCATTCGTTTGTCCGTTTTTTGTCCGTTTGTCTGTCCATCCATCTGTCCGCCCACATTTTTGTTTCCAGACTCTAACTCGAAAACGGTTTGTCTAAGCAAATTCAAACTTGACAGGGACATAGATCACCATCATTGCAAGGTTCCTTTCAAAATTGGTGTAATTTTGTCTGTTTATTTGTCCATTTGTCCGTCTGTCAACATTTCTGTTTCCGGACTCAAACTCAAAAATGCTTTGTCAAATCAAATTCAACCTTGACAGGGAGATAGATTACCATCATAGCTAAGTTGCTTTTGAAATTGGTGTAATTCTGTCCGTTTATAGCATAGATACAATTGTGTAACCTAGATTACAAGTTTTACAATTCTTAGCAAGTCTAACTCATTTACCTTAAGTCTAACCTGCCTGTTGGGGCATCTCTGACCCGTTTGTTCTTAATAAAGTCATTCTGCCATTTTAAAGCAGCTATGTCCCTGCACCAGTTATTGATACTCCTTGTTGAACACAATAAAAGATATATTAACTAGATATGATTTAATTCTGATATCTTACTGGGCTTTTTTATTATATTAAGCTGTGGTTGAGTATAATCAGATAAATGAGGATTTACATACAGTATTTTATTAACAGTCTCATAACTCTTTTATTGGTGAATATTAAAACTCGAAGTGCAAGAGACCTCTCTTTGTATACTCCCAGGTGACTCATTTCCCATTTTGGATATTGTGACAATCAGTGTGGATCTGATCACCTTCATCTAGTATGCTCAAATATTTCTTGTGTATACTATAACTGTTACAGTACTTTTTTGACAATGCATTACAGCTGGTTAGACATACCATGAGTTCTGAATAAATTATAAAATTATACCAGATTTTGTTCCAGACTTTTCAAATACCCTGGAAATCAGTTCAGACTTGTGAAGACTGTCTGACCACTAAGTTTTACCATTCATGTTTCCTTTCTGTCCAGGTTATATGGAGATTATGAGAGTCTCATGCAGGGCTTCACAGCAGATGCAATGGTGGATTTCACTGGTGGTGTGCCAGAGAAGCTGATCCTCAAAGAAATGTCACTAGGAGATCCGGAAAAGAGGGAGGCCTTCTTTATTGATCTCCAGGCAGCGGTGGATAATAGAGCCCTCATTAACTGTGCTATACAGGTGGCAAATAAGTACTTGTTATAAGCATTACACAATATAGTATTATTAGCATTTTATAAGTTGGGATATCGCGACTCCGAATATTTTATGCCAGCTAATTGCCAAATACAACAATATTGATATGGTGGCCATCTTGAATCTTGCTAAATAAAAAAAATTGCTCAACAATGCCAGAGCGGCACCCATCAGATTATTGATCTACACCCCCTAAAGAAATTATTTCAGCAAAAAAACCTTGTTCATACTAAATTTCACGCTTTTTCAAATTTCTACTGGACTATCATGTTGGTACCTAATAAATATTGAATTTATAAAAATAACAAAAATCTAATGCTATACTGGCTTTTGTAAATGAAAAATACACAAAGATAAAATTCTTGAATAGGTTGAATTAGCTGATGTCACCATATAAATTACTGAATATAACATGAAAAATGGTGCACTACGGGATTTACCGTAAGTAAGGTTTGCCATTGATGTTTTACTTTGTAAAATTACTTCCAGTTAGATAGTAGTCTATATATATGCGAACACTCAGCCCTTAAAATTAGGATGGAATTTTCATGAAATTTGGTCATACCCTTAACAGAAACCAATCAAGCCTTATCATTTTGGTGAATTACCAAATATTATTTAATCTACATAATAATGTTTGAATAAAGGCAGTTTTACTCTATTTTTAATCCAGTGCAGCAAATCAGAGATTGGTACAGAGGCCAACCATGGCCTGATCAAAGGTCATGGTTATCTGCTGACCGCAGTAAAGGACCCCAAGGTGGCAAAGGGTTTACAGGCGGGCCTTGGTGCTAATAAGCTCCGCCTGTGTAGATTGAGGAACCCTTGGGGTACTAAAGAGTGGACTGGACCCTGGTCAGATGAGTATGTTGATATGATCAGTATTTTTTTTTAATTATAGGCTTGAGGATTCAATTTAAACTGAGTTCAGTTACACTGTCAGTTACAGTGACAGTTCAGTTACACTAGTCTTTGTTGAAAACCAAGTGTAAAGTAGTGAACCAGGTGCCTCTAAAACTTTTATAATATAATAATTAACGCTCGACGATAGGAGAGGGTTATTGTGATCAGTTTGTTTCTGTCTGTCCATCTGTCTGTCTGTCTGTCTGTCTGTGCACCGTTTCGCTCTTATAACTCAAAAACTATAACACCAATCGAGCTCAAATTTGGTGGGAAGGTATTTTAATGGGGAACAGACGGATTCTTCCAAATTTGGTGTAATTTGTGTGAAAATTAAAGCCAGGAGTTTTTCTTATTTTTAATTGGGCTTTTACAGTGAAATCTGCTTCTCTGTCTGTGCACCGTTTTGCCCTTATAACTCAAAAACTATAAAATCAGTCAATCTCAAATTTGGTGGGAAGGTATTTTATGGGGTACAGAAGGATTCTTCCAAATTTGGTGTAATTTGTTTGAAAATTAAAGCCAGGAGAGAGTTTTTCTTATTTTTAATTGGGAATACACAGTGAAACTGCTTCTCTTCATCACATAGGTAAAAAATCAATATTTTGCTTTCTGATGATGTCATTACTCCGTGATGTCACAATGCAACTGTCATTGTGAGGTCACAAACCTAGCTTGTGATACTTGCTGTCTTTAAGTAAAAATATTTCTTCTCATTTTAATAAACATAATAAAGAGGGAGGTGGTATATTCATCATTTTTATTAATTATTATTTCTGTTTTATTTTCTCTCTTTTATTTCAATTCCTTGACAGTCCATCACAAAAAATTACCATGCGTGATTTTCACCAAGTGACATTTAAGCAATATTTTTACCTCCACCAGCAGTTTAATGTTTTTGTGTGCTTATTGTTTATTTTTTTTCTTTTATTTTATTTATTATTTTGTGTGTGTGTGTGTGTGTGGGGGGGGGGGGGGGGGGGGGATAATTTGGATACAAAAAATTCATGATTTTTCAGAGGTCCCATTTCAATGTATTTTAAATGACTTTAGCTTTCTACTTGATATTTCTACGAAGATTAATTTACATGTTTGGTTTTATTTTATTGTCTTCCTTACATTACTTTATATCACTTGATGAACTGGTCACATGGAGTCGAGCGTTTTGCTCTCTCTGAGTGCATCTTGTTATTTTCATGAAAAACGGGTGAAACCCAATATTCAATCAGATTTATCTACATAGTATTAGGATTTCCATGTAGTTTTTCCTTAGTTCCACACACAGTTGCCTTTTTATTTTTGAAAAATTTGTTTACATCATCCACCATGTTTGTTTCATTGGTACTTCAGTTGGTTTCAACTTACAAATAAAATGTGTGTATCCGGGTTAAGGACAGTTATAGGATTACAGGTACCCAGCCCTATATTTGTTTCTTGCTGTTTTTACATTTTCTGATCTTGTGTTTCTATTATGACTAGGGATGGGACGAGGTATATTTTCTTACTTAGGTATCCTGCCAATGCAAAACCATTCCAATTCTGAAATACCAAAAAGCTTTAGAGGTTGTGTTTTTTATTGTTGTTCCAAACTAATCAGCCTGTCACAGGAAGTGAAGTTTGTGAAAACAAAACATGTTCATCAAAATTGCTGTAAAGTTTGTGAAAAATGCTTGATAAAATGTTAGAATTTCTTCAGGTTTATATTGTACGTTTGTGATATTTTATGTTTTTCAGTGATTTAATTTGTTGCCAAACGACATGCTGATAATAATATTTTGTTTCGGTGTTTCAGTAAAATCGTCTCAATTTGGTAAAACTAACAATACCCTCTCATCCTTTACCATGACTGGGGGTTGTAACTAGGGGCCCAAAATGTGGCTGGATATCTTTTGCAAAAACCAACTGAAATCTGAGTTTGAGTTTCAGGTTATCTGGATTATGTTTAAAGTTGTCTTCAAGGGTCTGCAGCCTTTTCTTATGTTGACATATACCGTATTTTTCCAAAATATGGCCCGGGTGTTAATTACTTTCAAATGGCATCAGACCAGGTGTTAAATTGAACCAGGCGTTCTTTTGAAATACAAAAAACAGTGTTATAAATTGTAAACAGTGTGCTTGGTACCAGGTGTTAATTTGAACCAGGCGTTTATTTGAACCTGGGCGTTATTTTGGAAATTTACGGTATTAGGGATGGCTTGGTGGTCCTGGTATCTCAGTATTAAAAGGATTTTACTGAAATACTGTGACAGCACTTTACAACCATCATCTTGATTGTCAGTATATATAATAAAACTTAAAATGGTTAAACACACACTTTAAATCTGAAGAAATTATAAAATTTTATCCCAAATTTTGGTGCACGTAGAGACTTTTATAGTGACTTCATTGAGCAGAGCTACTATGTTTTGTTTTGATGAGTTTCACTTCCTACGGCATATAATCAGTTGGGGAGCGAATGTTTGCACTGAAACCAAGTTTCAAAGTCGTGTGTGAATACACAAGGGCTACATCATACATCACTGTCTATTTGTACATCTGTCCAGAATCTAATGATTATTCCATTTTTCTGCACAATAAAGATGTCACCATTCAAAAAGAAACTTTGACCTTTGATTGTTCAACTAGTACTGGGATTTCGATGCCAGTTAATCTCCAGATGAAAGTCACAAAATATCAGTTTGCAGTTTATCACACTGCAAATGCCTCCACAGGTATTTCCTTTTAGAGCCAATAACTCAAAAGTATTTGACCTTAAGCTTTCATATTTGCTATGTAGAAATTTATGGTAAAGGGCATGAAACTTCTTTCTTGGTAACTCTGACCTTCAATTTCAAGGTCAATGAAAGGATTTGACCATTGTTACCTTGCTATTGATAAAACAGTTTCAAATGTGAAACAATGTGTAGGAAATAGGAGGCTGGGAATATTTTAGTGATGTAAGGCTTGACCAGTGACATCTTCTTCAAAGTCAAATAACATCAACATAATGTGTAGCTCTTGAACCTCAACTTGCTGAATTTCTTTGTGTAGTGTGCTGATTTTTTTCCATTCTGGGGATTTGCTACATTTAGCTTTACATTGGTATAAAACATGAATTTGGCATGTTGCTCAATATAGAAGCAGTGTTTGAAGTTTACCATGAAAACTTTCCAGATCACATGGACCTGTAACTCAAAAAGTTTACAGTTCTGTTGCAAAAGTTCCCAGTCCATATTCCGGTGTAGGTTAAATCAATATTGACTTTCAAAATTGGCCATATGGCAAGTGCAAAACAATGCATGGCTTAATGTTATTTAAAATTTATATGTCAGGACTGTTCACTGTTGTGGTCTTAAATCCAAAATAAATTTGGCAATTATAGAAAAGATATATGGACACTTTTATAGAAGTGGGCATTAACAATGACCTGTATGCTCTAGCTCTGATGAGTGGAAGGCCATGACGCTCCGTGACCGGGAGAAGATGGGTATCAAGTTTGAGAACGAGGGCGAATTCTGGATGTCTTTCGACGATTTCCTGGAGAACTTCACGAACGTGGATATCTGCCATTTTGTGAACACGGCTTTCTTTACACTGAAGAAATCTTGGACCGAGGCAGTTCTGAACGGAGAGTGGTCGCTCGGGGCAGTGGGAACGAGCAACGACAGAGCTGGGGGCAGTGACTCCCAGTGTCCAAATACTTACCTTGCCAATCCACAGGTGAGTGCAATCTTAAGGGTCTTTAACACCTCTCTAGAATACTGTATATGATATAAGCCCAGGTCTGGGTGACAGGGGTCACAAAGTGCCCAATTGGACATCAAACATCATCCATAACTGTTTCCAATTACCTCTGCCAAGGAGGTTAAGTTTTTGGGTCTGTTTGTTTGTCTGATATGTCCACTCGTCCCATTTTCATTTATTTTTCAATGCTTTTGCACTAGTGTTCCAAATTTCTGCAAAAGTAATCAGCAGATCTTTATCAAATTTTATCTTTAGGGTCTGACCAAAGGAAGTAGTGTTACGATTTTGGGAAAGAGCTGGATCATACTCCGGATGCAAAAAAAAAACTTATCTGCTGGTTATTTTTTAAGTCAAATTATTCAGGATTGTCGGAATGATATCACTACATATGTGAAACTGTTATGATTTAAAAAGTGAATTTAAGTCTTCATAGTTGAAGCAAAGTTTTATTAATAATATGTAAATTTATGTCCTAGCACCCACTGACCAATTTTTACCCCACAGCCGTTAAGGGCTGTCGGGGTATTGTTTTCACCCATTGTGTCTGGATGGGTGGGCGGGCGGCGGGAAAAAGTTTGTCTGGGCTGTATCTCAGATACCGTAAGGTGTAGGAAGTTGATACTTGGTAGGGACATTGGTTAGGATGTGTAGGTGTGCAACGTCATGCGCTGACCTTGATTTGACCTTTGACCTTGCCGTAGTGACCTTGAGTTTGATAATCTTGTCTGGACTATATCTCGAAAACCGTAAGGTGTAGGAAGTTGATACTTGGTATGGACATTGGTTAGGGGGTGTAGGTATGCAACGTCATGTTCTGACCTTGATTTGACCTTTGACCTTGCCGTAGTGACCTTGACCTATAAAATCTTGTCCGGGCTATATCTCGGAAACCGTAAGGTGTAGGAATTTGATATTTGGTAGGGACATTGGTTAGGGGGTGTAGGTGTGCAACATCATGGTCTGACCTTGATTTGACCTTTGACCTTGCCATAGTGACCTTGACCTATAAAATCTTGTCCGGGCTATATCTCGGAACCATAAGGTGCAGGAAGTTGATATTTGATAGGGACATTGGTTAGGGAGTGTAGGTGTGCAACGTCATGGTCTGACCTTGATTTGACCTTGCTGTAGTGACCTTGACCTATAAAATCTTCTCCGGGCTATATCTCGGAAACTGTAAGGTGTAGGAAGTTGATACTTGGTAGGGACATTGGTTAGGGGGTGTAGGTGTGCAACGCCATGGTGTGACCTTGATTTGACCTTTGACCTTGCTGTAGTGACCTTGACCTATAAAATCTTGTTGCACCTTTGGGTCTGTCTTTTGATGCAGATTAAGCACTGTTAAAGTCATATTAGAATTTATTAAAAATTTTACTTTTACAACTTCCCATTGTAATCGATGGAATTTCATGAAGTGAGCCACAGATTTTGCTCCAACACCACACATAGGCATTCATTGAATGTATTACCACTCCTGTATGTATGGTAATATTCAAAACATCTAAACCATAATTCGGCCATGCAGATGTGACGACCCCTGCATCCTGAAGAAGGAATGCCTTATCTGTAAAGGGTTTACCCCTGAGCAGGTCCTGCAGTTGGCTACACAAACCTACAAGGACAGAAAAGAGAAGAAGACTACCTCATCCACTCCCACTCTCGTGGACCCAGCACACGTTAGCGTACTGGGTAAAGTGGAGAAGGTGAAGGCTGTGCAGTCGACCCCTACCAAGAAGACGAAGCGTACTGAGTCTCCCAAGCCGTCTGCCAGCAGGAAGAGATCTTCAAGTAGTAAGCCATTATCTGAAGATCTTAAACAGCTTGATGACAAGTGGGCAGAAAGATTCTCCAGACTTGAGGCGATGCTACTGGCCAAGACCTTCACAGTGCCGGTTGAACCGGTTGTGAAGCCAGCTTCAGAGGTGACTCCCACTCAGAAGCCCTTTTTTGACCCTGGTGCCTCCACCAGCAGTCTACCTGTGGAGAAGAGTCTGCCAGTTGAGAAATCCGGTACCTGCCTTGACCAGGCTACCGGTATTGCTGTAGAGGAGATGCAGACTGCCACTCAGCCCCTTGGGGCTCCCGGTGCAGGGATAGCAACCCAGCCTGTTCAGGCCCCCGGTTCGTTCCCAGAGGTTCAGCCCACCGGTGATGTAGATCTGAGTGCAGCCTCTGACAGTGAAGCTGACCAGTGCAGCGAAACCGGTTCCCTGGATGGTGACATCCACCGGGACCGGTCAGCAGACAAGGATGCCTCCAGAGATGACCCTGAGACTGAACCCACTGAGGAGGCTAACTACAGGGAAACCATGAGGGGTGTGAGGAGTTTCATGAACTGGCACAGGGTTCCTGAGTTCGAAACTGTGTCCTCTACTGCAGATGACAACCCTTTTGCCGGTACACGTGTCCAGCCAACCGGTAAAGTCAGTGTAAAACTTCCTGTGGACGACTGGTTGTGCAGGAAGATGTCCAGTCTTAACCTCACAATCAAGGAAGGCTACCCCACCAGGAACACTGACAACACTGGCCTACTCAGGGATCAGTTCATCAAAACCCCTAGACCTTCTAGATGGTATGGGATGCATGCTGAAAAAGACAGTGAGAGTTCTGCAGTTCGTATCTGGTCACCAGATCCGGCTAAACTCAACCACTCTTTCAGCAGGATTGCCAGAAGAAACTTGCCTTCTGCTCCACCCTCCGGGGCCTTCAGTCAGGATCTCCTCAGACGCTGGGAGAGGGCAGCTCGTGAACAGACAGTAATGTGCAACCAGGCTGCTGATTTGTCAAGGTGTTTGACCAGGGTTCAAGACTCTATGAACTCTCAGTTAAAAACCCTGCGTCTGGACAGTAAGGGGAAGTCATCTGAGAAGGCGAAGCAAGCTGTTAGTGAATTGGAGTATTTGACCACTTTCAACCGGTCAGTATCTCAAGCAATGGCCAGGACTATGCAAGATCTTTCAGAAGCAGTCTTTATCAACATGGCCAACTTCACCCTTGCTCGCAGGGATAGTTACCTGGACTATTTACATGCTGGGGTGAAGCAAGATACTGTGCACGCATTGAGAACGTCTCCGGTTCATCTGAATGCTTTATTCCCGGACCAGCTTATAGCAAAAGCTGAAGAAGAAGTCGGTAAGAATGAGGAGAGGCGTTCTTCCGGTACTTCACACCGACAACAAGGTCGCTTTCACCCATATGCAAGTGACAAGTCGACTAGCCATCACACCGACAAGAAGAACGTCCCTGCTTGGAAACAAATCAAGGACAAGCAGCAAGCTAGGAGAGGTCGTGGCAAAGCCTCCACATTCTCCCAGAAGCCGGCTAAGGGGTCCAAGTCTCATAAATGACAGTTACTGTGTAAATTCTGTGACCGGTCAGATGAACTCTGTGTGTGTTACCGGTCAAGGAGACTTGGACTCAGTACCTGTGGCAGCAAAGAACAGCAAAGTGACTTTAAATGTAGACTCTCATGTTGCAAATGCTCGTATTGTCACCGGGTTGCCACAAAGGAAAGGCGTAAATCCCACCTTTTGTCCAATGTACACAGAAATAAAATATGTGAAAAATGTTTCTTGTTTAGGTCACTTGAGTTCTGTAAATCTTGTCAACAATGCCCCACATGGTGTTATAGATCCTCCTGTAGGGGCAAGGTTACACCAGTGTTGGGAGAAATGGGAAGCCTTGGGTTCGAGTCCAAATGTAGTCACCACACTGAGGGAGGGTTATACTCTTCCGTTCCGGTTCAGACCCCACTTGACAAGGTCACCGACTGTAATAAGCAACTACCACAATCCCACCAAACAGTCCTTCCTTGTGGAGGCACTGTATCAGCTGATAAACAAAAATGCAGTCGAACCGGTACAAAATCAGAATTCACTAGGTTTTTACAACCGGCTATTTTTGGTACCCAAACCCAACAACCAGTGGAGACCCATCCTGGACCTGAGCACCTTGAACACCTTTTTAAACACAGAGTCGTTCAAGATGGAGACCCCAGAGACAATAAGAACCTCCCTACAGGCAGGGGAGTGGGTCACATCCATAGACTTCAAAGACGCATACTTCCACATACCAATTCACAGCCAGTCCAGGAAGTACATGCGTTTTCATCTCCAGGGTCGGTCTTACCAGTTCAAAGCCCTACCCTTTGGTCTATCCACAGTCCCCATGGAGTTCACAGTGGTGGCCAAAGAGGTCAAACTCATGGCACTTCAGAAGGGTATAAGGACCCACCAGTACCTAGACGACTGGCTGGTGAGAGCCTCTACCCACGACACTTGTCTCCAGCATACTCAAACCCTGGTCACACTTTGTCAGGAACTAGGGTGGCTGGTGAACAAGGAAAAATCAGAACTGGTCCCCAAACAGGTCTTCAACTTCGTAGGTTACCAGTTCGACCTGAAAGAGGGCAAGGTCAGACCAACAGGAGAACGTTTGCAGACCTTGACAGACAAGATCAGATCCATACTGTCGGATCCGGTTTGCCCGGTCCGACAATTCATGTCCCTCATAGGTCTACTCACAGCAACAGAGAAGCAGGTCCGCTTAGGGCGACTACACATGAGACCCATACAGTGGCACTT
Organism: Sabellastarte sp. h YS-2021; assembly: GCA_964017235.1. Lineage (NCBI taxonomy): Eukaryota > Metazoa > Annelida > Polychaeta > Sabellida > Sabellidae > Sabellastarte > Sabellastarte sp. h YS-2021. The sequence continues at coordinate 18,791,406 of OZ024929.1, read as the reverse complement.
GAAAAACAACTGGAGGGTCCCAGAATCACTGGAAAAGGTGATCCCGGTCCCCAAGTCCCTCCACCCCCATCTAAGGTGGTGGCTGGAGGAAAGCAATGTGTTACTAGGTCAACCATTACACCCTCTAAAACATACTCTGCAAATATTTACAGACGCATCAAAAGAAGGGTGGGGCGCTCACTTAGATGAGCACACTGCAAGGGGAATTTGGTCCCTTCCAGAGAGCAAGCTTCACATAAACCACTTAGAGCTAAAAGCAGTGTTTCTAGCTCTAAAAGAGTTTCGAACCCTCTGTTACAACAAGACAGTACTGATAGCTACAGACAACACAACAGTGGTTGCCTATATCAACAAAGAGGGGGGATGTAGTCGGGATCTCTGTGTGCCCTACTGTGGCGAATCCTGTCCTGGTGTACCAGACAGCAGATAACCCTCAGGGCACGTCACATCCCCGGCCGGCTGAACGTGATAGCAGACAAGCTATCCAGACTTGGCCAGACCATTCAAACAGAGTGGTCACTTCATCCAGAAGTGTTCCAAGCTGTATGCTCAAGGTGGCACCAACCACAAGTGGACCTGTTTGCCACCAGGTTCAACAACAAACTGCCACAGTTTGTGTCACCGGTGCCGGACCCCCAGGCTTGGGCAGTGGATGCACTCAGTCTCTCCTGGGAGGACCTGGACCCATATGCCTTTCCACCAGTGGCCATCTTGGGCAAAGTGCTGGAAAAGTTACAGGACTCCCCTTGCAACAGAATAATTCTGATTGCCCCAGGGTGGCCAAACATGCCCTGGTTCTGGGATCTAGTGGCAATGTCCAGTCAAATCCCACTGTGCCTACCCAACATACCAAACCTGGTATCTCAGCCATTCAACCAGGTCCTTCACAGGAACCTGTCAAATCTGAACTTACATGCCTGGCTCCTAGAGCCTCAGCAATCAAGGAGCAGGGCTTCTTTGAGGCAGTGGCAGCACGAATTGAGGCTCCTCAAAGAAGATCAACCAGATCTGTCTATGAGGCAAAGTGGACCATTTTTACAAAGTGGTGCCTCAGTATTCAGGTGGACTTCAGGGCACCACCTCTGAAAGCCATTGCTGACTTCCTCCTGCACTTGTTTCAGGACAAGAAGTTGCAACCAGGCACTATTGATGACTACAGATCAGCCATTGCTGACAAACTGGGCAATTCCACCATTAATGTCAGCAAGGCTGAAAATCTCACTCGTCTCCTGGACAGTTTCCATAGAGACAGACCCAAGGGCAGGAGGGGCATCCCCTCCTGGAACAAGGAGACCAAGGCTCCCTTTGAACCCCTAAAAGAGGCCTCCTTAAAACATCTGACCTTCAAGACTGTTTTCTTGCTGGCCTTAGGTTCTGGTAAACGCAGGAGTGAGATCCATGCTTGGGTACATAAGAACATCAGACACCAGTCAGACTGGTCCAAGGTGTCCTTGTACCCCTCACCCAGCTTCCTTTCCAAGAACCAGCTGGCTAAGGAGGGTCCAGATAGTGTGGCTCCAGTGGTCATTCCAGCCCTGGCACCATTTCTGGATAAATCACTCAAGGGTGACAGGTCCCTATGTCCAGTTAGAGCCCTGCGCTACTACTTGAACAGGACTGCAGATCTCAGGCAGAATAAGGAGTTAGTGTTTGTCTCCTTCAAGAAGGGTTTTGACAAAGATATCTCACCTGCCACCATCTCATGGATCAAACAGACTGTGATTCTGTGCTATGAGCTCTCTGACCAGGAGGCCCTCACCTTACATCAGGTTAAAGCCCATGATGTTAGGGCCTTTGCTGCCTCTAAGGCTTTCCAATCAGGGATCTCCTTAGATCAGATGTTGTCAGCCTGCCACTGGAAATCTCACAACACCTTCACCCAATTTTTTTTGAAGGATGTTGCCTGGGCAGACTCAGAGCTTTTCCACCTGGGACCTGTAGTGGCTGCCCAACAGGTGCACCACCAGGCCCAGAAGTGAGGAGATATTGTATATGTAAATATGTACATATTGTAAATATGTTAGATATGTACATAATGTAAATATGTTGAATGTACATATTTAAAAAAACACAAAAAAAAACTGACTTGCTTCCCTTGGGAAGTTTATTCTTCTGAGACTAAACTCAGCCCCTCTCTCTATCTTTCCCTTCTCAAACCAACTCCGGAAGGAAAGAAAAAGGGGGGGGGGGCAACGTCGGTAGACTCCCGGTTAACCGGTGAGTTGGTGGCCGACCTTGACCTGTCAGGGTTCTCTGACCCTAGGTCAAATGGGCCTGTACTATTTTGTTTTGTTATGAGTTCACATAAGTCCCTAGCTGCTTACCCGCCTACCAAGCGGTAGTTATTCAGCAATTGTCCATTGGATAGGATGTATTAACGCAATAAAATTGCAAATTTAATAAGTAAATTAAATTTTTATAAGTTAATACCCTATCCAATGGACAGGCAAGGCCCACCCAACCGGCCCCGCTATCAGCTTACTGGGGGTCTTACTAGGACTAGACACGAAAAAGATGCTATGACGTCACGATGTCTAGACAGGAAGAGGAAGTACGCCACCTGGCGAATGCACTCTCCTGGCCGGTCCTGCCGATATTCTATACAGGACGTCTTTTTCTGGCGTTCGGCGGGACCGGTCGCGCCGACCGGTAAAGCAATTGTCCATTGGATAGGGTATTAACTTATAAAAATTTAATTTACTTATTAAATTTGCAAGTTTTAATACTTCATCTTTACCTGCATTATCTTTCTCTTAGACATTATTTTGTCTATTTAAACATTGTTTGGACCTTTATATAACTGACAGTGTTGTGAAAGTATCCTGAACTTTGTACTGATACAGTACTTCAGTACTTCTATCTTTCATTGTGGTAAAAATATTTCCCTAGGCTGTGGGGTACGGGCATCTCTGATGCTATTTTTATATATTTTGACATTAAAATATTTCCGAGCATTATCACCAATCCAACACAGTGACTGTTTTTCATTTTTGTTGTTAAACAGTTTGTACAAATAAAGTATATGTGTAAAATTTATAGTGTATTCTATTATTTTGTTTTAGTACGTATTTGAGATTACTGGCGAAACGGACACTGTGATGATGTCACTAGAACAGGATGATACAGGGACTGACAGGAACGTGGGCGAATCACACAAAACTATAGGCCTGTTAGTGATGAAGGTAAGGATGAAATAGGGACATACAGACACACATGGAGAAATATGAGTAAATCACATATTGACTGATAAGTTTGTGACTGGTTGGTTGGTATTTTTAAACCCCTCCACTATTATATCAGGAAACCTCTCAAAAGGAGGGGGGGGGGGGGGGGGGTGCTGAGTCTTACCAAATGGATGCTGGGGATCTGTTTTTCTCCTCAACTGACAGCTATAGTAGACCCTGTCACACAGACACACTAATAGTTAGGGATGGGTTGGTGTGAAAAATATGTACATCGGAAGGTCGTCAATGCAAAACCGTACCGATTCCAGGACTCCGCGTTTTAGTACATCTAAAACAAACATGGGCGTTTCCTCTTCACGACATCACAATTAAAGTGATCAAATGCACAAAATATGAAATAAAACCTTATAATTTCTTCAGATTTCTCTTTTGTTCCCAATATTTTAAGTTTTCCTTCAGTTATATGAGCTACCAAGCAAGATTGAGGTTATAAATTGTCGTAACCAAAACATGGCAGTTCTTCTCAATGTAGTCACTAGTACTGTATGAAATCTGCAAATGCCTGAAAAATTGGGGACAAAAGCTTACAATTTCTTCAGATTTCAGGTATGTTTCCAATATTTTAACTCTTCCTTCAATTATAGGTGCTGACAAGCGAAGTGGCGGTTGTAAAATCTCATCATGGTATTCAGTAAGGTGCTCTCAATACCGGGCCTACCGACCCATCCCTACTAATAATAAAACCTGTGCAAGTCAAACAGTACCAAAAACACATTGATTATGTGTAAGAATCGTTTTAGTTAATACTCAAATGCTGTAATAGCTTTGTGTCTGTCAGCTCAACTAAAATAGTTTGACTTCACTGAAATATCTTCAGGTCAACTTATTAAAGCAACTGATTGGAGTTTATTAATGAAAGAAGAAAAACAAAAACTGTGTTAAAACATATTTTACCTAACCATTTGTTTTTGTCTCTCCATCAGTGCGAGTCTAACCGAGTGTTCCGACTACACATTCCCGGAGAAAAGGTTTCTGTGTCGGAGTACAAGCAGAGTCGAAGCATCTTCCACAAAGTCAAGCTACCGCGTGGACGTTATATCATCATTCCCACAACACTAGAGTCTGGACAGGCAGGGAAGTTCCTGCTGAGAGTGTACACTGGCAGCAACGCACAGGGAAAGTAAGTACTCACTATGTCTAAATATAGAGGGAAAATAAGTATTTTATTGCGTTAATACATCCTATCCAATGGACAATATGCTAAACCGGTCGGCGCAGACCGGCCCGCCAAACGTCAGAAAAAGACGTCCTGTGTTTCCACCGGCTGGCCGGTCCTCACACTGCACTCGCCAGGTGGCGTGTCGTACTTCCTTCCTGTCTAGACAAGCTGACGTCATAGCATCTTTTTCGTTTGGCGCATGCACTGCTTGGATGAATATTCACAAGTCTTGGATTTTTTTATCTTTTATGTGAGTTATTAGAAGTGCAGGACTGTATTAAGTTGTGTATCACTTCCTCACACTTTATAGACCATTATTGTGACCTTTTTGAGACTTGGAACACTTTTGTGAGTTTAGAAGTGCGGTTTATAACCTTCACGTATCACTTCCTCACTTTTTTCACTACTGTCATTTCTTCTCCCAGTCAGCGTAGAGGGGGCTGCGGCCATATGATGGCTGGCTTCGACCACCATTCTGTCTGCGCAAGGTGTCGCGACAAGAAGAAGGGTTCTGACCCTTGTGTCAAGACCCCACCTGAAGTTTGCCAGCATTGCGATATCTTAACTCCGGAGCAGAAAGTCCAGCTCTCAACTCCCTCTTACAAACTAAAGAAGGAGAAAAAGGATGCCAAGTCCACTCCCATGAAAGAAACGGACACTCTCAGCCCCACCCTTGTAGACCCGGAGCTGGTCTCTGTGGTTGGCGTGGTTGATGGCCAAAGCACCCCCGGTGTTTCTGCCTTGAGTGAGCCGGCTGAGAAAAAGAAGAAATCAGAGACTAAACACTCCAGCAAATCTACCAGGGCTGAGAAGTCGGTCAAGAGCTCTTCTAACCAACCAACTACCACAGACAGTAAGGCTTCTACTTCGTCTGCTGACGCGAAGATAGCCGACATGGATAAGAAATGGGCTGACAGGTTTAACAGGCTGGAGGCCCTATTGTTAGCAAAAACTATTGATCCACCAAGGGACCCTGTATTCAGCACTGTTAAGGTGACGCCAGCACACGCTTCACCTGCCAACGTGGTCCGAAACGACCCCTTCATCAAACCTACAGCTCAGCCTTCTCAACCGACCGACCCTGCTGGTGATTCAGCCACCGACTCTTCTCACCCTAAGTCGGACATCAAAGCCTCTTCTTCTGTTCAGCCAGATCCTCCGGCTGCAACCACTGTTAAGAGACATTTATTGTCTGCCTTTGACGTCTCCCACAAGGAATCCTCCTCTAGTGACTCCGATTCTGACTCATCTTCAGACCGACCCTTCCTGGATATTCTACCTGAAGAAGGTGAACTGTCGGACGATCAAGAGGCCAACATTTCTGATCAAGAACAGTCTCTGTCCGAAGAGCAATCATACCCGGAGACTATGCGGGGCATAAGATCCTTCATGGGCTGGGATCACATACCAGACATTGATTCCGGGACTACCACTTCAGAGGATAACCCATTCGCAGGCCCCAAACCACATGCGACTGGCAAAGTCTCTATCAACTTACCCACTGATGAATGGCTGTGCCGGAAGATGGCTAAGTTGAACATCACTCTCACCCAAGGTTATCCTCCTAGAACCTCTGAAGCCGGAGCTCTTCAAAGAGACCAGTTCATCCGGCCACCGAAATCTCAATAAAAATGGTACGGGTTTCACCCCAACCCCAAGAAAGACACTGAACAAACTGTTTCATCCTGGCACACTAGTTCTTCAAAGCTCAACAGCACCTACCTCAGGATTACAAGACAGGCCGGGATTGCCACTCAACCTCCCATGTCGCGCCCTATATCCCAAGAGACATTACGCAAATGGGAGAGATCCGCCCGTGAATCAACAGTTATATGTAATCACGCAGCCAGTTTCAATCGATGTCTACTGAAAGTGCAACAGAACATGAACTCTCAACTTAAGGCCATTCGGATAGACTCAAAGGGTAAGACTGCAACCAAGGTGTCGAATGCAGTAGACGAACTCCCAATTTCTTATGGATTTCAATTCAAGTGTTTGCCAGGCCATGGCCAAATCCATGGAGCATCTCAGAGTTTGTTTTTGTGAACATGGCTAATGCAACCTTGCTCAGACGTGACTCATATCTAGCCTATCTCAAGGCCGGTATAAAGGCTGATACGCTCAATGCCCTACGCACAGCACCGCTCCATCTGGACACTTTGTTCCCAGACAGTGTAGTCAAGCGAGCAGAAGAGGATATTGCCAGTTTTGACAAGGGTCGGTCCGGATCGTCATCATACAAAAGCAGAAGATTTCATCCATACGAACGCCACGAACCGAAGTCAGAGAAACAGCAGGATAGGGCGGCATGGAAGAATCTCTCACGCACCCAGCGTAGAAAACAGAGGAAGCAGTCACAGTACTCCTCCCGACCGGCCAAGGGTCAGCAGCAGTACAAATGACAATCAATGTGTAACTCAGTTGAATTCACTGCTGCTGGCCGGGAGCCCTACACCAGAGACAAAAGACACTTGTACTGTAAAGCTAAATGTTGTAAATTCTGTACCTACTGCTCCCGGGCATTCTCAAAAGAAGGAAATAAGTCCCGGGGCAGCAGTCTGTCATTCATACAGAAACAGATTAAAATATGTGAACAGTGCTTCTTGTGTCACTTCATTGTCTTATGTCAATATTGTAACAAATGCTCCCAATGTTGTCTTAAATCCTCCTGTAGGGGCCAGACTTCAAAATTTTTGGAAACTTTGGCAAAATCTAGGTGCCGGTCCGAAGGTTGTTCAAATCCTGAAAGAGGGCTATACCCTCCCCTTCCGGACCTGGCCACACTTGTCAAGAACTCCGACAGTTGTCTTATTCATATTTCTAACATATTAAATAGAGCATATACAGAGGTTTCGTTCTGGTATTCATATTTTAAACCATTATATAGAGTGTATTCAATAATAATATACAAGGGTGTATCGCTCACGTTCTCATAATATATTAGAATGCTTGTAAATACATTTTTGCAAATTATGCAAAGTTGTAGTTTCAATATTTTTAATTTTTCTTTTGTTTTCTTGGTTAATTTTCAACATGTCGCTTACTTACTATGCTTCCTAAATGCCAGCCTGCCAATCTCCCAAAAACAATATCTCGATATAATTAATGCTACAAATGACACATAGCTTCAGTTTATTTAGTCAACACAAGGGGTTTAGGGAACAATCTGAAAAGAAGAAAAATCTTTGATTGGTTGATAGATAAGGGCAAAGGTATATATTTGTTACAAGAATGTCACTCTGAAACTTCAACTGAATCAGCCTGGAAAAGGGTGCATTGAATTCTCACATGGTACCACAAACAGTCGTGGAGTTGCAATTTTGTTGCCAGATTCTTTGCAAATTACTATTGAGGATATAATAAGGGATAATGATGGAAGGTTTCTGCTGTTAGACTGCAGCATTAGTGATACGCGCTATATTGTCATTAATATCTATGCGCCAACTTCTGATAAAAAAATAGACCAGGCCACTTTTGGTGTTTTCCTCTTTGATACCCTTCAAAAATATCAAGGCCAGAACATAATTATCGGTGGTGACTTCAATCTCAATTTAGAAGATCTTGAACTACATTCACCACGGTTTTCGTTATCATCCTTTGGTGACTACATGTCAAAGTTAACTCAGTTTTTAAACTTAATAGATATATGGAAAATTCACAATCCAACTAAAATTGTGTATACCAGAAGAGAAAACACGCGCTGTGGATTCGTGCAGTCAAGAATTGATTATTTTCTAGTTTCTTGTCATCTGCAATATGCAATTCACTCCTCAGCCATAATCCGGAGCATTTGTTCTGATCATAGTTTGCTACAAGTCACTGTAGTGCATTTAAATGAACAAAGAAGGGGCAAGGGTATTTGGAAACTAAATATCAGTTTCCTACAAGATGAAAAATACTTATCACTAATAAAAGAAACAATAAAAAATGCAAAATTAGATTCAGAAAATCTGGAAAATAAAAAATTAATCTGGGATTTTGTTAAGTGTCGTATCAGGACTGAATCGATCTCTTTTGGGATCAGAAAGCGAAAACTTGAACGTAAAGCTTTGAAAGACCTAGAAAACAAACTGTTACAACTTGAAGATACGATAACCACGTGCCCGAACATCAATAATGTTGAAGATTACAATACAGTAAAGAAGGAAATAGAAAACATTTATAACGAAAGAGCTAGGGGAAGTATGGTGAGATCTCGCTGTAAGATGATAGATGAATATGAGCGTCCAACAAAGTTCTTTATAAATCTCGAAAAATCAAATAACAAAGTACGGCACATCCGCTCGCTTTTTATAAACGGACAAAAAATTATAGATAACGATCAAATTCTAGAAGCTCAAAAGGATTACTATTCAAACCTGTATAATTGTGTTGATAAAAGTATTCCAAAATGCATTTTTGGTAGCTTCCTCAAGGACAGAAACTTTCCACAAATCTCATATGACACTATTGCACTTTGTGAAAATGTGATAACTATGGAAGAGGTAAAAAATGCAGTTATAAGCTTAGATGGAAATAAAACTCCTGGATCTGATGGCCTGCCCAGTGAATTTTATAAAATTTTTTGGGAAGACATATCTGATTTATTACACCAAAGTTTTTTGCACGCTTTTGAATCAGGCGAACTCTCAGCCTCTCAAAAACAGGGTGTGATAACTCTGGTTCCCAAAAAAGGTAAAAACCTCACAGACCTAAAATCCTGGCGCCCTATATCGATCTTAAACACAGATTACAAAATTTTGGCAAAAATATTAGCCTCCAGAATTAAAAAAGCTTTACCAGAAATAATTGATACTGACCAAATAGGGTACATGCAAGGAAGGTTCTGCGGTGAGAATATAAGATTAATAAGCGATATAATAGATTTCTGTTCTTTTAACAAAAAACCTGGCCTAATATTGTTAATCGATTTTGAAAAAGCTTTCGATACCGTAAATCTAAGTTTTTTGAAAAAAAGTGTCACAAAATATGGTTTTGGGAAAAATTTTCAAAAGTGGATCTCTATTTTGTATAATAATATTGTGAGTTGTGTAACTAATAATGGGTATCAGTCCCAATACTTCCAGTTGACAAGAGGCATCAGACAAGGTTGTCCACTCAGTGCACTTCTGTTTTTGCTTATTGCTGAGGTAATAGCAAATACTCTGAGAAGCTGTGAAAATGTCAGAGGTATAAAAGTAAAAAAAACAGAAATTAAATTATGCCAGTTTGCCGACGATATGACCTTATTTATATCAGATATGCAGTCAGTAGAAAAAGCACTTGCCTTATTTGAAGAGTTCCATCAATATGCTGGTCTGAAGTTGAATAAAAGTAAAACAGAAGCTATAATAATATATAATGATGGCAGCCTAATAAAGGATACCAATCTAGGAATAAAGTGGCTAAGTGAATCCTTCAGTACTCTAGGCACGACTTTTTTTCTAAATGCCAGCAAAACCATTTCCTCTTTAGTTGATAGTAAATTATCAAAGATAAAAAAAGTTCTAAACCTATGGCAGCCACGTTCGTTAACTGTCAAAGGAAGAATTACCATTGTTAAAACCTTGATAGTGCCACATGTGTTACTGCTAGCTTCTGTAGTACCACTAGACCATTCGACCTTTAAGGATTTAGATAAACTATTATTTGACTTTATCTGGAAAAATGGCTTGCATTTAATCTCTAAAGAAAATATCATCCAACCAATAGAAAACGGGGGTCTCAAAATGGTCAAAACTTATGACATTGTCAATGCAGCAAAAATAATGTGGATAAAAAGGTTAAAAACCAATAGAGAAGCTAAATGGACAACTTTAGCAGAGGTCTTAATGGGTATTGAACTGGAACAACTTGAGCAAAAGCTTTCCTTGGAAAGTCTCCATATATCTCCTGAATCGTTATTCTATAAAGATCTAGCAAAAGTCTGGTTTAAGTTTATAGGATATAAGCCAAAGAATTTTCAAGAATTTCTACAACAACCGATTTTCTTCAACAATTTTTTTACAATAGGTAAAAAATATATATCCACAGGCTTCAGGCAATGGTTTGACAATGGCATACATAGAGTAAGCGATATCCTGAATCAGAATGGTACTTTTCAAGGAAAAGATAGCTTAGAGAATAAATTTAATATAGAGATTAATAATTTACAATATAATCAAATTAGAAGTTCAGTTGCATTCAGTTTGAAAAGCATCTCTAACAAGGAATCAGTAAGTAAAATAAATGTTCCAGACCTCTGCTTGACCAATTTTAAGAAAGTATCTAGCAAAATTGTACTACAGTACCTCACCGAGCAACAATATGCTACCCCTAAAAGTCAGAACAAATGGGTTGAATATTACCCGTTTTTAGAAAAAGTAGATTGGAAATTAATATACATTCTCCCCACAAAAATTTTGCTAGACACATATATAATTACTCTTCAGTTTAAAATCCTGCACAGAGTTTTCAGTTGTAATTACAAATTGTATATTTGGAATAAAATAGACTCGCCAACTTGTTACTATTGTCAAAGCATTGACAATTTAGAGCACTACTTTTTTTACTGTAATGAATCTACTTTCTTTTGGAATCATGTGGAAGAGTGGCTAAAGGATTCAATTGGTTTCAAAATAAAGTTTACGTTATTGGAAATTTTATTAGGATTTTACTACATAGATAAAAAATATTACTATATGTTGAATTATTTGATAATATATGGCAAGTACTATATATTCCAATGCAGATCAAACCGTAAAAACCCCTCTCTGCGCATCTTTTTGTTGTTAGTAAAAGACAGACTGAGTCTTGATAAATACATATATATATCAAAGGGTAAAAGTATACAGTTTGATGAAAGGTTTGGTTTTTTGTTAAGTTCAATATGATGAGTTGTTTTCAATAATCTGTATGTGTTTACATTATATGTTGATAAGATTTAGCAGTGCGAAAAAAAAGCTGTTTTTGGAAAAATTGTACTGTGACATGTCAAAAACAAATAAAAGATAAAAAAAAAAACTCCGACAGTTGTAAGCTGCTATGGCAATCCTCACAGGAACCTCAAACTGTTGGAGGCATTACATCAGCTTACAACAAAAAATGCTGTAGAACTGGTACACAAACAAACCTCTCTAGGATTCTTCAACCGACTATTCTTGGTTCCCAAACCCAACAACAAATGGAGGCCAATCCTAGATTTGAGCAATCTAAATATGTTCCTCAAAACCGAGAAATTCAAGATGGAGACTCCGGAAACCATCAGAACATCTCTCCAACAGGGAGAATGGGTAACCTCCATAGACTTCAAGGACGCTTATTTCCACATTCCGATACAGGAACAGTCCAGGAAATACCTGAGGTTTCACGTCAATGGACAGACCTATCAGTTCAAAGCTCTCCCTTTCGGCTTATCCACAGCTCCGATGGAGTTCACTGTTGTAGTAAAGGAGGTAAAGCTGATGGCCATTCAGAGGGGTATAAGGATCCACCAATACCTAGACGACTGGTTGGTGAGAGCCACATCCCACCAGGAATGTCTCCGACATACCCACACCTTAGTGAAAATGTGTCAGGACCTAGGTTGGCTAGTGAACACAGAAAAGTCGGAACTAGACCCAAAACAAATCTTCAATTTTGTAGGTTACCAGTTCGACCTTCAGGCCGGTCGGGTCCGGCCGACACCGGACAGGTGGCAAAGCCTACAAACCAAAATACAGGAACTTCTTGTCCTCCGAACTTGTTCGGTGAGAGAGTTTATGTCTCTGATAGGCCTTTTAACGGCCACAGAAAAACAAGTTCACCTAGGTAGGCTACATATGAGGCCCATTCAATGGCACTTCAAGAGCAATTGGAGGATCCCGGAATCACTAGAGAAGAAGATTCCGCTTCCCAGGTCTCTACATCCCCATCTACAATGGTGGCTCAAAGAAAGCAATGTTCTTACCGGCCAACAATTACACCCAAGACAGCATGCTCTGCAAATCTTTACAGACGCATCAAAAGAAGGGTGGGGCGCTCACTTAAACGAGTCCATTGCCAGAGGAACCTGGTCATTACCGGAAAGCAAACTGCACATAAATTACTTAGAACTAAAAGCAGTCCTTCTGGCTCTAAAAGAGTTCCAAGAAATATGCAGGGGAAAAATGGTTCTGGTAGCGACCGACAACACTACAGTAGTAGCCTACATCAACAAGGAGGGAGGTATGAGGTCGGGCCCACTTTGTGCCCTACTTTGGAGAATCTTGACCTGGTGCTCCGGGAAGCAAGTGACTCTGAAGGCCCGACACATTCCCGGCCGCTTAAATGTAGTGGCAGACAAACTGTCCAGATTGGGACAGATTATTCAAACAGAATGGTCCCTCCTTCCAGAGGTTTTTCAAGCCTTGTGCAGCAGGTGGCACCGGCCTCAAATAGATCTCTTTGCTACAAGATTCAACAAAAAGGTGCCCCTGTTCGTATCTCCAGTTCCGGACCCCATGGCCACTGCAGTGGATGCACTCAGTTTGTCATGGGAGGATCTGGACGCTTACGCCTTCCCACCGACAACCATATTGGGCAAGGTGGTGGAGATATTGCAGGACTCTCCATACCGGAGGCTGATCATCATCGCCCCGGGGTGGCCCAACATGACTTGGTTTTGGGACCTAGTGGAAATGTCCAGCCAGATCCCACTGCTCTTACCTCAATTACCAAATCTATTGACCCAACCTTTCAATCAGACCCCTCACAGGAGTCTGACAAATCTAAATCTCCATGCATGGCTCCTAGAGCCACAGCAATCAAGGAGCAGGGTTTCTCTAAAGCGGTGGCAACAAGAATTGAGGCTCCTCAAAGAGGATCAACCAGATCCGTCTATGAGGCAAAGTGGGCCATTTTTACAAAGTGGTGCATCACAAATCAGGTGGATTTCAGGGCACCTCCTGTGAAGTCAGTCGCTGATTTCCTTATGTACCTGTTTGAGGACAGGAAATTGCAGCCCAGCACCATTGATGGCTACAGCTCTGCCATTGCTGATAAACTGGGAAATACAACTTTCAACATCAGCAAAGATGAAAATCCGTCTCTTGGACAGTTTCCATAGGGACAGACCCAAAGGCAGAAGAGGTATCCCCTCCTGGAACCTATCTCTGGTTTTACACCAGTTAACAAAGGCTCCCTTTGAGCCAATTAAGGAGGCCTCCTTGAAGCACTTGACCTTCAAGACAGTTTTCCTCTTAGCCCTGGGTTCAGGCAAACGCAGAAGTGAGATTCATGCTTGGCAAAGGAAAACATCAGACACCAGTTGGACTGGTCGAAGGTGTCACTGTATCCATCCCCCAGCTTTCTTTCCAAGAACCAGCTGGCCAAAGAGGGTCCGGACAGCGTGGTTCCAGTGGTTATACCAGCCCTGGCCCTCAGACATCAGGCAGAATAAGGAGTAGTCTTTGTCTCCTTCAAGAAAGGTTTCGAAAAAGATATCTCACCTGCCACTATCTCCTCATGGATCAAACAGACTGTGATCCTATGTTATGAGCTCTCAGACCAAGAGGCCCACACCTTACATCAGGTTAAAGCCCATGATGTCCGGGCCTTTGCTGCTTCCAAGGCTTTCCAATCGGGGGTCTCATTGGAACAGATCTTATCGGCCTGCCACTGGAAATCACATAACACCTTCACACAATTTTATCTGAAGGATGTGGCATGGGCTGATTCTGAGCTTTACCACCTGGGGCCTGTAGTGGCTGCTCAGCAGATCCACAAATAACCCAGACCAGAGAGGAGATCTGTACATATGTATATAGTGTATATATAGTTAAGAAGCAAAAAAAAAAAAAAAAAAAATCAGACGTGCTTCCTTTGGGAGGTTTATTTCTTGGGACTGAACTCATCCCTCTCTTCCCCTACCTCAGAGCAGGTCTGGAAAAAACAGGGGGGGGGGGAGGCGAGTCGGTTTGGACCGGTTAACCGGTTTCTGTTGACCGACTATAGCCTTAAGGGTCTTGACAATCTTAAATCGACCCAGGCTTAGAGTTGTTAGTTATTTTCTGAGTTCGCATAAGTCCCTAGTAACTTACCCACCGACCAAGCGGTAGTTATTCAGCATATTGTCCATTGGATAGGATGTATTAACGCAATAAAATTGCAAATTTAATAAATAAATTAAATTTTTATAAGTTAATACCCTATCCAATGGACACGCAAGACCCTCCCACCAACCCCGCTTTCAACTTACTAGGGGTCTAACAGGTTTAGACAACGAAAAAGATGCTATGACGTCAGCTTGTCTAGACAGGAAGGAAGTACGACACGCCACCTGGCGAGTGCAGTGTGAGGACCGGCTAGCCGGTGGAAACACAGGACGTCTTTTTCTGACGTTTGGCGGGCCGGTCTGCGCCGACCGGTTTAGCATATTGTCCATTGGATAGGGTATTAACTTATAAAAATTTAATTTATTTATTAAATTTGCAATTTACTATATGTAAATATATAGGGAAAGTAAGTGGTCATTCTATATAAATGTACAGGCAAAGTAAATACTTACTATACATTAATATTATAGTGAAAATAAGTACTTACTTTAATTAAATATATTGGGAAAGTAAGTGCTCACTATATATAAATGCATAATGAAAGTAAGTACAGACTATATACAAATATAAAGGGAAAGTTATTACTAGCTAATGAAGTTACTATTATTTTTAAATGTATGGGGAAAGTAAGTGCTTACCTTACATAAATATACAGGGAAAGTAAGTACTCGCTACATAAATATATAGGGAAAGTTAATACTCACTACACATAAATGCCCAGGGAAAGTAGGTATTCACATATGCAAAATTTAGAGGGGAAGTTGGTTCTTACTGTATAGGGAAAGAATCAGCACTCACTCTGTATGAACACAATGTCATGGACTTCAAAGTACTCACTGTCTATAAACACATTGACATAGAAAGAAGATAGTCATTGCACATTAACACTTATTATTAATAAGGGAAAGTAACAACTTTTCAACACTACACATAAATGCAAACTGTGCAGTACAGTGGTAACGTATTAAGTACTCACTACATATAAATACATAGGGACAAATGTGTACTATTCACACATAAATGTACATAGAAGTAAGTATGTTTATTTTGCAGCAAAAACAAGAAAATGTGTCATTTATTACTTTGAAAATTGACCAAAATTTATGTATTTTATGTCCGTTTTTAATGTGAATATTTTGTTAACTGTCATTGTTCAAGTAGTCAATTACTTTTTGCCAGAGCTGCTTTTAACTCCAGCAATGAACAACTTTTTTCTGTAAATTTGAAAAAGAATTCATGATCTTCCTCAGCTGTGTGTTTTTGTTTTTGAAGTCATTTTGTATAAATTTTTTTGTCCGGTTACCACTTGATTTTGAAATTCAATCAATTTTTTTTTTTTTGCCAAAAATTTTTTTTTTTACCATTGCAGAATATTCAAGTCAGCAAAGTAAGTTTTTTGTTAGCTGTACTGTATCAGTTTCACAGTGCTGTTTAAGTCTGATATTAAACACCTACAATTAACAAGAACTGGATGTGTTTTATTGTCTTGGAGAGAAATGTCTATTTTAACATGTCACTGAGTTTTGTACTAAATAACCTTCACCATGACTTTCAAAATATTGACCATGTCTAAGGTAACAATTAATTATCATTCATAAAAAAACCTTGATTTCCTTATTTTTTCATTATTAAGGCTTGCAAGAGGGGTAATTTCACAGCCAAGTACCCTTTCACTGTCACTTCTTAATAGGTACTTTTTTTTTGTTTTTTTTTGTTTTTTTGTGGTAAAACCATGTGAAATTGGATTGGTTTCATCTGAGCTGAAACTAGTCAGTTTTACCTGATTTCTTGTAAAAAATACACACAATGACACCTGTGAGGTCATCTTTATGAGAATATTTGCAAAAGGGTGAATATTAATCCAGAAAAAAAGGTTCTATTTCTTTAATTTCCCACTCTGACTAATTCATAATATATGTACTCTATTTTGGATGAGTTTTAAAACAATATTAGAGCCCTACTTGGAGACACATAGTATCAGTTGCTAAAATAAAGAAACTCTTCAACTTCAAATTTATTGAACTTTAAAAAATTGTTGGAAGTCGTGCTTTCAGAAATGCTACCCAGGTTGAAAATATTTAAATCATTATGCTAATTACCTGAATTGTAATTTACAACAATATTTTTTAACATCTCTAATATCTTGTTTGGTCATTGACGTGTATGGAAATAAATGTGAAATTCATCGCAGTATGTGAAAACTCTTCAATTGAGGATATATCCTTTTCTATTTCCTGGACTTACATTTAATTTATAACTCATTTGTAATTTCTGATACTTTTTTGTACAAATTTTGATGTTTTATTGCGTTAATACATCTTACCTAGTGGACAGATGCATTTGTCCGGCGCCTTGCCGGTCACGCCAAACGTTAGAAAAAAACGTCCTGAGCTGGGCTCTGGCCGGGACCGGTAGTGTCCTGTTCATTCGCCAGGTGGCTGTATAGCCAACCTGCTGGTATACTGCGCATGCTCGCGCATGCGCTCTTCCTCTTTTTGTTTGGCGCGTCCATTTTGTTAACGCTTGAAGTTTAAGAGAAACTTTTTTAATTTTTACTAGTGTTAGATTGGATATTTGTTTAAAGTGTGTTAGTAGTTTTGTGCTATATATATCATGGATTCACCAGGGGAAAAGAAAGGACAAAGGCGGGGGTCTTGTGGCCACGTTATGGCCGCCTTTGATTTGCACAAGAAATGCGCGCGTTGTCGCGATAAAGGCATTGGGGATGACCCTTGTGTTAAAGACAAACAGTGTAGTGTGTGCGATTCCTTCTCTGATGAACAAAAGGAGTTGATTTCTACCCCTTCTTACAGAATCAGAAAAGACCGTAAAGCAGGTATTTTAGTTTCCCCTAAAGAAGTTGAAGTCATTGCTTCCGTGGATTCTTCTGCGGAGCCAACTTTTACTGCCCCTCCTCAGAGTACATCTCATCCTGCCACTTTTGTTACAGCAGAACAGTTTTCTCTGATGAATGATAAATGGGCAGAGCAATTTGCACGTGTAGAAGCCTTGTTGAGTAGAGGCAATGTTTTCTCCACCCCCAAGATGGCGGTGAACCCTTCAAGTTCAAAAGCTGTGCCTTCTGAATCCCCCTTTATTGCCCCGGCTGCCCGGCCCACCGGTCCGGTGGAGTCCCCGGCAGTGCAGGAGGCCGTTGTTAAATCTGGGGAGGATAAACCTAAGAAAACTAAAGACAAAAAACATAAGAAGTCAGTCAAGATAGCTGATAAACCGGTTCCCTTGGATAAGCCGGTTCCTGCTTTGGGCACCTCCGGTCCGGAGAGTGTAACGCAGGCTACAGTACAGAAGAAAGCCCCTCCGGCATCTTCAGTCACCCTTACACCGGAAGATGACCAAGCCGGTTCTGCTGGTGACCTGTTTTTAGCTAAGCCTACAACTTCATCTTCAGCTTCTGCTTTCCCCGGTACATTCAATCTTCCACCGGAACCGGACGACATTGATTTTGATGACCCTTTGGCCGGTTCTGATGTGTCGTCTGTGCACTCTGACTCTGACGAAGGTGAGATTTCCTCTGATACTCTGGAACACCCTGAGCAAACCGAAGAGATGAACTACAGAGAAACTGTAAGGTCGGTTCGTTCCTTCATGGGGTGGACTCACATACCGGACTTTGAAAGTGACTTGAATGAGCCGGATAAATCCAATAACCCTTGGA
Organism: Sabellastarte sp. h YS-2021; assembly: GCA_964017235.1. Taxonomy (NCBI): domain Eukaryota; kingdom Metazoa; phylum Annelida; class Polychaeta; order Sabellida; family Sabellidae; genus Sabellastarte; species Sabellastarte sp. h YS-2021. The sequence goes on along the minus strand of OZ024929.1, from coordinate 18,773,295 downwards.
AGGGTAAGAATCCTAAAAGGCCTGCCCGTATTTCAGTTGAAATGCCGCCGGATGACTGGCTCTGCCAGAAGTTGGAGCGACTCAATACAGTTGTGGCAGAAGGCTACCCTTCAAGGGCCCAAGACTCGGCCGGACTGAAAAAAGACCAGTTTGTGAAGATCCCCAAGTCACAGGCAAGATGGTATCAGATGTATACCATTAAACAAGATGGCCCCCACAGACCGGGTAGAAAACTCTTCAGTTGGCATAATACAGAAGCGAAACTCAATTCTCAGTTTCCAAGGCTTACTAAGGCTTCGGCCTATCCAGCTGCAGGCCCTCCTTCTAGGCCCATTTCACAGGAATACCTCAGAAGGTGGGAGAAGTGCGCTAGGGAGAACTCATATATCGTTAACAATGCTGCAGGGTTCAACCGGTGCGCTAGTGAGTTGCAAGATAAAATGTCTAGTCATGTTGCCATGTTATGTTCCCGCATCAACAAGGGCAAAGCCCCTAAGGAAGTGTCTGGTGCCCTGAACGACCTCAAGGATCTTATGGCCTTTCACCAAAGTGTCTCTGTTGCCATGGGCACGGCTTTGCAACATCTCGCGGACAGTGTGTTTGTGCATCTTGCTAATCTTATCTTGATCCGACGTGATGCTTATCTAGAACATATGAAGCCTGGTGTCAAGCAAGATACATGGTTACATCTTAGAAATGCGCCAATGTTTGGCTATGGCCTCTTTCCCGACGCAGTCATTGCCACTGCTGAACAGGATATCATCAAGCATGAGGCTTCCGGTTCTGCTCTGAGACCCGGTCCGGGTGCTTCACAGCAGTCCGGTTGGAGGACAGCCAACAGATACCGGCCTTATGACAGAAGGGATCAAAGGTCTACCGGTACGGAACAAGAACAACAACCATGGAGGCAATTTAGTAGGCCTAGGAATAGAGGACGTGGCAGAGGAAGGGGTTCTAACCCTCGTTTCTCTCGTTCCAAGGGATATAAAGGTTTTAAATGACAATTACAGCATGTTTCCTCCCATTCAGAAATCAGTAAAGGTGGGGAAAACGTCAAAGTTAGTAAAGCAGACTGTACAACCTGTGGTTCAGGACAGTTTAAATGTTCAGACAATAGTCAAAGTTCCTTCTTTAAACACTGTTCCAAAACCTTCAAATCCTCTTGTATCTTGTCATGTTGCAACTCATGCTCAGTATGCAATTTCAAAAGGGCTTCCGCAAAAGAAAGGTATAAGACCCGTGGTGAAAAAGACAGAAATAAAGCTTGTCAAAGGTGCTTCTTTTGTAAATCATTGTCTTTCTGCCAAACCTGTTCCAAATGTCCCCAATGTTGTCAAAGAGTTGGGTGTAGGGGGGAGACTACAGACCTTTTGGCCAAAGTGGCAAGAACTAGGGGCAAATCCCAGGGTAGTCTCCATTTTGAAGGAGGGTTATACCCTACCGTTCAAAATGAGGCCCCCTTTGACACGGTTTCCTCTCATCACAAGTGGTTATGCAAATCCGGTAAGAAGCCGGGCTCTGTCAGAGGCCTTGGTTGCACTAAGAAAAAAGTTGGTAGTCGAAAAGGTGGTTGTACGGACCTCCCTGTCCTTTTACAACCGGTTGTTCTTGGTCCCAAAACCCAACAAAAAGTGGAGACCCATTTTGGACCTCAGCCAGTTAAACCTTTATCTCCAAACAAACACTTTCAAGATGGAAACACCGGAAACCATAAGGGTCTCCTTACAAAAAGGGGAATGGGTCACGTCACTGGATTTCAGCGACGCTTACTTTCATATCCCCATCCATCCCAGATCCAGAAAATACCTCAGGTTCTTTTTGAACAGCAAGGCATATCAGTTCACAGCCCTTCCATTCGGACTAGCCACGGCTCCGTTGGAATTTACCAAGGTGGTAAAGGAGGTGAAATTGTTGGCTCAAACAAAGGGTATAAGAATCCACCAGTACCTAGACGACTGGTTGCTCAGAGCCCCGTGCCCGGAAACCTGCCAACGAAATACCCAGACCCTCTTGGCCCTCTGCCGCGAATTAGGTTGGGTGGTCAACTTGGAGAAGTCAGAACTGGTACCCCAGCAAGTGTTCAATTTCGTAGGCTACCGGTTCGATCTCCTGACGGGACGGGTTCTACCCACGTCAGAGCGCTGGGAGACATTAAAGGCAAAACTTCTCTTGGTAAAGAACAGGGACTCCTGCACGGTCAGGCAGTTTATGTCCCTCATAGGTCTCTTGACAGCCACAGAGAAGCAAGTCTGGCTGGGTCGCCTCCGCATGAGACCAATTCAGTGGCATCTCAAACAGCATTGGCATGTACCGGAGGTCCTGGAAAAAGTGATTCCGGTTCCCCCGTCCCTGCACCCCCATCTGGATTGGTGGTTGGACGAAAAGAATGTACTGCGAGGGCAACCCCTACATGCCCTACGTCACGCTCTACAAGTTTTTACAGACGCCTCAAACGAAGGTTGGGGCGCTCACTTAGGAGAGGCTATAGCGCAAGGTGTTTGGTCAGAACCAGAAAGTCACCTCCATATAAACTTTCTAGAGCTGAAAGCAGTCTTTCTGGCCCTCAAGAGTTTCGAGCATCTCTGCAGGGATCAGGTTGTTCTCATAGCCACAGACAACACAACTGTGGTTGCCTACATCAACAAGCAAGGAGGTATGAGATCAGGCTCTCTCTGTGCCCTCCTGTGGAGACTTCTGGCTTGGTGCCATCCCAGAGGAATAATCCTGAGGGCAAGGCACATTCCGGGTCGCCTGAATGTGATAGCGGACAAACTATCCAGGCACAGTCAGGTGATCCAGACAGAATGGTCCCTGTCCCTACCAGTGTTCAATCGCTTGTTCTCCAACTGGGACCTCCCACAGGTGGACCTCTTTGCAACCCGGTTCAACCACAAACTTCCCCAGTTTGTGTCACCGGTGCCGGATCCGGCAGCCTGGGCTGTGGACGCCCTCAGCATACCATGGGGGAATCTGGATGTTTACGCCTTTCCTCCGGTCTCACTGCTCAATCAGGTGACGTCGAAGGTAATGGATCAGGGATGCTTAAGGATGGTCCTAATTGCCCCAGGTTGGCCCAACATGCCTTGGTTTTGGGATCTGGTCAATCTGTCCGTGCAGATTCCTTTCCAGCTCCCCCTTCGCAAGGATCTCGTGACTCAGCCTCTCAATGGCCTTCTTCACAAGAACCTAGCCAACTTAAATCTACATGCGTGGCTCCTAGAGCCTCCTGCATTCAAGAACAAGGGTTCACTGATGAAGTGGCAGCAAGAATTGAGGCTCCTCAGAGAAGTTCAACCAGAGCCGTTTATAAGTCAAAGTGGGCCATTTTTATCAAATGGTGTGACGCACATAAGGTGGACTTCCGGTCGCCCTCTGTGAACCAGATCGCTGATTTCCTGCTCTATCTGTTCAAAGAAAGAAAACTCCAGCCTAGCACCATTGACGGTTACAGAACTGCTATTGCGGACATGGTGGGAAATCAGGAGGTGAACATCAGCAAAGATGAAAACTTAACCCGTTTATTGGACAGTTTTCATAGGGATAAGCCCAAGGGCAGACGAGGGCTTCCTTCTTGGAATCTTTCCCTTGTCCTTCACCAGTTGACTAAACCTCCTTTTGAACCAATGAGGAAGGCTTCCCTTAAGCATCTGACCTTTAAGACAGTTTTTCTTCTAGCTCTAGGTTCAGGCAAGCGTAGAAGTGAAATTCATGCTTGGCTATTCAAGAATATACGGCACCAAGAGAACTGGAGTCAGGTGTCTTTCTATCCATCTCCCATGTTTCTTTCCAAGAATCAGTTGGCCAAAGAAGGCCCGGCATCTGTGGCTCCAGTAGTGATCCCGGCCTTGGCACCCTCCTTGGACAAAGAGCTTAAGGAGGATAGGTCCTTGTGCCCAGTCAGGGCCCTACGTTACTATCTAGACAGAACCAAGGATCTCCGCAAAGGGAAGGATCTGGTTTTTGTGTCCTTCCGGAAGAGCTTTGAGAAAGATATTGTTCCGGCTACTATCTCCTCTTGGATTAAACAAACAGTGCTCTTGTGCTACCAAGTATCCGATGAGGATTCCCACAAGTTGCTTCAAGTCAAGGCACATGATGTCAGGGCTTTTGCGGCTTCCAAGGCTTTTCAGGGAGGCGTGTCCTTGGAACAAATTCTCTCGGCCTGTCATTGGAAAGCCCACAATACCTTTACTCAGTTCTATCTGAAGGACCTAGCTTGGGCCGACTCGGACCTGTACCATCTGGGGCCCATTGTGGCTGCCCAACAGGTCCAGGCGGACAAATAAAGTCCCTCTTGGGGAATTATTGTGTATAGTGTACATAATTTCATAAATAAGTTTTCCCCTGGATTATCACGAGCCTAAGTGGTTCCAGGGAATTATTAGGTTATTCAGTTCCTGTTCGTCTTCCTCACTACGTGATGAACTCATCTCTCTCCTTCCCTCTGTACCCTCGGTTGAGTTGGTACAAGGAAATTTCAAAAAAGGGGGGGGGGGTGTTTTTTCCTAAGGACTGGTTTATTTAACCATGGCTGGAATCACCCCTTAGTATCTAGAGTTCTCAGGAATTCCCCTTCTTCTGCTACCCTCCTTCCACTGGGTAGTTATTCTGCATCTGTCCACTAGGTAAGATGTATTAACGCAATAAAATGGAAAATTTAATAGTAAATTAAATTTTTATAAGTTAATACCTTACCTAGTGGACAAGGGGATGCCCACCCTACCTGCCCCGCTATTCTAGTATAAGGGGAAATTCATAGGTAGACAACAAAAAGAGGAAGAGCGCATGCGCGAGCATGCGCAGTATACCAGCAGGTTGGCTATACAGCCACCTGGCGAATGAACAGGACACTACCGGTCCCGGCCAGAGCCCAGCTCAGGACGTTTTTTTCTAACGTTTGGCGTGACCGGCAAGGCGCCGGACAAATGCATCTGTCCACTAGGTAAGGTATTAACTTATAAAAATTTAATTTACTATTAAATTTTCCAATTTATCTTTTTTCTGTACTTTTAAATTATCTAAAATTTATGAATACTATTTTGCATATATTTGTCATGGTTTTAAAAAAATCTTTTGTGGAATGATAGCATTCGTAATAAAGCAGGAAAAGTATACAAGGATATTGGGTATGCAGTTTGTCTGTCTGTTTGTTTTGTGTTTATTTTTAAACTCTGACAACCTTTTTGTCTTGATTTCGATTTACAGAGAAACTTCTATCATTACAACTACAGTTTTCTGAATATGTACTTTCATACATTGTGTCCACTCTTGCAAACTTTGTTATTTCTTCATCGTTTTGTACTAAACCACTTCTTGTATTTTGTGACCATTTTATATCCAACTAAGATCTTGCACTCCCAATGAGTTGGGATAGTAGAACTTCCAATGTACTCCATTTTACGAATACAGTTCCCTCCCATTTTTTATGTCAGCTGACATTATGGCATCACTCTGCGGCGTCCGCGTACGCATCTGCGTCCACGTGAACAGCTTCTCCTCCCAAAACTACAAGGCCCAGAGACATACTGTTTTTTTTAAAAAGATACCTTATCTATCGAGGATGACTATTATTCAAGGCATGCAGATCTGTCTGTTTATCTGTTTGCTAGAGCCATTACAAGGGAGGTACCCCCACCAAAAGTGTGAAAATTTCAACACATTATCACAATTTTTTCATTGACTATTGCAGGGATTTCTCTCAAATCTTGCATATATGTACTACCCTACGAGTAGATTCCCTTGTGTAAGTATCAGACCTGGATCTGTCTTAATTTTTTTTATGAATTTTTTAAAGAATTTTTAATGCATTAAAATTCATGAAATCATGCACTAAGTCACTTATTTTTTCAGTGACTATTGCAGGGATTTCTCTCTTATCTTGCATATATGTACTGGGCTACTAATAGATTATCTTGTGTGAGTATCGGGCCTGGATCTTTTTAAATTATTTTTTTTTATGAATTTTTAAAATAATTTTTAATGCATTAAAATTCAGGAAATCAGGCACTCAATTTGAAAAGAATTGCATTTAGAGCATTTTGTTAAAATATGTTATTCAGCTACTTTTTTCATAGCTACGACATGGTGAGTAACTCGGGTGTCTATCCCTATAGCTAAGTGAGTAATGGCTACTTTCTTAGTTTTCAGTACCTTCCATAATGAGTAAAATCACTTGTAACTCGAAAACTATTGCATTTAGAGAATTTTGTAAAAATATGTTGTTCTGCTACTTTTGGGTCAGCTATAACATAGTAAAATTGCAGACCTGTAGGTCATTGTATAGCCGAGTAATAGCTACTTTGAGGTTATCACTGTTGAGTAAATTGCTTGTAACTTGAAAACTGTTGCATTTAGAATATTTTGTTTAAATATGTTGTTCACCTACTGTTGGGTCAGGTATAACATAGTGAAATTCCAGACCTGTAGGTCATGGCATAGTTGAGCAATAGCTACTTTGAGGTTCTCACTGTTGAGTAAATCAGTTGTAACTTGGAAACTGTTGCATTTAGAGTATTTTGTTTAAATATGTTGTTCATCTACTTTTGGGTCAGCTATAACGTAGTAAAGTTGCAGACCTGTAGCTCATTGCATAGCTGAGCAATAGCTACTTTGAGATTTTCTCTGTTGAGTAAATCAGTTGTAACTTGAAAACCATTGTGTTTACTAAGTAGAGAATTTTGTTTAAATATGGTATTCATCTGCTTTTGAATTAGCTATAACATAGTAAAATTGCAGACGTGTAGCTCATAGCATAGCTGAGTAATAGCTACCCTCAGGTTCTCACTGTTGAGTAAATCAGTTGTAACTTGAAAACTATTGCATTTAAGTATTTCTTTAACTATGTTATTCACTTACTTTTGCTTGAGCAAAATTAAAATTATTATTATTAAAATTGCAACCCTTTAACTGACTGCATAGCTGAGCAAAGGCTATTATAAGATTGTCACTGTTGAGTAAATCAGTTGTAACTAGAAAACTATTGAATTTACAGTATTTTCTTTAAATATGTTTTAACCTACTTTTTACAACAAAACAATTACCTTGTTACTTCTGAATACCATTTGCAGGGCACAACGTTTGAGTCCTTTTCTTCTGTCACTTCTACTCTGAAACTCAAAACACATAGTCAGCTGACATAGAGCCCATTCACGGGCACTGATTGCTTGTTTTTCCAATATCGTGATAACAGTAGAAAACATTTTTTTACTCTTCTTATCAACTTTTCATATCCAAACAAAATCCATACTCTTACTGTGTGTGCTACTGACAGAGGTTCTTACTGTGTTTTGTGTATTTTTTTTCAGGTCACAATCTTTTTACGGTTACTTTTTATTTAAAAACATGTTTGAGTAAGGTTTCAAATTATAATGTTGCATTTTGTTTATTTTTTAAGATTTTTATGTTTTCAATTATTATTAAAATCTTTTTTTTTTTATTCAGTCAGGGTCTATGTGTATATTTTCAGATTACAGACAAAAACAAATAAAATTTGGATAGGCCTTGCTTTGGTGATGACTGTCAAGTATACAATGTGAATCTTGTTATTGTACTTGAAACTTGCATCTGATCTGTCCCTCAGAAATGACTGACAAATTGACCGAAATTGTGTGACAAATTGACAAAGGGACCTAAAAGTATAACAAACTAGAAAGCACTAGTGGAGCGCAAACCTCTACCAGTAGGTGAGGTGGGGCAAAAATTCTGAAAATTCAGGATTTTTTGGTATCCAGAATGTGATAGGGATCTATCCCCAAGTTTAATCACTTCTTTGATTAGATAACTGTTCATTATCTTGGAAGTTATCATAAGCACAGAAAAACTATATAAACAGACAAAAAGACAAATGAAACTACACAAAACAACCTCCTGGTGTATGTAAACATGGAATTGTCCAGTGGTGCATGTCCCATACTTAGGTTTGTGTCTGTTGTTCAAAACAAATACCAGTTATTGTACTGTTGAAACAGCGGTTGAAACATTACAGCAGCGTGCTAGTATATTTTAATTTTAATAACATGTCATTGTAATGAGAGCATGTCCTGTTTTGAAAATAGAATTACTGTTATTTTTCTCAGCATATTTTTGGATTTTTGATTTCCTTTGTTTCACTTAAACATCTTTGTGCTATTCCTATGTAGTTTTGGTTGTCTAGACTACAAACTCCATATTCCTTAATATAAAGAATCTTAAAACATTACTGTTTGAAAGAAAAATAAGTTTCTTCCCTATAAAGTGACAATAAAATATTTGGTGTCTTGAAACAATTGGATATTTAAAGGAAATCAACACTTATCTGTCATCCCCTAAGGCTATGGATTCCAGTCTCCAGTATAAACTTCAAGCGATAAAATTGTAAATCAATTGCTTGTCAATTCCATATACATAACAGTGCAGACTCTTGTTTCATCAGTTAGTATACATTAAGTATAACACGATTAGCCTAATTTGGTCACCAAGTAACTGCTAATGTATTATATGTCGACAAACTGGTTAACAATTTGCAGTTGTGTAGTATCTTTGAGGAAAATACGAATATGTCAGATTTATATACGCTGCCCATGTTAACATTGCAAACAGTATGGTAGATCTTGAGGTGCTGGAAAAATAGAAAATTCATACGTCAAGTTGTTGCATAATTTACAAAGAAAAATTTATTCTATATTTTAAGATAAATATGGACATAAAATGCTTTGTAAGTTAAAACTCCCAACATAAAGAATTTTAACTATCGCATAGTTATAAATTAGGTACAGTAAAAGCCAATATGTAATACACAATTACACATGTGAAAAAAGTTAATGGGACCTAACAATTTTGATACTTGGTAGTGCCTTGGTAACCTTATATTCAGGTACTGTAGTTAATTTTTGTAACCTTGGTATATGCTGCGCTCTAGTCAACACTGAAAGTGCCCATTATGAAGTGACCTATATATTATCTTAAAACTTTAAAATTGACAACCTGAAAATTATTGGTGCCAATTACTCTTAAAAAATAAGTTGACCATTAACCTACTTTAGTTGCCTTGACCATTGATACTTCTTAGTTGTTATTGTAATGGCCTAAATTGTTGTGGATTTTTAACAAGACCAAGGGAAAAAGGAAATTTTATTTACTGGGTCCAATTAAAGTAAAGTGTTTGTGTAGGTCTACAAATGGGACACTGACGCCACAATTCCTAAGAGAAATTGTTTTTGTTTTCGACTAGTCAATATCTGGCGAGAGAATGGGCCAAGGTATCACACATAGAAAGGTGACTGTATAAATTATCTTTTTAGGTTAAATACAGTTATTTTTGAATTACCAAGATAAATCAACTTTGAAAAAGTGGTAAAAGGAAACATTACTGGCTTTTATAGAAGATACAGTGCCCAATAGTTATGTGTTCAACTCCCAGAATTTATTTTAGTTTCAGTGAAGTGATTTTTTTCTTGAAGATTATGGTTTTGACTCTTTCCCAAGACTTTACAGTGATCCATTTTTTTTCGTGCATTCTGCAGTTTCATCAAAATTTGTCTGTTTTGCATGTGATGTTTTTCTTCTCTTTCTCTCCCTTCTTTTTTTATTATCAAAAATCTAAATAAGTCGCATCACTGCATGGATTACCGCCAAGTTGTCAAGATATATTTATCCCCCACAGAAACTCCAACTTGTTATATGTTGGTAATGATTGTTGCCATGTCAGTACTTTATGTGTTTCTTTACAATAATTGATGATGTGGGTACTTTCACTTTTCACAAAAGGGCTTTTTTAAAAAAAGGAAACTACTTTATTTTTTCTTTTTCAAGTGAGACGTTATTTGTCAATGTGTACCAGGATGAATTGTTGCATGTTTTTCTGTGTGCTCTGTTTTTGCCAATTCTGCTGTCATTAATTGCTGACATTTTAAACAGCATGTATTCCGGGCCCTTTATTGTGTGAACTGAAAATTAGTGTGCGTTTTATGAATAAATGGCAACGTCATTTCAATTATTACGTATTGACCAATTATAGACAAAAGCATTTTATGAGTTTTTTTCGTTACCAAAGGAGGCTTTGTGAAACTGTACTTAGAAAGGAAATTCATATTTGGAAATAGGGAAACACATTATAATACTTTAAAAGAGTTACTGTTTATGGAAAAATATACCCCAAGTTTAGAAGTTTTTGTGCACTTCCATATAAGGTAATAAACAATGTTACGTTTAATTGGAAAATGTTTTGAGATTTTTAGTTCTTTATTCTTCCAACAACCTTTTAAAGGCAAGGTGTTTTGACCTAAGGGTTCCCAGTTTTTAATGTATTTCCAAATTAGGGAAATAAACATTGTGTTTCAATTATTTCTTAATACAAATTCAAATAAATTAATTTTGCTATATGAGAAAATTTATATTTTTGGAAGTGTATAATATTTTTGTGGGAAAAGACATCACCAAAGATAATAGTTATGACTATAATAGTTGTTGCAGCACGAAGTTATATGTTTGTAGAAAAATTACAGGAAATGTTCATGTATGAAGTTCTTTTAAATTATTTTGTCGACAGCAACAGTTTTCTTGTTATTTTTCCCAGCAATTATATCATGAATTTACTACTAGTTCTGGTGTGTTGCAGACATCCAGTAATCTCTAAGACTTAAAAACTTTAGATCTTGTATATATACTAGTATACAAGAACAAGTCTTTTTTGCATGTTCAGTGATATACTCGTACATTTTTTTTTGTATATTTATTGCATCATATGGAATTTAGCCCGTTAAGGTATGTATGCACATCCTCTTTATCTCCTGTTACTTTCATGAAGCAAAAGCACTCAGAGAGTGCATACCTCAAACATCGCTCAAAATCACCAATATTGCTTATGAGTGCAATAATAGAAAGTCCTTTAAAGAATTCCTGGATCTAGACTGTGATCCAGATCAACACCAAAATTGAAGTATCTGTCTCTGATGACATTATGGACATTTTCTGAAAATGTCATCAAAATCTGTCCATAACTTTTTTCAGTTATAATGCAAATAAATGGACAACACATCCTGCCATAAACAGAACCATGCAGTAAGACTAAATGAAAATACCAGACATTCATTTGCCAGTAGTACTATTTGAATATTATTGCACAACATCATATATTTTAGTTGCATGTAAAATTCTAAGTTCCATTTTCTTGTATACCAACTTTCCTTCTTTTTATTTCTTAAGACTAAATTATATATTAATTGGAAATACAAGTAACCCTTAGCTCTCATTCATGTAGATGCTATAAATTGAATCTTATATTTTGTGTATTGCAACAAATTTTGAAATGTCTGTGAGTGGAGGAAGAAAATATATTATTCTGTTTAAAAACCAGCTAAGTTTCAAAATCTTTTAAAAACAAGTATTTCAATATTCCCCCCAAAGACCGTGAGCAAATATTTAATCAGAGTTGTTTTGCAAGTTGTTTGTACTTTGTAGCATCACCATGTAGACACTGTATTGGTTTTGTTTGAATGGACAAGTACAACCACACCATAAGAATGAAGTCATGTTAAAGGCTGGCCTCCATTCTGGTGTTTCAGAAACGGTTGCAGGAAAACGTTTTGCAAATATTTCACATCTTCTGTCCTTGCATTGGCCACAGAGGAGAATGAGCAACATTGTATGTTGTGACTTTATTTTTGTGATTTTATGTTTTTTTAACTTTTTTTCTCAGGCCGCTGGTAAAGGACCATCCCACCTCAAGCATCTGTTCCAAACCCTATGCTATCGTGACGCGGCTCAACATCCAGAAGGCTGTGGGACTAGAAAAACTGCAAAAAGTCAAAAGTAAGACCTGGGACCAGTATCTCATGGTAACAATCCATCACTAGGTAGATATTATGCAGAATTATTTTACAGTTGACAATTTATTACCACGGAGGAAAAGCCTGATTGATCTAAAGTGTTATTGGGCTGTAATTAATGTAGAATGCAGTAAACCAGAAACCTATTTGCAGACTGAAAGAGACTGATCTGGTTATGTTTCGTTTTCTTTTAATAAAAACGGGTTTCCTCAAATATTTATTATTTTACAAAGTTTACAAAAATATACATCTACAACAAATATTTCACAGTATTTTATAATATTCTATCAATGTATCATATATTTTGTCCTCAAAAGTCTCAAAAAGCACATCGCGGTTCATTATTTATATGCGAGTTATAGCTCATGTATACATTTGAAAACTTTCGTCATGGCATTTACTAAGTCAAACACATTTGGTTTTTCACCAGATTTCTGGTTTCACTAACTGGTTCTAAAATTCAAATTCAACCACAACACTAGCTATAATTCTGCACGAAGTCCAACCACTGATGAATTGTTACTGTTCTGTTATAATAGATGTTAACTTATGTTTAAATTCACTCTTAAAAGACACTCTGTTGTGGGCGATATTTAGACCGACTTTGTACAGCCTTTCTTTCCAATAATTTCCTCTTCTTGACCAATCAAAATTGTGATACAAGCATGTTGTATTAGAATCACTAACGTTCATAGAATACTCTCCTAAGAATTTTCTTTGGAAGTGGGAATTTTATATATTAAGCATAAAACAAAATGAGAAATTTGTAAGAATAAGAATTTATTGCTTGAAAAATTGCGTATAAATTTTGTAAAATATCTTTCATTTTGGTTCAATGTTGGTAAAAAAGGGATTGGTTAATGTCTTACAGAGATATTTCCCATTTAAAATTATGCTCGTGTAGAGCTGCTATTACATTTTCCCCATTGGCAAGCGAATCAAATGCTGCAATTCACTTGTTTCATGACCCTGGATCTTGGTTTTTGTCTTTGCAAATGGTCAGATTACTAAGAGTGGAGCTGAAATTAATTATAGTAACAGAACATAAGGTTGCCAAAGCACTAGCAAGTGCCAGTTTAATTGGACAAGTTAACTGTTTTCTTACGTATCCTCAAACCACCAGTTACAATGCGCCTAAACAGAAAATGCAACATTGAGCAAAGAATTGACCCCCACATGCTACAGTTCGCTTAAGTATCATAAACTATCAATGCACCTCTTTATGAAGTTTAAACCAAAAAAAAAAAAAAAAGGAAAGAAACTTCAATTGTTTTTGGCATCTTCAAAATCAGTCATATCTGTATTCACGAGAGAAAGCACTTCCTATTACCATGCACATGAAGAGGTTTTTTATCATATAAATTATGGTTGCCTTAAAGTCTAATTTCAAAGTAAATAATGAATGAGTAGGTATAATAATTTTTTGGTTAATCCAAAGTACAACAAATTAGGAGTGAAAAACTTTGATTTGGGGGGGGGGGGGGGGGGGGGTTATAAGATCTACATAGCCTAAATTTTAAGACATTATGCTCAGTTGTATTAAGATATACCTGTTTCTACCAGATTTCTAGCACAAACCAAAAAAAAAAAAAATAGAAGCAGGATTTATTTTTGACACATCAACTTCTCGGATTGTGGCAAACATTGGTTCATTAACACATGAAAAACAAAGATTAGAGTGGTGCACGATAAAAGGAAGCACACGAAAGTAGGAAGTGTGATGATATATCATCACTAACCTCTGTGCTTTTACACAATCATCAGAATTGATAATATTTTGAGTTAAAACCTAAAATTTAAAACATTCTATGTATATATTATATTTTAAAAATACATGGATAAAATATAGCATTTATTAGCTGATAACCCGTAAGTTTCTGTGAATTTTTTGCTTTTCTTAAGCACCGTGAAATCTGCAATATTTACATCATTATCATGCTCCAGTTTACATCATGTACATCTAACACTTGTAGTATTTTCCTTGAAGGTGCTCTATATTAGAAACACAGGGTGTATCCAGTCATGGAAAACCTGGAAAAGCCATGGAATACCATGTTTTTTTCCAGGCCTGGAAATTTCATGGAAATTGACTCCAGCTTTTGGAAAATTCATGAAAAGTCATGGAATTAAAAGGCATCCTCTCGCGAAACAGCGTTGTTCCTTTCTGTCCTCCATCATTTTAATACAAGGATACATTTATGTAATCAGATCAAATTTGGTGTCTTCCATATCTTCCTGTATTATGAGTGGAACCTTGTGGGTGCTTCTTGTAGGCAAAACCGGTGGGAGCTCATGGCCTCGGTGGAAGCTCATGGCCTCGGTACATGTCTCTTTCATGCCACGAAGCATGTAAAAGGTCCTTGATTTTAAAGCTTTGGTCATGGAGAAGTCATGGAAAAGTCCTGGGAAAAAGTATGGAAATTTAGTGGATACACCCTGGAAACAGTTAACTAACCAGTCCACAGATAATGCAAGCAGTAACCCAGCACCCAAATTATGCTAATCATTTCAGCCTCAACTAACAGGTATAATAAAGAAAGTATTTCACTCTGATTGTTTCATTGTTCTTTTCTTTCCAGCAATGGACGGCTATGCAGTTGTGAAGTGTGAGGGTGAAACGATGAAATGTCCAGCAATCAGAAACACCGACAGTCCTGTGTGGGAATTCAAGGTCATTTTCTACAGGAAGCAACCGGCACTGAAAGCCATCACTATTGATGTAAGTCATAAGTAGTAACTCATGCAGGTCATAGGTAAGCTAAAATCTATCAAGGGTGATCAAAGTTATAAGTAGTGACTTAAGTCATGAGTAACAATAAACCATGATTATTGATGTAAGTTATATTGTTAGCCATGTAACCTGAAGCTAACACTGTCAGGTAATTTATCACTAACCTAAAGCTATTGCGTGGTATGTAAGTTGTATCAGTACGTAAATGCGTCACTATTTATGTAAGATGTAATTTAGTCATGTAAGTCATAAGTAGTAAGTTGCTCATTAAGTTGTAAGTAACTTTAACCAATCACCATTGATGTTTTTATAAGTTATTCATCTAAGTTATAAGTTACCTAAAGCCATTTTTGTGGGAGCAGCTATTACTCTCATAATGGTCATCCAATGCCTTATTAACAGTATACAGTGACTATACCTTCACCAAACTCCTTTTGTCAGGCTACACCAGTCCACTTTGATATACTTCCACTGGTGACCTGAACCAGTCAAGATAAAACAAGGCCAAAATGTCCAGAGACATAAAAAAAAAAAGGAAAAAAAAAAAAAAAACACAGAAAAAAGGGGGAGCTCTAGAAGCTGAACCTTTTTGAGAGCTCTAACTTTAGAAAATAAAACGGTGAATGAATAATGCAAGAGTAATATGATTAAATGTCTTTTGTCCCCCACAGATTTACAATGAAAACATGATCAGTGATGACCACTGTGGCACTGCGACCATAGAACCAGAGGAGAATGGATCCGAAGAGCCCAAAGTTCTCGAACTGGATCTGTATGGAAAAGGCAAAGAAGGCAAAGGGAAGGAGAAAGAGTTACAGAAGCCGGGAAAACTCTACGTAGAAATCAAGTCCAGCGACGATCTTGACTGTTTTTAAAGCAGCAAATCTGAACTATATGATAGTCCGTCCTATCGGGGGTTTTTAAGCCTAATGTATCATGTTGCCTGTGTCTTTTGGGGGGACTAATTTGCACTTTTTCCTGGCATTAAAATGAAGCAATTTTTACTTTTATTGCATGAAATAGCCTTAGTTTACCCTCACTAATGCTTACGTATTGGCGGGACTTTTACAACTTTTTGTTATTTTTTATCAAGCATTCAAGATTATAATTGGTAGAAGTCATGAACTTAATTTTTTCAAATAATGGCAGGGAAAAGTAAGATAGTCAAGTCTTTGGGGATCCTAATGTGACATCTATATATTTGTGTGTTATTTTTATTTCCCATTTTGACACTTGTAAATAGATGCAGATTACATTTTAAATATCTGTGTGATCATTGATTGAATAGTTTTCCATTAATAAGAACATTACATTAACAACTAATGAAGTGTGAAAAAAAGAATAAGAAATTCAACCTGAAAAAAAAGACATTAACAAATTAACTGAAGGAAAACAAAAAGTCATGAGACGTGTTTCCTTAAAAATTGATAAGTATTATTTTTATATATGGCCCAAATATCTTTTGGTAGTTTTGGTTTCAAGATAAATCATAAAAATTTGACTTTTTTTTTTTTTTTTGAAAGTACGATAGATTATTTTTGTGGTGTACAGACAAGCCGAGGCTTAATGGACTCCGTGTTGAAATTCAGCCAAGGCCTGCATGTGTTTTCAAACATTCAGGGAAAAATATAGAATGGTAATTCATTCCCTTTCACCTAATTTGGCCTTTCTCTGGTATCAACGTATAGTAATTATGTTGTTTCTGTTTTTGTTGATTTTATTTTGTTATTTTTTTTTGTATGTAAAATGTACAGGGGGAACTAAATGATGAAAGACATATATATTATGTTAACGAGATGTTAAGCATTACGTTAAGTGCTATGGCTGTTTGTATATGGTACAAATAATTTTATATTCAATTGTCTGTTAAAGATTACCCAGTCTGTTTTCAAGATTGTTTTGTTTTTGCAAAGAAGGTTTAGGTTTTAAGTATTATAGAAGTGAAAAATGACCCTTTTTGTCCGTCCATTTAAGTTTTGAACAATTGTGTCATTATGATAGTAGGTGTTGATTTAAGATTCCACCTTAATTTCAAGTCCCATGAACTAGATTTGTTTTGTATTAAAGTTGTTTATGCAAGATTGAATATTATAATTGTAATTCACCATTATAATGACATGTAGTTATAGTATTATTTGTAATTAGTAACATAATTCAGTAATCTGTACATGGAGGTTTACCTGTAATTGAAATCCTGAAAAATTGTAATTGACAAAGAATGTTGAGGACTGAATCCCAAAAGAACACCAGAAGAAATATTTCCACTAAAACAGGTATTCCAGATAGGGCTGGGAATGAGTACAAATCCGTCTACACAAGTACATCAAAAATATCTGAGTATAGGTAGGAGTACTTTGGTAAATATTCAAGTATGCAAGTTGGTTTTTAAAAGTAAAGAACAGAATAAATATATTTTGCCATAAAAGAATACCTGTCCAATTTAAAACCTTTATATGTATATCCTTGGGAAGGTTCTACATAACAGGGTAAAGTTCTGATGGGAAAAAAAAAAGATCTCAAATAGAACAGCAATATTATTTTAGTTTAAATTGGAATTGTGCTTTACAAATTTCTTCTTATATGGGTTAATTGTATGTGTAATTTATGTGACGCTTCCCTAATTATTCCTGTTTACTAAATCCAGAATGTTCTGCTATTGTCTTTAAGCATATAAGTAATTTAATGTAGGTTGACATTTTTTATCAGGAATTTATGTTGTGTTAAAGAAGAAAAGGAGACAAATTTGCACAAAAAAAAATTTAAAAAGAAGTTAATTAAGAAGTAATATTTAATTAAGAAGTACCCCCAGTTACCAAGAAAGCAGTAGTGACTATATTATTAATTATGCAAGAAGTTTGTTGACTGAATTCATTGAAGTGAAAACATGACACAGAAAGATCCTTTTTCAACTGATAGTGTTATTATAATAAAATGGAAGTCTGATGGATAATCAAATTCAAAACAAAAGTAACAATAATAATAATAACAAATAAAGTAACAAAGAGGTCAATATTCTTTTGGGACGAGTTTATGGATGTGCAGTTTCCTGTATCTGTCATAGCTATAACTATAATGGTGTGCGTTTACTGGGGAATTTATGAAGATGTACAGTTTGTTGTCAGTAACATTGTATTGTAATGCTTAAGAAACCAGGATTATTCAAAGCTATATCTTTCTGTGCATTTGACAAGATTGATTTATTTTCTATGTTCATAGATACACAGCTATTTTTTCTTTTAAGTTTGTTTTTGTTGGGGTACTTTCTGACTCCATGAATGAAATGGTTCAGAGATATTTTCCGTTAGGAATGATAAACAAGATGTCCTAATTTTATTGTCGCAAAATTTAAAACCAGGATTTGTATAGGCTATGAAAGTAAAATATAATTTTTGTGTCAATTTGGATAAATCTTCAATATGTAATTTATAGTGTATAAGTGGAAAGTTTCACAAGGCGTTAATTTAAGCTGTTTAAAATAATCACCTTGGACAGTGACAATTAACCCCCTGTGATATTAGAGATATATATATTTACCTTTCAAATAAAATCCCACCATTAGTGAAAATATATATTCTAATGAACTTTTCAGAAATTTGATGGTGGTGCATTTTTCTTTCCTAGCTCAACTTGGTATATAAATAACGCTTAAATTTAAAAAGTAAAATGACACCTTTCTTTTGCAGTGTTTTGTTATCATCACATTTCTTATCAAAACTTATTAACTCGGGTTTAGTTGTGTGCCAATGTCTTAATATTCCAAAGTATTGTATAATATTTTATATATTAAGTATAATTGTTAATACAGTTAAACCTCAACTATGTAACCATATGTTTCCTGTATATTCTGTATTTTATAAACTAGCTTGTATCCACTCTCCATAATTTGTATTTCCTTGTAATGCTGAAATGCCTCCCCAGTTCTATAAAGTCTTCTTTCACTTGAACATAATACATGGTAATGTGACAGATTACTGCTTGACTACAAGACACACATCTATACCGTCATGTAACCATGTCATGTGTTCTATATGACTTTAGATATGTCAGGTAACTAATATACAAGGGCAAATAAACATCGCTATGGATTTGTCAGTGATGTCATGGTAAAAGTGACATCACAAGCCCAATCATTGGGAGTTGTGATACAGAACTGAGAACCATGTAGATGAATGTCCTCCCCCTGAACTCCCCATCCGAAGCATCTCTTTTTAGGGATGATCACATTGGCCTGGAGTGACTTGGAGGAGAAACTGTTTTACCAAAAAGTGCTCATCATACACTGTAGTGATGTATGTTATTTTGGGGGATCGCTATTGTTACGTGGGATGAGATGTACATGTAAAACAAGAAAATGATGGATTCTCCTCTGGGTCAAAGCTGGTAGTGCTTTGAGCCTGTGTGCAATCTTTGGATTACAGAAAAAAAAGTAATTTATTTTGTACAGAAATACTTGAACATAATCTTTAACTCTCCCAGCCTGTTCAGATAACCGAGGTTGAATTGTCATTCCTACAAATTAGCATACATTTTCCCGATATGACTTACTGTTCAGTGTGTTATTTTCTCCTTTTTTTTTTTTTTTGTTTTTTTTTTTTTTGTTAGTTACTCATTTTATGTGACATACGCTCCCGACAGCTGATATATTTTTGTTGTTGAATCTTTTGTGAGTTGTAATTTCAACATTTTTTTTTTTCAAGTGTCATCAGAGTTTGAGCTTGTATTTATCACACTGTATAAATATATAAGTGGTAACTTTGGCTGGGAGAAAATTTCGCTAATTTTCGTATCTCAAAGAGGTTCGCTACAAGTAATTTTCATAAGGTAGACAAATCTGGACAAATCAAGCCTCTTTTATTGACAAAATCTAACCATTATTTGAACAGATTGAAAGTTGTAAAGTACATGTAAAAAGTACAATTTAAGTAGAAATTGTGTAATTGAAGTGCAGTGGAGCTCTAAACTCCCTCTAATTTGCCAGAAATTTTAGATAACAAAAGTAACTTTCAGTAAAACAAGCACCCCAGGATAGGACTTATGAAAGGACTCAAAACTCCAATTTTGTCTGAAATCATAGATTTATCTGAGACTCCCAAGATTTTTTTTTTTTTTTTTTTTTTTTTTTTTTTTTGTGCTTAGTTGGCATTCACTAAAGACTTCAGTCTGTGTTTCGGCCTAAATATACAATAATTAGGGCTGTGACTTAGGATTAAGTTCGGAAAAAAATTTCAGACAGCTTAGTTTTTGTCAGGAAGGCAAGACCTCTTGTGAATCTATCCTTTGGTGAAGCAGTATATGCTATTGCTTAAATGTTAAACAGAAATGTCTTACGTGACATTGTCCTAATTAAATGAGTTTAACCATATATTTGTTTGGATGAATGTCCATATAATTTATACATGTACTATATAGATTTTCTTGTGTAGTTTAAAGTACATGTGATTTCAGAGTACATGTCTGAAATACTCTGAAGTTTTAGCAGTATTAGCCATGCATGCTGTATATTGCTAATATCAATGTATGTTCCACTCTGCAAAATGTACCTACTTGCCTTGGTAATTTGACATAATTTAAGCAAATAAAATTCCTCATTTGTAGTTGTTACATGTAAATTAGGGTTGATGTGATTCGTTAAAAATGAGCATTGACACAAGTTATATATATACTTTAGATGAAAAGTAAATGTCACATTAGTTAATTACTCAAAGTGCTTTTTAAGTGGGGATAATACATTTTCTATATGAAGTTGGAGCCCCAAATCTCGCAGTGATCAATCAACACAGAACTTGGAAATCACATTCTGTATCATCTGTGCTGAATGGTTCCAATTTATTGATTTACTTCATATTTTTACCAATTTTATGCTTGTGCCAAATTACTAAGCCAGGTAGTTTAGCAATCAGACTATAACTAAATATAAGCCATTACAGGTATTAATTTTATCCATAGCAGCCAAAGCTTATCGAAAAAATGTGGCCACAATTAAATTACCTCATACATGTTTCATAATTAAATCAATACATTTAAACAGACATATATATATTTATAAAACATCTGTTTTGTTTTAAAAACAAGGGGTTGGTTTTTACTGCAGACAAAAAGTTATGTTAGTTTAATATGTTGCACTATTACTCATATTGTAATATGTATTAAATAATAGTATTTTTCTAGTGTGTGTAAAATTTGTCTCTTTGCATGAATTTCAAGCGTGTAACTGTGCTTTTGCAATTTTTGTTCTTTTGGGAAATCGTAAATGTTTTTCACTCACTATAGTCATGTTTTTTCTGGAGATATAAATACATATGAGATTAGTGAAAGCCTGCATTATTGGGGCTGAATATGGAACGTTGATAAGTATGTGGATCTAATTTTGTTGAAATTTTTACTTTGAACCTCAACACAAACAGTATTTCATATATTTTTTATGTTTATAGCTAAAATAATAGGTGTGTTATCCCTTTATTATTGTACCAAATATTATTCCCCCAGTATTTATGCAAATATTTAAAATATTACTTTTTCTGTCTCTAATTGATGAAAACCCTTGAATCAGTTTATGGGTCTATTTTGACGCCTGACTGAACCCCTAGTTGTTTCAAATGCACCATGTATAGACTAATTTTCACCTGAGAGTTTTCATTTTGTTAAAAGTGTCCAGTATCTTTCATCAATGGGCAGTTATTCCACTCAGTGATTATGACCATATATGAAAGCCCTTTTTTTACCTGTGTTTAAGTCTTTCGAAATTTTGATTCCCTTAAAATTAATTCTCTCCGATTTCAAATAATAAAAATGATCTTTTCTTGGGCAAGAAGTTTATTAATGAATATGCTAGTATATCAGTTCAACAAGTACATCAGTGTGTAACTAGTAGATGTGCATCCATGTTATAAATGAGTTTTTATTGACGGTCGAATTTCTGGTAACTGCAGTTGAACTCTGTTTAGTGGAACCTCAAGGAATCAGTAAGATGCTTTACTTAATCAGGCATTCTGAATAGTAGGGTTAATCTCACTGATAAATGTCCCTTCAGGAACTGATGTTTATATCCTCTTAAAAAGAAATTCTACTTAACAGTGCTGTTAAAGAGGTTTGACTGTAGTGATGCTATTACATTTGCTGTGATATAATTGTTATTGTATACTGTTGCGAGTCATTTTACTGTTTGTTGTATGCCATTTATTCTATGAGATTTTTTCCTGTATATCTATCTATCTGTGATATATTTAAAGCTAACTTATGAATGATTGATTTATCATACTCTTTATTTATAACTAACTCAAGCAATATGCTTTGTTAAACTCTTTTTTGCTCACTAAAAAAAATGATAAACTTCCATACAGTTTAATCCAAGTAATTAATTTTGAGTGCATTTTAATTTTTGTAAACAGGGCTTAAAAGGATATTACCATAGTAACGTTGAATTGAAATTGTTTAGTACTGATCAGAGATTGACAATATTGCCAAACCTTGTATGAGTATGTTATGCTGTTAACAGATTTTAACATTTTCATCAATTGTAAATTCAATAATTTCTGTGATAAATATTAGCCCAAGGCAATGTTAGTTAATAACATTCCATTTTACTCTATTTACAGCACTCTGTTGTAAAGGTTATAGAGTTTTCTTTAGGATAATTTTATATGAAACTTACATATTAATCAGTGGGTTATTAAGAAATTGGTTGTACAATTTTTAATTTTGTGCCATGTGGTTATCATGTACAATTTGTATTTTTGTGCCATATAAAATGAACATCTGGGTATACACATTGTTTTGTTTTAATGTTAGCAAATATTCATCTTTGCACTTGTGTTTGAATGACGCCTGTCATTCTTATTGTATACTATCCCTGTCTAACTTTTTGCTGGAATAAAAGCATTATTGATTGTTGTCTTTTAACAGTGTCTATTACTTTAAACCGAAGAGGATCTAGAGCTGATTAGGTTTGGGGAGTATCTTTTGCCATGGCAATGCTTTTACATTTTATGGGGTCTTAAACTGTGTCAGTGCTCTACAGGCAAAATCTATACACATCTATATAAAATCTGTACAAATCTGCTGCAACATCACATTAATTTTCTTATTTGTTTTCACATAAGTTCGACTGATCACCGCCGCCGCCGCTGGATTATGGTCTCCCTTAAATAACTTCTTGGGCTTTCAAATTTTTCTTACCTTCTTATCTTTCTTTAAAACTATAGGGGCGGAAACAAATTTTTGGGATACTTTCAGGAGGTTTTAAGCTTTACTTAAGGTAACCTTAAGCGTTTTTCCAAAACATCCCATCATCGCTTTTCAGGAAAAAAACACACACACCAGTGCTATAAAATTTACCATGTACATTCTAGACTAAATTTCGCAGGTCAGAAAGGATTTTCTCATCAATCGGACCATAGATGTCTGAATGGGAGACATTTGATTTTCGTAAATTTTTTTAAAATGGGTACCTTGTATCTCAAAAACTTACAGGATTTTGGCGTTTTGTTGGAATAACTTATTCAGCTACTTTTTGATAATCTTTCACAAGCTGAAGTTTTAGCCCTGTATCTGTAATCTAAAGGTCACCTTAATGTCATATATATTAGATTTACCAAAGGATTATTTTAACTTTATGGTGACCATAAACTGTTAATATTATTGGAGCTATGCCCCATCCCCCCCCAAAGTCATAAAACTGGAATGAAACTGTCTGGCCCCTTTATTTTTTCATTTTTTTAAAATCTAACATATATTGATATTGAGGTAGCTCAAAAGAAGACTCTTACTACCGAATGATTTAAATATTAATAATGTTATGACCATCTTAAACTTAAAATATAGGGGTTTTCAGCCCTAAGCTAAGTTAGTGTTTACATTTTTAAAATAAAACTTGGCACATTTATAAAGGTTGCCAGAAAGGACATTCTGATTTTATGGTCACCTTAAAGTCCTAATATGAATGAAGTTATGGTCTCCTTACAGTGAAAAAAGGAAGTTTTCAGACTACAGCTATCTTATTGTTCAACTGACCTCAGCTAAACTTTGTACACTTATAAATGATGACAATAGGGGCATTCTTATTTTCTGGTCATCTTAAAATCCCAATATTAAAGAACTTATTGCCACCTTGCAGTGAAATTATGGAGTTTTTCATCTCCAGCTATCGTATTGTTCAGCTCACCTCAGTTAAATTTTGCACACTTGTTAAAGATGACAATTGGGACATTTTTAGTTTCTTTCCATCTTGGACTTCCAATACAAGTATAGTCGTGGCCATCTTGAAGTAAAAATGAGGGTTTTCAGCTGCCAACTGACTTACTGTTCAATAACATCAGTTTAACTTAACACATTGATTAAGCTTCAGGAAGATTTTTATGACCTTTTTACTTAAAATTCTTGTATTTCAGAGACTTTGGCCATCTTAACATAATAAATATATACTTCTTTCTCCCACCCCATTTATTTAAAGACTTTTTAAAACCACACCTGGCACTTGTATACCTCAAACAAAATTTATGTTATCTGGCAAAGCAGTTTATGAAGTTATGGCATCTTCGAAAAATTAGGTATTTAGCATGCACTGATGTGAATATTAACGTATTGCAGCTGATCAATATTTATATAATACAAATTCCCAATTTTAGACACATTAAAAAATCACACATTCCTCTGATTCCATTTTTGTGGAATTGTGTGGATATGCCTTTTCCTTTTTTTTTTTTTTTTTTTTTTTGGGGGGGGGGGGGGGGGGAGGCTTTAATTAATTCAGCTTTTGTTTTGCAGCATGAGTTGTTGGTCCAATGTATGGACTTGACTTCTTTCAGAAGATAAGATGACTGGGGATAAAAACTCTTTCTCATAAAACAGTTTTTCTTGTACAGTATTTTATGTATCTCCAGCTAATTGAAAAGGAATGAGTTGTCTCTTCTTTCTCATCCAACTCTATATTTGCTTTTGTGTGATATCTATCTGGAGGCACTTTCATAGCAAGTCCCCCTGACTCACTTATGGCCTGCTATGGTATTCATCCCCTTCTGCACAATGAGTGAAAAGGTTGATAAGGGATATCAAAATGTATTCATTTCCTTTCATTAAGGGATATAGCTTACAGTAAATCTTGGAGGTAAACAATTCAAACAAGGACATTTATATTTAGGTTCATGGAAGTGGATCCTTCTGGAAGTAATAGCTCACAGTCACAGTAAAGCTTATGTTCTGCTTACAGCCTCATACTGCAACTACTACAACTTTATTAACCCTAGTTTTAAAATTGGTACTGCTAGTATTTCTACTTAACAATAAATGTTCATACAGTAAGACTATCATCTTTATTAACAGATTTTCATAAAAACTTGTTCATCAACTGATTGAAACAAAACTATGTGAAAATAAAAAACTGTGATTATAATTTGGTTACAAAATGTCACTTTATTTAAATAAAGTATGATTAAAGTGCCTTATAAACCCAAATGAGGTTTTTCTAAACTATATATAATTATTACTGTATCACCATTTTCTTGCAAAGAAATGAGACACAAAAATAAGCAATATTCTACTCTAATCATATTGGATCATTACCTTATGATTAAAACCAGTTTTGTTGCATCTAGCATACATATGTCTCTCGCATGTCAGGAAGTTCATTCCTAAAAGGAAGAAAATACAAGTGACACGTGAAAAGGTGATAGACTTTATTGTTTATTCATAATACTCGACACACTTTAACATAAAAGACGTACTCTTTACTCAGGGGTATTAACAATTTCCATTGTGTGGATGGGTAAATCCTAAGGAGGGATGTTTGAAATTCTTTAAAAATGTCCCAGTGATGTGATAATTTATACTGACCTGTTGTACAAAGAAAGTAAAAGTGCTATTGGCATGGTCAAATTTATTGTGTAGGTGTGACTCCAGGGGTTAATGTAAGATGAAAACTTGTGTGGGTTATGCAGATATAAAGACTTGGTGTACATAATATCTAGATATTTATATCCTGCTTTATTTTTAGAAAAATATTTAGATATCAGTAGACATTTCAAGGAACCAAATATATGTCTCTTTGCAATTTTACCATATATCATTTAATAAATAAATTTTACCATATATCATTTAATAAATAAAGTCTTTATTTATACTTTAAAGGTGTACATAAATTTCTTTAATACAATGCTAAAGTCATGCAAATGTAATTGAAAAATGCATTATTTTTCAGTTGTTATTCATTACCCATTATATTATTTTATAAACAATAGATTACACATTGCATTACTTGGTAAAATGTAATGTATCATAGTGCATTACACATTACCCCATGTCTGTCCTTTGAAATCTAGACTACTAATGTCTCTTTGAGTTCCATCTTAAGCCTCTAGTAAGCTACCCATCTTCCAAGTGATAGTTATTCTAGCTAATTGTTCATTAGGTAAGATATATTATTGCAATAAAATTACAGATTTAATCAGTAAATAAAATTTTACAAGTTAATACCTTATCATATGGACAAGAGAGGCCCTCACAACCAACCCCATATTCATCTTACCAAGGGTCATCTAAGGTTAGAAGAATAAAAAAATGCTATGATGTCACATTCTCTAGCCAGGAAAGAAGTACTGCATGCCACCTAGCAAATGGTGGCAACCTAGCTGGTCCTAGCTCCAATATAGCTAATTGTCCATTATGTAAAGTAACTTGTAAAAATTTAATTCTGGCTCTTAAGCATTATTTTTCCTGCAGCTTTACCTTAACTAAACTGTTCTGAAAGTCTAAAGATCTTTCTTTTGTTTCCAACACTATTTCCCCAGGCTGTGAGGTTTTTATTTATTTATTTATTTGGGGTTTTACGTCGCTTTCAACACTGTACAGGTCATATCACAACGGGTAGTTGGAAGGGCAGAGGAAACCAGTACATAGAGTTCGTCAGGGATCTGTACTGTAAACTGCCGACCAACGGCAAGCAACTACCAGGCTGTGAGGTACATGTATCTGTGATGCTATTTTATAATTTCATTTGAATTTTTTTATCCTGGAGCAAATAATTACAGATAGACATCTGCATATGTGCATCACTAATTCTAGCCTGACACAACACTGTACGAAGGAAGGTAAAAGTCACAAAAATCAGGGATCACATACATCAGGAGCTGAAAATGAGTGTACAAACATTAACCAGCAGGGGCACAACTTTGAAATCGGGTTGAATCCAGCGGTGAAATCTGGTTGAAATACATGTAGATTTTGCAAACCGTTTTTAGTTGGATCCAACTGGTGAAATCATGTTGAAACCAATGGGTGAAATCAGGTTGAATCCATTGGGTGAAATCTGGTTGAAATATGTGTAGAATTCACAAACCATTTTAGTTGGATCCAAAGGTTGAAATCATGTTAAAATCAATGGTTAAAATCAGATTGAATACAAGGGTGAAAGCTGAAATACATGTGGATTTTGCAAAGTGTTTTTAATTGGATCCAATGGGTGAAATCATACAGAAATCAATTGGTGAAATAACGATTTGACTTTGCAAATTATTCTTAGCCAGATCCAATTTTTTAATCTATGTTACTCCAACGCGAATTAATTTTTTATGGAATTGTGACCTCTGGTTCTCATGTGTATGTCAAACTTCATCACTCAGTATATGGTTATACTTTATGATCTTTTGTATTTTCCACCAAGATATCCATTACTTTGTGTTCCTGTGATAGGATAATCCAATTTAAATAATCTGATGAATTCCTGGTAATATATTTAAACAAATTAAATATTTGTAAAGTGACATTGTCTGTTGTGAATTATTTTATCCAGTCAAATTTATTAAATATTATATTAAAAACAGACATTGCAATTAGAAAGAAACTCTCATGAAATAAAATCACAAATCTTTCAAAATATTCATCTTTTCAATGTAGTTTGAAATAAAACAACAAACAAGCTAAATGTGTACAACTTCCCCACATCTGCAGCAGTTTAATTAGTTTTCAACTTTGACAACAAAAGAGTGGACCTAGCTAGACAAGCATACACCATGCTATCGAGAAAGAGTCCACATTTCTTATTGTGTGGTCCTGTCAGTAATTAGCTTTGGTCACAGACCTAGGAGTGAGTAAAGCAAGAAGTACTGATAAGATAAGTATATAAACCCGATGACCCCAATGAGCTATTGTGTTCTCAGAGTGATAAAATGTTATAACTGAAGAGCTTAGGTTCATGCTGCTTTTGGCAAGTGATTTTCATATTCCATCTAAATATATTTGTCTAATACATAGGAACGACTGTAGGACATAGATTTTATAAATATGTATGTATTCATTACATACTAATGAATTTGATGATCTACCAAAGTGCTACTTTTTACTACAGATGATGTAAATATTATATATTAGAAAGGGTATTTTTTACAAGGGTAGTTTTCAGTGTAGAATCATAATTTAAAAACTGATATCCAGTTTGATTGTTATCCTATGAGACTGCAGCTGCTATTAAAACACAAAATATATGTGCAATTTTGTGATATTTTCAAAGCCAAATATATTGTAGATATAGACTAATTAACTTCTTAACTAATAAAAAGTAGACCTTTTGGTAAAACACACAAATTAAAAAATGACAATGTAAGAACTAAGAAGGATGAACCAAATTTTTTTGAAAAGCTCACCACTTTCGGGGAAGGTACACAATTAACATACTCATGTCATACATTTCCCCATTCAGCATTTTTTGTTACAAAAATATGACTACTTTTTCCCTTGTGAAACAAAGTTGGATTTATTATTGAAAACATGTGCATCAATTTTAGGATCAATTTTCAACCCAATATCACCAAGATTTCATAACATAACTATGTTTTAATGTCGAAAACCTAACCAAGATTTAGTGTTGATTATGCTTGTGAAACATGACTACTTTTTCTTGTCGGAAAACTTAGATTTAGTGTTGAAAAAGAGTATATCAACGTCAGGATTGATTTTCAAAACTAAATCAACATGTTTTCAAAGGTCTCTGCCTGCTGGACAAGCTGATTCAGCACTGATTTGAATGAGGGTTAAGATTTTTAATGGAACTCTGGTCTGTTTTGTTAGAAACATTCCAAATTAGTTGTTGATTTTAGTGTTGAAAATACAATTATAAGGCCAGATTTATGACACATTGTCATCCGAGTCCAGTGACAATATCCAGGGCTGTGATGGGCTGAGGGAATTTAGGAGCAGCTATAGAAAGAATTGTTCACCTTGTGTGTTTACTGGGCAGATCAATGAAACAAAAAGATGAATACCCTGTGTTAACTATAGAAGATGGTTCAGACTAATTGGATATTTTATTCAAGTATGATGCATTTTTATATGTCTATGTGACATCGGGCATTCTGAAGTCTCTTGCGTTGGGTGATATATACCTTTGTTCTGTGATAGAGAAAGGAATTAAGTAGTCTAAGCACCTGCTGATCATGGCATTTACATCCATCACTGCCATCTTCTCAGTAAGCTACCTATTGACTCTGTTGAGGTCCCTGAGATGGTAACAGCACACTGAAAATCACCTTTAATTTTGTAATTGATAAAAATTGTCTTCAAATTTTAGAATGGAAAACGTTTATTATTTGTCAGGATATGCATGGTCCCACATTTTAACTTTTTGGTTCATAGAAGATAATAGTTTGGACACATACTGGTTTATAAAATGTTGGTCTTCCTTTTGTCATATTGGTCTCTGTGATAAAAACAAATTTAAAAAAGTTGCACTGATAAAATATGTTGAACTAATCAAACACTGTCACCAACATCAAACAGTCAGGGTCATATTAGGATAGGTTCTCAGAGTTGTCACTTGTGAAAGTCAAACCCACTGTTATGGTCACGGGGCAAGCATGGTAGCAATTACTGGTTGCTTTTATGTTGCAACAGGAAAAGACAAAAAGGTTAATTTAACAAATTTATTTTAACAATTAAAAATAATGATTACAGTCAAGTGGTATGCCCTCAATGGTACATACAATGATATAATAATGAAACCTATCTGACATGACCAGTGTAACTGACAGTTAAGTTTGTCCACTGTATCCAGCAATCTGTCCTGCCCGTGATCTGTCCTGTGGTATATCCTGTGATCAGTCCAATGTCCACTAACACACAGATATCTATATCCTATGATCTGTTCAATGTTCGATAACACAAAATAACTTTATCCTGTGATCCTTTTGACATCCAATTTCACAAAATGTCTGTATAGAGGTATTCAGAGAGTGTGTACAACTGTACTGTCTGCTCCAAGATATGGACAATGTCCAAAATGCAGTAAATCCACTCTCTGGTAGAATCATATACTGTATATATATTAAATATTATCCAAAGTACAGCAAACTTATCCAGATACTATAGAAAGTTCACTCCAGCAAATGGTCATAACAACACAAGCAGTTTATATCCACTTGAATGTTAATTCTAAGACACAATAGCCTTCCTTATAGCCAGCGAATACTATGTTCATTGGTGGTCAGATGAACAGTCCTTATGTATACTCATAGAAATTCTGGAATCTTACAGAACATAAAAGCTTTCACCAGGGGCAGTGAGGAAATTCTAAAACCTACAGGTAGCTTATAGGGTTTTCCCAAATCTATTAATAGCATCACTGGGGTTAGCCTAGAGGGAATCCCCCCAGTCTATAAATAGATCAATAAATATCAGTAACACATAACACAAAAATCAATAACTCCCTTACTTTAAAAGTCAGTACATACACGTAAAGCTTAGATTAAATAATGCACAGACACAGTGTCTATATATGTAACGCCATACAGAGTTGACAGCCTGTGATTAGATTTCAAACCCGCTAACCCACTGTGCCTCTGAGGATCTTCCGAATTTCATTTTCAGGAATATGCCTATAATTAATAAATTGGGTCAGTAAATAAGAAAAAAAAAATCAAAAGAATCTGTTAGAAAATTGACATCATGCATTTTGAAAATCTTGTCAAAAATATGTCTCAAAGAAATCAGGCTCAAATTTATTAGAGTGGTATAAGAAGGAAAAACATTTAGTGGAACCATGTGGAGTATTTTGTGGAGTACCTGCTAGATTCTTAGATGCGTGTATATTTTCAAGGATGAGATTTCTGTGGAACTGATCTTTTTCCTTGTAAGTTGCAACTATACTTTTGCTGAACTCATCCATTCTGACCTCTCAACAGGATCTGGTAAATATTGGGGTAAGAATTTGTTACAAAGAAGGTACAACTAACCCGACAAGGCACCAATATCCTTGATATTTCACAAGATTAAAAGAAAACTGGAAAGGTAAGTTGTGTTCTGGGGTAAGTTCTAGTCTTTCAGACCATGTCTACCTTGGGTAGTAACAGAATTGGCTGTTGAAAATATGACCACAAGAACGAAAAAAAAGTAATATTAACGATTGTCTTTTAAAATCCCTCCCAAAACATCAATTAGTGCACAAAAATAATATTATGATTGAAAGATATATAATTTGCTCTGATCATAGATAACAAGTTGATGTTGGCCCAACTTTGGCGCAATGTCAGCACATTCATTGGCCTGATGTTGGCCACCACTGACAGCCCAATGCCTTTTTGGCTGGCCACCAATGAAATTGTATTCGCACTATAGCATCAGCCAGTCAGATTGCAGCATGGATTATATGACCATTGTTTAACAGAAGGCTAATAATTGACGATTTTGGGCAGATCTTATTTAAGGGAATCGTGGCCTGATAACTCACATGACCAAGTGTTAACAATTGTGGAAGAATGTCTAAAGGTGATAGTCCATGATAAAATTATAATATTCAGTAACAACTTTTTAGTGTGAATTTATTACTGAAATATGAATATTAGACATACCATTATAATTAAATAAATTTTAAATTTCCCTAAATCCCCTATTATTGCATGATCACCTTCATCTTGAATGTCGGCCCAACAGTGGCAAAATATCCTAATCATGAGAACAACAGCCATTGATAACCCAATATTGGCCCAACATTGGCAAAATCTACTGATCATGCAACTAACATCAAATGTTGGTGTGATGGTAGAATGCTCTCTGGGATGCAAACAAATTGACCCACTTCGTAAATTTTTTGTGAAGATGTTGCAAAGACTTATGTTATTATAAGTGAAAGAGGCAATATTTGTACAAGGTATATACACAAAGTTATCACTATTACTTTCATATACGTATGTTCTAAATAGAATGTCTCTATGTAATTCAATTTATACACATAGACCCACATACTTCATGCCAACTGTATTGTCCTTCATAATATATTATAGCATTCAAAAACGTAAACTTTTACATAATGAAAACATTTTATCTTTGTTATTTTTGGACAACTTATGCATTTTCAAAATTTCTTGCAACAAAGTCCCAGTATACATTATTTTGCTTAAAATTATCGGTATTTGTAATAGGAATTTAGTATTCTCTCAAAATGTTTTGTTATGTCACATGACCAGCAACGAATTTTTAGTTTCAACATGGCGGAACATATGTAGACAGTAATTTCCTGATTTAGGCTCTTTATAAGGTAATGTTAAATTTCTTTTATTTTTTCATCGCATGATTCTTGTCGTTAATTGCTAAAGCAACGTATGAACCTGGTACACTTAATCCCAAAGTAAAATCAAGACGAAGAGAACCGCAAGCCAGCCGGTAACGATACTGTACACGGGTGGTCACGAAGATAAACGGTCACGAAGATAAACGGTCTTCAAAGTTTTCAAATTTAAATAGTGTAAATAGCAAAATCGCAGAAACTAAACAACAAAATAGACTTAAACAATGCTTTTCATGATTTTGGTTTGTGTTATATTGTTGTTTAAACCTTTTAACTGTTTTTATGTGAGCATTTCTGAGGACCGTTTATCTCCGTGACCGTTTATCTTCGTGACCACCCGTGTACTGCTTCCCTGCGTAAGTTGGCCGCGGGTCGTAAGTTGGCCGCCATCATCATATTTTGAAATTTCTATAATTCTAAAGGCCTGTATCATTCTTGAATGGTCTATTATAATAAGATTTATTATAACTACCACTTTTAAAACCTGTGCAACCACACATTTGTCTGTTTGATACATTTAAATGAGTGGTGGCCAACTTACGACCCGCGGCCAACTTATGCCGGGAAGCAGTATCCTTGTTACTCCGTGTATCGACGGTCGTAATGTGAATCCCTTGTTTATTTAAATTTTCGTTCGGAAGGCAGTCCCTAACATAATAAACATAAAATAAACTACTTACCTTGTGAAATAGTTGCATATTTTCTCATAAATTATTTTGTTTCATAAAGCAATCAACTTCAGTGGCAAATACCTTCTGAAAAGGGCCAAAACAACCCACATCAAGGGGCTGTAAGATGTGAGAGCTGTGGGCTGGCAGTACAAATAAAATTATCTTGTTATCTTCGGCCCATTGTATGATATCTGGATGTAGGTGGGTCTTATGGCCATCATACAGGATAAGCTTGTACTCATCAGCACTGCCTTGGGCATACCTAGAAAAATGAGTTGACAGATATTCCTGAAAAATAGAAGTATTGGACCACCCGGAATCACTGACTGATCCCGCACTGCCTACAGTAGTGTTGTTCAGGAACTCTGGATTCATTTTCTTCCCCGGGAATACAAAATATGGTGGCAGTTGGACACCGGCAGCATTGCCACACCCAATAACAGTAATACTAAATCTGTTCCCTATGACAGTTTGCGGTTTTAACTTAATACAGCTCACAACCTTTGGCACCCTGTGTTTGGAGCTGATGCCTTTTTCATCAATATTGTAAATGCGTTCTGGTGAATCTTTCAAGTCATACTTAACTAAAATCTCCTCTAAGTTCTCATAGTACTTATTTACAGTCTCTTCACTGACACATCTTGCCCTTGCAACTTCTAAGGTGCTAGGTTGCACCAACTTAAGCTCTGGCCATCTATTCATGAAGTTATAAAACCATGAATTGCCCAGTAACTTTGATTCTTTGCGAAGGCCTAAGGCACGCACATACTCAGAAGTCAAAGCTACAACTTGCTTCCGCTGATAGCCATAGCCAACAGCAGCCTGGGACTTTAAGTGATCAACAAGTTGCTTCTCCTGGGTCCGTGATAATAAAGGAGCAGCCCCAGCACCATGCATGGATATAGGAACTCTTCCGCTGACCCGATCTTTCAGAGTGGTAATGGGAACCCCATATAAGTTTGCTGCCCTCTGCACTGGTAGGTGTTCCTCCTTCACAGCAGCATAAGCTTTCAACATCTTAGATGGTGAGTAGTTACACCGTGCCTTAATGTGTTGGGGATTATGCTGAAAAAGGAGGACTTTTATTTAACCAGAAGTAGAAAGTGTGAACCCAGAATGGTTTTTTTTTTAGCTCAAAAGGAAAAAAAACATTGAACAGTAACAATAACTTCAAATTAATTCTAACAATACTATCCACACAAAACAGCTTTGATGATACATTCCTTTAATGATGAAAAGATAAAAATAATAGGGTTAGGGCAAAATTTTGAGGATTTACGGTAACAGTTTTGGCGAAAAATCTTCGGCAGATAGCAGACGATAGAAATTAGGTTTTAAAAAAAATCAAATTTATTATATAAATGGTTACTTTTAGTGAGAGAAAAAATTAAAGATTATGCAGGCAATATTTATCTTATGTATTTTATTTCAAAAAGTGCTTACCTGTTTGTTTCTCATGCTTATTCAGTCCAAAATTCAAGGTAAACAAATGAACGTGCGTCTGTTTGTATACAAAATACGACAGCAGCCGGAAACTAGCGAAAAAGTCATGTGACCATTGTTTTTATTCAAACGTCGATACAAAAAGACCGTCGATACAAGAAGAAACAACGATACTGCTACTGTAGTGGTGGTAGACCAATTCACGCCCGGGTACCAATTCAGGCCCACCCCCAATTTTACTCTTGAGAAATGTACGTACTGTAAGTTGGCCGCAGTCATAAGTTGACCACAGTTCATCTACAGGCTCCAGAATGACCAATAGGTTATTGTATACCAATGAAAACTGTTGCATATAATAAGTTTTAACAATAATATATGGTTTCAGAGTGTAGTAGTCCACTCATGTTAAAGCCCTGTGAAGCTGTGGTGAGGTAGACCGAGTTTTCTGTTCCTTCACCAATTGCTATTGATATATACTGATGGACACAATGGCGAGGGACAGAGTTCCCATGTACCTGTTTTCTGTGTAAACCTTGAACTGTGGGGAATTATTGCATTCACTTTAAAAAATTATTGTTATGTCTATTATACCTGTATCCAGTTTCCAATACATATGTTGTTAAATTAAACTGCTTTTAGAAGCCAGAAATTTTTTTGTAGAGAACTATGTAATGTTGAAGGTTTGTTTACATTTTGAAAATAGGTTGAAATATATACATGGCAGTTTGATTGGCATGAAATATTAGTGAACGGCACACTTACATACCTCAAAGAATGCAAATAACACTTTATATTTGTGGCAATATGTGTACAAATATGCCGTTCAAAATTTACACAAAAAACAAGTACATGTGAGCTCTGTCCCTCGCCATTGTGTCCATCAGTATATCAATAGCAATTGGCGAAGGGACAGAAACTCGGTCTAGTGGTGAGGGTGCCCAACTTATGACTGCGGCCAACTTATGCAGGGAAGCAGTACTCTTGAGAAATGTACGTACTGCCTTGTGACCAATTATCGCCGGGACAAAAATGTTCATATTTCTGTAATGGCTGCATATATTCATGTCCTTTTTGCGTGTATTTGTCGCATGCAATTTGGAAACAGTTCTACAGTAACTTAAGAACAAGTTTCAGACGTGACTATTTTCCAAGTTATGTGTCTTTTAATTTTGCCTGGCGATAATTGGTACCCGGCATTAAATGGTAGTAAGGCAGTATATCAGCTGGCTACAGTACCCATACACAAGTGGTGACTAAGATAAACAGTCGCAGAGATAAACTGTCTTCAGAGTTTTCAAATTTAAATAATGTACGGTAAATAGCAAAATCTCACAAACTAAATAATAAAATAGACTTAAACAATGCTTTCCATGACATTTGGTTTGACCGTGATATTGTTGTTTAAACCTTTTAACCATTTTTATGTGAGAATTTCTGAGGCCCATATCTCTATGACCGTTTATCTCTGTGACTATACCCGTGTAGTTCATAATTTCAGAACGGCTCGGTACGTATTTAATTGCTCCCCTCCTCAGTCCAAATATCCAAAAACGCAGTGGTTAAATCGCAGGATATCCTGATGTCCCGTGACATTTTTCTCCCGTGAAATTTTTCTTCTTCCTGTGTTTTTACCCGTTTCTACGCCATCGCGCATGCGCAGAAATGGTTATATTATGATCTGAAAATACTTTATTTTAGGTTATATTCAACATATTGTTGATAGTTATCGATATTTTTACAGTATATTTCTTAAACTATCACTTACCAACAATAAAATGCAATAATAATTGAGATACGTGATTTAGAAGGGACTGAGAAGAAAAATTTTACTTCCGGGAAAAATTTCACGTTACACCGATATGTAACTTACTGGCTAAATGTCGGGAAATAATTTCATTGGTTGATTTTTTATCGGTAGTTTTCTATATTGTTAGAAAATCCGGGAAATCTGTGACCTCATATCTTCTCATGAATATTAATGAGTTGAGTTGATGCTACTGCCATGAATTCTCGAGTTTAAGGTATTTGATCTTCACTGAAGCTTCCATTTCATAAAATATTGTTAGAAAACCCCGGGAAATCCGTGACCTCATATCTTCTCATGAATATTAATGAGTTGGTGCTACTGCTTTGATTTCTCGAGTTTAAAGTATATGATCTTCTTTGAGGGAAGGGCTTTTATTTTGTAAAATATTGCTACAATCCTTAAAACAAGGTTCTCACGATTTAGCACTTCCGGACATATAGTCAATATGTTACATATCGGGACGTCCCGGGACATAACCTTGCCGATCAAGAAAAAAACCTTCGTTGTGAAGAATTTCAGAACCACTGGCTACAGTACAGTGTATTGCTTGGTGTTGTATCATGGCACAAACCTCATCTTGGCATAAAATGGAAGATAAAATATTTGATAACAATTGCATCTTTGTTGCCCACATTTGTGTATTTCTGTATACCAATTTGGTATACCAACTAAGGTAATTGAATTAACACTATTTTATATTCATGCGAAACATCCAAACATTTAGCGTGAAACCTCCATAGTTTTATCGCAAAACCTCTTGATTCCAAATGCTCTAAATTAGGGGTGAGTCGGTAGTGGTGGTATACCGGTTCGAGACAATTCTGCTGAAATACTGTGACCACTTTCACAACCGGAATCTCGAATGTCAGCTCATATAGTTATTGGGGAACGTAAAATATTAAATAGTGAATCTGAAGAAATTATAAACTATTACCTCATTTTTCATGAGATTTTAGTGCATTACGGAAAATCACTTCCTGTTTGTAGGGCTATTCGATTGGGGAAATGCTGAAACCCAAACTGCTTCGGTATCCCGGAGTCGGGATGGGTTTGGATTGACAGAATCCCGAACTAGAAAATCTGGTATCCTCGCACCCCTACTCTATATCTGACAAATCCTTGTACTTTTTGTGTGTTCACATAACATCAATTATGTCAGTATATTGTCCTTAGTTTCTGATAGCCTGTTTTAACATTGTAAGTAGTTTCTGGTTGTTATGCCATGAAATATGTGGTTTTATTCAAATATATAGGGGTAAATTAAAGGCTAATTTGTTCTTATTACTAAAAAGACTGGTGCTCAGTTATTGTTTTTATTTTGTCTTTTA
Source organism: Sabellastarte sp. h YS-2021 (assembly GCA_964017235.1). Lineage (NCBI taxonomy): Eukaryota > Metazoa > Annelida > Polychaeta > Sabellida > Sabellidae > Sabellastarte > Sabellastarte sp. h YS-2021. The sequence continues at coordinate 18,735,966 of OZ024929.1, read as the reverse complement.
TTGGGTACCATGATTTGCGCTGAAGTTATATTGGTGTTCTAAATTATTTTTTTAGGTGACACCACTCACTTTATTCTTTTGGCTTTTAATAAATATAATTTGGTTAAATTACATTTTTATTTTGTAAAATGCCATTACCTTATCCTCACTATTGCTGTGTGTTGGCGAGAGCAAACATCCACGACCAACTCGAATATTTAAAAAGAAAAAGAAATCCATTTGGACAGACATAAGGTTCCATTATATAACTTTATTTTATTAAACATATTTGCAATTTATTGTATATACACGATCAATCACTTAGTACACTGAAATTACATAGGAACACCATAAATAGCTGATGTACTGAACAAGTATGGGTTTGGACATGTTCACATTTTTGGTTATTTAAACTATAAGCTCACAGCCTTGTTAGTGGAAGACGTTTTATAATACTTTAAAAGGATTATGCAATCACACAGAGCCAGAGACTCTGTGGATTTAATTTTTTTTTCTTGATTATTTTGGTTGCGCTCATTTTGATGCTGCTCATTGTTGGTTTGCGTTGTCATATTGAAAACCCGTCTATCGGATAATATATTTGGTACTTTCTGTATGAAAAATGAGCCAAGTTGAGGTGCTGCTTAATTTCGTGTAGAAATTATATCATTAATTAAATGATACGTAAGTGTTTATTGTTTTGACTTTATGTTAGTAAAATGCTTTTATAACCTGTGCTTGTATCAATCCATGTTTTAATGAAAGAAATGCACAAAACCATACTTAAAACAGACAGGAAAAGGTTTTTGTGTCCAAGTTGTTCCAAGTTACGTCGGAATTAAAGCAGTACTGCTTGCCAAGGAATTATCGTCATCAGAAAAATTGTGGACACCCCAATTTTTTCTTACACCAATCTTTTATGTTTTGAAATGTAGCTACTGTTTTGTAGTGGTAGATCAGTTTACACACCAATGGAAATAAATTTGGACACAAACATAATAATAACTTCAGAGTTTTAAATTCAGAAATAAACTTAGAAACAGATGGGGTGGCCATAATTTGTGTACTGACCATAATTGCTTGGCAAGCACTACAGCCACAAACTTGTCCATATCTTGCTGACCACCATAAAAATGTCTGGTTTGTCTATTTACACCACTCCGCTATTACCAATAGCCTAGTGGTTATTTACACAATGGCTGTGTATGCTAATAATGTTACTGATCTAGCGTACCCAACAGCTGTGTATGCAAGATATATATATCACTGCTAGCATACCCAATGGCTATGTACACAAAATCTGCATCATTGCTAGCATTCCCAAATTGCATCCCTTTCTAGCTACTCGAAAAACTAATTATTTTACAATGCCTTGGGTACAGACCTGTTCAGTACACTGTAAAAGATACTGATATTAAGTACATACTTCTAACTGCCTTGGGTGCAGAGAAACTGGGTACGCTGTAAAACATTTGGAATCATTAGATGTGTTAATGGTGATATTGAAGTAGATATTGTGTGGCTGAAAGCCTGTAAATCATTACAATTTTCTGCTTGACCAGGCCAGGAGCAATCATTTTTCAAAAATCGTGGCTGAAAATGAAGGGAAACCAAAGTCATTGTGGAACAGTTTCCAAAGGATTCCGTATAAGTTTTTGGATGCAATATTACCAGACCATACAAATCTTGTCCTAGCAAATATGTTTGGACATTTTTTTAGTGAAAAAATTTTCAAAATTAGATTTGGCTTCCAGTCATCATCTCCTACCCTAGTCATCAGACCCAGTCATATTATCTCCCGCCGGCGCGCCGGGTGGGAGATTATAAAGCGCATTCCGTGCGTGAGTGTGTGTGTCACATTTTTAAAAAGGGCTGTACATCACACTGGTTGTTTCTCCTTGGCCTTTTCAATGTTTTATGACCTTATTGCTTATGTCTTTTCATTTGATGCTGTTTTTTCAGACCTAGGTGCATAGCTAAGTGAGTAATAGCAATGGTTGCTACTTTCAGTAAAGTGCTCATAACTCCAAAATGACTGCATTTAGAGGATTTCTGTAAAATACGTTGTTCAGCTACTTTCTCCATGCCTACAAGATGGTACCATTTTTAGGGGTCTATCTTGATAGCTAAGTGAGTAATAGTTATTTTCTGTTTTTAACAATAACCAAAATGAGTAAGTTGCTTTTATCTTTGTAACTGTTACTTACAATATTGGTCTCAAATATGTTGTTGAACAACTCCTTCATGTACTATATCATGGTGGGGTTTCCAAGGTGTAGCACCATAGCTAGCTGAGTAATAGCTACACTAAGTTTAACATTTGACCATTGAGCAAGTCACTTATAAATCAAAAACTATTGAATATACAGGATTTTTGTCAAATATGTTGTTCACCTACTTTTTGATGTACTGTGTCGTGGTGAATTTTCAGAGCTGTAAGTCCATAGCTAACTGAGAAGTAGCTACTTTGAAATTTCTTAATTTCAACATTCAGTAAATCACTTATACCTCCAAAACTATTGAATTTAGGGAATTATTGTCAAATATGTTGTTCTGTGTCATGGAAAAGTTTCAGAGCTGTATCTCCATAGCTAACTGAGTAATGGCTACTTTGAATTTCAACATTGAGTAAATCACTTATAACTCCAAAACTATTGAATTTAGAGAATTATTGTCAAATATGTTGTTCACTTACTTTTTGATGTACTGTGTCATGGGAAATTTTTACAGCTGTATCTCCATAGCTATCCGAGTAATAGCTACGTTGAGGGTTTTCCATTGAGTAAATCACTTAGAACAGCAAAACTGTTGAATTTAAAGGATTTTTGTCAAATATGTTGTTCACCTACTTTTTGATGTACTGTGTAATGGCAAATTTTGAGACCTGTAGGTCCATAGCTAACTGAGTAATAGCTAGTTTGATGGTTCTCCATTGAGTAAATCACTTATAACTGCAAAACTATTAAATTTAGAGGATTTTTGTCAAATATGTTGTTCACCTACTTTTTAATGTTCTGTGTCGTGGCAAAGTTTCAGAGCTGTAAGTCCATAGCTAACTGAGTAATAGCTACTTTCATTGTTTTCCTTTGAGTAAATCACTTTAACAGCAAAATTGTTGAATTTAGAGGATTTTTGTCAAATATGTTCTTCACCTACTTTTTGATGTACTGTGTAATGGCAAATTTTGAGAGCTGTAGGTCCATAGCTAATCGAGTAATAGCTACTTTAATGGTTCTCCATTGAGGAAATCACTTATAACAGCAAGACTGTTGAATTTAAAGGATTTTTCTCAAATATGTTGTTTAGCTACTTTTTTATGTACTGTGTAATGGCAAATTTTGAGAGCTGTAAGTCCATAACTAACTGAATAATAGCTACTTTGATGTTTCTCCATTGAGTAAATCACTTATAACTGCAAAACTATTAAATTTAGAGGATTTTTGTCAAATATGTTGTTCACATACTTTTTAATGTTCTGTGTCATGGCAAAGTTTCAGAGCTGTAGGTCCATAGCTAACTGAGTAATAGCTACTTTCACGGTTTTCCATTGAGTAAATCATTTATCACAGCAAAACTGTTGAATTTAAAGGATTTTTGTCAAATATGTTGTTCACCTGCTTTTTCATGTATTGTGTAATGGCAATTTTTGAGACCTGTAGGTTCATAGGTATTACTGAGTAATATCTACTTTGATGGTTCTCCATTGAGTAAATCATTTATAACTGCAAAACTATTACATTTAGAGGATTTTTGTCAAATACGTTGTTCACCTACTTTTTAATGTTCTGTATCGTGGCAAAGTTTCACAGCTGTAAGTCCATAGCTAACTGAGTAATAGCTACTTTGATTGTTTTCCTTTCAGTAAGTCACTTTTAACGGCAAAACTTTTGAATTTTAAATCTTGAATTTTTGAATTTCGAGTGAATTTTTGACCCACAGGGTAGTACAAGACTGTCATATGCAAAGGTAAAAAATTTCAATTTTCGCCACTTTGGGCGGCCATCTTGGATTTTTGCAGAAAATGCAAAAGTGTGAATATCTCGAAAACTGTAAGAGATAGAGTGATTTCGAGCGAATTTTTGACCCGCAGGGTAGTACAGGAGTGTCCTATGCAAAAGGGACAAATTTCAATTTTCGCCACTTTTGGTGGCCATCTTGGATTTTAGCGGAAAATAAAAAAGTGTGAATATCTCGAAAACCATAAGAGATAGAGCAATTTCGAGCAAATTTTTGACTCACAGGGTAGTACAAGAGTGTCCTATGGAAAAGGGAAAATTTTCTATTTTCGCTACTTTTGGCGACCATTTTGGATTTTTGCGGAAAATGAAAAAGTGTGAATATCTTGAAAACTGTAAGAGATAGAGCAATTTCGAGCAGATTTTTGACTCACAGGGCAGTACAAGAGTATCCTATGCAAAGGGGGAAAATTTCACTTTTCGCCACGTTTGGCGCCCATCTTGGATTTTAGCGGAAAATGAAAAAGTGTGAATATCTCAAAAACCGTAAGAGATAGAGCGATTTCGCGCGAATTTTTAACCCGCAGGGTAGTACAGGAGTGTCCTATGGAAAAGGGGAAAATTTTCAATTTTTGCCACTTTTGGCAGCCATCTTGGATTTTAGCGGAAAATGAAAAAGTGTGAATATCTCGGAAAAGATATTTCTTCCCCTGTAAATTGCCCGGCAGGAGATAATACCACGGCAGTGGTCTTGTTAAAAATACCCTGTCTTCCTTTATGGCTGTTTATGGGGATGATGTGCTAGAAATTCTTTTGTCCTCTAAGACTAACACATGGGAACTTGATCCTATTCCAACCTCATTGGTTAAGGAATATGCGGATGAACTGCTATTACTAATATCATAAATTACTCCCACAAGGAGGGCAGCTTTCCGAATTGCTTTAAAACTGCTTATGTTACTCCTTTTCTCAAAAAAACAAGTATGGACAAAAACGTTCTGAAAAATTATAGACCTGTGTCAGACCTCAGTTTTATATCAAAATTAATTGAGAAAGTTGTGACTAAACAGCTAAATGACTTCATTAGCCGGGAGGAGAACTTCAGTGTTCATCAGTCTGCATAAAGTAGTTTTCACTCAACTGAGACGGCACTCCTCAAGATCCAAATTGATATAGCTACATCTGTCGATTCAGGGAAGGCAGTTGCTCTGACATTGTTAGATCAGCTTTTGACACAATTGGTTACGCCATCTTACATGATTGTCTAAGAGACTAGTTTGGAGTTGATGGTACTCTGTTGAGATTCTTACCTTAACTCTCGCAAGCAGAAAATTAAATTAGAGGACAGGTTTTCTGAGGTTTTCCAACTCCCTTTTGGCATCCCCCGAGGTTCAGTTCTAGGTGTCCTTCTTTTTACTCTTTGTACTACTCCCCTTAGTCATTTCAAGTTTTAAGGTCACGCGCCATCTCTACGCCGATGACACCCAAATGTACTTGGCAATAGACTCTAGGAACTTTGACTCCAGTATGGCAGAGTTGACTGAGTGCCTTGTTTCTGTTCAGGAGTAGATGAATGATGTAAAATTGAAATTTAATCCTGACAAGACTGAATTCATTATCATTGGCGATAAACATACCTGAGAGTCACTTATACCAAAATTTCCTGTTAAATGCCTTCAATGCTTTATAAAGCCAGCAGAGGAAGGATATAACCTAGGTGTTACTTTTGACTCTGAAGTCATCTTTGACGGTCATGTATGTAAGGTTCACCATGCCTGTTATTATCACCTTAGGGATTTGTGACGTATCCGTAAATTCCTAACTTTTGACACAGCAGTTCTTCTGGAAAATGCTATGGTCAATAGTCGGTTGGATTATTGTAATTCCCTACTGTATTGGGCCAGCAAAGGCAGTGTTGCTAAACTTCAGAAAGTCCAAAATGGGCTTTTTGTTTTTGTTTTCAAATTGGATAAAAAATGAGTCATGTCAAACCTTACCTGGAAAAACTCCACTGGCTTCCAGTTTCATATCGTGTCACTATATATTCTGCTTAAATACAACCTCCTTATTTTCAAAGCCAGAAACCTCTACCAACCCCCCCATTTGTCATCCCTGATGAAGTCTAGTAGTCTCACACATGGAAACAGATTATCAGTTTCCTCAGTCTGTCCCAGGAAGGCCATAGGCACGCATGGTTTTGCCACTGCTGTGCCGGGGGAATGGAACAGGTCCCATTTGGTGTCAGATCACGACACACTATTTCAAGTTGTAGAAGCTAACTTAAGACTTACCTGTTTAGACTAGCTTACACACGACCATAGTCACCTTCCCCCGGCGGTATGCTTGCAGTGATGTCATTCTGGCATACACATATATGTTGGGCACACTAACAGTGATACAACTAACAATGGTATAATTCAAGGGCACACAACTGTTGGGAAAATAGAGCTTAGTACCTCCATACGATACAGGATAGTTAGGTATGCCAGTAGTGGCCATTGCATTGGTACTCTAGTAGTGATATCGATCTTGTGTACACAGTAGTTGGGTATACTAGACCGATACCACTGCTAGCGTACACAACCGTTGGGGGCGCTAGCAGTGATATTGATCTCGCGTACACAGCTGTTGTTTAAATAGCAGACATACTACAAGTAAAGTAACTCACTTAGTGCGGTTTCAATATTTGTTGTGATACAGTGGCTTTATATGAAAATTTAGCCCACAATGTCATGAAAGGAATAACCATGGCCTTTTCTTATAAATTAAATTATGCATTCTCGTTACAGACTTCACTAATGTGTATGATTATGCAGTGTTTGTAACTGAAATTGACTGGATAAACATGGAATTCCGCTGTGGGGGCTTGTACTTCACTTCCAAATTTGATTCCGGAAATCTTGCTCGTGTGGAGAAAACTCAGCGAGAAGATGATGATGAAGAAACTACCCACAAAGGTAAGGAGGGAACTAAGGTGTAGGTGCCTCACCATTCTGTTTAGGCATAAATGTGGATGTATCAATAACAGGTCTCTTTTCAAAAATGAAAACCTGTTTAAAATGATCCATATCGTATATTTCATTTTCTTTTTATTTATAAAACGAGATTGTTAAGACAGATAAACATGAGCATTATTTTAAACTATGAATGTCTTTTGTGACATATTTTGATGAAAGTGAACTCTATTATTAACGCAAGTAAAAATCAAAATGTGGGATATTTAACTGAATTTATACAGTATTTTTTCATGAAATTTAGGTCACAAATTACCTTACTTTACCACTACCAACTGAAAGCCAGACTATAATTTACTGTTTACAAAGCTATCGTACACAACTAAATGGGGTTTGCACACAGTAGACAAGTGACAAAACAGAAAAGATATTTGAAAAGAAATGTCTAGTAGCAATATTGAGCTATTAGAATTTTAAAATGTTTCAAACTCTTTATCTTTCAACTATTTTAACACCTGGTGTAAGTCAATTTTATATTGGAATTTTCTGTTACATACATAACATCAAAAATATTATGGAGTCGTGTAACACACAGCAAACTCTTCTGGATTTGTGAGCTATATTTGCATGAAGTGGTTTTAGCATGGGAGGTTTTTTCCAATGTCATGTAATGGTGAATTGATGGATGTCACAGTGAATATGTGTAATCAGAGAACTGGCATAGTCCCTAAAATTGTTTTCAGCATTTATATTTCGGATTGTGTCCTGGAAAAGTGTCCTTTCAGTAGACCAGCATTAACTCACAATTTATATCTGGCACCAATAATGACTCATTTAATTGGAACAAATTTTTATGATAGTGTACAGCTGGTAGCCATTTTGAATGTTTTTAACTGTAGAATTTTCTAATGAACTAACACACTCGTCTAAGAGTACAGAAGGGTTTGATCCCAGGTACAGGGAGGTACATAATGGCTTGGATGACTACTCAAGTGATGGACCCCTGTCATTGTGTCCTATCGTCAGTGGCAGACAAAAGAAACACAGGGGTGTTGATAAATAGTCATCCCTGTGACACTGTCTTTCAGTTAGTTCATTGTCAGTCAGTTGTGCTTGAACTTGTTCAATCACATGGTTCAAATAGCATTATTAATTCTGTAGTAATGGAGATATTGCTTTATTGGAAACATACAACATTATAGATAAACTTCCCTTATCAAACCTATACAGAAAAAATATATACGACTTATGAAGATTTACAATATAATACTTGTGCGAAGGATGTTTTACTTTTATTATCCACCATTTTGTACGATTTATGGGTTAAATAACATGAATATTTAATGAGAGAATGTGAAAAGGCTGTCCAAAAGCACAGGCAACAGTGATTATAAAAACTTCAATCTTTAACCTGCAATAGCTCTTTTATTTTTGCATGGATTTTATGCAACAGACTTGAGCAGAAGCGCTATAAAATGACCTTTCGTATGATATATTATACATATTTGTAAGTTACATACTTTCCGAGATATTATTATTTTCCGAGAAAATTATCCACACTCATTATCCATTGTACCAGGGTTCCGGTGTATACAAAAAATACATCACGGACTGTATTTCCCCGTATTTAGGGCAAATACGTCATGTGGTGGATAATAAAATGTCAGCTGTAACAGAGCTCTACTTTGTGACTGTATTTATTATCCAATAGGTGCTTATGGAGATGCCAAGGCTGACTATGAATTTAATGTGTGGACAAAACCAGACTGTGCCGGAACACAGTTCGAAAATGGGAACAGGTGAGAATTTGATTTTTCTAACATAAATATAGGCATTCAGAACCATTACAGTATCAATATTGAGTTTTACTTTGCCTCTGTATATTGATCAGTTTTACAATATTGTTCCATTAAAAGTATCATTTAACACTCAGTCTGCTAAATATTTACACCCTTTTCAACAGCTAAAGCTGTAATGGTTTGTACCTTACATTGCCAAACCTTACCACTCTAATGTACACTGTATTTAGTCCAATACTGACTGTTTTAAACACTTAAGAGTTGTTTGAGGTATGCAGTTTTTTACCATTTTTTTTCAATGATGTCTTAAGTTTCACAAATCTACCCTCACAACCATGATGCTATGTACATGTATCACCAATTTTCTCACTTGATGAAGATTAGGCCTAAATTGATTCTTTACCTTATTTTATTAGTCAATATAGATTTACAAGCTATTATTTTGCAGATCCTGGTTTTACTTTGGTGTTCGCGGTGGGACGCCAGGCAAGTTGATCCGGATTAACATTATGAACCTGAACAGGCAGGGCAAGCTCTACAGCCAGGGGCACAGTCCTCTGGTAAAAACTGTGCCTGGAAAGCCAAAGTGGGAGCGAACCAGAGACAAGCCGTCTTATGAGGTATGCATCTTTTTAAGCACGCTCTCTAGCGAGGCTCGTGCTTCTAGAAATCACTTTTTTTTTTCCTTTTTAAACACGCGAGCTCTAGCAAAGGCTTGTGCTTCTAGGGATCACTTTGTTTTTGTCTCCGGACTTTCATGAATCGTGGTGCAGCGTGATGAGTATCTGTCTGTTCACAGATGTCAGGCCGCAATTGGCTAGATTAGTACTGGGATGGGTGACCGCTTCAGTCCATTACTTGTGTCTCTGATGGCTTTGCGGCTCGCCCTGGTAAACTGAAACCCCTTTTGGCCTTTTTTTTTGTCTCCGGACTTTCATGAATTGTGGCAGTGTAATGAGTACCTGTCTGTTCACTGACGTTAAGCGGTGATGGACTATGTTAGTGCTGAGATGGGTGACTGCTTCAGGGCACTACTTGTGTCTCTGATGGCATTGCGGCTTACGCTAGTAGACTAAAACCCCTTTCGGCCTTTTTGTTCCTCATATTTGGATAGGATATGGGGTTACATGGAGAGTAATTAATGTTTAATCCACCATAGTATGGAAAATTGGACAGCAAATCCCTGTGCTCAGACACATGATCAAAGTTGGCTTTTGGGGATTTGAAAAGAATGAAATCTAGTATTTCCTAGTGTTCTAGTGTTGGGACTCGCCTCCAATTTTCATGGTCGATTATTCGTCCATTTTTCCGACCGATGATCGACCAACACGACCCCTAGTCGATTTTTTTACTCCATTGTTGTTTATTATTTAAGAAACACTTTCCAGGATAAAGTATAGGTCAATCCGGTAAGAATAACCGTATTCCGACATTTAGAATCTACTAAAAATATCCACTTCCCGTAAATATGGCGGTAGATATAAACAAACTCGAAATTCATGACAAATGCTGTCAATTTATTAAGTAAAAATACCTAAAATATATAAAAAATATGTGGATATTGAAAAAAAATCAAGAAAGGCAAGATTTAAGCTGAATAGTCAATCATTAGAAAATGTTTGTGACTGACCACAATTGTGCAGTCACCGATGATTAATCGAGCACATGTCTAATCGTCCACCCACTAGTATTTCCTGTGCTTGTGTATGGTGTTCTGAAACTTAAGCGTAATTGTACATGAGGAATAATTTAAGGAAGGAGACCCCTTTCCAAGATTTACGAATGTAATAAACTCTATTTTACCAAATATAAAGTAAAACTGTGATATATATTTCCCCCAATTCATCTGCTTTTTATTGTTTTGATGAAGTATTGGCCATTAGAATGTTTAAATTAATGGTGCTATCGATAACCGTGTCAAAGCCTCATAATGAAATAGAAATGGAGGCTCATCTTTAAAACAAATGAAACAGGTAAAACCCTTTTGCTCATGTCACTGTTATTTGTTTCTGAGGCACTGAATAGAAGGTAATCTGGTATTTTGTATTTCCTACTCTTGTCAATTATGTGTTGAAACAATCATACATGAGCTAAAATTTAAAACAGGAAATATCTTGCTTAAGATTTTATGCATTTAATAAGCTCTATTTTGTCAAATACGAAATAAAACTGATGTATATTTGTCAAAAGTTGTGTGCTTTTTTTTTTGTTTTGACTAAGTATTTGCCATTGGAATGTCTAAAATAATGCCTTCATCAATAATAACCATATTAAAGCCCTGCCAAAAATTGGTTAACTCAACGCAAGGTGGTCAAAGTGGAAGAAAAGAAAAAATAAAAGTAAATACTTTTGTTTACTTTGTCCATAATATCCTGTAATGAAAATATTTTTGCTGCTGTAAAATCTCTCTGTATAACTGTCATTTGTAAAGCAATGTTTTGTTTTTGCTATGCCACTATTGCAGACCATTGAAGGGAACTTTTACCTGAGCTTCACTCACCGTTTCCTGGAGGTGCGGAATGCTACCACATACTTTGCATTCTGTTACCCGTGGCAGTATGCTGAACAACAGGAAAGACTAGATGAACTGGACACACAGTTTCAGTACTGCAAGAAACTGCCAAATGAGAGGTCAGTAATAATCTTAACGCCATTAATTATCATCTTAACCGTTGGTTACATAAGATTCTATTAGGTATGGCACTAAGAATACACCAAGTAACTAATGCTGTAATCTATCAATAAATACTAGTGTTATTAACGGTTTTCTGGTATGCGGTATATCTTTTTGTTTTGGTAGAAAAAAATCTACAAAGAATATTTGGGAACCGGTAGTGGAAAACGTTATTATTTTAGTCTTTCTAATGGCTGATACTTCATCAAAATGTCAAAAAATATACATATTTTGAAAAATATGTCACATTTTTACTTTATATTAAGCAAAAATCATTTTTATGTACTTAATAATATCTCGCGAAAGCTACTTCCATTTGCAAGTTATTGCTCATGTACGCCTGCAAATAATTTTCAATGCACAGAACAAGCATACAAAATACTGGATTTCGTTTCGTTTTCAAAGCCCCGGTAACCGGATTTGATTTAATAAATACTGGTGTCAACGTATCAGAACTAATAGACGACGGTGAGCCAATAAATGTCGCCCCTGTGTTGTGCTTTGTAAACTCATCTTGTATATATCTGAACTTTTCAGCTTTTCATGGATAAAATAAATAAATATGGCAGTTTTCCGACAGTTTGTTTGTGTTTACTTGAATGCAACATGAATGATGACATTACTGATTACCCAAATAATGGGCCTTAAGTAATTAACCGTAGATATAAAGAAAAAAATTGACTGCCTGGTTTCCAACATTGTATTGAGGAGGAAATTGGGAAAAAAATAGAATCTTGTGAGAATTTATATTTGCGGTTAAAAATTGTGGGAAGCATCCATTGTGGTTTCCACTTGAAAGCTTTGGTAACTTAAAAATGTGATCATTTTTTCTGAAAAAAAACCCGCTAATTATCACAATATTTTATTAGGTAAGTAATAGTTTGTTGTATTATAAAAGTTTTAAAGAAATGTCAATCTTTATAATGAATAAACCGACGCGTCATATTTTTAATACTCACAAACAACTATGACCAAGTCGAGCCACATCGTTACTGCACTACAAGTAACTATACTTACTGAATATTAAGTTACCAAAGCACTAGCAGGTGCCAATATTGTTGAATCGGTTAGCTGTTATCTTATGTTTTTCTCCTTGTGAGATTTTACACAATAGGTAGAATTTTAATATTTGGAGGCATAACCTAAAACTGTACCAGTTCAAAGTATTTCATCTGTATGCAATATGTTATTATGTTAAAAAATATAAACTATCACTTTTTTTTGCAAATTATCCAATTATTCAGTTAAATTTGTTTCCTACCATTTCACGATCGGCCATATTATTCATTTATGTCTGGTATGTCTGTCTATGTGACATTTCTGGTATTTCCTCTAACATGCTATACATTAGAAATAGTTAACCAGTTGGTCAAAGGTTAATGCAGTCAGTTTATGACTTCAGCTTTAGGTGACACCAAATATTTTTGGGGTGTGGCTCTGTGTAAAAAGAGTTGACCATAAATTTTGAAATAACCAAGCTCATTCCAGGTATCCAGGTTTAAGATGAACCAACTGGAAGATGCAGTAAAGCAGTTTTCATGATGGATGATGTAAACAAAATTTTTGGGAAATAACATGTTAAAAAAAAAGGAAAATTATGTGAATAATGAAAATGGGGTAGACATGTCTGACTGAAAATCTGGTTTCATCCATGCTACCTATGGAAGTAAACAGTACATTAATTCTTTTAGCAGTACGATAAGCTAGTTTATAATCAAGTTTTCAACAAAGTCTGTTGATTATGTGGTATCCAGTTATCCTATTACATCCTTGACTCTTTTTCACATCAAAACAGTACTAAACACATTTCAAAACTGGTACCTAACTAGTTATTGGTTGTTTTTGGAAACTATGAATTGGTATTGGAAAATTGGAAAAAAAAGAGAGACAAAAAAATACAACTCCAGCAAATATTCTTAGAAAGTTTTGCCTCAAATGAGTCATAACCTGTAACTTTTACGAGAAAAGTCTGACTTCTTTATATAATGAACATTCTATTCAATTCAGCCATAATGTTAATCAGAGTGTTATGACCAAGACAAAATTTAGAAACCGGGTCCCGAAAACAAAAATTCGATGAAAACCTGATTTGTTTGAATTAGTATACACCACACTGTAAAATCTTCTACAGGTGTACATGAACCATAACTACTGTTAATGTGATTATATTTCATGTTTTGGATATTAATGTACTGAATTTTGACAAAATATAATACAAATGCACAATATTAAGCATTTCTGCATAATATTTTATAGTTTTGATGTGAAATATGTAGCTTTTCGAGACCCGGTTCTTGGACATCTGTAATTGAATTTCATTTAAGTTTATATGAATTGAATAGAAACCAGTTAATATCCGGTTTACCATCTTTACCACTAGTTAATGACAAGGATAATTTTAAATGTGACTTTTGCAGCCTGAGTAGCACAATCTACTATCACAGGGAGCTACTGTGTCACTCTCTGGATCAACTCCGGATTGATCTCCTGACCATCTCAGACCTGACTGGCATTCAGAAGGAGCAAGAGCCTCGCTTTGATGACAAACTCTTCCCAGACAAAACCACGCCCAGATGCCGCAAATTTACAGGCAAAAAGGTCAGGATTAGTGGGCGTATTTTTGCGCTTCACTTTTTTCTCATTTGCACACACTGTACATAAAACATGACACAAAATAAAGGCATGTTGTAAAGAAGTATGATATAGTCGGGTGTTTCCCATATTGTGGTTTTCTTAGATGTCAATTCCGATGGACGATAAGAGACGATTTTAGAAAAAACTTTTTTTTAACTAAACCATGAAATACAGAAACCGATAACATGCATCTGTTTATGCCAATTCCTTTCTCTGCTACCTTTTGTTCAATTTAAAATACAGTAATCCTTTTAAGTTTAAACATTTCTTGTCATGATTGGCAAGCCCCATACACAGTTTGAATTGAGGCATATTCTAACGTTTTAAAACAAACAGGGTTTGTCATGAGAGGAGCTTGGTTTACGCTTGAGTGCAGTGAGAGATTCACTGAATTACCACCTCCACACTGTAGCATTTATTATTCATTTGCAGCAGAACTATTTGAATACTTGTATTACCTGTAATGTTTCCAGGGTTTTTTATACTAAACTCCAAAGTTTGTATTTCTATAATTTCTTGGATCCAAACTTCACTGATTTAACTTTAGAATAAATCATCAATTACAGGTACAGTTGAAACTGAGCTCTTGTTTATGGAGATATTAAAATGCATATGTCAACTTTGATTTTTTTGCAATGAATTTTCTGATTTACTAAGTATTCGAACAGTGGGAAAAGAATCAAATGATTTAGTACAAGATGCAAACAAAGTTACATCAGGTTGTAGGCAGATACCACACATTTTGTCAATTCCCTGACAAAATATTTCAAATAGTGATCATGCTATCTGTTTTCATCTTTTCAGCCTTATTGATAACCAATATTAAGCATTGGCAACTATTATCCATTTCCAGGTCTACCTTGTCAGCAGTCGTGTTCACCCAGGGGAAACTCCCGCTAGTTTTGTCTTCAACGGGTTCTTGGATTTCATCACCCAGTCTAACGACCCGAGGGCGCAGTCCCTCCGTCGAAACTTTGTCATCAAAATGATCCCCATGTTGAATCCAGATGGAGTGGTCCGTGGGCACTATCGTACAGACTCCAGGTAGTAATGTCTTTAGCCTTTTTGAGATCCTATGTACAAAAATATATACAAAAATATTTTTTTTGCGTACAGTAGAACCTCTATTATCAGACCTTCTATTATCCAGATTTTCAATTATCCGACCTCAAACCCACTCTCCCATCTCCATTTAAACCTGTTGTTTTAGCCCTTCTATTATCCGAACCAACTGTTCCTCCCCCAAGAGGGTCAGATAATAGAGGTTTTACTGTATATATAATATATATATTTTGGACCAGTGATTACCTTCACCGTGGAGGTATTATTTTCATGACTGGATTATGCAAACACTACTGGTGGGATCTTCCGCAGTTAGAAATCAGAAGATGGATTTTGGTCCAACTGCAATCCCATTAAAATTTGATAGTGATCTGGGTCACCATCTGGGTACAAAAAATTACGGATTTTCCCATTTACTATTATTACATACTACCTTGTTGGAGGTATGTGCTCTAACACTATTTTACCTTTGAAATTACACTCTGGTCTGGTTTTTAAGTGCGACCCTCGCTAGAGCTGCCGCTTCTACAGATCACTTTTTTTTTTTTTTGTCTCCGACTTTCATGAAATTGACAACTTCTGTGGATTCTGAATTTCCCTCTCTTGCCCTCCAATAGCTAAAAGGACACATGTCCTTTTGGCTTTTCCCCATACATATGTCCTTCTTGCATTGGACATTTATGAATTGTGGCACAGAGTGATCACTATTTTCTGCTCTCTGAGGTTAAGCAGCAATGGGCTATGTTAGTACTTGGATGGGTGACCGTCTCAGTTCGGGACCAGCTGTGGGATGTGTCTAAGTTGGAATTTCTTTGTGTCACGAGACTTTCGTAAATTCTAGTGCACTACTCGTGTCTCTGATGGCTTTTTGCTCGCGCTAGGGGACCAAAACACCATTTGGCCTTGTTTTTTTCTTATTTACCAAACTAAATATATTAGATTGAAGGCAACTGTCTCAGTTAAGTATGTGTTACCAATACCATTAGGCAATAATTTATAGAGCTTATCAAGTCACTAGCCTGCAACAATATTATTGAACCAGTTAACTGTGTTGTTTTTATATCACGTCTCATGAGATTTTATGTGATTGTTAAAATTCTTAATTCTCATTTGTCATAACAGAAAATGATAAATTATGCGATAATTTACATAAAGTTCCTAGTTTTGTAGCATGTTGAGATCCATCATGTTATGTACAATGGGGTGCATTGCATCTGACATTTTTATATTTCCTCTCTCTCCAAAGAAACTATTTTTTTGGAGACAGCCAGTTAGCTGTTGACTAATGCAAACTGTTACCATTCGATCAAGAATTGTGCTAACCATTTCAGTCGCAATAATTTCTCTTCAAATTTTCCTTTTGGTTGTTTTGTAAATATTGCATTTCATGTGGGAAGTTTACGAATAGTCAACATATATTATTTCTGTTCCTTCAAAAAATAATTTCTCACAAAATCAAAGCAAAATTGATAAATTTTGTAATATTGTGATGCCCCTTTTTTGTCATGATAACTATAACTCTTATTTCAGGGGAGTGAATCTCAACCGGATGTATTTGGATCCAGATTTTGACCTTTACCCATCTATCTACGCAGCCAAAGCAGTGCTGGCGTATCACCATGTGCACAATAAACTGGAGAAGAAACTCGCAGAGGTACAAAAGGATAAAGAAGCTCATGACTCGACAAATAAAGCAGCTCAGAATAATGTCGCAAGGAGTAATCAAAGACAATCTAGTAACAATGCAAGGCCATGGCAGAGTAGTACTTACGGTGGTGCTGGTGCTCACAGTCGAGGGGGTGCAAATGCCGTGAGAAATAAGACAATCAATATAGTCTACAGCAATGTACAACAGTCAGATGCGTTCCAAAGAAAAGGGCCGAGCAGCAAATCTGAAGAGAAACTCAGTGAACAAGGACATAGTGAACAGAGTCATGAAGGAATGTCTAATATGGACATCGCTTTCTCAAATCTTGGCATCGGCAAGGATGAATCCCATCTGGATAATACTGTTGCCATGGCAATAAGATCCTCCGATTTTGAAGTTGCTTCTGGAGGTGAATGTGAGGATCCAGATGATGTCGCAGCACAAGTAAGCATATACAAAAATTAGCAGTTAACTTTGTTATCAAAACAAGGTTTGGTTAAAATGAATGATGTTTTAATTGTTCATGGACAAGCTGTCTGTAAACACAATTCAATTTCATAAACTCATAAATCTCATTAGGGATGGATCGGTACCAAAAATGTGCACATTGGGAGGTCACCAATGCAAAAAGTGTTCACCGCTTAGCAAAATATGTCGTAGGACCGCAGGGCCTTGGGCAAGAAAAAGTTGCAGGCCCGGTCAAAAAGTTTCATTCCCGGCCAAAAACTCCAAAGATATGCCGATTGCAGATGTAATTTATATATTTCAGCCTACTAAATTCTCAAAGCTAATACCAACACTAAATAAACTACATATTCACAGTGCAACACATGTTTACAAAATTTAATATAGTTATAAATCTGCTCACTATGGGGCTCTAGTGCGCTTACAGGATATCTCACCCCAAGTACCAACTTGCCCCAGAAATTTCGGGTCAACTTGCCCCATTTTCTGTGTCCCTTTGATCATAACTTGCCCCAAATTGTGCTTTTATTGCGCTACAATAGCTTACCATGTGGGACTGTATGCTGTTCTCGGATGGCCGCAAGGCATCAGGCCAACGTCTAAGAAAAATAGACATTTATAGTTGGCCGTAGCCTCAAGTTGTCGTCTCGTGGTAACCTTTGACCTTTCCTCCTGCTTTCTCGTTGGCCGCGTGAATTGGTAGCTTCTGTCACTTACACAGATATTTTCATCTATTTCTCAGCGCATTAAAAAGACAAAAACCTTAAGTTACTTTGTTCACTTTTTAATATTACATAAACTTCCAGTGCTTATAACAATTATTAATTGGATATATTTGTCCTACAAGTTCTGTGTTTCCAGCCATGACAACTGTAATATTTGACAATACCATGTCATTTCTTCACAATATTTTACTTGAAGATCAAAATTCATGGACAACTCATTAATATTCATGAGGTTACAGAAATCCGTGGGATTTCCCAACAATAATTTCTGCTTTAAGATCAAATACTTCAAATTCAAGGATGGACTATCATTATTCACTCTCGTCAAAACTCAATGCAAGACAGACCGTCTCCCTTCACTTGAAAAGGCGAGACAACTGTGAAAAAATGTGAGACATGCTTTGCGTCAAGAGATTTTGGAATATTTAGTTTCAATTTGGGATTGCATAAAATCTTCTTATTTAAATACTTAAATTATCTTTATTTTGTTTAGTTCAAATAAATTAATTAAGCGTCCCGCAAGGGACACTTGTTTGTGTATGGGAGAGCTTCCGGCTCCGCCGGCTCCGCCGGCTCCGCATTTTGTTTTCCTTATAACTCTGTAACCGTTAGGCGGATTCTTTTCAAATTTGGCAGGTTTAGGCAGTAGCCTTGGGGAATTTTTTTGAATATGCTGCAGTGACATTTCAACCAATCAGAGAGGTCACATGACCAAAAATGTCTTTTTTCGATGGGGAAGCTTGTCCGGATGATAACTTGAAAGGAATTTTATCAATTCACCTGAAACTTGGCAAATACATTCATTCTATTAAAATCTGGAAATCATTAGATTGTGGCATTGAGTGGTCAAGAAATGGCCGAGTAATTAATGATTAATTAATCATTACGAATTTTCCAAATAAGGAAAACACAAAAATGCTTATATCTCGAAAACCGTGCTAGATAGAGCGATTTCGACAAAATTTTTGACCCGCAGGATATCTCTGCAGAGTACTTTTCCCAATTTTCAAAAAATTTTTGTCTCGCCAAAAATGGCGGCCATTTTGAATTTTCGAAATTTTTGCAAAAATTGCAAAACACAAAAATGCTTATATCTCGAAAACCGTGCTAGATAGAGCGATTTCAACGAAATTTTTGACCTGCAGGGTCTCTGCAGAGTAGTTATCCCAATTCTGAAAAAAATTTTGTCTCGCCAAAAATGGCGGCCATTTTGAATTTTCGAATTTTTCGCAAAACTTGCAAAACATAAAAATGCTTATATCTCAAAAACCCTGCTAGATAGAGCGATTTCGACGAAATTTTTGACCCACAGGGTATATCTACAGAGTAGCCATGCCAATTTTCAAAAAAATTTTGTCTCGCCAAAAATGGCGGCCATTTTGAATTTTCGAATTTTTCGCAAAAATTGCAAAACATAAAAATGCTTATATCTCAAAAACCCTGCTAGATAGAGCGATTTTGACGAAATTTTTGACCCATAGGGTATCTCTGCAGAGTAGCCATGCCAATTTTCAAACAAAAAATTTCTCGCAAAAAATGGCGGCTATTTTGAATTTTCGAATTTTTCGCAAAATTGCAAAACACAAAAATGCTTATATCTCGAAAACCGTGCTAGATAGAGCGATTTCAACGAAATTTTTGACCCACTGGGTATCTCTGCAGAGTAGCCATGCCAATTTTCAAAAAAATTTTATCTTGCCAAAAATGGCGGCCATTTTGAATTTTCGAATTTTTGCGCAAAAATTGCAAAACACAAAAATACTAATATTTCGAAAACCGTGCTACATAGAGCGATTTCGACGAAATTTTTTATCTTCAGGGTACCTCTGCAGAGCAGCTATCCCAAAGAGCTTTCACTTGGTGAAGTTTCAGACCCATAGCTAATTGCTCACCTACTCAAAAAGAGTAAATGCGAATTACCTCTAAAAGTATTGCAGATGGCCAATTTTTCTCAAATAACTCATTCACCTACTTTTGGAAGAGCTTTTACATGGTGAAGTTTCAGACCCATAGCCAATTACTCACCTACTCAAAATGAGTAAATGCGAATTATCACTAAAAGTATTGCAGATAGCCAATTTTTCTCAAATAACTCATTCACCTACTTTTGGGAGAGCTTTTACATGGTGAAGTTTCAGACCCATAGCTAATTATTTACCTACTCAAAATGAGTAAATGCTAATTATCTGTAAAAGTATTGCGGATACCCAATTTTTATCAAATAACTCATTCACCTACTTGTGGGAGAGCTTTCACATGGTGAAGTTTCAGACCCATAGCCAATTACTCACCTACTCAAAATGAGTAAATGCGAATTATCACTAAAAGTATTGCAGATAGCCAATTTTTCTCAAATAACTCATTCACCTACTTTTGGGAGAGCTTTTACATGGTGAAGTTTCAGACCCATAGCTAATTATTTACCTACTCAAAATGAGTAAATGCTAATTATCTGTAAAAGTATTGCGGATACCCAATTTTTATCAAATAACTCATTCACCTACTTGTGGGAGAGCTTTCACATGGTGAAGTTTCAGACCCATAGCTAATTACTCACCTACTCAAAATGAGTAAATGCGAATTATCTCTAAAAGTATTGCAGATAGCCAATTTTTCTCAAATAACTCATTCACCTACTTTTGGGAGAGCTTTCACTTGAAGTTTCAGACCCATAGCTAATTACTCACCTACTCAAAATGAGTAAATGTGAATTATCTCTAAAAGTATTGCAGATAGCCAATTTTTCTCAAATAACTCATTCACCTACTTTTGGGAGAGCTTTCACTTGGTGAAGTTTCAGACCCATAGCTAATTACTCACCTACTCAAAATGAGTAAATGCGAATTATCTCTAAAAGTATTGCAGATAGCCAATTTTTCTCAAATAACTCATTCACCTACTTTTGGGAAAGCTTTCACTTGGTGAAGTTTCAGACCCATAGCTAATTACTCACCTACTCAAAATGAGTAAATGCGAATTATGTCTAAAAGTATTGCAGATAGCCAATTTTTCTCAAATAACTCATTCACCTACTTTTGGGAGAGCTTTCACTCTGTGAAGTTTCAGACCCATAGCTAATTACTCACCTACTCAAAATGAGTAAATGCGAATTATCTCTAAAAGTATTGCAGATAGCCAATTTTTCTCAAATAACTCATTCACCTACTTTTGGAATTATCTCTAAAAGTATTGCAGATAGCCAGTTTTTCTCAAATTAATCATTCACCTACTTTTGGGAGAGCTTTCACTTGGTGAAGTTTCAGACCCATAGCTAATTACTCACCTACTCAAAATGAGTAAATGCGAATTATCTCTAAAAGTATTGCAGATAGCCAATTTTTCTCAAATAACTCATTCACCTACTTTTGGAATTATCTCTAAAAGTATTGCAGATAGCCAGTTTTTCTCAAATTAATCATTCACCTACTTTTGGGAGAGCTTTCACTTGGTGAAGTTTCAGACCCATAGCTAATTACTCACCTACTCAAAATGAGTAAATGCGAATTATCTCTAAAAGTATTGCAGATAGCCAATTTTTCTCAAATAACTCATTCACCTACTTTTGGGAGAGCTTTCACTTGGTGAAGTTTCAGACCCATAGCTAATTACTCACCTACTCAAAATGAGTAAATGCGAATTATCTCTAAAAGTATTGCAGATAGCCAATTTTTCTCAAATAACTCATTCACCTACTTTTGGGAGAGCTTTCACTTGGTGAAGTTTCAGACCCATAGCTAATTACTCACCTACTCAAAATGAGTAAATGCGAATTATCTCTAAAAGTATTGCAGATAGCCAATTTTTCTCAAATAACTCATTCACCTACTTTTGGGAGAGCTTTCACTCTGTGAAGTTTCAGACCCATAGCTAATTATTCACCTACTCAAAATGAGTAAATGTGAATTATCTCTAAAAGTATTGCAGATAGCCAATTTTTCTCAAATAACTCATTCACCTACTTTTGGGAGAGCTTTCACTCTGTGAAGTTTCAGACCCATAGCTATTTATTCACCTACTCAAAATGAGTAAATGCTAATTATCTGTAAAAGTATTGCGGATACCCAATTTTGATCAAATACTCATTCATCTACTTGTGGGAGAGCTTTCACATGGTGAAGTTTCAGACCCATAGCTAATTACTCACCTACTCAAAATGAGTAAATGCGAATTATCTCTAAAAGTATTGCAGATAGCCAATTTTTCTCAAATAACTCATTCACCTACTTTTGGGAGAGCTTTCACTCTGTGAAGTTTCAGACCCATAGCAAATTACTCACCTACTCAAAATGAGTAAATGCGAATTATCTCTAAAAGTATTGCAGATAGCCAGTTTTTCTCAAATTAATCATTCACCTACTTTTGGGAGAGCTTTCACTTGGTGAAGTTTCAGACCCATAGCTAATTACTCACCTACTCAAAATGAGTAAATGCGAATTATCTCTAAAAGTATTGCAGATAGCCAGTTTTTCTCAAATTAATCATTCACCTACTTTTGGGAGAGCTTTCACTTGGTGAAGTTTCAGACCCATAGCTAATTACTCACCTACTCAAAATGAGTAAATGCGAATTATCTCTAAAAGTATTGCAGATAGCCAGTTTTTCTCAAATTAATCATTCACCTACTTTTGGGAGAGCTTTCACTTGGTGAAGTTTCAGACCCATAGCTAATTACTCACCTACTCAAAATGAGTAAATGCGAATTATCTCTAAAAGTATTGCAGATAGCCAATTTTTCTCAAATAACTCATTCACCTACTTTTGGGAGAGCTTTCACTCTGTGAAGTTTCAGACCCATAGCTATTTATTCACCTACTCAAAATGAGTAAATGCTAATTATCTGTAAAAGTATTGCGGATACCCAATTTTTATCAAATACTCATTCATCTACTTGTGGGAGAGCTTTCACATGGTGAAGTTTCAGACCCATAGCTAATTACTCACCTACTCAAAATGAGTAAATGCGAATTATCTCTAAAAGTATTGCAGATAGCCAATTTTTCTCAAATAACTCATTCACCTACTTTTGGGAGAGCTTTCACTTGGTGAAGTTTCAGACCCATAGATAATTATTCACCTACTCAAAATGAGTAAATGTGAATTATCTCTTAATAGTATTGCAGATAGCTAATTTTTCTCAAATAACTCATTCACCTACTTTTGGAAGACCTTTCACACACGAAAATGAAAAATTGTGAATATCTCGGAAAAGCTATTTCTTCTGCTTTAATGCTCGGCGGGAGATACACACCACGGCAGTGGTCTTGACAAAAATTTTTGTCTCCCCAAAAATGGTGGCCATTTTGAATTTTCAAAGTTTTTGCAAAACACAAAAATGCTTATATCTCGAAAACCGTGCTATATGGAGTGAACTCAACAAAATTTTGGACCTGCTGGGTATCTCTGCAGAGTAGCCATGCCAATTTTCAAAATATTTTTGTCTCGCCAAATATAGCGGACATTTTAAATTTTTTTATTTTTTGCAAAACACAAAAATGCTTATATCTTGAAAACCATGCTAGATAGAGCAGACTGCGCTGACTTTGGTTGCCACAACAGTATAAGGCTAGAAACGAAGCATTTTCTTAATACTTTAGCACTCACCTTTATATCCTTTTCGGGACGCTTTGTTTTTGCTATGCAAAAACATTATCTTTTTTTTTGCGAGCGATCCTCTAGTTTATGCTGTTTTTATTTGTCATTTTTTTAAAAATTTCACTTTAAAAGCACATCTAAGCCTTAATGGCAGGGTGCTACTGTTTCTGTTATCTGGCTTCATCAAAATAAACTGCATTTCTTATCTATTCTTTGAAGAAATATATATTTGGTCTCTTCCGATTATAGACGAATTTCTTTGGTCAGTAGTTGTTTCAACTGTTTCGCCTGTGGTACCACGAGTTAAAAATTCCACAAAAAGGCTCTGAAATCTCGTGAGAATACCCGAATTCTCGCGTGAATTACTGTTAGCTGGATGTATCATATAAAATAAACTCGCTTCCATGTCTTTGTCACCCATATTCTATGAGGAAATATGTACGTCGTCGCTTCCGATAATAAACAAATTTCTTTGGTCAGTAGATGTTTTGACTGGTTCTCCTGTACAACATATGCAGAAGACGAGTTACAAAAACCACTGAAAAGCACTGCTACATTTTGAAAGCTATCGTCTGATTGGTCGATGGTAGAGGATGTTGGCCAATCAGAAGAGAGATAAGAAACGTGATGACAATATTTGTTTACAATAATGGCTACCACTTTAAAACCCCTTAATATGTTGAAAATCGTAGCAATATACGTGGATTTATCTTATGCTAAAAGTTTCTGGACATTGGGACCGACGCACTGCACTACGTTTTCGGTCTGGAGATGAAATTCGCGGACTCGGGCCGCCGGATAACCGCCAATGTCGAACACTGAATGCAAAGCCGTACCAATATCGGGACGCCGCCTTTTGGTACAACCGAATCAAACATGGACATTTCCCCTTAATGACATCACAATAAAAGTCCCCAAATGTTCAAAATATGAGATAAATATGCATAATTTCTTCAGATTTCACTTTCCAATATTTTTAGTATTCCTTCCTTTTTATTTGTTGACAAGCAAGATTGAGGTTCTAAAGTGTTGTAACCAAAACATGGCAGTTCTACTTAACATATCGCAATAAAAGTCTGCAAATGCCAGTTGGGGATATGCCAGAACAAAAGTTTTGGGTATCCCTTATTTGGACTTTTTAGAAGTCAATATTACCCAACCCCCGATATCAGACAATATCGAAATATTTTTAAAATTTAATATCGATGTCCACACAGTCAAGTGATGTTTTCCACCATATTTACAGGAAGGGAGCAATTTCAGTAGATGTTTAAATAAAAATAATGTCAGAACTTTGAAACTACCAAAATTCTTACTGAATTGAGTTGTACTTCATTCCAGAAAGCGTTTTTTGGTATAATGACCAG
This sequence comes from Sabellastarte sp. h YS-2021, assembly GCA_964017235.1. Taxonomy (NCBI): domain Eukaryota; kingdom Metazoa; phylum Annelida; class Polychaeta; order Sabellida; family Sabellidae; genus Sabellastarte; species Sabellastarte sp. h YS-2021. The sequence continues at coordinate 18,711,111 of OZ024929.1, read as the reverse complement.
CAATGAAGCAAAAAATTGATTTTGGATTGGTAATCAAAATTGGTGGCAATTCCCAGCACAAAAATTTTATAACATCAATACATGATCCTTTTCCTGTTATTAAGCGTTAGGCAAGATCAGTATTATCTAGTACTGGGAGATCACCATTATTTTACCTGTTGATGTTCATATCGGAAATATGCAAACAAACGTCAGTGCTCATCATGGAATCAAAAGTGGTAACCAGACACACACACACAAAAAAGGAAAATAGATACAAATCACAACAAATATGAACAAAATACAAAAAAAATAAAGATTTCACAAATGTCTCCCTTACTAATGAACTATGTTTTGCCTAACCTCACTTGTTATGGGCTAATTTTATGGGAAAGAACCCCAGGAGTTATCTGTCTGCTTTATGTTTTTGCATTTACGTCCAGTTTTGTGAGTTTAACTAGTGAATGTTTCAAATTTTGTATAATATTATATGTAAATATTATTCAAGTTAGTGGTTTATTTTGACAAAAAGGCTACATAGAAATGAGTTTGGCAAGTATTGTTTGTACTTTAATTTTATTAATCATTGTTGAGTAATGAGCCAGAGAGCAATCATACCAAAGTTTGCAAACATCATCCCAGCACTAGTATTATGGCTTGGGGGCCATTACCCAAAGGTATATAATGGTACATCTTCTCATCAGAAAGGAGGGCTGGAGAAATATCATATGGCCCTTGGAGCTGTTATCAGTTTTACATGAACTGGCTATGAATGACAACCAATAGGTAAAAATTAATCCATGAAAAAGCACACCCTATCCCAACTGTCAACTGTAGAACAGTAGCTCATCCCAGCACTAGTACTATGGCTTGGGGGCCATTACCCAAAGGTATATAATGGTACATCTTCTCATCAGAAAGGAGGGCTGGAGAAATATCATATGGCCCTTGGAGCTGTTATTATCAGTTTTACATGAACTGGCTATGAATGACAACCAATAGGTAAAAATTAATCCATGAAAAAGCACACCCTATCCCAACTGTCAACTGTAGAACAGTAGCTTCACTATTGAACTTAGGTTTTCTTTGAAAATAATTTTAGAAAATGATCAAATAACTTTTGCCTTTTGCTTCCAGCCTTATAAACAAGCTCAGGGTCAACTACGGAAAGGGGAAGGTCACATAGGAAATGAGGGATCAGATGATGATGATGTGGACTTTACACCGATGTCATTATCTGGAGTGCCAAATGCACCGCATTTAAATGACCCAAAGTTACTGGAGATTTCCCCCGAGGAAAGTGGCATTGCATTTTACGTGGATCTGCACGGGCATGCGTCAAAACGAGGCTGCTTCATCTATGGGAATTATTTTGAGAATGAAGACACCCAGGTGACGAACATGCTCTTTCCCAAGTTGATTTCCATGAACACGGCACACTTTGACTTCACCGGCTGTAATTTTACAGAAAGGAATATGTACATGAAGGACAAGAAGGATGGTTTGTCGAAGGAAGGGGCAGGAAGAGTGGCCATGTATAAAGCATTGGGGATCATACACAGGTACTACAGTCAGGGTTTTTATATGTTTTGTTGTGTTTCATATGGAAAGATTTTCTCAAGCCTTTTACTCCTAACATATTCTCTTCAGTTGAACTTAATCATTTGACCAGGGTCATCCAGTCATCTGAATAGGTATTGAAATGTATGTACATGTACTTTCACTGTACATTAACTGGTTATATTCTCAGTACTTCTCTAATGTACTTCTTAATGTTACACTTATTTTTTTGTAATTTATGTGTTGTTAACTATCTGGCCAAGGTAATCCAGTCAACTGAATAGAGGTTGTAAGATATTTAATTTTACTGACAGTGTACATGTTCTCATGATATTATCTGTATTTCTTTAACCTGCCAGCTACACCCTGGAGTGTAACTACAACACAGGACGTATGGTGAACTCAGTGGCTCCTGCATACGGAGACGACGGCCGTGCCACACCTCCACCAGTGGCGGGATTCCCTCCCAAATACACACAGGCACACTTTGAGGAGGTATTTCTAGCGAGTTAAATGCATCTTGTCTATTGATATAAAGCTATAATTTGTTTTGCATATTACTTGATACTCAAATGTCGTTTCACACTGTAGAAAGTATCACTTGAGAGTTTTGGATATAAAGTGTGTAAACATGATTATTAATTTTCAGTCTCAAATTAATCTTCTAACATAAGAATAAGGCATGGGACAATGGCACTGTATCCCAGGGTAAACGTAAATCTTCTCCCATGAAAATAACTCGAAATATATACCCCAAACCAACCACCTATTCACAGAGAAAATATGTAAAAGTTGTGTCAAACTTGTTTTATTTTAACTTTGAAAACTGATACATAAGCATTTTTTCACTATCATCATGTTACAAAAATATGTGTACAAGTACTTCATTCTTGTGAGTCTTTACAGTAGTTTATTCTGTAAATTGAAAATTCTGACACTTTCACATTCTGCTAGAAACATGAAATTCTTCACAAATATCTTCAATATCCATTTATAGAATTTTATGATCTTTCAAGATAACATGGATTAACTTCATTGCTTTGATAAGGTAATCTTGCTGGTAGCAAAACTGTTCAATGGGGCTATACTAGAACACAGCTTTTTCAGAATTAGCTTTAAGAAGAAGCTAAAAATAAAATTCCAGCTAAAGAGTGGTTGTTTATTCACATGTTCAATCAATCAATCAATCAGTTGTCCACGTGCTTAATCTCCGTATCAACGGATTCTAAGGCACACCATCCAATTCATAAGGCATAAATCATAAGACATTAGACATGTTCCGAGTCGTTCCCAGAGAGGTGGTCCGGTGTTCGGTAGTAAGAAGTACCACAGTTTACATATTTTTGTCTTATACTTCTTTCAGGTAGGCCGTGCCATGGCAATAGCAGCATTAGACATGTATGACATTAACCCCTGGTCACGTTTGGTGCTCTCCGAGCACTCTGGGCTGCAGGGGGTGAGGGACTGGGTAAGGAGGTACATCCGGGGACTGAGGGGACTCCCCAGGGGTACTATGAACAAGCCACAGCGAGCGGCGCTCAAGGCAAACAGGTAAACTCCCTTTACTCGCCCCTTTATTAATGTTATTCTGCATTCATTGTTAGAACTGGCCAATTAGAAAACCTGGGATGCTGCTAATAAACTGCACTCTGGGTAAAATTAACAAACCATAGAGCACGAGCACTTGAAGAGCGCGTACCTCCAATTCACTCTAAAAATTTAATGGAATCTAAGTTCGACCAAAAGCTATCTTCTGATTCCTTGTGAGGAAGATCCAACCAGTAATATTTGCATAATCCTTCTAACAAACAAACAGACAGACTAATATTAATGATAAAATTGCATCCTTGGCGGAGGTTATTAGTCTCAAATGGAAAAAAAATTAGACATGCCAAAGGCCTGAGCACTCTTGCACGGTAATCGGGTAACTGTAATGACAAATTTTTTCCTCAGTCAAGGTTACTTGGCTCCATTTTTACAGCTAAATGTACAATATTGGTCATAGCGGGTAAAATAAAGTCATTATACCCTACAGATTAGTTGTACTACCCTATGACCATGGTGGTCTGTGTTGAATATGCAGGAGAGAAATGCTGACTTATAAAGGTTTTCAAACATATTTGATATTTTTCACAACTGTCATTATTTGTACCATTATGTCCCCGTTTTACACATAATAAGTGGAACAGCCAATAAGATGGCTCAAGGAACTAGATTATGGGACATCTTGGATGCAAACACATTTTATACGGAGGTATTAAGTTGAGGAAAATCAGCAAATTTCGGGGAACACATAATTGGCTTACATAAATTTGTGATTCTAACATGACAAGGCTGTGTCTGCAATTCTTATTCACTGTTCATTGTAAAATCTCTTGTGACAATTCTCTCTTGTCAGCAATTATGTCTATAATATACTTCTGACTCATCACATATCTGGTACACAAAGTCTCTGTTTCTTATCTATGTTTAGCACCCAGAGTGCAGGTGCTTCTACGGGTACCTCTGTTTTTGTACCACGAGTCGCCACTCTTCCCAGCCGACAGTCAACCATCTACAATGCCAACACTACACAACAGCAGCAACAGCAGCAGCAGGGTTCAAACTCGGCAGATGCAGCGTTTTCACGAAGTCCTTACAAGCGAACACAGATGCTAATGAATAGTCAGAAAAAAGAGCTGGGACCAGTCAGAGACAGTAAGGATTGAAGTATTAGTTATTTTGTCCTTTTATAATTTTAGATGATACTAACTACAGTTATCCAAATCATTCCCCACCCCCAAAGATTGAGAAAGTTTTTGAATTAATACTTGCTATCCAAGACAAATGCTAAGGAAATTAGTAATGGTACAGGAATAAGTCAAGACAATTTGACCCAAAGTTCAAATGCAGAAGTTCACTCCAAAGGTCAAGAGTCAATTGTAACAACCAGAGAATAGATGTTTTAGCAAGAACTAACGATTAGCACTACAAAGTAAAGTTATAACTGGCCAATTGTCTGAGTTTGCAATTGACCTCAGAGGTCACATCTGCAGAGGTGAAGGAAAGGTCAAAGCAAGGTGCAATAGCCATTCAGAAGTTACAAGATAGTGAAAACCCACATTTGGGTTTATATATGTTTATTATACATTTTCACAGTTGTTATCAATTTAAAGAAGTAAAATTTCTTTGCAAGATAAGCACATGGCATAAACTTTAATCAGTTAACTCTGTGACTACATACTTTATTGCAATTATGAGTTTAAGAAGAGCCGTAAGGCCATAATGAACTCTTACAGTGTGGCAGCAGGCAGGGCTGACCCTGGCCTGTAATATTGTAGAAGAACTGCCACACATACATGTATTATGAACTTACTAAAACAACCTGCACCAGCAGACAAATATGAATTATTAAGATAAGAAATGTAAATTTACTATCAGTACAGAAAACATATGTGGGAATTGTTGGAATAAAAGTCACCCTTTACTTCAAAAATGTGCAAAGAATGAGATAACTATGGGCAGTGTGCCAATATGTACAAAGGAGCTTAGCCTAATTATGCAGTAGCTGCTGGGCAGTTAACAATACACCCATGACATGTATAAATATTTTTAATTTCCTAAATGTTGCATACCCTCAGAATAAAACTAAAACCATTGACTTTGGCCCAGAATACACAATTCTGGGTTGAAGCCAAAAAAGGCTCAAAATACATAATGACAAGTAAAATGCCAACAATGTCGGGGTGACTCATAATGCAATGTCACAGACACTATACAAAATAAAATTTATAAAAGTGACAGTAGGGGTTACCCTTAAAAGTATCATATTATTGAATTGGCACCCAATCACATCATTAAATGGGTGCCCCATCACAGCATATATATAGGTACTGTATCACAGAATTAATTGGGTAACGTGTCAGCCTATGAAATTATTCAGTGTTGCGTATTTTAGTGTTACCGTCTTTTTTTTATCTTTCTAGCTTCACGATTGAGTTTCAACAAGACCCGTCGTACAGCTAGCACAAGTTCTGTACCAACAATTGTATCCTCTACTAACGGACAGACTATGGTTGCCATGCCATCACCACGGTTACAACACTCTGTGTCTTCACCTGTCACGCTGACACTCACTAGTGCTACGGAAACAGTGGTAAGTTGTTGAATAAACAATTTAAGTTACTGTGGTAACAGTGATTTTTAACTTACATTTGGTTTGTTTAGTTTCTTTTGGAGTGAGTTCAATAAGATTCCCATTTTACCTTAACCTTTTCATGTAGTTGTTACAAAGGACATTCATTGAAGGTTGAAAATTAGAATATTTTCTTTAAGTGAGAATATAAAACATAATCGTGCAATATACTCCAGCAAGTTCATTGTAAGAACTGGTAGAATGGTTACAAGCTAATGTGCTTTTGCTCAAGATCTTATTGATAACCCTTTCAATCAGGTTTCTAGCCAGTCTACTGATCAGCGAAAGAGACCTGTCAAGCCTTTCATGAACCCTAATTCCTCTAAAACTGATGCCACAAGCCCGACAAAAGAACTCATCACCCCTTCACTCATCAATTCCTCCCAGAATTCCCAGCCACTGTTTGTGCCTGCCAACAGTCGAGTGGCACGCCAGTCCAAGCAACATCAGACACCCAAGCGGACCACATCTGATTCATCAAATCTCAGATCTGGTTACCATAGCGACAGTGTGCTTATTGGGCTCAATCGACAAGCCTCCACAGACAGTTCATCACAGCTGGAGATTGAAGAGGAGAAAATACAACAGCTCAGGAGTGTAAGTGCACTAATCTGATCAAAAACCCAGTCACATGGACACTCAGGAGTGTCAGTGTATTTGATGGAACAGCATAGATCTAATAGCTTAGAAGTGTTTGTGGATTAGTCTCTTTAAAAGTGTTTGTGGTTGAATGCAAATTTTAGAACCAGTTACCAAAAGCAGAAATTCAACAAAAAAACTGGGTGTGTTTGATTTAGTAAAAGCCTTGACATAATTTTTCAAATGCATACATGAGTGTCTTTCATGTTAAGGTATTGAGTATATTTAATGGAACAGCATATATGTAGCAGTTTAGAAGTGTAAACAGTCAGGTTTGATTATCACAACAGCTTAGAAGTGTAAAGGGTCAGGCTTGTTTAATATAACAGCTTAGAAGTACAAATGGTTGTGTCTGAATAAACTAATATTTGAATGAAATCTTACAATATTTAATTATTTAAAATATTTAATCTTTCCATCACACATTTTTTTCTGCAGAATATATAACTGCTCTGTCCAAAGCACTGTCAACCCATGTAGTGTAAAACCATAAATACTTGGGTAATCCTGTCTATTGAAACCAATTTCTTCAACCGATTTCAATTACTAGTACAGCTTAACCTTTTTTCACAGACATTTGATTTGTTATAATTTTTTACGTCAACTGCCATATTTTCTTTACAGATCTTCCAGTTGGTCTCTAATAACCCACAGTTCTCTGGATTCGTGTTGGTTCTTGCTAAACATGTACCTAACTCGTTTTTCTTCCCCGTACCAAACCCTCAGTGAAAGCTAGACTTTGATTGTGTTACAGATTCGAAACAGTGCCAAAAGTAGCTCTCAGGCAAGCACCAGTAAGGCCTTGGATGCCCCCAGGTATGTTATTATGTTTGCTACTATGTTTAGTCATTCTGTAAATACAAAATTGGTTAGATTTAACATTCTGTCTAACTTTTTTGATAACGTTATATATAGATGGCACCACAGAATCTTATGTAAATAAGTATTATAAAATTCTGCTGTGAAATATGGCAGATCAATATGTGCTTGGAGGTATAGTGATAAGAACCTGACCATTCAACTGTGTGGTTCTGTGTACAAGTCTCGGTCATAACCATATATGACAGAGTAGGGATGGGTTAGTAGGCCTGGCATCTCAGTATCGAGAGCATTTTACTGAAATACTGTGATGAGATTTCACAACTGCCACTTTGCTTGTGAACACATATATTGGAAGGAAGAGATAAATTATATTCGAACCATACCCAAAATCTGTAGAACTTATAAGCTGTTATCCCACAGTTTTATGCATTTGTAGATTTTTATAGTGATGGTGTTAAGCAGAACTGCCATGTTTTGGTTACAACATTTTATAACCTCAATCTTGCTTGTCAGCTCACATGATTGAAGGAGAACTTAAAATATTGGGAACAAACCAGAAATCTGCAGAAATTATAAGCTTTTATCTCATATTTTTTGCATTTGGCCACTTTTATTGTGATGTTGTTATGAGGAAATGCCTGGTTGGGGTTACGAATACCTAACATAATATCATCTACATAATTATGTGTGAAATCATTTGCTAATTTTCTCCATTCTCTTAATGTTGACAAAACAATATTTGTATTAAGCACTGTCTTGATGTATTTGATTTCACTTGATTGATGATTTGTATTTTATGACCAAATTATATTAAGAAATAAAATTATTGTACCAGTATCAGAGTGTTAGATGAGACGTTAATACACAACTTTGCAGTTTGAACATTTTGAAATGATAATATTTATTTTGTTTGTAGTTTGACACAGTGGAGGTATCAGTTATGTAAAGCAGTCATGTAATAAATCATATTTTACTTCCTAGTCCATCTCCGTAGATTTGTAGATTTAAATCTGGGACATAAGCCCCCTAACACAAGCTTCCCCCTATCCCCCAGGTTCAGTGTGGGATAACCAAAGTTTAACTTGTGTTTCTGAAATAACTTTTATGTTCATTTCTGCTAGTGCATCAGAGATGAAATTTTTACTTTGGATGGAATAAGCTGTATAGCGTAAAATAAAGGACTACTCAGAACAAAGATAAGTTTAGGAATTTTGTTAAATTCACCAAAGCTGCGTACATTGTTACAGCATACAAATTCCCATCCCTGCCCCCCCCCCCCCCCCTGCATCCTGCTGTAGTATAAGAGGGTTTTATAAGGGGGGGAGGGGAAGGGCGGGAAGGGGTTGATGTTTATGTTTTTTTCCCCTGAAGCTCAATAAAGGGTGCTTATGTCACCATTTATCAGTCATCTTAGATTTTAACCAGTTACTCATTGATTATACTTTATTGCTTTTGGCAGTTTAGCAATTTGTTTTTTTGCTAATGGAACACTTACTATTTTGACTCCGTTTCTTGTACCACTTTGTAGATTTCTAACGTATTTTTTTTTTCTGTTTTGTACACAAAGTTATCATGTACATGACCTGGAACTTATTTTTGTGAATCTCAGTATAACATCATCTAGTGGGCCAACTTTTAAAATTTTTCAACAATAGACGAATCTGATATAAATGGTACAAAGATTTACCCGAGTATGTTCTTGTTTCGAGAATACAATCTGTCCATTGTCGGCCACATATTAAAGGAGGTTGTTTTCTGAACTACCAATAGTAGGCTTGCATCACAACAATTTAAAATGAATGTATTCCAAGGTATAAAGTGAGCATTACATTCGTAAATGGTTTTTAAAAACATCTATTATGATAATAATTGAAATCTTTAAACTCTTCTTACTTACTTTTCTTGGACCAAAAGGTCAAAGTTGGGCTTTTATGTCCTATTGAACAGCCAGCAGTGTTTTCTTTGAAGCCACATAGAAATATAGAGTAAGAAATCTAAAATTCGCCACATATCTGAATTTCACCACATGTGGAAATACTAATAAAATAAATGAATTGAGATGAGACTGGTTGAATGTATAGTAAATTAAAGCTTTCTGAACTGAAAAATACCAATTTTAAGACAAAAAAATCGTTTTCTTTATAAAATTAACTAAGCTTTTAGAGGTGGCGAATTTTAGATTCCTGGCGGATTTTAGATTTCTTAGTCTACACATTTACTTTAATTAAGATTTGGATGTATGGCATACCTAGACTTAGTGAATGTTTTGATGCGTGTACATGATCTGAAATAAATGGATAGCATGATTTATTATGCCTGGATAATCACATGGATAAATTTCAACCATTTTTATCTCCCGCCGGCCGAGCGGGAGATTATAAAACGCATTCCGTGCGTGTGTGCGTGCGTGCGTGTGTGCGTGTGTTCGTGTGTTATTGAGTGTGTGTCACGCTTTTATAAAGGGCTGTACATCACACTGGTTGTTTCTCCTTGGCCTTTTCAATGTTTTTGATGACCTTATTGCTTATGTCCTTTCATTTGATGCTGTTATTTCACACCTAGGACCATAGCTAAGTGAGTAATAGCAATGGTGGCTACTTTGAGTAAAGTGCTCATAACTCCAAAACGACTGCATTTAGAGTGTTTCTGTAAAAATACGTTGTTCAGCTACTTTCTCCATGCCTACAAGATGGTACCATTTTTAGGGTTCTATCTTCATAGCTAAGTGAGTAATAGCTATTTTCTGTTATTAACAATGAGCAAAATGAGTAAATTGATTTTGTCTTTGTAACTGTTACTTACAATATTGGCCTGAAATATGTTGTTCAACAACTCCTTCATGTACTATATCATGGTGAGGTGTCCAAGGTGTAGCACCATAGCTAACTGAGTAATAGCTATACTAAGTTTAACATTTGACCATTGAGCAAGTCACTTATAACTCAAAAACTATTGAATATAGAGGATTTTTGTCGAATATGTTGTTCACCTATCTTTTGGATATACTGTATTGTGAATTTTCACAGCTGTAACTCCATAGCTAACTGAGTAATAGCTACTTTGATGATAACCATAATGAGTAAATGGCTTATATCTTCAAAAGTATTGCAGCTACACAATTTTGTTCCAATATGATGTTCAGCTACTATCTCTACAGCTACAACATGGTCACTAGTTTGGAAGTGTATCTCCATAGCTAAGTGAGTAATAGCTACTTTGTCAATTTTTAATGATAACCATAATGAGTAAACGCCTTATATCTTCAAAAGTATTGCAGCTACACAATTTCTCTGAAATAAGTTGTTCATCTACTTTTTTGTGAACTGTAACATATTTAAGTTTCACAACTGTTGCTCAATGTACAAGTGAGTAATGGCTATTTTATTGCTACTTTTGGTGAAAATGTGAAAAATGACAAATATCTCGCAAACTGTAAAAGCTACTTTGTCAATTTTTAATGATAACCATAATGAGTAAATGCCTTATATCTTCAAAAGTATTACAGCTACACAATTTCTCTCAAAGAAGTTGTTCATCTACTTTTTAAGTCATTCATCTACTTTTGGGAGAGCTTTCACATGGTGAAGTTTCAGACTCGTAGCTAATTACTCACCTACTAAAAATGAGTAAATGCAAATTATCTCTAAAAGTATTGCAGATAGCCAATTTTTCTCAAATAACTCATTCACCTACTTTTGGGAGACCTTTCACTTGGTGAGGTTTCAGACCCATAGCTAATTACTCACCTACTGAAAATGAGTAAATGCGAATTATCGCTAAAAGTATTGCAGATAGCCAATTTTTCTCAAATAACTCATTCACCTACTTTTGGGAGAGCTTTCACTTGGTGAAGTTTCAGACCCATAGCTAATTACTCACCTACTCAAAATGAGTAAATGCGAATTATCTCTAAAAGTATTGCAGATAGCCAATTTTTCTCAAATAACTCATTCACCTACTTTTGGGAGAGCTTTCACTTGGTGAAGTTTCAGACCCATAGCTAATTACTCACCTACTCAAAATGAGTAAATGCGAATTATCTCTAAAAGTATTGCAGATAGCCAATTTTTCCCAAATAACTCATTCACCTACTTTTGGGAGAGCTTTCACTTGGTGAAGTTTCAGACCCATAGCTAATTACTCACCTACTCAAAATGAGTAAATGCGAAGTATCGCTAAAACTATTGCAGATAGCCAATTTTTCTCAAATAACTCATTCACCTACTTTTGGGAGAGCTTTCACTTGATGAAGTTTCAGACCCATAGCTAATTACTCACCTACTCAAAATGAGTAAATGCGAATTATCTCTAAAAGTATTGCAGATAGCCAATTTTTCTCAAATAACTCATTCACCTACTTTTGGGAGACCTTTCACTTGGTGAAGTTTCACACTCATAGCTAATTACTCACCTACTCAAAATGAGTAAATGCGAATTATCGCTTAAAGTATTGCAGATAGCCAATTTTTCTCAAATAACTCATTCACCTACTTTTGGGAGAGCTTTCACTTGGTGAAGTTTCACACCCATAGCTAATTACTCACCTACTCAAAATGAGTAAATGCGAATTATCTCTAAAAGTATTGCAGATAGCCAATTTTTCTCAAATAACTCATTCACCTACTTTTGGGAGACCTTTCACTTGGTGAAGTTTCACACTCATAGCTAATTACTCACCTACTCAAAATGAGTAAATGCGAATTATCGCTTAAAGTATTGCAGATAGCCAATTTTTCTCAAATAACTCATTCACCTACTTTTGGGAGAGCTTTCACTTGGTGAAGTTTCACACCCATAGCTAATTACTCACCTACTCAAAATGAGTAAATGCGAATTATCTCTAGAAGTATTGCATATGGCCAATTTTTCTCAAATAACTCATTCACCTACTTTTGGGAGAGCTTCAAACCAACCTGTGGAAAAGCACAGGGTAAGGGTAAGACCTTGGGCCCCTTCTTTGAGGTGGAATGAAGATGTCCAAACCTTTTTAGTGCATATCTTACATGTACATAACTGCGGAATATGTACATTCAGTGGCTCTAACTCTGGAATGTGGCCATTCGATGGCCAAACTCAGTAATAGCTACTTTGACTTTTTTGATTTAAATAATTTATAACAGCAAAACTATTCAATTTAAAGGAGTTTTGTCAAATATGTTGTTGACCTACTTTTTGATGTAGTGCGGCGGGAGATCATACCACGGCAGTGGTCTTGTTTAAACTGCCTTTTGGAATACATATTCAACAATAAATATTAGTGGCGGGGACAGCACTGAGTATAAACTGTTTAGAAAAGCTATGACAAGATGGCTGGTTACTGGTACACTGTATGACTGTCTTGAGAAACTGAGGTACAAGTTATTGAACTGGGTACAAGTAAAAATGTTGAAATATTGTTAATCTCCATGATCAGCAGGGATGAAAACTAATAACCAATCAGATTTGTCTACATAATATTAGTGTATAAGACGGTAACTTGAATCCTATATACCAACAGAAACACATTAATCTGGCCACCTACCCTTTGCATGTAACCATAGCCGGTTTCCTTACATATGCACTTTTTCAACTAAAGTTTGCCAGAGTATTCAGCCACAAATATGTTTCACAGTATTTTATTTTCTTCTTAATAACGTGACCATTTGAAGAGGGTTGTATTTGTTTCATGAGTTTTTTAATTCCTTCTCTCAGACCATTGCTAACTCTGGCTCTGGAACAAAACAAGCGGTAAATACTGTCTACCATGGGCATGTTTCACAAACAGAATCCTTCAAATCAAGATTTATGGATTTGTGTGTGATGATGAATTCACGATCCAGATTACTCATCTGTTCATCTACCTCCTGGTTTAATTTACATGTCTTGGATTACCCATAATTTTATATAAAAATGGAAGCTTCCATTTCATTTTGAATAAGGTTGTCATAAAATATTAAAAAAAAAAGAATATAAGTATGTTTCTTTGGTTCAATGAGTTAAAAACTGATAGTATGGACATTCCGTGTTGATGAAATATATATGACAGAGTTTTATCCACTCTGCCAACATTTTGGCAGCCATTTTGAATCATTCAAACATCTTAACTTGTCTAATGAATGCAGATATGAATCAAGATTCATCAGATTTGTCGGACGTTTTGTTTGTGAAATATGCCTGATATTAATGAGGGACTTGTCTGAGCTTTTGTTGTGCAACATTCAAAATATTTGTGGTATTTAAACAAATTTTAAGACTGACGCTTCTACTAACTTGCTTGTATTAGGAATTGCGAACTGGTAATCTGACTTTTGTGTGGTTGTGGTAAGAAGCCATTACTGGAAACGTCCATAAAATATACCATTTTTTTGAGACAGATTATTTTTGAAAGTAATTGAACTTATGCCCAAGTCACACTACAGGCGGTACGTCCCGCGGCTAGAGGTTTACTCAGCAGCAGAACCGCCTCCAAGGACTCCTCATACCTACCGAGATTTGGTGTTTTCATCACACTACAGGCAGTATCATTCGCGGTTATAGGCTTTGGGAGAAATGCCCCCTGTTGTTCACCTACAGTGTGAGGTTCGTATTGGAAGTCATGAGTGACACAGTAGCAAAATGTTCAAGACCTCTATTCACCTTATATCGCTGTATTACACCGAAAGACAACCGAATCACAACCTTATATACACCGTGTCCTACATGTTCAGTTACTGTAGCAAGAAATTCATCAGCGAATGCTCGCATTCGTCTGCACTTGCCCAGTGTGAAATTCAGAAATGGAAATTTTAAACATTTTATAACTTTTGTAGGACGCGCAAGGTAATGGATGTTTTGTCACTGTGTCACAAAGTCGCATATGAACCTTGGACGGTAGTTGAAGGTAGTTGAGTGACAGTCGCGCATTGCTGTCCTGTTGACAGAAACTCGGTCTAGGGAGAGGGGTGCCGATATCGATGTGCAAAGATGTATATCAGTATCAGGATATTATGTATAACCCCAAACTTACACTTCAAATATTCAAATGTAAGCCCAAATCTAAAGAACTGTTAAGGTTTATGTGAAATTATGTCATATTTCTATAAATTTTTATGCATTACTTTTTAAATGATATTTTAATGCGATCAAAGTTGCCATGTTATATTTTGATAAACTTCATTTTCTATTGGCAGGTCTCTTCAGTTTGTGATGCTAGAACAAAACTTTCTTGGTATCCTAGAATCAGACGTTTTAGTAAACGATGTTAACCCCTCCCCCACCCCCCATATCAGCCAATATTGAAATTTATTTTACACTCTGTAATCGGTATCAATGTCCAAACAGCCAAACTCACTACTGAGCTGTTCCCAGATTTATTGTAAGTTTTTTTATTTTCTCACCTTGTGGGTCTTCTTAAAATATTGAAAAGCGTACTTGATGCTCTTCTGATTTTACCTGTAGCCTGGGTTTCCTCCCTGCTGAGGCTGGCTATTTTTTGTTTATAATTCTCTTGGGTAAAGAGTATTAAAGCATATACCCAAACCTGAAATGGGCAAAGTTATATGTAATGAAACAGTTGCAGCATTGGTAGGTTTTTGTTGGATATAGCTTCAACAGGTCAAATGTCAACATTGAAAACACCAGGGAATATTGCCAGAAACTGGATATGTCCAAATGTTTTTTATCGAAATACGTTAATATACCATTTTCAGTTTCTAAGATAACACGATCATTTCTCCAAAGTCAAAACAGTGTTATGCAGTATCTTATTGGGAAAGTCAATTCACTTATTGCCACAAAACATGGACAATGAATGTTGCACATCATGATTCAGATCAGTACTAATACTCGTGTGGAATTGTGAATATGTGTAATTTTGCTTAGTTTTACTGCCAAATATTAGTATTTTTGTTTAAACTATATATCCCAATGAAACATTATGCACTTGTATAATATTATTATCTTAATTTGTGATATATTTTTTCTGTATTATGTTAATCAGGACGTTTTCCTATCATATTAATAGTTTTATAAATCAAACTCAAGGTTCACAAAAAAAAAAAAAAAAAAAATTACCACACAGAGTTTGGTTCACAGATCATTGAGTAAAGAAAAGTAAGAAGAATTTTGCCACATATATAGTTACAATATCTGGTATTCTAAGTTATGTATGCATGGTTTATCGTATTCTCAAAAAATTATTTATTTTTATATCTGTTCTACTTTCAAGTCTATTTCATACCCCCAACCACCCTCTATCATATTGTAATACTGAGCCTGACCCTGTTGATTGTACATCAAATCTTTTCACTCATAATGGCTTTTACCTTTTATCATGGTGATAGTCAATGGCTCAATGCTCATCCAAAATAATAAACTTGTTTAAAAACCTCTGAGAAGATCAGTCATTGTAGTACTCCCAAGTTTAAATTGGCAAACTGTTTTGATATTTTGCGAAGGTGAAACAGCTGTATTAAATTTTTCAAATATAGGGAGTTCTTTCACATTACTAATTCCTTATAAATTGCCATTTTTACCCCACTGCCCTTAACAGCTGTTGGGGTATTGTTTTAACCAATGGTGGGCGGGTGGGCGTTCGGGCGGGCGGTCTGGTGAGTGGGTGGACGGCGGGAAAGAGTTTGGCCAGGCTGTATCTCAGAAAGCGGAAAGAGTTGGAAGTTGATGCTTGGTATGGATATTGGTTAGTGGGTGTAGGTGTTCCAATGTGAAAGTCCCACCTTCATTTAATCTTTGACCTTGCCGCAGTGATTTTGAGTTTGAAACTCTTCTTTGGGCTATATCTCGGCAAGCGTAAGGTGTAGGAAATTGATACTTGGTAGGGACATTAGTTGGAGGTTGTAGGTGTGCAACATCATGGTGGGACCGTACTTTGACCTTGCCGTAGTGACTTTGACCTATAAAATCTTGTCTGGGATATATCTTGGTAACTGTAAGCTGTAGGAAGTTGATACTTGGTAGGGACATTGGTTGGGGGTTGTAGGTGTTCAACGTCATGGTGTGACCTTGATTTGACCTTTGACCTTGTCATAGTGGCCATAAGTTTTAAAATCTTGTCTGGCTTATTTCTTTGATTCCATAAGGTGTAGAAGGTTGACACTTGGTAGAGACACTGGTGTGTATAATGGTATGACCTTTAACTTTGGCTCCGCAAAGTGTGTTCACCTGCCATATTTGAGACATCTTTCTCTTATGACAAAGATATATGGATTGCTGCAATTGATTATTATATCCACTATTACATAACTGTGCTTTTTCCATTGACAGCTATTCTCCAATTGATAAGTTTTACAGCATCATAATGCTGTCATCTAGCTATTGAATTGTCTTGTGAATTATTTTGCTTTTAAAGTAAGAAGTAAGATTTGTTAAATAACAGTGTTTCAAATTTACAATGACAGCATATAGTGAGGGGAAGTAAATCAAATTAATTGTAAAGGAGCCCAGAGATGTCAGTCGCCCATAAAAGTATAGTACTCAATTATTTAACCCTAACATAATGCAAAACTTCTCTTATATAAATTTGTCATGCAATCCATGAATTACATCACATATTGTTGCACAAGTTTTAGTAATTAATGCCCTATTCACACTACAGAAGGTATGTTCCATGGGTAGAGGTTTTACTCGGTGGCAGAATTGCCTCATATCTTCCAAAATTTGGTGTTTCTATCATACTACAGACTACAGGTGGTATAATTCATATTTATAGGGCCTAATATCCCTGCCCTTCAGCTACTGTCTGAGGCTCATATGTGACCTTGTGACACAGTGGCAAAACGTCCATTTATTTCCACTCGCTTTATGTCACCGTATTACACCAAAGGATGACTGAGTCACAACCGTACATACACTGGACTACATTTTCAGAAATTCATCTGTGCATGCTCACATTCATCTGCGCATTCTCATGGAGGTGGAAATTTTAAACATTTTAAAGTTTCCGTAGAATGCACAAGGTAATGGACGTTTCACCACTGTGTCACAAGGTTGCATACGAACCCCGGACGGTAGTTGAAGGACAGGCGTATTTTGCCAAACACCTATAATTTGGGGATGTACCTCCTGTTAAGTGTGACTTGGATTTTATGTTTTGTTGACATGAGGTGTTTCATTTATAGGTAGTGCCTTGCCTGAAGGTGAAACTAAACCAAGTTTTTGATCCATATGTATATCATCGTGGACTTGCGTCTAATATTGACAAAAAAAATAATAATGATTATAAACTCAATCTGGCGAAGGTCAAGGGCAGAGTTTTACCTTCCATTTCTAGTTTTAGAACCATCTGTCTACAGAGATAAAAACACCTTAAAGAATTATAATAATTATAGCTTTATATTATTATTAAGCGTCCCGCAAGGGACGCTTGTTTGTGTATGGGAGAGCTTCAGGCTCCGCCGGCTCCGCATTTTGTTTTCCTTATAACTCTGTAACCGTTAGGCGGATTCTTTTCAAATTTGGCAGGTTTAGGCAGTAGCCTTGGGGAATTTTTTTGAATATGCTACAGTGACATTTCAACCAATCAGAGAGGTCACATGACCAAAAATGTCTTTTTTCGATGGGGAAGCTTGTCCGGATGATAACTTGAAAGGAATTTTATCAATTCACCTGAAACTTGGCAAATACATTCATTCTATTAAAATCTGGAAATCATTAGATTTTGGCATTGATTGGTCAAGAAATGGCCGAGTAATTAATGATTAATTAATCATTACGAATTTTCCAAATAAGGAAAACACAAAAATGCTTATATCTCGAAAACCGTGCTAGATAGAGCGATTTCGACGAAATTTTTGACCCGCAGGGTATCTCTGCGGAGTAGTTTTCCCAATTTTCAAAAAATTTTTGTCTCGTCCAAAATGGCGGCCATTTTGAATTTTCGAAATTTTCGCAAAAATTGCAAAACACAAAAATGCTTATATCTCAAAAACCATGCTAGATAGAGCAATTTCGACAAAATTTTTGACCTGCAGGATATCTCTGCGGAGTACTTTTCCCAATTTTCAAAAAATTTTTGTCTCGCCGGGTATATCTGCAGAGTAGCCATGCCAATTTTCAAAAAAATTTTGTCTCGCCAAAAATGGCGGCCATTTTGAATTTTCGAATTTTTCGCAAAAATTGCAAAATATAAAAATGCTTATATCTCGAAAACCCTGCTAGATAGAGCGATTTCGACGAAATTTTTGACCCACAGGGTATCTCTGCAGAGTAGCCATGCCAATTTTCAAACAAAAAATTTCTCGCAAAAAATGGCGGCCATTTTGAATTTTCGAATTTTTCGCAAAATTGCAAAACACAAAAATGCTTATATCTCGAAAACCGTGCTAGATAGAGCGATTTCGACGAAATTTTTGACCCACAGGGTATCTCTGCAGACCAGCTATCCCAAAGAGCTTTCACTTGGTGAAGTTTCAGACCCATAGCTAATTGCTCACCTACTCAAAAAGAATAAATGCGAATTACCTCTAAAAGTATTGCAGATGGCCAATTTTTCTCAAATAACTCATTCACCTACTTTTGGAAGAGCTTTCACTTGGTGAAGTTTCAGACCCGTAGCTAATTACTCACCTACTCAAAATGAGTAAATGCTAATTATCTCAAAAACTATTGCAGATACCCAATTTTTATCAAATAACTCATTCACCTACTTTTGGGAGAGCTTTCACATGGTGAAGTTTCAGACCCGTAGATGATTACTCACCTACTCAAAATGAGTAAATGCGAATTATCTCTTAAAAGTATTGCAGATAGCCAATTTTTCTCAAATAACTCATTCACCTACTTTTGGAAGAGCTTTCACATGGTGAAGTTTCAGACCCATAGCTAATTACTCACCTACTCAAAATGAGTAAATGCGAATTATCTCTAAAAGTATTGCATATAGCCAAATTTTCTCAAATAACTCATTCACCTACTTTTGGGAGAGCTTTCACATGGTGAAGTTTCAGACCCATAGCTAATTATTTACCTACTCAAAATGAGTAAATGCTAATTATCTGTAAAAGTATTGCGGATACCCAATTTTTATCAAATAACTCGTTCATCTACTTGTGGGAGAGCTTTCACATTGTGAAGTTTCAGACCCATAGCTAATTACTCACCTACTCAAAATGAGTAAATGCGAATTATCTCTAAAAGTATTGCAGATAGCCAATTTTTCTCAAATTAATCATTCACCTACTTTTGGGAGAGCTTTCACTTGGTGAAGTTTCAGACCCATAGCTAATTACTCACCTACTGAAAATGAGTAAATGTGAATTATCTCTAAAAGTATTGCAGATAGCCAATTTTTCTCAAATAACTCATTCACCTACTTTTGGGAGAGCTTTCACTTGGTGAAGTTTCAGACCCATAGCTAATTACTCACCTACTTAAAATGAGTAAATGCGAATTATCTCTAAAAGTATTGCAGATAGCCAATTTTTCTCAAATAACTCATTCACCTACTTTTGGGAGAGCTTTCACTCTGTGAAGTTTCAGACCATTAGCTAATTACTCACCTACTCAAAATGAGTAAATGCGAATTATCTCTAAAAGTATTGCAGATAGCCAATTTTTCTCAAATAACTCATTCGCCTACTTTTGGAAGAGCTTTCACACACGAAAATGAAAAATTGTGAATATCTCGGAAAAGCTATTTCTTCTGCTTTAATGCTCGGAGGGAGATACACACTGCGGCAGTGGTCTTGACAAAAAATTTTTTCTCCCCAAAAATGGTGGCCATTTTGAATTTTCAATTTTTTTGCAAAACACAAAAATGCTTATATCTCGAAAACCGTGCTATATGGAGCGAACTCAACAAAATTTTGGACCTGCTGGGTATCTCTGCAGAGTAGCCATGCCAATTTTCAAAATATTTTTGTCTCGCCAAATATAGCGGGCATTTTTAATTTTTTTATTTTTTGCAAAACACAAAAATGCTTATATCTTGAAAACCGTGCTAGATAGAGCAGACTGCGCCGACTTTGGTTGCCACAACAGTATAAGGCTAGAAACGAAGCATTTTCTTAATACTTTAGCACTCACCTTTATATCCTTTTCGGGACGCTTTGTTTTTGCTATGCAAAAACATTATCTTTTTTTTTTTGCGAGCGATCCTCTAGTTATATTTTCTTTTTTTCTCTTGGGAAAGGTATTAAATGTTGATTGTGTTGTGTTTTTTAAACATTTCTTCATATCGTTTTCATCATTAAATAGCTTTTAGATTTGTTTGCAATGATCTTGGTGTGGTATTTAGACTATTTGTGGCTTTCTTTGAGAAATTAATATTTTGTTTCATATGTTGAACTAAAATTAGATAAATTATGTAGTATTCCACTGTAACAGTTTGAATACTCTTCCTGATGAGATTCGGACATCCCCCTCCTTAGCCTCTTTTAAAAAGTAGCTTAAAACCTGCCTGTACACCAAGGCATACCTACCTTAGTCGTAATCACCCCCTGGCATTCTCTGTGGTACTTGGCCTTTTTTCTGTCCCTGGATACTGAAATTGGTTTGACTGTTTTGGTTCTGTTGTGCCTTATAGCCCTCTTTGAACAGGGGAGATATAAAAGTCCAATTAGAATTAGAGGCATTTATGGAGAATTGATTAAGATAATCAATGTACCAAATAGAAGACAAAACACCTTAAGCTACTAAAAAAGTAAACAAGTTACAACTACTGACTTGTGATAGTTAAGATAGTTCTGGCTGTTCTGAACTATGTCGCTGGTCTAGATATTTCCCTAAAAACTGCCAAAACATTACCACAGTGGGTACATTGTTTATTGATTGGCAATATTTATTGTTTTGGGACAGGGTTGTTGATATCAGTGTGCAAAGATGTTTCTCAGTATTACCATTTTATGTATAACTATAAACTTACCCTACAAATATTTGACATAAACCCTAAATCTGAAGAAATTTTAAACTTTTACGTCGTATATTTGTAGGTTTTAATGCGTTTTTGATCAGAATTGCCATTTTTTTTTTTGATAAACTTCACTACCTGTTAGAAGTTAGGGCCAAAGGTCAAAGTTGGGGTTTTACGTCCCGTTCAACAGCCAGGGTCATATTGGGACAGGTCCTCAGAATTGCCACTTGTGGGACTCGAACCCACAGAGGGGACAGCCTATGATTAGATGCCAAACTTGCTAACCACTAGGCCACTGAGGACCTGTTAGAAGTTAGGGATATGCTAGAACAAAATCTTTCTGTATCCAAGATCTGGATTCTTTGTGGACAATATTATCTCTCCTCCTCCTCCCACCCAATATCAAACAATATTGAAGTATTTTTACATTCACGATCAATGTCACCATAGCCAAACGATACACCCACTACATCAGTCAAATACATTTGTTTGGTCAGGGGGCACCAGTAAAGATGAAAAGTTTTAATTTTTATGTCAGCTGACTTGTCAGTCAGCTGACATTATGTCATCACTCTGCGGCGTGGGCGTCCGCGTCCGCGTGAACAACTTCTTCTCCAAAACTACAAGGCCTAGAGACATGCTGTTTTTTTTAAAAGATACCTTATCTATCGAGGATGAAAAATTGTTCAAGGCATTAAAATTCATGAAATCATGCACTAAATCACTTATAACTTCAAAAGTGTTGCATTTACAGCATTTTGTGAAAATATGTTGTTCAGCTACTTTTTTCATAGCTACAATATGGTGAGTAAGTTGGGTGTCTCTCAATAGCTAAGTGAGTAATAGCTACTTTTGGGCTTTTCAGTAACTTCCATTATGAGTAAAATCACTTGTAACTTAAAAACTATTGCATTTAGAGAATTTCGTATAAATATGTTATTCAGCTACTTTTGGGCCAGCTATAACATAGTGAAATTTCAGACCTGTAGCTCATGGCATAGCTGAGTAATAGCTACTTTTAGGTTATCACTGTTGAGTAAATCGCTTATAAAAATAACTTGAAAACTATTGCATTTAGAGAATTTCGTATAAATATGTTATTCAGCTACTTTTGGGTCAGCTATAACATAGTAAAATTTCAGACTTGTAGCTCATGGCATAGCTGAGTAATAGCTACTTTTAGGTTATCACTGTTGAGTAAATCACTTATAACTTGAAAACTATTGCATTTAGAGTATTTTGTTGCAATATGTTATTCACCTATTTTGGGGTCAGCTATAACATAGTGAAGTTTCAGACCTGTGGCTCATTTCATAGCTGAGTAATAGCTACTTTGAAGTTCTCACTGTTGAGTAAATCAGTTATAATTGGAAAACTATTGCATTTACAGAAATTTGTGCAAATATGTTATTCAGCTACTTTTGGGTCAGCTATAACATAGTGAAATTATAGACCTATAGCTCATGGCACAACTGGGCAATAGCTATTCTCAGGTACTGACTGTTGAGTAAATCAGCTATAACTTGAAAAATATTGCATTTGGAGTATTTTGTTGAAATATATTGTTCACCTACTTTTGGGTCAGCTATAACATAGTGAAATTACAGACCTATAGCTCATGGCATAGCGGAGCAATAGCTATTTTCAGGTTCTCACTATTGAGTAAATCAGTTGTAGCTTGAAAACTATTGCATTTACAGTAGTTTGCTTAAATATGTTGTTCACCTACTTTTGGGTTAGCTATAACATAGTAAAATTTCAGACATGTAGCTCATTGCATAGCTGAGTAATAGTTCCTTTGAGGTTCTCACTGTTGAGTAAATCAGTTGTAACTTGAAAACTATTACATTTAGAGTAATTTGTTAAAATATGTTATTCACAGAATTTTTGGTCAGCTATAACATAGTGAAATTGCAGACCTCTATGTCATGGCATAGCTGAGCAATAGCTACTTTCAGGTTCTCACTGTTGAGTAAATCATTGTATCCACTGGATAGCCGCAGTGTGTAGAGAGAGATTTCACCATTACTGCTCTGATGAAAAAAAATATTATAGCTAGCTTTCTTAAGTTTGCAGTATATATTAATAACCATAAAATGTTGTCTGGGAATATTTTTGGCCTCATTTTGAGAAACAAGATGGCCGCCACAGGTGTTTTTTGTCAGTCATGAAAAGTGCTTATATCTCCCTTATTATTGATCCTAGAGGTTTGGGATGATAAACCAACCTGTAGGAAATCATGGGGTGGGAATCTTTTGGTGTGGTCAGATTTGACCTTCAATGACCCCTCCTTCAAGGTCAAACAAGGATAGCCAAACTTAAAAGTGCTTATAACTCGCTTATTATTGGTCCCAGAGGTTTGGGATGGTAAACAGACAGGAAATCATGGGCTGTGAATCTGTTGATATGGTCCGATTTGACCTTGGAACCCTCTTTCAAGGTCAAATGAGGATAGTGAAAATTGAAAGTGCCTACAACTCGCTTATTATTGGTGACAGAGTAGGAAATCATTGGCTCGGAATCTTTTGGTATGGTCAGATTTGACCTTTGGACCCCTCCTTCACGGTCAAATGAGGACAGCCAAGCTTAAAAGTGCTTATAACTCATTTATAATTGGTCCTAGAGGTTTGGAATGGTAAACCATAGGAAATCATGGGCTGGGAATGTATTTGTGTGGTTAGATTTGACCTTGGACCCCTTCTTCATGGTCGAACGAGGATATTGCATTTGTAGTATCTCTTTAAATATGTTTTAACCTATTTTTTACACTTAAACAATTACCTTGTTATTTTCCTTCATAATACCATTTACAGGGCACAACTTTTTTATCCTTTTCTTCTGTCAGCTTCGGAATTTCTTTCGAACTTGCTGTTCAGTTACCATTTACTGTATTTCTGTACAGCCCTTTTCCTGATAATTATTATATCCCCAGACGAAAGTCGGGGATATATTGGATTCAGGTCCGTCGCGCCGCCGCCGCCGCCGCCGCCGCCGTAGAAATTTCCTTGTGGACGCGATAACTCAAAAACAAATTAATATTTTTTTTTCAAACTTGGTACACATGTTAAGGGTGCCCAAAGGAAGATCCCTATTTTAAGGTGACCTTAAACTCCCAGTAAAAAAGAACTTATGGCCACCTTAAGGTCAGAAATTGGACTTTTGGCCACTTAGAGCCCTGTAGGTCACAAACTATGATGCTCAGCTGGCTGAAATTTTACCTGACAACACATTAATATGTTCTTAGTACATGTGCCGAAAATCACGACTTTAAGTTGAGGAGAAAATTGTGTTTGAGGCCCATAAATACCCCCACTTGGGGATTTTTTGCTATATTTTTCACATATTTTGCCCTATAATTTGGAAGTGGTAATTCTGATGAGTCTCAAACTGCGCTAGGTATAACTTTGATATGTAATCCTTGTCTGTAGAAAATTTTAGGGCTGTAGGTTTACCCAAAGGGGTCGACTTAAGGTCTCAAAAGTGCCCACAGAGACCCAATTTATGCACTTTTTGCCACTTTCAAGCACTGTAGCTTTCAAACTATGTCTCTCATCTAAGTTAAATATCATCTGGGAATATATCTATGTGTTTTCTTATATGTGCCCCAACATTTAGGCCTTTAATAGACAGTTAACCTGTGTATCAGGACCATAAACACCCACCCGAGTGACCCTTATAAGACATTTTTCACATCTTTTTCCCTGTAACTTGGAAATGGTAAGTCTGAGAAGTTTCAAACTGTATTAGATATATATTCTGTGTGTAATCTTAGTATGTAACAGATTTTAAGTCTGAAGCTTTAATTTTGAAGGTCAAATTGAGGTCTCTAAAAGGCTCCCAAAGACCCAATATTTGGACTTTTTGCTACTTTTAAGCCCTGTGACTGTCAAACTATGTGACTGATAGAGCTCAAATCCTATCTGGGAAGATATTAGTATGTTATTTATATATGTGCCAAAAATTAAGGCTTTAAGAAGACATTTAACCTGTGTATGAGGACCATAAATCCCCACCCGAGTGACCATTTTTAGACATTTTTCACATATTTTGCCCTGTAACTTGGAAATGGTAAGTCTAAGAAGTTTCAAACTGTATTAGATGCATATTCTATGTGTAATCTTAGTATGTGACAAATTTTAAGTCTGAGGCTTTAATTTGAAGGCCACATTTAGGTCTCTAGAAGGCCCCATAAAGACCCAGTATTTGGACTTTTTGCCAATTTTAAGGCCTGTGACTGTTAAACTATGTGACTGATAGAGCTGAAATCTCATCTGGGAATACATTATTATGTTCTTTTTACATGTGCCAAAAATCAAGGCTTCAAGTAGACATTTAACCTGTGTATGAGGACCTTAAACACCCACCTGAGTGACCCTTTTAAGACATTTTTCACATATTTTGCTCTGTAACTTGGAAATGGTAAGTCTGAGAAGTTTCAAACTTTATTAGATACATATTCTATGTGTAATCTTAGTATGTAACAAATTTTAAGTCTGAAGCTTTAATTTGAAAGCCACATCGAGATCTCTAAAAGGCCCACAGAGACCCAATATTTGGACTTTTTAACCACCTTTAAGCCCTGTGACTGTTAAACTATGTGATTGATGGAGCTGAAATCCCATCTGGGAATGCATTATTATGTCCTTTTTACATATGCCGAAAATCAAGGTTTTTAGTAGACATTTAACCTGTGTATGAGGGCCATAGACACTCGCCCAAGTGCCTTTTTGGACATTTTTTCCGTATTTTGCCCTGTTATTTGGAAATGCTTAGTGTGACAAGTCTTAAACTGTATTATATATAATTTTTGTTTGTTATGTATGTCCCCCAAAAAGTTTCAGATCTGTTGTTTAATTGCTAAGGTCTCTTTAACAATTGTAAAATGCCCACAGAAACCCAATTTATGGACATTATGCCACTTTAAAGCCCAGTAACTGTCAAACTATGTGGGTTATAGAGCTGAAATCTTTGAATTTTTAAAAGGAAATGCCTGTCTATTTAAATTTTGAATATTAATAATGTTATGGCTATCTTAGTCTTTTAAGAACTTATTTTTGTGTGTTATACCTCTGCTTGCTGAGTTTTTAACTTTTTAAAATGAAACTGGTTAAACATATTCAAGTAGACAAAATGGACACTTTAAGTGAGCTTTAAGTCCCAATATTAATGAAATTATATCCTTATGTAGTAAAAGTAGGGGATTTTTAACCCTCAACTAGCCCAGTTTTATTCAACTTGCCTCAGTTAATTTTGACACAGCTCCTACAGTTATGAACTCATTTCAGTTGATAATCACATACTTAAAATTCTCAATTCTTTTTGTATTTGAGTACCCCTTTTATATAGATTGTTTGTTTACCATTTATGCATCCCCCACCCGGATTCCCCCCACCCACCTCTGGGACCTCCAGCTATATTGAGTGACACTAAATAAACAAAGGTATTTAATGATGCTTCATTACATATAACACAAAGGGGAGTCAGAACTGAGATTGTGTCACATATTTAGGTTGCATATATATGGACCACATATATAGGTATAGAGGAAATGAATAACTGAAAACAATTTGCAAATTCTAAAAATAATATAATAAAATAATAATATAAATAATTTTTTTTTAAATAATATTTTATTTGTGAACAAATATAGAAACAGATATGCGCTGTTGGGATTATGAATTTTAGAATGGACATTGAATCATCAATCATTTAAATACTTTGAAGGAAGATTGAAAAGTATGATGAGTTGAGTTAAAAATAATATTTTATTTGTCAACAAATATAGAAACAGATATGCTCTTTTGGGATTATTATTTTAGAATGGACATTCAATCATCAATCATTTAAATACTTTGAAAATAGGTTTAGAGTTATCATTGCAGGAAGATTGAAAATATAATTTGAGTTATGTATTCGGCGTCTGGGGATACACCATCTTCCTTGGAAGATATAAACAGAGTAGATTGATGTGCTGAAGTTCATATAATAATGGGTAATTATGTTTTAAAAAATTCCCGATCAAAACCTGTGGCGTGAGTGATGACCTGTCTGGGGATATGTTGGCGCCGAGTTGGCCCAATCTAGTTCTGTCCTCTAATCACCTTCACAAATCAAAAACACTCAGTCAGCTGACACAGTACCCGTTCACGGGCACTCTCCTCTTGTTTTCTCTGCCATTTCAATGTGGATTTTAATACAATGAAAGGAGCCCATCTAGTCCAATAAGAACTTTTATAGCACATAGTACTGCTAGTAGAAATTGATTGTTGGCAATTCACTGCCATTAATAAAACCCTAGCCAGTGACATATATTGCATTATCTTATCATTTAGATGCTGTTTCAGAGATATTATATGACTTAGCTTCAAAGGACAGATGACTACATGACTGTGTAATTACAAATGATGTATGTCTTTTATTAATAAAACCCTGGCTGATCACATTTATTGCATAGTCTTAAATTTTCTACTATTAGGTAGGTTTAATCATGATAATAAAAGATCAATTTTATTCATCTCTTTGTTGTGGAATAAATATATTTGGGATAATTCTTGACAGAAAACGTGATAAGAAAATATAAGGGTACCAACATCACCATGTGGTAGCCTCAGTACGAGAACAGTAGGCTGAAGTCAGATACAGGCTTCTGCTGGACCAGTGTGACTCCAGTATTTTAAAATGATATAAATTTATGTATTAAAACTGCAGTGAATTTGCAACAAAATTATGAAAATATACAGATCAACAGTTTTCTCTATCATCTAAGTAAGAAGTATAAATTACAGTCAATTGACATGTAGGAAGGTTGGCTATGTTGGTTTTATGAATTTAAAAGTATAAATTCAATAAAGTACATTTTCAACTTATAATATATCAGCTCCAAAATTTGTACATGTTGCACTTTGTACAAGTCAACTTCTACAAGTTGCAACTTGTACAGGCTGTTGTACAAGCTGTAACTTGTACACAATATCTGTACAAGTTGCAATTTGTACCAAATTTGAAGTTGTAAATAACATATAATATATATATAATATTATAATCACTCAATCAGTATTTGTATAAGATACCAAAATAGAATATTTTTTCTTCTTTCAGAAATGAACAGGCCAAAAAGAAAGGCAAGAAAAGCGTCAGTGTAAAGAGAAGAAGCCAGTCATTTAGGTGAGTATCAGTATGTTGTCACATCAATCACATATATGGTAAAACAGTGCAAACACTGTCCTGAGTGAAAAAAGAGAAGCAATACTTAGTGGTATTTCAAAAACATGCCCTCGTCAGGGCTAGGGTGAAATGCATTAGTTACTATTAGTCACATAGAGTATTGAAATTTCAAACAATTTGAAAATTTTCAAAAAACATTAAGTGTAACTCAGGATGTCTTTTTTATGTCAGCTGACTTGTCAGTCAGCTGGCATTATGTCGTCACTCTGCGGCGTGGGCGTACGCGCACGCGTAAGCGTACGCCTACGCGTCCGCGTGAACAACTTCTTCTCCAAAACTACAAGGCCTAGAGACGTGCTGTTTTTTTTAAAAGATACCTTATCTATCGAGGATGAAAAATTGTTCAAGGCATGCAAATCTGTCTGTTCGTCTGTTTGCTAGAGACATTACAAGGGGGGTACCCCCACCAAAAGTGTGAAAATTTCAACACTTAATCACAATTTTCTCAGTGACTATTGCAGGGATTTCTCTCATATCTTGCATATATGTACTAGGCCAGAGGTAGATTCTCTTGTGTGAGTATGAGACCTGGATCTGTCTTACTTTTTTTTAAATAAATTTTTTTAATAATTTTTAATGCATTAACATTCATGAAATCATGCACAAAATCACTTATAACTTGAAAACTGTTGCATCTAGAGCATTTTGTTAAAATATGTTATTCAGCTACTTTTTTCATAGCTACAATATGGTGAGTAAGTTGGGTGCCTGTCTCAATAGCTAAGTGAGTAATAGCTACTTTTGGGCTTTTCAGTAACTTCCATCATGAGTAGAATCACTTGTAACTTAAAAACTATTGCATTTAGATAATTTCGTATAAATATGTTATTCAGCTACTTTTGGGTCAGCTATAACATAGTAAAATTTTAGACCTGTAGCTCATGGCATAGCTGAGTAATAGCTACTTTTACGTTATCACTGTTGAGTAAATCGCTTATAACTTGAAAACTATTGCATTTAGAGAATTTCGTATAAATATGTTATTCAGCTACTTTTGGCTCAGCTATAACATAGTAAAATTTCAGACCTCTAGCTCATGGCATAGCTGAGTAATAGCTACTTTTAGGTTATCACTGTTGAGTAAATCGCTTATAACTTGGAAACTATTGCATTTAGAGTATTTTGTTTCAATATGTTATTCACCTATTTTGGGATCAGCTATAACATAGTGAAGTTTCAGATCTGTGGCTCATTGCATAGGTGAGTAATAGCTACTTTGAAGTTCTCACTATTGAGTAAATCAGTTGTAATTGGAAAACTATTGCATTTAGAGAATTTCATATAAATATGTTATTCAGCTACTTTTGGGTCAGCTATAACATAGTAAAATTTCAGACCTGTAGCTCATGGCATAGCTGAGTAATAGCTACTTTTAGGTCATCACTATTGAGTAAATCAGGTGTAACTTGAAAACTATTGCATTTACAGTATTTTGCTTAAATATGTTGTTCACCTACTTTTGGGTCAGCTATAACATAGTAAAATTTCAGACCTGTAGCTCATGGCATAGCTGAGTAATAGCTACTTTTAGGTCATCACTATTGAGTAAATCAGTTGTAACTTGAAAACTATTGCATTTACAGTATTTTGCTTTCATATGTTGTTCACCTACTTTTGGGTCAGCTATAACATAGTGAAATTTCAGACCTGTAGCTCATTGCATAGCTGAGTAATAACTACTTTGAGGTTCTCACTATTGAGTAAATCAGTTGTAATTGCAAAACTATTGCATTTAGAGAATTTAGTATAAATATGTTATTCAGCTACTTTTGGGTCAACTATAACATAGTAAAATTTCAGACCCCTAGCTCATGGCATAGCTGAGTAATAGCTACTTTTAGGTCATCACTATTGAGTAAATCAGTTGTAACTTGAAAACTATTGCATTTACAGTATTTTGCTTAAATATGTTGTTCACCTACTTTTGGGTCAGCTATAACATAGTAAAATTTCAGACCTGTAGATCATGGCATAGCTGAGTAATAGCTACTTTTAGGTTATCACTGTTGAGTAAATCGCTTATAACTTGGAAATTATTGCATTTAGAGTATTTTGTTTCAATATGTTATTCACCTATTTTGGGGTCAGCTATAACATAGTGAAGTTCCAGACCTGTGACTCATTGCATAGCTGAGTAATAGCTACTTTGAAGTTCTCAATGTTGAGTAAATCACTTGTAATTTGAAAACTATTGCATTTAGAGAATTTAGTATATATATGTTATTCAGCTACTTTTGGGTCAGCTATAACATAGTAAAATTTCAGACCTGTAGCTCATGGCATAGCTGAGTAATAGCTACTTTTAGGTTATCACTGTTGAGTAAATCACTTATAACTTGAAAACTATTGCATTTAGAGTATTTTGTTGCAATATGTTATTCACCTATTTTGGGGTCAGCTATAACATAGTGAAGTTCCAGACCTGTGGCTCATTTCATAGCTGAGTAATAGCTACTTTGAAGTTCTCACTGTTGAGTAAATCAGTTATAATTGGAAAACTATTGCATTTACAGAAATTTGTGCAAATATGTTATTCAGCTACTTTTGGGTCAACTATAACATAGTGAAATTACAGACCTGTAGCTCATGGCACAACTGAGCAATAGTTATTCTCAGGCACTGACTGTTGAGTAAATCAGCTATAACTTGAAAAATATTGCATTTGGAGTATTTTGTTAAAATATATTGTTCACCTACTTTTGGGTTAGCTATAACATAGTGAAATTACAGACCTATAGCTCATGGCATAGCAGAGCAATAGCTATTTTCTGGTTCTCACTATTGAGTAAATCAGTTGTAACTTGAAAACTATTGCATTTACAGTATTTTGCTTAAATATGTTGTTCAGCTACTTTTAGGTCAGCTATAACAGAGCAAAAATTCAGACATGTAGCTCATTGCATAGCTGAGTAATAGTTACTTTGAGGTTCTCACTCTTGAGTAAATCAGTTGTAACTTGAAAATTATTACATTTAGAGTATTTTGTTAAATATGTTATTCACAGACGTTTTGGTCAGCTATAATATAGTGAAATTGCAGACCTCTATGTCATGGGATAGCTGAGCAATAGCTTCTTTCAGGTTCTCACTGTTGAGTAAATCATTGTATCCAACCTGTAGGAAATCATGGGCTGGGAATCTGTTAATATGGTCCGATTTGACCTTGGAACCCTCCTTCAAGGTCAAATGAGGATAGCCAAACATAAAAGTGCTTATAACTCGCTTATTATTGGTCCCAGAGGTTGGAATGAAAACCAACCTATAGAAAATCATGAGCTGGGAATTTTTTGGTGTGGTCGGATTTCACCTTGGACCCCTCCTTCAAGGTCAAATGAGGATAGCCAAACTTAAAAGTGCTTATAACTCACTTATTATTGGTCCTAGATTTTTCGAATGGAAAACCAACCTATAGAAAATCATGGGCTGGGAATCTTTTGGTGTGGTCGGATTTGACCTTAGACCCCTCCTTCCAGGTTAAACGAAGATAGCCAAACTTAAAGTGCTTATAACTCGCGTATTATTGGTCTTGGAGGTTTGGGATGGTAAACCAACATATAAGAAATCATGGGCTGGGATTCTTTTGGTGTGGTCAGATTTGACCTGGGACCCCTCCTTCAAGGGCAGTTGATGATAGCCAAACTTACAATTGCTTAGAACTCGCTTATTATTGGTCCTACAAGTTTGGGATGGTAAACAAGCTACAGGAAATCATGGGCTGGGAATTTTTTTGTGTGGTCGGATTTGACCTTGGACCCCCTCCTTCAAGGTCAAACAAGGATAGCCAAACTTAAAAAGTGCCTATGACTCACTTATTATTGGTCCGAGAGGTTTGGGATGGTAAACCATCCTAAATTCTTTGGCTGGGAATCTTTTGGTATGGTCAGATTTGACCTTTGGACCCCTTCTTCATGGTCGAATGAGGATATTGCATTTATAGTATTTCTTTAAATATTTTTAACCTACTTTTTACCCTTAAACAATTACCTTGTTACTTTATTTCATAATACCATTTGCAGGGCACAACTTTTTTGTCCTTTTCTTCTGTCAGCTTCGGAATATCTTTCGAACATGCTGTTCAGTTACCATTTACTGTATTTGTGTACAGCCCTTTCCCTGATAATTATGCTTTCCTCTCATTATCACCATCACAAATCAAAAACATTCAGTCAGCTGACACAGTGCCCGTTCACGGGCACTCTCCTCTTGTCTGATATTTTGTTGGACCTGTTTTAAGATATTAACTTATAAAAATTTAATTTACTATAAAAACTTTTCTAAATTGAATGTATTTCTTTTCTTCAGTGGAGTCACTAGTGGTGGTACAACAGACAGTGATAATGACAAGAAAACACGGGGACGGCGCAAGAAATCGTTTGGCAAAGGCAAACGTAAAAACACCAAGTATAGCTTTGAGAAGGATTCAGAAAATTTGGACAATGAGAAGGGCGTCAAAAGAAACACAGGTGGGTAATGTTTAGAGCTGAAATAATTAACTATAGCAACAGAACATAAGATTATCAAAGCACTAGGCAGCATCATTATTGTTGGACTGGTTGACTGGTTTTTTTGTTTTTTTTTTCTTTGTATATCACCTCATACAGAATTCATAATACAATAAAACCTCGATACTCTGGCCCTCTATAATCTGAATCTCCAGAAGAACTGAACCAAAATTTTGTCTCCCAACATAAAATGCACGGTATAGCACGAGCGATAATACAGGATTTTACACATTCTCGGTAACCCTTAATTCTAGTACTTTATGAAATATGCCGTCCACTAAAATACCTAACTTCTTTGATTTTTCTCACCACTGTTTCCATGGGGGGAGAGGGGGGGATGGGATAATTCATTGACACCACCCCACTACACAACTTCTTTGATAATGCGCCAGTCATTGAAAGTGTGTTCGATTGGGTTTTGCAATTTATAATCTCCCAGAGTAGGTTAATTCATGCACTGACATGTGTAAAAAGAAAAACGTCAACAATGCATTTACCAACCAAACACACCCAGTCACTGTAGACGTGGTTTCTTGGGGTTTAACAATTAAAAATCTCCTGGAGTTTTTTTAATTGACAAAATGCATGACAACGTTTTTCAATTTGAAAATGAAACATCAACAATGAGTGTACCAACCGAGCACACACAGCTCAAGTCCATGTAATATTTTAAATATAGCTGATAATATCCATAGATATGAAGCCAATAAGTCACAATTAGAGGGTCAGTTATATTACACAAATATATTAAACTACTTCATCAGTGACCTCCCACGTCTATATTTAGTGTATAAAAACAATCGTTTTTCAATTTTCACCCACCTGTAACCCATAGACCTGGTGAATTTCGGGTTCATTCATCTATCCAAACCCCTAGATTACCTGACTCAATTGTATGTCTCCCATTGGGTTTGGATAATCGAGGTTCTACTGTATTTCAAGTTAAAACTTAAAAGGGTATCAGTTTAAAGCACTTTTATCTGTATTTTATGTTAAAAATATAAAATATGATCTTTATTTGCAGATTTCAAACAATTCACATGAATTTCTACTTTTCTACGGCCTTGAGATTGGCCATTTAATAATGACGTATAACAAATTAATGTAATGTTTACATCCGCGATGCAATCCCCCCTCTTCTATTTTATGACTCCTTCTTCTATTATCTGAAAACAGTTATCTTTATCTTAAACCTTTATCACTGAGGTTCCACTCCTTTTAAGAACAAAATATTAATATATGGCTTATGGCTTCTCTGTGGTGCTGACCTGTTTTTGTCCCTGGACTTTGAATTTGCCTATTGCTATGGTCTTGTTGCGCCTTAGAGTCCACTACTAAGTGGAGATTGGAGTGGATAAAAGTCAAATTAGAATTATATAATTAATGTGTTTAGTGTAGAAGACAGTAAACCAGAAACCTATGTACCGACTGGAAGACACTGATCAAACTATTTACATATAGCCATAATAGGTTTTGTCACATATTAAGTATTTTAACATAAGCTTACCAAAAGATTCAACTGCAAAAATATTTTACAATATTCTATCAAGATATTAGCCATTTGGCAAAAAAAGCCACGCCATGGTTCACTTTTTTATTCTATTTACATATCATGTATGCATTATAACAACTATGGTGCCAGTTTCTACTTTCGGGAACCAGTTCTAAAATGTGCAAATCAGCCATACAACACTAACTGTTTTTGGACATTCGAGATAATTTTTCAATGAATTTTTAATTTAATTTTCTAGCTGAAAAGCTGCACTCTCTGTAGTATTTTACACGAACTCCTGCGGAGAGATTATGTGACATTCTGAAAGGGAGGATTTGATTAGTGGATGGAGGGAGGGGAGGATAACATTGTCTTCTTAAGAGTCCGAATACAGGATACTGAAAAGGTTTTGTTCTAGCATATCCCCAACCGCTGAAAGGAAGTGAAGTTTATCAAAACAAAACATGGCAGTTCTGATCAAAAGCACATTGTAAACCACAGAAAGGTGAGATAAAGGTGTACACTATCACAGTGTTCGACCTTAAGTGAAAAATGTTCCTGGTCCAACGGACCAGTAACATAAAAAAGTTACTGGTCCGTGAGAAAAGTTACTGGTCTGACAAACTGATAGCTTGGTACTTGTGATGTTTTAAAGTAATCTAATCTAATGTGGACTTTTATAGCACTTAATCTACATCAAGCATAGCTGAACATAACCAAGGTAAATAATCTTAAGTTCAATAACATAGCCAGGTCATATCAATGAAGACACAGGGAAGGCTATGGTGGAGAGACTTTTGCAAACAGGTAAGATTGGAGCTTTTTCCTGCGGGAGGTAATAGATGCTTTATTAGAAAGATCACTTCAACACTTAGGAGCATCAAACGGAAAACTATGGCCAAAGTGTTCGACTGACTTGTAGAGTGAGGAGTAGAAAGGAGGAGCTGCCAGGTATTGACAATCAAGATGACTGTGCCTGGTACAGTAGGAGCATCTCCTCAAAGTCACGGGTAGTCCAAAATAGCAAGGAGAATCAGTGTGTAAAAGTTTATAAACCTATGTTGTGATTTTGAACATGCAGCGTTAAATGACAGGCAGGCAGGATGGGTGTGACATGAGCATACATTCTATGAACTGTGACAGTACATTCAAGAGTATTCTGAATACTCTGTAGCTAGTGCTGATTAGAGCTTGACTAACCTCAAAACAGAAAGTTACAATAGTCCAGATGAATACTGACAAAGGCATTTGCATCAAAGACAGCCACTTCATAAGTAAGATACTATCTAATTCGACCAAGGTCATACACCTGAAGGAAGCAGGCTTTACAAGTCTTCTGAATTGGTTCTGAGAAAGAAAAGTCAGTATTGAACCACATAGCTAGGTTTTTGACAATGTCAGCAGGATGAAGAAGAGTTCCAACAATATTGACAGGAAATAAGAGGAATTTCTGACGTTGAGCCTTAGAACCAAACACAATCTATTCAATAAGTACTATCAATAAGTAACAGATCTGGTACATGGGTGGTGTTTATTCATGCCATGCCTTACTGCATTAAAATAGGAGGTTTTCCAATAATGTGCATCTTTAGTTCAATTAATTGTTTGTTCTTGTAACAAAGTACACATTTCTTTGATTTATTGTTCCTGAAAAAAATAATTATTTCAGGTTTATTTCCAAATTATGGTTACTATTGTCTGAATATATAACAGGGTTTAAGTGCATAATGCACACATACAGAACATTATTATCGACGACAATAACCAAGACATTTTTCAAATATGTAGTTACTATTGTTCTCTAGCTTGAGTGTTAGATTTTGAAAGCTAGTGTCTGATTGGTCAATGGTAGATGGCCTTGACGAATCAGAAGAAAGATATGAAAAGTAATGACAGTACTGTTTACAATATGGCTACTGACGTAAATCCTCTAATATGTGTTGAAAAACAAGGGAAAGATATCGGAATATATCTTATTTTGAATGTTTCTGGACAAACGGACCGTCTACTTGCTAGAGTTACAGGTCGACAGGTGAAGTTGTTAGGTTTGGACCGGCAGGTTAGCAGGAATTTCGAATGCTGCACTATCATTATTCAGATTTAGGGCTTATTTTGGATAGGGTATTAACTTATAAAAATTTAATTTACTTATTAAATTTGCAAGTTTGCAGTATAAGCTCAAAGTTATAATTAAGATGGCGACAATGATATATGTCTTTGCACATCAGTATATGCAACTGGGTCACAGAACAATAAATATCACCAACATCAATGCAGCCAACTGTCAATAGTCATTTTGCAATAACCATGCAAAATGTGGGGTAGCATTAAGTTGTAACAGTCTATAGTAGTGAAGGAAATATGGTTATTGATGTAAATAATTTATCAAAAGTGAAATGTCAAAATCTGTAAAAGTAAGGGAAACTATGTGGGAAAAAGGAGTAATTGTTAAGACAAATCTGACTTAAAATTAAGTATCACAGTTTTAAGGATTCCCAGTTTGTTAGTTTCTGCTCGGTTTGTCAACAAAATCGGAGCGTGTTCAGGAACCAGGGTACCCTACAAGTAGTGTTGAAGATGGTAAACCGGAAACCTATTTGCTGACCGAAAGACAGTGATCTGGTTATGTTTTGTTCTAACCAAAACCGGTCTCATTACATATTTCATTATTTTAACTTAAGTTTACCAAAATATTAAGCTAAAACATATATATTCACAGTGTTTTATAAAATTCTATTAATATATCACACATTTTGTCAAAGAAAGTCTTCAAAAAGTCCATCGTGGTTATTATTTATATGCAAGTTACAGCTTAGGTATGCGTTTGAAAATTTTTTTCTTTGCATTTTAGAAATCAAACGTACCCGGTTTTTCGCTGAATTTCCGCTTTCGGAAACTGGTTCTAAAATTTGCATTCAACCACAACACTACCTTAAAGTGAATTTTCCGTATGAAAAGTTGTACTCTATGAGGTTTGACTTTATTTTAGAACAATATTGAATAAATACAACTGTCATGTTGGTCCAGTGCAATGGGAATTGAATTTCTTTTGCAGCGGCCTTGTCATATATCCAGATAAGTAGTAAAGTAGCCAGAATTTTACCTGTAGGTAAGTGGTCCCCAGTGTCACTTGTACAGCACAGTGTGATGTGGCACAATTGAAGCCGAAACGATTGATTATACTAATTGATTGTTAGGTTATCAAAGCACGAGTCAATGCTAATTAATATTGCTAACTCAGGTAACTGTTTTCTCATGTATATCATCCCTTATGGGATTTTCCAAGATTGTTAAAACTGTGAATATATTTCGAGTTAAGACCTTAAAAGGTATCCAATTAAAGCATTTTATCTGTATTTTAATTTTAAAATATCAAAATATTGTATTATTAGCTACTTACCCAACAATCTGGTGAAGTTTTGGCTCTTCTAGCATCTCACGATCCGCCATGTTGTTTGTTTACATCCGGAACACATGTCCATGTCAGATTTTTGGTATTTCTCAAACATGCTAAACCTCAAAAACAGTTAATCAGTTAGTTGACAGTTAATGTACATGACTACCCGACTGACAAATTTTGCTAATCGTCTCAGCTCTTGTCACAATGCTCAAAATTTCTAAAATAATTAAGTTAAAATTTTGCTGAATCCCTGGGCCTGTATTTATTTACAACCCAGGGGCGGTATTCACTAACAAGGATTAAGATCAGATCAAGATCAGATTAAATTTGAGAAAAAAGTTTCAAGTGAGCCAGTGGATCAAATAGCTATTCACAAAGCAGGTATCACTTGAGCTGAAAAGATCAAATATTTGATCTGTTTTTGTAATGATTACTACTCTCCCAATTTGTAGTTGCTTATTGTTTTAGGTTAAAATTAAAGTGTACTATACTGAAAGCATCACTGCTCACAAATTACTTTATCTCTTTAAACACTTTAGTGATGTATTTAATCCATTGTTTTCAATAAATTATTTTAGACCACATTACAAAGTACATATTAAATTTCAGATTTACCCTTCAGCAGAAAAACAAAACAGTGCTATAAATAATATTAAGCACTGAAATATTGTTTCCCAAATCTTGGGCAACATAATTTTTATACAGATACCCAGTGTAAAATATATCTATTGTTTTGACAAATGTTTTAGAGCCATGTGTCATTCTTTTCTGCACACAAAAATATTAGAAATATATCCATACAGCTGTATTTTAGTGACATATAGTTTATTACTTTACTGAATATATAAACATTAAGAAATATCCCCATTGTTTAAACAACTGTGTTTTAGAGCCACAATATTTTTGCCTGGCAAAATATCCACTTTTATTGCGTTAATATATCTTACCTAGTGGACCAGTGCATTTGTCCGGCGCGCAGCCGGTCCCGCCAAACGTTAGACAAAAACGTCCTGAGCTGGGCTCTGACCGGGACCGGTAGTGTATTCCTCATTCGCCAGGTGTCGTGACTGCACCCAGCTCCCCTACTGCGCGTGCGCGCGCATGCGTACTTCCTCTTTTTGTTTGGCGCCATAGTGTTTTAGCGGATAAATTTCAATAAAATAAACTTTAAATTATATTGTCTATTTGCAAACGAGTTGGAAGGAAAGCTTTGGATATTGCAAAATATATTTACCATGGCATCACCAGGACAGAGGCGTGGTAGTTGTGGCCATGTTATGGCGGGGTTTGATCTTCATAAAAAGTGTGCCCGCTGTAGGGACAAAAAGGTGGGAGATGACCCTTGTGTCAAAGGTCAGGACTGTGATTTGTGTAGTGCGTTATCTGACTCCCAGAAAGGTATGCTTGCAACCCCACAGTATCAAATCCGAAAAGACAAAAAAGCAGGGATTTTGATTTCTCCCAGTAAAGTTACGGTTGTGGGTCCGGTGGAGGAACAGGACGAACTTGAAATGCCTCCGGACACTGCGCATGCGCAGGGACAGATTGTTACCGGTGCCTTCCCGGTTTCTGATCAGACAGGTACTGGAGACTTTGTCTCCCGTCAGGATTTTGAACTATTGAATAATCAGTTGGAGGAAAAATTCGCCCGTTTTGAGGCTCTCCTTACAAGGACCAACATTTTTTCTACTCCAAAGATGCCTGTTTCAAAGAGTCAAGCCCCTGTTTCTGACACGCCCTTTATCAATCCCTCTCCTGACCCCAGAGCCACCGGTCCGGTGAGGCCTCCGGGTCAGGCTGTAGAGGATTCTGCTTCTTCTGTTAAAAAACAGAAAGGGAAGTCAAAACATAAGAAGTCTATCAAACCGGCCGCTGCTGCCGGTTCTGCAAGTCAGGTTGCTAGGGACCCTATTCCTCCCAAGACAGTGGTACCCGGTCCGGGTTTACAAGTTCTTGGTGAACCGGAGGAAACTGTGCCTGCTATCACCAGTGTCTCTTCCTTAGGGTCCTCCTCTCAACCGGTCATTACCGGTCCGCAGTATACCAGTACTTCTGCTTCCTTTGCACCGGATAGTTTTACTCAGCCGGATCCGGCTCTGTCAGACGGGGAACCCCTTCCGGACCGGTCAGATAAGGAATCTGGTGAGGAGGGTGAACTTTCAGATACTGAAATCAATGAGAAAAATGAGGAAATGAACTACAGAGAAACGGTCCGGTCGGTCCGTTCCTTTCTTGGCTGGTCTCACATACCAGATTTTGAGGCTTCAGCAAGTGATGCAGACAACCGTTCTGACAACCCTTGGAAAGGGAAATATCCTCGTCGCTCAGGCAAAGTTTCAGTGGAGTTACCAGCTGACGACTGGCTTTGCTATAAGATGGAAAAACTGAACACTCGTGTTGCAGAAGGTTACCCTTCTCGTTCCCAAGAGGCTGCAGGTCTGAAACAAGACCAGTTTGTCAGAACCCCCAAAAGCCAGGCAAAGTGGTATACACAGTCACGACTCAAACAGGATATAAATCAAAGACCTGGACGTACAATCTTTGGCTGGTCGGGTTCCGAAGCACGCCTGAACTCTCAATTTTCCCGTATTGCCAAGACTTCCTCATATCCATCTTCAGGACCAGCATCTAGGCCTATCCCTCAGGAGATTCTTCGAAGGTGGGAGCAATGTGCTAAGGAAGGCTCTTTGATTACCAATCACGCAGCAGGATTCAACAGGTGCGTTAGTGAAATTCAGGACAAAATGAATCAACACATTTCATTTTTAAACGCTACCATTGTTCAGGGCAAGGCCCCTAAGGAGGTCACCGACGCCATCAGGGATTTGAAAGACTTGTCAGCTTTCCACAGTAGTGTTTCTGTTGCCTTAGGTACTGCCTTCCAGCACCTCGCAGACAGTTTATTTGTTCAGCTAGCCAACTTCATTTTGTTGAGGAGAGATTCTTATCTCGAGTACGTTAAACCAGGCCTGAAACCTGATACCTGGAATAAACTACGAAATGCTCCCCTGTTCACTTACGGGTTATTCCCGGATGATGTACTGGCAGTGGCGGAGCAGGATATTCAAAAATATGATTCAAACAAGAGTGCTACTGGTCCCGGCCCGGGCACATATCAGCACTCAAAGAAGCATCAATTCCGGTATCAACCATATGAAAAGAAAGAGAGTCGTCAATCCGGCTTCTCCTCTTCCCAAAATCAACAACCTTGGAGGCAATTCTCAGGCAGAGGCAGGGGTAGAGGTCGTGGTAGAGGTGGATCTGGTTCTGCTTACTACTCCAAGCCTGCCCGTGGTGCAAAACCGTATAAATGACAATCAATATCTTCTGAGTCCCCCAGTTGTGTTAAGTTCAAGTTTAGGGGATCTCAATCTAGTGTCATCAGCAAACAAAGAGACTTTTCAAGAGACTGTAAATTTGCATGTTGTTCCTCCTGTACCTTTTGTAAAAGGGCTGTTACAAAAGAAAAACGTAAGACCCTCTCATTCTCAAATAGGAATAAAATCTGTGAACAGTGCTTTGTCTGTAAATCAGTGTCTTTTTGCCCCAAATGTAACAAATGCCCCATGTGTTGCAAAAGATCCACCTGTGGGAGGCCGTCTGCAACTGTTTTGGCAGGTTTGGCTCTCCCTGGGTTCAAATCCAAGGGTAGTCTCCATCCTCAGGGAAGGGTATCAACTACCCTTCAAGGAGAGACCACCTCTGGCAAGATTTCCTGTGATTATCAGTGGTTCATCAAATCCCTCTCGAAACAAAAGTCTGAACGAGGCATTGCATTCCCTAGGTCAAAAACAGACTATCGAAAAGGTGGCCGTTCAGTCATCTCTGGGTTTCTACAACCGGTTGTTCCTGGTGCCAAAACCCAACGGGAAATGGAGGCCCATTCTAGATCTAAGCCAACTGAACCTTTACCTTGCCCCAGCAACGTTCAAGATGGAAACTCCGGAGACCATCAGACTCTCCCTGCAACAGGGGGAGTGGGTCTCGTCGCTGGATTTCAGCGATGCTTATTTTCACATTCCCATAAACCACAGGTCGCGAAAATATCTCCGGTTCCACTTAAAAGGTCAGACTTTTCAGTTCACAGCACTTCCCTTTGGCCTGTCGACGGCTCCGTTGGAGTTCACAAAGGTGGTCAAGGAGGTAAAACTCATGGCTCAATCGAGGGGTATTCGAATCCACCAATACCTAGACGATTGGTTACTGAGAGCCCCATGCCGGGAAATTTGCCTACGTCATACCCAGATCCTTTTGGACCTTTGCCGCTCGCTAGGGTGGGTAGTCAACATGGACAAGTCAGAGCTAGTTCCCCAACAAACCTTCGACTTCGTAGGTTATCATTTCGACCTATCTCAGGGGTTAGTCAAACCAACTCAGGACAGGTGGAGGAGTCTATCTCAGAAACTCAACCTTCTCCTGGGACTGGAATGTTGCACAGTCAGGCAGTTCATGTCTTTAATCGGCCTTCTGACAGCAACAGAAAAACAAGTAGTGTCGGGGCGGCTGCATATGAGGCCCATTCAGTGGCACCTAAAAAAGCATTGGCATGCCCCGGAATCGCTGGAAAAGGTCATCCCAATTCCTTCATCTCTCCATGTACATCTAAGGTGGTGGTTGGACCCGACCAAGGTGCTATCCGGTCAACCCTTACACCCTCTTCGACACGCCCTTCAACTGTTTACAGACGCCTCAAACGAAGGTTGGGGCGCTCACTTAGGCGATTACATGGCAAAAGGAGTTTGGTTGGAGTCAGAAAGCGCCTTGCACATAAATTTGTTGGAACTCAAGGCGGTCCTGCTAGCCTTAAAACGGTTCGAGCAGTTATGTTGCAACCAGATAGTTCTTGTTTGTACAGACAACACCACTGTGGTCTCTTACATCAACAAGGAAGGGGGTATGAAATCAGGCTCACTCTGTGCCCTCCTTTGGAGACTGATGCTTTGGTGCAATCAAAGGCAGATTGTCTTGAGGGCCAGGCATATTCCGGGTCACCTGAACGTCATAGCCGACAAGCTGTCCCGACTCAATCAGGTGATCCAAACAGAATGGTCCCTCCTCCCGGAGGTGTTTGCTCAAATATGCCGGCGTTGGCACCGCCCGTCTGTGGACCTGTTTGCCACCCGGTTCAATCACAAACTTCCCCGGTTTGTATCCCCGGTTCCAGACCAATCAGCGTGGGGAGTGGACGCCTTAAGTCTCCCTTGGGAGGACCTGGACGCTTATGCCTTTCCACCAACGGCCCTTCTTCATCAGGTGGTAACGAAACTCTTGGACCACGGATTCCGTCGTCTCATTCTGATAGCACCAGGTTGGCCCAACATGCCTTGGTTTTGGGACCTGGTCAACATGTCAGCTCAAGTTCCTCTCCTGCTCCCTCAGGTGTCGAAATTGATCACTCAACCGTTCAATCAGTGTCCTCACCGGGACCTGCCCAATCTGAACCTTCATGCGTGGCTCCTAGAGCCTCTGCCATCCAGCAGGCCGGGTTCTCGGCAGAAGTGGCAACAAGAATTGAGGCTCCTCAAAGACGCTCTACCAGAGCCATTTATGAATCAAAGTGGTCCGTTTTTGTCAGATGGTGTGAAAAGAATCAGGTGGACTTCAGGACTCCCTCTATAGAGCAAATTGCGGATTTTCTCCTTTCCCTTTTTCAGGAGAAACATCTTCAACCTAGTACCATAGAAGGCTATAGGACTGCCATAGCCGACAAAGTGGGGAATTCCAGAATTAACATCAGCAAGGATGAAAACTTGTCCAGGTTGTTGGACAGTTTTCATAGGGACAAACCAAAAGGCAGGCGTGGGGTTCCTACGTGGAATTTGTCTTTGGTCCTTCACCAACTTACACAACCTCCTTTTGAACCTCTCAGGAAGGCTTCGCTGAAGTTCCTCACCTTTAAGACTGTCTTCCTTCTAGCCTTGGGCTCTGGGAAACGGAGGAGTGAAATTCATGCTTGGGTCCACAGGAACATTAGGCACCAAGAGGATTGGTCAAATGTTTCGTTATCGCCTTCTCCTAGTTTCATCTCTAAGAACCACCTGGCTAAAGAGGGTCCCGCTTGCGTGGCCCCTGTTATCATTCCAGCCTTGGCTCCTTCATTGGACAAATCCCTCAAGGAGGATAGGAGTCTGTGCCCGGTCCGGGCACTCCGTTATTACTTGGACAAAACCAAAGATCTCCGTTCAGGCAAGGAATTGGTTTTTGTTTCCTTTAGGAAGAGCTTCCAGAAGGATATTGTCCCTGCTACCGTTTCCTCCTGGATCAAACAAACCATAGTCCTTTGTTACCAGATGTCAGACCAACAGGCTCAACAGTTGCATCAGGTTCGGGCTCATGACGTTCGCGCGTTCGCGGCGTCCAAAGCCTTTCAGGGGGGTGTTCCCTT
Source organism: Sabellastarte sp. h YS-2021 (assembly GCA_964017235.1). Classification (NCBI taxonomy): domain Eukaryota; kingdom Metazoa; phylum Annelida; class Polychaeta; order Sabellida; family Sabellidae; genus Sabellastarte; species Sabellastarte sp. h YS-2021. The sequence continues at coordinate 18,667,110 of OZ024929.1, read as the reverse complement.
AGACCAGATTTTGGCAGCCTGTCACTGGAAATCTCATAACACCTTCACCCAATTTTACTTGAAGGACTTGGCATGGGCAGACTCGGATGTGTACCATTTGGGTCCTGTGGTAGCTGCCCAACAAATTAGGGACTAAGCAGAGGCTCCCTTGTATATAGTGTATAGTGGTGTATATATGTATTCATACATGTACAAAAAACAAAAAAAAAAAAAAAAAAAAAAAAAAAACGTCCCTGCAGTCTGTCTTGCGTTGCAAGAAGATGGGGGACCATCTTAATCTTCAATTCCCCTTCTTCACTTCCTCGGGAACTCGTCAGCTACAAAACAAAGGGGGGGGGGGGGGGGAGAGAGACTGTACCTATCCAGGGTAGTTAGAAACCCTTCCCGGGTGATTTCCTCTGGATTTACGGAGTATATATGTAGATCTTAGAGTCTCAGTCTCCCCTTTGCCCATAGCTACCCGCCAACCACTGGGTAGTTATTCTGCACTGGTCCACTAGGTAAGATATATTAACGCAATAAAATGGAAAATTTAATGGTTAAATTAAATTTTTATTAGTTAATATCTTACCTAGTGGACCAAGAGAGTCCCACCCTACCTGCCCCGCAATAGCTCAAAGGGGGACATTCTTAGGTAGGCCACAAAAAGAGGAAGTACGCATGCGCGCGCACGCGCAGTAGGGGAGCTGGGTGCAGTCACGACACCTGGCGAATGAGGAATACACTACCGGTCCCGGTCAGAGCCCAGCTCAGGACGTTTTTGTCTAACGTTTGGCGGGACCGGCTGCGCGCCGGACAAATGCACTGGTCCACTAGGTAAGATATTAACTAATAAAAATTTAATTTAACCATTAAATTTTCCAATTGTTTTGAAAACTATTGAAGAAACACATAATTTGCAAACCTTGACATGCTGTCCTCTATTGGGTTTATGATTAAAGAAATCTGATTGGTTATATCATGGAATGTAAACATAAGTGTGCCTTTGGTTTGACCCTATATGTGCCAATATGACAAAATCAATACATGCAAAGTGCACTGAGTAGGTGTGATTTGTAACTGTGTCAAGGACAGTAAACATTTCTCCTTTTTTTAATTTGTGTCAGCAAAATGATGTGAACATTTTTAGAGCAGTTTGTTTTTCAGTAGTTTGTTTTTCTGAAATACATGTGTTAGATTTATATAAACAAAAGAAGTAATTCTAGTTGCAATAATAGCTCACAAACATGGTAACCAAAAGACGTAATATATTTGCACATTAGGATACATACAATTGTTTAAATGTACCTGTATACATGTTTTCCATGTGTGTATATTTACAAACAATGTCACAAAATCATAGACTAAGCTGTTGACAAACTTCAACATAATCTCATGTGTGCAGAAAAAACTGAGATTATGTGTCTGAGTTTAACTATGAGTTTAAGAATCTTTGTAAATCCGGGCAGTATCATTATTCATCTGCCAAAGTTTTATTTGTAGATCAATTTTTGGATTTGCTAAAAATTTATGGATATGTATATATTACAGTACCATCCAAATGCAGAGAAGTTATGATGAATAATATCTGGCCAGAGAGGAAACAAGTGATCATTGAACAATGCACTGAAAATTCCAATGTTAGTCATGGAACCATTAGTTCCTCTGTCTCTGCAGTGCCAGATTAAAAGATCCACCTTGATCAGAAAGTTAATCCAGCAAAGTACATAGATCAAATTTAATCCAAAATTTGATCAGAAAATCAGATCAAAAGTTTTGTGAATACCAATCATTGTTGATCCAAAAATCTGATCAAAAGTTGATCATTTTTGCTCAAATTTGATCTGATCTTTACTGATCCGTGTTCGTGAATACCGCCCCTGTTAACTATCACAAGTTTACCTGACTACCATGCAGAAATTGCTGCAGTCGTGAGCAAAATCCTTGAGGTTGTAGACTTATATTTTCACTCAGAAAGGTTAGCAGCCAAATCAATACAATCATAATTTTCTTACCTGTTAAAAACCTTAATAAATGAGCATATCTGCCCCAAGTTGTTACAACAGTTTACTGATAATTAGGCTGATACAACTTGTCTTGCTTGTTGCAATGAATTTTCTGGTAGCTATAATGCCTTTTCTTCTAGTACATTCTTCTATTAAAATGGAGCTGGGTAATCTGGCTTTGCTGATTAATCTTGTCTGTTTCCCAACAGTGTTTGGGAGAGGAGATGGTATTGCAAGCAGATCTGTTTGCGTATTTGTCTGGGTGCATATCTCAAAAACTCTACCTTGGATCTGTTATATTTTCATATGCATATCAAGGTGGCATGCAGATCGAGTCTCTAGAAATGTTTTCCTCTTATTTTTCAATAACAAAATTTACCGCATAAAAAATGACTGCACAGAAGACTCTTTACAAAAGAGAAGGAAAGTGTTTTGTGGGGTCATTAAGTGTAAGCCATTTAAAAGGGGGGGGGGGGGGGGGGGGGGGGGGATGAAAAGACAACTTGATGGCCGCAGTGAGAACCTCTTATTAAATTTCAAACATCTTGACCAAGGATGCATCTGTGACAAGATTCAATTTGTGTATTATTAAGCTCGAGTTCTGGTGAAGCTCGCGCTTCTAGAGATCACTTTTTTTTTGTCTCTGGACTATCATGAATTGTGGCATAGCGTGATGAGTACCAGCAAATCACTGGAGCAATGGGCTACATTAGTACTGGGATAGGTGACCGCCTCAGTGCACTACTCGTGTCTCTGATGGCTTTGCGGCTCACGCTAGTAGACGCAAACCCACAGAATGGCCATAGAAACATTTCTTTTCAGTGCCGTTTTTAAAAAAGTGTCTTGTGATGAGTAAGGAGTTTACTTGTGTAATAGCTTAAAAACAAAAGAACATCTTATTTAAATACTGAAACAAAATTTTATGACCAGCATGCTGATCACTAGCACATTGAATGGTGGGAATGCCTAAAATATTATTTACATCCAATATGTCTGATGATATTTAAATTGTTTCTTCAATATTTAGCATTTTTGTGACCTCAATGTGATTGTTTCACTGCCATAGACTTCACTTCCACTTTGGATAAAGTCGATTGGGTCATTAGAACACAGCCATTTTGGTATCCTGGTATCAGAACAGTTTTTGATTGGCAGGATAATGATATGAGTAGTATTTGCATTTTTTGAGAATAAGGCTGTATATTGTTAAGTAAATAAAAATGCTGTTAACACTTTGCTGTGATGAGAGAGAATTGAAAACAAGTTTACACTCTTAGACTATGACAGTGACTTATTTGAGTGCTTTGTCACTTCCTATCATCTGTTTGACAAAAGTATGTAAAAATGGGATGATTTTTTATTATTTGGTTGTTATTTGAGTGCTGAATTTGATTGTACATAGGGGTGTTATTCACAGCAAAAAAGGGAAGACTGGGCATCCACATTGAAATAATTGCTATGAAATGGGGGGATTTGCAGTATAGTAGTGACCTACTGGGAGTTCCAATAAAGGAATATCTGGAGGTTAGCAAATTTATCGAAAGAAAAATATCACATATCTATGAAAATGACTAAAATTAATTTGGTTTCACCCAAATTATAAATATCATAAGTTTTAGGAGAACCTGATTGGCCAGTTTCTACTGGTATTTCACTTTTTGTTTTATTCTTTCTGAACTTATGAAATCTGCAAAGAAGGTTTAATAACTGGCTTTGAAGAAATTATTAATTTCGGTATTTTGATGGTTGATCCTTCATCAGAACAATAAAATAAAAAACTATAACTGATATCTCATGTTTTTACTTTATATTGGGCATAAATGCAGTTTATCAACTTCAAAATATCTCATAAAAGGCATTTTCAGTTTTTAAATAAGATTTATTTACAAATACAAATTAAGTTTCACCATAACAGTGACAAGTGTACATTTCAACAGGTGGTTTAATTAATATGTCTAGACGACTTAAAATTTGACAGACTTTCAACTTCTGTCAACAGAACATCCAATTGTAAGTTGTGTCAACAAAACTTCTAATCCTTGTATTTCAATGATTTGGAGGGTTCTATTGACAGAGCTTTCCAACTAGAAGTTAATTGTGACCAGTTAACTTGACAGAATTTGAAATTTTTAAAGATTTGAAATATAACTTTATGTTAAGATTATAAAAACCGATCATAGTTTAGGTTTGAACCGTCTTTTACTTCCTGTTTATGCTAAATTAAAGCTGGGTTATGGTTATGAGCAATAACCTCAAAAATTGCCTCTCGTTATTGGACACGAAATTTAATCACTCCACTCAAATTACTCAGTGAGTTAAACTTTTTGAAGTTAATGTGTATGAATTGTAAATATTTGTTGTACATATCACCGTTGTTTTCATCAGAACCCCTCGGAGGTGAATCCTTAATTGGTGCTGCTGTCAAATTTTCACCCAGGTAAGTTTTGAGTTTTTAAAGTTTTGTTTTCCAAGTGTGTGGTGAAACCTATACAACTGCCTTCTTATTAGAAAGATATCCAAGTAGACAATAGTGTAGCTATATTTTGCAATCATTTAGCCACTTAATTAAACAGCTGTTTTATAGGTGACAGGTGCTATCTTGGTAAATTTGATGTGCATTATTGAATTTAATGTGTTTGATCTTCTTACCAGTACTATAATAAAAGTGGTTATTGTCTTGGGAATTTAAGTTTGCAAAATCAATGCAAGAATGATATTTGCAGGAACAGGTTAAAGTTCGAAGTTTCAGGAACATGATCCATTGTAGAGTTATATTCTGTGAAACCAGGACAAGAAAAAACTGTGAGTTCAAAATAGCCTACCACAAAAATTCTGACTATGAGGCTAAGTTGAGTTCTTAGAGGACTCGCACAAGCTCTATTTCTTTTTTTTTTACTTTTGGTATAGGGTATTAAACTTTAGGAAGCTAAAGGAATCCATATTGAAATGTTAATATGACTCCTCTCCTACTACCCTTTGCCTTGTACAAACTGTTGAAACTGAATACTGAGATGGTATTGCAGTCAATTTTGGGGGAAATATAGTCTCTCAGTAAATGTTGAAAGACTGTGTAGTGTGTACTATCGATAAACAAAGCCATGTATTGTACTTGTGGCATTGGCATTGAAAAATACTGCTCTTCTCAAAAGGACTATATTTTCAAAGGCCTGAATTGCTCTTATAAACAAAAAGAACTAAAATAAGTTCCGCAAGAAAATAACCACTTAATATTTGGTAATTATCCAGTGTATTAAACATTTGAGACATGGTAATCCTGAGATTTGCTTTGGCTTAACTCTCGTGTAATTATTTTTGTATTCTTTATTTGTATGTTTAGTATTTCATTTATTTATATTTTAAATCTTTTACCATGTATTCAAATCTACTCGTTCGAGGACTTGGTTGTGCATTGGAAAATGGCCAATAAAAGATAATATATTTTCCAGCTACATTTTGAATATTTAGTAAAGTTAAATTTAGCAAAGGCAATAATTTATTGAGAGTAATTCTGTCAGTGAGTCTATAATATCCCCAATTTTGTTAATATTTAAATAGTTTGTGAATGTTCCTGCCCAGCCAGTGAAACTTGTTAATTCTTTCGTTGTTGAAAGCATTTATTCCATTTATTTAAAAATAAATATCGCTAGTGCTTAAGAGTTTTTACATCAGGTAACAAACTTTACTGGGTTATGAACTCAACTGGCACACCAGCATATACTTGATTCAACAAACATATGGAATACTGTGCCACAGTGATAAAGAACAGTTAATTGCTATATTCCAGTTAACTTGAGTAAAGTAAATATTACTTAAATTTTAGAGAAAACTTAATTAATTTAAACAGATATAATTATAATAAATCTGATACTCATGTTTTTATGGCTAATATTCCTCTAAACATTTTAGTTGAATACTTTAATTTTGAGGAGAGTTTATGAAGTTGACAAATGTTGGGACTCAATTAATGTACTAGGTGTCTTTTCTCTTCGATGTTTACAAATTTATAGTGGCTAGTGACAGCATTATTTATAGGTGTTTGGTTCCCCGCGACTCAAGTGGGGAATGAAATAGACGTGCAGTATGGCTAACAAGCTCATATTTAATTTTATATGTTGATAAATATAAAAATGGTGTTTCATGTCATAAACCGGATAAGTTGACCTCTCCCAAATCGTACACAAGATATTTATGAAATCTCTGAATGTAGGATAAGACTGCTCTCCAAGTAATTAAATATCTTTTTAAGATCTTGGATTAATTCTTTTATCATTTGTATAGTGAGGATAAAAGCATAAAGTTGTAATACAAACACAACAATATTCTTGAAAACACTGCCTCATGTGGCAGAACAAATTATATGTAAATTAAAACTTTTGTTAGGAATATAGAAATCAAGAGTCAGAGCAATTTCCAAAGAACGATATATGATCCCTTGATGAAACAGGGTATTCCTGAAATAGGCTATATTTTGATAAATATTTTTATAAAGTCAAGCCCGCTCAAGAGCACTTTAAACCCATTTCTCAATTCTAACACAATAGAAAGTGTCATCGTATAATTTAAAATAAAATGTGTACATCAGAGTAATTGTTTAGCTCTGAAGATGATAATGTATCAGTAACATGATGAAATATATGATCCACATCAGACCATAAACTGCCCTATTGGTTGTACTTATATCTCCAGATGAGAGTTGGAGTAATATGGGATTCAGGCACATCGTGCCACTGGCACTGTATGTTTAGACTTGTGTGCATGATAACTTCAAATGCTTTCACAGATTTCATTGAAACTTGGCACACACACATGTGTTTGGGTCTGGAGGGGAACCCTATTTAAAAGTGAGCTTAAACTCCCAATATTAAGGAATGTAGGGCCACCTTAACTTTTGGACAATTAAGCACTCTAGTTCACAAGCTATGTGGCTCATCCAGCCAAAATTTTACCTGATAACATATTTATGTGTTCTCACACACATAAAAAATCAAGACTTTAAGCTGATCATTAGGTTGTATTTGTGCCCATCATTAGGTTGTATTTGTGCCCATCATTAGGTTGTATTTGTGCCCATACTTGCATTTTTCACATATTCACCTGTTATTTGGAAATAGTGCGTCTTTTCAGCCTCAAACTGTGCTAGTTATAAGTGTTGATTTAAACATATTTTATTAGCAGTTAGACAACGAGCATAATAAACAATTATATTAAGCCCTGTTAACTGTTATATATATGAACTTTGTGGAGAGTTTGAGGTTTGTAGCTTTCATTTATAAGTCACCTGAAAAGTCTTAGAAAATGGCATTTTATTGCGTTAATACATCCTATCCAATGGACAATTGCTAAACCGGTCGGCGCAGACCGGCCCGCCAAACGCCAGAAAAAGACGTCCTGTGTTTCCACCGGCTGGCCGGTCCCAGTACTGTGCATTCGCAAGGTGGCGCATGGTATTTACTTCCTGTCTAGACAACATGACGTCATAGCATCTTTTTCGTTTGGCGCGTGTACTGTGCAGACGTGTTTTCAACATCTCCAGAAATTTAAAGGAAAAGTGTGCTTTATGACGGATTTTAAACCTTATATGTGGAGAGTTTCTTTGTAAAGTGTTACCAGCTGGTCAAGCATGGATATACATTTAGAAATCTGCTGGAAACGCTCCCTAGTTGGCTCAATTTATTATTGATGATAGGGCAGTAATCGACGAGATATATGAAGGCAGCCATTTTACTAGTTTCCTCCCATTCAACCTTTGGGTTGTTAGGGGCAGATCAACAATATTGAGGAATTATGGATATACTTCTAACAGGTATTTTTATCCGTGTCTTTTGTTTGAATTTTTCATCTATAACCTTCCAGCTACAATCACCATAGAAACGTCTCTACACGAGATCTTCAGTCTACGTAGTTTTGAAATCTGTGAATGGAAGGAATTCCCCATCACAGATGCATTCTTCAGAGCGCACTGGTACCGACTTCTCTGCTGTAAAGCATCAGTCACACCAGCCCAGCTCGAGTATTTGGTGCTTTTTAATCAGAAGCATGAGATGAATTCTTCAGATTTCTTCAACCGACCTCTCAAGTATTTTCTACAGAGAAGGAACTTTTGTCACTCTCAGTCCCACCCTTATGGACCCGGCACGTATGTCGGTAGTAAGGGCAGTGGATGGCCAGGAAACTGGTTTGAGTGTACAGCCGGCTGAGAAGAAGAACCGACTTCAGACCGGCCAGGAATTTCATCTACAGAGTGCACTGGTCCAGGCTTTTCTGCTTTTAAAGCATCAGCCGACAGGCCAGCTAAAAGAACGCGACCTCTGACGTCATACCCAGTCAGCCAATCGCGTGTCTTCACGAAGCTGGTCACGTGTTTTCACCGACCAGTCACGAAGTTTATCACGTGATTCACCGAACAAGAAGGTCGGAAGTACATTCTTTGCACTCACGTCTACTGTGATTCCAGTTTTTTAGTTCCTGTAATCCACCTCCAACGTACTGGTACAGACTTCTCTGCTACAGACATCAGTCGACCAGTAAGCTTACGTTTACTGTGATATAAGGAAAGAACACCTCTAGTGAGGGCGTGTCCCCGAAGTTGGTCACGTGATTTTCCGACCAGTTCACGAAGCTGATCGTCATCTCCAACCAGCCAATCACGTTGTCCCTCCGACCAGCAAGCTGGTCACGTGACACACCGACCAACATTTGTTTCTAAATATAGCTCACAAGGGCTTCCCCAGCAACTGTCAAAATCTACAAATAAGACGTGCGTTCAAAGATAGTTGAGAAATTTTGTTTCAACAGCTGGTTACAGAGTGTATCGACCAGTACCGACTATACAGCCTTGTACACTTGTTTTCAACAACTGGTTACAGAGTGTACCGGCTATACAGCCTTGTACACTTGCTTCAACAACCGGTTACAGAGGAATTAATGGAGGAAACTGAATTCAACACAAGATAGTTGTAAACTTCATTCAGCAACTGGTTACAGGGTGTACCTACTGGCTACATAGCCTTGTACACTTACTTCAACAACTGGTTACAGAGTGTACCGACTGACTACCGGCTAAACAGCCTTGTACAGTTACTTCAATAACTGGTTACAGTATGTACCGACCGGCTACCAGCTTCACAGCCTTATACAGTAGCCTCAACTAGTTACAGTGTACCGGCTACACAGCCTTGTACACTGGCTTCAACAACTGGTTACAGAGTGTACCGGCTGGTACTGGCTACACAGCCTTGTACACTTCAGCCACTAGCTACAGAGTGTACCGACTGGTACTGGCTACACAGCCTTGTACACTTGCTTCATTCTATGGGTTACAAGTCTACTAACAGGGTGTTGGCTACACAGTCCTTACTGTAGTACTTCAACCCAACTGGTTTTAAAAAAAAAAAAAAAAAAAAAAAAAAAAAAAAAAAAAAAAGCTGGCTAAATATAGATCAGTTTGTTGACCCCAACCTGCCAGTTTTTGCCGGTTACAAGAATTACTGGTTACAGTAAAGTACCGGGTATGGAGTCCGGGTACCGGACAGAGTTGCCTAAGGTTAATTGGGTTACAGAGAATTCTTAAACTGGTCAGTGATCTTGATGATAGGACAGTCTCCCAAGCTACTGCCAGGCAACCTTCCCTTATCACACCTCTCAACAACCTGTTATCGGTGCTGGACTTGACTGCAGAGATAATAATCAATTTTGTCATCAGGTCCGGCCAGGGGACTGACATCTCACATATTACAATTGCTCTGTAAATGCTGCACCTTGCAGGCTGCTGGCCCGGAGCAAAGAGTTTATTAATGTGAAAATAAGACTACAATAAAAACAGAGAGACTGTTAACCTGGATCATTGTCACCAGACCGGACCAGTGTCCGGAGGGACAGGAAATATTGTCAGAATACCAAATGTCCCAAATGTAGCACACAATCTGCCTATAAGGTCCAGACTAAGCCCTCTTTTTGGGAACTTAGGAAGCCTTGGGGACTGGACTTTAGGTAGTACAACTGTTGAAGGAGGGATACCTACGTCCATATACCTATACAAGAACAATCCAGGAAATGCCTGAGATTTCACATCCAAGGTCGGGCATACCAACTCAAGGCCCGGCCATTCGGGTTGTCCACAGCACCTGTGGAGTTCACCGTGATACCAAGCAGGTGAAATTGATGGCCAACTGGGTTGGCGAATGAACTTAGAGAAATCAGAGCTGGAGCCCAATCAAGACTTTGATTTTGTAGGCTACCAGTTTCGACTTCAGGTCTGATCGGTTCCGACCGACCCTGGACTGGGTACAGAACCTTCAAGAGACTGTTAAAACTGCTATCCCTACCGGCTTGCCCGGTCCGGGAATTCATGTCCTTGATAGGTTACTAACATCTACAGAAAAGCATGTTAATCTAGGCAGACTTCATATGAGACCCATACAGGGCATCTCAAAAACAGCTGGAGGGTACCAGAATCACTGGAAAAGGTGATCCAAGTCCCCAGGTCCCTGCACCCCCATTTACAATGGTGGCTGAAGGAAGACAATGCACTTACAGGCCAACCATTACACCCAATAAAACATGCTCTGCAAATATTTACAGACGCATCAATAGAAGGGTGGGGCGCTCACTTAGATGAGCACTTGGCAGGAGCAACTTGGTCCCCTCCGGGAAGCAAGTTGTATATATAAACTATCTAGAACTTTAAGCAGTTTTTCTGACTTTAAAGAGTTCTAAGACCTTTGCTTAAACAAGATAGTACTTGTAGCAACTGACAACACCACAGTAGTGTCATACATAAAGGAAGGAGGAATGAGGTCGGGCCCACTTTGTGCCCTACTATGGAGAATCTTGACCTGGGTACCAGGAAACAAGTGACTCTAAGCACGACACATTCCAAGCCGGCCTAATGTGGTAGCAGACAGGCTGTCCAGGCTAGGCCAGACCATCCAAACAGTGGTTTCTCCTTCCAGAGGTCTTCCACTCTATGCAGTAGGTGGCACCGGCCCAAATAAACTTATTTGCCACGAGGTTCAACAACAAGTCGCCTCTGTTTTTGTGCCACCGGTACCGGATCCCCTGGCCACAGCAGTGGATGTACTCAGTCGGCCATGGTAGGATCTAAAAGCATACACCTCACCATCAGCCATATTGGGCAAAGTGGTGAAGTTGCGAGACTCCCCATGTAAGAGAATCATTCTGATTGCTCCGGAGTGGCCCAACATGCCTTGGTTTTGGGATCTAGTGGCCATGTCCAGCCACATCCCGCTGAGCCTGCCCAATCTGTCCAGCCTGTTCACAGCCATTCGATCAGATCCCTCACAGAAATCTGACAAATCTTAATCTCCATGCAGGGCTCCTAGAGCCTCAGCAATCGAGGAGCAGGACTTGTCTGAGGCAGTGGCAGCAAGAATTGAGGCTCCTCAAACGGGGGTCAATCAGATCAGTCTATGAGGCAAATGGGTCATTTTTACCAAGTGATGTATCATTCATCAGGTGGACTTCGGGCACCACCTGTAAAGTCAGTTGTTTACTTCCTTAGGTACCTGTTTCAGGACAGGAAGTTGCAGCCCAGTACCATTGATGGTTACAGGTCAGCCATTGCTGATGGTCTAGAAATTTGCCCATCAATTTTAGTAAGGATGAAAATCTCACTCGTCTCCTGGATAGCTTCCACTGAGACAGACCCAAAGGCCGGAGGGTAACCCCTTCCTGGAACCTCTCCCTGGTTTTTGCACCAGCTGACAAGGTTCATTTTGAACCAATTAAAGGCCTCCTTGAAGCATTTGACCTTCAAGTCAGTTTTCCTCTTGGCCCTGGGTTCGGGCAAGCGTAGAAGTGAGATACATGCTTGGCAAACAGCCCAACACCATTGATGGTTATAGGTCACTCATTGTTGATAAACGGGAAATTCACCCTTTAACATCAGTAAGGACGAAAATCTCGCTCGTCTCCTGGATAGTTTCCTGAGAGACAGACCCAGAGGCAGGAGTGGCATACCCTCCTGGAACTTCTCACTGGCCGTGCACCAGCTGAGACTCCTTTTGATCCAATCAAGGAGGCCCCCTTGAAGCATTTGACCTTCAAGACGGTATTCCTCTTGGCCCTTGGGTCGGGCAAGTGCAAAGTGAGATTCATGCCTGGCAAAACTGATATATTGGACACCAATCCGATTGGTCAAAGGTGTCCCTGTATCCATCACCCAGCTTTCTATCCTAGAATCAGCTGGCCATAGAGTGTCCAGTGTGGCCCCTGGGGTTATAACAGCCCTGGCCTCGACTCTGGATAGATCCCTCAAGTCTGACAGGTCCCTCTGTCCGGTCAGAGCATTATGCTACTATTTGGACAGGACCTCAGACATCGGGCAGAATAAGGAGGTGGCTTTTGTCTCCTTTAAGAAAGGTTTCAACAAAGACATCTCACCTGCCACTATCTCCTCTTGGATCAAGCAGACTGTGATCCTATGTTATGAGCTCTCTGACCAGGAGGCCCACATTTAACATCAGGTTAAAGCCCATGATGTCAGGGCCTTTGCTGCTTCTAAGGCCTTCCAGTCGGGAGTCTCCTTAGATCCAATCTTGTCAGCCTGCCACTGAAGTCACAATACCTTCACACAGTTCTATATGAAGGGCGGGGCTTGGGCTGATTCAGAGCTTTACCAATTGGGCTCGGTAGTGGCTGCTCAGCAGATCCACAAGTGGCCCGTAGATTGAGGAGATTTGTATATATGTATAAACAGTTTCTTCATGTACATAAGAATTAAGAGTGGCGTGCTTCCTTTGGGAGGTTTATTTGCATTCTGGGACTGAACTCATCCCTCTCTTCCCCTACCTCAGAGCAGGTCTGCAAAAGGGGGGGGGGGGGCGACGGCGGTATAGCCCCGGGTAACCGGCTGCTGGCAACCGACCATGGCCTTGCAGGGTTTCCTGACCTTAAAGTCAACCCAGGCCTGGACCTATAGGTCTCCTGACGAAGTCAGCCTAGACCGTAGGTTAAAATTTGCTATTACTTGTGAGTTCACATAAGTCCCTAGTAACTTACCCGCCGACCAAGCGGTAGTTATTCAGCAATTGTCCATTGGATAGGATGTATTAACGCAATAAAATTGCAAATTTAATAAGTAAATTAAATTTTTATAAGTTAATACCCTATCCAATGGACACACAAGACCCTCCCACCGACCCCGCTATCAGCTTACTAGGGGTCTAATAGTTTTAGACAACGAAAAAGATGCTATGACGTCATGTTGTCTAGACAGGAAGTAAATACCATGCGCCACCTTGCGAATGCACAGTACTGGGACCGGCCAGCCGGTGGAAACACAGGACGTCTTTTTCTGGCGTTTGGCGGGCCGGTCTGCGCCGACCGGTTTAGCAATTGTCCATTGGATAGGGTATTAACTTATAAAAATTTAATTTACTTATTAAATTTGCAATTTTTTGCCACTTGAAGCCCTGTAGCTCCTGAACTTTGTGGGTCTTCAAACTCTAATCTCACCTGAGAACATATTAATATGTTTTAATCATGCATGTCCAATTTCAAGGATTTAAGTTTATGTTAATAATGTTTATGAGACACATAAATGCACCATACAATTTGTCTGTTAAGTTACCCACATGGTGTGTGATCAGGGACAAAATATTTACTTGTTATCATAGTTAGATTTTTGGTGCACAAGTTTGGAGCAGTTTAAATGAGATAGTAATTAAACAAAAATTAAAAGCAAACAGATAAACACAAACAAACCTGTAGGATCTGGGAATTGTAATTCTAGCAACCATTTTCTTTTACAACCTAGCGAGTTGTGTTTTACCCACGCTCCCAAGGATTTTAATGTTTCAACTTTTGGTGAGTTATACACAGACATGTTTATTGTTGTAACTCTTAGATTCTTTTTAGGTGTTTGTTAAATTATTTGATCTAAACCTATAAAAAAACTTTAACTTTTTATATTAATTTATTTTCAAAACTTTATTTTACAAATAAAAAATGAAAAATAACTTTTAACCCTTTTTGTCTGTATCATTTATTGTAGTTTTAATTATAGTCATAAATATTATATGCCTTATTGTTCTCATATTTTAATATTTTTTTCCATCTCTTTAGCTTGTTATTAAAGGTATATTCCTTCTTCTGTTTTTCATCAAAATTACACTGAAGTATTTTATAACATTCATTTTCTTCAAAAATACAATAGTTTTGTCACTGTATAAACCAAATGGTTGTGGGTATGCAAATTCTTATTATTTTATTTTATTTCATTTTTTTCTTCTGTCAGCTATTCTGTTCTACTTTTATTTCCATTGAATAAGTTGCTTTTTCAACCAACATAGAGCTGAAGAGTCAGTGGCAATTGGTAAATCTTAGTGAATACCATATTTCTATGGGCTATGATAGAAAACACAACTGCGTGGGTTAATCCTTAAATAGTCTAACTTTGTACAGCAAGTAGAAACTAGGATATTGGGTAGTCGTTGGTGTTGCGATTGGAAACAATTTTTAAAAGACTGATCCCAGTAATGGTGAAATGAGTTATGGTCAAGTTTAAATCGAGTTTGTTGTCAAATATTACAAATATGAGATTTACATTTTTACCTTTGAGAAATGTTTGAAAATCACAGAAATTTTAATTTATGATGAAATATGTGTTAGAGGTGTGTTTAATGACTTTGTGTTCAGGTAAATCTGTTGAAAAATCAAGTTCAGGAATAAACTGGTTACTCATCCCAGTATTTTAACTATTTTTCACGTTGTTATGTACCAAATTTAGAAGAAAGTTTTGTTTTATGAAACTGTGAAGACTCAATTGGTGCATGGTAAAAAGATTAAGCTCTATAATAATAGTGTAATTGGATAATAATACAGCAATACTTAGTAGGAGTGTATATCATTCTGTTGTAGCTTGGACAGTTTCCTTCACATCAACTCCGAGTAATTTTTTTTGTCTTTTTTTTTGTTTTTGAGTTTTTATTGTGTGTTTTATTTAGATAATACTGAAGCCAATACAGACCACACTTACCCAAATTTTGTTGTCTCTTAATTAAAAGATAGTGCAGTGTCTCATATCATGTTCCCAGGTCATAACTCCAAACATATGGTTACCGTACTAATCCTTTGTGTACAGTACTAGTCTTGGTATTATGGCTCAGTGACACTTAAGTATCGGACAGTGTGAAAACAATGCTAGTCTGTGTGTATTATTGTTAATACAATGGACTAGTACCTGAGGCTGTGAGTACAATAATTTTATTATGCTAGTTCTGGCCATGTGTAATGAACTAGTATCTGTGAAAATAGTGCTAGCCTTTGTGTTATTGTTCAATAAACTTAAAGCATCTGTGCAAACTATGCCAGTCCTTGTGATGTATAATGGACAGGTTTCAGTAAATATTACATGGCTAGTCCTTATAATGTCTAATGTACAAGTATCTGTAAATACAATGTTAAGTCCTTGTAATGTCTAATGGACTAGATAGCAGTGAATACAATGTTTAAGTCATTGTGATATCTAATGGACAAATTTTATTTAATACATTTCTGGTCCTTGTAAGAAGTTCTAATGGACCAGTATCTATCCAATAGATAAGTATCTGTGAATACAATGCCAGTCCTTGTAATGTCTAATTGACTAGTATCTGTGAAAGCAATGCTTGACCTTAGTAACTTTTACTTGACTTGAATACAGTACCAACATAACCAGCAAATAGTTTTTCCCAATAATAGATGATTGATTCAAATTACATTGTGCAGTTTTTTTATTATTTTTGCACATAACATATTCAATGAATTTATACTTTAATAATAAAACAAAGCAAGTTTCAATTTTCTGTAGTGTGAATTTTCAACAATGCTGTACATCTCACTTTGACTCTGTATGACAAACTTACTTGCCTGCTGTGGTGAGTGATTTCAATAATTTGCAAATCTACTCCAAGCTTTGGTAACACTGGTGAACAGTCTTCCAGGCAAGACAGTCATAATAGACATGTAAGTGTTTACACATTTATGTTTTGTCCATTTAGACTCTCTTCTCCAAAGGACTATCCACCCCAGTAGTCTGAGTCTGGGTGACATTGGTGTCATAAATATAACTTACTACACAAAACTACCATGTGTTTATGAAGATTTTTGTTGCCGTGAAGCGGCATGATTAATTCATTAATTATCATAAAATTTAGAATTTGAAGTGTTCTTTCACTCTAACCAGATTTTTAAACAGCAAAATACCACTGCCTATCAGTCACCATTTGAATCCAACTCAGGCAATTTAACAGAGATGTGGGAGTATCAGGCTTTTTGACAGTGAGTGACGGTAATCTAGGATGTCTTTTCAGATTTTAGCTTTGCAGTGTTTTCCAAGGATTATTTTTTTTCTAGGGAGTTTAAAGTATTTAATAATATGTCTTTCACTGTTCTGTTCATTTTATTATAATAATTATTATTCGGTAATTATATACCATTGTTATTATAATACTTTTAACTAACTTTGAAATAGCCATATCTTCTAATCAAGAGACAACACAATCTTGCTGTTGCACAATACAGTTACTTTTTTGATGACATCGTAACATATTGGGAACTTACAAAATGACACTGTGGTTCAAGTGTGGCTGGCATAGGCTTCTGTAAGAAATTATTGCTTTGTTTGGTTTAACTCAGTGTCTCAGTTAATTTTTAATAGTTTATTTTACTAGACTAAGTTTAAATTTTTCCAGTTTAACCATTTCACTACCAAGGGATATCAATGAAATATCTGCACTAATGATGTCAGTTATCATGTCATTTAATAACTAAGCAATGCAATAATTGCAAATGAAGTGAAAAAATAATGTTAAATATATATATGCCTTAATTATGACATACCAGAGTATTTGTATGGAACCATGCTAAAGGAATCTGTACTAAGAGTTGCAGCTAGTGTCATGGTGCAGCTTCATATCAACAGTAGTAGTCAACAAGCATGGTGTTGAAAAGGTTAAGATTTTATAAAGCTTAAGTATTGTATTAAGGTTTGCTTTTCTTTTAAAATTTGCTTTTGTTTTATGTTGAGAAGTGAAAGTACTAGCACTAAATTTACTGGAGTTTTTGTGCTTTATTAGCTATTGTTTCCACTGGATGCATCTGGTGGATACATTGCATAATGTTTTGTTATGTAATTGTTGCACTTCATATCATTCAATAGTACTCAAGAACTATTAAATTGTCTTAAGTCTTTAAGCAGACATGTATGCCAGAGTTAATCATCGAAGGCGGATGTTTATTTCATATTTATTTTACATTGTTTGAAAATGTATAAGAGACAGTTTTACATAAATGATATAAATATTTTGTTATATTTTCTGGTATTTTATGTATCAATAGTAGTATATGAGTTAAGTAATATTGTTACTTTTCAATATTGAAATATTATTTACCATAATGATAGTGTAATACTGAAGTATTGAACAGGATCTCTAATTGGCTTTAACAGCTGTGGGCAGTCATCAACAAATATTTAATAATGCGTAGTCTGATTAAAATAACAACGGTAAACACAAAATATATGAAGTCTCTTAATGTAGCAATATTTCATGCACCACAGTCCAAACCCATTTGGTGATCACTGATCATCCTGAACACAAAGAAGTTCCTGTTTTTGATAGGACATACAAAATGTGTTAAAATAGATCCAGTTCACTTACAACAATTTTTTTCAGACCCGGTTATGAGAGTACAGCCACTACCCCCTCTCACAACGCCCAGAGAGACAGGAGACGATGGGGTGCCCCAGAACAGGTGAGAAATGTGGATGTTGTGGTCAGATAGCACCTTTGCAATTTTAAGTGAGGACTGTCTGTGACTTTAAAATCCTCATGACCCATAGTTTGGTACCATACATAAGTTTTCGTAAGTCTTTTTTTATCTCCATTGTTGATTGCATGTTTTCATGCTGTGACCATATATTTTTTAACTGTTTGAAAGTTTTGTCATCAATTTGGTTTATTAGACTTCTTTAATCCTCATATTGCTCCCCTTCTTAATCTGTCATGGCAGTGCAGCTACAATGATGTTGCCATCAGCCGTTTGATCAAGCAATGCCTGAATCTGTAGAACTCTATGAAGGTTTGACATGTGTCACTATGGATGGTGACCAGTCCATGCATGCTTTGTTTGGTGGATTTCATTTCCTGTTTGTGTTTGGGGATATACTAACACAAAACCATTTTTGCATTCCTGTAATTGGACTGATTATAAATTACCCCACCCTAGCCCACAAATGTTGGTCAATATTGAAATATTTTAACATTCAATATCGATGGCTGTACAGGCAAATGACGTACCCACTAATTGTGATGAATATGTATGAATAAATCACCATAGTGATGGGACCTCATCTGCAGGTTTTAGGGGCATCATATGGAACCTGTTGAGAATTTGGGTTGCCATATGACAAGCATGTCTTGTTACTAGAGATAAAGCTCCGGCATGTCCACAAAGAATATTTGGGAGCCGCTAACTGGAAATGTTATTGTTTTAGGCTTTTCATAGCTGATATTTCATGAAAGTAATAAAAATGGCAATATTTTACTTTTCACTTGATAAATATACTCAGTTCATAATATCTAGCAAAAGGTTTTTCTGGGTATAAATTTTGGAGGAATATTGGCAAAAAGGTAAAAATTTCTTTGCATTTAGTGAATGTAATATTTTAAATTGTCCCACAATTTTATATGCTAACAATTGACATGCCAAAGACGATATTTTGTTCTGTGTTTCAATAAAATGGTCCCTACTGTATATCATTATTACTGCCTTATCCCTAGTCATTAACCAGGGTGAAATTTACAACCTATTCTTGGGTACTTATTTTATTTATATTCATGAAAAAAAGTCTTAAAGTTAGGTTACAAGTAGCATATTTTGTCTAAATCCTGTATTACTGTATTGCAGAATAGCTTGGGACTTTCCGTAGATCCCAATTCTTCACTCCCCTATCCCCAAGGCCAGAAAACTGCAGCTTCCAACAAAACACCAGCAACTCCTTCAACTATGGCAAGTCAGAGATACACATTTAAAGAAGAGAAAACTTTCCTATTAGATGTTGTGCCAGAAATGAGAAGACCACCACTCGGTGACAAAGAGGGAGAGAAACAGAAGAAGAAGATGGCATTTTGGATAGATTTTTGAATTTGAAGGAAGAAGCATTTTGATTGGATGAAGTGTGAAAAAGAGATCTTCTGATTGGTTGACATTTGAAATAGTGGATAGCTGATATATGAAAATGTGGGTTTTTGATTGGTTGGAGTTGAATTATGGATGTTTGCATCTATCAAAAAATATTTTTTTTTTTAGATTGATTTTTGAATTTGATTGGGGAAAAGAAGAAGCATTTTGATTGGTTAAAATGGGAACAATGATTTTTGAATTGAAAAAAAAAAAAAAAAAAAATGGTGCTTGAAAATAATATCATTGGTTGAAATTGGACCAGTAGATAGGTATTATGTGAAGTCGGTTTTTCAGTCAGTTGAAATGGAATTAATGGTATTAATGTATGAAAAAACGTTACTTCTGAAAATGTTTACTCTGTCTGTTAATCTCTTTAAATTCTCATTTCGTGTGCATATATCAACTGTAATAGTGTTGTTAACAAAATATGATGGCCCTTGTATTACAAAGAATTGGTTCTTTATATTGTTCACATTTTACACACTTGACATGACTGCTATTTCATCAAAACAATTCAAATTGTCTATTTAAATTACACAATAATGCTAATATTTGAACCCAAAGTGTTCTGTTATAGAAGTTAATTGTGAATCAGTGTGACTCAGACATTAATTTAAGCCTAGGTATTATTTTTGAAGTTTATGATAGTGTGATATGAAAAACCTTCAATTCACCCGCTGAAGTCAGTTATATCAAAATATATCTCAATGTTACAATCAGTGGTTATGTTTTATTCATGCTATGTAATAGTTAATTGTGTTGTAACGGTGCAAGTCATTGTATATAAATAAATGGTATTAGGATTACTTCTCCAAACAGACTCAGTTATATTGGATAGACAGATAATATTTTCATAATAATAACCGTTTGTTACACATGTTTCAGCCTAATGTAAATTTAATTTACCAGTAATACCCAGCTATTATGGCTAACAAGTCAGTTTAATTTCTTTGTCAAATATGTAACAATATATATACACATTATTTTACTATTTTGAACATACCCAGTAGCCACTGTACAGGAAGGATATTATAATCCCAAATTGAAACAAACAACGACAACAACAAAAAAATATTAAGTATTTTTCATGTAATGTCATCAGGTTTTAAGTTTATCAACTGATCTTATGGTCCTGTTTAAATGTGCGTTATTTTGTGAAAAATAACAAAATGTAAAATTAATCAATGTTATATGTGTGTCCAGAATTAAGACCAGTGACAATCCTAGCCGATACCGTTCAATACAATGATAAAGTTTGAACTGATGTGACGCATCCTGTCTGCAAGCACCCAAAATGTTACAATCTGGTCCAGTACAAAATATGATGTTTAATTTGAAGAATTCTCCAGCCGTTATTGGAATGGTAGGTTTTATCTGCATATTAGGACAGAATCTTCCAACCTAAAATAACCAAAATATTTTTGTTCAGTTGAGGTTCCTATCTCAGCACATTGTATAGTATTGGTTTTGTGAGTCAGGCCTTTGTACTATTTCTCAATGGATATGTAATTATTAGGCATCAGCTGGTATTTCATGTGTGTATGTAACATGGCCAAAAATTACAATGCTTAGATTTTGCAAATAAAAGGGTTCTAATGGTTACTTTTATGTCCGGCAAGTACAAAGGCCTTTTTAATTAACTAATGAGACCATTGTTTGGTTTCATTTTGCAGCAAATTATTCAAAGCAGCATGGGCTTAAACTGGTGTCCTCACCACTGTGTATGTTTATAGCATTTATATGAAATTACTGTGTACATCTAAACCCTGTCTAGTGGAATGTGAAGAAACCAGAAGAATATGTCTACTTGACTAAGGTTTTTTTAAAAAAAATATTCAGGTTGATATTTTATGTTCACCGACATATAGCACTTGTGAGGATAAGGTAAATATTTAACTTACAAAAAGTTAGATTACAATAGTATTTTATAAGCGGTAATATGAAAGAACCATTGAGATATTTCATGGAACGCAATTGTTTTTGGTTGCATGTTAATACATATTTAGATGCCACCTAATTAAATTTAATTAAATTTAAAGGGACCGAAAGAATATATCTTATAATTTTAAAAATTTATTAAACAGAGTAATATTAATTTTTCAATTTATTTCTAATTTATTGAATTCATGATATTTTTTTAGTTATTTTCGTTTAGGCTTTATTTCCATATAAATGTGGTTTTAAAACAATCCTGAGATGCCATTATTTGGGTTTTATATACACAACGTACTGATATGTAGGGTTGTGACTCGGGGAGATTAAATGGTGCAGCTTTTATTTTAAAACTGTCCCCTGTTCTAGTAACAACCAGCATGAACTACCAATGGTTAGAGGCAAACTGTGGTGGATGAAGTAAACAAATTGATCAAAATCCATTTTAGAAAGGTGGAATTATGTTTTCACTGTGGTGTGTCTTCGCATGCTGTTTGTGGGTCAAGAAGACCAATCAAAGAAATTCTGAATTTGAAATAGTTTTGCATTGGTGGAATTCCAAAATGAAAAAAAAAAACTTAGAACCAATCGTGTCCTACCATTTGCAAATAATACTAATGGTAACTTAAACTAAACTGAAGATAATAATTGTATTTGTCAGTATTATAGTTTGAATATATTGTTTAATTATGCCATTGAATGGTACTATGTGCATATAATTTTATAGGTAATAAATTTAAAGTACAACAACTGTACAAGTATTTTGTGTATATTATCTCTATAGTTTATTGTGTAGTTTTGTTGACATATCAGATTGGGTTTTTGTGTATGAGTCTATAAAGGGTTTAAAGAAAATCTTGTCTTGGTGCCCTCATGGTCCAAGGACAATCTGTTCCCGTCCTGCAAAACAGTTGGAACACAGGTATTACAGGCCTTTTCTGTACGCACCAAAACAAAACCAATATTGGATCAAGATTCATATTCACTAAAATCTGTATTCTTAGTCTTTTTCTTGTTTTTTTTTCTGAGAAAACTACCAATTCTTAAGAAAAGTTCATAGAGTAAGAAAAATTTCTTATAGTAAATATTTTTCAACTCATGGTGAACTGTTTAGACTTCTAAAGGTAATAATGACAGTTACTATAGCTGTGTAGAAAACTGTTAACATTAGCATTTTATCTGTTGATCACCATGTAAGTATGAATTGTAAGAAAACAGTTATTGCAAGTACACTTTTTCATTGAAATTTAAAAAAAAAAATTTTTTTTTATTCTTGGAAATATTTCTAACTCTAAGAATTTTTTTCTAAGAAAATGTCCATATTGTAAGAAAATTCTAAGTATAAGAATATTTGTGAATATGGCCCTTTTAAATTATATTGTCTGCATATACCATTTCCTATGGTTAAAATAACCACAACTTCCTTACTCCTGGTCTAATGTTGGCTTTTTGTACCATTTTCTTCAGTTTGGTAGGTGGTGTATCTGAGCTTATTTATTCCGTGGTATGTAGGGGCCTTAGTAATCACGGTATGCTTTGATAGCGAGAGATTCTTGGTCTCCAGACCATTTTAGTGATATACACTGAAACAATGCATTACAACCACCATCATGATTGCCAACAGATAAAGTGGTGGGGGAAACTTAACATGTGAAGGAAGGATAATACATATGAAGAAAATATAACCTTCTTTGTTTAATACTTGTGCAGAATTTTTGTGTTGTTTTCACAGTGGCATTCTACCTGGGACTGCCAATCAATCAGTGAATACTGACCTTATGTTTGCTTTGGTAGAGGTCAAGGACGACTGCTTCTTCGTGTAAACCATATGGGTATTTACTGTTATTTCCGATTTAGGGTAAAAACAGCCAGACTGAGTAATAGAGATTATTTGTTAAAATATGCTCATCTAAAAGAAGCATCATAAAACTCTGTACACCTATGAATAGAAACAAATGCCATTTGATGGTCTGGTTCAGTAAGAATATAACTTATAGCCTGGGTGTATAGTTTTAACTTAAAATAATAACCACATTGTGGATGTTTACTGGTACATTACCAGTTGCCATTTTGATGGATATGTTTTGATTTTTATAAACTCTATAGCTATGTCCTGTTCTTGGGGCTATTTCATTTGGGCAGTACTAAATACAGATTTTTTGGGGAGTGGTATCTTAGAGCTGACATGGTTTTCAATTGCCTATATACCTATCATTAAAAATAGCCTATTGTCCCTTCTCTACTTGTAATAACTAGCACAGTCCTAACGTTTAAATATTCTAATGATTCATGAACCACAGTTTTCTTGCTGTAGGTTATGGGGAGGTATGCCTTTCACTAGCAAAAGTATCGGCTCACAATATTTCATGTTTTGTATGTAAAAAAGACAAGTGTTAAAGATGTACATTAAAGTTGTTTGCTGTGTTTATTTTTGATAAAGTAGCCTGTGATAGAACATTTTAAGTAATTGTTGGATTGTATTAGTTGAAAACTTTAATAATTAAAGAATCATATATTTAGTTATTTTATGCTGTTTGTTATTTATTGTAGCCAAATGATCTGTGTGTGTGTTTTTTTCACTGTCAACAAAAATCGGATATATTTATTACAAAAATAATTACAAAATAAAGTGATTTCAATTCAGTCTTGTTTTTTGGTAGTTCAAGGTCAGTTAATTTCTTTTTGAGGATCTAATAGATTCAGGGTTTCTACAAATGACAGTTCAAAGCTAAAACAGAAGGTCATATATGCCTCAAAACAGAAAAAAAAATTTCCCTTAAAAACTTCATATGAACTCCAATATGATCCAATGTGTTAATTACCAGTTACTCTAACTGATTTTGGCCCATCACATGGAACAAAATGGCTGCACATGTGATGAAAAATCTTTCCATTCCCTTGGCAACATTTCTGATATGTGGTAGAGACATTTTGTCATTCAACAGTATCAGTTCTTTCTTTTAAGAATTGTTATTGTTGTTCACAATACTGAGTTGAGTATATGAGTTTTAACGTTTGATAGGCAACTTATTATATTGTATATATGACTTAGTATCTCATATATATTGACAAAGTGAAATACTGGACTGACCCATATACTGACAAAGTGAAATATTGGCCTCCTTGCAAAAATAAATTTGTTGGTGTAATTTTATGCCTCAACGTTTTGTACATAGTATATCAGTTCACCTTCAGAAAGGTCAATTCATTTGAAAAAGTCATTCTACTTTTAACAGCTATTTATAAAACGAGGGTTCAATGAAGCATTGTGAATCAACCTTTTTTATTGCACTGCAATAGCTTACCATGTGGAACTGAATGCTGATCTCGGATGGCTGCAGGCATCCGGCCAACATTTATAGTTGGCTGTAGCCTCGGATTGTACTCTCGTGGAACTCTTCACAACTCTTCCTCCTTTTCTTGTTGGCCACATGATTTGGAAGCGTTTGATATTTTACTTCAATTTTCTTTCATATCTCAGTATATACGTATTGTTGGATGTTTTTATTTAGCCAGTTTTTGTAATTAATGTTGTAGCATATTCTGTGAAAATCTGACTTTGACAGGATAAGTATTTCTTAACTTTTCAAACTTGTGAGTTTTACAGTTTGGCTTGCACGGTTCTTTTATTGCTGTAAAAATGTCCCACCAATCAAGCAAAGACAAGCCTAGATCCAGCAAATGTCGTCATTTCTGTTTACCTTTCGACTCTCACAATAACTGCCCCACCTGTAGGGAAGCTAACAAGGGTGGTGATCCCTGTGGTACCCTAGAAAAGCTGTGTGAAATCTGTTCGGGTTTTTCTAAAGAGCAATTACTTCAGATTAAAAACAGGCGTAGGTATGTTCGGAAACAGAAGGCAACAGCCACATCTGAAGACGATAACTTGGATCTGTTGGGAGATGAGGACGTGGAATCTTTTTCTGGTTCGCACGCAGACCTTGAGGGTGCTGCTGACAATTTATTTGCATCACCACCATGCCCCAACCCCTGCGTTTTGAGGCTTTGTCATTAAAAACTCCAGCTAAAACTGTCCCACCAACCCCAGGTACAGCCTTACAACCAAAAAACGAATCTAAACTTGAAAAATCCCTGGGTTCTCAATTTAACATCCAACTTCAGCAACAAATGGGGGCTTTCCAGGCTTCTATGCTTGAAGCAATGAAGTCCAGTCCAGATGAAATCCAGTCCATTAAAAAGTCTACTAAAGAAGTGGAGTTAGATCAGAGCTCCACTTCTGCTTCAAAGCCTGGCCCCAGTAAACAATCTGATAATTTTCCCCCGAATCCTGCTCTGAACACTCAGTCTGAACGTACTGATGAAGCCATGGAGTTGGACGTGTATGGTCCTTCTCTGCCTCCACGGTTCGGAGATGCTCAGTCCGAACATGGCTAAAATCCGAACTACGGTTCGGATCACCACTCGGATATAACCGAACAACCCGAACAGGTGTGTTCGTCCAGAACCAAAAAACATTCGGACAAATGCAAACACAAGGTTCGGGCCAAATATATTCCACTTCGGTTCTGGGCCTGGATGACCAAAAAGGCCAACAGGAGCTTAGGCCAAGAGGCCCTTCAGCTAGGCTCCCTCTCAGCTCTCATATTAAAGATGCTTTTGATAAATTTGAGCAAGATTTCCTGGCTTCTAATTTACCTGAGGGAAAGTACATTAAACCCCCTCCCTCCACTGCAAAGTAGTACAAGGTGGGACAGCCTTGCTTTCAAGATAAAATGCAAGAATTAAACACAGATTTTTCTAAAATCTGTATCTCTCTCATACCCTCTGGAGCCCCAATGGGCAAAGTTCCCCTACCAGTTCTTAAGGAACTGGAACATCAGGCTAGGCAGAATCTCCCTACTATCAACTTCACAGCTGCTTTTGTCAAAACTTTTTTCTCTTGTAACACTACCGTGGAGAAGTGTCAACACAGTTTGAAGTCGACCTTTAAAAAGGTCAAAACTCAGATTCAAAAAGGTGCCAATCCTGAAAAAGCAGCCAGGCGTGGTTATGACACTGCCTGCGATTATTTTTAAGTGCTAAATAAGACAATTCTTATTCAACAAAGAGCTCTTGCCTGCCCAAGTAAATCTCTGGCCCATATACTCCAGAGGGAACTCATGGCTACTCAGGCGCGAAATGACCCTCTTACAACCACACTTAGGGGATACGAGACATCAGGAACTGAGGAATTCGCCATTTTGGCTTTCCTCATTGTTCAAGTCTAGGCTAGTAAAGGAGGGAGAAGACTTCCTCCTCAAAAAAGGCACCTCAGGGTTTCGCACCCTATCAATACAAGCCCTTTCGTGGTCCCCACAACAAGAATAGAGGCTCCTACAGGAAACGCCCCTATGGGGGCAACTCCTCCCAAAGCAGTAATCAATCGTTTTCCTCAGTCACTGGGAAACCAAACAACAGAGGCTCTAGAGGTCGTTTTCAACCTCATCCCAGGGGCCGAGGGCGTGGAAACCCTTCCCCCCCAATAACTCCTCAATAGCCTCCCTCAGTCCACCAGTAGGAGATCGCCTCCGTTCTTTCAGAAGAGACTGGCAAATAAACAAATGTTCAGACAGCGTATTAAACATTATCACCAATGGCTACGTTTTGCCATTCATCTCAAAACCAAAATTGGTCAGAACTCCCCTGATTCATTCAGGCTACAAGTCCCTTCACAAAGAACAAACTCTGACCTCTTGCATCCAGTCTCTTCTGTCAAAGAACGCAATAGAAAGGGTGGAAAATGTAAAATTTCTCGGGTTTTACAGTCGCCTGTTTCTAGTCCCCAAGCCTCACCAAAGGTGGAGGCCAGTGATAGACCTAAGCAGGCTCAATGCCTTCCTACTTGTAGAAAGGTTCAAAATGGAAACACCAGAGTCCATCAGGGCCTCTCTGATTCCAGGGGACTGGGTGTCGTCGATAGACTTATCAGGCGCTTACCTTCACATCCCCATCCACCCAAACTCAAGGAAGTACCTACGGTTTTGCCACAGGTCACAGGTGTTCCAGTTCACCTCCCTTCCTTTCGGACTAGCCACAGCCCCACAGGTCTTTACAACGGTTGTAATGGAAGTGAAGTTGATGGCCCTCACAAGGGGCATCAGGATTCACCAGTACCTGGACGACTGGCTGATCAGGGTCCAGTCTCAGGAGGAAGCCCAAGTGAACACTCAGTGGTAGACCTGACTCAGTCCTTAGGGTGGATAATAAATCAGGAGAAATCCGAACTAAAACCTGCTCAAGTGTTTTTGTTCGTGGGCTACGAATACCATCTAGATTCAGCCCTTGTAAAACCCACTCAAGAGAGATGGCTCAAACTTCAGAATTTGATCCTACGTCTCAAGTCAAAACATGTTTTGACTGTAAGATGTTTGATGTCGCTAATTGGGTTGCTCGCCTCAACGGAGAAAATGGTCCTGGAGGGACGCCTACACATGAGACCCTTTCAGTTTCACCTCAAGGAGCACTGGAGATATCCTCAGTCATTGGACAACCTCCTTCATTGGACAGAAACCATTTCAGCACACCTAGACTGGTGGCAAAATCCCACAAACGTAATGAAAGGCACATCCCAAAGACCACAGTATCCAACTCTTTACAGATGCCTCAAACGAAGGCTGGGGCGCTCACTTAGAGTAAACCTTCACAAAGCGTCTGTGGTCAGACAGGGAAAAAAGGCTACACATAAATGTTCTAGAGTTGAAGGTGGTTTCTCTGGCCCTCAAAAGGTTCAAGGACCAGAGTCAAAACCAAACAGTGCTGGTTGCTATGGACAACTCAACAGTAGTAGCCTATATAAACAAGCAAGGAGGAACCCACTTGGCGGAGATGTGTGCTCTCCTGTGGAAAATCATTACTTGGTGCCATCATTACAAGAAAACATTAAAAACCAGACACATTCCAGGGTGTCTGAATGTGATGGCCGACCTACTGTCCAGGTCAAACCAAGTACAGTCAACAGAATGGTCACTGCATCCGCAGGTATTCAAACAGATCTGTCACAAGTGGTTCACCCCTCATGTAGATCTATTTGGCACTCGTCTGAACCACAAACTACCACTGTATATCTCTCCAGTCCCAGACCCAAATGCTTGGGACATAGATGCTCGCAACATAAACTGGTCGGGTCTCACAACTTATGCTTACTCTCCAATGACTCTCCTTCACAGGGTGATCCAAAAGATCAGACAATGCAATTGCCTGATCGTTGTAATAGCCCCAGGCTGGCCAGGGATGCCC
The DNA here is from genome assembly GCA_964017235.1 of Sabellastarte sp. h YS-2021. NCBI lineage: Eukaryota > Metazoa > Annelida > Polychaeta > Sabellida > Sabellidae > Sabellastarte > Sabellastarte sp. h YS-2021. The sequence continues at coordinate 18,638,773 of OZ024929.1, read as the reverse complement.
TGGTTTTGGGACCTAGTGCAGCTCAACAGAGATCCCACTTCAGCTACCAGTGTCAACAACCCTTCTCAAACAGTCCCACAACTATGTGTTTCACAGCAATCCACAATATCTCAACCTCCACGCCTGGTGTCTAGGAGTGGACAACTCCAAGAACAAGGCTTCTCTGTGGAGGTGGCACAGAGAGAATTGCTGCCCCTCAGAGGTCATCAACAAGAACCATCTATAAATCAAAGTGAGCCCAATTTGAAAAATGGTGCAGAGAAAATTCGGTGGATTTCTCCACTCCCTCTGTGAAACAAGTCTCAAACTTTTTCATGTACCTGTACCAAGATCTAAACAGGCACCCTTCGACCATTGATGGTTATAGGACTGCTATTGTTGACACCCAGGGTCCAGTTGGGCACCATATCTCCCAAAGCTCAGACCTCAACAGATTACTCTCCAGTTTTCACAGGGATCGTCCCAAAAATTCCAGGAATCTTCCAAAATGGAACCTCTCTGTTGTACTTAATGAGCTCACAAAAGCACCCTTTGAGCCTATGAAAGACACAGACCTCAAACATCTTATTCTGAAAACTGCTTTCTTGCTAGCTTTGGCCTCCGGCAAGTGCCGCAGCGAAATTCATGCCTGGGTTGCAAACAAAGTATGTAATCTAGGTCAATGGGAAAAGGTTGCCTTGTTCCCTTCTTCTGATTTCATAGCCAGAAACCAACTAGCAAGAGAAGGTTCTCAAAGTGTGTCTCTGGTGACTATTCCTGCTTTGACTACCATTGTAGATAGACAATTCAAACAAGACAGGACCTTGTGTATATATGGTATTCACCTAATTTTCGATCATAACATAGTGAAATTGCAGACCTGTAGCTCATGACATAGCTGAGCAATAGCTATTTTCAGGTTCTCACTGTTGAGTAAATCAGTTGTAACTTGAAAGCTTTGCCATTTACAGTATTTTGTTTAAATATGTTGTTCACCTATTTTTGGGTCAGCTATAATATAGTGAAATTACAGACCTGTAGCTCATGGCATAGCTGAGCAATAGCTATTTTCAGGTTCTCACTGTTCAGTAAATCAGTTGTAACTTGAAAACTAGTGCATTTACAGTATTTTGTTTAAATATGTTGTTCACCTACTTTTGGGTCAGCTATAACATAGTAAAATTTCAGACCTGTAGCTCATTGGATAGCTGAGTAATAGGTACTTTGAGGTTATCACTGTTGAGTAAGTCAATTGTAACTTGAAAAGTATTGCTATAAATGTCTATTTTTCTTAGACGTTGGTGGATGCCTGTGGCCATCCGAGATCAGCATTTAGTTTCATATGGTAAGCTTGTAGCTTATAAAAGCTACATTTAAGTAATTAAAATTTTCAAATTCATGAGAAACATAAAACAAGAGTTCAGATATGTTTATGGCTCTATTCGGTATCCAAACCTTAAAGCCCATAATTGGGATATTTGAAGAAATGTATCCTCTTTTAACAATCACTTGTTGGGCCTGTCAGGGGCTTGACTTGTTCAGGTGCTTTACCTGCCTTAAATTACTGCTTGCAAGTTTAACTAGCTTTTGGCACTGGTTACTTATTAATAATTGATAGGTTTCTACAATTATACGTCATCTGTTTGAAACTGTTTTCTGAATTCTGGTGGTTTTTGCTATGAAGTGTCACTGCTTTAAAATAAATTTTCTGGTTGAGCTCCATCAATTTTTGAATTGTAGAAAATTATGTAAAATTATATGGTAAATTAAAGAATAAAAAGTTTTAGAAATCAACATTAATCACTCATTCCACCATGTTACACGTTGAAGCTCTTCAGGAAAAAATATATGATGCATTTGCCTGCTAGTACTAATGATATTAATTTTTCCACACTGGCCCTGAACCTGTCATGTCCTGGGTTCAATTCCTGGCCTGGTTTGAAATGGGAAAATTGATTGTTGGCACTGCCTTTACCCAGTGGTTTTTAGTGCAGGATCTCGTCCAACTTGTTGGCACTAATTTCCTCCATCCCCTTAACTGTCCATTGCTATTTGATCTGGGCCAGTATTCACAGAGATTCTTAGAATTTTCTTAGAATGACATTAAAGTGTAAAAAAAATTCTAAGGTAAGAATTTTCTTATTTTTTGAATAAAAACCAGTATTTTATTACAGTACACACAATGGACAACTTAATATGTAACACTGTTCTGGATGTCGATTTGCAATCAGTTGTGCAACTATAATCATCAAAGCAACTATTTTTCTAATGAAAATTTGCACCCCACTATTTTTTTAAGTTAAGCATACTATGTGCCTGTCTTAGATTTAGCAAATTCTTATTCTTACAAACACTCTAAGAATAAAAACTACTCTTAGAAAAATTCTAAGAATAAGCATGATTCTAAGACTCTTGGAAAATTCTTATTCTTAGAATTTTTCTAAGAAAAATGACAATTCTAAGAAAAAATCTAAGAATAATAGTAATTCTAAGAATAAGAATCTTGTGAATACAGGCCCTGGATAATGTGTTGAAAGTAACATATTGAACCCAAATCACTTAAGGGAATTTTTCTTCTGATGTTACAGGCACCTGACTTGTGTTCATGATCTAAAGATAGAAAGTCCTAGCAGTTCTTGCATAATATAAATAATTAAAGAATTTATTTATTCTTTCAATGTAAATTATGGTATAACATTTCTTAATATTCCCCTCGCTTGATTTAGAATTAAGAGCTTATAAAGGTTCTACAGAGTAACCATAGTAATATGCAGCGGGGCCCTTGCTTTCATAGCATATAACATCATTTATGAACAGGGCAGACAGACAACCATCATTTATTTGATCACAAGCAACTACATTGTATAGCCTATGTTTAAAATAAACTAAAAACTCATCTTTTCAGATTTGTCTTCCTATATCACTCTCTCCCCCACGATGCTATTTTGTGGTTTAAATGGTCACCAGACATGTTTGTGGGGAACCTTATAATGCCTTAAAGGGTGTTGCACATCTTATGGCCCATTATGGATTATTAATCAAATCGGTCAAAAAGGGGAACAAGAACGGATCTGTGACCAGATGCAATATATATGCACCGAAAAAGGACAACTAATACCATTTTGAAGATAAAAGTCATTTTTCAAAATGGTGGCCAAAATTACGAAAATTCTAAATTTGTCGCAAATATTAAAGGAGTAGTCCTTATTATCCAGTGGGGTCAATATTTGCCCGAAGTCGCTCTATCTGTTACAGTTTTTAAGATATATAACATTTTCCTTTTCCGCCAAATCCAAAATGGTGGCCAAAATTTGGAAAAGTCATAACTTTTCAGAGGTGCTAAAGAGTAATGTACTCAGTACCAAGGAAGTTCAAAATTTGCCTATATTGCTCTATCTCTTACAGTTTTTGAGATCAATGACATTGACCATTCAACCAAATTTCAAGATGGTGGCCAGATTTCAGAAAAAGTCTAAATTTTTCAGATGTCCTAGAGGAGTACTCCTTAGTATGCAAGAGATCCAAAAGAACATTAAATAGTGGCTGAACAACATATTTTATAAAAGAAGCAATCAGTGCCCGTGAACAGGCTATGTGTCAGCTGACTGTGTGTTTTGAGTTTCAGAGTAGAAGTGACGAGAAAAGGTCACAAAAGTTGTGCCCTGCAAATGGTATTCAGAAAGTAACTTAGGTAACTATTTAGGTGTAAAAAGTAGGTTAAAACATATTTGAAGAAAATACTGCAAATGCAATAGTTTTTGAGTTACAACTGATTTACTCAACAGTGAGAATCTTAAAGTAGCTTTTGCTCAGCTATGCAATCAGTTAAAGGGCTGCAATTTTAATATGGTATAGCTCACACAAAAGTAGGTGAATAACATTAAAAAAAATACTGTAAATGAAATAGTTTTTAAGTTACAACTGATTTACTCAACAGTGAGAACCTGAGAATAGCTATTACTCAGCTATGTAATGAGTTACAGGTCTGCAAATTCACTATGTTATAGCTGACCCAAAAGTAGGTGAACAACATATTTAAACAAAATTCTCTAAATGCAATAGTTTTTAAGTTACAACTGATTTACTCAACAGTGAGAATCTGAAAGTAACTTTTGCTCAGCTATGCCATGACATACAGGTCTGCAAATTCACTATGTTATAGCTAACCCAAAAGTAGGTGAACAATATATTTATAGAAAATATTTTAAACGCAATATTTTCCAAGTTACAACCGATTTACTCAACAGAGAAAACCTCAAAGTAGCTATTGCTCAGCTATGCAATGAGCTACAGGTCTGCATCTTTACTATGTTATAGCTGACCTAAAAGTAGGTGAACAACATATTTAAACAAAATACTCTAAATGCAATAGTTTTCAAGTTACAACTGATTTACTCAACAGTGAGGACCCCAAAGTAGCTATTGCTCAGCTATGTCATGACATACAGGTCCGCAAATTCACTATGTTATAGCTGACCCAAAAGTACATGAAAAACACATACTCTAAATGCAATAGTTTTGAAGATACAATCAATTTACTAAACTGTGACAACCGCAAAGTAGCTATTACTCATCTATGCAAAAAGCTACGGGTCTGAAATTTTACTATGTTATAGCTGACCCAAAAGTAGCTGAATAACATATTTAAACAAAATTCTCTAAATGCAATAGTTTTTGAGTTATTGGTGATTTAGTGCATGGTTTCATGAATTTTAATGCGTTAAAATTATTTTAAAAATTCATAAAAAAGACAGATCCAGGTCTCATACTCACACAAGAGAATCTTCTTGAGACTGGCCTAGTACATATATGCAAGATATGAGAGAAATCCCTGAAATAGTCACTGAGAAAATCGTGATAAATTTTTGAAATTTTTACACTTTTGGTGGGGGTACCCCCCTTGTAATGTCTCTAGCAAACAGACGAACAGACACATTTGCATGCCTTGAACAATTTATCATCCTCGATAGATAAGGTATCTTTTTAAAAAACAGAGCATGTCTCTAGGCCTTGTAGTTTTGGAGGAGAAGTTGTTCATGTGGATGCCTATGCAGATGCCGCAGAGAGACAACATAATGTCAGCTGACTTATCAGTCATAAAAACTGATAAATTTAATGCTTTTGAAGTTACAAGAGATTTACTCATTAGCAAAATAGCAAAGTAGCCATTACTAAGTTACCATTGGAGCTGTAGATCTGAAAAGTTGCCATGACACAGATCATCAAAAAGTAGCTGAACAATATATTGATAAATAAGTTATAAATTGAGCAGTTTTGGAGTTTAATTACTCATTGGCAAAATGTCAAAGTAGCTATCACCCAGTTGCCATTATGGCTACAACCCTCAAAATTTGCCATAACACGGAACAGCAAAAATTAGCTGAATAATATATTGATGTTAAAAACCCTCTAATTTATTGAACAGTTTTGAAGTTACAAGTGATTTATTCGTTTATAAAGTAGCTATTACTCAGCATTATATTAACAGCTCTGAAAATTTGCTGTGACACAGAACATCAAATTATTACATGATTAAAAATTCTAAATTTAATACTTTTGAAGGTATAAGTATTTTTTCATTAGTAAAATAGCAAAGTAACTATTACTCAGTAAGCTTTGGAACTATAGCTATGAAAATTTGCCATGACACAGAACATCAAATAGTAGCTGAACTATATATTTGATAAAAAACGCCTCTAAATTGAATCGCTTTGAAGTTACAAAGCTCTAAATTAAATAGTTTAGAAGTTGGAAGCCATTTACTCTTCTCTTAATTTAATACTTATGAAGTTACAAGTAATTTACTCATTAGCAAATAGTAAAGTAGCTATTAGTCAGATGTTGAGTATAAGCTCTGAAAATTTGCCTTGGCACAAAACATTAAAAATTATCTGAACATCATATTTAATCAAAACATCATAACTTTTACAGTTACAACAAAAAAGCCATTTACTCATTTCCCTCACTTTTAAAACACAGAAAATAGTTATTAATCGTTAAGTTATTGAGTTATACCTAAAAAACTGGTAACATCTTTTAGGTACAGAGAAAGTAGCTCAGCAACATATTTTTCGTAAAATGCTGTAAATGCAATCATTTTAGGGTATAAGTAATTTACTTAAAGTAGCTACTAGCACTATTACTCATTTAGCTATAAACCTAAATCAGCAATAGCTTGGAGGTCAGTATTCTGCACTGAAACACAATTGGGCACCTGTTTGTCTGTGGTGGTGTGACCTTTATTTGATCTTTGATCTTGCTGTACTGACCTTACCTTAAAATCTTGTCTTGGCTATATATCTCTGAAAGTATAAGGTGTGGGAAGTTGTTACTTGTAAGGAATATTGTTTGGAGCAAGGCGGTGTCTTATGGTGGAAAACAAGCACTGAAAAATACTTATTACATTATTTTTAGATCAGGGACAAGACCAGAACCCAAAAGCTGAGAAGTGGAAGGCAAGCGTGATGGCCAACAACAGCAACAACAAAATGTATGAAAATGATTCTTTTGTGGACACACAAGTAAAATTATAAATTCAATTTAATATTCTACAACATAACAGTAACAAAGACAAACCAACATTGAAGAGAATATGATAAATATTAACATAGAAAAAAGAAGTTATATCAAAACCAATATTTAAATAATTGGTACCAGTTTGAGAGTTTATGTATCTTTGCTGGTTTCTCATATATAACGATATATTATCGTCCACAACAGATATAAACTGGGAAATTCCTCATGAAACCTAATATATGATCTACTTTTCAATATCTACATGAATACAAGCTCAGCTTCACTAATAAAAGTTCAACACTTGAAAGTTGGGTAATTTGGCAACCAGGAAATTTTTATAGATACTCTGTATAACTAGACAGGTTTAGTAGAATAATGTATGAACAAAGAACATAAGATGGCACACCCTTTGTTATGGACATTTTTATATGGGAAAATGTCAGAAATACATGTTTAACCAGAGAGCTTCTTCTGAGGAAGTTACATGGATATTTTTCATGGTTTCATTAATATATTCATGAATACAACTACACCAAAATAACATTAGTTTTATAGCTGTGATAACATTGTGATATGATGAAACTTAAATGATAGCAAATGATATAAGTGTTACTGAAGACAATAGTCTTAGCAAACGTAGACAATTGTCTTTATGTAAAATTTTGTTGGATATTTATACAAGTGTAAACAGATTTGCTATGCATTATTGTTGAAAATGCGTCAAACCTTTGACCACATGAGTACACAGACTTTGCACGTGGTATTCATGGACACTGAGGTGGTTGCATGAAAACATTGTGCCATATTAATCTTTATCTAAAGCCCATGTCACACACTAGAAAATGTACTCCGATAATCTTAGGCAAATACAGGCGATTGTACATTCGCCAGCACTCCACAAAAAAGGTGGGAAAACATGGTCACATGATAAAAAGAGTTCCAGACTTCCATGATGTTCTTTGACCATCCTGAGATTAAACCTCATCAAAACAAGATTACGCTGAGAATATCCTACGAATTGATGATATCTGAACTAAAGATCTGGCAATTTCCCTGTGGTTACTCACAAGTTGGTATGGGTAGGCAGGAATTAATGTCATTTGTGCTTCAAAGAAAGAGAATGAGTTGAGAATAAGAAACAAGTACAATTTGTTGGTGAGTGAGTTACAACACGAAAGAATATTCTACCAACTGTGGCGAAGTATCATTGCAAACTTCAAAAGCGACAAATACCAGCGATAAATTTCAACATCAGGTTGTTGTCACCGTAAGGTGGCAAAAGATGAAGAGGGCTGAAGAAAATTGAAGAAAAACGAAGAATCCTCCATTTAAAGAATTTACCATTTACAGGTATTTGCCTTTAAAATTTGCCACAGTCTGACCTGGGCATTAGGGAAAACAAGGCCAAAAGGTGTTTTGGTCCCCTAGCGTGAGCGCAAAGCCATCAGAGACACGAGTAGTGCACTAGAATTTACAAAAGTCTCGTGACAGAAAGAAATTCCAACGTAGATACATCCCAAAGCTGGTCCCGAACTGAGACGGTCACCCATCCAAGTACAAACATAGCCCTTCGCTGCTTAACTTCAGTGAGCAGACAAATAGTCATCATTCTGTGCTACAATTTCTGAAAGTAAGATGCAAGAAAGAGATATGTATGGGAAAAAACAAAAGGACATGTGTCCTTTTAGGTATTAGAGAGCAAGAGAGGGAAATTCAGAATGCACAGCCAGGTGTTGTCGATGTCATCAAAGTCCAGAGACAAAAGGACATATGTATGGGCAAAAGCCAAAAAGACATGTGTCCTTTTAGCTATTGGAGTGTTGTCAATGTCATCAAAGTTCGGACATATGTATGGGCAAAAGCCAAACGGACATGTGTCCGTTTATCTATTGGAGGGCAAGAGAGTGAAATTCAGAATGCACAGGTAAATTTCATCAAAGTCCGGAGACAAAAAAAAAGTGATCTGTGGAAGCGCAAGCTCTATCAAGGCTCTATAAAAGACTGCTTGTAAAAATACATTTTGGGATGCAGTAAACTTGCTTACAACTCTTAACTTTTTGCTATGTTTTTTGAGACAATGAGTGAGCGCACTTTATAAACAGTCTGGATTTTACACTCTTGCCGAGGGAAAGTTCTGAAATGAAATTTTGGAATGGAAATATTTTAAGCAAATCATAATGCACTAAGGAAGGACTTTGTACTAGGTCGTGTGACGCAGCTTTGTTACTCTTGACGATCTTTGAATATACAGAACCCCTCAAAGTTTTAATCCTACCTCCATTAAAACTTCAACTGTTCTACTCTTACTGGAAATTGTTTTTCCTTCAGGAGTGAAATGTTCTAAGGGAATCATAGTGCGCTAAGGAAGTACTTTGTCTAGTGATGGAGCTTTGTTTATATATTAGGTCTAGTGATGAAGCTTTGTTTATATATTTAATTAATTTCCTAACTCTCAGACATAGCAATCAATTCCAAGGAAAGGTGTTCCACAGAAGCCCAGCAATCTACAATATATTTTTAAAATTTAAAGCATTGTCCTAATTTAATTCTAACATGACAAGGTTGTGTCCACAAATCTGATTGGTTAAGTAAGTAGTCTAAAATTCTGCATATACCGCACAGTCTTCCATCATACAACAAATGAATTGTTTTCTGCTGATCCAGTTTATTGGTTGACAAACAAATTTGGCATAGTAAATTTTTAAGAAGTCAGTTGATTGTAGAAGTCATGAAGTCACGTTTGTCTTTGTCCTCCCGGCATGTAAATCCATCTAAAATTCTGCCTGGATGCACGCTTTCCCATGCTATGTCCCTATGTCAGATCTGGAGATATCATCACCATAATACACCAGTTAAAATGACAGGAACTTCCTTATTTACTGTCTTACTTTGAAAATATACTTCACCATTTTGTAAAGTGTCCTGAATGCTGATGTTGAAACACATCGCATCATGTATTGTATCAGATAAGTATAGCGTGTATGGAGCTTTAACACTGAGTGACATAGACTTTGGGATGATCCCTGTTGAACTGGTTGTCTGGATCAGAGTCCTGGGCCAGTGTCCCTCGAGTCTCATTCATTCTTGTGTGGTGGTGTTTGTTTCCAGTTAGTCTATATCCCGCCAGTGTGCCTTGTATCAGTCCAAACACCTGAAACATAAAGCACATTTGAATCAACTGCCGTACATAGCTGTTCACTGGATTGTTAATAACTACTGATCAGGTGATTATAGTTTAAAATATATAAACGCAACTCCAATATGCCTTGTATCAGTCCGAACACCCGAAAACATTAAAGTACATAATAAATAATTGCTGTACACTGTTATGTGGATTGTTAATAACTACTGACCAGAAAAAGTATAATTGAACCCATAAACACGGGTGGTCACACGGATAAAGAACTCGGAAGATACTAGTAAATGGTCTTGAGAATTGTTCAAATCTAAGTGGTGTAAGCAACAAAACGGCATGGAGTAAATAAAAAAATATGCTTAAACAAAGCTTATCATGACATTTGGTATTTGGTTTATATCTTTTCACGTTTTATTTTGAAAGCTAAGAGCCAAACAATGGCAGTCATGGGCATCTGTCAAACGTGTTCCACATGTTTAAAAACCTTAGCAAAGTGATCAATTCTGTTTTGCAAAGTCACGACCCATCTCTTCAGTCATACTTCAGTTATGACTTGTCTTTCTGATGTTACCAGTGATCTTAATGATAACATAATTAACACCATGCTGTAAAAATCAAGTTGAGTAATCTCTGTTCCACGCGTCCTCCGATTAATCAGCTCAGCTGCTCAAGAATGATTGGGCCTGGTGCTGTGTTTTATCTTAATGAATTACAGCAGTTCAGAGCCGGTCGTAAGACCAATCCTATTGGTCATGTAACTTAACTTTTCATATGTAACTGGGTCTTGTGATAACTGTTTGAAGTTGAATGCATTACTAATGGAGCTGTTCCATTTCTGCGATATATGTCCTATAACGGCACGGAAGATTATGTTGAACTGCATGGCTGAACAGGAGCTCAATATGTAGAGGGAACCATTACTTAATAGCCACGATCTCAATAAAATCAGATTAAAAAAATCAAGTAAATATATTATTTAAACAGGCATGTAGTTTTAAATTTCATCTACTTCAACTTATTATTTAAGGCTACTGTCCCTTCTTTTATTTTTCTTAGCTTAATTCTGTATGCCTTGCAAATACATTTTTGGAAGACTGTCATTAAAGAACCCTCCGCTTGTTCTGGTTGTCAGAAATTTTTGATTGGAAGGAATTAAACTGTTAACACATTCTTATAAATAGGCTGCATTTCTTACCTCTTTGTTGACGTAGCATAAAATAAGAGCCACAGCAAACCCCTAGAAGTAAAACAGAAAATAAAATGTAAGCAAAATGTAGTAACCGCAGTATATTTATAAAAATATTGATATTTAATAAAATATTGTCACAACAATCACATTGATTACTGTTTTCCAAGAACCAGATCGAGTGTCTGCTTTTAAGGGGCAGTCAAACATCTCCGTTCAAAAGGAAACAAAAAATGTGTATTAAGAAATGGAATCCTGTCCTTGTTTGAACAGTTTAAAACAATCCTAGTGGCTTCCTCAACGTGTCTGAATACAAAAGCCCACCTTTTGACTATGAGTATAGAATTATCAGATTGTGGCACTTGAATAGGCCTTAAGCTTTACTGATGAAGAAATTAACATCTTGAACCTGTTCTGACAGACTGAAGATATGTCTTTATCTTTATATCCCCAGTTGGAAGTTGGGGATGTACTGGTTTAATGTCCATCATGCTGCTGCTGCCATATTTTGACCTGTGTGCAAGATAACTCAAAAACACTTTAACAGATTTCATTCACACTTGGCACACACATGTATTTGGATCATGAGTGGAGCCCTATTTTAGGAGAGCGTAAACTCCCAATAACACAGAAGTTATGGCCACCATAAGGTAAGAAATTTGTCTTTGGCCAAATAATGCCCTCTTGGTCAAAACATATGTGGCTCACCTGGCTCAAATGTTGCCAAAAATCAAGACTTTATGTTAAGGTTAAAAATGTGTTTGAGGCCCATAAAGACCCTACTTAGACAAGTTTTCTACATTTTTCACCTATTTTGCCCTGTAACTTGGAAAAGGTAAGTTTCCCAAGTCTCAAACTGTATTATATATAACTTCTACATCGAATCTTTATGAAAATTGGAAAGTCTGTGCCTTTAATTATTAGGTCACCTTAAGGTTTGTTAGATGCCCACAGAGACCCAATTCATGAACCTTTGCCACTTTTAAGCCCTATAACTGTCAAACTTGTGACTGAAAGAGCTGAAATCTCATCTGGGAATATATTAATACTTTCTTTTTACATATGCCAAAAGCAAGGCTTTTAATAGACAATTAACCTGAGTATGAGCACCATAAACACCCACCCAAGTGACCCTCTTTGACATTTTTTATATATTTTGCCCTGTAACTTTGAAACGGTATGTCTGGCAAGCCTCAAACTGTGCTAGATATAACGTCTGCATGTAATCTTTGTCTGTGGAAAATTTGAAGTATGTATCTAATTTTTAGGTCACCTTAAGTTGAATTTATAGAGCTTTTGCCACATTTAATCCCTATAGCTATCATACTATATGACTGACAGAGCTGAAATCTCATCTGGGAATATATAAATAGGCATGTTCTTTTTACATGTGCAATAAATCAAGGTTTTAAGTAGACATTTAACATGTATATGCAACCCATGAATAATCTACCCAGAGGACTTTTTTCTGCACTGTGCTCATCTCTTGCCTTATAACTTGGAAGTAGCAACTTTGACCAGACACAAACTGTAGTGGATATAACTTCTATATGTGGTCTTTCTTTGTGAAATATTGGAGCTCTGTAGTTTTAAGTTTAAGGTCACATTAAAGTTCCTAAAATCACCACAGGGACTCAGTTAATATTTTTGGACCACTTTTTTGCAGGAACTATGTAACATATATAAACTATCTCTACGTCATTCCAGTCAATAATATTCAGATCGATCAGGTGATAAATGGTTGTTTGAAAAATGATTGATTATCTGTTTACATGAAATTTTTCAAATTTTATCTTATCTTGCTCATAACTTTGTACTTAACATAAACTGAGTTATCTTAGTTTTGAATGTAAATCATGTGCAAATCTAAGCTCTTTAGCTGAAATACTATTTTAGAAAGTGTTGAAAATGGTGTATGTTGAAAATCCCCAGATGGAAAATCCCCGGAAATCTGCAGACCCATAGAAAATCCCCAGATGGGGCTTAGAAAATCCCCAGATCAAAAATCCCCAGATCAAAAAATCTCCAAAAATAAGAGTAAAATATAAGGTACACTTTATTTGGTGTTACTGAACTTTACATACATTCAGCTAAGGTATATTGCTGCACTGAAAATTAAGATTTTAACATGATTTAAAAACACATCTTTTTAAAAATTGCTGTTAACATTTCCTTTGATAGAATTAGTTTCCGAGTAGGTTTAAAAGCTCCTTTAAGATGCCTATAATATTATCAACCCTTAAAGACTTAAAAGGTGCTTGAATGGGTTCCATAGCATACATGAAAGTGCTTAAATGTTGAGTTAGTCTTTCAGCATCCATCCTGAGCAGTTATCAAAGAAAGAATCCCTATCTCTTTGTTTTCAAATGTATTTTCACATACTGCACCCCCTCCTTTGTTCTTATACTCCTTTTGTATGTACTCCCCTCCCTCTCCCCTGTTCTTTTTCAAATGTTTTGCACATATTGTCTGAACTCGGGGACTCGGTCGTGTTGTGGGTAACACACTCACCTCTCAGGTCTGAGGTTGGCGGTTCGAATCCCAGACCCGAGCCTGTGTGGGAATGTTGCTTACTGATGATTTGCATTTGACAGTGCAGAATCTAGACCAACTAGTGTGTAAAATAAATCAAATCAAATTTCTCCTCTTTTTCTTGGAATTCCTATGTCATCTTGAACTTTGAGTTTCAGATTTAGAATGAAATGAAAAGCATGTCCAGTTGAGTTTAATGGTTGGCATCTCTACAAAGACTGGGGGTACAGGTTATGTGTAATTTGCTTAAGAGAGAGATTTTTTGTAAACATTAATTTATCTATTTCATGACATCACATTACAACCAGAAATGAGATAAAACCATAACTCTATTGAAAAAGGTCGTGTTGAATCAAATATGTAGCAGTTAATTAGTTTATATGATTGGGCAATGTACCGCACCGTGACAGTTCAGGAATACACAAAACCTTGTTATCACATTGTATTACAGTTTTTAAAAACTTTAATAAACTATACAGTCTGTACTGAAATTCGATAATGGAAACATGTGAATAAAATACTGTGGCTTTGGTTTGAACCCAAAATGCACTTTCTTTAGAACTGTATAGAATTACATTTAATAGAACACACGACTCAAAACCCTTCAATGGAATGTTGAATCAAGCATGTGACATTATCAAGTGAGATAATATTCTCTATTTTTTTCTTAAAATATTTGCTTTACATTTTGGCTGAAATTTAGACCCAATTTGACTGACACAGTGTAAACCTCATTGCACAATGTGTGGTGCAGTACCAACATGTAAAAGAATAAATAAAATACCACACTCTTAATTATGATTGCGGTGTGGGATTTTTGTTTTTGCTATTTTTGCACATTCTTTCATAACCTTTGAATTTTCCAAAACACAAGTCCACAAATGGTCTGTTTTAGCAGGATATAAAGCATGGGTAATAGATACCTTTGCAAACTAGAAAGTATTTATAGAGGACTCAGTCTGGGACTGGACAACCATAATAATATATTTACAAGTTTGCCTTTATTAATCTAAGATATTCTGCATAAATTATTTCATTTTTTCCTCTCTCACTTTAATTTTTACCCTTTTCCAAGCAAAATTAATCAATTGTTAATGCAAAATTCGCTACTACTTGTCTGACATTTTCATCAATTTCATCTCCTAACATTTTTGATTTAGTTACTTTATACCAGCAACTTCAGCACATAATCTTTTCTGGTAAAGTACTGAATGGTCTCCTGGATCTGGAAGTTAGTATGTGCCAAACAAAATCTGCATCTTCAACAGTAGCGGGATGAAAAGGGTTAAAACATGGCAGTTAACACAAGAAATCTCCACTCGCCAAAAAATTAATTACCCCATGTTTGTAGGACATTAATTCTACTGTAGTGTTAATGCATCTGTTGATAAACGTTTTAAACTGGTAGGTAAGGGTTTATGAGCAACAAAAATAAGTCCCAAAAGTTACAAATATAAGTTAGGTTTGGATTAATAGAAATGAAAGTACTTACCTGCGACTGAGTGATAAATGAGCAGAATATCTCATATTGTTTCCAACCAGGAGATCCAAAAGGCGGTCGATAAATGATGAAGAACAACTGTATGCCAAAGAGAGGCACTAGCACTGCTGTGGCTTTCAATGCTCTTCTGCAAATATATACATGGAAGTATGGTATATCAACTGGGAATTTTATCAAAACAGGGTGACATGGAGAAAAGTGGGGCCAGGGATAGATCAGCAGAATATTTTCTAGCATTCAATTTATTTATTTATTTAATGTCATGCCTAGTATCTTGTTTTAGTTGTATTGTGACGGGATCTCCATGTAGATGATCAACTGAGTCATTATGTATAACTGGCTCAGGATTCAGATGGTCACTCATCTAAGTACTAACCAAGTACTTGAAACCAAGCCTAATGCAGCTTAACTCACACGGTTACTGGTCCAGCTACGCCACAAAGCAGATCATACTTGCAAGTAGTCTGACACTTTGCAATATTCAGAATTTGTCTCAAGTGTTTTGAGATGAACCATATCTGGTATTTTATATACTTGTCAGTGATATAGCAAAACCTTACTACGAGAATTAAGCGTTAATGTAGAACTGCAAATATCTTAAGATATTTCTAAAGTCATAAATTCATTATTATCCCATATCAAGTAAAAATGTAAGCTATTAAACCAAATTTATTGGTTTTTCATTGTTTGGATGGGATATCAGCCACCAGGAGCCTAAAAAAAAATTCACTTTTTTAATTTCATGGAATTCACTGGCATTTATTTTGACTGATGGTTAAAGTTTCTACCCAGAAAAGATTAATATACAGTTAATCAATAATAAGCAAGGTGTTATAAGACTAAAATTTCTAAGGTGCAATTGAACAAAAACAAGGTCAACAACACTCAGAGAGCGCAGACCACCGCCAAGGGAGCTCAATTGAAGCCCAGCATGAAATGCTTTTACTGGGTGCTTGGTGTGTATGGGGAGAGGGGATGGGGTTAATTTTAGAGTTCTTGACCAAGAAAACATAGCTTTTGCAACTGGATTCACACTGATTTAAAATTACATTTCATGGATCCACAAGATCCAGATAGTGATCCGGATCACTCCCAATGTACTTTTTATGGATCCAGACAGTGATCCAGATCACTCCCAAAATGTAATCACTTGTTCTTGTCCCATTTAGGACATATCCTGAAAATTTCATCAAAATCCGTCCATAACTTTTTGAGTTATCTGTCTTTAAAAATTACATTTCATGGATCCAGAATATCCAGATAGTGATCGGAATCACTCCCAAGATTAAATAATTTCTTCCTTTTACCTTTTCAGACATATCCTGAAAATTTCATCAAAATCCGTCAATAAGTTTTTGAGTTATCTTGTTCACAAACAAACTCACAAACCCACAAACAAACCCAGGCGAAAACATAACCTGCTTGGCGGAGGTAATAATCACAGGTCTAATGACACAGCCAGGTCGTACGAAAGAAGAGGCAGGGGTAATAGGAAGGCTCTGCATTGGCCTCTGCAAACAGGTAAATTTCTGAGCTTTTTCCTGAAGGAGGCAATAGATGTTGTATTGCATTCATTATCAGATCATTCAAAATCTTAGGAGTATCAAAAAGCAAAACTATGGCCAAAGTGTTTGACAGACTTGTAGAATGAGTGGAAAGGAGGAACTGTCAGGTAATGACAATCAGTGTGACTATGCCGGGTACTGCAGGAGCCTCTTTTCCATTCGAACATACCATGCTGTAAAACATTTAATGATAAGTAGTGCCATGTAGTCCTGGGGCCGGTTTCAATACGGTCTTAGTCTTAACCTCGACAAAGGCTAGGTCAGGAACTTAAATCTGAGTCTTTTGTCTTAGCTAAGTTGAGAGACTTAAATGGATTTTATAAAGGGTAACTTAGCTAAGACCAAGCTTATTAAATAACCACAATGGTTTTCTATGGCTTGTGACCCTCTATTTCTAGTCAAAATATTTTACTAGTGACATATTTTCTTTTTTAACTCATTGTATCTTTGGCATAATGCTGTTTTTCAATGGAACACCTTGTAAGCACATAAAATGTTCAAAGACTAATTTAGGAAGGTGTCCTATATATTTATTATTTATTTTTAGGCATTTCAAATTTTGAAATGAGAAAATTTACTATCGCCATACTTAACTCTTTTGATTACCAAGAAGTTAGGCCTCTTCACAGACAAACTTAGCTAACACTTAGACTTAGCAGCTTCGTGAAACTCCCTGTAACATGCCGAGCCAGAAATTCAAGCAATTTCTCCAGAAATCAAAGTTATGTATGGGAAACAGATATTTATTAAAACAAAGCAAATATAATACAGAAAATACAAGTTTTACCAGTAAAGCTTTGGCTGAAATGATCACAACAACACAGGATGTAAAGGTAATGAATTCTGAAATATCACATTAAAAATACAAGAACACTACATGAAACGTCCCCATTTAGGTTCTGTCACTAAATTAAATGTAGTAATGTATGCTAATGGATTTATATTCAAAACTGAAACATCATCTTTTACAAAATGCTAATCGTTGACCATCCTCTAGGCCAGGTTAGTTCACAGAGTCCCCTAAAATAAATATAATAGAATTATCATGTCACAGGTTTCACCCTGAAACCGACTATACAACTTAAACCACAGGTTTTATCCTGAATCACCTGAAATAAACTAAATCTTAAGATAACATGTCAACCACTGGAAGTTTAATAAATTACATATAACCAGCTAAAGTACACTCAACCTGAAACTAAATTCAAATCATATTAAGCTCCCAGGTTTTACCCTGAAACTAAATACACATCATATTAACTTCCCAGGTTTTACCCTGAAAACTGACTATACAACTTTAACTACAGGTTTTACCCTGAAAAAATTAACAACAGGTTTTACCCTGAAACACTAGCCATTCTCCTCTGGTGTTGTCCTCACAAAAATCAGTCCAAAACTGAAGTTTCCATGAGCTTATATAGAGAAAACCCAGACAGAAATTAACAACTCAGAAATTACAAGGTTGAAGTCTTCTGATTGGTCCAAGCTTTAGTTCCAACCAAAACTTCAGAGAGTGAACTTCCTGTATCACATTATCGTTATGAGCATGAAACTACACATTATTACTGGTTCACCAACATCAGAAAATTGATGTACACATAATAAGGTAGGTTCATTTGATAAAATATGCACCAGTAATCATGAATAACTTATTCAGCCACTGATACATACCCAACTAAAAGCACAGTTTATAAACCGCTAATCAGTACCTTAATGTCCAACACGTTTCGCTTCACCTCTAAGTGTAATATCACAGACTTAGCCTGAGTTTTAGACAACTGTATCAACTTTAATTCTAAGTCCAGGCTAAGTCATTTGGTGAAAGCAGCCTCTGGATAAGTTGAAATAATTTTATTGGTCCTTTGATATTTCACTTGCATGATTGAAAAGGCCTGCTTTATCATTATGTTCTGATATATGTATGATGTCACCTAAATAACTCCCATGTTGGCAGGGTATATATCAACATTGAGATTTTGCCACTGTAATTTATCCTGTTATCCAGGGTATATATCAACACTGAGATTTTGCCACTGTAATTTATCCTGTTATCCAGGGTATATATTAACACTGAGATTTTGCCACTGTAATTTATCTTGTTATCCAGGGTATATATTAACCCTGAGATTTTGCCACTGTAATTTATCCTGTTATTTGGAACTACTGGTTAAGCAGAACTCCGTACAGCAATAAGTGAGATATAATAAGTTGAAAATTTCAAGTGAGAGTGCAATATTTGTAAACAAATACTTGGTGACGTCAGAGCCCAGTCAATAATACACATTATTGGACTGCGGTCCGGCTAGCAGTAAAGTACTGCATTTTAAAAGACTCGATTCTGCACTGATAATCCACTGGTAATGCACTCTCAGCTAATAATGATTCTTGTTTTTTTATCTCCAAATAAAAAAAAAACGAATATTGGCTTACATCCGTTGTCGGGCAGTAAATATGTAGCATATTTACCTATAATATATATATATATTTTATGTTATATTAAGCATGCTTGGTATCAAAACTTTATGTTATTGTGCAAAGGATAATTGTAAAACAATTGGCAAAATATTATGGGCAATAAGGACGTTATGCTTCAGACTTTAACCGGATTTAAAAGCCAGGCTTTTGTTCACACACAGATATAGCACATTTGTTATATGCAGAAATGGTCCTGAAACAGAATAGTTGGCGATCAGCGACTGGTCACCAAACCAAGGGGAAATAAACTCTAGGGAGGATTCAATTGAATTGAGGAGGAGGAAGCAATGTAGCCTGCGTTATTAGCATTTGCCTTAGTCATTAATTTCTTCAAGCTGCACAAAGGGATAAAATCTGCAGCAGCACAAATTGGTTTGGTGCCAAAAATATGTAATTACATTTCCGAAGATAAAGCTTTTCAACTTAATCTTTGCAACTGGTCTTTGTAAAGCATTACTTGGGTTTAGCTAAATACATTAGTGTTATTGGGCTTTTCTCTGGAAAATTAGACTTCAATTTGTCAAATGAATGACAAGTGAAGGGAATATACACAGCTGTAACCTGGGTTTCTTTACATGTACCGTACATGTAAAGTTGAAGTAATGAGATTAAACATTTTAATTGAAAGCGGTTTAAAAAAAGCTTGGCCTAAGAATGCCTACACCCTTGCCTGCAGGAAGCACTGAAAAAAAAAATTATTTTCAATGCAGAAAATATAAAGAAAAGGAAAACAAATCTAGATTTGCATTATAATAAACTTACTAGAACCCATTTGTAAAACACAGACCTAGGCCAAGGTATCTAGGTATACCAATTTTACAATTTTACCCAAATACTGTTTTCAGTGGTTTCAGCAAGTTCAGTTAAAATTAACAATGTGTTAAAAAATATTACAAATGTTAATTATACATATGTGCATAAAAAAATATTTTTTATTAGATTGAATAGATATTTAAACCCATGCTGTCTTTCATTTATTGTCTGGTTCCCTGGGCACTGTGCAAATAAATAAATGAACAAGAACACTCAGAGAGTGCAGACCTCCGCCAAGGGAGCTCAATTCCTGGACTATCATCAAAATCCACCCTAAAATAATCTGGTTATAACTTCCTTAAAAAAGGCTGGATCCAGATGATCCAGACAGTGATCGAGATCACTACTAAAATCTAATCACTTGTTCCTTGTCCCATTCAGGACATTTCCTAAAAATTTCATGAAAATCCATCCATAACTTTTTGAGTTATCTGTCTTTAAAAATTACATTTCATGGATCCAGAAGATCCAGATAGTGATCCATATCACTCGCAAAATTGAATCATTTCTTCCTTTTACCACTTCTTTGTTTTACCATTTGTAACATATCCTAAAAACATCATCAAAATCCATCCTAAAATTATCTGGCAGCCTGGATCCAGAAGATCCAGATAGTGATCCGGATCACTCCCAAGATTTAATCATTTCTTCCTTTTACCTTTTGAGACATATCCTGAAAATTTCATCAAAATCTGTCCATGTTCACAAACGCATCGGGCAGCCTGGATCCCGTTGATCCAGACAGTGATCCAGATCACTTCCAAAATCTAATCACTTGTTCCTTGCCCCATTTAGGACATTTCCTGAAAATTTCATCGAAATCCATCCATAACTTTTTGAGTTATCTGTCTTTAAAAATTACATTTCATGGATCCAGAAGATCCATATAGTGATCCGGATCACTCCCAAAATCTAATCACGTCTTCCTTTGACCATTTCGGACATATCCTGAAAATTTTAACTAAATCCGTCCATAAGTTTTTGAGTTATCTTGTTCACAAACAAACAGCAAACAAACAGACAGACACATAGACAGACAGACAAACCCAGGCGAAAACATAACCTCCTTGACGGAGGTAATAATCATAATGGCATAGATGACCATAATTGAAATCATTGAAGTTGGGACTTCAACTTTTGGATTTTTATGTATCTAGAGTATTGTCTACATGTTTCCCAAAATCGAAGACTTCTTTCTTTTTTTCAGGTCTACCCCATAAACATTTTCGTTAATTTTTGAGTAATCTCGTGAACACAGAAAAAGAAACTAACAAACTGAAACAGCCCATAACATAATCTCCCTGGTATAGGCAAAAACATCCCGATGAAGGATTTGGCATAAAATTTTTACACACACGTGTAAAATAGTGCATTTTTATTCTTTTGTTATCATTCTTTACTTATGACAAGGGCGCAGGGAATCAAACCTGCACAAAATATATCCACATTGGCTGTGGATACATAGCTTTCTCTATACATTATTTTGTGAAAAACGGGTTTGAATGTATTTCTGGTGTAATTCAGACATAATAGTAACAGTACAACAACTGGACTAAAAAAACACCAAAAATCAACTCGTGTTTCGTCACCGCAATAGCCCTTTTTTGCACCGCGGCCAATAATGAAAGACTTCATATGAACCCCAAAACCTTACAAATATGTAATGGCAACAATTATTAATTTTTACTGAGAAACGGGAAGTGAAAATTATAAAAAAATACCACAATACTTTGGTGATTAGACACTTGGATTTGTCAAGTGTGAGATGGGGTTTAAGTTTTTTCTGACAATTGTTAAATTGGCTAACTTGTGACCAAAGAAGCCTCACTTTACTGAAACTGAAATTTGAACCCATGAGTGTAAATTCTTGGCAAGATGAATGCCTGTTTTATGGCCTTGGATCTTGATTAGCTTGGCTATAAAGGCCCAATTGAGCAGGGAGAAAACTCTGTTACATCAATACAGTAATGTAATATTCCCAGTTGGGATTTTCAAATATCATCTTCTTACATGATCCACTTCACAAATTCTTGTTGAGTAGAATTTGGCATGAAAACTCAAATGGTTATTCCTAGGTCACACTTTACCAGGTGGTCTCATCTGTACAAGTTGGATAGCTTGCTGATGATCTTGACCTCTCTGAAAAGAGACTTTGAATCTTGGAAGCATACCAACCATCCCTGTATACCCCCGTTCCTCTTTCACCCCTTTAAGGTTTTGAGTATAACGCAGGTCATTAGAGGATGTGGCAGGTTTTTTTCCAAACAATTCAAATAACGCCATTCTAATAGTAAACCGTGTTCCATATTGTGTGGCTTGCATTGGATCCAAATACGAATAAAACTGAATTGTGCTGAGTGCATCCTACCAAGACAGCACATCCTACCAAGACAGCACATCCTACCAAGACAGCTACCAAGACCGGAAGCAAGAATCTAATCTACAGCCAAAACTTTATGACCCTGTTTGTAGATTGTGACCCCAGGGTAGAAAGGTGTGAGGTAGGTATTTGGTAGGAAGCTGAAGTAAAAGCTAAAATTGTATTCTATATGTGTAACCCTTATACCTAGATCACACTAAAATATATTTGCTGGAGAGGTGAAGAAGTGATTTAATAACCATAGAATCTATGGGGGTGGCTTGATTTTGAATGTGCGCTACCCACATATGAAATCTATTTAAGGAGTGTTAATGCCCCTGTTCCACCAAAGAATTAAGCCCAGATTGTTCCCTGAATCCTTGAGAGTCTGTTAAAAAAACATGAATGATGGGTGGGGCAATGGAATCAGGATCCAGTTTTGCGATTGTTCTCAGGAAGCCTCAGACCTCCTCAGACAACTCACGATTGTTCCCCCACTAAGAGGCTATTAAGCCATGATTGTGATACGATTCCACCCCGATCCTGTCAGGGATATACTGACTGGGTCTCAGTCCAGTCTGAGACCCCCTCAGACCTCCTGGGACTAATAACAGATTTCATCAGACAGCTATATTTGTTTTTGCTTTTCCATGGTGGGTCGGGGATAGATTTGGGATTAAGTCCAGACCTCCTGGGACAAAAACCAAGCCGACCTGGCATTAACAGTCCCAGGAAGTCTGAGACAACATAAGATTGTTTAATTAGGGTCTGAGGAGGCCTCAGGAAGTCTGACAATGGAATATTTGTGGGTAGGGGCGACAGTGGATCACCTACAGTCGTGAAAAATATCAAACATATTTGATTTTTATATCGACCTAAACAGATCCAAACAGACTCAAGCAGACTGTCTAGGACTCAACATTTTAAAGAAACCGATTCATAAAATACCTTAATCGGGAGTCTTAGTTGTGTGGTGGAACAAGGACAAGATCATGGAGCAAAATTCACACGTTGTATTGATATGACTACAAGGAACAGTGTGACTGAGCCATTATGCTTCAACTGTGACTTGCAATAGGTAGTTTACAATGTCAATAATGAAAATCGGGTATATTATTTTTATGCTGTAAATAAACACTGGTGGTAAGTTAATCACATTTATGTGGTACCTTAAATTTGTTGATTGATAGATATGGGATCGATAGATACAATAGGAAAATTGTCCGAATGGTGAATATTTTTAAATTTCAGTGCAAGAGAAGACAAATCAATATGGTCTGCGGCCAAATAAAGGTCCCATGAATTGAAAAACTCTAAAGCTTAGACTTTTTTCTTAATTAAGGCTTTTTTCCAAGAATAATGGTTGTTTAATCAGAAAATTTTAAGAAGAATGAAATTGTAGGAAAAAGAATATCTGTGGCTATGGGCCAAGTTGTACACAAGGATATAAGAGCTTTTTAAAAATTAAGTTATAGTCATGTACTACCACAATATCTAATCTAATCTACTGTATACAAGTGAAATATCTTTCCCACAACAAATGTACGAGCAAGCAAGTGATGATTGAAGGACAATTTAGGGCAGTAATCTATGGTTGTCGGGGATATGTGAACATGTGGAAGATTCCACAAAGCTAGAGCCCACTTGTCTCAAGGTTTTCATTACTGATTGTATGATTCCCACAGGACAAGTAACTCCAAAACTATAGGTCCTTTCAAGGACATACTTCTATGATTTCCTAGGAGTAATAATTATGAGGACTTTGCAAGACATTATTATCTCCACAGGGAAGTGACGTTTTGTCTACCAATCTATCTGTTTGTTTGTCTGCCAAAATACCAAAAGTAATGAATGTATCTTTATGACATTTATTATATGGGTTGAGCCTGGGACCACATTAAGAAAGAACTAAAGAATTCTGTTGTTGCTATTAGATTTAGGTTGACTAATAGGAATGTGCAATCAAATACCCCTATTATATTGTTCCAGTTTTGTTTCCTAGTTGTCCCAAGCATATCAACCATCAGGACCATAACCATGTGTGTTACACATCTTACCTTCATCAGTTGTACAACAAATAAGATTACACTCAGCACTGTATAACTTCCGTGGCAAATCCGTAACAGTGGAACAGGGGTATTTGAGGTTATGTAAACGTGAACTGGAAAATTATCAAATTACATATAGGTCACACCTTCTGGGTATATGGGACGGTGTGTTCTTCCATGTGTATTACCTAACTAAAACTGTAGCCAATATATATGCTTTTCCTGGGAAAGAAGAAAGAGCATTTTATATTACTGATAATGTTTAAAATAGTTAACGACATTTCAAATTTAACTGAAACATAGGCAAATGTTATGAGTTTACAAATGTTAAAGTGTTGTAGGATAATGACAAAGTATTGGTCGCCATACTTACAACTGGTAAAGCTGACATATGAACCCATGTATGGCTGGGTACAACTCAGTCTGTTATAATGTAATCTGTACTTATACTTGTATGTACATGTGTCACTATAATAGATAAACTGTCTGTCTGTCTGTCTGTGAGGTCTCTTTTTAGAGCAATAAGGACG
This sequence comes from Sabellastarte sp. h YS-2021, assembly GCA_964017235.1. NCBI lineage: Eukaryota > Metazoa > Annelida > Polychaeta > Sabellida > Sabellidae > Sabellastarte > Sabellastarte sp. h YS-2021. Next base: position 18,614,133 of record OZ024929.1, on the reverse strand, counting down.
ATGCCATCAATTGGATAGCAAATACAGACAGATACGACAATAATGAAAGGTGTAACTGGTCCATTAAGTCATCACAGCCCTTTGTAATTAAATGCTTCAGAATTCAGGGCTCCAGGAAAATGTTAAAAAATGTGGACTTACCTGTAAGATCTTGGTTCATTAGGATGTACTTGCACTTGGGTGAGAAGTATCCGCAATATGTTGATTAGAAAACCAAAGTTAGCCTGAAAATATGTAAAAAGTATGAAATATCAATGATATAATAAATAATTGACCCTTTATATGGATCAGGGTTTTAGTTATAAGTATATGTATGTTCATTGGGTTCTCTGTATTATAATCTAATATAAATATTATAAAAAGAACAAAACATGAGCAAGTTATGTATAAGTTTTCATGTTCCTGTTTTCCTGTTCCTGTATCTCACTTTTTTAAACCTGTCTCTCTGTCCATTTGTGCGTAACATTAACCCTCTCCCCAGTTTGTAGTAAATCATGGAAACATGAATTCAAATTCTGGAAACATTTCAGGACCGCTATTATGATTTGGCACGAACTAAAACAGCCACCATTTAGTCTAGTCAAGGTCACATTCCATAGATTTTCTGACACTTTATGAAATTAGGACAATATCATCGGTACATTAATCCAACAGTATGTTTTTCCAAACAAATTTTTCCCATTCCAGTGTGGATATTAGGTAACAGAGGTTCCATTTCGTTTGTGTTAATTTGCCTCACTGGCCAATTGTCAAGACATTTTAGTACACTGTTCTAATATTGTGATGCCACAGTTTCATTACCAGAGACCAATATCGATCCGGTAAGCCAGTCTTATCAACCAACTAATTACTTGTATGTTATGTTCCATTTTGTCTTATTAGTAATTCAGTTGCATCTGTTATTTTAATACTAAGCCAGCCTATCCTGCTGTTGTTTTAGTAAAAGTTGATTTAAGGTAATATCGTGCTGGTAAAAGTCAGTCTTACCCACTATCTTATTGGATAAGTCATCTACACCTGTTGTCTTTCTTGAAGGTCAGTCTCACCTGTAATATTGCAGGTAAGCCATTCTCACCAGTTGTCTTCCTGCTTCAGTTTCAGGTGCGAATGGTAAGTGACTATCAAGTGCTATCTTACTGGTAAGTCAGTTTTACCCACTATCTTACTGGTAAGGCGATATCACTTGATATCTAACTGGTAAGCCATTTTATATCTAACCAATCATCTTATTTGTAAGTCTGCGTCTCACCCACCATCTTATGAGTAAGTCAGTTGTACACCAGCATCTTACTGCTAAGCCATTTTCAAGAACTATATTACAGGTAAGTCATATTTCTGGCTACTCATCTTACTTATGAGTCTTTCTATGTCTCCCTTATCATCTTATGAGGGGCTTCGGTGACTTAACAGTTGTAACTGGCCTTGCTAAAGGCTCACGTTTCTTTGCAGTTAGGGCAAGTTTTCAGTTCATATAGTAGAGTTTCAGTTTCTATAATGTACTCACACATGCACTGACTTTTATAGCAGAATACAGCTAAGAGAAAGTCTCTGTCTGATACAGTTCTATCTCTTAACATGTATGAATGCTTTACAAATACCAAATACCTGTGTGCATGTTTGAAATGATATCATGCAAATTTGAGCCTTAAGCAAGGCTAAGTTATCACATTGATAAATGAACCCTTAACTCGTACCTTTGTCATTACAGGTTCAAATCAAAACAATGATAACACCATTTCTTTCAGTTTACATTTACTACTCACCACTAAGCTGACCAGGTTTGGTATGTAGATGATCCATTCATGTGCACCAATATTGGTCAGCCAACAGCTGAAAGTAAAACAACAGCAAATAACTACAGTTGTGTCATGTCTATAATTTTATTCTATACTTTCATAGTACTTGTCCAATGATCTCTTTCCAAGGCTGCCTCTAAGGCGCAACATCAGAAACCAATTTCATAATCATTATTCCATAGACATAGCCAAGTCGATACCAGAGAGACACAGGATAGTTTCCCTTTAATGTTATTACAGCTACTCAATGCCACCAGGGAAAAGGTCTTTAATGTGCATTTGTGTGGAGATTTTTTAAGGCGCGAGCTCTGCGAGGCACGCACTTCTTGGAATCACTTTGTGGCTTGCACTAGTAGATAAAAAAACCCTTTTGGCCTTGTTTTCACAGAATAATTTGTTAGATTACAGCAGGAGCCTTGGAACGGCTAATATTTTCTTCCTTTTTATTTTTGCAAAAATATATGGAACCATTAATTTTGAATTCAATTTAAAATAATATGAGATAGTAATTTGAAGAAATGATCTGTTTACTATTTTGTTTCTTTTTGATTACAACAAACACATGAATAAATACCTTTTTATATGTTTGAAGTGCTTTATGGTACTGTATATCACCACAGGAATAGCCGGGACACCTAAAACACGAATAAATTAACATTTGTTGGTGTCACACGTCGTTTATATTTATTAAATACCTTTGAACCCAGCTGTCAGTTACATCTAAAGGTAACAGAAAAAATATCTTTATTAAACTAAGCTTTCAAAAACATGTTAAGTTACAATAGACAAAACCCTTCACGACTTGACAACCATTCTGTTTAAATGAACACTATAGTTAAAGGGGTTTGACCTAAAAAAGGTTGTAGTGTATTTTACATGAAAATTACTGCTGGCCATTTAAAACAATGTAAAACAAAAACAAACTTATCTCACAAAACTTCCGAAGAGTTGGAGTTCCACCCTAATCCCTATTCTTGTTGTCTTGTGTATTTCTCGATTATCAAGACAACTATTCCAATTGGTTGACTTATTATCTCGATAATACATAGATAATAATACAAGATATAGTTATCTTGGTTTATTAAGATTCTTTGTTGACAATCAGATTTTTGGACCAAGAGTTCTGTCCCGACCATAGCCAGTGACAAAAACAGCTTTGGGCATTCCTTTTTGTCTATATATTAAATAGAGGATAAGTGATGTCTTATTCACAGTTTATTGTTCAAATATACTATATTACATAATATTTGACTATGGCTCACTTAAAGATTACAAAACTGTAGTAAAAAGAGTGGAATCTCACAGATTGAATGAACAGGTATAACCTACATTAACCAAGAAACACCTAGGGTTACAGGTCAAAGGTCATATGTTGGGTTTAACAGTTAAAATCTTATAAAGAAAGGTCATCTGTGAATTCTATATGCTGCCATATGCTAGTTGTTTTTTTCTGGTAAGCCCCATGTATAGTGTAAGGGATGACGGTTGACCTGCAATAGTCATTCAGAAAACAATACATTCACAATGTCACTACTGTGACCACTCCTGGTCACCTCCGGTAATGTCAGATATTCTGTGCTTAAACCGTTGCAGTACAGCTGGAGCAACTGAGTTATGTAACTGATAGATGTGATGCCTGGGCATTTATCTTGTTTGTTTTTTTTAGATTATTAATCGATAAATTGAAATATGTAAGTCGATTAATCGATTTGGTGAGTCAGTAAATTGAGATATATATCTTGATTTATCAAGACGGTAAGCTGATACACCAAACAATTTCATTTGTTGACCTTTCTGCTCTTTCATACAAATCGTGTTATAAAAAAATAAATAATTCTTCCAAATAAATAATTATTCTGTACAAATCGTGTTATAAAAAATAAATAATTCTTAAATATGGGCAGCATTCATACACTGTACATACCCCACCCAAAGACTGCAAACACAGCTATAGATGTAGGAGGTTTAAAGGCATTTGCCACCAATCTGTGAAGAAAGAAGCCCTCGCAAAACATCCACACATAGTTAGTACTGCGAGCGTATCTGGTGAGTATGTACAACAGCTTGCAGCCAGCCTAAATAAGTATAAAGGAAAAAATCAGGGCATTAGAATATAGGAAAAACAATTTTGTACAATTCTTATTGCGAAGAATACTGCATGTGCACCTGCTAAGATGAAATTCCTCAGCTGGTCAGACAGTGGCAATTGTTGATAGCGAATATCTGTGAATATATTGAATTCTTTGATGTTCTTGAGGTGTGCTTCATTGTTCTTCCATTCTATTCAACCGTCATTTTTTGGCTATCTCAGGGTGACAACAACCTGATGTTCATAACGACTGTAGGTGTTCATTACAGAATTGAAGTTTGTCATTAGAAGTCTTCACAATAGGTAGTCCATTCTTTCTTATTAAGTTTGTCATCTCTAGGGAAAATACTTTCTTACAAAATAGTAAACAAACATTCAGGAATGTTTACTTTTTACATAATACCCCTGGAGAGAAACTGTTCCTTTATTCAGTATGTGGTCTGTCTTTGCCTGAATTCAATTGAAAAGAAAACTGGTGACAGATGAATTTCTCTTGTGGCGCCCACACTGTGGAACCGACTGCTAAGATAAGAACTGTTCAAACTGTTGCTTTTGTTGAATTTTTTAAAGTAATTTTCATTTAACATGAAAGAACCTTTGATAGATGAAATAGGAAAAGAGAGACAGTGCTATTGAATATGTTTTCAGAAAAAAAAAAAACAATCTGTAAAATTATCTATTTAATTAATACATTACATTACAAATTGTCACCAAACTCTGTTGGCTAGACACAAATGGTAGGGTATTAACGTTTAGATTATTTGCATATTGTGTTCGATGAATGTTAATTACATTCTATTTCGTAGTGCTTATACTTTATGATTGTTTATTATCTTGTTTAAAGTAGTGATTGCACATAATGACTGCTAAATCTCTTTAATGTGTTAATGGTTATACTCGGTGACTGTTAAATGGTCTCTATATCTGTCTTAGTGATTTTAATTAATGATTAATAAATGTCTTTAATGTATTGGGCTGAGGTAGGAGGGTAGTGGTGCAGTGGGTAACACACTCGACTCCCAACTGTGAGGTCTGTGGTTTAAACCTCTGACCCAACCCAATGTGGGAAAGTGGGTAGTTGTTTACTGAATTTATTATTTATTTGGGGTTTCACATCGCTTTCAACACTGTACAGGTTATATCACGACGGGTAGTTGGAAGGGCAGAGGAAACCAGTACATACAGTTGGTCAAGGTTCTGTACTGAAAACTGCTGACCAACGTCAAGCAACTACTGACCAATGGCAAACAACTACCAGTTTTCCCATTTGGGGTCGGGCCGAGAACCGAACCCCGATCTCAGAGGTGGGAGGCGAGAGTGTTACCACTGAAGCCTGGCAGTTTATAATGCAGAATATTGACCCATTAGTATGTACTGGTTTCCTTTTCAGTGTGTTTAAAGCAATGTTAAACCAAAATAAATAAACCGACAATAATTTGTTCGGTATATTAGTGACTATACTTCATAATCGTTAGTTTCTTCTACATATTAGTGATTTTATTTGATCATCATTAGTAGTTTTCTATAATATCTATTAGTGATAGCATATAATTAATAAACATATATTTTATTATTGTGATTTTACTTGGCAATTGGCAACTGCCTTCTATATATATTATTGTATATATATTTATACTCAGCACAATACCTCCATGTATTACAGGACTCAAAATGCTATTTGACCCATCCCAACTTTACAAATACAGCCCAACTTGCAAGCTACTGACATTCCCCTATCTAGAAGACAGAGAGTCAAGGATGACCATTTATCAATGTCCTTGAGGTTCTTTAACCGGCCACTGTGGACAAGTCCCAATGACAGAGGACCATCATTTTAAGTGGTCATCTGAGCCACTATATATCCACTGGTACCTGGGTTTCAACCCACGTCCTCTGTGTTTCTGAGTGAGTGTGGTACCCACTAGGCCACAGTGGCATATACCGGTATATGTCTTAACAATTTTACTTAATGATTGCTAAATGTCTTTAATATATTACTGTTCGTACTTTGTGATTGTCTTCTGATTATATTGTATATTGTTAGTCATGACAAACGGGTGTCTTAGAGCATATAGACCCTTGGATAGGAAAAAAAACTTCAAAGATAGAAGTACTGGTCATCGTGTTCTGAGACTTCCCAGTTTCTGCTTTGTGGTCACAGTTGATGATTTTCTACATATCTTGGTGGCCATATTGCATTAGCTTCTCCAGGATTGTTGGTGCAATCTAATCTGATCTAATCTAATCTACTGCTTTGCAGGCACAATATCTTCCCCACAGAAGGGAACTCAGTGCGCTGGTTAACAGAAATCGTTTATCATAAGGAGAGTCGAGGGGTGGTCAAGGTCAGTGATCCAGAGTTATTGGTGTGACCAATAGAGAAGGAGACTAACTTGGGAAACTGGAGTTGAAGAGGTGGGATTTAAGGTGTTTCCTGAATGATGCAGCAGAGGGGCTATTTCTTATTTGGAAGGGGAAGGAGTTCCAAAGAACTGGGGCACAGTGACTGAAAGAGTTAGAAAGGTGTTTGACTGATTTATGAACTCTACGGTCAAAAATGGGGGTATGGAGAAACTTAAGTTTGGGGGTGCTTTGCCTTGTATTTCTAGAAGAGGTGTAGGGGTGAATTAATTCTCTTAGGTAAGCTGGTTGACCTTGGTTGAGAATTTCGTATGTATTGAGGCCTATTTTAAATTGTACCCTGTGCCTGACTTAGAGCCAGTGGAGTTTTTTTTTTCAGTTGAGGCAATATATGCAATAACATGTCAACATATAAAATAACATAGTGCCAAATCTATCAAGGATAACCAATGACCCTGTTGACATCCAACACAATTAGAATACATGCTTAAAGACTTCATCACATAAAATCTCATAAAATAAACAATTCAAACTTCTATTCTATTCTGTACTTTTATAGCGCTTAATCTCTGCTAGGCAGACTCTAAGGCGCAACACCAAAATCAAGTTTAAGAAATCATCTGTCCATAGCCGTTGCCAAGTCCAGTACCACGGAGACGCCGGATAGAGTGTAAGCTAAGGTGGGAATGCCTTGTGGAAGAGATATGATTTTAACCTTTTCCTAAAACAGGTGAGAGTTGGGGCAGAACGTACCTCATTAGGCAAATGATTCCAGACTGTGGGGGCATCAAAAGCAAAGCTGTGGCCAAAGTGATTTTTGGATTTATGTACAGATGGACAGAATTGAGGAACCTCCAGGAACCTTTTATCTGGATGATTGTATCTTGTACTATATCTTCTGCAACGAGTGGGCAGAAGAGGACCAAAGTAACTGGGATGACCACTGTGAAGGAACTTATAAACTAGAGTGGCAGTTTTGAAGATACAGCGAGATTCAACTGGGAGCCAATGGAGTCGTTTGAGAATAGGAGATGCCCGCGTGTATTTGTTACAGTTTGTGACAATCCTGGCAAGTGTATTTTGAATACACTGTAGTTTACACATATTGAGACTGGACAGACTCCTGAAGAGAGAGTTGCAGTAATCAAGGCGACTGCTCACCAAGGCATTAGCTGCCAGGATAGCAGCCTCATCAGTCAAGTGCTTTCTAACCCGCCTGAGATCACGAATTTGAATGAAGCATGTCTTACAAATATTGCGGACATGGTTAGCAAAGGAAAAATTAGCATCAAACCAGACACCAAGGTTCTTAACAACAACTGCAGGATGCATGAAATTACCAAATATCTTAACTGGGAGATAGGGATCTAATTTCTTGAGTTGTGCATGGGATCCAAAGATGATAAACTCTGTTTTGTCAGGATTTAGTTTGAGCATACTTGACGACATCCATTTTTGAACATCCAGAAGACAAGAATTCAGTTTGTTAAAAGCCAGGGCTGCATTTTTGTGAGAGATATGAATAAACAACTGCGTGTCGTCTGCATAAAAGTGGTATTTGATGTCAGGATGCGTTCCAATAACCTTACTCAAAGGAGTGGTGTATAAGGAGAACAGCAGAGGACCAAGGACGGAGCCTTGTGGTACTCCAAACAACAACTCATGCAAATCAGAGAGGGTTGACCCAATTTTAATTGCCTGGAAACGGTGGCTGAGATAGGACGTGAACCACTTCAAGGCTGTGCCAGACACACCAAACCATGATTTAAGACAATTAAGAAGAGTCGGGTGGTCAATTGTGTCGAACGCAGCTGACAGATCCAGTAAGACCAATGCAGTAGGCTTGCCCCGTGATAGTGAGAGATGGATCTCGTTTTTGATAAGCAGCAGGGCGGTTTCTGTGGAGTGACCACTTTTGTATGCAGATTGCCTAGGATTATCAAGATTATTACTATTGATATGTTGCATGAGCTGTTTAACAACTACACGCTCCACCAATTTTGACATGAAACATAGTCCTGATACCGGTCGATAATTTTGCAAATCCTCATTTGGAAGTGATGCTTTCTTAATGAGAGGAGTGACAACTGCCTTCTTGAATTTTTGAGGAAATACATCCTCAGCCAATGACAGATTGACAAGTTTTGTAATTGACGGGAGTAAAATTTCCACACAATCTTTCAAAAGAAAAGTAGGGACTGGATCTAAAAGACATGATTTTGTAGGGGAATTTTTGATGATTTTTAGTACCTCGTCCTCCGAGACCTCATTGAAGGAAGGTAGGTTGGGAGGTGTACACATGGGTGATATGACTGTTGCCAAAGAGGCTGTGAACATATCACGAATCCTTTTGATTTTTTTATGAAAGAAGGAAGCAAATTTGTTTGCTAAGGATTTCTCAGACTGATGAGGAGGGAGAGTACTCTCTTGACCACTATTGAGGACATGACGAAGTGTATGCCATAACTTCTTTGGGTCACGGCTGTTATCACTAATGATGGTGCTATAGTATTCAGCCTTGTCACTATTTATGATTGCATTGCACCGGGCAATCTGTCTGCGCAATCTACTTCTGCTCAACTGTGACCTATCCCTATGCCACATGCGCTCAAATTGACGCCTGATAGATTTGGCCCTACGGTAAGAATCTGACAGCCATCCAGCTGGTGTTTTCTTAGCTCTTCGACAAATCAATGGTGCATGCCTGTCCAACACACCACCAAGGTCACGAATATACTGGTCATACAGGTCTGCAGCCACTGTAGCAGGAGATGTGACAAAGGATGTGTTTGCAAGATCCTCACAAAAGCTCTTCATATTGATTTTATGGTACCTGCGGTAAGAAATACTGTCAACCTTCGGTACTGCAGGGCATGCAAAATCCAAATGACATTTCACCAGCGCATGATCTGAGACCATTTCCCCAACTGTCACATTACTGACAAAGGAGGAATCGCCTGGGATAAGTATCAGATCCAGTGTATGACCATGCAAGTGGGTAGCTTTATTAACATTTTGGGCAAGATTAGAGCTATCTAATAGATTGAGAAATTTTCTTTGGTCAATACAATCTGTGTCCACATGGACATTGAAGTCACCACAGTTGATGAAGGATGAAGTGAGAGATGACAGAAAACCACAGAAATGCAGGAAATCATCAAGAAAGGCAGAGGAACATGAACCTGGGGTGCGATAGACACAAGCCATAACAAATGATTTTGAGTTAGTGACAATTGATATGACGATGTTTTCGAAAGTGGAATGTGTTGGTGCGTCAACAGTCTTAGCAGGTAAGTTTTTCTTGGAAAGGAAGCCCACTCCGCCACCGCGACCAATCGTCCGGGGCCTATGAGTGAGTTGAAATCCAGGCGGAGTTACTGACTTCAGTAGGCTGTCGGTATCAGAAATGTGAATGTGAGTTTCTGCAAGTGCCAAAATATCAAGATTATTCGAGACAATTGTGTCACAGATCAAGGGACCCTTATTACTGATGGAACGGCAATTCACAAAGCCAAAGTTTACAGGACCTGGATTAAGGGCGATGTCACCAGATAACAACAACAGAATCAAAAGACATTTGACCCTGGCATATGCAGGAAACTTATTTGAGAAAATTTTACAGGAATAATCCCTGATCGGGGCAGGAACATGAAGCGCACAGGGAGAGACTAAGAACTGACTTTGGTCAGCCACTTTCAGCCAAAAGAGGAGACTGAAGCACAGAAAACCCAACAACATCATGGCTAAGGAGCAGGCAAGACAGAGTAATAGACACCTAGCAAACTAAGTGGTTGGGGTGACTCATGATAAATGTCCCCAGTAAGCTCACGGGCACCCTATTCACCCCAATAAGCCTCAGAACCCTAAAACTGCCCTCAAGATAGCCACAATAGCTTATATAACACAAGAACCATACAACAAAGCAGCAAAAAAGGTTACTGGAATAACTCTGTGAAAGATAAATAATAGGGGTGATACACCAATAGTTTGGACAGTTACACGGTAATTCCCGGTAAATGGGCGATAATACCCGATTATGGGGTAATAAAAGAGCCGACTGTTAAAGACTATATAAGTGGTTGCAAAAATGAAAACATGGTGTAGTAAAACAATAATTGAAATAATTGGACTGAGAAATGTGTACTAATATGCTGGATTGTTGTTACAATTGGAGTTTGCCAAGGTTTCAGCCATTCTGACATCAATGTTCACTGTATAAGGTTTCATCAATTCTTGACATGAGTCATTATGAAAAGTCTTCATTAAACCAAAACAGTAGCAGTGATATTATCAGTTTCTCTGATTAGTAACCTTTTCTCCCCAATACCGCTGGCCACTAGCCCTCTACCATAGTTACCATAGTTAACCCAACTTCACTAATAAATCATGATGTAATATTAAAGGTCCCAGGAAAAGTTTTCAGGGAAACTGTAACGTAAGTGCTCTTTTTATAGCAATCTTTGCAAAAATTCTTTTCCTGAGAATTTTTCTAAAAAATCCTGGCTTTTATAGGAAAATCTGAGTGAATTCCTGTAAGTGTACATACACATGTTTACAGCTTACGGCATCTGATGCCCGATTTACGGCAACAATTTTTTCCCTGCTTCTTCTTTATGTTTGGCTGTTTTCTGTTGTCCCAGTAAGATTTATGACACTTGCCCTCCAATGTCCAACAGCAAAAAAAATTGGATGACAAGTAAAATCGGAGTGTATTTTATAGGAAAATGAATGGACATTGACAAAAAATTGCTGGCAAAAATTGCCAATCGGCCATCAGGTGTCGTAAGGCACAAAACATGTGTAGACTAATAGAGTGCAATGTTTCTATGGAAATGTAACAGTAGTTTTCTCTTTGGAGGCCAGGTAAGCTATGTAAGCTATGTCAGCTAAGCTTGGAGTAAGTGACATAGATATCAATTAATAGCTGATAGATAATGGTTAATACAAACTAGAAGCTCAGAGTTTTCGTAGAACATATTACTCACAGAGTTTTTGGAGATAACCGATTCTTGTTTGGGGTTGATCATGCGGTCTCTGACTACAAACACCTCCCACAGTAAGTTAATGAAACTGGTCAGGATGAATGAGACAAACAGGTGGATGTGCAGGCGAATCCTAGGCTGGCGTCTTAGTGATCTATAAATAGAAACCGAAAGTAAAAGATAATGGGTTACTTTTCTTGATCAGTTGAAAAAATAACAAACATATCATTGATCTATGGATAGAAATTGAAATTGAAAGAGAACCCCCTTTGAGGTATTTGAAATACATTTTAACATATCTGATATCTTAAAAATCGAAACCAAAAGTGAAACCAATTGAGATAATTTGCATTGATTGACTGAAATGAAAATGTCATCGATCTTTAGGTGAAAACTAAAGTGAGAGCCATGGAGATATTTGAAACAAATGTCAAAATATTAGTAATTAGTAATCTATCATTAGAAGCAAAAAGTGTAATGAAATAATAAATCCTGTTAGTAACTTGCACGTGTCTCGTGGTTAGGAGTGCAGAATGGTTAGCACCATAGTATGCAATGCTTTCATACATCCTGACAAATACCCATTAGAATATGAACTATTCAATATTGTGACAGGGATACAGTATCATGTTTTAGTAATGAAGGAAGACTAGAATTATAGATTTGAACCCTATTGTAATGGCCCATTCTTAGTGTTCTGGTTGTAACAACTTGCATTCTAATTTTGCTTCACGAACCTGTCCTTATCATTGTACAAATGGAACTTGTATATGAGAAGTGCTCATTAAAAACAAACAAACATCCCAAAACACTCCATGTATAGTGATCCCCCCCCCTTCTCACTCCCTGCCTGTATAGTATAATACACATGGTAAGAGGATGTAACAATTATTACAAACAGTGCAAAAATCGACCACATGCTGGCAACACTCTCCATGCGATGTCCAACGTGTCCTACCTAAATACTTATCCTGACTCATGATGAAACCTAATGGACACTACCAAAATACAAAATACACTGAGTCACAGAAGAGCCTGGATAAGTTCAATATTTTCTGCTCTGAACTAGGTATAAATAGTCTGAAGGCTCCCAGAGAAATACTTCTGCTCAATCAGGGGTTTCAGATTTCAAAAACCAAGAGCCAATTTAAAGGAAAAGGCCTTCTAAGGGAATGATGTGTATTTCTACTTGTGGGATAAAAACATTCTTCGGGTGAAAACACTATTCACTTTAAGTGTATGTAGATGTACCATCTGAAAGAATCAACAAACCACACTGGCTGCAAAAGGATTGCATATCATTTACCTGACAGTGAAATCTTCTGTAGGCTCTTATATTCAAAAGAGTATTTTTACTTTGATATATATATATATATATAAAATTCATTTAAAAAAGACAAACACAGCTGAAACCTCACCTGTATGAAAGGAAGATTATAACTGCTGGAATAAGGAAAGCTAGACTGATCACACAACACGAGACACTGATGTCAAGTTCTTGTTGAAAGACCTGAAATACAACAGGAAACACTGATGTCCATTTCTTGTTGACAGAAATGAAATACAACAGGGAAATAATTATAACCAGCTAAAACAGCTGAATTATAACAAGAAAATCCTAATGTCAAGTTCTTGTTGAAACATCAGAAATACAACAGAAAACACTTCAACTGAAACAGTAAACACCTGAAATACAACAAGAATCATTAATGTCCAGTTCTTCTTGAAGCAGCTGGAATACAACAAGAAAAACCACTTGACACACAATAGGAAACACTAACATTCAGTTCATGTTAAACCATCTAAAATAAAACAGGGAAGACTTATATTCATTCTTGTTAAAGCATCTGAAATACATGAAGAATCACTGATATCCAGCTCTCCCTGAAATATCTGAAATGCAACAGGAACCTTGGATATCCAGCTCTTATCGAAATAACTGAAATACAACAGGACACAATGATATCCAGCTCTTGTTGAAACATTTAAAAGACAACAGGAAATAGTCATGGATGTAATAGAACTGCTTTGTTTGGTAACAAGATTGGATTTGTTTTGGGCCTTGTGAAAGGACCTTATTATGATGATATGCACCTACAAAATTAAAAAAAAAGACACAAATAGTTAAAAATGAACAGAATGCCTAATTCTTGTTTAAGCATCGGAAATACAGTGGTTGGTATATTTCAGAAGATATTACTAAAACTACAATTTCACATATCCGTTTAGATGTATGTGCACCTTGGTTTGGTGCTGTTCTTTCTGTTCCAGTGTGGTTCCACTTTAGTCTTCAGTTTAGAGTTTTCTACTTGCACTTACCCGGTATTCATGGTATCTGATATTATCACTATTTGCTCTATTGGACCAAAATTTCACTTGCACCAATCAAGCTGAAGCTTGTTCCAGACCTTTGCAGACTTGGGGTATCTGAGGAGGTATGAAATGGTAATTTTCCAAGGTTTATAGCTGAATCAACGGCAAATGCACTTATCAGTAGCAGATTTGACTACTGCAGCTCCCGGTGCCACAGATTGTCTAAGAGGAAACTCCATTCTTTCATAAGCTGCAGGGCAGAAAATGTGCCCCAGCACATGTCAGTCAGTGACACCAGGAGACAGTCACATGCCAAACCTGTCCTCAATCACTTCAAAGTTTGCTCATGCAAAATCTGTCTTATAAAACTCCACCCACCGGTTAAAAACTGTTGGGTCTTTCACAAAAGACAAATCAGTCAAATGTTTTAAGCATAGTTATACCGTTGACACACCTAAAATCTTAAAAACCGCTACTGCCTCCTTCAGGAAAAAGCTCAAAACTTGCCTGTTTGCAAATTTTATATATAAGCTCTGTTAACACCCGGGCTAATAGATATCCCTGATTCTGTCATGATAGGACAATGAGTCTGTAGCATGGCCCTAGCATATTCAGAAGAGTTCTTTTTATGAACATGTCCCAAGATTGTAACCTATGTGAAAATGACAAGTCACACAACAAGCAGTATTTTGGTGTCCATAGAAATGGGGGGGGGGGGGGGGGGGGGGGGAGAAAGGCGGAATGTTTTACATGATGTGATCCCAGCTTCACACCTTTTGCAACAGAAAAGCATGATAATTGGGTGGGACACTGGCCAGAATTTGACACAGACAAAATACAGAAAATCTGAAGAAAAGATACAGTATGATCACGACAAGGTTTTGGCTTCACAAGAAACACAGAATGAGACAGGATACCACGGCATTAGCAGAAAATGCAGCAGAATTGATACAGAAATTTCTGACACCCTACAGTTAGAGGTGATTATACGAAGTTCCCTGTGTACTGCCAATTGTTGGTGAGCATTTGTTAAATCTTTAAACTGTGTGTGTCAACAAGAAAAGCAAATACTATAAACTTTACTGACAGAAGCCCAGCAGTATATGGAAGAATTGGGTGTCTTCTCTAATGTCCACCTATGAGAATATATGGGAATACTGATGAAGCACCACGAGTAAAATGAGGTATTACCTCTAATGCATTACAATCAGTGCAGATGATATTAGTTAGGCTCTAACCTCCGTGATGGTGTGGTCGATTCCAGCCTATGAATCACTGAAGACCTAGCCTTGCTTAAGGCTCAAATTTGTAACATATTTTTTAAACCTGTACACAGGAATTTGGCATTCATGAAGTACTCATACAAGTTATGAGATATAAGGTCATAAGACAGTATGTTAAAGTAAAAAACAATATGAGTACATTATATAAATAGGAGCATCATTATCTTTACTGATTATTCCTCATTATTTAAAAAAACCTGAGCCTTTTTACAAGGCTACTTAGGTCCTATCCTGTTGTAACTTCAGCCATTGTGAAAGGGACATATAGTCCAAAAATGGCAAATATGAAACAATTATTTAAACCATGCATGATAAAGAAGTTATTAAAGTTTTTAATAGGCGTATTGGGGGACACGGTGGCAGAGTGGTAACACTCTCGCCTCCCACCTCTGAGGCCGGGTTTCGATCCCCAGCACGGCCTCAAGTGGGAAAGCTGGTAGTTGCTTGCCGTTGGTCGGCAGTTTACAGTACAGAACCCTAATGAACTGTACGTACTGGTTTCCTCTGCCCTTCCAACTACCCGTCGTGATATGACCTGCATAGTGTTGAAAGCGACGTAAAACCCCAAATAAATAAAAAAATAAATAAATTAATTAATAGGTGTATTTCACAAACAAGAATCTGCATAATCTGTGCCATCCAGATTCAGATTTGGATTCTTTGGATTAGCTATATTCGTGAAATGCAATTTTCCCTAGATCTGAATCCAAAATAAAAAAATAAGATGAACCAACATAAATACAATATATTAACATATATTAATATCCAGTAAAATAATATTATCATATAACGATATAATAAAAATTTCCCTAATGTTAAAATTTCCTGCCACATTTTGCCGCCATTACTTTACAAAGAATTTTGGGTAGTCCAAGGAATTTGAATCTGAATGGATTCATAATCCAGATTCAGATTCAAGTCACATCACAAGCGAATCTGTTGATCTGAGGAATCTAGATTCGACGGATTATGGTTGTGAAATACGCCTAATGTTACTTTTGATATATAGAATCTTGAGTTTAGATGCACCAGGATATCTTGTAGAGACTGAAAACTGGAGTCAATTATTATTGCATGCAATGTGAGAGTGTTTATATTAATCTTCTATTACAGATTTGCTTCAAAGGCATTTGGTTAAAAATAGTTTTCATATTTCCACAGGTAACAGACTTCTAAGTAATCCTTTGTGTGAAGTTATTCCGGCTGTAATTGGATTGAAAATTTCATTAAGTTTTAATTTAAATTTAGCTTATCATTTTCACTTATATTTTGGGATCACAAGACGGATACATCCAGAACAACTTACCTTGGATAAAATTAAATTACCTGATGTATATATTTCAAATGCTGGTGAAATGCTGTTCTCTTTTTAGTATGAGAATAGCACAAAATAATAATGTGATTCTACGAAGTTTGGATAAATATCAAAGGAATTTAAATTATGGTGAGCTGTAGAAGTAATAAGGTTTTAATCCGCTTTCTCACTGATCAGTACCAGCTATCCTGATATCACCTCTGTTTCAGACACAGAGCACCAAAGTGTGCATCAGGGGCCAGAGTTGCACAGTGTTAACACACTCGCCTCCCACCTCTGAGATCGGCGGTTCAAACCCTGAACCCTATGTGGGAAAGATGGTAGTTTCTTACTGATGGTTGTCAGTTTACAGTACAGAAACTTGACCAACTGTATGTATTGATTTCCCTCTGCCCACAAAACTACTCGTCGTGATATGACCTCTACAGTGTTGAAAGCAGTGTTAAAACCCACATAAATAACCAATTTGTGGAACCAAAGTAAAATGTATGAAGTCTGGATAAATGGAACAGGTACATTTTCAGAACATCTACCACTGTTTTAAAATAAACACAACCATTGGAGCTTAGACCCGACATGGGTGGTTTCTGCTCCAAAATGTCAGCCAGGGTTTTGTTTCATTGCTGTCTTGGTATGTTAAGCTACTTTATACAGTTCACCATGCGGATTATACCATGTATGAGCCCTACAATGTTTTGTGAAATTTACGGCTGTGGCCATTTTGTGGGGGAAGCAGATCACTGCAAGTGCATCTTACTTAAAAACAAACCATGGCTGCTATCCACTTATTCGTACCACCATGCAGAGAATAATTCACATACCAATTTATTGTCTTCTGCCATCTAATTTGTGCCTTGTTCACATTTATCCGATGTCTTTGATGTAATTCTGGGACAAGGTGGAAAGGTAAAAGCTTGCAAAAACTCACAATGAATGATGAATATGTTCATTTTTACCCTAAGTTTGTGGCAAGGGAAATACTTTTTAGCCTGACAGAATGTATCTCTACCATACGTCTAATGTTGTGATAATGAATTGATTTAACTGGAAAGTCAATGACTCAAAGATCAATGAAAAGCATTTTAAAATGGAACAGTAATGGTTTTCAACCTTTTGAAATATCCGTGACAACTTTTTTGACAGGTAAAAAAGCCAGCCGATTATTCACCTATGTGACATGTTCTCAGACCTTAAGACTGTAAATCTTTAGGCAGCAATTATGTAATCTAATCAAATCTGCTGTTTTGCATGTGGAATAATCTTTACCATACAGGGGCAATGAGTACACTAAGCTAACAGAACAATTGACAAACAGCAACAGCTAAGGTCATTCTAGGTCAGTAATCCATAGTTGCGGATGTGAGTGAGGTGAAGACAGCAAGTGGATAAGCTTAACTTGAGGAGTGGGTCATAAGATTCTTCCTAAAGGATATTCCAGAGGAACTGGTTCTTACATGAAGAGGGAGACAATTCCAAAACTTGGTGCATAATGACTTAAAAACTTGTTAATATGTTTGTGGGATCAATTCTAATTCTAATAGCATTTTATAGCACCTACTTGGGGGCTCGGTGGTGTAGTGGTTAGAGTGCTCGCCTCCAACCTCTGAGGCCACCGGTTTGAATCTCGGGTCGGGCCCTTCATGTTGGAAAGTTGGTAGCTACTTGCCGATGCCCGGTGGTTTACAGTGTAGAATCTTGACCAACTAGTATGCACTGGTTCCTCCACCCGTAAACTACCCATCGCAATATGACCCTGGCTGTTGAACGTGACGTAAAATAAATCAATCTAAATCTATAGCACCTACTCACTATCTAAAGACAGACTATAGGCCCACCAAATAGAAAAGCAGAAAATTATAATCATTGACTCAATTGATATAAAAATTGGGATGTAAATTTTGGACAATTGCATCTGTACATTTTGTTGCCTTGTCAAAACAGTGTGAAATGGGGTATTATTTAAACGTCAAATGTCCTTAGAAGATATTGTGGCTTTACATAGTTCAAAAAAGAAATCTACAGAGCAATTGAATTAAAGCAGCTTCTATATACCTTCAATTAAAGAACCCTGTTTCTTTTGATATAGCAAGCCAATGAAATATCAAAGAGATTTTGTTCTCTACTTACCAGTAAGACTGTCTTTAATCTATTGACAGAAAATCAAACCACAGGTTTCAGCCGGGAGTCTCACGAGGGTAATAATACTGTTACTCTGGGTATAAACTATATATTGATGGCACTGATTTGAATGGAAGACCTTATGTGGAGATGCAGTAGTATTTGGTATGGTGCACACCTTAAAAGCTTTACTATTTTTCATTATTACAAATATCTGATGTGAATTTTACTACTCTATGGAATATTTTTATATGTGAAGTTATTTGAAGGATAAATTTCAGCAAACTCAGTCACCACAACTAATTGTAAATTTTTAGTGCCCGTACCATATCTGAGATTGTAGACTGAAGAAGTGTAAACCTGGCCTTGGATTTTGAACGTGCACTGAAATTTTACCCTATATGACCCTATATGTTTCTTGTGTCTTCATTAGTCTGTCGGTCTGTTTGTTGGTGTCTTTTCACGAAAAGTCCACTAGTAATGAATGAATCTTTCTGATTTTTTATTTGTGTAAGGTATAACCAAAAGAAGTAGTGATTAAATTTTGGGAAACATCCTAATTATATTCCGGACACACACAAAAAAACTTTAAAGTTCAAAGGTCACACACTTTCCATGACTTTGGGTTTATGGTTAACAATACACCAAAAGTCATGAGTGGACCTTCATGTTTATTTCCTTATGTGAGTAGGGAGCGTTCAAGGAAGAAATAATTTAATATTGGGAAGATCTGGATTATATTCTGGTTATTTAACATATGCTTAAAGTCTCTCTTAGGCATGGTAGGGTTCCTTCACTGTTATTGTCCTCAGTATGTGACCCAGTTGTAAACAAGTATGTCATTTAAGTGCTTGGCTTGTGGCTAAGTGATAGTGCTTTTATGTTCAGAGCATGCTTAAGTCAACATGTGAGAGACACACTCCTAGCTATCCTGATATGAGCCCCATCAATAAAAAGGAAGTGAAACTGCAAACTTTGATTTTACCATCAGAGCAATAGATACAATGTACAAAAGGCAATTAGCAATCATCAAGTACAATTACCAATGGTTAAACAGCATAATTAGCAATTTCCTAGTACAATAACTTATTTATAGAATGCAATTAATGATCATCTAGTACAATCAACAAGTGGTGATTGTACTTCATGGTCTTTAATTTAAGCAAATTGCGGAAAAGACTCCCAGTGTGACTGTGACGGAAACAGTCTATTTTCCTTTGACAGTTTTGGAATCGTGCTTTTTTAGCAGCTGTAAATTCTATACTCCTTGTAAAAAGACCCAGTAACTGTTTTGGAAATTTATAGTCTATTTACATTATCAAGATGAAACCAGATCAAGGTGGATCCAACCAAAAAAGTAGACAAAAATTGCAGATTATTTGATAATTCTGTTTAACCGAGTAAATTCATTCAAACTACAAGTTGGTTATACTTTTACAGACCTTCTGTCATGTTAGAAACATGCATTGTATATGCAATATCGTCTTTACTACATACCTTTAAGTACAATTTGACCCATCACAATTAAGATGTCAGTCTTTTTAAGTTTCACTCATGAATGTATATTTACAGGCAGCTATTTTTGGGCCATTCTTAAGCTGTCACAGAATATGGATTTTTTCTGGAAAAATGCCCATTGCCACACAAGCCTCAAAACACCCCCGTCTTTAAATCTCAAACTATGAAAACTTTCATGATGTGGAACATGAAGTACAAATGTAGTCATCAAAACAAGTGACTACTGAAAATAGCCACCTACTTGCCTATACCTGTTGATTTTTCTTCTTTCCATATCTTGAAAAAATTAAAATCCATCTGGAATTTAAAATCTTAGATATTATCTGTGTAATTAATTTCACTTTAATTAGTACATGAACTGAATCATGTTTCTCTGTCTCCAAATAACGTGATCGTGTATTGTAAATATCACCCCTCGGTATAAATATTACTTCCACATGTGTGTGTGACTGATTAAGTACTTCTCTCATCGGGATAAGGTTTTTACTCGTGTCTTATTGATTTTTGTTTACCATTTTTTCTGTTAGTTAGCTACTAGTGTACCAAGCCAGAATGACCCAGGGTCTCAGAATAACCCCATGTATAGTTTGGGCTAGCCCTAAATAGCCCCTGGAACATCCTTTGGGTTAACCTATTTTGCACCAAGGCGATTATTCTAAGTAGGGCAAAAGTATAACTATGCTCTTTCTTATTATAGCCGGGTATAGATTAACCTAGGGAAGAATAGCTCTGGAGTGTATTTAGGCTTAGGCTGGTTTAAGCCCCAAAGTGTAGCATATAATAATCCAAAACTTACCTGTTAAATCATGTTTGGCATGTCAAAGTGCTTTTTGGTACATGTGTGAGATCCTATTCCTGAATTTGTATATTTTGCAAATCAATACTGACAGTTATTATAAATTATAGACCATGAACTACATTTGGGATATTTTGTTATGTTAAATATGAACAGTTACTACCTTGGTTTCTTTATTCTAGCCAAGTCTATTTTAATATCTGGGTTTATTTTATCAAGTTTAAATGCTGGGGTGTATTAATTTTACCCATTAGGTTAATTTTACATGCCTACCTTACCTACTTTAAACCAGGTTTAATTTGGGCAGGGGGCTACTTTGCCCTGTTACATTGGTGATACAAGAAGAACTGAAACAAAAGAGGCTGCCTTTTAATGCCAATTAAGGAAGCATACAGGGAACATTTTCAGGTAAAACTTAATTTTTAGGTAAAACTTCATCTTGCATCTTTATCTTAACCCAGAAAACATTTGTAAGTCTGAAAATATTTGATAGTAAAGGTTTAATGCCTGTTCCAAAATGATGGACACGAAACCCATTTATATAGGGTTAACAAAACGTTTTGTTTATACCATTTATTAAACTTGTAATGGTAAATGTTCACCAGTTTTAAAACATATAAGCATAGAACATAGCAGTTTCCTGCTGTCATATTTAATAACTTATTGTTGTTTGACATTCAGAGAATATATGGTTCTAATTAATACAAGAAAAAAAAAACACTTAAAGAGAGCAGACATCTGCAAAGGCCTACAGGTCCACTGTGGCTTATGAGTCCAATGATAAAAAAATCCTTTAAACTTCCAGATCACCACCAATCTTTAATCATCTGTTTCTTATGCATTGTCAAGACTTCCTAAAAATTTCTTCAACATCCATGAATAACTTTCTGAGTTTTTTTACAAACAATTAAAACAAATACATAGGCTGCGAATTGTATATATCTTGTTGTCAAAGGTTAATAGAAGTTAAAGCTTTATAATTACCACATGTGTATGACTATTTAGTCAGTTATATTTTGAAGGTAATCTAAAAGTGTTACATATTTTTTCTGAAATAACATGTTCCTAAAATAAATTATCAGAACATCATCAGAACAGACACAGTAGTTGAATTAAATCTAAATTGTGATAATTTGTTAACATCTCATGTATTTTAATATTCATAGAAGCCCTAACTGGGGTCTGGAGCTCTCATTTCAAACTTTTATTCTTTACCCTTCTGCTTTCTTCCTTTAATTCCTAACTAAATTTCATAGAAAAACCAAAAATTTCATCATTTCATCTGGTGAGCATTCAAAATTACACTTTTCATATATAAACTTTAGTTTGACCTTTACTCTTTTAAGTCTGGAGCTAAAGCCACCATAAGCATTGATATAACACTTTAGGTTTTAACTAGGCATTCTCTTAAGGTGGCCTCAAACTTTTCCATAGCTATGCTTATAAATCTATGAATATTAAAATTCTTATCAGTATTCCATTAACATATTATGTAAATATCAAGTTAATGGATAAAGTAAATGTTTATGTTATGTGTGGATTTAGTAAAACTTACAAATGTACATAAAAATTAGAGTATTAGTTGTTATGTTTAATAAAAATGATTGAATTCCCCATGTGGGGCTTTTTCTGACTCGAATCCTGGCTTGAGGCAATGTGTGAGTGTATGACCTTAAGTTATACACAACTCATTACATCAGTCTTTTTTAAAACAGTTTTTCTTGTGAATGACCACCCATGGTGATTGGCTGACATTTGACCTAGGTCCTTATTTCTTCCCGATAAATTTGTATTGTCTTCACTGTTGAAGTCAAAGTCAAAGAGGGCAGTCGCCATTTAATAAATCAAGAAATTTTAGACCCACAGACCCACCCTAGAACCTTATTAACAAGTGTTCTTAGTATATTTTCAGATGTTCATGTTCAAGGGATCACTTGAAGGATGTAAAAATTAGCATCATGGCTCCTCAGGTGTATATCCTGTCTTGAGTAGCTCACTTAGTGATCTCCTTCACAATCTTTCCACGAATAAACGGGCAACACCACGTCTAGTTATAAAGATCAGCAGAAGTGCTGTGTGTGATCAGTTAATTACCAGTTAGTGTTGTAAAAGTGAACCAAATAACAAAATATATACATGAACAGACCTTTAAGGGACAGCACCAGAGAAGCAAGTGTGTACGATTCCTCTATCTATCTACACTTCCCCAGGGGACAGGTACTGGATCCGAGGAGTCATTGGAAGTCAGAGTGGGGGCCTAGTTCTTCCTGTCTCGACTAGTGCCCTGTTATGATGGACACAATAGTTTCTAAATCTTATATGTAATTGCTGGCTTAATTCCATGTGATGTGAGATTCGTTACACTTGCCTTGCCATTTACTACTGGAGAGTCCACCGGTTGGTACAAATCCTCAGATGAGCACTGGTCAGCTGCCCAATATGAATGCTCCAAGACGAAAACATTACTTACTTTATCAGAATTTTTAAGCACCGGGCCAGAGATTTCTGTACTGGCTAGTCTCTAGCAAGGTATGGCTCCCTGACACCTACAAACAGTTACCCTGCGTCCACCTTGGCGTAGGAAAACATATCTGCCAGACTACAAGATGTCACAGCCGAGAACAGGAACATTTTGTCAGAATCTGCACTGAGATGCCACAAACTGATGTATTAACGCTAATTTTATTCAGCTGTGATAGAACTCTATTACTGATATGTAAATGGTTATCTATTGACAGTGTGAATATGCTATATTATATGTACACATAAACTGGAACATTAAAACGGGGCTTGTCCCTAAGCAACATTTCTATGCACATTCACTGCTAACATGCTGTAATTGTATAATTAAATATGATAAACTGCTTTGCGAAATGGAGCAAAAGTTATAACTGTTGAGATATCATGATAACTTACTATTTTAACTAATAACTTAAATTTTTCTACAAATCTATATTGTCTTAGTGTTTTACAAATTATCATCTTGTGCTAGTCAATGTACATCAATGTTGTCGTGATGGTTAGAAGTTTCTGGAACCTTTGGTTCCCATTTTAGTCAAATTTAGGCATCTCTTATTATAATTTTATATTGTGTATTATATATATGTGTTTTAATGTCTTTTACTAATCCGACACTCACTTCTCGTTTAATTCGTCTTATATTGTAGACCTTCAACCTGTTCCCTCTCAAATATCTAAACATGGGTTTGAATTTTACCTCTCATCTCGATACTGCCCCTAAAAAGCGGCTCTCATTTCAAACTTTTATTCTTCACCCTTCTGCTTTCTTACTTTAATTCCTAACTACATTTCATTGAAAAACTAAAAATTTCATCATTCATCTGACAAATGTACAGATGAACCTTTGAACTGTAAACTGTATCTTTAACTCCAATGTTACTGATATAAAGTTACAAGGTTAAGGCCACCTTAAATCTGGTGAGCATTCCAAAATTACACTTTCCATATATAAACTTTAGTTTGACCTTAACTCTTTTAAGTCTGGAGCTAAGGCCATCATAAACATTCATATAACACTTTAGGTTTTAACTAGGCATTCTCTTAAAGTGGCCTCAAACTTTTCCATAGCTATGCTTATAAATCTATGAATATTCAAAATTTTTACCAGTATTCCATTAACATATTATGTAAATACCAAGTTAATGGATACAGTAAATGTTTATGTAATATGTGGATTTAGTAAAACTTACAAATGTACATAAAAATTAGAATATTAGTTGTTGTGTATTATAAAAATGATTAAATTAAAAATAAAAACTATGAACAAATAAGTCACTGAAAGTGTATCTTTTGCACAATTTCCCTTATGCCTAGGTCACATGCCTACAATGGAATGGGCTTGTCTACCTTTCAGTTGTGGTTTCTGTGGTGTCTGCTTTGTATTTGGGTACAACACATTTAATATAATTCAGTGGCATATGCTGTACTCCAATATATATACTAGAATCATGAATAAGGAGAAGAATATATAGATTGGCTTGTTCTTCAATAAATGTTTCCAAGATATGATGTCCCTGTTTTGAGCTATAATGACGAGGCCATCAAGATGATTCCGAAAAATAGGTGCAGAGATACGACCATAAGGTAAGGTATAACCTAAGAATGAACTCCACACCTTTTCCATATGTATCTATTTTAAATAACCATGTTAAAATCTATGATAATGTGTTCTTCCATTGTGATCAATTAAACCAGGCCAAAAAGTCTTTCAGTCTATATATGTGAGCTGCACAGCCATCAGAGACAAGAATAGTGCACTAGAATTTATGAAAGTCTGGCAACAAAAAAGAAATTCTGACTCTGACACATCCCATAGATGGTTTAGAACTCAGGCGGTCACGTATCCAAATACTAACGTAGACCATTGCTGCTTAACTTCAGTGATGAGACATACACTCATCACAAAACTCCACAATTCATGAAAGTCTGGTGGGCAAAAAAATCCAGAAAAAAGGTGATCTCTAGAGGTGCCAGCCTCACTAGAGCTCATGCCTAAAAATGCGAAAAACTTGCCCAGTTTACACAGCATTTCATCCCTCATAATGAATCGCGTCAAAACTTGGCACACACCTCAACTTGGCATAAAAAGGAAGCTAGAATACTGGGACGTAGCATGTTGTCATTGACAACCAAGGTATGTTTTTGAATACCATGTCAAGTAGTTTAAGTGGCGACAGTCATAAAATAATTGGTTTTAGGGATTTCCACATGCAGAATATGCATGATTTCAAGTAGAAATTATATTGTTGCTCCATGAAAAGCAGAGTATAAGATTTCAGTGATTATATCTTTTGTGGTTGAACTCTATACTGCTAGGCGCTATATCTTGGCACAAACCTCTTTTTTGCACAAACTGAAAGATAAAATATTTTATAACATTTGTGTTTTTATCTTCCATATTTGCGAATCTCAGCATATCATGTAAGGTACCTGAGGTGACAAGTAATTGGGGTGCTGATTTCCTGTAGAAATTATATTATCGCCTATTGCACTTACGTTAATGCACAATTTAATCAATAAAAATCCACATTGTTACAGTCAAAAGAAGCTCAAATACGGCTTTTTTTGGTCAGATTGTGCCAAGTAACTGCACAGAGCAGTATTATTCCAGTAGCCTCCACCCTGTTTAACTGTACCATAAGATTGGAAACCTTGCATCAGTGTGAAAACCTAACATCAAGCATGACACTGTGCCAAAACTCGTTTGGGAAATATTTCTCAAGAGTAACACGTGCATTTCTCTTGCAAGTGTTGCAAGGTCTCCCCATTCACTTGCAGGGTTTGCACATACCGTATAATACACTCTTGTGTACCTTGCATCCATATTAACCCACTGCAGGGTCTGTAGCTAGTTGCAATCAGCTCTTTGATGTTCAAGAACTGACACTCTTGTCAGAAAAATATTCCTTGTTTGCATGTGCAAATCTCTGCTATCCCACTACCAGTCTACGTTCATATTTTTCAACAATATTTGCAGCACACTTACGTATATAAACACATACAATGGGACAAAAATTGGCATGCACATTATTCTCTGCATGCACGCAAACACTGTTGTTGGGAGAATACACATTTTTTTGCATGTGTAAATTTGAACTACCAAGCTAAAGCCTCTCTTACATCCCATCGTACGTGCACTTATGTCCTGGTTACAGAGAAAAATCGCCTGATTTGCAAGGGACACTTAAGGTACACTTGCGATTTTATAACAAAATATCAAGGTCGCACAGGCCCTGCAATGAAAACTGACATGCACGTTTCCTGTGCGTGCACGCAGGATGTCTACAAATGCATCCATGCCTCAAGGGTAACTTAAGAGTGACTTAGGCACGTGCATTCTCCTTGCAAGTGTTGTAGGTTCTCCCCAATTACTTATATTGTTTAGATATACTGTAAGATACACTCACGTGTACCTTGCATGTATATAAACCCACTGTACGACCTGTAGCTAGTCGCAATCTGTTCTTTGATCGTCAAGTTGTGACACTCTTGTTGGGAGAATACACATTGTTTGCAAGTGCAAATCTCTACTACCCCACTACCAGGTTACATTCATATTTTTCAACAGTATTTGCAGCACACTTACGTGTCTATACACGTATGACGGGATGTAAGAGAGGCTTAAGCTCATATTTTTCAACAATATTTGTAGCACACTTATGTGTGTATACACGTACGATGGGCTGCAAGAGAAGCTTAAGCTGGAAGTTGTTACCAGTACAAAGTATTTTTTTACAGTTTTATATGCTTAATAACATAGCATGTAGAATTACATTAAATTAAACCCATGACTGCTTTTTATTATGATTTCTCCCTGGGAAATGCTAGCATCACGCATAATACTGTTTTGGAAGAAACAAAAGTAGGTTGTCAAAACTCATTTGGGAAATCTTGCTGAAAGTCACACCAATTGTGGATATTAAGTTTTTGTCATGGTAATCTGTAATAATATTAACTGCAAGGTGTTAAACCATTTTCTCATTACCCTGTTAAAGATATACCAATGTTCTGAAACATGACAGGAAAGTATGAATTTATCCCTAACTATTAGCACACATGTATAAAATATGTGCTGGTTAGGTGGCTAATTTTTAGGCATGCCTTAAACTGAAAGTATTACAACTGATTTAAATTGTAAGCCAGGAATGCTGATATTATCAGAATGATGGTTTTATCGCCAATTAGAAAGTAATCAAATGCTTCGTGGCATTTGGGTGCCACCAGGCTTATTCCTACAGGAGCTACCTTAAAAATTTCTAAATGCATTAAGTACTTAGATTTCTGTTATCTCCACTCTCATTGGTCAAGGCACTTTTGAACCATATATGCTTACAGCAATTTCTTATTTTGTTTATTGAGGTTGGACAGGCAACACTAAATTTTTTTTCTCTGGATGTTTACTATTAACAGTGTATACTATTTATTACACTGTTTCAATGCTTTCCCTTTTATCAACTAGTCAATGTATAATAAGATGAGTCTCTGGTAAATATGTTACTGTAAAAGTATGTACTCTGTTCAGTGATATGTATACTAGTCTTTTTGTGTGTATACAGGTTAGTACAATCTTCAGTTAATAGATATATTTTTGTACATAGTACAGAATTTTAAGTTTTGGAAATCTACAGTTTGATAAATTTATTTGAATATTTTATTAAATTATATTAGTCAACTTTTCAAATAACTCGTTTAAAGAAAAAGTCCAACACGCTGATATTTATAATATTGTTGGCTGGTATTTACAAAAATATAATCGTAAGTCTTCAACTGAGGTGTAATTTTGTAATTTCTGAATGATACACAGGTATCATTGTTATAATTAAGGTAATTTAACTACATGCTCTGGAGTGACTAATTAGCATGCTTTATTCCTGTCCATCTTTATAATTTCCTGTCTATGATTAAGAAATATTAATCAACAGTAGCAGATTAATGATGTGGACAATAATGAGTTTTGGCAATACAAGTACTAATTCTACCCACAACCATGTGTGACTAAAGTTTCAATAAATTATCCATCATGTAGCTTCTGTCAAATTTAAGATAAGAAAAATTATCATTTACAATATTATTTGCAGTTTTTTTTTGCTTATAATACAGTTCTTCCTCCAAATTTTTATTTATATGACTATTCAAAATCATTTCTAAAATCACATGAAAATATTAGCTTGAGTCTTATTTGATACAGTGACTCTATGTGCTCAACTCTAGTTTTCTCATTTTTATATCCCTCCAGACTCTGACCTCTATGGTTGTGAGTTTAAATTATGATACAAATATTGAATAAACAACACCTAACTTGGAGCCAACTTTTTCTAAATTTACACATCTCTCCCTTTAGCTATTGATTTGCCTTAACAGAAGAAATTGAATAACTGAATAGTTTTGAACAGCATTTTTAATTAAATTTAATGGCTTTAGCATCTTGATATTTAAATTCAGCTAAAATAATGTTCAGATTATCTTTGTGTCTGAGATAATTGTGGATAAAATGAAAAGAAGAGAATGACATGAGAGGACAACATAGGCTTTGTTTTGATCATTTAGAAAAATAAAAAATAAATTTCTAGTTTCCTTTTGCTAATTGTATTATCCTTATTTTTACTCCTTTAATTATTATATTTACTCTACCATTTTCAAATAACAAAAATAAATTTAAGAGAAAAAAGTCTGAACAGAAATACAGTACACATAGTTCTGTTCTTAACTCTGCATACACAGCACTGCAACACACATGATGCTTACACACCACATGGCTGGTGAAAAGGGCCAAAGGAGGCAGTTGTCAATTTGAAATTTGTCTCCCATTATGAAAGCTTGTTTATTAAGTAAACAGACTACTTTGGGTAATGTACCAAGTATAGGTTTTAAATAGGCAAGAGTATCACATCCTGCATTTAATTAATCCTGCCAACCTGATCTACCTAAATTTGACATTTTCAAATCGGTTTCTGGGGACGAAGTTCAGAAAAGTAATCATCAAAATCACCATCCAAGTCTTGATTTTTAGGTCCATGGCCTACTTTTTGGTTATAGAGTGCTTAGATATTCTTCTCCACTCAATTACTAAGCTTGTCAAGTGTTCCCTATAGCACGGTATTGTCCCAGCTGGTTTAAAAAAAGCTATTTTCTCTGCATTAATTGAAAAGGCCTCACTACCACCTGATGAACTAAAAAACTACCGACCTGTCTCTGGCTTGGGCTTTAGTTTATCTCTAAACTTGTTGAGTGTGCAGCAGTTTCTCAGTTAAATGATCATGTCATTTCCAATAGACTTGTTAATGTCAGTCAGTTAACCTATAAGCATGGTCTCTGGGTTGAAACTGCATTGCTGTCAATTAAGAATGAAGTTCATCTTGCTCTTGCTAGAGGTGAAGTTACTGCTATTGTTCTCCTGGACCAATAAGAAGCATTAGACACCAATGATCATAGTACACTCATTGAATGTCTGAGTTCCTGGTTTGGTGCTAGTTATGTGGTTCTGCACTGGGTCAAGTCTTACCTCTCTGACCACTTTCAATGCATCAAGATTGGTGCTGTTGTATCCAATACGAAAAGGTTGTTGTATAGTGTGGTCCTGGGGCCAGTCCTATTTTTATTACATAGTACTCCCCTCAGAAAAGTTATTTAAAATCACCCTGGCAAAAGTTTTCACTATTATGCAGATGACACACAGTTATATGTTCATCTTACACTCAAGAATGTCACTGAAGCCTTTGACAGGCAAAAATACTGCGTAAACAATGTCAAACGTGGCTTTCTACAAATAACCTTACGCTTAATTCTGACAGAATTTAATATGTTTGGCTCATGGTTTGTGCATGCAATTTTCCCAGTTAAGATACTTGATAATCTCGTTTCACCTGCTAAGATGGTTAGTAACCCTGGTGTCTGCTTTGATTTGGATTTTTCCTTCTCTTACCATGTCAGGAATACCTGTAAGGCTTGTTTTGTTCATATCAGGGATCTTAAGTGACTTGGAGGATATCTCATGCATGATCTTGGAAGTTGTCTTGAATACCGTAATTACTTGCTAAGAAGTCTCTCTGATCTTGTTCTTGTCTTCTGTTCTAGGCTTCTGTTTGTCCGAAACAGTCTTGCTAGAATTGTTGCTAATACCACCAAGTACTCAGATATCACTCCTGTAAGAAAAAGTCTACATTGGTTGCTTATCAAGCATCGTTCTGTATTCAATATGGCCCCATTGGTGTACAAGTTTCCACAGAGTGGTTATCCAAAATACTTTTAACCTTTCCTTAAACCCAGACACAGTGTGTACAGAACTCGTACAAGTCAATCTGATGGCAAGCTGCTAGAGGTCGCACACTTTGCATCAATATATAAGTCTAAAAAGCATTTTTTTACCTCAGTTTTCATATGATACTTCCAGGATTTGGAATGATCTGCTAATGTTTCTCAGCCAAATATCTCTCTTCATTCAGAAAGAAAAGTGGAAAACCTGTCTCAAAAACAAAAGCTTACCCATGCTAGTCTTCTAGTCGTGTCTCAGCCTTTATCTGTGGGTACCGACCTGTGCAATGTTTTGATTTAATGATTGTGATCTCGGTTTTTTGTATGTGTCTTAGAGCTTTGTCAATTGATGGAGATTTAGCCCTGTAATAGTACTATTAGATATAGAAATTGAACTCAGAAATGTAAAAAGCATTGCAGTCATTCTTTAAGTTAAGAACTTTGTATTGTACTCTCATAATTTGATCTATATTTGCGCTACTTTTATGTACATGACTCAACAACTATCCTTCGAGTGGAGGTCATATCTTCACACAAGGTGATGTCCACCTGGTTCAGTCCTCCTCAAAGATGATTTGAGTCCACATTGGAACTCTAGAATTTTTGTGGGATTTTCACCTGTTTCCATATATGTTTAACTTTTATTCCACCTTAATCACATATGATTGGTAGTTAAAGCAATTTAACAGTAAGCAGTGGTCAATGTTACAATCAAACTGCTTATATTTTATATTTATTTATATTTTGAAGAAGCTCTGCCTCGATTATCATAAATATTTTTTAAGAAATAGAGAATAAAATTCCTTTGAAAGATTGTGTCTACAGAGGCACAATGTGAAAGTTCAACTTCAAATTCCAACAACTGCAACAATTATAATTCAGCTTCATTTGTACTGCCTTTTATTCTATTAAAAGGCTTTTGAATTTATCATACAATTCATTATTATCCCCCTTAAGTGCCGGTGTATTGATACTTTTTGTATGAAGTCAGTTTTGTCTTTTGCAATTCTCAGGAATTCAGAAAAAAGCAATATTTTGTGTTCTTTTGATCTGGCAACACATTCCTCGGCGAGGGTTTGTGCTCGCCCATGCACTACTAGTTTAAGCATGGATTTGTTGTGCTATTTCTATATGTTACAAAGATAATTACTTGTCCTCCATACATTGTAGGTTTCTATCAGTAACAGGAAAAAAACTAGTATGAAATTTAATAACTTCCTTGATTAATGTGTTATTTGCTTTAATTAACAGTGCAAGTTCAATTTTATGTGCTTTTTCAAGACATTCACAACAACTCAAATTTCCGTCACGACTTTGCAAGTAATATTAGAACTCTTGTTGGCTGAAAACATGGATTCTTATCATAGTAATAAAACACGTGGTTTAAATTGTAGAAGTAATTTTACTCTGTATAAGCTTCAAATTACCAAATTAACTCTGCATTTTGTTACACTATTATAAAATTTACAATTTTCTTAATTCTCCATTTTTTGAAAAAGTTCATGCAAAAAATTCACTGTTTGACACTGATTTCTTCGACATAAAGATTCTGCAGTTCTTACCTTCAGTGAACAAATCAGAAAAATTACTTCAGCCAAAGCTTGGCACTTGCTGCTCCAACTTTGTGGAATGAGATCCTTGATGACATTCAAACTGCTGTTTCTCAGTCATCTTTCAGGTGTAAATTAAAGTCATATCACTCCAGTAAAGCCTACCCTCCATATCTCTCGTGACTCCTGCCATGAGACTGCTATGTCTCTGTATATTGAAGTTTGCCTTCTCTCTTTGTTATATAATGGAAATTAAGTGCTATAAAAGTGCTCATTACATTGCATCAACAATCGTTCAAAATAGGGCCAAATATGCAGCATATTGTCATGAATACTTTTATTGTTAAGTTAAACCTCAACATTGTTGTTCACTATGTCAATTTAAATATATATAGAGTAAGAAATCTAAAATTCACCAGGAATCTAAAATTCGCCACCTCTAAAACCTTAGTAAATTTTATGAAGAAAATGATGTTTTTGTCTAAAAATTGGTATTTTTCAGTTCAAAAAGTCTTAATTTACCATACAGTCAACAAATCTCACCACAATTCATTTATTTTATTAGTATTTTCACATGTGGCGAATTTTAGATTTGATTGTCCAAGAAGGGATAGTCCCATAATGCCCCAGTATTCATACATTAGGCAGTATTTATAGTGGCTTTACCTGGCAGAAATATAGAGGCAGAACACTGTACTGGCTGTAAAACCAGAAACCCTATAGCTACAGTTTTGCTACAGAAGACAATTGCAATCTGTGTGAACTATAGCCCCGGCTTGACACACAATAGATACAGTACAGATACAGAAAAGGGTTAAGTAGCATTATAGAAAACATACAACTTAACTGGAGACATAGAATAAGAATACAATCGAATTGGCAGGAAAAGCCTCAGATCTGCTATAGAATGATAACATATCCTTGCATTTACAGGCAGTGACGGGTGGTGAACTTCATATGAACTGTCATTAAGATAGATGGAAATTTCAAACATTTCAAAGTCTCCCTGTGAGTGGCTAGACAAAGGCATGGATAACACAGTATGCAAGCTTACCTGACTGAAGTCTGGCGGTACAGAGGTGAATAGGTGTTACATAAAATGGTTATAAATATAAATAAATATACATAATTTTAGAAATATGCAGGAAGAAGTGGCCTTTGTTTATGCAAAATCCATAATAGTCCCAGTTAGGGGCGTAGATAATACAATATAAAGTTACCAGAGGTACAGAGTCCAGAAAGTCATAGACTGTAAGGTGTAAGTGCAATTATATCTGTCATCAACTTCTTTAAAGAAGCTGCCACCTCTATATAGACAGATACTAAACTAAATACATTCTCAATGTGATGGAATGCCAAAATGGACTCTCTCAATAATAATAATAATAATAATAATAATACATGTTAATGTTGGATATTAAAGTTTATTACAAATGGTCTATCTTCATTTATATGAACTACCTTAATGTCCACACAGCCGGTGTAATCTGTCCATTCCAGTTGACTTCCTGGGTCTCTGTACCATGTACCATTTTCAGTGCATTGCTTTCTGGCTACAACTACAGCAAAATAAATAGATCCATGGTGAACTTACAGCAAGAAAGTTTTAGTTCCAGGATGAAAATCCAATCAAATTTTAATATTTTGTTTTCCACTGAGTCTTTACCTGCAAGAATCAATTTATGCCTTACGAACTGGATGGTGTGCCTTAGAATCCGTTGATATGGGGATTAAGCACTTGGACAACTGATTGATTGAAGAATCAACAAAACCTACTGGTGATTGAGGTGTTGCATATCATCTGTACGAGAGTGATACATTGCAGTGATCGGTGGGGTAGCATTTAGGTGCTAATCTTGTTATTCCTTCACACCTTGTGAAAATCACTACCTTGTCAATTCGTCATTTGTGTTGAAATACTCATTTTTCATAAATGTCCCTATAACAGAAAATGTAGTTTTAGAAACATTATTATTTTAACTAAATAACTAAAACCCTCATGGGTTCATCTGTCTTGACACATCTGTATAACCTACATTGTTTGACCTTCATGTGACCTCGGTAAAAAACTATTGGTATATACTTAAATGAGTTGTTGTCGCAGCACTGCTGCATTTATGGAATCTTGGTATGGTTGTTTGTTTAAATCTCTACCTGATTCACATTCATTTAATCTTACATTTGATCTGACTTGATGACCTTTGTGTACTCGACCTTTCAACTTCTGCCATGACCCAACTCTGTGCGACTTCATTTTACTTCACTGTTTGGAATTTAATGTTTAAAAACAAACCCTAAACTTATGGGTCTGGGTTTTAAGTCTTGGGGTGAGGGAATGATGAGCTCTATTAACCTCTATGAACACTTACATTCAAGACAATGTTACTTGGTTGATTTGTAAATTAATTGTGTGACATTTGCTGTGCACATTGGGATGCTTGCTCTGTCGCCATAATTGACAAGATGATTTTAGTGATGAAAAATGCCCTTTAAGCCCTTAAATTTTAGGGGTGAAAAGTACTGAAAATATATGTTTTCATTAGTCAGTTTGTTTGGTAAATATGTTTACCGAATTTTGGTAGACAATAGGAAAACGTCCCAACATTTAGCATGGGTATTTTGGTATTCATCTTCATAGTGATATATTTTACCCTGTGTGTTGAATTAGGGAGGATCAACTTCTATTATCCACCATAGTGTATGAATAATAACTAAAAGAAAGTCAATATTTTAAAAAAAAGAATGCAAAAACGTCCATGATTATACAACCAACCAGATATATATCACAGTATATTTTTCACATTAGAGGAATTAGTTACTTTTTCAAAAATGTATATAGCTTTATACTGTCACAAGATTTTCATGTTTTGATATTTACTTCAGCTGGGTTCAGTAAATGAGTAAAGTCTTAGCGAAACGTGACTGACCTTTGTCACAAATCTAATTTTTTAGATTTTTTTTTCTAACCTGCGATTTTATTAAAGTTGACACTCACCGAAGAAACCATAGTCCAAATGAAAAGGAAGCTGAGAACTTAAATGCATCATGGGGGATTTTCAAATAACTACAGGATAATTTATTATATCACTCTCTTAACATTTTTATATATAAGTATAGCTTTAACCAAAGCCCAGTCTCAGACCTTAAGTGATTACCAAGTTAGAAAGACTAATATTACACTTGCAGAACAACAAAAAAGCTTTTTGAATGATTTTAGCTTTTCTTGTTCTAATTATAAATAAAATTTGACTTTATTAAAAAAATAATAATCTACAACATGACTAAGTTTCATCTGTTTAACGTGTTTAAATACCAAAATTAACTTGTTTCTCATGTACTTCTGATTTAGTTTTCATTGAAGCAGATATTCTGTAGAACATGTATGATATCAGACCGACTGTTGTGTATTTTTCGCCACACACATATTTTATTTCCATTCTATGGACAGGCTTTATATCTCACAAGGGAAACATTCCGACTGTGCCCTTGAATAATTAAAGAGAACACTAACAAGTACCACTCTGAAATGTTTATCTAAGCTTTTCCATCTGTCCAGAGGGAAATTCCAGATTTTATAAAAATCATTGTATTCAGACCTTGGTGTAAATTTTCATTCAAGCTACTTCTAATCAACAAATGCAATTTTTGTAGCTTTCTCAGATGACTTTTTCTAACTATATATCAGAACTTGATCTACAAATGGCAATGATTGATAAACAATTGGATATTTTGATCCAGGAGCATAAATAATGACTTCTTGAGAATAGGTGATATTTTCATCTTTCTGTCAATATTTACCAATTTTATTGAATTAAGATTAGTACAAGCTTCCATGTGAATTATATTTACAAATTTCATTGAATTAAGATTAGTACAAGATTCAATGTGAATTATATGCGATCAGTGATCTGTATTTGATCTGTACATGTTTTATGCTTGTTTCTTATTAAAATTGATGAGAAGTGTTTTTTTGTATGCTTGAATGTAAAGAGCCCATATTAGGACATGCAGATTATATTTGCTACGTCTTATGCATGAGAAGATCTTTTGTGCACAACTTAACTAATTTGGTCCACATGAAGTGATCTTGTGTACATAACTTAATTATCTTATGAGCACAAAATCATCTTATGTCCAGAAGTAATCTGGTCCACATGAAGTGATCTTGTGTACATAACTTAATTATTTTATGAGGACAAAATCATCTTATGTCCAGAAGATCTACATATGATCACAAGATCATATTGTGCATATGTGATCTTTTCGTGCTCATAAAATATCTTAATAATTCTCACACAAAATATATAAACATTTAAAAACATTTTTAAAAATCCATCATATGCTGACGAAGCAGTACATATTGCGTTGAACGCACCCTACCTAAGTACAAATCCAACTGACTTATTTGTACTTAATATAACAAGTGGATACTACGAAAACACGGAAAGTATTGCCCTATAAACTAGCCTCAACAAGTTTAATATTTTGTATTTGTGTGTAGGATTAATGGCATAAATAGAACAGAGTTATCTGGGGAATACTGCCTGCATTGTGTTTTTTTTCGGCTTTAGCGCAAACTCCCCAATATGACCATGTGTTCAAAAATAGATGTATGTCATTACACTCTGCCAACTTAAACCCACACACCTCATTTACTTAATTGAAAACTGTCCCTGTTGAGACAAGAAAAAAAGAGAACAAACTAAAGGAAGTTATAACTTGCTGGACTATATTCACAGTTCTTCTAAACTCCGCTGGTGTTTATAATTTAATTACCAATAGCTCAAATTATTGTCTAAACTTGATAAAAACAGCAACAGGAAATGGGGTGAATTTATGTTCCACAGAGAATCATTCTTTGATGTTAAAATTCATATAATTTTTTTCTTCAAACGTCTGGAATAGTTAGATCAGATAATACGAATTGGAGATGTCTTTGAAAATTAAATAAACAAATAATGGCACTGGAAGCTTTAAACCAAATTTTATATTTTTGTTCAGCTACACTTAAAAGAGATATCCTGTGTTAAGTAACACCTTATGGAATGATTGCCATTGAGGCCATTGATGATTAACATATAGGTATACAGAACCTGGTACACAATCCATGTAAAAATACAATTCAACTTCAAAAATTGGAGACCTCAATTTATTTTGAAAGAATTTGATAACATTTTAACAAAAGTCACTTAACAATTAGACCATAGAAATAGTATAAAAATTACTACTGTAAATAACACAGAGTCACTTCTAAAGAAGTGATTGGGCCATTACCATCAAAATGGCAAATATTACAATAATGATGTTTGATAGAAACAATGAGACAGTTACAGAAATAATATCCTTTCAGTTGTGTAATTTGTTGGGGTTATTTGGGTAATGTCTGTGAATGGGATGAGAAAAATACAGCCAGTAGAATCCTAAAATAAAAATATTTCAAGATCATCAGATGATGTAAAGATGAATTGGTGCTTATGGCTTTTTCAGTTGTGAACATCAGATATGGTGATTGTTTCATTAGCTGATTTCTTACCGATTGATGCTGTAAGCACCAGATGATGGACTGATAATGAGTTCATTTGGTTATCATGATAAAATAAGAGCTGATCACTATATCATTTATTTCTTGTGATTTATTTTGTAGTGATCATCAGATGAATTGTTGATGATAGCTTTTTCCAATGTTGTAGCCAGATCACATAATTATCACATCCTCTGGTACACACCTCACCATCTGGAGAGTGCTAAGAATGTGGTGACTACCATATGATGATCTGGTGAAAACCACATGATCTGGTCATTATAACATAAAAAATCTTGAGCATGGCATAATAACTTAAGCTCACGGGATGTTGCTGTGACAATGGTTTCTGGTGATCCCCACATGATAAAAAAAGCACTAGAAGAGTGCCTTCCTCCACTGAGGCCAAAAACCTCCAATGGGTGCAATTATTTTGCAAATCAAATAAAAAATAAAACAACAGACAGTCGGGCTTTGCCAATCACATAACCTCTCTCAGGAAGGTAATAAAAGTCTAAAAACATGCAGTGACACCAATTAAATCAAATACAGTTATAGTTATACCTTTATAGGCTTTATTAAAATACTCTTTGATAATTTGTGATATCTGTTTTGATAAATTTTCTAATTCTTCCAACATTCCTGAGATGAAAGTTACTACATGTAAACATACATATACAAGACATCTATGCATTCAAGCTCATTGCTTCACCAAGAATGATTTCTATATTTCTTGCCCTAGATACATGCATCCCAAACTACTGTATTATTCAGAAGAGGACGTTTAAGGTAAGATAAAATAACTTCTGCTTTGTTTTCATTGATTTAAAATTTTCTCAACAGTCATCCAGTGCAAAATTTCTCAAACACAGTTTTTATGTTATTTCCAGGGTATCTAGTGGAAATTTTTCACTCAGTAAATCAATCAAAGAATTGGGGAATAAAAAGCTGATGTGATATGGAGAAGATGTCTCTATTCCTAAAAACAGGTCATATCCAAAATAACACTGACGTGGGGGACGTGACAAGGTAGGAAAATAATAGTCTTGTCTGAAGAACTAGGGTCTTGAGGTGATCTCTGAAACCAGACACTGCATACCGTGACCTGATAATATGGTGGAAGGTCATTGCATGTAACCACTGCTGAAAACAAAATGAGACGTTCTATTAATTTTCAGTCACAACCCAAAAGACTAGTGTCCCCAGTAAGGCTATTGGACTTAATCAGTGAAGCTAGTTATAGAGGCTACCTGATGATGATGCCTTAGAATACTATGAGATAGTGTATAAAGAGGATATCACTGTTCAATATCTGAGTCATTGATTTTTTTAAAAAATCATGACTGATGCCCAGTAGTTTACAGTACAGTACCTAATCAACCAGTATATTCTGGGTTTCTCTGCCCTAAAACCAAACATTGTGATACAACTTGTACAAATGTGTTGAAAACATTAAAAGCAAATAAAAGAACATCACCAAAACAGTCAGTGCTAAGAATGTACAAAACCCAGACCATGGCTGGTGCTGAAGAAATAAACAAATAAAAATTCTGGAGTTTTAATCATATTTTCACCTATGGCTAGTAAGACATCTGGATTTTCATCCAGATACAGATGAGGATTGTCAATCCACAGTATGAATTATGTGTAAAATAAGTGATGTAGTGGTGAACATACTGCCACCTCTGAGGTCAGCGTTTCGAACCCCGGACATATACAAAAACATTTCATGAATGAAGTATTGTATTGTTAATTTTCATGAGTGATATTTTCGGGAGTGATTTTTTTAATGTAAGTCAAATGAGGGATGATTTTCTTTCACCATTTTGTTTGATTTATGAAAAAAATAAAATAAATCTATATTTAAAGAAAAAATGCAACAAAGGCTGGTTCACATACAGGGCCACCAGTAAATATAAAAACATCAATTTTTAGTTTGGCATCAGATGTTTCTGTATGGAATTTAAAAAAAAAACTTTGTAGAGATTTCATGTTATGGATGCATATAAGCATCTCTAGATTACATAATTTCAGGATTGCTAATGAAAAATCGGCAATTGCTGACCAATTTGTGATGCTAACTATCCATATTAAGTGACAGCTGGGTATACCAAACAAAATTTAAAAACTCCACTACATACTGGAATGGCAGTCTGCTTTGTGGCGAAAACACCCTACCTAAGTATCAAGATTCATGTCCACTTGTGAAACCCAATGTGTATCACCAAACATGAAAGGCATCAAGCTAAAAGTTTAGTGTGTTAACTCGATACAAATTTATCACTGCATTATGATAAACTACTGATTTTAAGTTCGCTAGTTTTAGATAT
This sequence comes from Sabellastarte sp. h YS-2021, assembly GCA_964017235.1. NCBI lineage: Eukaryota > Metazoa > Annelida > Polychaeta > Sabellida > Sabellidae > Sabellastarte > Sabellastarte sp. h YS-2021. Next base: position 18,574,390 of record OZ024929.1, on the reverse strand, counting down.
GTTCTATGTGGGCATTTCAAGTCTTTTAGTTGCTTTAACAGTATAGTTACAATTGTGTGTGTTATTTATGTCAAATACCTATCCAGTTTGCATGTATTTATCTCCTCACATTCACACTTCAACTATGTCTCAAGTTACGTTGGGCCTTGACTGAAATATTTTGCACTTATACGTAGCCTGTGAGGCCAATACGGAATTTGTATAAACCAGATGCTAGTTTGTTACATTTCAGTTTTGAGAGCTGATACTTTTTGTGAAGTTTTGAACTTGCATGGTAGGTTGCTGTTTGGCCCCTATGCCCCTTTCGCTACCCCATGATTGCTCATTTATTTTTTTCACTTTCTTTGAAACAAGTTCTTTATGATGTCCATTTCTGTCCTGTTTGCAATTAGCCTATGTCTTTAACGTCCTTACATCATGGAAAGGGTATCAACTTACATTTTTACACTTGTCACAATATTTTCTCTCAATTCTTGGCAAGTAACTCTTTCGAACCAGTACAATTGCGGGATTTTATTTTTTAACAGATTAAGAATATTCAAATAAATATCCCCACAAATGAAGTTTTCTTAATGACTCCGGAAAAGATTATTTTGTTTGGTTAACAAATTTAGCTCATGCTTAAATTTGACACAAACAGGAAGATCACTGATACAAAAATACTACTAACTACTACTAATAGTATTTTCATGGTGCTTAATCTCCATCTAAAGACACACTCTAGGTGCATAATACAGAAAAGCAAAAATCAATAATCTTAAACAGAGACATAGCAGGGGTCAGTGCCACGGAGAAAGATTAGGAAAAAGCAGAAATTAGGGTGTGTATGCTTTTTACAAAGAGATAGGTTTTGAGCTTCTTTCTGAATGAGTGGAGAGAAGTTCCTGAATGTACATCCCCTGGCAAATCATTCTAAATCTTTGGAGCATCATAAGTAAAGCTGAGGCCACAATGCTTAGTGGACATGTACATACCGAAGTGGCAAAGTGTGGGACCTCAGGCGGCACACCATCAGCTTGGCTTTTACATGTATTATTCATATTATGTCTAGGTTTAAGAAAAAGTTCAAAATATTTTGGATGACCACTTTGTAGGAACTTGTACACCAGTAAGACAGTCTTAAATACATAACAATATTCACTGGGCAACCAATGGAGTCTTTCTAACAGGAATGGTGTGTGAGTACTTGGTGATGTCGGTAACAATTCTATCAAGACTATTTTGAATACATTACAGCCTACAAAGATAAAGAGCAGAGAGACTCCTAAACAAAGAATTACAAATCGACTACCAACCAAAGCATACACAGCCATGACATCAGCGTAATATGGATGTCTATGGGGCCCTATGACTAGTTAATAACTGGCTACAGTCAGTGCACAAGTTTGAGAGTGTAAGCTAGTTGTTTAATGTAATTGGCTCTAACTGAATGTTATTAGTGAGATTTCTGTAGGCTGGTAGTACTGGCTACTTAGGTTGAAGTCGGTTAGAGTCACTTTCCTACCTTGAGTATATGTAGCAAAAGATTTTATGGTCAGCTAGACAGTTGCCTTGTCCTGTCAGTCATGCCCAACTTAGTTAAAGTTATTTAGTTGTTTAACATCCACATCAACCACTCAGGGTCACACTGGGACTATCACATTTACACTAGAGAGAGACAGAGGCTTGGAGATGACTAATTATCAATGTCTCCAAAGTTCCTTTAGGTGTCACTGGGGAAAGGGCCCAATAACACGGGACCTCCATAATAGTGATCATCTGAGTCACTATGTATCTCCCTGACCCAGGCTTGAACCCTAATTAATAGTGTGCCAGGCAAATGTGTTACCCACTTGACCACTAAGGGAGATCATGCCCAACACTCAATTTTGTTGTTTTTTGTTTTAAAAAAAATTCACAAGTCATAATTACGACTTAGGATCTCGTAATTACAACTTGTGTAAGTCGTAATTATGAGATAGCAAGTTGTAATTACGAGATAGTAAGTCATAATTACGACTTAGGAGCTCTTGTTTTTGGTTTTAAAAAAAATTCATAAGTCGTAATTACGACTTAGGATCTCGTAATTACGACTTGTGTAAGTCGTAATTACGAGATAGTAAGTCGTAATTACGACTTAGGAGTTCTTGTTTTTGGTTTTAAAAAAAATTCATAAGTCATAATTACGACTTAGTATCTCGTAATTACGACTTACACAAGTCGTAATTACGAGATAATATTGTTGTTTTTTGTTTTAAAATAAATTCATAAGTCGTAATTACGACTTAATTTTTTTTTTCAACATGACCCTTATAGGCTTCCGTACCAATGTGTCTGACCGCCTCAACAGGAGAGAGGAAATTAACTGGGAATTGTTTGTTGAGTTTTTAATGTTGCATCTTTGAACCAAAAATGATGAATTCAACCACTTTTTGACATGGGCATGGCATGGGTCACATTCTTATGTGCAAGATGAACATATAACTGCATATTGCCTACATGGATGATTTCTAATAACTTTGCTGAGGGAAGTAGTATAAGATAAAGAGTCCTGTGGCACCCCAAACAAAAGCTTCTTAGCATCAGATAGAATATCATTAATCTTGACACACTGAGAATGATGAGAGAGGTAAGACTTGAACCAGTCCAAAACTACACTACTAACACCAAACCAAGAACAATCTAGGAGAATGCCGTGGTCAATGATATCAAGGTTGCCGATTGGTCAAGTAATACAATGGTGGTGGCCTCACCTCCAGCCAGAGGATGATGGACTTCATTCTTAATTGACAACAGTGCAGTTTTGGTCGAACTTATAAGCCGAATGTTTGACATTCTCAAGTCCATTAGAACTGACGTAGTCATTTAATTGGAAGGTGACCACTCACTTTACAAGTTTCGAGATAAATCACAAACCTGATACAGGTCAGTAGTGCTTGAAATCATCAGGTGGTACTGAAGCTTTTTTGATCAGTTAAGTGACAACAGCTTTTGAAACCAGCGGCAACAAAACCTTCTGAGAGGGGACAACTAACATATTTAGTGATTGAGGGCAGAAGAATGGCTAAACACTCCTTGGATCCAACTAACAAGATTTTTGTTGGTTATTTCATAATTGCCTTATGAATTTCTTCGTCAGAAACTGTTTTAAAAAGTCAAATTTGGGAAGGTCTGAAGGAGCAAGAATTGTAAAAGAGTCAGTGCTTGAAAATGAGTTCCTAATCATGATAATTTTGTCTGAAAAAAAGTCATACAGTGGCTAGCAAGACCTTTCTGAGACTCATGAGAAGGGAGTACTGTTTCGGGAACAGAATGCAATGCAGGATGTAAGACCTGCTACTGTTTCTTTGAATCCTGACCACTTTGACTGAAAAATTTATATAATAGTTGGATTTACCCTTGTCTACTAATGAATTACAATAGGCAATCTGCTTGTGGACTCTAGCTAGATTTTGTAGTGACTTATCCTTGCGCCATATATGTTTAAACTGACTCCTGACAGCCTTTTCCAGCAGGCAGGAATCTGAGAGCCATTTAGCAGGTCCTTTTAGGAAAGTGCAAGACTCCTGAGGAGTGTGTCTATCAACCAAATCATTGGTGTCACTTCTAGAGGGCACTAGCAGTATCACCAGGGCATTTAACGAATGAACAATTAGCAAGATTACTCCTGGAATTGTCAATTTTTATCTTGTGATACCTCCAAAAGGTAACATTTTTAGACCAGGTTAGAGAAGGGTCGATAAAATTAGGCTGACTTAACACCAGGGTATAGTCTGAAATGAACTCACTGACCTGAACATTTTCAACAAAACTGGGATCAGAAAGAGTGAGGATGAGAGCGAGAATGGGTCTATATGGTTGGTGTATCAACATGTTGATTGATATTATATGACTCAAGACAATTGAGAAACTATTCACTATCCTTAGAAGTTGTGTCAACATATATGTTAGAATCCCCACAGATAAAAAAAATTGAACTTATGGAGGACAGATACTCGAAGAGATTAAAAAAATTGTCATGTAATGCATGAAACAGGCTGCAAGTAAACACAAGGCATCACAAAAGGACTAGCTGATGAACCTATGGCAATCGCAATATTGTAAAAGGGTGTACTGGAAGAACTGTCATCTTTTTTGAACTGGATATTATGATTTATACAAAAAGCCAACACCACCAACCAAGCCCATGGGCACGAGGCCTGTCACACAGTTTATACTCAAGTGGAGTTTTTGGGTGAAGCAACCTGTCAGTGTCAACCATATGTGTGTCACAGTAATTACAAGTAGGTCCAAAGACCAATTGGACACAATGTCGGAAATACTGGGACCCTTATTTCTGACAGATTGATAGTTGACAACACCAAAAGAGACAGGAGCCAGATTTAAGGACATATCATCACACAATAACAGTAAAACAGAGAGGCCCCTGAACTTGACAGTAGTGGGAATATTTTTCAAATGTGGGAACAATTTGCCTGCCTGAAAGAAAGAGGAAGTAGTAGGCTAGAACCATGAGCAGTCTTAGAGACATAGAGCTCCATACCTTTGCATGATATGTTTATGGAGAAATGACACAAACATTTCAAGCTATGAAACCATGAAAATTAACAATATAATACTTGTACCTGTATAATATTTTTATCTTCATGCATGATATATTTTCTGTCTAACATTATGTCATTCGAGAAGTTTTCCTATTATTCAGGAAGAGGTAAAGGGGAACTCCTTTCTCATTGTGCACCGCCCACTTGTTAGGTCAGTTTATGAAATTATAAGGACAAAGCTGGTGAAGCAAAATAAATACATGAATTGTTAAGATTGTACTTAACAGTTTGAACGGTCTATTAGATAAATACATGAAATCAGGGCCGGTTTCACATAGGGTCTTAAACTTAGTCAAGTTTTGGCTAAGTCAGGGAGTTAAATCTAAGACTTTGTTTTTAGCTAGGTCTGAGACTTAAATGGATTTCACAAAGGGTCACTAAGCTAAGTCCAAGCTTATCAACTGACCACAGTGGTGTTTTGTGTCATGTGACCTTTTATATCTATTCAAAATATACTATTGGTGACATATATCATTCGTTTGATGTATTTTATCTAGGAATAATTGCTAGTTTGAAATGAAAAACCTTGTTGCCACATATAAACTTCCTAAAGACTACTTTAGTGAGGTGTTCTGTATAATTATAGTTAATTTCCAGCCATTTCAAATTTTGAAGTAGAGAAAAGTTTATGGTGGCCATATGTAAGTCCTCTTTACAGAATGTAGCCCACTACCTACCAGTCCACTGACTTAGCAATTTCATGGACATAGCTGTTTTGTGAAATGCGCGCAGTCTAAGACCACTAACTTACTATTCTGTTGATAAAATTTAAGACAAAAATCTGAAACTTAAGTCTAAGTCTGGGCTTAAAGTCTCTTTGTGAAATCGGTCCCAGATAATTTGTGTCTGAGTTGAATTTACAGTCTTCCTGTGTGTCATGGAATATTCCAAGTTAACCTGTGTGTCCAAAGAAAACATCTCATAAAGGGTTCACAATTTTCCAGTCTGGCATCTCTCATGTTATTCTGACAAAGTCTGGCAGACAAACTTAATCAAACTTAATCTATACACAATACTATTCTGGTAAATATTCACTTGGATATATACTGCGACAACTCTGTTAGTTGTTTCTTTTTGACAAATGTAAATATATGTTTTGGCTGTTTCTTTTTGACAAAAGTAAATATATGTTTTGGCTGGAAGTGCCAAACTGCTGGGGTAAAGCATCTCAACCATGCTTGTGAAAAATGGCAGAGCTGTAACAAAAGGGAAAATTGTGGTGAAAAACTCTGCAAAAAGAAATAACTGTCCTTATTATGTAAGTTTTAACAATATTTTGCAAACATAAACACACAGATAATTGTAGTCTCTTTTAATATATGAGGACATATGAGGACCAAGTCAGTTTATTCAACATTTCGCCATGGACTTGAATGTTAAGCACTCAACTCTAGTGGCCCTCGTTACCTGACAAAGCTCTTTGCTGTTGAGAGGCTGTTTCCCACCCACCCCTCCCTTCTGCCACAGTAGCTAATGCTTTTAACTTCCTTATGTCAGGCAAATCATGTCAAGCTACTCTTTAAACTGGTAACAAGTTTTATGTGTATTTTAAGCTGTGATGAGAAAACACAGTTAAAAAAATAAATCCTTAAAAGCATAGAAAAGAAACACAAGAGAAAAAGTCCTCAGCAATTAAGGGAGACATGCTGTGTATGCAGATAAAAATCTAAAGAAACCAGAAGAAGTCTGATGTCATTGCTTGTTCATTTGAAATAGTTTTTCTGTTGTTCCCATTGTGATACCAAACACCCAATTTTGCAAAAGGGTTTACAGCCAACCTCCACCTAAAAAGGAAACATGGAAACATAAAACAAGAAAGGCTTGTGAGTGTAATTACAAGAAAATCCTTTAAAAAAGAAAATCCTTTAAAAAATTCCTGGATTGAAATGGTGATCTGTATGACCACCAAAAATTTAATCATCTGTTCCTCGTGCCATTTCCTGGTATTTTAATTAAAATCAGTCCTTAACTTTTTGAGTTATTTTGCTAAACAACAAACACCATTGACATTTTCCCTCTTTTTGGAAGTTAAAGGGATTTAACATCAGTCCATCATGATAGAACCTGCCTAAATAACAGAAAATCATATTAAATACATTTTCCCGTACCCCGACAATTATACAATACAAACAGTTGCATGGCAATTTTTTGAAATGGTCAAACTTTCATCACATCAGTAGGTATCATCAGTTTATACCATAGAGCTGAAGTTAAAATAGCTCTCTTATATACTGACCCTTACTAGAGATCTCACCTGGAGCAAGCTGCCTTTTGGTTTCCTCAATCAGACCCAACAAATAGATGCACAGCTTTGCGGAAGCTGCTCTTATTGGATAAAACAAGTTCCCTCAGGTCATCAGAACACTAGATACTGTCTCCACGTTTAGACAGACGTTTAAAACTTGTCTAATCAAATTAACCTTACCCCCATTAGTTTCTCTTCTATCAGAGACAAACTTGGAGATGGACTCATTCTGGCAACCGGATAATGTATTCTGGACATAAGAACCTTGGCTATTCTTTCACCATTGTGTATAGTCAGTGTAAGGGAGGTATAATACCTAAATTGAATTGGTGGAGTCTGGTCCTTAAGTAACTTCAGAAAAGCAAACAGATTTCTGAAAGTTTTTTGCAGGCTATTTTAGCTCACTTTTGTTGTTTACATTGTAACACAAAAATGCAGAATATGCAGCTTCTTGAGGCATTCAATGTATAGCTAGGCACATTAGCATTGGGGTGCTTTTTAACCAATACAATGTTTTGAAGCCATTGGAAAAATATTCACCTTTTATCAATTTAGAGAAGTTGTAAAGGTTTTTGTGGTGCAAAAAAAAATGGGTAATTTAATCTCGGACAACCCAGGATGTGTTTTGCACACACGTCACTTGATGTCATAAAGGACAAAAATGCAATGACTTCTTCATTTGATGTCACAAAAGGACAAAAATGCAATGACTTCTTTATTTGAAATGATGGTATACCATTGCTGTACATAAAATAATACAATTTTATTGGAGATTTATAGAAATAACAGTGTGGTCTCTTTTGACATTGGCCAAATTCTCAGTGACCTGGTGGTTAACAAGTTTAATATTCAATCACTTGTTTCTTGCCTCTGTGGGCGGGGCTTAAAATCCAGTTAATGATGATTTAATAACAGGAATAAAGTTCTACCCACAGTGGGGACCTTAGTGTGCCAAATTAACTAAAGAAATTTTCAAAAAGGGATAGTCGTGGGCTGATCTAGGTCCAGGGTAGTGGGTGTGACAAGATGGTGGAGATTACTAAGTGGGGAATCTAGAGTTACAGAGGTGAGTCTTAATATGTTTCTCAAAGGATGTAACTGGGTGACTATTTCTTATGTGGAAAGTCAAAGAGTTCCGTCGTACTGCTTATTTTTCCATTAGTAGATTCGGAAGTACAAACTAGACATTTGTGACCAGCTGTCCCATTTTAAACATGGTTAAAAATCCTTGTGACTAAGCATTCATGTCCAGAGTTGTGACAATAGATCTTTTCAGTCATAAGTTGTATATGACTTTTCTTTAAGCTGCTACAATATTTCAAGGGTGTTACTACTTAGTTTTATGGTGGGTTGATTAATCTTGTACACCATATGTAAAAGGGAATCAAGTAATTTTGGTAAATGAGAAAATTAGTCACAACAAATTCGACAATTAATGTATATTAATTACTTCAGCTTGGTGCTCTTTATAAATTGCAACAGTTGGAGACAGATAATAAATTTATCTTTTGGGTTGTGGGATTCATTTTTATCTTATGACTTATTTTTTTACTCGGGACAGATAATTGAAAACAAAACTATGAAACTGTTTCTTATATTTGTAGAAGGATTGCTAAATTAAATAACCCCCAAGAACCATTTTATCCAGTCCTGCTTGTCTTGTGTTGTATATGCAGCTACAGGAGATCAAAAATTGATTAAAGTATTGAATGACAACTACTGAGAAACCTGTGAGATAAGTTTAGCCATTTTAAACATAAAATCTTAGACAGCAGTATATAACAGGCAACCAGTGAACACTAGTTATGATATGGGTAGTCCTAGTGTACTTACATTGGTTGCTACTGGACCAAGTATCCCCCCAAAATGTGCTCAAGCACTTCTAAAAGTGTGGAATGAAGCTTAATAGCCTTACACTGACTCCTCAGAGAAGACATAAACAACTATATCGCTGTTCCGTCCACATCAAACCAAGAAGTGAGGCAACCAAAGGGGTTGCTGTGGTCTATAGCATCAAAGGCCTCAGCCAAATCAAGAAGGATAAGAGCAGTCTAGCTTGACAATTGTGCAGAGATCAAGATTTAGAAACGTTCAGACGTATCACTATAATATATTATAACAGAATCTGGAGATAAATTATTTTCTTCCAATTGGGGACTGGGCTACCCACTGGTCAGGTAACACATTTCATTCTATTTGGTACTGTTATAGCACTTTTTCTCTGCCAAGGCAGATTCTAAGGTGCAACACGATCAATTCAACAGTTATTTCATATACATAGCCAGATTGGTACCACAGAGACACCAGATAGGTTATACGTTAAGGTGGGAAAGCCCTTTTGAAGAGAAAAGATTTTAGTGTTTTTTTCTGATGTAGTCAAGATCTGGGGCAGAATGAACTTCAACAGATAGATCATTCCAAACTGTGGGAACATCAAAAACAAAGCACTAGGCAAAGTGGTTTTTTATATTTATGTACTGATGGGTAGAATTGAGGAACCTCAGGAACCTTTTATCTGGATGGTTGTATCTTCTGCAATATCTTCCACAACAAACAAAGAGAACAAAAACAGCTTGGATGACCACCATTGTTACCATTTTAGAATTTATGGCAAGGAATGTACTATCAGCATCAACAGTGGTAAACTATTTGGCAGCTCTTGAAGTATTATCTGTCATGAATGGACATGACGTAACACCCTTTCAAGATTTTTGCCTTCAGTTGTATCTTTAGCCCCCCTGAGGCACACTAAACACTTGCTTCCTGTTGCAAAACTGAAAAAGTTCTATTGAAACTTAGTGTCAAATTTCATAAGCTTGTGAGCATCTTCAATTTCCTCTAATTTAAAGTCTTTGCACCTGCTGTTGTTTATTCTTATTTCTTTATGTTTTCAATATATTACCATATTCTGTGAACAAAGTTGACAAATTAGGCACCTAGCAAGAGTTGATGTCAGTTTGTTTTAAAACAGATGATACCTTTATCATTAAATGGTCAAAAACAACACAATACAAAATAGAAAAGATATCCAAGCAATTATCATCACATATTTTAGCAGGTTGGATATCTTTCCTGTGAAGGTGTTGCAGGTGATGTTACAGTGTTTTCCTGGTGAAAATGATAATCCAGTTAAATGATTTAACACTTGTCCCACACTATTGAAGTAGATTTTCCTTTCTTCAGATTACAACAGTTTATTTCTTTTACGTTTGCTGTGCACATGTTATATCTCCTCAACCTTATCCTGGGGCACTTGACCTTTACATCTGAATTTGACCTCGGTTCTAGTGTCCGATGTATTTTCAAACCACAGTTAAAGGATCAGACATGTGTCCCCACATTGATGGATTAGATATCTTCATTTCTTCAGATTATGGTGGAAACTGGCTTGACCTTTTTATTACTAGAACACTTCTGTATATATTGTTACATTATTTTATTATAATAACATGTATTACACAATTTACAGTTACAAACAATAAACACAAGAAAAAGAATACCCAGTTCTATGAAAATTTAAAAACTAAATATACTAAATTAAAAGTAAATAATTGAGTAACATAAAATGATCAGTTCTCAAACAATTTTTTATCTTTTATTCCAAACACATTCTACAGATTTTAATAGGTATGTGATGTCACTGGTTCTAAATGTAATAAATAATTCATCAGGTTATAAAGATTGAATAGTGGACACATTACTGTTCATATCTGCAAGAAATTTATATTAAGTTATGCATTTGAACACAGACATGTAGGAATTATGTAGTTGGCTGCACATTTATATTTCATGTTGTAAAATACTTGGCTATGTACTTGGAGAAAAAAAATGGAAATTGAATGTATTAGAACTAAAATGCGCCTTGTAACAAAAATGGTCAAAGTTGGGGTTATGAATGTTTGAATGTTTTGAATTAGGACATTCTACGAGTTTTTGTCAAATAACCAATATATATATATTTAATATATGTAGTTGCTTAAATTCGTTTAATAATGTATAATCAACCAACAATGGCCAATATTCACAGTAAAATAACTTTTGGTTTGGCAATTTATTATAAAGCCAAAACTTAGTTTGTGATTGAAAATGAATGATTTTTGAAACTTTACACTGATTTACGTTTTCTATTTAAGAAAACTTTCTTTAAATTATCATCTGATAACATTATGCAATAAAAGTAAGACATAGTGTCAAAATATGCACCATACAACATGGTCAAAACATATTGCAATAATTTCTCCATACTTAGTAAGTACACTTGCTGATGCTCATTATCCAAAATGGTGGCTGATACCAGACCCTTTTTTCCTACAGAGAAAAACAGTACAGGAACCAGACTATATCCATTATTAACCTTGCATCTAAGTGACCTACATGCATAAGGATTCCATTCCCTCCTCCCCCCCCCCCCCGCTGCAGTTCTTAATTTTGTATTCCTCTCACCGTGGCATGTTTGTAGCCGTCAACAAGAAGTTACTGTCACTTATTATCACACTATGACTCTTCTGAGTAATCAACCTGCTTGGTCTTTATGTTGATTCCTCTTTTATTTGAGATTCTATCTTTTCATGGCATTACCCCTACTGGATGCCTATTATTAACCCTTTTACAATACTTTAGTAAGTCATTGGGGGGATATAAAATTAACTTTTACATTTATATTGACCAATATGCATATAGGCTACTAACATATTAATAAACATTCAGCATGAAAACCGTGGGAGTGAGCATCTAACCTGAATTTTCACAACTGATTGTTCCGATCATAAGGTAGTTATGGCCTAGCTTCATGTTACTATGACTTATTTTTCTATTTATTTATTTGGAGTTTTACGTCACTTTCAACACTGTACAGCTCATATCACGATGTGTAGTTGGAAGGGCAGAGGAAACCAGTACATACAATTTGTCAGGGTTCTGTACTGTAAACTGCCGACCAACGGCAAGCAACTACCAGCTTTCCCACTTGAGGCCGTGCCGGGAATTGAACCCTGGCCTCAGCGGTGGGAGGCGAGAGTGTTACCACTCTGCCACCATGGCCCCTACTATGACTTATCATGTTGATGTTACAACTAATTGGTTTGCTGCTATACTCTGCTTACTGATAGTTTAAATCTCCCGTACGGAGGGACTGCGTGCAAAAATAAGTCATAGGATTTTGAAAAATTTACTTTGTATTTTAGGTGATGCCTAGTACCTTTGTACCGGTTATATTATGATCAGTAGTTAAACGGCAGAGAGAACAAGTACATACAGGTGGTCAAGGTTCTGTACTGTAAACTACCGACCAATGGCAAGACCCACCAGCTTTCCCATTTGATCTTAGAGGTGGGAGCAAGTGTGTTATCACTGCACCTCTATGGACCCTATTAAGTCACATGGGCTCCAGACCAGGGGTTTTACGTCCTTTTCAACAGCCAGTGTCATACTGGGAAAGGTCCTCAGCATTACAACTTGTGGAAGTAGAACCCACACAGAGGTGACAGTCTGTAATGAGATGCCAAACCTGCTAGTACCATGTTAAGTCCAAGGAGTACCATGTTTACTTCACTAGAGTTGTCGGGGTATATTTGTCCTGGGTTATTTTTATGAGTCATAGAAGATATGGGGCAGGTCATAAGGCTGCTGCTTTTGGTTGTGATGGCTTATGCTTTTTTTCACTTTGGACAAATCACGTGGTTTGCCAGTTTTCCGGCCGTTCTTGAAATAAATTAGTCAATGAACCCCTTGAGTTTGATCTAATTTAGTCTTATCTTATCTAATCTAATAATGACCTTTATAACGCTTAATCTCCAACATCTAACAGACTATAAGGTACAACTATAAAGACTTTCTGAGTAAGAATTGGGCACCCCCCATGAATTGTGGTAGTGGAACGGCAGTATAACTTTTTTCGATGTTTTTCTCCAGTAGTCTAGTATTTAATTTATATTTGAAGTTATTTACAAAATGCATGAGTGACTCATAACATTGTGGGTTCCATTTAGTTTTAACTGGAAATGTAAAATTCAGTCTGAAACGAGACACTAAATTCAAAAGTTGAGACAAAAGTGTAAACTTGTCTCACATAGACTTCTATAAATGTCATATTTTCAGTCCACCCCCTCTGATTGCCAATCTTGATACTTGTCTTTTATTATGACAGCTTATTTTTCTCCTGGTCACAAACACAATTCTCTTCACTGCTTTTGCAAAGCCATTTCCATTTGTCTGAATGCTGTCAGATATTCATCAGTTAATGTTACTTGGTGACATAATGGGGCAATCTGAACAGGAATCATGTGCCAATTCTTTTTTTACAGAAATCATGTGACAAATATTATTTTATAGCCTCCCTTCTGAAAAGACTGGGCTCATTTCTCCAAGCTAGGGTTATATTTCACGATTTCATGATTTAAAACACAGTCTATAATTGTTAGTCTGTTCCTGAACGTGGTTCTAAGATTGCAAACCTTTGAAAAAATATTATGGTAGAAGCTAGTTTTGCCTTTGGAATACCTTTCTTCTCTTTGGTTTGGGTAGGAATAAGCAAAAAACAACAACTACTTTGTATTGTGAATTTTCTCATTTTAACCAACAATGGTATTTTTAGTGCACACTTTGATATGTCCCCATCTCTTCCAGTTAGATAATATGAAACTAGTGTACATTGTATTAGGTATTGTATGTGCACTGAGAAAGCACTCCTAGAACGCAGACCTCCAGCAGGGAGCATTTTGGATAATTCATGACTTTTTGTATCCAGAATATGATCCAGATCTTTTCCCAAAAATGGAATCACTTCTTCCTTTGGCCAATCCTTTCTGACATAAAAAATATTTCATTAAGATCCAGCAGTAATGTCAACCAGAAGGCTAAAATCATTGGAAATGCATTAAAAATGTTGAAAATTAGGGATATTTTCTTGTAAAGAACATGATCTGATTCTTTAAGAAAAAACTGTAACCTCTTTTTCAATTGGTCGGGCACTACCCCCCCCCCCCCCCCCCCCCCCCAAAAAAAAAGAAAAAAAAAAAAAGAAAAAAAAATCAGAAAGATCTGCTCACTAATTCTGGAGTTATCGTGAACATACAAAAAGCAGACAGAAAGACAGGCAGACAAATGAATGCACTGAAAAACATAACCTAATGACGGAAGCAACTACCACATTCCACTTTGGTAACCTATCACAATCACTAGACAATTTAAAAAGCCGTGGCCTGTTTAAAACTGGTCCTATCAAAAAGTGGGAAATGTAGTTTACCAATTAGACTCCTATTGCATTACAACCGCGTTACAGCTGCCTCTCAACTGTCACAATTCAAGAATATTACTTGTCACAGCAGATTTTGGAAAGCAGTAAGGTCTAAGACACTTGGTGAAAACTGCCTTAAACATCAGGAGAGTCAGGTGGAATGGACTTCCACATGCGAACAGGGTATAAGGCCAAAAGTCAAAGTCATGGTTTTATTGTCATATGAGTAGCTAAGTTTGTCTCAGTACTGGGCCCATTTTCAACGAACCTCTTTTGTTCCAAGGAACCCTTAAAAGTAAGGATGACCTTTATTTTTTGGCTGCTTCCTGTGATATGGGTATTTGTTAAAGCGCCCCCCTCTAAGCAAAGGAGCCTAAAAGTGAATGGAGATTTCAAGGTCACCTTACTAATGATTTTTATTACACTCCTTTAAACAAATGATCGTTTATTTAAGGTTGCCTTTGGCCACACAGAAACCTTAGTCAGTTGTATTCCTAAGGTCACTTTTCCAAAGGAGATTTATCACCTTTCTTTTTAATAAAGGGACCTTAAAAATAAAGGAGGTTCAGTTAGTGCAACTACAGATCCCGAGTGAACCTCATATGTTGACATAAATTGGATTCAAATGCATTAGCATGTCAAACATACAACAGTTGATGCAATCAAAGCAACCCTTGTTTCAATGCTAGCTCTGCAATTTGATTGCACATATTATTTAGAGACTAACACATGCTTATGGTTAATCAAAACAATAGGATTTAATTCAGGGGTTTCATCCCCAATGCATTATTAATTTCATGACTTGCATTATGGGTTAAAATGGCTACTATTGCCATGTAATTATGCACAGAGCATGAATAATTTATATAAGATGAAGTGCTAGTGGATTGTATAATCCACTTTATATTCAATGTTTTACAAGCCATTTTAGCGAAACATAACAGTATTGGACCCTTTCATTTATGAAAAACTGTAATCCAGTCTGTATTTTATCCTATTTAGAAAAATAGGGTCTTAAATGGATAATAAATATTTTTTATTGTCCCACATAAAGACGTTTTAATACCACAATTTTAAACCTCCCTGATAAAGTAGTTCAGACTGTAATCATGTTGGTTGTAAAACATTCCTGTTCAGCTGTAAAGGTTTGGAACATACTCGTGGTGATTATAGATGGTCGTTCCAATTTTGTTAACCTTAAGTAAAGCTTTGTGACTGAGCTTTTCTGTCCCCAGTAGCCACGACTACTTGGTGATAAGTCACCTGCGACTTATCGGTAAGGTGCAACAACATGTCTTTGTGACATTATGACTCTTCTGTGCTAATGGAGCTGCCTAATCTTGTGACATGAGAACACTAGTTGTGAGAGTCTGCCGATTAAGGCACCAGTGTTGGTAAATTTTCTTTTTGAATCCCAATAGTCAGGGAGAGGTTATAAGGACTGTGATTTTGGTGTATGGCTTATTTTTTCACTTGTGATGAACTATGTTTTCCTAGTGTTCCCACTCGATTTCAATGGAACTAGTTGCAACACCCTCACAAGTTATAAATTGGCTTTGCTCTTACGATAAATTTTAAATATGGACCTGGGGCCGGTTTCACAAAATGACTTGCCCCGATTTAGACTTAATGATAAGACTTTTGTCTTAAACTTAGGCTGAGTCTGTGGTCTTAGACTTAGTGGATTTTACAAAGCAGATAATTCTAAGCCTTTACCATGTCTTGTACTTAGAGTTAAGTTTACCTGAAAGTTGAATTAACTTTTATAAACAAAGACTTAAGTATGCCTGCTTAGGGTAGCTCCTTGTCTTAGGCTGTTTTTTTACAATTAGAAAAAAAAACAGAACTTCGACTAAGTCTTGGCTCAAAATTGAGTCAGATGGGGAGTGGAATTAATTTTTGTAAAAAAAGACTTAAACATGAACACCAACATTTTTTTTTTCAAATTCAAAACTTGACATACCTAAAAAATTAAATGGAGCACTTCCTAAATTCGCTTTTGGATGTTTTTCTGTGACAACAAGCTTTTTCACTACAAACGAACATTGTGACAAAGAAAAAGAAAAACAATGTGGTTATTTGTAAAGACTAGTAGTGCCTAAGTCAACATTATTGAAATCGATTTAAGTCCTAAACATAACCAAGACAAAAGGCTAACAGTTAAGCTCTAGGGGCATATTTTCTTTTGGCTCAGCTAAGTCTTAAATGGGTCTCAGTTGAGGCCAAGCTTATCAAATAACCACTGTGGTTTTCTGAATCATGTGACCCTTTTTATGTAGTCAAAATAATTTTCAGACGACTTACACATGTTTTGTTTGACACGTAATAACTCTGGTCAAATGCTATTTTGCAATGGGAAACCTTGTAAACATGCAAAAACACCAAAAGACTACTTCAAGAGGTTCTTTTATATACTATCTAGGCCACTATCTACCAGTCTCAGCATTTGAGCCAGTGGCTGAGCCAAAGCTGAGACTGAGACTTTTTTGTGAAATCCATAAAGGCTGAGCCCATAAGCTCAAGGAAAGTTTTGCAATAATTTGAGACAAGAGTCTCAAGTTTGAGCCTGAGACCAGGCTAAGACCTTTTGTGAAATCCGCCCCTGATTTATCCTTAGCCCCGGCTAAGTCTAAGATCCTTTAAAAATCGACTCCTAGAATATTAGAACCCGGTGTAGGGGAGATGGGTGCTTCATTTCACCCTGATCTAATTTTCTTTAAAGCAATGATAACATAGACAGTGTGATATTCCACTGGATATTTTTCTATAAGCTCACCGAACTTAAATAGCTTACTGGTGTTTGATAAATATAATTTCCATAGAGAAAGTCACTGATTTGCATAAAACAAGTACTTTTTCGGAAAGGCTTATATTTGTGAAGTTTTTGTATTAGAGTATCAATAAGTACTTTTAATATGCAGGTGGCATTATATAATAATATATTATATTACTTCTTCATATGAGTACACACTTAGGCTGGATAGTACAATGGTCTAATAAGAATGTAATGTAATGTGTATTTATACTCGGCGCAATATCTCCATATACTACAGGACTCAAAGCGCTATTAAACCCATCTGACTGCACAGGTACAGCTCCAACTCACAAGTAACTGACATTCCCCTAACTGGAAGATAGAGGCTCAAGGATGACTATTTATC
Source organism: Sabellastarte sp. h YS-2021 (assembly GCA_964017235.1). NCBI lineage: Eukaryota > Metazoa > Annelida > Polychaeta > Sabellida > Sabellidae > Sabellastarte > Sabellastarte sp. h YS-2021. The sequence goes on along the minus strand of OZ024929.1, from coordinate 18,557,167 downwards.
AACGTCCTTGAGGCTCTTTAGCCTGCCACTGGGGATAGGACCCAATGACAGGGGACCGTCATTTTAAGTGGTCATCCGAGCCACTATGTATCTGCCTGTACCTGGGTTTGAACCCACGTCCTCTGAGTTCCTAAACAAGTGTGCTACCCGCTAGGCCACAGTGGCAGATGAGTAGTACTTTCTATTCCATTTGTTTATCCTTCAAAAAATATGGCAGGTGCAATTTACTAATAAAAGCCCGCAGGGGTGTTCTTTATTATCATTTAATAACAACCTCAGCTGTAACTAAGTCCCCTTCGAGGGTAGTGACATTTCTCTTTTAATTCTTGTTTGGGGACAAAGGTTCTCTCACATTTAACTTTCTGTATGTTTAGAGGTGTCATGCAAGAGACTCAACAAAGTCAACTTGCTGCTAAGGTATCACATGTGACACGTATTGTCACCTTAGATGAAATCAAGCTTCAATACAACGTTAAATTAACTTTTTTAGAGTTTAAATAACTATGATTTCAGTGAGCTTTGTGTGATAAGACCTTTCTTGCCTCCCAACATAAATACGGTTCTGTATCAGAATTTAGACGGTCAGCCAAACCCTATAATTTTCTTTGAGGAGTTTGATAATCACGCTCTCACAAACAAATGGTGTAACATTTTGAACATTGATATGAGCACTGACGACTGGACGAATATATCTAAAATCTGCTATAAAACTTTTCAAGCAAATGATAGAGTTTGGTTTCAATACAGGAGGATTCACAGAATACTCGGAGCTAGCAAATACTTTCTTTTTTTATAGTGCAAAATTCTAAAGCGTCAGATTTTAACTAGATTCAGAGATTGCCGAGGACATCACTGATTGCATTATTCCATGCAGTTAAATCAACACATATTTGAAAATTGCTTCATGACTTTGTCCTTATCCTTGCCCCAGCCACTCTCTTCACCACTCCAGTATGTACATTTGAGTTTAGCATGTGAGGGCTTGTGGCAGGTTTTTCAGACATTTTGTAGAGGTCCTCAGTGGCCTAGTGGTAAGTAGCAAATTTGGCATCAAATCATAGGCTGTCACCTCTGTGTGGGTGTGACTCCCACAAGTAGCAAATGTTGAGGACCTGTCCCAATATGATGCTGGCTGTTGAAGGGGAAGTAAAACACCAACTTAGAACTTTCAGGCATTTTGTCAAATATGTCACATCCCTAAAATTTTTCCCATGTTGTATCAAATGCATCCTACCCAAATATGCAACACAACTCATTAAACCTTATGCATACTACCGAAACATGTCAAAGCAGGAACAAACCCTGATGAATTTAACATTTTGCACTCATCTGTGGCTCCTGAGGCCAGCACGGAACAGTATGATCCAGCTACATGTACTGGATAATATTTTTTTAAAGTTTTGCACTGTAAAAATCAATTCAGTAAATAAAATTATAAGTCTAAATGGGAAAACCTACAGTGAATGAAGGTTTGCAATGCAGCTATGACCAGTACTGGACATGGCACTCAGTTCTGGTACCAGTCTAGAATGTTGCATTGTGGTTCTTTATGGTTCATTGGTTCTTAGTATAAAAGCTAGCCTTTGTTTGAATTTGGCACCACACTCTTAGGATTTGAATGAACAACACACGTTTTTGAACCCACCCATTGAGTTTTTCTATGTATTTTCACAATATCCCCCCCCCCATGTTATTGAATATGATACTCAGGTCTTGTATTGTATTTGCAGAATGTATCGACTTGAGAACAGGACAGTAAGGTTGGAGCAAGGCCATTCTGCTGCTACCTGGAGCAAAGCTTGCTGCATGTTGGTGTTCAACATCTGAGTGCTTAAATGCTATGTTAGTGTTTAAATGTAAGACAGTGCTTGGCTCATGGCATAAAATCATAATTATGTACTGTATTAATACCTGGCTCTAGCATTACTGGCCCACAGTCTTAGTTTGAATGACATTTGGAGCTGTATTGCTCAGCTCCCAGGGGCGACTGTAGGGTCTTTGAGATGGGGCCGTCCTCTTATCTCACTGGTAGCAGACGTACTTGGGCTCATTGGCCCTAGATTGTTAAAGGAATGTAAGTTGGGCTTGCTCAACCATAATATTCAGGTATGATTAACATGTCAAGCAGTGTGGCTTCTTGTTCTGTATATAAAATTGTTTTGATATGTTTCTTTTATGGATATTAAGCTGTGTAACAATCTTATCTGGAAGAATAGTAACTTTATATCTAGTCACTATTATTGTCACTATATTAATGGATGATTTTGTGTAACTATTATTATATGTAACTATTTATATTACCATGAACAGTACTAGGTACTGTTTCATAAGTATTTTCAAGTCGTTTTATGTCTTTTATTGTAACTTTCATTGTATGGTGTAAATATTCTTTGTAGTTATAGTACTTGGTGACACAACTGATTGCAGTAAATCTCGAGCTGTATGTTGTTCAGTAGCTCTACAAAGCACTATAGAAAATATCTCCTTAGTGTCACGTTTATCTTGTGTAAAGTCAGGTTGTTTTCTTTATATAATCTTTTAGTGTAACCCAATGGTCGGGGTTACAAAATTTTAGTCATTATGTAAGCATTTAAACTATTTAGTCTTGGGTCACCTTCATGTTAAGTCCTCTTGTAGGGCTTGTCAGAGTAATTGACTTGTTTGTAAACTGACTTTAAGTAAACTTAACTTGCTAAGTTAAGGTGACCTTTAATAATATTGTTATTGACTGTACAACCTTTTTGTAGACATAAATAGTATAGATTGAGTATGAAATATGAATTAAAATAAATATTATGAACCGCAATGCTTGTTTGACCTTTACCCCTTGTCAAGGTCACTGATAACTTCATTTGACTTGGACTGGAGGAACTGAGTAACCACTTGTCTGCCTGTTAGAACAAGGCCAAAAGGGGTTTCGGTCTGCTAGCGCAAACTGCAAAGCCATCAGAGACAAGAGTAGTGCACCGATCTAAGTACTAACATAGCCTATTGCTGCTTAACTTCAGTGAAGAGACAGGTACTCACCACACTATGCCACAATTCATGAAACCCCCCAGTATCCCAAGACAGTAAAACACCAAATTGGGTTTTTAAAATATCTATTTCTAGTTTTATTTTTAAGATGCACATTTTATTAATTCAAATACATGTCTATAAAATTTTGTACTAACCATATTTATAAAGTAAATACCAGGGGTTGAACCAGCTCAAAAACAGATCAAAAGTGAAGTCAGAATGACGAGACTAAGTCTGGTCCCTAGCTTTGCCTGTGGTCAGAACTTGAATTACAGCCATGTTATCAGAGTATATGCGAATTCTTCGATTTGCCCAGTGAGAAGCCCAGATTTTTGAGGCGACTACAATATTAATCATTTCCAGGTGGGTGATGTCATATTGTTTGAAAGCCAGGGGAATATGGGAAGAGTATAAATCATGTTTCCAAAATGGCCTCCTAGGCCTGTCAAACATGCATCTAAGTGGACTTCAATATTAGAATTGACGTGGTCATAAAAGGTGACCTCATTGTAGGCCTCTAAAAATGTGTTAAACCATGCAAGGTCCTGGAAAAATGGCTGGGTCAGCAGAATTTTTGATACATGAGCATGTTGACGGAGTAGCAGAAGCATTCTGTTGAGAAATGACCTGGCAGGGGCCACACATTTGGTGATATACAGGAGACTGCCTAATAAAGATTGAAGGTCTTTTTTACTACAGTAAGTTTTAGAGGCCCATTTTTTACACATTTCAATAATTTCCTATAATTTTGTTTGTGGAATAGAGAGAGTCCTCTGGACAGTATCGATATGGATACCCAGGCATGTAACCGAGGTACTGGGAGGTACCAGTTTCTTTATTGAAATATCCAAACCTAACTGTGACAGTAGATGTTTAGGAAGCTATATGATGAATGAATTTCTGATGGGAGGCTTGAGTATATTAGATCATCAATATAATTGTGAAGGTGAGGGAAGCCATGTTTTAACATTATAAATCTAATTGCATCAGTACATCTCTGAAAAATCTGGCTCCCATTCCTATATCCGAACGTGACCAAAAGATATAGAAAATTTTTATTTTTGAATTTGAAACCTAGGAGATCAATGTCTGCAGGATCTACTTTGACCTGACGAAAAGCTCTGCTAATGTCTATTTTGTATATCATTGCAGCAGGACCTAAACTTCTGAGAGAAGATGTAATTCGATCAATGGATGGGTATTTGAGTAGGAACTGTGTGCCTAAATATACGTCTTTACTAACTCCAAAGTTGACAGAGTGGCCCTCAGGCCAACTAAGGTCCATAATGGTCCTTTTACTGTCACTATCCTGCTTATCCCTGACCATAAGTGGAGAAGTGTGTAGCTGTATGGGCTTACTGTCAAAAGGGCCAAGGATGGCTTTATGTTGGAGTTCTTCAACAATGTACTTTTCTACATGAAGAGCATTTTGTAATGCCGACTTGTGGTTTTCATCTGTGGAATTTAGCATACAGGTACGATCAAAATCAAGAGGAAATCCGAATTATAATAAGTCTGGTAACTGTTTGTCCCAATAATCTTGTAAGTGATGTGACCAACACTGACAGTTAAGATTAGATGCGACAGGAACTCTACAGCCAAGGTAATTTGGAAGACCACAAATTTTAACTAATAAGTGGGCAGTTATTATATCAGGGATGCGATTGCAAACCCCTGGATCACCATGATATAGCCTCAGTGGACCTTTAGGTATAAAGCCAAAGTGAGAGTGTATTTCTTTTGTATCCAAAGTATCACAGGATAAGTTCTGAACATGACCTAAGTCATTGAGTCTATTAAGGCTACAGTTTAGGTTTAACACCTGGTCTAAATTTTCAGTGTCCATAATGTCCATGACATCACCATGATTCTCATTTCCATTGACAGGCAAACCTGCAAGAGATTGGCATCCATGTCATCCCCATTGAAAAACCCAGTTTTGTTTTTATTCCCTAAGAAAGTGTGATTTTTGTCAGCCAAACTAGGCTGTGAAGTGTTGCCAACGTCTTGCGAAAAATGTATGCCATACATGACATTTTTTAATTTTTGACAAGGCGATACACCTGTATTTAACACACTTGGTACTGTATCATTATGAGAATCTGTCTTGGTAGATTGGTTATCCCCAGCCAAAAACCCAGTTTTGTTTTTATTCCCATATAAAAGCGAATTTTCCTGTACAGCCAACGAGGGCTGGAGGCTACCACAACTTGAGGGATGTTTGCATTATTTTGAGTGCTGAACAGAACGCTTGCTTGCATCCGAGACATCTAATTCAGTATTGTATACGCTTGAATCGCGAGAGATACTGTGATTGCTACAGGCATTATTCTCGTCGGAAAGTTCAGCCAATACTTGAAATCTGTTACACAATGCAACAGGTACATTCTTTGTGTTATGCGAGGTTTTTGTTTTCCTGGCATGGTACACAAACTTATGACTGGCCGGGTTCGCACGTACAAGGGACTTTACAGTGGTATGGCTTTTATAGTTACATGTTTTGTTTTCGGATGCAAGGAAAGCATTTTTGTCATCCACGACAGTATGACAATTTTTGACACTGTTTTTCAACAAGGCCTGAGCATATGTCATGCCAGGTGAGATATGTTTGAAGGAAGCCCATTTTTGATACCACTGCAAGGCTTTGTTTTTGTGTACTTGACTTTCTGAGCTAGCAGTGGAAATTGTGGAATTGAACAAAATTCTGGTGTGGTAGCTGTGAGTGATCCGAGGTAGGGCACCCAAAGCTACTCGTTTTTTGAAACTTTTTTGAGCTTGTTTTTACAATCTGTTTCGCTGCGGTTAAAAGCCTTGCCATTGGTAAAACATGCAGAACAGATGTGTCGATATAAAATGCCCTTGGTTTCATGGGTTTTGGGCTGGCTGCAATTGCCTCGATTGTAGAAAATACAGGGCATGGACTTGGGGTTATTCTGACCCATTCTTTTGGAATTTTGATAACTTTGAGAAGGGTGGCTGTGTCTTTGAGCGTGTGCCCTCCTAATCCTGTCAATTTTCTCAAGTTCCATATAATTTTTTATCTCGCCCTGTTCCATTCTGCATAGCAGAACGGCATGGCTGGCCTTGGCCGCATCCCAAGAGAAGTCATTCGCATCATCAAACAATGAGACCAAATAATCTAACATTGAGTCTTTAATTTCCGGATTTTTTTCCTCTTTCATGATGCGGCCATAGCCAGCCACCCACTGTGTGATGGACAACTGGTCATAAGATATTCTTTCTTTTGAATTTCCAGACAGGACATACTCATGTGGCCATTTGACACGATTGGGTACCAAAACTTCTACAGGCTCCCCCCTTAAGGATTTAATTTTTTACCTGTTTTGTAGGCGTTTCTCAACTTGAAGTTGTAGGTTAGCATCCTGTCTTAAGGTCTGTAGGTCATTTATACCACTTTCTTGGTGACCGGGGGAAGTGTGACCGCTGTTTGTGTTTTAACTTTAGGTATATAACCTTTGTTCTTGATTTTAGTGGTATCAGTACTTTTTTTACAGGACTTTCTCTCCATGTTATCTAAACGTTTACCAAGGGAATGCAATTGCTCAAGAATTTTGACGTTGATAGCTTGCTGGGACATACTTTGAGAGTCCGAATCTGTCGGATCCGACTTTTTGGCAAACCTTTGTCTATTTACAATATGTTCATTATCATCATCAGAACTAGCAATTAACGCTTCACAATCTGAGTCATTTATAGAGGATTCATTGTCTGACACTTGCTCAGAGCTTGGATCCTGCTGGGAAGCCAGAAGTTCCTTCATAAAAGTGCTGTCCTGCGATGTATGGATCTCTACAGGCAACTCCACAGTATCCTGGCGAGCTGAACGTAACTTATACTGACGAGTGGATGCAGCCATGTCGTCAGAAATAAAACAGTAAAACAATAAAAACTAAAAACCCTAAAACAGTTAGTAACTTCACTGTAAGTGGTATTGTTGATTTTCAATGTCACCCCTGTCACCTCTAACTTTCAAATGGCCGAATGAATGGTCAAACCCCAAGGTGACCAGTCACTGACCAATGAGAATTTAGAACAAGCTGTGTACTAATACTTGTAGAACCGAAATTGGGTACCCTAGGGCTGAACTACCCGGCACCCAAATGCCGGGACGTAAAGTCCAGAGACAAAAACAAAAAATAAAATGAAAAAAGAGTGATCTCTAGATGCACGAGCCTTGCTAGAGCTCGCGCTTAGAAAAAGGGTTATTGTGCATTCAAGTGGGTGATTTTCTAATGACAGAGAGGTCTTTTATCTTAAGTAGTCACATACTATTTGTACTAAGCATACGGAGGCCTCCAGAATTCAATGGAGATTTCTGTAGTACTGGGCAGCAGATGCATAATTAATCCACATCAAGGAGGTATGTGTAATGGGCAACATTTGTGTTTGCCAACTAACTTGAAACATTGATATTTGCACACAAAAAAACTGATGATTGTTTATTTCAGCATACAGGTTACAAGGTTGACGAATCACAAGTACCCACAAGAACAACAAAAACAACACATGCACATTATAATGACGCTAGTACAAGATATTATAAATATCTAAAAACAGATACAGCTTTTCAATACAGATATACAGTTTCAACTAATATTGTTAAACATTTGTGAGTGTAAACAAATATTAAGATTATTATCAACTTTGATTTTTTATCTCCCGCTTGTGGCCTAGAGGTTCAGAATGTGAAAACAACTTGTAGGAAGTCATGGCCAGGGAATCTTTTCCAGGTGTTGAATTTGACCTTTAACCACTGCTTCAAGGTTAAATGAGGTCGTCACACTAAAACGTCCTTATTTCTCCCTTATTATTGGTGCTATCGCTTCAGAAAATAAAGACAGACCATCAAAAGTCCTGGCTTTCAAATGTTTTGCCTTAGAAAAATTTTGACCTTATTTTGAAAAACAAAATGGCCGCCATAGCCAATTATTTAAAAATCATTAAGATGCTCTAAAACTTGAAATATTGCAGCTAGGTTCATCAAATATGCGCAAAATATATATGGCTAGGAAAGTTAGCCTGATAGTAATTTAGCCTAGTTTCAAAAATAAAATGGCCATCATATCAGATGTTAAATTGGATTATCCTATTAAAAAGGTCTTATATCTCCCTTATCATTGCCACTAGGGGTTCCAAATGTGAAAACAACTTATATGAAGTCAAGGCCTGAGACTATTTTCCAATTGCTAACTTTTACCTTTGACCCTTTCTTCAATGTCAAGTGGGGTTATCTTACTACAAAGGCCTTATATCTCCTTTAGTTCTCCATTATTACTGATTCTAAGGCGGGAGATAACCGCTGCGGCAGTGGCCTTGTTTCTAATGCTGTTCAACTTTTACCAAGCCCTACAAACATTTTATTTAAGTGATTTCACTGTTTCAGAAAAACAATCATGATTTTGTTCAAATCTGATAACATATTCCTATTATATTTTGTTCAAGTATTTAATGAAGTTTTACAGGATAATTTGGGCATCGCATTTAGAGTTCTGATAGATGTATGTTTTTACAGCTATATATTGTATTTCAAGCAATATTTAAATAGTCTCTGCAATTTGTCCAAAAATAATCTTTATTCACATTTAGTGGAAAGTCAGTTGAAAGTTTTAACTTGACAAAGGTTTGAATTTCACTCCAATGATTAAATGTTGGTGATGGTCAGGATCACTGTCTGGATCCAGGAATTTTTAAAGGGATGTTATCAGTGCATTCATAAGCGATAATGGAGATATTCGGCATTTTCCAGTCTCCAAGCACTTTTCTAGTTTTAAATGGTCACACACTATTTGCACTAAGAATATGTGGACATAAAGCATTCCTGAGAGAGGTTGTGAACAGTATTTTTAAAATCTGTATTTGTTTTCTACTACATTATATGTCAACAATTTTTGGGGTGCAACATCATTTTACAAGGTGAATACTGCCAGCCGCCATGGATTTTAAGTAGAAAATAGAGAGATTTAGTGTTCAGCAAAAACTTAATTTAGTGGCTAGCAAAAACTTGAATATAAATGTATTTACATCAGCAGTTGTTATGTGTCAGCTGATTTTTAGTGTTTTATGCCCCATTCACAAATACAGGCGGTCATCCCGTGGTTAGAAGTTTTTCTCGGCGGCGGAAGCGACTCCCAGATTGCCCCATTTGGTCTGAGTTGTTTACACTACAGGTGGACAGCCACTGATTGGACACGGTGTTTTAACTGTCAATAACAGTCGGATGACAGTACTAAAAAAGTTGGTCACTGTGTAGCGACATCCATTAACCTTAACTCACCTTTGGCGAAACTTCCAATACCTTAACTCACCTTATGTTGCCGTATTTCTACCAAAAGACGACTGAATCACAACCTTATGTACATAGTGCACCACATCTTCGATTACCATAGGTAGAAATTAATATGCGCATGCTCACGATATCAAAAGAAGAGGAAATTTTAAACAGTTTTAACAGGACTCACAAGGTAGTGAACGGTTCACCACTGACTCGCAAGGTCATACAAAAGACTTAAGACGGTGATTCAAGGACAGGGACATTTCCCCAAATGCGGCCTACTGAGGGTGATACTGCCTGTAGTGTGAATGGGGTATTAGGAGTCAATTACGTCACATTTTGTATTAAGGGGTGTCTTCCTTACGTTCACTCACCCTATCTATTTTATTAAAAAAACTACAAGATACAGATATGTAAAATAATTCCTAGTCTCAAAAACAGATAAATATGAACACCACATTTTGCTCAAGTCTCAGTTCACTATATTTTACCATATGAATACCAGACCACTGTTTACCAAGCATGCTTGCCTTGCAGTACATCAAAAAAATATGTTGTCCTGAACTTTTACATCTGGAGGTATTGCTAAACCCAAATATAACAAATGCATCCACTTCAACCATAACATATCTCAAACGGAAATTATTAGTGTTACGTGCCTTTTTACGTTACACTGAACCCTTCTAATGGCTGTGCCAAAAAAACTTCCACTGTGACATTCTTTTTAATTTATGTTACGTTTTTTGTGTTACAGTTTGATAAAACTCTGTTTGCAACCTTTCTGTTAGAGGTTACTACAGTACTGGGCAGGAGATGAATAATTAACTAATTGTACCAGTTCAACTGTCTATCACCAGTGTTGACAAGTTAACTCTTATATCATAGTAACATGCATAAAAACAATACTCATTCTGTGTGGTGAATTATTGTCACAAAAACAGTTAATATGTGAATGTTGCAGTGTTTGACCTCCCTTAAAACAGATGCCCTTGTTAACATCTGTCTATCGGCATCAAAATAATGGGGCCATAAAATGGGATTTTGTCCCTGAGGGTTGTGCACAGATTCTCAATTAAGATTGGCATGGGTTTCTGAATTTAGAATATTTACTTCAATATTATTCCAAGCAATTAAGGTTACGGCAAAGTGACCTTGAGTTTTGTTGTAATCGTTTATTTTAAATTTAGACAGACAGGTGGCTAAAGCAGATTTGCTTATGAATGTCAGATATATAGGCTGTGGAATCAGATTGCAACTTAGAATATATACATGGGGTGACCCATTCATGATGACCTGACTATAAGTGCATGTCAAGCACTTATCTGTCTGAGTAACAAGCTATGCATCAGTATCCTTTTGATGGAACATGTGAACTGTGAACAACAATAAATAACTTACAATATTTCATATAATTGATCAATTAAGGCTGAACTCTAACCAATTTGGACTGTTGATAAAAGGATTATGATTTTGTCAACTAAATGCTGATTGGTTTCTTTGCATATTTAGAGTGTCAGTGTCATGTAACAGTTACATTATCGCCCATTACAAACTACCTAGAAAACCAACTAGAAGCTTACTTTTTGGCTTTTTCATAGGGTTTAGTTAACATTTAGTTAACTTGTAGAGGTTATATCAATGCACGTGATCATGAATAGGTATACACATTTAGGTACTAAATATACAACCAGAGCACTCTGTGAGTACATATCTCTGCAAAAACCCAATAGGCCCACTATTGTTTATGAATGTAATGATAAAGATCCTTTAAAAATTCTGGATCCAGAATTGGTTGTCGATCATTCTTAAAATTATTATCATAAATTGTGTGATAGACCGAGACCCACCTATGGTCAAAATTTGATATAAATCCATGCTGTAGGTTTACAAAATCTTGCAAACAAACAAACTGACAGAATCCAGTGCATATCACATAACCTCCTTGGTTGAGGTAATACCAATTGTGCAGTAGAGTTGGGACACCCAAGTGGCTCATTTTTGCAATGCAACACAAAAATCAGGGACTATGCTGAAAAGTGTATCATAAATGCAATACTGCTGTGAATATTGGGTCTTTTGGACATTTTAATGTCACAGAGATTATATGCAACACTCCAGAAGAGAATTAGGTATCTTGATTATTGTAGATAACACCTCTAGATATGGCAATAAAATAGTAACCTTTAATGCAGCTTTTATAAGCTGAGTTCCAAAAAAAACATGTCACTGGAATTGCAAATCCTTACCTCTTTGGTCTGGTAATATGGTAAGAAAATCCGGACACAGCTGTTCCAGGTGGGAATTGGCAGCACTTGCAGACCAACAAGAGTAGCCATCCCAGGTGTGTGGACAGGTCATCTCATCTGGATCTAAATCCTGTAAAAAGTGGGACACAAATAAAAAGGTTATAATCTAAAAGACTAAAAAATCCTTTGAAATTCCTGGGTCCAGCATTGCTTACAGATGATTCCCAAAATTAAATCATTTCTATGTCAGATCATGATCCAGCTACTTTGCAAACGTGATGTAAATCTGTGTGCTTAATTTTTGCAATCTTGCAAACATACAAACGACCATGATGCAATGATAACATGAACTCCTTGGCAGGGATGAATATTACTATAGATGGACTAGGATATAACAGAACAATTATTGAAAAAAAATGTAATTCTGTCACAATTTAAAATATGGAAAAAAAAGGTTTTGGGAGGAAGGTTAAAAACCTGAGTTGTAAAACATTTTCACTAAATCAAGCTTAACGTAAAATCTAACACTAAAAACCAAAACTCTGACTTGTATTAAAAAGTTAAAGCTTAACTTGACAAATGTTTGTAATCTGGGTCAATTTAAGTCTTGACATATCTTAATGTCACCTCCTCGTAAATATCAAGTTATTTGTTTATGTCGCCCTAATGAAGTATTGGGGATATGACCTCATAGTGGTCATAACTCTCAGTTCTGTTACCAGACTACTGCAATGCATTGTGGATCGTCATAGTTAGTGGTTCCAACTATAAAAGTCAGCCTTTGTGTAATATTGGCGCCACACTCGTTTGAATTTCGAAGAGAATACATGTTTTGAACTGAGCTCTGTTTTTATATTTTAGTTTACACTTTTTATATTTGTATTTTACATTATTTTAATTGTTATTTGCTCAGTTCAACGCTTCAGCATGCCAAAGGTCTTCTACTGTTCAAAATGCACAGGGGAACACGGTCGACCAGTGGGCAAGAGATGTCAACGGGACATAGCAGGTGAGTCCTTTTCTAGTGCTGATGAAGTGGCTGTACCCCCTTCCCCATCAAGTGAAATTACGGTTTCTGACCAGATATTACATCAATTACGGGTATTAGGTGATAAAATGGATTCAATGGACAAGCGGGTACAGCGCACCGAGGCGGCACTGGAACAGGGTAGCTCACAGGCAAGCTTGCATCACTCTAGTTCCCACAAAAGTTTCAATCATGCTACAGTATCACACGGCAGCGATACGGCAAGTAATTCGGCTGAAAGTGTGGTCCCCTCAATGGAATACTTGAGGAGTAACGAGTCACTGCAAAGTGAGGTTGAAAAACGTTTGGCAGATCTTAAGAACCTCAATGAGGCTGCAACCAGAGGTAGGGTTAAGTCCCAGAGGGGTGGCCCTGGGGAAATAACGGTTAAGAAATCAGTAGATTGGCCCCAAAATTTTATTTTAACGGGCACTCACAAAACCAGACCCACATATGATGATCTCTCCATTACCCAATGGGTTTCCGGTTTCGTCCGGTGTATTCAGGAGGAAAAATCTGAAAACAACAAAGTCAAAGTTGGGGTTTTACGTCCCGTTCAACAGCCAGGGTCATATTGGGACAGGTCCTCAGAATTGCCACTTGTGGGACTCGAACCCACAGAGGTGACAGCCTATGATTAGATGCCAAACTTGCTAACCACTAGGCCACTGAGGACCTCCCCAGACACAGGGCGATAGTCTTTTAGTTCATCCTTTGATAAAGAAGATTTCTTTATCAGTGGAGTGACAACAGCACAACAAAGCTTCCATGCTAGATTATTTGGGAAATATCATGGAAGATGCTTCGGATTTTTCGTGGGATTCCGCCAAGGCATGCCATGCCATACTTTTAACAAACATGGAAGCTGATAGAATTTCATGGAATGAAAAAATTCAAATTATGTTGATGTACAGCTATTTGATGTTCAGCAAGTGGAAAAAATGCTTGCAATGTATAGATACACAAAACCTAACATTTTGTTTTCGGATGTAGTAAAAAAGAAACCTGTATTACATACTGTTACAAACTGTGTGAACACTGATTCTGTGAAGGCCAAAATTGGCCTTGGCAAAAATAACCAGCAATCTGGTAGTTACAATGTTGTCCGCACATGTGTCAGTAAATACAAAGACACAATGGTCAAGCGTCAAAAAGTGGGACACAGTAAAAATATTGAAAAATGTACTGATAGTATTGCAAACACATGTCATGTTAATCGTTTTGCAGTGCTACAAACTGTAAATGGTGATAGTATTGACAATAATGAAGTTATTAGTACTGTTGTAGAAGATGCTTGTAATACTGATTGTCAGTCGACTGGTACTGCCAAGATTGAAAGGTATAAGCAGGGCAAACAGGAAGGTAAGAAAATTCTTAATGTTAACACTGTCAACTGTCAACCACGTTCACCTGACGACCTTGTAAATGAAAAAAGTAACTGTCGCGTCCACCCACAGCCAGCAAACACAGCCCATAATCGAGCATTCACTGCAAAAATAAATACTGTTATGGGGGTTGGGGATACGGATGAGGGTGATAAGTACGCCTTGGAAATCAACACAGTACTTAAAGGTGAAAAAATACGTGTGGCAAAGGAAAGTACTGCAAACAAAAAATTCCTGAATCAAAACCAACCTCTCTTTGGCTTTATTCCTATTTATGGGTTACAAAGCCGTATACATGATAGCAACAGTAATACTGTATGCAAGGACATATTGTCATTACATGAGAGGTTAAAGAAAACAGATACACCCAATTATAGGGGCCTGCAAGTCCCTGTTCATTCAAAATTAAATTACAAAAAATGGTCCCAGTACTTAACCGAATATTGGGACTGGGAATTACCATTGTTAATAAAATATGGGTTCCCTCTCGATTTTGATAGGAAAACTCACATTGTAAGTGATAAAATTAATCACAAGAGTGCCACACAGTATCCTAGTCATGTAGATTTTTATTTGGAGGAGGAAATTCGCCATGGAGCCATGTTGGGTCCATTTTCGGAACCTCCTATTCAGAATTTACATACCAGCCCCTTTATGACTCGGGACAAATCCAGTTCGGATAAAAGGAGAGTAATAATAGATCTCAGCTGGCCATTAGGTAACTCTGTAAATTCTGGTGTTACTCCTGATAAGTACTTAGATACAGACTTCGTTCTCACATATCCTTCCATAGATAATATTACTGATCAAGTACTTCACCTAGGTAGAGGTTGTAAAATTTTCAAAGTCGATATTAGTCAGGCTTTTCGCCATGTTCCAATAGATCCAAGGGATCTGGATCTCCTAGGCCTTCACTGGGGCAGCTACTTTCTCGATTTTTCACTTCCCTTCGGATTTAAACATGGGTCTTCTATCTTCCAGAGAATTTCCGATAGTGTTAGGTTTATTATGAAAGAAGAAGGCCACCAAGTGTGGAATTATATTGATGATTTTTTGTGTATTTCCTTACCATCCAAAATCAATGAAACCTACGTCAGATTACAAGAATTATTAGCTGAACTAGGACTGACAGTCAGTAACAAAAAATTAGTTCCTCCCAGTACTCAAGTGGTTTGTCTGGGCATACTGGTAGACACAGTCCAATGTACCATATCTATTCCACCAGATAAACTCCAGTATATAAAGCAATTGTGTCACAGCTGGGCTGTTAAAAGTACTTGCACCAAAAAAGAACTACAATCCCTGCTGGGCTCATTGCTGTATGTGGCAAAATGCATCAAGTACGCTAGGGTTTTCTTAAATAGAATGTTGCAACTGTTAAGAACAAACTATAGTACTAAGAAAATTCAAATTGATGATGATTTCAGAAAAGATTTAAAATGGCTTAATACTTTTTTGCCCATATTCAATGGTGTAACCTTCTTTCACTATAACCCCAGTAAAACAGTGTACTTAGACACCTGTCCCACTGGATTGGGGGCCATATATGACTCACAAGTATATGCAATGACCCTACCCTCCACCTGGAAAGATGACAATATTGCCCAACTTGAAATGATAAATATATTAGTAGCTCTCAAAGTTTGGCATAGGTCATGGTCATAGGGAAGGGCCCATGATCAAACTTTAGCCAAGTATGCCAGAAATATTTTCATGTGGGCCAGTGCCTTTAATGTTGACTTGAAAGTTGTACATGTGGCAGGGAAGATGAACCCTGTAGCTGATCTTTTGTCAAGGTGGAATATAACCCCCCATAATTTTCAGAAATTGCAGGACCTGGTTGGACCAGTAACATGGATTCCTGTTGATGACACTTTATTGTACACTGATGAGTCTATATAGAAAATTTTTGTTTTATGCTGTGTTGCTTGTTCAATATTTACAGAATGTCAACCACTTGAGCGACATTTGACTGTATTGGCAACATCCAGACTGCACAGGCCTTTTCACAATCTACCAAGAAGGCTTATGGGACAATGTTCAAGACCTTCTTGGCCTTTGTGGCCTTCATGCACTGGGACTTATTCCAGGTGAATGTGTTCAGTCTGTTATGTTTCCTTGAATGCCTACAGTTCAATGGAGTTAAGCATACTCAAATGGCAAACTATTTGTCAGCTATAAGGTCAAAATTTTTGATTTTTGGTCTTGATGTAACTTGCTTTACTGATCCCAGATTAAAATTATATCAAAGAGCCATACAGTTGCATGCCCCCCTCACGGTAAAATTGCATAAAATAATTGACATACCACTGCTTGTAAAAATTTCTGAAGAATGTGATTACATGTATATGGGGCAGATTTATAAAGCCCTCTATTTGCTTAGTTTCTTTTCGTTTTTACGTATGTCAAATCTAGTGCCACATAGTGTTGCTACCTTCTCACCTTTGAAACAACTAGCAAGAGCTGATGTTATATTCAAACCAGGTAAAATGATAATAATTGTTAAATGGTCCAAAACTATGCAAAATAACAATCAAATTAAATTAATTACTGTACCCAGAATTCTCAATTCTCCTATTTGCCCAGTTCGTGCTGTTTCCAACCTGCTGACTTTGACCCCCAGGGGTCCAAATGCACCTTTGTTTCAGGTTGAATACAATCAAGAATGGGTACCCCTCACTGATACTCGGGTGAAAAGACATTTCACTCAAATATTGTCCAGATTGAATCTTGCAGGTGCTGGTTACACCTTTCACACCTTCCGGCGTTCAGGTGCCACCTTTGCTTTCAACAACAATGTAGCTTTGCAAAACATCCAAAAACATGGCACCTGGACGTCGGACTGTGTCTGGAGGTACATTACTGATAGTGTGAATGCTGGTGAGCAGGTAGCCAATATGTTTAGGGATAAACTTTCCAATCCATAAACTACCTCTACTATTGGGGTTTGGCTGGTGTAATTTCTTTATTTCATTTGAAATCACCATGTCTTCAATTCAAATATTTACTTAAATTAGTCCTTTACTGGCATAGGGTCACTTACATTATGTACTATTATACATTTTCTTCAAATCTTTTAGGTTGTTTTAACCTCCTTTGGTTAAGGTCACCTCAAACTGTCATTAGTTTAAGGTGACCCTATGCCTGTATTGTATGGATGCAAGTTGTAATGAATTGTAATCATTGTAATGGATTGTACATATGCAGTAGAAACATATATATACATTATTAAAGAATAAAAATTTTATATCCGCAATGCTTGTTAACCTTTGACCTTTGGGTCATTAGTTGTCCAACTTAATATGGACCTTTGGGCCTCTTGTCCAACTTCTGGTAATCGAGGAACTGTGGGGATATGACCTTATAGTGGTCATAACTCTCAGTTCTGTTACCAGACTACTGCAATGCATTGTGGATCGTCGTGGTTAGTGGTTCCAACTATAAAAGTCAGCCTTTGTGTAATATTGGCGCCACACTCGTTTGAATTTCGAAGAGAATACATGTTTTGAACCCTCCCTAGTGTCATAATACATTAACAGGCTGGTAACAGTAATTTAAAGTAGGTAAACTTTAAAAGTACCCTCCCTACATGTATTCTTATGTTGAGTACTCAGTAGTTGTTATGTGTTTCAGATGGAGATTGTTAACTGGATACTGAGACAATGTGGTGAGCAAGGTCACTCTACTGCTACCTTCAGCGTGCTTGCTGGCTGGAGTGTGTTTACATCCTGCAAAGCTTGGATTTCCTTAAGGTTATCTGAATGATGAACAGTTTAAAGGCTTCTGGTGTACTTTGATTACTTAGTAATCTGCCCTCACGTTACTAGTCCGGGGTTTAAGGTTTGAGAGACAGTGGGGCTGTATTGCTCAGTTCCTTAGGGCAACCTCTAGGCTTTTGAAATAGGGCTGTGCACGTGCAGGTAGCAGCAGTGAACCAGGGCTTCATGCCTGGCTAACAGTTAAATTTGTATTTGAAAAGGGGTTTTTCATTGGTAAATTATCTTAATGTAAGTTTGATGTAACTTGGCTTGCTCAGTCACAATTTTCTCAGAATATTGAAGTAAAGGTATAATGTCATTCAAACGTGGCTCATGTAACATTTTAACATATAACTTAACAACTTGCATCTGTTAGTACTTGGACATGTAGTAATAATAACACACCTCGTATGTAAATATTTATTCTAAGATGAGGTTTAACAATAGCAATGTCAAGTACTTACCATGTAGTTACCCACGAATATCTTTAGAAGTACTAAATTTTAATAATTTTTTAGTAACATGAAGTACTTAACATGTAATTTTAATTTCCAACGAGGGAACATTCCTTAACTGTCATATGTAATTATCTATAACTGTAGGTTACTGGCAGTATGTCATTATAAATAAATCATAATTTCATCTGTGAATGTTTTAAGGATTGTTTGGCAATCCTTGTGGAAACAGTATATAGAATCTTTATAGTAATTACCTTTTTATTGTCATAGTTTTTGTTTTAACAACTACAATGGCTGGAACTTTAAAAAGTAACTACATTCTTATTGTTATAGTAGTGTTTTGTAACTATTGTCTAGTCAAATATGTATTAGTATTGTTTTTAGTGGTCCAGGTGTACCTGGCTAGTATCAACGCATATCGGTGTCAATATCACACCCTTTTCTTTTAAAAAATTTTTATAGCAGTGTGTGCATTGTATGCCATAGTGGCTGGTGTAATTTCTTTATTTCATTTGAAATCACCATGTCTTCAATTCAAATATTTACTTAAATTAGTCCTTTACTGGCATAGGGTCACTTACATTATGTACTATTATACATTTTCTTCAAATCTTTTAGGTTGTTTTAACCTCCTTTGGTTAAGGTCACCTCAAACTGTCATTAGTTTAAGGTGACCCTATGCCTGTATTGTATGGATGCAAGTTGTAATGAATTGTAATCATTGTAATGGATTGTATATATGCAGTAGAAACATATATATACATTATTAAAGAATAAAAATTTTATATCCGCAATGCTTGTTAACCTTTGACCTTTGGGTCATTAGTTGTCCAACTTAATATGGACCTTTGGGCCTCTTGTCCAACTTCTGGTAATCGAGGAACTGTCTACTGGTGACTTCAATATGCTTTACTTTGTTCATGTATCAGTGTACATAAAATGTAGTTTAGAATAAATATATATGTCATGGTAAAACTCCAATCCAGTAGAAAATGAAATTCTACCGGTAGAAACTCCAATTGCACTTTGTACCAGTATAAACTCCAATAAAACTTTCCATCAAGTCTACTTCAGTGGAAACTCCAGTTGGATTTTCTACTAGTAGAAATGCAAATTTGGTTGACAGGACTTTTTGACTATGTTGTTCATATCTCCTGCAACTTGAATCGAAAGAAGGACCAGGTCATATAACAAACACATAGCAAAAAATTCAAATCAAAATTTTTGTTTGGTAGAAACTTCAATTGGGCTTTCAAACTAAAGCTAAAAAGTTCAATTGGAGTTTTAACTGGTAGAATTTCAAATTCTATTCCAGACTGGAGCCCATATTTATAAATATATATTCCCCAATCTGAGATTTGTATTCACCTGGACTAGAGGTGCTGATGTCTTAAACTGACAAATTGAAGTAAACAATTGGTTCAATCTGTAGGCAATCTGAATATCCAATAATCACTTGAGCATTGTGAGAGGAATGTTAATTGGTTGTGAGTGGAGACTGAAAGGTTTTGTAGGTTTGTGAGGTATTACGTGGACATAAAAGCTAAAAAGTGGAAAAGACTTAAAACCCCATTGTCGAAAGCGATTATTTACCTTTTTAACTTTCTGGGCTGCAATGTTTTCAGTTACCTCCTCAACTGTCAGACGGGACTTATAATGATGCATCCCTAGAGAAGGCTAAAGGTCTTGAAGAATGGCAATTAATTACTTTCAGCATAATGGATATTGATAGTCTGTACAAAAATACCCCGATTTAAGTGCAATACAAGGTATTTTAGTAAGTTTTGTTGATGACAGCTTTCTTGAGGCCAAAATATCTGAATGTGCTTGCTACAAAACAAACTTAGCTATTGTTTTATAAAGCTTTTAAAGTCAGTAGTTTTTATAGCTGACATTTCCAAATGAGGACAAATAGACGTTGTCACGTTGTCGTTATTAGCGAGGAAAAAGTGTCTAAGATTATTATTTCAAAGAATAGAAGTTGGATTTGTATGTCACACGGTCACAATATGATTCGGGGACAAACCTTTAGTATTTTTCAACATATGGCCATGAATTAAATTCAAACCCTTGACCACAGAGTTGAGAATCTAATGATCATATTCCAAACTGGGTAACCACAAAATCACTAAGGTTACTTATTCAAAGGAATTGAATTTGGGTTAATGGAGCTTTCAATGTATTGCCTTAGTGTAAGCGTCTATGTACTCGGTTGAGGTATAGCCTCTCTTACATCCCATCATACGTGCATGTACGTCCTGGTTAGAGAGAAAAATCGTCGGATTTGCAAGGGACACTTAAGGTACACTTGCGATTTTATAACAAAATATCAAGGTCGCACAGGCCCTGCAATGAAAAGTAGCATGCACATTTTCTGTGTGTGCACGCAGGATGTCTACAAACGCATCCATGCCTCAAGGGTAACTTACGAGAGACTTAGACACATGCATTCTCCTTGCAAGTGTTGTAGGTTCTCCTCATTTACTTACATTGTTTAGAGATACAGTAAGATACACTCACGTGTACCTTGCATGTATATAAACCCACTGTACGACCTGTAGCTAGTCGCAATATGTTCTTTGATCTTCAAGTTGTGACATTTTTGTTGGGAGAATATAACCTGTTTGCACTGGAAATCTCTGCTACCCCACTACCAGTTTGCGTTCATATTTTTCAACATTATTTGCAGCACACTTACGTGTCTAGACGCGTACGATGAGATGTAAGAGAGACTTTAGCAGCCTGGTAGTGGGGTAGCAGAGATTTGCACTTAAAAAGAAGGTGAATCCTCCCAACAAGACTGTCACTGCTTAAATATCAATGAACACACTGAGTGCATGCAGAGAAAATTGCCGGGTCTGTGCAACCTTGAGATTCTGTTATAAAATCGCAAGTGTGCCTTCAATCAGTCGATTTTTCTCTGTAACCAGGACGTACGTGCACGTACGATGGGATGTAAGAGAAGCTTTACAGATGTGGCTTGAGGAAAAAAAATTCAAATTGCATACTTAGAAAAAGACTGTTACTATGTACACAGCTTGCATAAATGGCTTGTGGGCTGCAGGTAATATACAATGTGTATCCTAGAGATATGTAGGATCATTTGGTATTAAAATTTAAACTGAATACAATTATAAAAGAATTTTTTAAAATTGAACAAGAAATTACTGAAGTTATGGTCACTTAAAGAACTACGTATTAGCTATGTAAATTAATTTACAGCAAAAATATACCAATAATAAGTGCAAGGTGCACCCACAAATTGCATACTGCAGCTGCATACGTGGTGCCTGCTCTATGTCATACAATGTCATTGACATATACTAAATGTAGGTGTTCAGGTGCATGGCTTATTGTTGTGGTTTGTTTATATTTAGAGTAGAATAGAAATATTTATGTTGCGCAAAATTGATAAAACATTCTCTGATTCATTTTAGGTCAAAAGGGGAAAGTCCAGTAACATATCAGATCAAGATCCAAGTTAGCGCCCATTGTGGTGGTGTATATGCTAGTCTAAACAAATAGGTTTTTAACTGGCTTCGGAAACCTGTTATTGTGTGCTGTGATCGGACCAATTGTGGGAGTCTGTTCCATTCAGTGAGGGAAGCAATAGCAAAACCTTGCCTATCAAAGGTCTTTCTAGGACAAACCAAGTAAAGAAAAAGCCAATTTCCATAAGTGAGACCACTCGTTTTGATTCAGAATGATAAGTATGTAGTAGGTTGGGAGAATTTAATGGCCTTGAATGTAATGAGATTATATTTAAACAAGATGCAGTATGGAATTGGGAGCCAGGGAAGGCATTTTGAATATTTTGGAGCTTAATCACATTATATTTATTTAGACCATATAATAGGGAATCGCAGTAGCTAATCATTAAGTTTGCAAGCAGCTCGGCAGTCTCCACACTGAGGAATTTGTGGATGCATCTTAGATCCTTGAGGTGATTGTAACAGGCATGACAAACCGTGGCTATGTGACTAGCGAAAATATTTCCAGAGTCAGAAGTAACACCTACGCGCTGGGTAGGAAATGTTTGCACAATGAACTCTCTTGTCTGTCTGTCACCAATGATGATGAATTCTGGTTTTTTCTGGGTCGAGTTTTAGTTTTACACTGTAAGACACTCAGTCGAGTGTCAGATGCATTTGGGTGTCATCAGCATACTGATGGTGACTGATATGAAAATGAAAATAATGCTACTGAGGGGGGTTAGTATAAAGGTAAAAAGGAGGGGACCAAGTACAGAGCACTGGGTTATATCTCGTGTGTGTACCCAGTTTAACCTTTTGTTTGAGAATTTTAAGACAGGATTTGATCTACTTCAACACAGTGCCATCATTACACCAAACAATCCCTGAGACAGTCAAAAAGAATGTTGTTGTCAATAATATCGAATGTTGCTGTGAGGTCCAGCAATGGGAACACAACAGTCTTTCCAGAGACCATTGGAGCAGTAGTGCTGCTTTGGATTTTAAGGAGTGCTGTTTCTGTAGAATGCAATCTCCTGTAAACAGACTGGTTAACATTGGAGAACTCCTCTCTATTAATGTAAATATTTACCTGTTTGGGCATTGCTTTTTATCAGTTTGGACATGCATCTTAGATTGGACACCGGTCTGTATTTTTTTAGAAGAACTCTGTCTAGACTAGGTTTCTTGAGAATGTTTCTTTATTTTCATGGTAAATAAACTAACATAATTCATGAGCTTTTCTTTAGAAAGGGACAATTTCCTTGTTTGTGGTTCGATTTTAAAAATTCTTGCAATGTTGTGTATTCAAGTGAATGGGGCATAATGTATTTTTATACCAAATAATCTAAAGTATCTCTAGAACATATGTCATCTCCTTCTTGTCGTATGATTACATCAAAATAGGATCTCTGACAGAAAATTAATGCAAGCTGTAATCTGTTACATACTGCATACTGCACCCATATACATTGCATGTTGATTTTGTACTCGGTACCACAGGGCACCAGTGAGCAGCTACTGTCCTTCCCAGATTTCAACCCAAGACCTAAGAGTCAGTGTTATAGCCACTCTGACGCTTTTGTCTTAATGGAAGGCAAAGCTATAACATAAACATCTGTGTTAATAAATGCAAAAGACTGTCCATCCGTCCATTCACAAGCCAATCAAATCCTCATTTTAAGACAAATTGACTATCAGTGAACTGAAATATTTGAATGTGTTGATTTGTAAATTGTTTAAATTAAAATAGTTTTCTGTGTCTACTTTTGAAATGTGTAATTCTGTAAAAATCTAAGCTATGCTGTGTTGATTTGTAAAATTGTTTAAATTAAAATAGTTATCGGTGTCTACTTTTGCAATGTGTAATTTTGTAAAAATCAAAGTTATGCTATGCTATACAAATAATCAGATACAAACACATGCCAATTTCTTTTACGAAAAATAAAATGTGGTTACTGCAACATGCCAAAATTTTACAGAACGTAATCATTCATGGCCCATGGTGGTAACTCACTCTTTTCCCACCTCTGAGAATGTTTGCATCCTGGCCCAAACTCAAGTGGGAAAACAAGTACTTGCTTTGCCATTGGTTGGCAGTTTACAGTATAGAACCTTGACCAACTGTATGTATTGGTTTCTTCTGCCCGTCCAACAGTCAGTCACAATGTAACTGATACTAAGGTACTAGGTCTGACATAAAAAAACCCCCAAATAAATCAAAAACCAATAAATAACTAAAAATAAAAGAAAGTAATTTAGCAAATAAACTAAATCACAATTATCAACTAAAGATATAGACTAATTGATAAAGTTTTAAAAGACCAAAAAAATCACCCAAAACATTAACTTCTCCTGATACATGACACCCACGCCATGTCACAATAGAAAGATAATTGCAGAAAAATATGACAAAAAAAGGAATGTCATTATTTTCTTTGAAATTAAACAAGACACCTCTGTTCGTGTCAGTGCATAACTTAATATTAAAAACTAAATAAGTATAATAGTATAAAATGCAATCTCACATACAGATTTTTCTCGTCAATTTTAATTACTGTAGAAAGCAGGAACCAAGTTACCTTCCTTTTTTACCTTTGTCTCCCGAACCTGGAAAGATAAGGATGGTGTACGTTGATTTTGCCATATTTAATTTCACTACAGTTGATTTCACCACAGTTTTTTCAGAGACTTTAGTGCAAATAGGTTTTCAACATGAAAAATACACACCTTTCGTCACAGTTTGTTGCCTTTTCAGGCACACTTTGTTGCTGTTGTTACTTATGGCCTTTTTAAATTTTGACTTCA
Source organism: Sabellastarte sp. h YS-2021 (assembly GCA_964017235.1). Classification (NCBI taxonomy): domain Eukaryota; kingdom Metazoa; phylum Annelida; class Polychaeta; order Sabellida; family Sabellidae; genus Sabellastarte; species Sabellastarte sp. h YS-2021. The sequence goes on along the minus strand of OZ024929.1, from coordinate 18,532,705 downwards.
TAAATTTTATATTATTTTTTATGAATTAGTAACAGCTTCAAATTTAATGATAGGAAAAGCATTTAACTGTCATTTCACATAAATTTTCTGTTGATTTTTGCCAAAGTTTGTTGCTTATGGTATTTTTTTTGGTTTTATTAACATGGTGAAAGGTAATAGGAAGCATTTTCAGACCATTCATTAATAATTACAGATGCATATAAAAGTTCAATTTCTGTAAACATAAGATGCGTCTGGACAAGGCTACATGGAATATTCAGTCACTTTCTGTTTTTTTCAAGATTTTTACAATTACTGCCATTATTTTTCACTGGACAACTCCCGTAAAAAGTACTAGCCTTGACGTCACAGGTTCATGAAAATGTAAACAAACTATCATTTTCCATTATTTTTCACTGGACAACTCCCATAAAAAGTACTAGCCTTGACGCCACAGGTTCATGACAATGTAAACAAACTATCATTTTCGTAAGCCTTTTAATACACACATATATATTTAAAAGATTGCGTTTTCTGTTTTGTGAAGTTTATTTGTACACACAGTAAATTTCTGAAATAGCCTCGAGAACATCTTTTATATTTGTTTCAGATAAAAAATTATTTAGATAGGTATTAAGCAAGCTGGATAAAAATCACAAATCTTACAGTCAACCAGGTTCAACTCTGAGATGAATTTTGATTATTTTTTTAATTTTGAAAACTAATTATTGCTAGGAGATTAAATAAATACAACATAAATGTCTTTAGAACTCAGCCTCAATCACAGATAATCATATATGTTCCCCAAATTAGTTCAAAACTTTCCCACCAAAACTGTAAACAATGCTTTCATAGTATACATAATGCATCTAGCCATCTACAGTGTATACTATTGATTACAGTTCCCCCAAACTCATTTTCTTTTTCTTTGTCTCAACAAAGGCTAAAATTGAGAAGAAAATGTTACCAACTGATTTCCAAAACTTATAATTATCTAAACTTAAGGTCAAAAAGTACTGAACTGCTATCTTAAGGAAAACCCATTATATACTGAATTATTTCATGAACTGATAATATAAAAGTTAGAACTTTAAGGATTTTTTCAGAATGAATTCAATAAATTTGACTACAACAGCATGATTTTTTACAAATGATTTATGCAAATGAAAACAAATTTCATAGTTTGATTTCAGTTTGCATCATACCTTATCTTGAAGTACCAGTGATTAAAGGCCAAAAAACAGATTCCAGTTCATTTTAATGACAACTTTTGAATTTGTCAACAGATTTTTAGTTTTATGTAAATATCTAACTTGTGAAAGGCTACTGTCCCATCACAGTTTAAAAACCTTGAAAAAATGGGAAGAGGCAATATATCATACAGATGTTTAACGCTTTCTGCATTCTAAGACAAGTGTACTTATTGTATTTCTCCTGTGTTTGTTAGAACACGTTCTCTTCCTTCAGTTTGTAGATATATACATTATATCTCCAAATAAACAGAATTTCGCTATGAACCTGTGACGTCATCAGTCATCTACTACCAGGAAAAACACTTAAATTTGGTCAAAGATGAGATTAAAACTCTGAATCAAAATACATGGCAACAGAATATAATCAAAAGCTCAAAATTGCAGCATTATCGAAAGTATAAGATACTACCCTGTGTTGAACCATATGTTTTAAAAATCAAAAACAGACAACAGAGATCGATTCTGGCAAAATTCAGAGCAGGTGTCCTGCCACTACAAAATGAAATAGGTCGTTGGCACAATACCCCTTTAGAAAGTAGATTATGTAAACTTTGTAAACAAGAAATAGAAAATGAAATACATTTTGTTCTTGATTGTCCAAAATACAAAGATACCAGAAAGACATTTGTAAATAAACTGGTAGAAAAGGGTGTACAGTGGGAAATTTTATCTATATATGAAAAGTTAGAGTTTTGTATGAATAAATCCAATGTCATAATTTTCAGTAACTATCTTCAGCAAATATTTGAAATACGAAAAACTTGTATTCTGCAATAATTTGGTGTTTAATGTTACTGTGATAAATGTGATCAGAGTGCCTCATAAGCTCATGTCTGGGCTGGCTGCCAAAGTTTTGTGTTTCTGTACTACTATATTACTTAATTTGTGCAGGTGGCACTATAATAAAATACTCTCTCTCTCTCTCTCTCTCTCTCTCTACTACCAGGAAAAACAATATGTCGGCTTTTTACTCCATTTTGGTATGTATATTTTTTCTAATGCTATTTATGGCTCTTGTACCATATATTTCTTAAAATGAACCACATTTTCATTCTTACAGGGTGTTTGTCTATTGAATTAAGTTAAATTTACAATTTTTGTGAAAAAATGCTTCCTATGACCTTTAATTATGCTACATCAAATCTTTTGTGTACTTGGACTTAATTTCTCAAATTTTATTTTAACCTTTTAGAATTTTCTACATGAAATAAATGGAAGTGAAAAGGTTAACAATAAAAGTAGAAGCCACATCACCAGCGGAATTAGGATTATTCTTAATTAGGGAATGGGTTAATATGAAAAAAGGTTATTTGTTTTATAATCTACTTTGATGTCAGTCAAGTTCAGCAAACATCACTTACATCAATTGACAGTGAATGTGGAAGCCTCATGAGTGCAGTTAGGATTATACTTCATTCAGGAAAACTCCAAAATCACTTACCACCTTTTTATAATTATTGATCATCAAAGAATAATTAAGCTAAGTGTCACCAGCCATGACTCAAGATGCAGTTGGTCATTCCCCAATGAAAAGGAACCAGAAAGTCTTTGCTAATCTACAGAAAAGACTTAAAAGATTAGTGAAGGATTTTATTGAAGCAACAAGATATCCATGCTGTCTTACAAGGAGTGAGAAAAACTTACAGTCCAACTGTTGAGACTATATAGGACTCAGTAATTGTTACAAATAGTTGTGCTTATGAATTATATTTAAATCATTTCTGTTGTCATAGTACTGTAGTATTATTAACTCATTATTAAATTTGATGTAAACCATATATGTGATTTTGTTCATGTTTTAAGTACCTAGTACTACTTTAAAACAGGCAAATTTTTGTTATTATATAATTTTTTTATTATGTATGTCTCTGTATGTGCTACTGGAAATGTAAAAAGTACAACATGTTATAGAAAAATATATATAGCAAATAAAACATGTAAAAGAAAGTGTGGCAAGATCAATGTCCCCCTGTGGGAAAATTAATATCTCTGAAAAAAAAACTGTGGCGAAATCAAGTGTGGCGGAATCACTTGTGGCGAAATCATAGTAAATCAAGTAAATATATTGTTATGTATATTTTTGCGTGTTCATCTATGTACATAACTTGAAAACTATGCATGGGATCAGGGTCATATAAAAGTTAAAGTTGGGTCTTTGAGTAACTTGGTCCTCCTGAAAATTGATTCTAATCATTATCTGAACTCCAGAGATATAGTTTTGGATAATACCTGCTCAATAACTAAAATATATAAATCATATTGCATCTTATTTTTAAACACGTTGGGAATCTACCCCTTACTCAGTTCTCTTAAAACTCACCCGGATCTATATAGGGACAGAAATCTTTTAATATTCTTTGCAATATCTAGGTTTGGGCCAGGGTTTGAACTGCCTATGGAACTGTTTCTGAGCCTTGCCCACAGAAGGAAGGGTGAGAGCATTGTAATTGGGTGTGTTTGTCTCTCCGTCCACATAACTCAAAAGCTATACATCAAATCTGGTTCATATATTTAATCTGGTTTATATACCAATCATGGCTTGTTCTTCTTCAAAGATGGCCTAGATTCAGGTCTGGATCACAAAAGTAGAGTTGGTAGAAATATTGATCCAAAAATATTCAAAACAACACTTCCGGTTTTTAAAGTTCATCTATTGCATAAAAGACACGCACTCTTGTTGCCTGCACAGAGACGATTTCATATTCTTATGGTGTTTATATTGTCCAATAATAGTTTACCTATTGTGAATCACATACATGGTACAGTATCTGTAAAGGTGAAGTATTTACCAAAAATTACATACCTGAATTTCTAACTCTTTATTGCTCTTTCCATAATTTCCACCAATGTAGTGAATATATTGTGATTTCTCAGTCACATTATCAGCAACAATATATTCAGTATCCACGTTGCTATGTTCCAGTTGCTCTTGGCAACACCTTTCTGCTTCCAAGCAACATTCAATCCACTTTTGACAGTCCTTCCTAGAGAGTGACCTACATATTGCTTCCCTGGAGCTGGTCACGTGAACATCTGCAACCAATTGCTGTGGACCATCTGGTGACGTCAGAGAGATGACCCATTTACCAATACTGCGCATGCCTGGTTTCTGGGGAAACAGGTAACCATAGCAACTGGCACATGACAACAATCGAAAAGTGTTGACGTCATAGTAACCAGTGCGATCCCTGCACTTGTCATTGAAAGCGTGAATTGTTTGCAATTTGAAAACCTGTAAAGATAAACACATTTTTGTATATTTACCAATTATGGATTATTACATATTGATGTAGACTTTATAGTGATATTTATATACTATACAATACTTAAAATAGTAGTGAACGGCAGAAAATGAAGTATCTGCCTTCCTATCAACTAAAACTCTTATTCTTAAAATTCTTCTTATTCTGAGTATTCTTAATCAACCATTTTCTGAGAAATTATCTTTGAATTAGAAAAATTTTCTCTGAATAAGAATATTTAAATTCCAGAGAATTTTTAATAATTTTCAAAATATTAATGACAAGTTGGATACAATAGTTGTTTAGAAAACAGATAACGTTAAAATTTCAATTGTTGACAAACTTCAAAGTACTGTTTGTATAAAGCAGAACTGACAATGCACTTTAATGGTAGTTTTAAAAGCATTCTTGGTTTTCATTTTTTTTTATTGGTAGATTTTTTTAAAGAAAACCTTTAGTTTTAACGATGGTCATTTATGGGTTTTAAAGTCACTGCAAGTAGGAACTTATAGGCAAATAGGAACACAAATGATGGCTTGGAGATGGTTGTTGGAGAATTAATGATGGTCATCTGATAAAATAGGAACTAATGGGTCCTGTCCTTAACTAAGATGTAAGGCCGTACTTAATCAGCCAACAATATAAAAGCTCCTGGATTTTATATGTATAATAAAGAACTGAAAAATTAGAGATTTTGAAGAAACCCTTATAAGGAAGATAATAATAACTTTATTGATGGAATGAATACTTTACTTGTGGTTAATTACAGAAATCCCGAACTGCCAAAGATGAGTACACATATGTGTTTATAAAACTAAGGGTTGATGAGCTAATGAATTATGTACTGTGTATGAGATACACTGTATACTGAGACCCTATAGTTTCCAAACTGGTTTTAAAAGGTGTTGTGTCCAGTGGAGACTCAATAGGCAGTGCTGGTACTTTTATCAGTACTTATAGGGTTATAAATTAATTTAAAATTACAGAGTTAAACATTCTTCACATACTAAGACTGAAAACTGTCATTTTGAAATATGTAAAAGACAATAATATAAATATCAAAGAATTTATCATACCACATATACCATGTACTATGACAGTTGTAATCAACAATGATAAGCAAAGTAAAGATTTTTTATCAAATACTCGGTGAAAAGGATGTTAAAATAACCTCCATAACTAGATGGCAAGAAGAACTACATATGGAAATAGAACCCCCCATATTTGGTGTTTAGAATCTTTTTAAAAACTATCCAAAACAATTATTTTATTTGGTTCCAGTATAGGATAATTCATGGAATATTAGGGAACCTGTGTAGGAAAAGTGCAATCCTCAAATTGTACCTTTTACAAAGATTCCCCAGTAACACTGATTCATCTATTTTACCAATGTGAATATGAAGTGATGTGGATTTAGGTAGAAAAATGAACAACACAAGGAACAGATATTCCAGTTAATATATTCTCATAGCTATTTATAGCTAGTTACATTTTCTCAAAGTCACAAAAAAGAATTGTCATTAGATATCACTGATGTAAAAGATCATCTTAAACATGTATATGATGACCAAGAATGTGTTACACTCCTAGACTCAAGCAGCAGAAATCTAACTAAACATGGATAATCCTCAAGAATATATTTCTTTTTTAAACGTGCATCCTATGAGACAGACAGTTTTGAATCTTAATAATGTAATTTTCATCAACAGAATATCATAAATCAATAATATTAAGTTAAATGATACCAAATCAATTACTTAAAATGTTAAAATAGCCAAATCCATTGAAGTTTATAAGTAGTAAAATGTTTTATTTTTTTCTCGTTTTTTTTCTTTCAAAAGATTCTATCTTGTAAAAGCTTGAATAAATAAAAGTGTACTGGGTCACCTCAATGCCAGGGTGTAATGTACCCCTAGTGTAATTGTAATGGCATGAGCAAGAATGGAGCAATAAAAGAAGAAAAGACAAATAACCGTATGATCAATCAATCAATCAGTTGTCCGAGTGCTTAATCTCAATATCTACGGATTCTAAGGCACACCATCCAGTTCGTAAGGCATAAATCTTCAGGCCGTTAGACATGTTCCAAGTCATACCCGGGGAGACAATCCAGTGTTTGGTAGTTAGAAGCTAAGGTGGAAAAGATTTCTGAAATAGGTAGGTTTTTAGTTGACTTTTAAAACATGAGAGATCTGGAGCACTGTGGATGTCATGTGGAAGATCATTCCGTAGCTTCGGGGCATCATATGAGAAACTGTTGTTGAAGTGGACGTTTGATTTATGGATGGAAGAACAATAATGAGGAACCTGGAGGAACAAATTTTTGGGGTTAGAGCGTCTTGTATTAACGGCTGATTTGTGGCATCATATGAGAAACTGTTGTTGAAGTGGACGTTTGATTTATGGATGGAAGAACAATAATGAGGAACCTGGAGGAACAAATTTTTGGGGTTAGAGCGTCTTGTATTAACGGCTGATTTGTACAAGGAGGGATATGGTGCAAGATACTTAGGCTGACCAGTAGTGAGGTACTTGTACACAAGAACTAGGGTTTTAAAGATAATTCTGATGGGTAGCCAATGAAGTGTCTTCAAGCTAGATGTGATATGGGTGAACTTAGAAGCACCAGTGACAAACCGAGCAAGAGCATTTTGAACATATTGGAGCCTAGTAGCATTTCAGGATGACAAACTGTGAAATAGAGAATTGCAATAATCCAAACGACTGCTGACCAGAGCATTTACAATCACCACTGATGTATCAATGGAAAGGAACATCCTGATACGATGAAGGTCCCTGAGGCTAATAAAACACCTTTATTTTCATAAATGATGGGATGTAAGAGAGACTCGAGTGGAAAGTGAGATCATAAGTATTTTTACATGGTTTTTAGAAGCAACTGACATATAGCCAGGCCACAAGATTTACTTGCTATGTGAGTAAGATGCCTTTGCAAAGATCACGGCTTGAAAAATTTACCCAAATCACTAATAACCGGCCTCCAACATCAGCCATATTTAAACCATTTGATTTCAAGTGAGTATTGAGGCAAAGTTATCAGTAAATGTAGAAAAAGAAGTACTAAATGTCATATTAAAACTAAATAAAACCGTTTTAAACTAATCTGTACCAAAATGCAGTTTTCCTCTGTTGCTATTAATGTCCTGGTCACACTACAGACGGTATTTGCCACTTTTAAGGGCATTTTACATTATACTGCCTGATGCCACCAAGGTCACCAAGGTATTTATTATTTATTTCTTTATTTGGGGTTTTATGTTGCTTTCAATACTGTACAGGTCATATAACGACGGGTAGTTGGAAGGGCAGAGGAAACTAGAACATACAGTTGGTCAAGGTTCTGTAATGTAAACTGCCAACCAACATCAAGCAACTACCAGCTTTCTTACTTGAGGTCGGGTCGGGAAACGAACCCCAATCTCAGAGGTGGGTGGTGCAAGTGTTACCACTCTGCCACCGTGGCCCCCCATTATTACTGTAGGGTATCATATTGATTATTGTCTTCTACCTTATCCCCACATTCTGTGTTATTCACTCTTTATGTATGTCCAGTCAAATTGTATGTCTGATGTACAGTTCTTGTACAAATATGGTATCTTTTCTGTGCCAAACTCTGACCATTGTCCTCCCTCAATCCCATTCTCCTCTATAGCAAAACTGCTGCTAGAGGTTTGTAGCTTGACTTCCCACAGTCCACAATTGCTATATATAACACCTGTAATGTGATCAGGGCATACGTTGCTATTTGTTGCATTATACTTTTGCAGTGTTCAACAAGATGTCTAGCCTTTTTTATTTGTTAACAAACACTATCATCTGCGTATAACAGTACACATATGTCTGGACAATTAACTTCAGTACTTATGTTGTTTTTCTTTTAACTGTGGCTCAGTTAGATTTTATCTATTATTTAGATCTATGAAGGCAAAGCAGTGTCACTGAAAGATGATCTCCTTGTTTTACTACAGATGTTACCAGCAAGCAAAGTCAGTTGTAGTCTGATTCAAAAGTACACACAAAAAAGTTATATTATGAAGAGCTTGTATAGCTTTATAAAAAATTTAACATTAATTCAAGGCCTGAAAAGCTGACATACTAGTAGACCCCTCAACACAGTCAGTGGCTTCTTAAGTCAACAAAATATATAAATACACTCTTTTATTTTTCCCTGAGCTCAGGGAATTTTGTTTTTATCCACTTAATATCTGACAAAAAGCGAAATTGTTTGTGATCTTTTAATATGACAAACACATTATGTTTGGTCAGTTCAGGGAGCAAGAAATATTAAAACTGCTTTCTTAAAAGATAGATTTAAATATTTTGGGAATTTATTTAGGGTCTCTCTGGTGTAGTGGGTAACACACCGGCCTCCCACCCCTAAGGCCAGCTATGAGAGAGAAAGAGAGAATATTTGATATAAAAAGCCCAAAGTACTTGTATGGTAGTGCTTTTTCACATTCATTTTCCATTAGTTCCAATTTGTCTCTATTTACAAGCCACTCAGATTTCTTGGTGAATAAATTTTGATTTAATGTCTCTTTTAAAACATTGTATCTGTAATATCACCATGGATATTTATCTGCCACTGTGGCCTAGCGGGTAAGACACTTGTCTAGGAACTCAGAGGACGTGGGTTTAAACCCAGATACAGGTAGATACATAGTGGCTCGGATGACCACTTAAAATGGCGGTCCTCTGTCATTGGGCCATATCCCCAGTGGCAGGCTAAAGAACATCAAGGACGTTAACAAATGTTCATCCTTGAGCCTCTATCTTCCAGTTAGGGGAATGTCAGTTACTTGTGAGTTGGGTCTGTACCTGTGCAGTCGGATTGGTTAACTAGCTTTTTGAGTCCTGTAGTACGTAGAGATATTGCCCTGAGTATAAACACACAATACAGTACAATTTGGCATAGGAAACCAACACATACCACTTGATCAAGATTCTGCACCATAAGCTGCCTGGCGTTGAAAAGCAACTACCTGATTCCCTTATGAGCTTTAGAGAATGTTAGAGGCAGCATTTAACCGGGATCAAAATTGGGGAATTAATTTCAATAGTATAACAACTAAATTATATGATTCAGTAAGAGAGCAACTCCTGCCACAAGTTACACATTTTCCGTGAGGCCAAATGAATCAGATGTTATCTCTGAGTATAGATACTGAGCATAGTATATTTCTAAATGAATTTGTAGATATTGGAAAAATGACATCTGTTTTAGCAAAATTGGGTACAAGTGCCCTTGATGGAATTATACACAACTGCAGGTTTTTAAAGGTGATAGGTTGCAAAAGGTACAAAACTTTCTTTGATACGTGTGTCGCACTTGTATTAGATTATAGATAAAGGGCAAAAGGGATTTAAAGATATCAGTAAAAGTAACACTATGCAAAACAGAGCTATGAAATTGTACATAGAAGTTAATAAATTCACTCTATCTTGCTATTCACTCTGGAAATCTTGCAAAGATAGGAGCATATGCCATATTGTTAATTATTGATAAACAATTTGTTCAGCAGATAACTCTAGGCTGATCTCAAAGATTTATAAATGGGTCATCATCATCAAATAAGATGTTCATTTGGTCATGGGATGTTCAAAATATATTGCAAATCAATTGAATAATCTATTGCCAATAAACTTAAACTCAGTCAAAGAGAAGATCAAAGCCATAAATCAAAATATCTAGAGGCAAAATATTGACAAAAGTTCACAATTGCTGCATTATTGAATCCGTAAGACATTACCCTGTCTGGAATCATACATGTGAATTCAAATAGACAATAAAAGCAAGTTTGGCAAAATTCATAGCAGGTGCCCTCCCACTATATAATGAGATACATTGTTGGCATCACACCCAGTCTGTAGGAAAACTATGTAAACTATGCAAGCAAGTAACAGAAAATGAATTTTTTTTATTTTTTTATTATCATACATATCAGGAATGCAAAGGAACATTTGACAACAGAATAACCAACAATGTGAGCCAGAGGAAAACTTTATGGCTGTAGTGCCTCAAGAGCTCAGTTATGTGGTGGCTGCAATAAATATGTTTTGTTTTTATATTTGTAAATGTTTTGTACTAAAGTATTTCTGTATAAATTAATAAAAATAATGACAATTATGAAAAAATACTAAAACATATGTAAATTATAAATCTCTTGACAACCCTGTCAGAAAAATAAATATAAATTAATATAATAAAAACTTAGTTTTATAATTCTGAAAGAGGAGTAAAAAGGACACCAAATAACTACTTACAAATAAGTATACTGGTAGCATCATAATCCACAGAAAATCCATTTCTACGCCATAAAATATCCAATAATTAAACTGTTATTACCAAGTCTATATCACTGAATAATTATCCAAATGTTCAATATACAATTAATTTGGGTCCTTGAGAAAATTACTTTAAACCAGCTGATCAAGCGACACTATTACTTGTTATTAATTTGTACTTTTCCAACCCATTCTGCTATTTCTGGCTCCTTTAAACAACTGCCGGTAGCACAATACTATCCTTTTAGTTCCAACTGTCAGCACTGCGGCACAACTCAGAGTTAATTATGCATGACGTCATTTTGACGCATGCCTCAACAATATCACGTGGTTTGTGAAATTTGAGATTTCTCTTCCACTGGGAAATTTAATTTGGGTTCTCGTTAATATACCTTGATATGTAATTTCAGTCTGAAGAAGACTTACATAAGTTACTTCTTACAGGCAGGTGATTTTGTTTAGTGTAGTCCTGAAATTAATTTTTAAATTAACACGTGGTAATTGATCATGTGACCTTAAAATTATAGATGCATCCTGCAAAAACAAGATTTCTTCTGTTAATTACTCTCTTGGAAAATGATAATTGATTTTTTAATGAAATACGTTTTGAGCTAAGTTTTAAAAGCAAAACTGTTAAAAGCTTGGAGTAAACGTAACCTCATATGCTTCAGTTAATATTTATATCATTATTTACATGGAACCAAAAATGGCAATGTAATGATTGACTAATTATTTATTATTTAGTCAATTTTTGAATCATGCTCTAAGCAAGACAGAATAAATGTGTTCAGTTGCTTAAGTTACAAATTGACATTTACAGGTCCTAGATTTCAAGCTTGCAACCTCGTTGATTTCAATGCACTGAAAATTACTGGTAACAGTTTTTCCCCTACCCGTTAATAAAGCGTCAAATTATTGCATCAGCTTATGAAAACTGACACCCATCTAGCAGAACAATTTTGTTTTGTATTTCGGCAGAACTATAGCAAGATGGTGTGTCTGGAAAATAGATGACAATGACAGCTGCTTGCTTGTTAAAGGGACTCTATTTAAGTGAAGCTGATTGGGATATTCTGAACAGAACTTGCTACTACGGATGGTCTGAGGTGCCATTTTATTATTGTACTAACTGATACTAACTGATTTCCATGTGTAAACTAATAGCTTTCATACTGAAAGTAATATGTCATCTATTCAAGTTATTATGTCACATATTCCAGTGATTATATCAGACAATCAAGTTATTAACTTGTGTTCACATTTTGCTCACATTGGTATATTTGTTACAGGCAATCTGTGTAACTAGGCATTATGCGTAATGACTTAACTTTTCAGTCATTTCGTGAAATGCCTAAACAGTTTAGCCATTTTGTCAAATGCCTAGGCACTTCGAATAATGACTGAAATATTAGGTTCCATGTTACACAGATTTCCTAAACAGGTATTTGAGATTTCAAGCAATCTGTGTAATGATCTATTTTGATCTATTTTGACATGTATCATGCATTTTTGCATAAGTGAGTAACATTTCATACTTATTCTCATTTTTACCTTTTCGGTTTTTGGTACGTTCTCTGATGTTATTTTATGGGATGTGGCTTCTTTAATTATATCAATTACTTAAACTTTGGCTTGTGTAACTTTTAAATTTTTTTTATTGATACGATGTGTTATTTCTTGCTGATAGAAACAATTCAAGTTGTACTTTTAACTGTTGGACTTTCAATTTAGGTATATTTTGATAACTCTTTTATACTTTTTTGCATAAATGATTTAATGAATGAGCAGTTGTGCAATGATATCAATAATAGTCATATGTTTGATACCTCTTTCATTTAGTTGTAAGAAGGGCATCTAATTGTTTTTTGTTTTTTTTTTCTGGTCTTGTTATGTGGGGCTTCTTTAATGAGACAAATACTGAAAACATTTATGTTAACCCTGTTAGATGAAACAAGCTTAACTGCAATAAGGTCCCCCCAACCTTTTTAGCTTTCAAACAATCGGCCTGAGCTTGTTTGATTTAAGTGAGTATGCTGCACTAATGCTCCCCTCTCCCGCCGCCAATGAAAGGTATTAGCATCTTTGATATATGACAATGACATATTTTATCTCAAAACATCAAAAGTGCAAGAACATGAAGAAGGATTTTAATGACTTACAACTCACTTAAAAGCAGTGTTTTAGCTTTAAATAACTGATATCATTTCTTGACAAGTCAGATTACTAATACATTACTGTTTTAAAGCTGAGCTATTCAAGGAATATGAAAGTGATGAGAAAGTTCTGATTTCAAAAAGCAGTATACTACAAGGATGAGGAGCTGAAATTAGTCTTGGTCAATTATACCACTTTTTCAAAACATTACTGTTAACATTATTTTGTATTTGTAGGTATTATTATTTTTTCTGTATACTTTGTATGGAGAGTGAAAACAAAACAGTTTCAATAACATTAAAATAGATATTTTTAATCATAATGCAATTTTTGTTATCCTTGTTCATGAATGGATATGAAATATATTTTCTAAGTTTGCAACAAGCAAGTATAAAACTTCATAATATCAAAAAGAATTCATGATAATCACCAAACATGACAAAAAACTATGTTTAGGCATTATGCATAATGTCTAAAGCTCATTTTCAGTAATTACATGAAATGCCTAGGCATTTCGTGAAATGCTTGAACTGTTTAGGCATTTGGCGTAATGACTGAAACGACCAGTCATTATGTGTAATGCCTGGTTACACAAATTGCCTGTAACATATACAAGGCACTGATTTGTGTCTTTAACTAATAGAATGTTATCAATTATTAATGAGTATACAAAATTTACTTAAGTATCTGTTAAGCCTCTCTTACATTCTATCATATTTGCACATACGTCTTGGTTACAGAGAAAATAGGCTAATTTGCAAGGGACACTTAAGCTACACGTGCGATTTTATAACAGAATTTCAAGACCCGGTAATAACAATTGGGATGCAAATTATTCTCTGCGTGCTTGCAGCATGGCTACAAATGCATCCATAACTGAATTTGGAGGGGGGGTTGACATTTAGGTGTCAAACGTAATCATTCCTGCACCCACTATAACTGATTAATCTACATATTTTTGAAATTTACTGGTCACTCCACATGGTAGCTTCTGATTGTTTAATAGTTTGACCCTTTGGTTGACCAAGGGGATAATGGTCAGATCTTAACTGGCAGTCAACGTGACAAAACACTTGTCTTGTCTCTAGTTACACACTACACTGATTGGAATGGCAACTCACCAGAAGCACAGAATGGCAGATAAACCTTACAATTTGTGCAGAAAAGTTGACATTCCGGTTGAATTACAGGTTCCAGATGATGGTACAATTTTGAACGAATTTTCTTCACAGCCAACCCCAATTCAGTCTGGTTCAAAATCTGATTCTGAGAGTGATATTGAATTTGATATTGATGGATTTGTTGCTGACAGTAGTAGTGATTCAGATCATGACTCTGTCATGTCAAAACATAGAATGGATGTTAGGAAATCTGAAAGGACACCACCTGTAGAACGGATGTCGGATCCAACAAGTTTGGATCAGGCTTTGATTAATGCAATGATTTTTGTCTTAACTGGATGCAATTGGTAAGTGTTTTAATGTTGTTGAAAGTAATTTAACATGGTCAGTTGATTTTTTATGTAAATCAAAGAGTCAAATGGCCACATGAATTTGTCTTAGCCGGTACTTCAAAAGATAAGTTGAATTACAACCAACTCAACATAACACAGTGGATGGCCTGATTTTGTCAAAATATGCAAGATGAAGAAGATCAACAAACAAAAAAAAAACATGTGCTTGATTATCTCATTGCATTATTGGATGATTCAAATGATTTTTTTTGTGGCAAGCAGCAAAAGCCAGTCATGTGGTGTGATATGTTAAATGGAGCAAGGTGAAATTGTTAGTTGGGCTGAAATTGAAAAAAATTATTGGATCCAAAGAGCAAATGCTCAAAGACATGTATCCGGCTCTTTGACCAATAATGACAGCCAAAAAATTCAAAAAGCAAGGTCAGAATCAACAAAAAATGTATAAAGTCTATGCCTTGTGTGTATTTCAAGGACAATTCTTGTACTTTTACCAAACACCAAGAAAACAAAAGGTTGTTCTGTAGACATATTTGTAGTTCATGTTTTGCACAGGAGGGCAAGGTCAGCACTCATAGTGCCAGTGATTGTAAAAAAATATCTGTAAAAACGAGTAACCCTGGAATTGGTTAAGAAGGTTCATTTACAGCCTGATCATGTTCAGGAAAATCTGGAAAAAAATTCAAAAGTGGTGCTATACTTGTACATTGTAGTGTCAGTAAATTTGTAAGTAATCAGTAATCTTCTAGGCTTGTGTATAGTAATTCTGTTTCTGATTTGAATGCTTTGAAGCAGGAAATTTCGGCCACCAAAGCTACTTGGAAAGAATGGTTAACAGCCAGTGACAGATGTAGGCCTGTAATCCCTGGTAAGTCTCATGCTTTTGAGGTTTTGAAGACTGATATATATTCAAAATGCATGGAAAATATTTCAAAAAACAAGGTGGCCACCCAGCAAGTGCGCCTTGAGGCAAGCATTCTCGGTGGGGTGACGTTACACCCACATAAAGTCAAGGGGTCAGTTTTGATAACTCAGCTTGTAAAAATATCATTAGAAAACATACTAGGGTCAAATAGCTGTCAGTAGCAGATTTAGACCTTTGGGTACAGTAGATGAAGTCGGTGAAAAAATAAGTGATGATAATATAATGCATTAAACTGATCATGAATTGCCTGACCTTGAGTGTGACCTTGACATCCTGGATCTGAACTCAAATAATTCCTCAAATGTGACAAATTATGACAAATTTGATAATATCTTGTTATAAAAAATGAGTAGATCAAATTCTTGTTCATCAAACTAGGTCATGTCCGGAGTATGTTGCTTGTAAAAACAGATGGACAATATCTTCGGGGTTATTCCGTTGTGGCCTCTGATGCTTTATCAAGGTAAAAAAAATGATCATGCTCGCATGTCTGACATTCTTACTCTTCATAGGGTTGTGAGGGTGTCCAATTGTCCTAATTACATGGGTATTTGAATTCCAGTGGCCTCTAAATTTTTGATTATTTACAATTGGAAATACTGTTTGGCTGATTATTGGGATAAACAACTGGTACTTGAATTCGGCTTCCCCCTTGATTTCGACAAAAGTTTCAAATTGCAGTCTACTGAAGAAAATAATGCTTCGGCTAGTGATCATAGCTATGATGTAGAATGTTATGTACAGAAAAAGAAGAGTTAAAACATGGGCCATGTTAGGGCTTTTTGATCAGAAACCATTTTTTTCACATATCTCCTTTCATAACAGGGAAAACCAGACTCTGATGTTGGATGTACTATTGTTGATTTGAGCTGGCCTGAAAATTTTTGTTTTATGCTGGGGTGCAGAAAATTATGTACGATGGGATGAAGGAGAAGCTTTTGTTATAAAAAGTGACAAGCTAGTAGATAGGATTTACTACTTAGTAGATATGAGTTACCTGCTACTTGATATGATTTACTAAATGCAGTTATAAGTTACTCACTAGGAAATATTAGTTAATAGTTAGTGGATTTAACTGAAAAATTAGTGGATAAGAGTTACTTACCAGTAGACATGATTTACTAACTAGTAGTAACGAGTTACTTACTAGTATATATGATATACTAAAATAACAGATACGAGTTACACACTAATAGATATGATTTACAAACTGGTAGATATGAATTTCTTTCTGGTAGACCTGATTTACTAACTAGTGGATATGAGTTTCTTACTAATATATATGAATTTTTATCTGACACATTCCCAGGTCCCCCCAAGACAAGGAAAACCCCAACATTGGGATTATACATTCTATTTATTCATCTAAAATTGTTTGTATATATATAGTATATAGTATTGTTATAACACATTGTATACAGTATTGTTATACATGCAAATGATGAAGACAATGTCTCAGTCAATATAATAGTCAGTGATGCAAGAAAAACCCCCAGATGTTGATAATATCTAAGCACAATCAGTCACTGACAGTTAAAATTCATATCACTACAATGTTTCAATGAAGATTCCATACAATGTTCCATACAAGTTCCTAAACAGCTAAAACCCAGAAAGTTCCAGTGATACAGTTCCAGATGCTAATCACAGATGAAGAAAACACAAGTAATAAACATAGTTCCATAGTACAGTTAATTCACCCAGTATAAGATACCAGTTCCTAAGGCCATATATATAACTTATGGCCCCATAAATGTTGTAGCACTACAAACAGCAGATCAGGCAGGACGGTCCCCCATGGTGAGCAAACAGTCAGCGTGTGAAACAAATACAGTTAAACTTCCTCATGACCTTTAGCAGGTCAAATATACACAGTTCAAGGTCAAATAACGCATATAAACAGAGTAAGAGACACCCAAACACCCAGTAGGAAGTAGGCTAGATAGCTAAGTGGGCACGAAAAGAATCAGCTACTCTAGACGGCCCAGATGAGGAGGTATGGACATATCTCCAGACACATTGTGAGGTCCAAGTCCCCTGGGCCTGAATATCTTGTAAGGGAACTCCATGCTGGAATGCCCAGGACGCCCCCGCCCTCCTGAAATCGTGAAAGGTAAGAGGCTTGGCCAAAGCCAAAGCAGTGGAAACCTGCTTAAGATGCTTCCTGGCTATGGAATCAGTCAATGGAACCAGAGAACCAGCTACAGGGATCTGGAATAAAGGAGAATCCACATCAGCAGGAAATAGTTGAAACATGGCCCTAATGGCCACCACTGGACACAAGGGGGACTGACCCAAGGCAGGGATGGCGACAGATGTGGTCTTACATCGGTCCTGTAATGTTTTTGACCATTTTATGATAATGACAGCTTTGGAATGGCCAAAAATCACATCAGCCCTGCATAAATGTCTGGAAGGATCAAATTTAGCTACAGAGTGTGGCAAAACATTTGACAATCTTAAAAATGAGAAAAAGCAAAATGAATACAGTGCTTGAAACACTGAGGCATGGTGTAGGTGATGACAAACCTGTAGAATTTTTGAGAGAAGTGAGGCATCCAGGACTAGGGTAATGTGAGGTTGGAGAGGCCTGTTTATTCTGACAGCTTTGAGAAATAAAGCAATTCTGCTGTCTGTAAGGATAGTTGGATTCAAACCATAAACCACAAACATAGCTCTGATGCCAGCAATATGATTAGTTATATTGGAAACCGACATACCGCTTTGTAAGAGATGCTCCATATATGCTAGTACATCCAGCGTGGTAGCCTGGGGCAGCGACAGCTGAGCCACAACCAGAAACCCCAAAAATTCTTTGAAATATCTAGTATATGCAGCAAGTGTAGCTGGTCTATAGCCTGAGAAAATACGGGTACTGGCAGCACTGGCAAGTGAAGCTGTGGCGGCCCCAGGCTCTGAAATATATGAATAGATCAAATACTGTAGTTTAACAATGTTAGATCCAAGTGTGTATCTACCCATATGGGATTTTTTATGAATTGTGCTAACTTTTCTTCATTATCTGGAGTTTTACCCCACCTAGAGAGGAGGTCGGCTAAGGCATTCTTTGTACCATACACGTGACTTGTGACTAATGTTATATTAAACATGGCTGTCAGTAGCCATATATTACGTGCACAGGTGGCCAAAATGTCATCCCTGGCCCTACCAGAGTTGAGTGTATCAACCACTGCCCTATTGTCACAAAAAATCTGTATTCTTTTATTAGCCCAACTCTGGCCCCAGACTTTGAGAGCAACAACGATATTTAGGATCTCTAAATGTACGATAGTATAATTCATAAAATGTTTTGGCAAGGCAAGAGCATATACTTGGTGGCCAAAGACTCCCCCTAGGCCCGTAACTGAGGCATCTAGGAATATGTCAGCTGATACAGGTCTGACCTCATACATTGTGACCCCATTGTACTGTGTTAAGAAGGTGTTAAACCACTGTAGGTCTTTGAAAAATGCAGTAGGGAGTGTCAGAATTGGTTTATGGGCTTGTTGTCTGAGTACCTGCAACATGCGGTTAAGAAAGACCCTAGCAGGTTTAACACATTTACTGACATATAACAAGGAACCCAGTAAAGACTGGAGTTTATTTTTAGTACAAGTAGCATTTTTCGACCAATTTTTACACATATCTATAATTTCTTGCAATTTTTCCGGGGGAATACTAATGGTTCTATCGACAGTATTAAATAATATCCCCAGACAGACGGCTTGGGTGGAAGGGGGGTGGAGTTTCTTACTGCTGATGTCCAAACCTAGCTGTTGGAGGAGATTCAGGAGAAATTGATAAGACTTATGAATTGTAGAGGGTAGTGCCGTATAGATTAGATCATCAATATAATTTAGCATTGAATTATGACCATTATTATTCATAATATAGCGAACTGCATCGCTGATTTTCATAAAGAAAAATGAACCCAATTTATACCCGAATGGCAGGGACAGATCAATGAAGTATTTGCCCTGATGTTGGAGGCCTAATAGATCTATATCCCCTGGGTCTATACGTATATGACGAAAAGCTCTGCTTATGTCGACTTTAAAGATGTTAGCAGCAGGTCCAATACTATTTAACTGTTTAACAATTTTATCCACAGTAGGGTAATGCATGTCAAATTCTGAGCCCAAGTAGATGTTATTATTAACCCCATCGTTTACAGCTTGACCTTTGGGCCAGCTAAGGTCAATGATAGTACGCCTAAGGTCAGATTGGGCCTTGTCCCTGGTCATGAAGGGTGAAACATGCAAAGTACAAGGTTTTTCATCAAAAGGACCAATCATGGCCCCAAATCGTAACTCATCCTGTATATATTTATCCACATGGGGTGCATATTCCTTAGCAGAAGCATGATTGTCAATAGTTGTACCTAATACACAATTTCTGTCAAAATCCAGAGGAAATCCATATTGGATTAGGTCAACTAGCTGCTGGTCCCAGTAATCTTTCAAGTGGTGTCTCCATGCCTTAACTTTGAGTTGTGTGTTCACTGGAATCCTTAAGCCCAAAAAATTTGGGACCCCCGACTGACGAATCATTTTGTGGGTAGTAATGATATCAGGGATAGTTTCCCAATAAGTAGGGTCTCCAGTAAATAGAGTAATAGAAGACAAAGGAACGCAGCCGAAGTCAACCCCATTTTGTTGTTTGCACTGCCAATACTCTGGACAGGTAGGCGCTTGGTTGTTAGTGGGGGCCCCAGCAAGCTGGCCACTGTCATTGCGTTCGCCATTGCGTTCACCATTGCGTTTACCTTTACATTGGTGACTGCATTCGCGATGGTGTATGGGGTTACTGTGTGAAGCAAGAGAACACTGATCGAACGCATGTGTAGCCTCAGTATCCGTTACCATATCTTGTAAGACCTGAAATCTATTACTGAGAGGTATTTCAGCAACTGCACATATATTCGAAGTCGTGGACAACTGTTTTACAGGAGTGTTCATATCTGTACCTTTGCTTAGTACCACTTGTACTTGGGTACTGATTTTAGCTGGAACAAACGGTTTGGCTAAAGGATTCAAACCCATGACCTTATTGCAACCTTTGGTGTTGTCCTTAGCTGTATGAGCATGGCGGACTTTATAGTCCGTACGAGTTGTAGTCTGCAAAACTTGTGCATAAGATCTCTTGCCTTTAAAGTTACAAAAGGCTAGTGCTTTGTGAAATTCTTGACAAACTGCATTCTTATCAAGATTCAACAATTTATTTATACTATGAGCATTATGTTTACTATTATAGACAATCCTATCTGAGTGGGCACGTCCTGTATGTGACCTGCCCACTGTTACTGGTTTTTTGCCTTGGATTTTCGACAATGTAATTGGGAATGTGGATATTCTTTCCCCTCTGCTGTGAAACATGCCAAACATATGTGTCTGTACAAGACTCCTCTAGTTTCATGAGAATTTTTCTGGAGGCATGTGTTTTTGTTAAAGTACAAACATGTGAGAACTTTACTTGCATGTTGTGTCTTATCTTGACCTTTTTGACCTTTTTCAGAGGGAGCAGTGACATGTCTTTGCGCATGTGCACGACGGATGCGTTCGATTTTCTCGGATTCTGTCCAACCACTAATTTCCCCCTGCTCCATTCGACAGAGCAACACTGCATGGCTGGCCTTTGCTGCAGACCATGAGAAATCCTGAGCGTCTTCTAGTAGATGTATAACATAATCTAACATATGTTCTCGAATTTTTACATCAGGTTGATCTCTCATGGTCCTACAAAAGCCAGCCATCCACTGTACTGGGGATAACTGATCATAACTGATCCTTTCTTTGTTAGTTCCCGACAGTATGAACTCGTGGGGCCATTTAACTCTATTATTGACAAACACATCCACTGAACCACCCCTCTGAGATTTAATCTTTTCCTTACCTTGACTAATATTTTCTGACAGTTGTTTTAGCCTTTCCTGCACTTGTTGCTGTATCAGTTCATCAGCTTTTATTTGCCCGGGAGTGGGAAATGTAGGATGTGTGGAGTTGGAAACGCCACCCAAACCCTGGGGAACCGACCTAGCCTGAGCTGCCTTCTGTGTAGGTCTAACCTTATTTGGATTTTTTATTTTTGATTTATCTGAAGATTTTTTACAAACCCCACCCTTTTTTTCAATGTTGGTGAGCCGTTCACCCAAGTGTGACAGTTGCTTCAAGATTTGCATGTTAATTTCATTCTGATCTATTACTGTTTTATTACACGCGACGCCGTCACCAGAATGACCCTGCTGATTAGGACCTCTCTGAAAACCATGTTTTGACGGGGAATGAATTTCATTGTCAGAATTTTTGAATATATCACTCAGATCTAATTCCGAATCCGAATCACTGGCACCGTTTGACTGAAATGTAACTTGCCCGGGATCTGGATGGCTGCTCCCTAAGTCCTGAGTGAACAATTCCCCATCTCCTGCCATCTGAAGCTGCACTGGTACACAGATTTCTTGTCCTTTGGAACGCAAGTTGTATCTTTCCATATCACAGAGTTCATAAAATGATCATATACTAAAACAACTAAAATACTAAAAGAAAAACATAAGTGTACATGTGCGTTGGTGGTCGATAAAATGTTGCTGTGTCCTCTTGGTCGACCAAAGTCAAAGTGACAGAGAAACCCCAATCTGCAAGGTCACTGATGCGTTAACAAATCAAATTCAAGCTTACATCAAATACCTGTTAACATCAAATGTCATACAAATGATAGTATACATACTATGGCTAAGGTGGACCACAGGAATGAATACCTGCACACCTAGATGTACAGTTACAAACATGATTTATGTTCTAGTAGATATGAGTTAATAACTGGTAGATATGAGTATGTACTGATAGATATCGAGTATTAATTAGTATATATGAGTTATGTACAAGTAGATACAAGTTATTAACTGGTAGATAGGAGTTACTTAACAGCAGATATGAATTTCTAACTAATGGTAGACTGAAACTGGTCAGTCTACACATAATGCAACAAAAGACATTTGGAATTCTTTGGAGTCTGTCGCAGTATACCTTTGTTGTGTGATAGAGCAAGGAGCCACAGTCCAGGCGACTGCTGACTATATTGCCACCATCACAACTCTCCAGTGGGTAAGACACCCACAGACTGTGTAGAGTTCCCCGAGATGGTAGAAGTACCCACGACAACCTTTGAGAACCTGTCCATTTCAGTTATGAAATGTACTGCACATAATGGCATCACTGAGATTCCGTGGTTTTTGTTTACAAACCACAGACATGATTGGTTTATAGGAGACGTTTATGCAATTGATTCACAACGAAGCTCTGTCTTTTGTTAATATGATAGGTGTGATGTTTACAGGAAGAAAGAAAGGAATGCTATAAATGATCCCCGTCCTAAACTGGTCATATAATGAGCATTGATATTACAAAAATATTTTGTCACTAAACCTAACTGGTTAAATCTTTGTATTTATTTTGCAGTCCATGATTTTTGCCAAATTATGGCAATGCCAAATTACATTGCCAAACATTATAATGTGAGCTTTAAAGCTTTGAAACATGGTGGTAGTATTATAATACTTTGCAGTTTTCTGGAGGAGGAAAATAAAACAGAGCAGTTGAACACAACTTTAAGCCATTAAATTGTGGAGATCTGTTTATGTGGATTTTCTATGTATTGCAGAGTTTAAACTTTATTTACTTTGGTCACTAGGGCCTGCAGAGTACTGGATGGGGTAGGAAGAATGGATCTAACTCATGCACACATTAAATAATCAAAATCTCACTGCAGAGGAAAAAGAAAGGGTGGCATGTCTTGCAGTGGTTGAGTTGTTAGTATGTCTGAAGTTCAATGTGTGGAGGGCAATGTGCTGTAGTGCTGGAGTTGTAAGTCTGAAGGGTAGCACTACGTCCTACATAATATACACAACTTCACTGCAAAGAAAGGGTGGCGTGAGTTGCAGTGGTTGAGTTGTTTACAAGTCAGAAGGGCAATGTGTGAAGGGCAATTAGTAGAAGTGGTTAGGTTGTAAGAAAGTCCGAAGAACCTCACTGCAGAGGATGGTTGGCATGTGTCGCTGTGGTTGAGTCGTTAGTTGAGTCTGGGGGACAAAGAGATGAACAAATCTTTCTGAAACATTTTTGCCGGTAGGACCTAACCAAATGAAGAAGTGAATAAACCTGGATGATATTCTCGGTAAATAAAAATTCCCAAAAGTTTTCTATGCATGTCCGTAACATTACTTCAAAGAAAATGTGAGGATCTTCATTGATTTTTCATGTGGGTAGAGCCTGACCAAAGAAAGAATTGATTTCAACATACAAACTCTCATGCCTGGTTATTACAGAAAATCACAAACAAGATCCAGATCCAGAACATCGTTGAGAAATATCGAGTCACGGGTAAACCCCACCTCCTGGAAAATATGACCCAGATTCTGTGTATAGTTTTTGTGTTTTGTGTATGAACAGACAAAGAAACAGACAACACAAACCAGATTAAAATAACCTTGCCCCTCCCCTTCAGAGATGCCATGATGCATTCATACAAATGCACACACATTGGTAATCACAGTTTTACATTTGCAGAAAATTCCAAATAGACTATCACTTGTAGTCAGATCACAAAGAATCCTGCCTTCTTTCCAATATAAACCAAAGCCTCTTCTTTTGCCTTGCCTTTTTAAGCGGGATCTCTTCTGACGTTCACACTTCTAGAGATCACTTTTTTTTGTCTCCAGACTTTCATGAATTGTGGCGTAGTGTGATGGGTATCTGTCTCTTCACTGAACTTAAGTGGCAATGGGCTACGTTAGTACTTGGATTGGTGACTGCTTCAGTGCACTACTAGTGTCTCTGTTGCCCTTGCGGCTCACGCTAGTAGACCCAAGCACTTTCAGCCTTGTTATCATTTACTTTTAAGCCTCTCTTACATCTCATCGTACGTGCACGTACGTCCTGGTTACAGAGAAAAATTGCCTGATTCGCAAGGGACCCTCAAGGCACACTTGCGATTTTAGAACAAAATCTCAAGGTCGCACAGGCCCTGCAATGAAAATTGACATGCACATTTCCTGTGCGTGCACGCAGGATGTCTACAAACGCATCCATGCCTCAAGGGTAACTTATGAGAGACTTGCGCATGTGCATTCTCCTTGCAAGTGTTGTAGGTTCTCCCCAATTATTTAAATTGTTTAGACATACTGTAAGATACACTCAAGTGTACCTTGCATGTATATAAACCAACTGTACGAGCTGTAGCTAGTCGCAATTTGTTCTTTGATCTTCAAGAAGTGACACTGTTGTTGGGAGAATACACCCTGTTTGCACTGCAAATCTCTACTACCCCACTACCAGGCTGCGTTCATATTTTTCAACAATATTTGCAGCACACTTACGTGTCTATGCACGTACGACGGGATGTAAGAGAGGCTTAAACTGTCTCTTCCTTGGGGCCTCCTTTTTGCTATTCAACCATCCTTTCTTGAATAACCAGTTATTTAAAGGATGTTCAAATTAATTTTGCAAAATGTAAATTATTCAAATCAAATTGAAATTGGACAATCAGTATCTTAGAGGTTGGTTCAAATTGATTTTGGCATTATACACAAGGTTTAAATCTACAGTTAATTATTCAAATGCAACCATACGTTCTACATAGGCAATCTAATATGCTGAAAAGTAACAACCACCAAATAAATAAACAAATAAAACCAGTGTTATTTGCAGCCAGCCCAGGGAGTTTATCACCCTATTATCTAC
The DNA here is from genome assembly GCA_964017235.1 of Sabellastarte sp. h YS-2021. Lineage (NCBI taxonomy): Eukaryota > Metazoa > Annelida > Polychaeta > Sabellida > Sabellidae > Sabellastarte > Sabellastarte sp. h YS-2021. The sequence goes on along the minus strand of OZ024929.1, from coordinate 18,507,638 downwards.
ACATATCCATCATTAGTGCCCTGACAGATGAACTTTCCCTGAGGTCTAACATGCCAAATGGGTTGGCTATGAATCCAGTAATTTGCAATGTCAAAACATTTTGATCTTGGTTATCCAACAAACTACTAATAATAATGACATTAATGAGATTTATCGGTAATGAGAAAGACTTAGGTGTTACTGAAGTATGGTTTTCACAATGATTTGAAACTTGGTTATTCACCATATGAGTTGGTTTACACATATGTATCTGTTAACTAGTTTATTGCTTAACATGAGCTAACATGGTGTACAGTTATTACAAGGTTCACTTCTCACTCCTCCGTCAGAAAGAAGTTGGGAAAACTAATCTCTTTGCTAAAGCTAGGCCACCTTAGTTTTCATTTTTTTCTTGTTTCTCACCCCCCCCCGTATTTTCTATGGTGCTGACCCCCAATGTGTCTCTGGACAAGTGATTATGGATCTCTGCTTTTCTGTATGTTGCACTTTACCGTTTGTTTTTAAGGTACAGGTTAAGCATTATAAAGCACAATTAGAATTAAACTATATTCTATAAAGAACGATCTCAGTCACCCATTGGTTATCGTTAAGCCCCTCTTACATCCCATTGTACATGCACATACGTCCTGGTTACAGAGAAAAATCGGTTGATTTACAAGGGACTCTTAAGCTACACCTGTGATTTTATAACAGAATTTCGAGGTTGCAGACACCTCGCAATTAAAATTGGCATACAAATCATTCCCTGCGTGCTCGCAGAATTGCTACAAATGCCTCCATATCTCAAGGGTAAATTAAGAGAGACTTAGGTACTTGCATTCTCCTTACTAGTGTTGTAGGTTCTCTGCATTTAATTACACTGTTTGCATATGATGTAAGATACACTGACACGTACCTTGCATGTATGTAAATCCACTGTACGGCCTGTAGCTAGTAGCAGTCAAGTTGTGACTCTGTTGTTGGGAGAATTCACCTTGTTTGCAAATCTCTTACTAGCCCTACCAGGCTACGTTCATATTTTTCAACAATATTTGCAGCACACTTACATGTGTATACACGTCCGATGGGATGTTAGAGACTCTTTAGGTTGTGGTTGCAGTTCTTCTGTGTGGTTGTTTCTATATGTATTTTAGATAACCTTCGTCCTTATGGCCCTGGACAGAGACCCAGTATCTGGCTGGTCCATGTTTAGCTTCTGAGAGGTTGTGCGTTTTTTCAAGCATTTAAAATAAAATCAGATCTGCACATAAATTGATATATGTGTTGTGTCGAAGGCATCCTGCCCAAATGTGGATTCAAACAAATCGCTGGGGCCACGGTGGCAGAGTGGTAACACTGTCAAATCCCACCTCTGGGGCCGGGTTTGGTTCCCGGCACGACCTCAAGTGGGAAAGCTGGCAGTTGCTTGCCGTTGGTCGGCAGTTTACAGTACAGAACTCTAACGAACTGTATGTACTGGTTTCCTCTGCCCTTCGAACTGCCCATCGGGATATGACCTGTACAGTGTTGAAAGCGATGTAAAACCCCAAATAAATAAATAAAATCCACCGAGTCGTGTCACATGCATCCTACCAAGGGACAAAGTGGACTGTATCCTTATGATCCACAACTGAAAGGTAATGAGCGTGTTCACTTGTAGCTGATGTGACCGAAGTGTAACCGAATAGAAAAAACTTTCTGATGAGGTATACAGAAAAAAAATTATTATGAATGAAGATGACAATATCATTGTGTAGCACAAGTATTATATTATTAACCTTCATGAGTGATAGATTTTTTTCTGTATGTGTCTAATGAGGAAAGTTTTATTTTCCACCATTTTGTATGATGAATTAAATAAATGAACATTTAATGAGAAGATGTGAAAAAGGCTGTACAAAAGCATAGGCAACAGTGAATATTAAAAACTTAAACCTTTAACTTGCAATACCTCAGTCATTTCAGCAGGGATTTATATGCAACCAACACGAGAAGAAATGCTGTAAAAAACCTTTTCTAATGATTCATAATACATATTTGTAGGTTACTGACACTATTTATCCATAGTACAGAGGCGCCATTGTGTACACCAAAATATATATCCCGCTCTGTATATCCTCCTATTTAGGTCAAATATGGGTAGTGGTGGATAATGATCTTGGTCAGTGGCTCTTACCTCTGTCTTCTTGGACTTCTGTGACCAGTTTCACAAAGGGTCTTAGACTTAGCCAAGTTTATGGCTAAGTCATGGACTTAAATCTAAGACTTAGGTCTCAGCTAGGTCTGGGACGTAAATGGATTTCACAAAGGGTGACTTAGCTAAGCCCAAGCTTATCATATGACCACAGTGGTTTTCTGTGTCATGTGACCTTTTATTCAAAATATAATATTGGTGACAAATATCCGTCATTTAACTCATTTTGTCTAAGGATGAGTGTCGTTTTCAAATGGAAAAACTTGTTATCATATAAAAACTTTCCAAAGACTACATCAGGGAGGTAGTTTATATATTTATACTTTATTTACAGCCATTTCCAGTTTTGAAGTGGAGAGAAATTTATGGCGGCCACATTTAAGTCTTTGTTTATAAAAGTTAAGCCCACTCCCAGGTAGGCTTAATTTTGAGCCCCAAAACTTAGTCAAAGCTTAGGAGTTGTTGCTTTGTGAAATCTGCTAAGTCGAAGACCACGAACTTAGCATGATTTAAGGACAAATGTCTTGATTTTAAGTCTAGGTCCAGGCTAAGTCCTTTTGTGAAACCGACCCCAGGTTTTTGGCTAAGTCAGGAACTTAAATCTAAGACTCTGGTCTTAGCTAGGTCTGGGACTTAAACGGATTTCACAAAAGGGTGACTTAGCTAAGTCCAAGCTTACCAAATAACCACAGTGGTTTTCTGTGTAATATGACCTTTTATACCTTTCATTTGATGGATTTTATCTAAGTATAAGTGCTGTGTTGAAATAGAAAACCTTGTTTCATCATATAAACCATATTTAAGTCCTCTTTACAAAATTTAAGCCCACTACCTCCCAGACTCAAAGTTAAGTCCACTGACTTGGTAATTTCATGGACTTGGCTGCTTTGTAAAATCCACCAAGTCTAAGACCACAGACTTAACATAAATTTAAGACCAAAGTCTTAAATTTAATTCTAAATCTGGACTTACGTCACTTTGTGAAATCGGCCCCAGCTCATGTTAACATGTAAATTGTTGAGATTCTGTTTCAAGATGAGCTTTGATGTTTAGAATATATTTTGAACAGTGTACTGACTTGGCAAACTACATCACCCTAGATCATCAGGGTTCAGATCAGGTTGCGTCTACTTTCAAAAAACAACTATACATCCCTACTTCTCACTAGTTGGGGTTTGGGGACTTTTCTCATTTTCAAATATTCCTTGTTATCAGTTATATTTGGTAATTCACCTAATATCTTAAACATTAACCCTTACAAAGATTTGACAACTACTTTCACTTGTAAGTCAACTTAAATAACCATTAAGGCCACCTCAAACTCATCCTGACCTATGGTGACCTTAGGGTCACATCTTTCATTATTCTTGTAAACACTGGGGTGACCTTAGCTTCGCCCTGTCACTAGTAGATTGTATCCACTTGCTTTAAGGTGGCCTTTGGCTCACACTTTGGCAAGTGAAAAACTTGGGTTGGCGACTTTAAGGTGGCCTCATATATCAAAATTTACAATATTAATAAATTGCATAAATTAATTTATATGAATATGTAAATGAATGTCAACAATTGTAAATAAACATTAGATTACTACATGTATATATGCTAATCAATTGTAAATAAAATATATTTTATCCCACCCCTGCTTTTCACTTGTTTTGGAACCAGAGGCAATGTTAACTTACTTCGAAACTGTATCTACCAAATCCGAAACCATAAAGCTGTTATATGTTTGTGGCGTAGGTTTCTCTTGACTAAAATATGCATTCACACGGATATATTTTTTATTAGTGACAAAATTAATGCTTAGCTACAAATAATACATTAGGTTCATTGTTGGCTCCTTTAAATGACTTCTTTATAGTGGTTATTTGTTCCTTGCAGATATAAAGAGCTTTTGCATGTCATTGCCCTAGGCAGTCTTGTCAATGCTTTCTACGACCAATTACCATTAAATGCCTGCATCTGTGCAAACCATTTATGCAAATAAATATGCAGCACATATAAATATTTGGTTACACGATGAATAAGTTCTACTTCTACTACTACTACTATTACTACTACTAAAATAACACCTACTCCTACTTGTACTACTGCTGATGTTACTACAACTACTTCTATTACTAGTACCACAAATGCTGATGTTGTTACTACCGTTGTTTCTGCTACTAATTCATCTTTTAATGCTACTTCTGCTGTTAATCAGCACTACACCTACTACTAGTTGTACTACTGTATTTATTGTTATTGTATTTGTATATACTTGCCGATGAATTGTCAATTTCATTTCTACCATAAGTCACAAATCGCCTATTATTTTGATCAAATATTCAATGAATATTGTCAATAACGTAGAAGATTACATTTTCTTAATTGCTACTTTGCTATGGTTTGTTAAACATAGAAAATACTTCGTTGGATGTAAGAACACAAAATCACATTAGTGTATAAGGTTTGTTTTATCCCTGATCACATAAATGGGCATTTATCAGTAGGCCAGATCAGTAAACTTGAGGTGTTCTATATTTAGTTTAAAACATTCTATGAAATTTCTTGTAGGTGGCATGCATGAAGGCGTTATGGAACCAAATGTATACGTGTTTCAACAGTTACCTTAATATATTTTAGTTTTTATTATTTTCTCAGGGAATAACCAAATTTACAGACAAATTTATCATGTCCAATTAAAATTGGCTACAATGGCCATGAAAAAGACCCCACAAAGAAAAGGTAAAATAACTTTTTGACTATTTTGGAAGCTTCCGGGTAAGGTATAAGGTAAATTATATCACCAGTTGGGAATTCTGTGTAAGTGTATTAAGCATTTTGGTTTTGGTAATGTTCCTCTGCCAACCATTTGCCTGTCATGTGAAATGTATTCGCTGATGTAGCTACTACTACAACAAATACAAACAAATAATGGTAAAAACATGGCCAAACTAGAAAGTACTCATACTTATAGAACCTAGACCTCCACCAGGGGTGTTTTTTGAAAATTGGGATTCTTTTTTGTATCCAGAACTTGATTTGGATCTTTCCCAAAATGTAGTTAATCATCTGGAACTTTATCAAAATTTAATCACTTTATCCTTTGGATACGCCCAACCCACATAAAAGTTTTGCAAAGAGATCCCTTCATTAGTGTTGAGCTATCAGGAAAACAGACAAACAAACAGACAGATGAATACTCTCAACGGCATAACCTATTGGTGGAGATAACAGTGTAATAAATCTCCACTGAACTTCAATGAGTTGATTCAAATAACACGGCCCTTTTTAAAAAGATGGTTTGGAGTTCGATGGCCCTACACACATGTGATCTGACTGTACTGCACTATACTGTACTGTACTTTACTGAACTATACTGTACTTTACTAAACTGTATTGTGCAGTACTATACTATACTATACTGTATTCATATTCAAAGGTCAAAAGCTGATTTAAAACACAGACGTCTGTCAGTATATGGGAGAATGGGTTGTTAAAAATCATGCCTTTGAATGCTTTATATGCAATTGCAGATATAGAACCTACATAGACAGCTTGAAAGTAACAATATACCGTCATAATTCAGCGCCTTAAATTGGCAAAGGAACTGATAGATAAGATTTCTCGCGACATGTTAATAACTGAAAATATGGATGGGGTCTGAAGTTAAGCTTTTATAAGTTTAAATTATTACACAATTTGGTAACAGGATTACCCCAACTTATACCTAGTACTGAAATCTTCAGAGAAACCTATTTTTAGTTAATACTTGATATTTGTAAACTTATTTTGGAGACTCAAAACAAATATTGAGCAAATAACCTTTACAATTATCAAATATTGAAATATAACTGTGTTGGTATAATAAGTTGAATATTGGAAGGGACATGTGCAGATCCATATATAAACAGGTTCCAGGGCAGCAAATCGTTATATGGCCCCCGGCTGGTAATTGTATGATTTAACCTATATGAAAGTAGGCACGAATTTGATGAATACTTCAGTTAATTATCATATGATGGCATGGAAAAATATCTGTTGTTTTTGATACATATTAATTGTGAATGACATCTATAATACCTCTTTTCCAGTGTTAAAAAGTGAACACCCCAACCGTACCATGTTGTACAGCATTGTAATGTCCATGGTTATATAACTTAACTTTTGAGTCTGGAAGTACTGTCTTTCCAGAAGACTTGCAAACTGCCTTGTCCATCGTGACTAAAGTAAGATTTATTGTTTTACTCATAAGATGACCTTGATATTCAAATGACTTATCTTGGCGGTTGTAAGACTTATCTTCTCAGCTCTTTCCAAGGATGGTTCAAAGTAGAGCAGCAAGTTTTGAATCAGTAAGTTCTCATGATCTATTGTAAATATAGAATGGCACATTAAAAGATAAATTGGCTGCCTGATGAAATTCGAGCATCCCGGTCTATTGCCTCTTGCAGAAAAAAAGTTAAAACCAACCTCTATGCCAAAGCATAACCACCTTCATCATTTTCTTCCCCAGTGTTCTCTGTGGTGCTTGACCCTTTTTCTGTCCCTCGATAATGAAATTTGATTGACTGTTTTGGTGCTGTTGCACCTTAGGGGGCCCCTTAGATAAATGGGAGATTAAGTGCTATAAAAGTAAAATTAGAAAAGTTAGAATCAGCAAAATTGTTAAATTTATCAGCACACTTTACCATAGAGGGGACACTGACCATCCCATTGACTAGGGTTGTGAGTTGAGACAGACACAACTCTTGGACATCATTGCCGAAGAGACCTATAGAGTGTTAACGGGTACCTGTGGATATCGAACCATCAATGGTAAGTGCACGAGACCCTTGATTTTTGTACAAAGTATCAAAAAATAAAATAAATTAGCCTTGTCTTTTTGTCATCAACTAGAATGTTGTTCTTGCAGACTACAAGGGTATGGGAGGAATCTTTTTGGCTTCAAGTGTCTGTAAAGAATTTTGTGGAATCTTCTAGTATATTCTAATCTTTTGTGTAAGGGGAATGAACTAGATGTTCTATCTGGGTAACTGTGGAACCACACTTGATGATAGCTGTCAAACTACAGAAAATTCTAGACAGACATTTGTTGTCTTACATAATATATATGTTTGTTATTTTGTAAAGTTGTTTTTCAGTATACGGACAACAAAATTACAGTACTGGGTGGGCAGGTGGTTCCTATTTTGATATCAAGAGGGGGTGCCTGCGTCAATGTGGAAGTCCTAGATGTGGGAGTGATTTAGCTCCAGGTGAAAAATATTGCACATATATGAATGACTGATTTTGAGCATATTATGGTTATTGTAATTTTCATTTTCCATATCATTTATAATTTTTAAGTAATTTTGACCTTTAACTTATTGGCATAGCCTGGGTAAAACTACTGAGTATTGCATAAATCTTGGTATATACGGAGAGGTTTGGGTCAGAATCTTTGTTAACCTGGTATGAGCTTCTGTTCTTTAAAAGTTTAATCAATGAACCTATGTTCTGAACTATGGCTAAGGGAAGGAAATGGACAAATTCGCTTCTAGTTAAGTTTAAGAGATGAATTTAGGCTAGTATTTCTAAGGCTTAGGGCATAAATGTAAATTGGGGGCATATTACTATTTAGAATTTGAACATGAATGTGACTTTAATAGCTTGATGCAACCTTTCACTTTGCGTTGGATTTAATTTATAATAAAGAGCAAGGACTGGTCCAAGGTGAACCCCAGCTATTGCTGATTGGAGGTTAAATTTGGAAGTTAAGTCTTGGTCACATTTTCTTGACTGTATCTGGCTGATGGAGTATAAAGTTTTGGGACTTACAAATAAAATACTGGGATATATCTCTAAATATCCATTTATTCATGTACACATAAATTTAGTGTTTCACTTGTGAATAAAGAATTGCATTTGTGATAACTTCACTGGTTTTTCTTGTATAAACTTGGCCTTGGTCCCTGGCATGCTACAGTATATAAGAACCGTGGGTGTTGCATGCATAAAACCTTTATATCATACACGTATTAAAGCTGCAAATAGGGTATTGATGTCACTATGAAGAACTTTGTTATGGTTTGTGACTTTATAGTTAAAGTCCAAGTGCCCATCTGTTGGTATTATATGTCTATTATTATTATTTATACTCAGCGCAATATCTCCATATACTACAGGACTCAAAGCGCTATTTAAGCAAATAGCTAACATAGGTTTAAAAAATCCTGACACCCTCCACCTTAATTTTGTGGAAATTGTTTGATGTGATTAATTTATTACAGTTTCTGTTTCTTTTATTTGAAGGCAATCCATTTAGTAGTTCTAGAGTTTCAGTGTTTTTGTAGTATTCATTGTAAATATTTTCGATTTCCACGATCTTCATTTTTGGGGGAATTTCCACGGTTAAGTTGATATCTAATTTTAACGCCTTATCTGTAAGGCAAGTTGTATCAGTATGGCTGGGTAGGGGTCTGCTATATCAGTTGGAGGGGACCACTCCATTGACCACAATTGAATTTACCCCCTGCTATTATCATTTTGAATTCTGATAAAAACACAAGCATTTATAACATGCCATGGATTTAAAAGTTTAGGGTTTTTAGCTTTCATATGTTTAGTGGGCTACGGACCTAAATGATACATAATGCCTTCGACACAGAAAAAAAAACCCAGCAAAAAACAGGAAGAAGGTAACTGCCTTTGCAAGGGCTAGGGTCTGTCTTGGGAAAATCCAGAAGCAAAATACCAAGAAACCGAATGAATCTTACATTCAATCCAAAGTTATTCATCCTGAATCCACTGCATCATAAGATAATTCATCTGCCATGATTCTGTCCATGCTGACCAAACTTTCGGACTCAAACCCTCCTGCTGAAGATTGAATCCATAGAACAACAACAACAAAAAACACAACAACAACAAAAACAGGTACCCCACATGTTGCTCATCCAATCCCCAAATTCACTACTCATATTCAGCATCAGCAGGTTCTTCAGTTATTTGGTATATATTTTGGATGGAAATAACCTACAAATGTTTTTACTTTTGGAATACAAATGGGTGGGAGACAACAGCTACACTCATAGAAGGCAATGGTGTTGAGGTAGGCTATCTCAAGATACTGTACAAAGCATGTGCTCCTATTCAATTCTACAGTAACTTTAACGATGAACACGATCACAATTTAGTGTATTCTGAATATGTTAGAGTTGAGTTATACTTTGAATTGTATGGCCATCCATACACTGCATACATGGAGCAGCTGATTGATAACATTATCACTCAAAAAGTCAATCACCAGAGTGTGTTAATGGGGCTACTATAAAAAAAATACCTGGTTCCGTCACAATGTGCCATCCTGTTGTCATATTCATTCCTTTGCCAGACACTTTACATAGTATACTTGATGCCACCACACATGACTTTAATTTTTCAGGAAAGATTATAGGTTTCCTGGCACATGAGGTTACTGATTTCACTTTTATTGCCCCTGATAGGCAACAACATAATTATAATAACCTGAAAGAATATATTAGAATGGCCTTTATTATTAGGGCCATTGGTGTCCCCAATTACAAATGTGCTACATTTCCAGTTCACTCCCATTTGAATATTGACGTATGACATCATTGTATAGTGGATTACTATAACAAACGTTTGTTACAATATCTTACATATGGTTTCCCATTATCAACCACAGGGTCGAGTTTGTCCAATAACACAGAAGTCACTGATCATAATTCCGCATGACAATTTATTAGCCAGTACTTGGACAAAGATGGCATGGCACATGGCAGTGTGTTCTTTCAAATTGTATACAATGGGATTATAAATAATACCTTGATTTAGCATTGGGATTTGGCTTGGCACATAGCAGTGTGTCATTTCAGATGACACCAGACGCAGTATTTTTCATGATGAGGCTCAAGAATTTTGGCATATTTGCCTACTTGGACGATTATAACATTGATTCTAGTGAAAATGATGCTATGCGTCCACACATGAACAGAGATATGCGTTTTCACCCAGCCGAATCTTGACCTGCTTAGGGATTAGCATTGACTTACATAAAACATGGAATAAATATATACTGAATGATTGCAGTTTAACGCAAAATCTACTCTTTCCAGGCGGTAATTTCAGCTTGACATATATACTGATTGCCAACCAACTATTGCTCTCCTGTAAATGATAAATATTCTTATAGCCCTCAGGCTCTGTACCAAATTCTTGGCCTCTTCGTCAGTCATTTCTATAGGTGGTTGTGCAGATGGTTGACTCTGGGAAGACCAGAGATAAATTTCTCAATGCATATATCAGAAATATTTGGCTTGTCAGTGCTACTTGTGACATAGATCTTCACATTAAGCATATTGAAGGCAAAAATAACTTACGCACTGTCCAGGATCCACTATAAAAACTACAAATCTTGCTTTCTTGCTCTCATCCTTACCTACAGGGAGCTCTCACTGCAGCTTGGAAGAAAGTCCTTAAACACATAGATCTTCAACAGTACTGGCTCATACGACGCACCTAAAGGCCTTCCTGTCTGTTCTGTTATGTTATGTCTCAGCAATCGAACTCTCAAGTAACAACCTGTTAATTTTTCTAGAATATTTGAGCAGAAACCAGTAATTACCAAAGGTCATTCATAATTACTTTTCACCTTTATTTTTATTAGGTGACATTCTATAACCTAGCACCTCTGGACGTACTCATCAGGTAGTGCACAGATGTCTTAGAAGTCTGAAAATAAATTCTTGTTTTAGACCCAACTTAAGAGGAGTGTTTGACATTAAGACTGTGAATGACATTTCCAAGGCTTGTGACTCTCTCTGACCCCCTCCTATAAAGAGCAATTTTCTTGGTGGCCTTCTATGCCTTCTATGCTTTTAAACACAGTTCCCAAGAAGTTAAGGAAATATTTAAAAGAAAGAGCAATATGGGATTATTATTTTTATTTAATTTATATCTACCTGATCTTAACCAGGCACATTATTTAAAATATTTATAAAATAGATATGATTCTTGTATTATCTTAGCTGACCAAATAACCCTGCCAGCTAATGATGAAATATGTATTTAAGCCTGACCTTCAACTTGTGAAGGTCAAGATCACATGACAAGGTCACCGAAAGTCAAGCAGCCTTTGCAGTAATGAATTAATTACATTTCTAAAGTCCTTTGGTTCTATAAACTGTCCAAGCTGCCAGCCAATCGAGCAGCAATCATGCAAAGACAAGAAAAGTTATGCCAGGTCAAAGCAAGACCTCCAAGGTCAAACAGAGGTCAAATTCCAAGCTAACAAACGTGGCAGGGTAAGGCAAGATGGCCAGCCACTAAAGTCAGTGTATTCTAAATTCTTGATCCTAATGGATCTTAATTTGACATTTAAAAAGTTACTATTTCTTAAAATTGTTTGGCAATCATGTATAAGCAATATACAGGGTGAAGAGAGAAGGTACCCAAACCCCAGCAGAAATAGGGACGTAAAACCGTTGAAATGCAAGGGCAACAGGAGATACAGCAGTGACAGCAGAGGAAAGGTAAGCCCAGATAGCATCCAATTTCCAGGTACCATGTTTCATGATATGCTCCAGGGGCACTCCATGTTGAAAGGCCCAAGCAGCCCCACCCCTACAGAAATCATGAAAACTAAGTGGTATATCCAGACCCAATGACCTGCAAATGTCTTTTAAATGATTACGAGCTACTGAATCAGTTAATGGGTCCAGACCTGTTGGTCTGGGGATTACAAAAACTGGAGAATTGTCAGACCCTGGAAATCTCTGGAACATTACTTTCAAAGCCACGATTGGACACAAATGAAAGCCAGCTAGATCAGGAAGGGATATAGTTGCAAAATGTCCTCTATTCTGCATGGTTTTGGACCATTTAATTAGTAAAACGGCCCTAGTGGTCCCAAAAATAACATCTGCTCTTGCCAATTGCCTAGTATAATCGAATTTTGCAACAGAATGAGGCATTTGACAGTCGAAGAAAGGAAAAAAATACATGAACAGATACAATGGCTTGAAAACTACTGGACACTGAAATTTGTCACACTGCTTTATTATGTGGTCAAGAAATGAAATGTCTAGGTGAGCCAATACCTTAGGTTTGAAAGGTCTCTGAATCCTAGAAGCTTTTAAGAAAAGAGGCAACCGCTCATCTTTAAATGATGAAGTTTTCAGGCCATTGACTATGTGCATAGCCCTAATGGCTGTTAAGTAATTCTGCAACTGACCAGAGCTGATATGGTTTTGATGGAGATACTCCAGAAAAGATTTTTTTTTTTTTAATAAATTTTTTTATTCAAACAGACATGCAGGTAAGTATTTTCCAGAAAATGTGTGAAATTTTTCCACAGCAAAAGATAACAAGAGGTAAAATAAAGTCTGATGTCTCATCACCTAACAAATAAAGAATAAATTATTTGAAATAGTGATTCTACAATATCAAACATAAAATAAATGATGCTATAACTGTAACAACATTTTCTAGTCACTTGACATAGTATTTAATGAATACATTTACAAATGCATGATTCTACAATATCAAACATTAAAAAAAATCATACATTGATAGGTTACAATAAAAAGATTAATAATGGTAATTTCATACATCTAACAAGCATAGTTGTGTTCAAAGAAAAGATAAGATTGTCTTTGGATATCTATGGGAAGTATCTTTGGATTATATACATTCTCATATGGTATGGTGTTAATTATGTTCTGTTATATGTTGTTAAAAATGCCTTCCCATGTTTGCCACCTTTTAGCATATATTTCCATTTTTGAAGTAATTTTGGACAGTATTTTTTGCTCCTCGTATCTATCTTGTATTATCTTCTGAAGCCGAAATATATGAAGTTTTTTCCTTTTTTGAGCACAGCTGAAAATGTAATGTCTGGTTATTATAAGAATAAAGTTTATTGGCCAAAAATGTTCATCTTGTTTTTCATAGCCTAAAACTTTTGTAACATTTGTCCATTCTGCATTGTAGGAAATTTTTGAAAGGAGCCAAGTTTTGATATTATTCCACAGAATTATAACATTATTACAATGGAGAAATAGATGCTCTATGGATTCTGAATCTTGATTACAGAGTCTGCACAAGTTGGAACTTGTCAGTTTCAGTTTATAGAGATATTCATTTGTGCCTAAAATTCTGTACATTATTCGATACTGAAACCAAACGTACTTATTATCAGGGATAGATCTGAAACATACCCTATAAATAGTTTCCCAATGATTGTTACATATCATACTTAGATTCCATTTGACCTCATGCCGTTGTTCAGACCTTTTTATATCTGTTAACTTAAGGTAAAATTTCTTACTTCCCTGTTGTGGGTTAAACAGAATTTCTGCATGGAATGGGATAAATGGTCTTATTATTTCAAAGTTGTCTCCTTTTTTATGGATTTCTAGAAATTTATTCACCAATTTCTTAATTGTATAGTAATTAAGTATGTTTATCCTAATATGATATTTAATTTTCAGCGACTCTATATCCATTACCTTCCCTGCCGAATCTACTATATCAGCAACTGTACTAATTGCATTGGCAAACCAATCTGGAAAGAACAATTTATTTACACTTATTTGATTATTAAACCATAAAGAGCTGTGCAGAATGTCTTGGTTGCAAGAAACCATGTTGCTTGTGCACATAAGTATCCAATTCTGGAATACATCCTTCCAAAAGGGATTAACCTTATCTAGGATATTTTTGCACCAATCTCCTCCAAGTATGATAAATTTATTTATATTTTTTATTGATTCTGTAAGAAGTTGATACCATGCACAACCATTTTGTGAGACAATACGTTTTAGCCAACCCAGTTTCAGAGACTTTTCAAATTTGACTATATCAATCATTTTCAGACCCCCATAGCAGTAGTCCCTGTAAACGGTTTTCCTATTTATTTTTTCAGGCTTCCCTTCCCACAGGTAACTAAACAATAACTTATTGATTTCTTTAAGGACAATTTCTTGGGTTGGTAAAGATACAAACAGATGGTTGAATTTTGGCAAAATTAATGTTTTAATAACAGCAATTCTTCCAATAGGGGTTAAACTTCTTTGTTTCCAGCATTTTATTAATTTTTGTGCACTTAGTAATGCACTATCAAAATTTAATTTGGGCATCTTATGGAGCTCAGTACAGAATTTTATTCCTAGAAGAGTAAATTCTGTTTCTCCCCAATTTAGGTTCAATGATACATTTAATTTCTCTTTCGAATGCTTCTTGCACCCAATCCATATTATTTTAGTTTTTTCGGAATTAATTTTAAGTCCAGAGATTGATCCAAAGACTTCAAGTAGATTAAGTGCTGCCTGCAGAGAGCCAACAGTACCATTTAGCATAAGAGTAGTGTCATCTGCAAACTGTGTTATTTTGAAGGAGTGTTTGTTAGTTTTGATTCCAATTACATCAGGTGTATTTTCAAACAAGAGACTTAAAATTTCAGCTGATAAAATGAAAAGATAGGGTGAAATGGGATCTCCTTGCCTGCATCCTCTCTTTATTGGGATTGGGTAAGATAAGTTACCACATTGTAAGACAAAAGCCTGTATATCAGTATTAAATAGCTTAATCCATGAGATTAGATTTTCAGTAAAGCCGAAAAATTTCATAACTTTGTAGAGGAAATTCCAAGAAAGTGAATCAAAAGCCTTTGCAAAATCAATTTGTACTAAAAGACCAGGCAATTTGTTTGTTTCAGTGTAGTGCATTATGTCATAGATTAACCTTGTGCTTTCACCAATATATCTTCCCTTCAGAAAACCTGTTTGATTTCTAGAAATAATTTTTTCCAAATGAGGCTTCATTCTTTCAGCAATAACAGCTGAAGCCATTGAAGTAACGATATTGGGCGCCAATTTTTTGACTCCAGAAAAGATAACAGAATTTTAACAGTTACCTGATAAGCTAGCAGCTCAGCTGCCACTTGAAAGCCTATAATATCCATCCACATTCTGCGATACTGATGCAAGGTAGAGGGACAAATAATTTTGAGGTAGCAGAAGAGGCCAGCTGGGCCGCTTTTCCCATATCATCTACAAAAAGAACATTATACAGAATAGTTTAACACTGTAAGATTCAAATGTGTAGGAACCCAAATGGGGTTAGACACCAATTGAAGCAAAGCCTCATGATTTTCAGAGGAAAACTGCCATCTGGAAAGCAGATCTGCCAGGACATTACTTCTACCTGGGATATGTGATACTGTTATGTGAATATTGAACATGGCACAAATCAGCCATATATTTCTTGCTAGTAAAGCCAAGGTGTTGTCTCTAGCCCTACCATTACGTAATGCACCACTGCCATGTTATCGCAGTGAACTTTAATTCATTTATTGGCCCAGTGCTGGGCCCAAACCTTGAGGGCCACCACAATATTCAAAATTTCCAGATGTGCAATATTATAGTTCATATAACCCTTGGGTATAGGTAGTGCATACACCATGGATTCATAACTGGCACCAAGGCCTGTAAGACAAGTGTCAAGGTGGACTTCAGAGTGGCAATGGTTGTGCTCATACTATGTGACCCCATTATAATGTGGTAAAAAGAGTTAAACCATGCTAGGTCCTTGCAAAACTCAGATGTAATTAAAATTTTTGTATTTTCATAATTTTGTCTTAACAATGTTAACATTCTGTTAAGGAAAAAACTTGAGTGTTTTACACATTTGGAAACGTATAATAGGGACCCAAGTAAGGATTGTAAGTCTCTCTTGCCACAATATGTTTTTGTGGTCCATTGTTTACATAATTGTGTAATTTCTGCAAGCTTTTCCTGTGGAATTGAAACTCTTTTCTCAATAGAGTCTATGAGAATGCCTAGACAAGTAACTGAAGTAGATGGAGGAACGAATTTTTTAACACTGATTTCTAAACCTAAGTCTGTTAAGAGATTCTTAAGAAAATTGAAACAGGCGTCCATTTTAGAAGGCAAACCAGTATATATTAGGTCATCTATATAGTTAAACAACAGGGGATGACCATGTTCAGCCATGATATAATGAATGGCATCTGTACAGCGTTGAAAAATTAAAGAACCACGATGAAATCCGAACGCTAAAGATCGATCCAGGAAGTGCTTATTTTCAAACCTTATGCCTAATAAGTCAATGTCGCCTGGGTCAACTTTGATATGTCGAAAAGCCCTACTTATATCAATCTTAAACATTTGGGCTGAAGGGCCAAGATTTCGCAATGAATTCGTTATAAAATCAACTGATGGAAACTTCAAGTTATAATGAGTACCTAAGTATATGTCCTTGGCCACTCCATTGTTTACAGATGCGCCCTTGGGCCAACTGAGGTCCATAATGGACCTTTTTGCACTTGAATTTTGTTTATCTCTTACTAGTAGGGGAGATATGTGCATATCAATAGGTTTGTCACTAAAGGGGCCTAATATTGCTTCATGTTCAAGTTCCTCCTCCAAGAACTTAGCAATGTGACTTGTATTTTCATTGGCGGAAGTGTAGTTTTCTTCCACAGAATTTAACAAACATTTTCTATGAAAGTTGTGAGGAAATCTGTATTCTAAAAGGTCACACAATTGTTGATCCCAATAGTTGGCTAAATAATGCCTCCATTTTTTTAATATTTAAACCCGAGTCTACTGGTATGTGACAACCTAAGTAATTGGGCAATTTACTGTCTTTTACCAGTTTATGCTCCTGTAGTATATCTGGAGCATTGTCCCGATTTACTGGAGGTCCTTTATACAATTGAAGGGACGACCTAGGTATAGAACCAAAGTCTTTCATATTTTGTTCCAACTCTGATTGCTCAAACATATGGTCACATGGTGCATCATATTCTAGACTACTGGATGACTCCAAGGTCATCTCTTGATATTGAGGTTCTGAGTTTCCTGTTTGCATATGTTCAATAATCAGCTTGTGCATGGTGAGACTATCAGTGGTTGTGCCTTGGCTTTCCTTGCATTTTCCGTTAGTGTTGCATTGAAGCATAGAGTCCCCTTCCAAAGACCCAGTTTTGTTTTTTTCCCACCAATTTATTTTTGGATTGCATAGCCAACAAGGGCTGAACAGTGCAACTTGGTTGCTGAAATATGGCAATTTTTGGCACGCCACCCCTAGTAGATTGCTGTTGTGTGGTAATGAAGTTGCTGATATTTTTAGAATCCCCTTCCAATTGCCCAGTTTCATTTTTTTCCCATCAAAATATTTTTAGTCTGATCAGTCAACCTGGACTGGGAAGGGCAAACATCATCAGCACTGTTCATTAGCAATAGAGGTTGAAACCTATTAGTTAGCTGCACTGGCCTCATGGCCTCAGCTACCCCGGTCACACTACCAATAGTCATGGTTTTTGGATGATTTTTGTAATTTCCATAATGTTTTACCGAAACAAAGCCTTCACTAGTGGTTTGAGATTTTTTCGAACTTTTTTGCTTACTACAAGATGTCTTGCCAAACTTGCTATCAGTAGCATGAAACATCTTTTCGTTTCTTGCAATAGTCTTGCTTTGAGGTTGCAAGACCTCCCTACATTTAAACTTGGATTCATTCAAATTGCATGACAATGCTTGAGCATATGATTTGTTTTCAACTACCTGGTGAAAAGCTTTCAAATTTTTTAACCAATGGACAGCAGTGTTTTTATCAGTATGCAACTCCGATTCACTAGACGAGAAGTGAGGGTTGTATAAATACCTAGATGGAAATATTTGGGTGGGGGCAGATTCGAACCCACCCTTTACTCATTTTTAGTCAACTTTTTTTTTATTTCGACAACTTTGCTCTGGATGGGTAAATGTTTTACCCGTCTGCTGAAAGCAGAAAGCACAAATATGCCTATAGGTGACACCTTTTGTGTCATGTGACTTTTGATGCACACATGTGCCTTGATTGTAATAAGAGTAGGTGAATACTTTGGTTTTGGATTTTCTTTATGAATTTTGAGCCTCAGCAGGTGAGTTAAAAACATGTCTTTGAGCATTTGCTCAACTAATTCGGTCTAATTTTTCTGTTTCAGTATAATTTATCACCTCCCCCTGCTCCATTCTGCAGAGAAGCACTGCGTGGCTGGCCCTTTCCGCATCCCAAGAGAAGTCATGGGCATCCTCCATAAGAGCGATCAGATAATCAAGCATGTGCCCCCTGACCTGAGGATCTTGTTCCTCTCTTAGGATGTGACAGTAACCAGCCACCCACTGGACAACTGACAACTAATCATATTGTGTTCTTTCTTTTTTAAATCCCGACAAAACAAATTCTTGGGGCCATTTAACCTGATTTGGGACCACCACATCAACAGAACCCCCCTGACAGATTTAATTTTTGTACCTGCATTATCAGAATTTGTCAATTCTTTAAGTCTCTGGTCCACCTGACTCTGTATGAAAGCATCTTGTCTGATGCTCTGCAGATTTGGCATAGTCAGGATGGGTACTGGTGTTGTGGAAGTGTAACCGGGGCAACATATGTGTTAGTTTTCTTTTTAAGAGAAGATTTCTTCTTTTTCGGATCTGAATCTTTTTTGACATCTTTCTTTTCAAGGTTATTTAATCTGTCACTGATTGATGAGAGCTGTGCAAGAATCTGAACATTAATCGCCTGCTGAGTGGCAACATCCGACAATGCACTTGCCCCGGGTAACGTCCTCAAAGTACTTGAAGTACTTTGTATGTTTTGACCACAGGGGTTCTGTTCATCGTCCGAGCTCTCCACTAATGCACTGCAATAAAGATCCGAAATTTCTGATTCATCCGCATCCGAATTTTGTTGATTTTTGGACAGTTTTGACAAAAATTCTGCGTCACTAGCCATATGTATTTGTACTGGTAACTGTACTGAATCTGACACAGAACGTAAATTGTACTGCTGCTTGCCTTTCTCTGCCATTTTGTTAATTTACACAAAGTTTGCAATATACTTGTTGTACCACAACATATAACGTTTTTATTACAATAATGATATCAGAATGTAAGTACTCGAAGGAAACATCACAAATGCCACGATTCACAATAGATTAAAATGTAAAACCTTGATATAATAGTCACATAAAAATATAATGTAAAATATAAACAAGTAAAACCACTTAAGTTGCATAGAAGTTGTGTGAAGTCTTCTGTAAATGTCACTTCAAATTTTCAGTGTTGCCTCGTGTACTTCCAACTTCAAAATGGCAGAGTGAAGGAGGGAATGGACATTGCAGGATAACAATTCTACCCATCTGGTTCAAATCCCCTCTGAGGACAATTTCTTCTTGTGCCCAGTCAGGACACTTAAGGCTTTGCTGGCTTTTAGACCATTACCACCACTGGCCCCTCTTTTTGGTCATAATTACCCTCCCTATATTCAAGTGATAGATACCCATGTCATGGATACCTTGAAGTCCATTATTTTGTCCCTGAGGATATCTCCTATAGGACATGGCTTCCACTCCTTCAGGTGTTCTGGGGATACTTTTGCATTTAATCATAACATCCCACTTCAAAACATTATGGCCCATGGCTTGTGGCGTAGCTCCTCTGTATGGACATATCTCAAGAATGTAGTTTGGGCCCTTTCCATCATCCCCTCAACTGTTTCTTCCCTCATCCCCACATTTTTTCTAGTTTGGCTTGCTGGTTTTAAAAATTGTCCATGTGTTACCTAGAAAACTTTTAAATACCCTGTATCTAGTCCATTTTGCTGCTTTATACTAACATGTTAATCAATTCCTCAAACATTAGCTGTGTATTCACTACACTCATCTACCTTTCGACCTTGGACCTTTTACACACTCTTGGTCAACCTCAAACAGTTAGCAGTAACCCCTAGCCAGTCCTAAAAGATCTGCTCAGTACCATTGCCCTCCTGTTTGTAAAGTTAGGTGTGTATTTCAACACGAGAACTTTATCCAAAACACGTTTTGTTTTTAAATAGGAAAGAAAGGTAAATACGTCACAAGATCTTTCAGTCAGAATTATTCAAGACATCTGAAATGTCTAACAGCAATTAATGACCACAACAAAACTGTCTCATTTCTCAACCTTAGGTTTGCGAAAGTCCAGTTGTATCAAATCTACTTTTTCTTGTATATACATATCAAATTAAAATATTTGTTTTTATAGAATTCAAAAATTAAATTGTGTCAGAGTTTCCCCTGAAGAGATATCTTTCAAATTTACCACAAGGGTAATCACAGATGTGCATACAGAACTGTTGTTCCTCTTGAGTATTATAAATTACTTTCCTCCCAAAGGCAAGAAGGTGTAACTCAGTAGAGTGAGAGACAGATGTCAAGTTCTCTATCTTTATTAACTTAAATCAACAACAAAAGTCAAGTCTTACGTCTGCCACCAAGTTCCACTGAATTTAGAATTTTCACCTCTTAACAGATGGAAGGCCAAAAGTAAAGTCATGCAGAGAGTGCTCAGTTCAAGAGCTCTGAGCTTCTGTGGAACACCTTTCCTTTGATTGGCTGTTTTGATTGTCCAAGAGTCAGTATTTTGACTAAAATGAAGGTTCTGCCTTCTAAAGGATTAACGGTAGTAACACAGCTCCGTTGTGGAATCTATTTTCTAGAACAGCTATGTGTCTTAAGGAAAGTGTGATATTGCATACCAAGGGGACATGGATTTCACGACCTCCTGAAATCTCAAAAATGTGACCTAGCATGCCAAATTCGGGTATTGCTTTTAAAAAGGGGGTTTGATTGGTTAACTTGTTTCTCTTTGAATCAGTTTCAGGAATTAATTTATTTTAAGTAAGTCATATCATTTGGGATAAATGACTGGTATGTTGTTACAGTTGCTTTTACATGTTCATTTTTTGAGACAATTATACAACCCAGAGAAGATTTAGAGGGAAATTAGGTCGATTATCCTACATGAAGGACCCTTATGAAACTGTTAAACATTACTTTAGCATTTCAAAATATAAAAAAAGCAAACAATGAAATTAGCGCAAATTGGAGTGATGTGTAAATTGCGAATAATTTTGATAAATGTTTACCAACTCACATATACAATACACAAAGTAGTTGGTTTTATTTAAAAATAAAATGCACATTATGACGCAAAACTATATAATTACAATATTGATAAAATTAATATTATGTATAAAATACAGCAAACACAACCACCTATCTTGAAAACACACAACAAAAGAAAGACCCAGATGGGTTGGCCCAGCGAACCAGTTACATTGGATACACTGTTGATATGGAGAGGGGCAGTTGGTTGTGATCAACCTGTTTCAAAATTCTGCAAAAGAGAAAGGTTGAAGATATATCCCTCAGTTATTGGAAATTATGTTGTTCCATTCTTTTAGAAGTTGACATTGCAACAAAGAATTTAGAGTATATGAGTGTAGTGTCCCCATTGTGGGTTTCACTAGTAAAGAGTCTAAAAGGCATACATCAGGACCTTGAGCCAAAATGACCTGTTGATGGCCAATGGCTGCTTAGTAATTGCAAAGAGCCCCTTCCTCTGACGCTCCAAAATGAGATTATTGAAAACTAGGGATGGGTCGGTACAATAAATGTGTACATCAGGTGGACGTCAAAGCAAAACCGTACCAATTCCAGGACTCCATGTTTTAGTACACCCCAACCAAACATGGACGTTTCCTCTTCACTACATCGCAATGAGAGTCCCCAAATGCTAGCCTTGCTGAAGGCTCAAGTTTCTTTGCAGTTCGAGAAAATTTTCAGTTAATGGAGTTTCAATTTCTATAATGTACTCATACATGTACTGACTTGTAAAGCAACAAACAGCTAAGAGAAAGATACAGTTCTATCTGTTAACATGTATGAGTGCTTTATGAATACCAAATATCTGTGTGCATGCTTGAAAAGATATCATGCAAATTTGAGCCTTAAGCAAGGCTACCCAAATGCACAAAATATGAAATAAACCTGTACAATTCCTTCCGATTTCAGGTTTGTTCCCAATAATTTAAGTTTTTCTTCAATTGTATGAGTTGACAAGCAATACTAAGGTTATAAAGTGTCGTAACCAAAACATTCTGCTCAACGTATTTGCTGCTGTAGTATATAAAAGTCTGCAAAATGCACGGAAATAAGGGCTAAAAGCTTATAATTTCTTCAGAATTCGGACATGTTTCTAATATTTTAACCCTTCTTTCCAGTATGTGTGCTGACAAGCCAAGTGGCGGTTGTAAAATCTCATTATGGTATTTCAGTAAAATGCTCTCGGTACCAAGATACCGGGCCTACCTATTCTCAAACAGTCTTATTTTTTATGCATTTTTTTCAGTTTCTTCAGTTCATGGAGATGGTAGTGACCAATAGCACATTATGGCACAATCACAAAAAGTAAATAAAAAATAACAAAAAAGTAAAAACTAAATTAGAACATTAACATAATTACATATAACACAAAATAACTGTGGTGAATATATGGATATATTATTTGGTGAGGGAACAAGAAACACAGAAAAAACAACGTTAATTTACCATTTTAAGTTCTAAACAGGTAAAAAAGTTAAAAATAAATAAATATGTAGTTTATAAATAAACAAAAACTAAATATAACCTGAATAGAAACATAACCTGAATATAAATAAGAACGTCTACCTAAGACCACTCACACTTATTCACAAAATAGTGTAACTATAGGAAAAAATAGTTGTAATATTTTATATAGAAGTTCACAAATATGTAACACTAGTATTCTATACAATATTGTAGAATAAGTACCAATTTCTATTGGGCATGTCTACACTTTTATTAACACTTATTTGAGCAATATTCTTCTCTAAATTGTATGTTTATGAAATAATTTATTTTAAGAATTATTCTGATTCATAGAATTTATTTTACCTAATTTCTAAGAAAACTTCTTAGAATAAGAAAACCTTCTAAGAATAAGAATGCTAAAATTCTAGAATTTTTTTGTTTTCAAAAAAAAAAGTTGAAACATGGGATGCAATGCCTATGCATCAGTAATGAAATTGTTGATCAACATGAACTACATGGCAAATAGACTTTCTATAAAATTCTTATTTGTAAAATTTTTCTCACTTTAACATTGTTCTAAGAGAATGCCTATGTTTCCAGAATATTTTTATTCTTATCAAAAGAGAGTTGGTGAATATTGGCCAAGGGCCATTTTAAATCCACCGCAAACAACTGTTACACTTCAATCACATGCGTAGAACCTCAAATCTATTGTCCATACAAAATTGAAAGCCACACAGACAGTAGCACAGTTGTAAAGACAGGGGCGAGGACCCATATACCAGATGTAGACTGCTGGATTGTCGCTGTTGATGAAGGATTGTGTGTGCTCCCAGTAGTAGTTTCAGACTTAATTTCTAGCACAAATGACACATTTACATTGTTCACAAAAATTTTGCAAATTGAAAAGTGTTTATATATATATATTGTAAAGTAATGTCATTACAGGATTGCTCTGTTATTAAAGAAGAGAATACTCTAAACTAAGTAATTGATAATAATTACCGACAAAAGGTAACTTCTGAAAGATATGGAGGAAATGTATATTTATTACTAAGCACATGTTTGAGAAAGATTTTCTTAAACTGAGAGAAAAAAAAAAAGAAAATTTCGAAGAAGAAATGCTCACTTGCTTCATAGTTGAGTGTAAATCCCATATCTGCAGTACTGTTATTTGGGTAGTGCCCATCAAAAGATTTAAACACAACGAAAGCCATATTTCTCTCAGTGAGGAACTTTGCTGGAAATGTACTTCTTTGAAATCCACAGAATCTGCAAAAGAAGTATACACACAATATTTTAGCTAATGAATAGTACTGAAGGTTTTGTACATGAAAAGTAAAGTTAATGATGGGGAGCATAGTACATGATTTTCCGACTAATGACACAGTAATGTTAACACATTCATCTCTCACTTGTTAGGCTCTGGGTTTGAATTTGAACTAGTTAGTACGTTACTTGCATATAGAATAAGAAAGTATTTGCGAAATGCCATATTGTTGTAGACATCCTCTGAGGTGCTGAAATGAATATTCCAGTTACCAGATAAATTCTGCCTCCATGCTAGTGTTCAATAGGAGAGAAGGCTTTGGAGTGTGATAAGCTAGTCTTAATGGATAAGTCTTCAGAGGTCATGTAAAATCCAGTGATACTTTCAGTGGGAAGAGTGGCAGTTGCTTATTTTATGCCTGGGATGATCTATCTTAATCATTGAGTGACAGCCATTTTATGTAATGCAGTGTATGTTTTGTGCTGAACTGTGATAGATATTAGGTTAAATTAAGGCTACATGGGAATATCTTCAAACCCTTTATTGTAAATTTTGACTTACAGTTTCGAACACCACACCGAATTTTAACATGTATTGCCAATGTTGTTTCAACAATCAATAACTCTGAACATTGCCAAAAGCCTTAGAAATAGCCAACAACTTTGTAAAAAAACTCCAACTATACCTCCGTCCATAGGGATCAACATCCAGAGAAGGGTCAAATATCTCAAGCCAGAATATACAAACACCATCGGCAGACTTGTACAGGCCAAATGTTCTAACAACAGTGAACTCTATCAATGTATTTGCAGGAGACTGAAAATACCATTCAGAACATATAACTGTGGTGTTGTCTAAAGCCTACCATAGGCTGATGAAGCTGAAATCAAATAGCAGAATCAGGCCTTGAGGTGTTGTACACTGGAGTGATAAATTGGTTGTAGCCATGGTTAACCTAAACCTACATCTCAAGAAATTACAGCATTTCCTGATATTGGGGTCTGCAATCTGGTTTTAATTAAAATTTTATCCAACTTTATAGATTGTAAGATTGATTGATTCTGTTGAGTCATTGGCTATTTACATATGAACAGGAATTGAAACATACGTTTAATCAATACTTTATGCAAATAAACAAGAACTTGAAATAATATTTGAATGTACTTAAATAATGTATATCTGAAGCAAGAGGTTGAAGCCATGAATAAATGTGAAGTGAATGACCTTGTGTTAATTAATTAATTTATTTGGGGTTTTACGTTGCTTTCAACACTGTACAGGTCATATCATGACGGGTAGTTGGAAGGGCAGAGGAAACCAGTACATACAGTTCGCTAGGGTTCTGTACTGTAAACTGCCGACCAACGGCAAGCAACTACCAGCTTTCCCACTTAAGGCCATGACGGGGATCGAACCCCGGCCTCAGAGGTGGGAGGCGAGAGTGTTACCACTCTGCCACCTTGGCCCTGACCTTGTGCTAAACACCATAACTAAATTCACAGTAATCAAATGATAGGGTTATGCTAATTTAGATTAAACTAACAGGGCATAATATAAGTGAAACTTAAACAATTTATAGTCATACGCCATTACAGTCCCCATTGTAAGAATACCTTCAAAGATTCCCTATATATTCAACTTAAACTGAGATTACGTATACACAGATTTAATATTATTTGAATGTATAAATATATGTTGAAGTGCTCACCTCTATTTGCCAATAGCATTTCTTGCCTGCTGTGACCAGTCCTGGTGATAATGAATATGTTACCCCTATTTTGTGTGCTGTGTAGTTCCCACTGGCTACTGAACATTCTATAATGAACAAAGTTACAAACCTAGTGTACATGTGATTTAAAAGTGTGCAACACAGACATTAATATAATATTTATGTGCCTAGATAACCAGATAAACCTCATGACATTTTGTCTATTCAGAACATCAACATATAGTCTGTCGAACCTTCAATGGTGGACCGGTCCATGACGTCCAGGCCATTGAGAGTCTAGCCTAGTGCATCAGCGGTAGGTTGGTGGGTTCATTCAGATCAATGACTTGAAAACCAATGTGCTGGGGTCTCCAAACCGAAAGCCAGTGTGGTGTGACCCTGCTTATTGATTAGCTCAGGCCTTTGATTGTGTAACAACCAATACACCAGAAAATTTAAGTTCGAAGGAAACTGTCACAGCAGGCTCCTACAGAGCCATGCTAGCCTCAGTTTCCTAGATACGAACCCCGAGCAAATCCATAAGAATCCATTACAAGCTGAAGTTCAAAGCCAGGTCAGAGCAAGGTCAGAAAAGGTTAAATGTGAAAGCAGCAGTGGTTTGGAAGTTTTATTTACATGTTAGGCAGTAAAGTAAATCTTTTAAAACTTAAAAGCCAGATTGCGAAAGCTTTCATGTGCAAGGCAACATGAACACTACAGCATAGATTCCTCACAGGGGCCACGGTGGCAGAGTGGTAACACTCTCGCCTCCCACCTCTGAGGCCGGGGTTCAATTTCCGGCATGGCCTCAAGTGGGAAAGCTGGTAGTTGCTTGCCGTTGGTCGGCAGTTTACAGTACACAACCCTAGCGAACTCAATGTACTGGTTTCCTCTGCCCTTCCAACTACCCGTCGTGATATGACCTGTACAGTGTTGAAAGCGACGTAAAACCCCAAATAAACAAAGCATAGATTCCTCACATGCAGAGACTTATATTATCAAATTTGGTGGGAGTCTCACCCCAGTTTACAGACTAGGACTGGGGCAATATAACCTACAGTATAACACTTCATATTCTAGTTGAGGACTGACCAGTTATTATACTCCAAGTAAACTCCTCCTCCCTGACCCTGAAGGTGCGTGCTACCTCCCCCCCCCCTTCTACAGTAGCCAAGAAGGCGATAAAGAAAGTGCATAACATACTTGGAGTTTCATTTAAACATAAAACTGTTAAATATTATAAAACATCAACCCTGACTATATTAATTTACTGGTTAGTTATTAACATCAAAATCGCAATATTGCTCAAACTTTAATCATTTATTAACCTGTAGCAAAGTGTATAAATTTTCAAAATGAGAACCATATTGTACCATAAAGCAAAATTAGCAGAGCTACTACCCCTAGTACGTGTAATAATAACGTGTTATCTATCAAGTAGTACTTTGCGTATGTGTTACGACTATATATAATAATAATAAATTTAGCAGAGCTACTACCTAGAGTACACGTATCATCCTGTTTTCCTACAAGTAGTGCTACAACTATGTACAAGAGGCACGTAGATTTGTTTATAATTAAATCTTCTATATTTAAAATTCATCAGAACCTATTACCCTGATCTGAATATGACAAGACCAGGTCAATGAATAGTTAAAGTATATGACCTAAGTATATGAACTTATAAAGCCCAAACTCAAACCTGTGGAGAAACTAATGGGATGTAAATTCCAAAGGGTTCAATCCCAGAGATAGCACTATTGTTTCCAGAGCAGATCTGGCCTTATAGGCAGTGAGAGGTACAAAACCTGACATACTACGAATTTGAAAAAGAGGTATTTCCAGCTCAGTATCTGTGTAACTTTTGATTTGTTCTTTTGAAGCCAACACAGGGACACATTTGTGCATCTTTCAATTTTGGCAATTGCACCAGGCATAACTGGCCTGATTATTGCATATTTTTGGCACAAGTGACCCCTAGGTGAACTCCAGGGCTACCCCGATTGCATCTTTGAGAATAGGAAGTCTAGTTTGTCAAACTGTGAAGCTACTGCTGGGAGTAAGGATGCCAGACGAAAAAATACCAACTTGGAAAAAAGTCACCTGTTGGAATAAATACAGTGGCCAGTCAATGTATAATAACCATTAGTAAGGCATAAAATTTGTTACATGTTAAACTAAATTTATAAGTTATGATACTAATAATAACTTAAAACACACTTTTGATCGAAGACAATGAAAAAAGTGTGGATTCTTTGTCACTAATCTACACTATTCAGCTTCAAAATCCACACTTTTAAGCTTGAGAATTCACACTTTTTAGCTTAAGCATCCACACTTTTTAGATTAAAATTTCACACTTTTCAAAATGTTTAATTCAATGACCTTAATGATAATGAAATCACATAAACATAGTACAACAATTTTAATATTGATTTTTAAAGATGTGTGTTTTATGAGCTATCATTTTAAGGATTTAACACATATAACCACAGTAGTACAAATATATATAAAAATAAAGCACTCTACTTTGTATGAAACTAATGTTCATTGCACAAAAAGAAAATATTTGAAACTTGACACTGACTTTAAAACGAACAATCTTAATATTTGGAACAAAAATTGCTTTAACATTTATGAGTAATTTTACAATCCCTGGTCTATTTGGTGATGTGCCTCAAGTGACAGTTGTATAAATATCCTTCGAGAAAATATCCAAATGTAAGACAGAGCATTACAAAACTTCACTGGTGAACAAACTTTTTCTCATGTATGACTGAG
This sequence comes from Sabellastarte sp. h YS-2021, assembly GCA_964017235.1. Taxonomy (NCBI): domain Eukaryota; kingdom Metazoa; phylum Annelida; class Polychaeta; order Sabellida; family Sabellidae; genus Sabellastarte; species Sabellastarte sp. h YS-2021. The sequence continues at coordinate 18,479,275 of OZ024929.1, read as the reverse complement.
GCACAATTTTTCTTTATCCATCAATCCAATACATTTTGTAAATAAACACCATGTGTGACCCAACATTCATTTCATTTTAAGCCAGAGAATCCACTCAAAAATTTGGGCTCATAAATCAGAAAATTTCACACTTTCTTGTGATTTCTCCTACACAGAAACAATTAAATTGAGCAGAATTTATAAAGATCCCCCAATAACCTGAATACAAAAAAAGGACAGTCCAAAACCAGGCAGATTTCATAATCCAAGTAACTGCCAACTGGGGATGGATGACTATGTTGATAGGTATGCCAGTTTGAACAGGTAGGTCTTCAGTTGGCTCCTGAAACTGAAAATGGTCTGTTCTGATGTGATATTTAGTGGCAGTCTATTCCATTCAACTGGTGTGGCCATAGCAAAAGCCTCTGCCCACAGCCTTTCAGGGATGAATTGAGGAAACTGATAGCCTATTTCCAAAAGTTATGCTGCTAGCTTGATTAAGAATGATAAATAAGGAGGTTAGGAGTAATATATAGCCTTAAAAGTAAGGAGGATATAATAATGATACAATATGAGATGGGTAGCCATTAATATTTTTCTATGTATGGTGTGAGTCGACTCATTCTGTCCACTCTGTAAACAATCAGTAGAGCGCATTTTGGATATTCTGAAATTCGGAAACACTAGCTCTGCTTATCCCAAATAGTAGGGAATTACTGTAGTTTAGCTAATACTAGCCATAGAGGTTACATCAGAACTGCATCATCAACATTTAAATAGTTATGTATGCATTTTGAATCCCTGGGATTGGAGTTAAAATTGGAGTTATGTTTATATGTTGTTTTGATGCTGTGGTTACAATTAATAAATCAAATGTCCAGAAAATTGTAAGAGATGGCAATGTTGACCAAAAGAATTAGGAAGTCTAGTAACCTGCAGATCCTTCAGCCACAGTCTGACACTGGCGACCAGTCCACTCGTCAGGACAAACACACTGGTTACACTTGGAAGGATCTTGTTGTCCACCATAGTAACACTGTGTGGTGTTTTCGCAGGTATTTTCTGGTTAGGAATCAAAGACATAACTAAATTAATAGAAGATAATTTTAATATTAATCATTCTTATCTATGTAGTGTACTGGGTTGTATACAGTGTGTATATCAAAATATTAAATATATCTATGTAACAGTAAACATGCAATATCAACAAATATTATTATTTAGTAAAATTTTAGTAAGTACACATAAATACTAAATCGTTTTGTAAATATGCATACTCACATTTATCTACTGGACTTATGTATATATCCTGACATATCCAGTTAATACGCCTATTTTTCAGTAAATCTACATATTTACTAATTTCACATATTGGTATATTTGCCTATTTTAATATACATGTATATAATTAAAAATAAAGGCAAATGGTACTAAGGATACCTGTTGATAACTCTGTACAGTAAGTTCCTTTCCAACCACCCGGGCAAATGCACATCTCACAGTTGTTGGGATCAGGGTGCCCATTATTCTTGCACCAAGATCTTGTCACACATAGGTCTATGAACAAGTAAAATTATGTATGTGTTGTAATAAATCCTGGAAACATCCGCAATGTTTATCTTGAGACTTAATGCATGCGTGAAAAACTGGAGCTAAATATTTATTATCAATCACATGTGTACATGTCCTAAATAAGGGCGAATACAGACAAGGATATATGTATTTCTTAAAGTTTTTAAAGTCACTGGTTCCCCTGAAAAAATGACAACCTTTTGTGTATTCTCTCTTTTATTATTGATTTATTTTATTAATTATTTAATACAAAATGTAGGTACTTACAGTAAAACATCCCCATTATGCATATATACAGAAAAATGTATCATTCATGAAGATGAAGAGTATATTTTGCTGTGCACTCAAAAATATTGTCATCTTTATTTGTGATTTTTATGGTATGTATAGCATTCTGGAAGTTTTTCCTGTTCTACATATGTTCACATAATTCAAGTATTTATCTGGTAATATATCAAATATTTTTCTTCCAATGGTAATGTGTTGTATCAGAGTGTTTATATGTGAAACCTGTGAAGAGTCAGTTTTATAAGTTCATTGGACTGATCATAAATACTGCTTGTCGAGATTGGACAAAGTGAACAGAACTGTTGAAGTAAGCAGATAAAACAGGTTATCCTTCACAATAAAAACATAGATGTTAAAGAAACTGACTTTTAATTGTGTACTTTTAGATTGACAAACATTCATTGATTTTAAAAATGTTTAAACTATTATTGTTTAAAAGCTTTTTGTTTTAAACCAAAATAACACGTATTTTATTACCTTCATGGGTTTGTTGATTATTACTGAGGAATTCTTGACAGCTGCAAGGTGTTTTGTAACACTGGTCATTGTCACAAGAACCTGTAGCAAAGTAGACAGTGTTACTGATGAAGGTGTAGTTGATGACACCAAATATATTCACAAGATAAAGTCTACTGTATACAAATCTGATGACATGGTGCTTTACACTTAAACCTAATAAGTACTCATGAAAAAGGAGGTCACCACAAGAGGGTGTTTCTAAAAAAAATTGAGATTTTTTTCTATCTAAAGAAACACATGGATCTTTTCCAATATGTGGTCACTTCTTTCATTGGTAAGATCCTACACACATAAAAGATAAGGATGATTTGTTAATTTCTTTTTGAGTTATTGAGAACACAGAAAAACAAAGAGCTGGACAAATTAATGCACATAAAGCATAATCCTCTGGTGGATTAGGATGTGTTCCCGATGTATAATATATTTTGATAATAGCTTTCCAATTGATGTTGCCATTGTCTTGAAATTTCTTCTGATAGGTTTGCCATAGTTTTCCTAGCCATCCGATTGGATTACGACCCTATTAGGATAAAAAAGATAGGTTTAGCATTGCTATAAGATGGAAAAGATTGCTTTATGACTGTAAGATAGGTTTAAGATATATGTAAGGGAAAAAAGTTGACCTTTCAATGGGTTTAAGCTGTTGAAAGTCTGATTGGGAGAGGTCTTTGATAATTTTTAATAGTTTAAAAATGTTGTAAACTGTTGCCAATGGACTCCAAAGTGCTGTTATCATAAAACCATTGGGAAGTACCATATTTCCTATACACAATAGGTTTACGATAGCTTTAAGATCATTAAGACATTCAGTTCCCGATGGACAGAGCAAGGTTTATGATATATTACAGAACTGGAACAACCCTATTATCTGTTATTATAGCCTCTTCAATGTGCACATCAATCGTAAAGTCTAAATTGCTGAAAGTGACCTTTTACCACTTGAGTATCATCATTACAATGCAAGATTTGTTAGAATTTATATACATCAAGAAATATTGATACCATCGTAAGGAAAAAGGATGAGATTTCAACACAGAGATATATACACACCAAATTTATAGAACAGCTTGAAACCACGGGTACTAGAACTTCCGTCTGAAGCAGGTGTGGGTATCATTCCAGAAAATGACTGGAAAATTACCAATGCCTCATTGGTCTCACTGTATTGAATGAAGGGTGGTTGGTCATCGTAATATCCACAGTATCTGAAAGATCAAATAAAATCCAGAAATCGGGGTCAATAACACAACAGATACGTCGTAAAGTGTCTGTCATGTCTAAAAAAATAAATAAATAAACACTAACAAAACTACTAGAATATGGTGATTAAGATATCAATTCAAGAAAAGTTGTTTCATTTTAAATTTACCATCATCGACAAAAAGAAACATTGTGACTATGTTTGGTAAAAAAACACTTTTATGGTATTTTACTAACTTTCTTACAGAAATTAAAAAAAATAATGTATTTTTAATAATGCAGAAATGCAAAGGGGGCATTTTGTATTTAAACTAAGAAAAGAAAATAGAAAAATGTTAGTAGAGCAAGAGTAAAGTATTCCACTGAAGTCTGTATACTCAAATGATTTAAAGTGGTATATAAGTCTATCAAGAGGCTGGGTATAAAACCTTGAAGTGTATTTCAAATGAAGCTTTATTATTTTTTACAATACATCTCACTGTAATAAATATAATAAAAAATTAACAATAAAAGCTCAATATTATGATGAAAAAAAATTTATTTATCTTACCTTCTGGCCATTTCCTCATATGAATTACGAATTTCAACCCAATATAAGCATGACCCACTAGTGGAAAATGATAGACCAAATCCTTCTCCAAACCAGAATTTGATGATCATATTCTCAGGCACCTAAACATATGTTATTTGTTTGTAAACTGGAACATTATTATTTAACCACTGATCACTAAAAGTATAACAATGGAGCATTGTTGATCTAAAATGCAAATGGGTAAGTGATAGGCTTGAAACGAAGCTAGGTACTTAATTTAGATACACTTTAAATACAATTCCATTTTGTAACTCATTGTGTTAAACTTTTTTACAAACATATCTTCAATCAGTGTAAGATTCGTCAAGAAACTGAAAGTTTTCATGTGTTAAAGTTGTGTTATTGGCAGTTGACATAAGTACTAACTTCACTCATATGGAAGATGTTTTGGAAGTATATTTGCTGATGAGAATGTAGTTTTCTTACCTTCAACTTCCAAAAGCAACTCTCCCCTGGTATAAAATGACCATATTCATTTGATGAGGGTGTAGACAAATAAAATACAATTTCTATGTCTGCAGATGTGTGTTCATGAGAACCGGTGAAGGGATTACATCCTAAAAATAAAGAGATAACAGTATAATTATCAACAGTGAACAACAGAGTGGTATACAATTACGTGACATAACTACAGGTGGTCAGTAAACCAGAGCAGAATTTAGTCTGATAAATTGGTATAATCAAGAAGTTGTTTTTGCCAGATATACATCTGTTTGTTATATAAACCAAAAATGTACTGCGTGAAACTCAAGTTTGACTGCACTTCACACACTTTTTTCATACTTTGGAACAAAATAGTTAATAGCCTTAAAATTTACAGAATAAAGTATTGCACTTTAGAATATTAGAATGAAAAGACAATGATAAAAATTTACTGTTGTAGATGCTGTTGGAGAGGTAACAGTCTGCTGTGTATGTTGTGACAGAGATAACATTACAATATAGGGAAACCAAAACATGATTCATTTGAACTTGGTCTATTCTCACCTGAAACTACCCAATATATATATCTTGATATGTTTTTCTTTACTATAATGGCAATAATTTGAACAATTCACACATCTGCTAATTTCTTTGAAATCTGAAGATCAATTGAAGAAGAAAAATTATGAAATGTAAAGGTAAAAATAAAATTACCATCAGAGATGCTCATACCCCACAGCCTGGGGAAATAGCAGTAGCAGTAGACATCATGAGATAAAGAAGAGGTCAAAAGTACAAAGATATGGGGATCTAAGTTCTACTCTGTTTTAGCTCCAAACAGACTATGACTTTACAGTCAAAAGGTTAAAGTTATATACATAAACAGCCATACATTACAGTGTACATAATAGTTTTCCTCTGAAATATAATATGTGTAAGAAAGTAAAGCAGAGTTCTCAAGGTATATTGTTGTAACATACATTTCTACAAGCACAACAGTAAAGCATCTCAAAGCTAAAGGACTTGAAAATACAAGCTGAGCAAAGATTTGTTACAGACAAAATTTATGAAAACACTAAGTATTAAAACAAGATAACTGAATAACAAGATTTTAAAAGTCAAGGTTAAGGCAAGTCACGCTATGATGTTGCAAGCCCAAAAATGTCAAGCAATATCCAAGTATCAACTTTCCACACTTTACAGTTTCTGAGACATTATCCAGACAAAATTGTAAAGGTTAAGGTCATTATAGCCAGATAAAGGGTCAAATAAAAGCAATATCCAAGTATCATCTTTCCACACCTTACAGTTTCTGAGACATTATCCAGAAAAAATTGTAAAGGTTAAGGTCACTATAGCCAGATAAAAGGTCCAATCAATGTCACACCATGAAGTTGAACACCAACAAATCCCAACCATTGTCTCTGTCAAGTATTAACTTCTTAAAAGTTAAATTTTCTGGGATATATCCCTGACAAGATTTTAAAAGTATAGGTTCCTGCAATAAGATCAAAGACCCAATACCGATACAGAAGGACTGTAGGCAAGGTGATCCGATTGCACCGTACTTATTCTTAATTGCTGGGGAAATCTTAAACATAATGATTGCATCTAGCCCAGCTTTAAAGGGCATACAAATTAGAAAAAATCAGAACACAAGATTGTTTAGTTTGCAGATGACACAACTATAATTTTGGGTGGTAACTTGGCTCTCTCCAAGCAACCCTTAACATATTGGAAATATACGGCTCTCTTTCAGGGCTAAAATGAACACGGACAAAACAAAGCTAATATGGATAGAGTGCAAAAGAATGTACAAAGAAAAATTACAAGTATCAGTAAAACTAGACTGGTACACCACAAAATTTGACCTATTGGATATTACATTCTCGATGGATCTAAATAAGATACCTTCTTTAAATTATGACATTATTAAAGCAAGAAAAGTTATCAAAAACTGGAACTCACAATATTTAACCCCTTTAACCCAACATTTGTTTACACAATGTAATCCCGTTCAAGAACTGTGGTCTAATATTGTTAAATGGATACAAGAAAAAGTTACTCAAAATTATGTAATATGTGAAATAAACAAATTGTTTGGATACCTGGTCCAGGATCAAAACTTTTGGCCAATGAATTTCATATTAAAATTAACAAGACAATATATGTTTTTGGTGTGCCAAAAAAAAACTTCTAGCCAAAGCTGGAACATTTGAAGACCAAGGTTAAAGAAAGTTTTGTGAACAAAAATATATGTCAATAATAAACTCAATAATTTGAAGTGACCTGGACTTTATGTGAAAGACTATTCCAATGAAATGATAAAAGGGTTTTAACAAAAAACTGTAAAAGAAAAATGTATGGGTCCTAGTTTATAAAAAAATGTATGGGAATTATCAGCCCAGATTTATTGTGAGGTATTTCTATTTTATTTATATTTTAGTCCATTGTTGATTTTCATTGTTGTGGCTGTCAATATCTCCTGAATATCATTATCATTCTGCAGTTTCTAGTCACTCCAATTGTTGTTTTTTCACTGTTGTGGTTGTCAATATCTCCTGAATACCATTATCTATTGTGTAGTTTTCTAGTCACTCCAATAATTCCTTTAGCTTAAGGCCATCCCCTCTTTGATTCACTTTAGAGAAATTTTTATTCTAGAGGCTCAGTGAGGAGTGTAGGGTGCCCGTGAGTCACCCATGGGGCAGAATTAGAGTGGACAAACTGTGTCACATAGTAACCAACTTGGCATTAAGGCATACTGGTGTTACTCCTCACAGTCCTGTTCTTAGTTTAGGGAACTGGAGTGCAATGCCTACCATCCGCTGGGTGTTTCTCTTACTGTTGTTTTGGAGAAAGTCAGGATGCAGTGATCCCAAAATGGTTATTACATTGACTGCTCATGGTCTTACTTCATTACCACGCCCCTAGAGACTCCATAGCTATGTCCTGAATACACATCATTTCCCTTGTGTGGCTAAGCGTCATGGCCTTGTAACCATATTGTTGCTTTGCGGTGACATCTCCCTTAATCCTGAACCAATCTCTTTTGGTGCAGTAAATTGCCGATCTGTAAGAAACAAGAGACCGTGCATCAATGATACTGTAACAGTACATTCTGTCGACATTCTTGCTGTCACTGAAACACATATTCGCCGGGAGGATACGGACAGCCGTCTACATTCTGTCACCCCGATAGGTATCAAATTCTGCCACAAACCCCGTATTCATGGCTGGAGTAGTGGTGTTGGATTTTTTATCAAAAAAGCTATACAGTTTAGATCTGTGGATTAGCATTGCAATTGGGTCTGCAGCTCAACCGCTTGTGTTGACTTGTGTTAATCGTCCACCTAGCACCTGACAGTTTCCTGAACCAATTTCTCAATCTTTTAGAATACTTATCCTCAGTATCTCCCTCATTCCTAATTTGTGGTGATTTTAATATTCATGTGGATACTTGTTCAAATGATAGTTTTAAATTCCAGAACTGTTTAGAATCATGCAATATTACACAAAATGTTCAAACGGCTACCAATCTCCATGGTCATATCCTAGACCTTGTTCTCACTCCTACTGATGCCAGTGTCATTTCCAATGTACGAGTTGCTGAATTTATTTCTGATCATGCTTTTGTCCTTGCTCAGCTTGACTCAGTTAATCCTCCTTCACATAAGACAAATGTTGTTACCTTTAGGATGTATCATAAAATTGACTTGGACAGTTTGTGTAAGGATTTGGGAAATTGCTCATTTGTAAGACGCCCAGGTGATACAGTCAGTGTTCTGTGTGAACAATATTTTGACGATTTGAGCAAATTGCTTGATAAGCATGCAGCATTGGTTACTCGTACTTTTACCAAACAAGCTATTGGTTGGCTATCTGACATCTACCGGCTGGCAAAAACCATCAGGCGACAGCTGGAACGAATCTGGCGTAAAGATAAATCTGCCTACAATCAAGCTGGACTTTGAAGACAGATTGCACGGTGTAATTCACTGGTCAACAAAGATAAGACAAATTACTTTAGAAACCTGGTCAGAGATAATGCTAATGACTCCCAGAAGCTATGGCAGGTCTTATGGTCAGCACTACACTCTAGTCCTGAAGCAGTACTCCCTTCTCATGAATCTAAGAAAGGTCTTGCTGACCGGTTTGTCACTTTCTTTAGTGACAAAATTGCTAAAATCAGAAACTCATTTTCCTCTAGTGACTTATTTACTCTGCCTCCTCCACCTCATGTACTTAATTTCAGCTGCTTTAAACAAGTTTCTCAAGAGGAAATTGAGTCATGAAGTCACCCACTAAATCTTGTTTGTTAGATCTGTGGCCTACATTTCTTGTTAAGGAATGTATAGATATTCTAATGCCCTCTATTACCAGGCTTGTTAACTGCTCATTGTCAGAAGGTGTTGTACCTGATGAGTTTAAGAAGGCTATTGTAACCTCATTGATTAAAGAGTCATCACTACCACCCAAAGACTTGGGTCTCAAAACTACAGGCCTTTTTCAGGGTTGGGCTTCATATCGAAACTTGTTAAACGTGTTGTTGCTACTCAATTGAATGACCATGTCAGTTTGAATGGTCTAGAGAATGTCAGGCAATCTGCCTATAAACTAGGTCACTCAACTGAATCTGCATTGCTTTCAATTAAGAATGATGTTCATCTGGCTTTTGCTAAAGGTGAGGCTACTGCTGTTGTTCTCTTGGATCAATCAGCAGCGTTTGATACTATTGATCATGATACGCTGCTTGATTCTCTTAGCTCCTGGTTTGGTGTTGGCTGGGTTGTCCTCCATTGGTTCAAGTCTTATCTCTCAGACCATGTTCAGTGCATTAAGATTGGATCAATTTTATCTGATGCCAAAAAGTTATTGTATGGTGTGCCTTAAGGCTCTGTCCTGGGGCTAATCCTTTTTTCACTCTGCACTACTCCGCTGAGTAAAGTCATACAGAATCATCCTGGTATTAGATTCCAGTTCTACGCTGATGACACACAATTGTATGTGCATCTCACACATAAAAATGTTGCCTCGGCCCTTGATAAGCTGTCACACTGCCTTGAAGACATTAAGAGATGGCTCTCTAAAATAAGCTCAAGCTAAATCCTGATAAGACAGAATTCATTGTGTTTGGCTCAAAGTCTCAGCGTGAAAAACTTAATCACTTGTTCCCAGTCAACATACTCGGTAATCTTATATCACCAACAGATGCAGTTAGGAGCCTTGGTGTCTGGTTTGATTCAGATTTTTCATTCTCTTGCCATGTTATCAAGGTTTGCAAGGCTAGTTTTGCTCATGTTCGGGATCTTAAGCGACTCTGAGGACATCTAACACATGAAGCTGCTCTTATGGCTGCCAATGCTCTGGTCGGAAGTCGTCTTGATTACTGTAACTCTCTGTTCAGAGGTCTCTCAGCTCTGGATCTGCGCAAACTTTAATGTTTTCAGAACAGTCTTGCTAGAATCATTGCTAACACCACCAAGTATTCACACATCACTCTAGTTAGAAAAGCACTACATTGGTTGCAGATTAGGTACCGTTCTATCTTTAAGACTGCCGTGCTTGTGTGTAAGTTCCTACACAGTGGTAACCCCAAATACTTTAAACCCTTCCTGATACCCAGACATTGTGCATATAACACTTGTCGAAGTCAATCTGATATATAATATAAAATATTTCTTGAGGTTCCTCACTTTGCTTCAGTTTTCAAGTCTCAAAAGCATTTTGGACTCAGTTTTCTAATCTAATCTAATCTAATCTACTGCTTTGCAAGCCCAATATCTTCCCCACAATGAGGAACTCAGTGCACTAATTAAACAAAATCATTATCATATGGAAGTCGAGGGGCGTTTTTCGTATCACACACCTATAATTTGGAATGACCTTCCTGATGAGGTCCGCTGTGCAAACTCACTTGCCTCTTTCAGGTCAAAGTTGAATTCATGCATCTTTGGAAAAGCATACCCACCCTAAATTTCCAATCTCCTGCTTTCTCCACGGTGCTGACCCCTGCAATGTCTCTGGTTTATGAATATTGAACAATGTTTTTGTGTTATGCGTCTTAGAGTCTGTCTTTTGACAGAGATTAAGCGCTATAAAGGTGCTATTAGAATATTAGAATTAGAATATTGGTATATTAATATATTAATATAAAGTTATGTCAAAAGTATCATAACAAATTTCCTATTGTGCAACCTAAAATGTCATTCATGTTGTTATCATTTATATTGTACACATTATCTGATGATATTATGGAATCAATAAGATCATACCATACAGTGGACACTACATGTCCAGCCAATAGCCAACTGATTATAACTTCATATGTGTTGTAGTTAGCGGATTTTATATTGATGGACAATTTTTTACGAGAGAAAAGTAAGGACGGAGGAAATAAACATGATTGTATATATTTGTGTGTCATTTTAGTTGTGTTTTAAACCAGCTGATGGACTCAATATTTATGCAAGATACTACATTTTAAACACTCAAAGATAAATTAGGCAAGTATTTTAAACCAAAGAAAAATAAAGAATATGAGATATACAAATTCAGACAGGTTAGACAAAATGATGATGAAATCAAAGATGAGTATCACACACATTTGCATCAGCTATCGAGAATCTGTGAATTCCCATGATGTCGATGGAGAGATCAAATCACAGATGATTCAGTGGTGTGTCTTTTTGAGATTGAGTAGAAAGGGACTTGTAACTGCTGATATCTCCCTTCAACAGCTACTGGATGATGCCAGAGCCCTTGAGATAAGTGAAGTTCAGGCATGTGGAATAGAAGTCAATACAGTCAACAGTCTTAGTAACCAAAGAGGATCGAAGGAATACAGAAAAAATTTAAACCCCAGGTCCAAGGCTATCCAAGGTAATCAGAAGTCTTGTTACAGCTGCGGTGGCCGATGGGCAAATGGTGGTACATCTTCTGCAAGCAACAGATTATGCCATAACTGTGGAAAGTTGAGCCATTTTAGGAAATGGTGTCGCTCACAGAAACCCTATTAACAGAAAGTCCTGAAGATCGACGAAGAAGATTATCAATGAGATGCAAATAAATCTAGAGATTCTGGCTCATCAATAATTCATTATGATGAATAAACATTTACAGTGCCATCTGAAGTAGTGAACAGAGGCAGACCTGAGATCTATGCCAAGGCCAGTGACAAAGGATTCAAATTTCTAGTGGACACACGGGACACTGTGAATATTGTCAATGTTGAAGTAGCAAGTCAGAATGCTGCCAAAGTACAGCAATGCTCAACTAAGTTATTTACGTTCATCAGCGAGAAGCCACTTACTGTTTATGTTCACTGCCCAGTTGAGGTATTAACACAGGAATGTCAAGTGTGACTTTGTTGTGGTGGAGAGGTAGCATTTGTACCTGAGAAACATGGTAGAGTTCAAGTTTGCATGAACATGAGGATGGCCAAAAGAGCCATAAAACATGAAAGACATGTGATGCCTACGCTTGATGAAGCGATCCTGGATCCAAATGGGGCACCAATATTTTCCAAGGTTGATCTCAAGAGTGGCTATCACCAGCTGGTATTATCAGAGGACTTGAGAAATATCACAACTTTGAGAACTCATGTGGGACTGTATTGCTATAAAAGGTTGAGTTCTGGTATCAATGCCACAGCAGAAGAGTTTCAGCAAATGATCCAAACAACAATCTGTGTCCTCCCAAACTACAAGAATATCAGTGATGACATCATCATTTATGGAAAGAACAGACAAGAACATGATGTTGCCCTACACAAGTTACTTCAAAGGTTACAGAATCTCGGTTTGACACTAAACAAGGATAAATGTCAATTTCACCAAATGTGTGTCACATTCTTTGGATATGTATTTAGCTCAGAGGGCATAAAGCCATATCCTGCCAAAGTACATGCTATCTTGAACACATTAATTGCAAGTTACTTGATTGATGAAATGTTCATTACTGGAGCTGAATTAACTACAGATAGATTAACTTTAAATATTCCTTGACAAACATAATTACTGTTTTATGAACTCATACATAAACAGTCAGCCTTCAGATAAAAATATCACAAGCCAAAATTCCTGATAATTATCGGAATTTTATGATAAAACAAGTAAATTTGTTTGTTTATCTGAATTACTTCATTATAGAAACATAATGATATGGGTGTAGAACTACATGTTTTACAGTGTGTTAGAAAGGAAGTCTTCCTTAGATATGCCATATGTGTATTTTGTATATATCCTAGACTTCCCAACACAACTGTTTGGCAGTCAACAAAATATGTGATAGATATGGCTCTCTTACTGCACTCGTGATGACTGTGGTGCCCTTACTTTTCCCTTTTTTTTATATTGGGCCACTATCACATGGAGATTTATGTCCCTTTGTGACAGCCTCACACGTTTGATTTGAACTGTTTGTCCCAACACATACAAACAGCATCTAAATCAACTGCTGTGTATATGTTACAGTAAATATGCGAAATCAGTAAATACGCGTATTTACTGAAATTTTCAGTAAATACGTGTATTTACTGATTTGGTCAGTAAATATGCGTATTCCCTGAAAATTTGAGTAAATGTGCGTATGTACTGGTTTTTTGGTACAGTAAATATGCGTATTTACTAAAATCATCATGAAGACTTTATATCTTAAATAGTTGGGTGTTATCTGCTATGTCTTTATATTAACTGTTATTTCAAACTTTAAATGGCTTTGTCATATTCAAAGTTTGATATTTGTTTACAATCCAACACTGGGATAACTATTATATATTTAACATCACTTTATAATTTCAAAAGCATTTGCAGGTGATATGTGATAAAATATTGTAATATTTTTTCATTTAAAATAAATTGTAATGTAAATAGACAAGTTTATAGATTTAAATATCCAGGTATTTATCAAATGATGATGCTCTATGTATAAAGAACAACAAGCGAGGTAATAAGATTAAGATATATTTCTTGTTCAAGAACTGAATTTCACTGTAGTTTTAACACTGTATTTTAATGATGTATTTCTTTTCCAAATGTCACCAATAAAATTTAGATCTATAATTAGGGTTGAATAAAACATCCCTTTAATTGGGTCCCTTCAATAGAGGAAGCCACACCACAACCATAGATGCCTTAAAAGAGATTAAGTCCCTCTGAAAGACTATGATGAAATCCAATTAGGGGCTAGGTGGCCATTTTATTGTTTCTAAAACAATTCTTTGATCAAGTAGCCAGTACCTTCATTAAAGTCATAAATCTACCAGAAAATGGCAAAATATTAAGCCTTGATTGAAATAAAATAAAGAAACCACTTACTAATAGTCTTTTTCTTACAATAGATTCTTTAAGAATACATGCAGACTTGTTTGGGTGTAAATCATGTCTTAAATAATAAGGTAAAATTTCTGCTGAATGAAAGTACAGTTAAAATATGTTAAAATTTAGAAATTCAAATTAATTTGTAAAACTTTTATTTATTTCCAATAAAGATGCTTTTTATGTATCAGTCACATAAAACAGTGAAAAGTTAAATGATCTTTAATCATTTGCAGGGATGACAGAGGTCCTTAGAAGCTGTGGGATTGAAAATAATATAAGCTTAAATGAAATATCTACAGGAAGCACATATCCAAAGTTTTTGAAAATAAATATTTAAAAGCCCAGTGCTATTTTTTCAACATGTTTGCATGTAATGTACTCTAATATGAAGCATGCTTAGTATGTTCTAATAGTCATCATAATAGAGTAAAATGTCCCAATATAATTCACATTTTGGTTTACCATTAATATTATCTAGAGTAAAATGTTCCAATATAATGTATTAGTTTGGTTTACCATTTAATATTATATCGTTACTGCAGTGGCAGATCTAGGAGGGGGGGGGGGCGTGGAGGGCGCACGCCGCCCCTTTCAGAGTTTTAAACCTTTAGTCATGGGGCTTTTTGTCCCTGTCCACGCCCCCCCTCCAATCCCCCCATTATACCTGTGTCACTGTCCAGTATCAAAGGGGATTAGGCTCTTTTGTGTGTGTACTATGTTAGGTCTCATCCTCAAACAAACTGAGGATTACATCTTTTGTGAATGACTTTGTGTATAAACCTTTGTTTACCAGTGTATGTTTAAACATGAGATATACAATTTACAAAACTGGAATCCCTCACCCCAATTAATAATTTGGTGATCTAATAATTTATAACTGCACTTTTATGTTTCAGTTCCTATTTGCTCAGTAGAATCAGTCGTTTTAAAATAAAAATGTTGAAGAAACATTGTGGCATATAAAATTAGATTCAAGTATGTTTCCCTCCATTTTTTTTACAGTTACAGTAGAAAACTAGTGTATGAACAAATAACCCCAGTAGAAAATACCCAAACCTTCGTTACATGATGTACACTACTTGGCAGGGCTTGTGTAAATGTGTTATGTACCATTTAGTTAGAGGGCTTTTGTACTGCGGTATTTTCTACTGCAGGTTTTTAGAGGCTTTTTTCTGCTAGAGGTTTTTTAGTTTACTTGACCATCAGAATCATATATTAAGTGTTTAGATAAGATTGGCATTTTGCCCTCCTTGTCCCTTAAAATGGCCATCATTTTGTCCCCCCTTGCAATTTTGACTGGCGTTTTGTCCCCCAGGATTTTGTCTGCCGACATTTTGTCCGTGCACCGCGTGATATGTCCCACTACAAAATGTCCAACCATGAAATATCCATTACCCACGTCAACCCACGCCCCCCCTTTCGGGAAATCCTGCATCTGCCTCTGTACTGTCAGTGAACATCAAAGTTTCATTTCACATATTAACTAAGAGTCAAACCAGTAAACTTGTGAAATAACACAGGTCACAAATCAGTAAATACGCATATTTACTGAAAATTTCAGGGAATACGTGTATTTACTGATTTCACATATTTACTGTAACATATATATTACATTATTATATATAACATGCTCTGACATCACACTAATTGTCAGGCTGGGAAATCATAAATTCGAATTAAAAATGCATATATATTAATATGCACCTTTGAGAATATAACAATTATTCAGACAATAAATAACCATAATTGGTTATTTTTTTTTGTCTTTTATAATGAGAATGAGCCTCATTTTAAACTAATTGCTCTGAGCCTGCAATTACAATAATGATCGGCCATCATCAGAAGAACAACACTAAAACTACTGGAAAGTAGCTTTTCAAAACCTAATGGGGTGTTCCACTGGAGCTGACCTTAAAGCCAATACTATGACTCTAGGGTTGGTTGCAAAAGAAGGGACCAGAATCAAAAACTAAATAAATAACCAAAACGAAATAAACCCCCTCTAGCTGTCATAAATCAGCTAAGAGTCATAAAATAGAGCCTCTGGATGGATAGCATTTTTGTACCTCAGGACAAAAGGGGATTTGTTTCTCAGCCTCTGATGAGAAAAGTAATTGAGCTTTTCGAAATATTGACACACACTGCTGTTAATATAAGGCAGTTTAGACAATGATGTGGTGTATATTGTATAGTTCAATTGCATTTTAATTCGACGTATTGAAGAAATATGACTCCAAACAAACTTAGAATAGGGAACAGAGTGGTAAAGACCCAGCCATAACTGATTGATGTGCTGGCAACCTCTCATCCCTAGTTAGGATAGACAGTTTAATTTTCATTTTATTGCTTTATTGCTCCTTTTATTTCATTTTAAACTTCCTTACATATAGTTTCTGTCATTTGCGTGTTCTCTTCGGTTTTGCTATTTTTATTTTTTTTCATTAATAAGTTCTGAAGGTTTGTGTTAAGACTTAGCATCGCCATTGATCTATAGACAATTCTCAAGTGATTTCAAGACAGGTATTTGATATGAAGATGTTTTGCTTTGACTTTTCAATTGCTATGTGATTAACATGTAAACTAAAGGAGGGAGGAGATGTTGTAGTTAGCAGGTTTTATATTGACGGACAATTTTCTGAGAGAAAAGTAAGGATGGAGGAAATAAACGTGATTGTATATGTTTGTGTGTCATATTAGTTGTGTTCTAAATAAAGTGTTTTAACCCAGCTAATGGACTCCATATTTATGCAAGATACTACAACATGTTTTCTGAGATACAGCCCAGACCAGATTTTTCATGCTGCTCAGTGCTCACCTTACCAATTAACCATACACCATGGTGAAAAAATATCTGTACAGCCTTACAAGGCTGTGGGGTAAAACACTAAATGTCTAACATGGCTTCTTTTGAGCAAGTCCCAAGATCCAAAGCTCCAGGTTTCATGTTTCTAATGTTACTGATTCGGATAGTTTCTATCATTATGGGTATTACTGGACAGAAAAAAAATGAAAAATTAAACTATGTTTTAGTAGGTTTTAGAATACATGGACTTTGGCAAAGTTTTAGTATTGACTTTTTTATATTTTTGAAATGACGTCACTACATGATGAGTGAAAAACTGCATAAAATGTCCAATTTGAGACTTCAAGAGTAGACTTAGAGCAGATTGTTGTTTTCCAATGTATTACTTTGTCAAGTAATGTTTATTGAACTCTGTGTCCGAACTACAAACCGTTAGCCTACCAAAGTGTACTTTGGTGATTCTTGGAACATATCAGACAATGATTGACTTACATGACCTATGAGGGATGGTGTAAATTATATTTGGGTCATCTTGTCCATATGTTCAATTTTAGAAAATTTTTGTATTTTTATGAAATTCTCAAAAAATTTTCAATTTTTGTGTTCAAAAAAACGTCTATCATCAGGAGAAGAATACTAAAACTACTGGAAAGTAGCTTTTCAAAACCTAATGGGGTGTTCCACTGGAGCTGACCTTATGACTCTAAGGTCGGTTGCAAAAGAAGGGACCAAAATCAAAAACTAAATATATAACCATCAGTCCAGGGAAGGCCAACCAAAGATCATATAGTTAAATGAATACCAGGGGTTGGAGAAGAGCCTTTTATTTACATAGACATATGACATAACATATACATTAACATTAGTGGGTTAAAATCTACTACATTACTTGACAATAATAGACGAAAAAGGCCCCACATGTAATAACATTAAGGTAGTACATAGTTGTGTATACTAAAAGAGAGTTTAAGACTGATACTTGTAAAACAATAAACAGTAAAATTAACCTATAAAAGGTGTGATAAAACATATAAACCTGTGAAAAGGTGTAATAAAACCATGTAACCTGTAAGAAGGTGTAATGGGGAGATGCAGGGGAGGAGGGTGGGAAGTCTTTCTTCACACACAAATTTTATAAAGTGAATGGCCAAGCCCAGCACAGTGCTTAAATAAGGCACAGATTTGGCGGGAATTGGTGACACTATTCATTAATACTTAAGTTTCACACAATAACCTCTGATTGTGGTTGACACTTGTTGACATACAGACTAATGACCAGGCCACTGTTAATTGACTTTTATTTGGACACAATGGACTGTAATTGTGGTTGACACTTGGTGAATTGTAACTAAAGACCTCCCTGGACTGAGAAGTTGTGACAAAGCAGCAACAACCAAACTAAATAAACCCCCTCTAGCTGTCATAAATCAAGGATGGCACCTTGGGGCTTCTGCCACCTGAACCACTGGGGGAGGGGGGGGGAGGGAGGACCAAATTTGCACTATTTCTTGCCTTGTGATGACGTTTTTGCCTTAATGCTATGGATGGTGAAACCCTACAGCAGAAGACAGCTCACAAGGGAGGAGTGAATAGCAAACTACAGGATCTCCAGAGGCAGGAGGGTGTTGGAGAACTCGTTTGGAATATTAGGTTACTACTGGGCACCATGGAGCAAATGCCAAAGGCTATCAAAGACATTGTGTTTACATGTGTGGTGTTGCACAACATGCTGAGGACACACCAGGGCTGAGCAGACAGGGCACCAACCCCATCAAATGATGTAGCCTCCCTACAAAATGAACAGGTCGTGTATGTACCAGACGACAACTACAGGAATCCTACAGGAATCAACAAGACCTACTTTTTACTACCCGAGTATTACAAGAACTCTTATTTAAGCTGGTGTTGCTCAAATTTCCAAAAAATTTCAAAGGAAATCCAACCCATTTCTGGGAAGGTGACATCTTGGGTGCCACCTTATTCAGTGGGGTTTGTAAAAGGTTTTCTTGTGCATCATTTCATTGGTTAACTTTGACATAGTTGTAATATTTTGCTTTCCCGTTTTTTCTTACATAAATCACTTTAAAATTAAAAGTCAAGAAGGCAGGACGCCATTTTATTATGATAAATATTTTATTTCTCAGATCTTCTTATGTCTGAGATCTGTTTGAAGTTTTATTTTTACAATGACAATGACTCAACTGTATATGTTGCTGTGGGAAATGGACTATTCAATCGAATAAGAAAGCTTGGACTCATATGTTTGAGGATGCCAGGAAGCCACACTGATGTGAGTCTTTGAGACAACCTCATGCTGGTTTGCCCACGTGTTAAGAGATGGTCTAACCTACTTTCCTTGCTTTAAGCCTTTATATGGTCGAAATTTGGCAAACAAACATAAGATTGAAACCAGTGTTTCTGTTCTTTCAGTGACTTGTTTTCAGAGAAAAAATTAATGAATTTGCACAATATATAATCATGGTGAAAACATTTGGTTGTAACAATTGTGGGGGTCACCACCCTAGACCAATTAATCAGAACTGCAACGTTAGCAAAGATAATCAAGACTCAATCATGGATGTGAATGCACAAATACTACAAGAACTCAAAAGTTTAAATGCCAGAATGACAACCATGGAGAATAAAGTGCATTCTTTATAAACCTTTACAGAAAATAGTTTTCATTTTTCAATTTTTTTCTGGTAAATTTACAAGATATTTCTAAGTTCCACGTTCTCAAATCTTTGGAAAACCTAAAAACCTTCAAAAAGATCGGAATCAAAGGTCAAAATACCAAATGTTAAAGCCTCTTAAAAGTGTTTTCATTTTTTTGGGTAATGTTTTGTTTTGGAGAGGGCCAAAGTTTAATTGGCTTTGTCCCACAGTTTTAATTCTTTGGCCAAAGTCTTTTTTTCTAAGTTCAAAATCTTTGAGTCCATGTTTGAATTTTTTTAACTTAAAATTTCCATTCACTCATTCTGTTTTTTGTGTGTGTTTGGGGATAAAGTGTTTCGTGTGGGGCAGTGTAATGCCTTTTCTTTTGAGATATTTTTAAACATGGCGCTGACAAATTGTTTTTTGGAAGATTTGGGTGGTCCTGAAAAGGATCATTAAATGTTTGACAGCAGGGGTCCTGAAAAGGACCCATCGTAGGCAAGTGCAGTGCTCCTACTGCTGCTATGATGGTTAAGATGTATTTCCTACCAGCTAGTGCTGGTTGCTGTGGCTGTTGAAAGTTCTGTGGCACAAATGTTGTAGTTGCACTGGAGCTCTTAGAAAGTGTCTGTTTCTGTGGATGCTGGGGGTGACAGCTCCTTTCTTCTGGCCTGCTCTGGATGCCACTTAGAAGTTTCTCAGTGTCATTTCTGAATGTTTGCTTGTAACTGAGGGCTGTATTGTGGTGTCTGATTGCATGCTGATATCTATACTATCCATGTTGGCTGAACCTTCCAAGCGTTGTCCTTAAAATGTTCATTGGTCTGGTATAACTCCTCGTGGTCCTTCACCAAGTCCACAATAGCCTCATCTGAGTCCATCAGGTAGATGTTTATGTGTACCTTCTTATGCCTTGAATGTGATTGAGATGTGCCCGCCTCCTCTCCACCCTATCTGTCCATTTCTGTGTCATTTCTGTCTATCTTTGCACGCTTTTTGGCCACTCCCTTCTGGCTTCCTTGATCTGTTTCTGTGTCTCTTCCTCCCTTTCTCTTGCCTCCCTGTCCTCCCCCTTTCTCCTCCTCAGCAGCTGTATCCCCTAACTCAAACTCTGTAGGTGTATCTGTGGGAATATCTATTTTCCTCACTCTTCTGCCATTCATAGGACCCAATTTTATTTATAAAAGCAGCATTTGTCAAAAAACAAAATTCTAAACACAAGTCAGCCCAACTTGTATCTCAACACTAAATCCAAGTTAATTTGTCAAAAAAAAAACAAAATCTTTATCTTAAATGCTGCTAGATGTAATCTGTCAGATGCAAGATTCCAAATGATGCACTGCGCAAATGGACTTTCCTTTTATAGTCATAGATTTCATAACTACCTTCATAACCGATGTCTGTTGCTGTAACCGCTTTGTCAATTTCTGTTTACAACTTTTCATGATATGTTCCCAGCTTGTCCTGCTGAGATGTTACTGACTCTACAGTTGAAGACTTCCCATCTTGACGAGAAGTGATCAAGTCAGGTCGGTAATGTTTAATGGCTTGTAACAACTTATTTTGTATCAACAACTTATTTTGTATTAGTGACCAAGTCATTCCTGTTTTCTTTCTGATACATAAAAAATGCTTAATGCTACCAATGGATAAACACATTTACCACCTTCTCTATATTCTATTGAATAATGCTGAGGTGACATGTGATTATCATAAGCCTGTTGTCTATGGAATTGGATATTTTGCAATATACTATTGACTAGTCTTACTAGTCTATTATATCTCTGTGAAATGCCAGTGCTGAAAATAAGAATTACTATCAGGCTAATGATAAATGGACCACAATATTGAATACGATAAGGATTAAATTCCTTTGAGTCCATCCTTTGATGGAGACAAGGAGACTATAAAAGTGGTATTGAAATAACTACAAAACAAGTCAGTGATAAAAAACAAGTTGTCTATAGAGCAAGCATGGAATGGCTAAGTAAGAGGCAAATATTTGAAAATTATAACAATATGGATGTATTTTCTAACTTATGACCTATGTTTTAGTGTAATATATACAAAAGTCTTAATGTAGCATAACAATAATGAATAAACAAAGAGTTTCACAGTTAAGAAAACAAAATTCCTTACAGAGTTTAGAGTTTTATAACCTGATAATACAAAATAAGTCATTGATACAAAACAAGTTGTCTATAGATCAGCTTATGTTGTATTATCGACTTATTTTGTATCACCCTGAAATATTGTCAAAATTCTGCGCACCGTTTTGTAACATATTAAGTCAACTGTTGGTACAAAATAAGTCGGCCAAGTAATGCAAAATAAGGCAATGTTACTATGAAATAAGCTGGTAATACAAAATAAGTAAAAAAAATAATACGAAATAAATCAGGTAATACAAAATAAGTGGTTGATACAAAACGAGATGTTACAGGGCTTTTTATCCCTGTCCACGCTCATCTCCAATCCCCCATCCATAGATCTGCCTCTATCAGGGTATACCTTAAAGTGACAGTTGTTATACCTGTGTCTTTGTCAAACTGTCCCAATATCATGGGAATTACACACATTACTATGTGTACTAAGTTAGGTCTCATCCTCAAATGAAATGGAGATTACATCTTTTGTGGATAGCTTTGTTTATAAACCTTTTTTGTTTACCAGTTTATGTTCTAAACAGGAGATATATAATTTACAAAGCTGGAATCACTTACCCCAATTAATAATTTATTACTGCAATTCTGTGTTTTAAACATAATTTGCAACAGTAACTATAATAAGACTAAATTTAAAAAAAAATAAGAAGTTAAATTCTGAAAAAGTTTCATCGAATTTAATCAAATGATTTATGTGTTTTAAAAGGAAATGATGAAAAAGATCGTTTAAAATGAAAAAGTTGAAACTTTAAACAAACATTGTAACATCCCAATTTAGATTAAATTATGCTCCACTCCAATTTTTTTTTACAGTTGTACAATTGTGTATTAATGGAATCCCCTT
Organism: Sabellastarte sp. h YS-2021; assembly: GCA_964017235.1. Lineage (NCBI taxonomy): Eukaryota > Metazoa > Annelida > Polychaeta > Sabellida > Sabellidae > Sabellastarte > Sabellastarte sp. h YS-2021. Next base: position 18,456,915 of record OZ024929.1, on the reverse strand, counting down.
TGAACTTTATTTTATGGTATCATGTTATTTTGTTTATGACAATAAAACTGCTGTATGTGTCTGACAATTGAGTGTAAATAACCCCTAGTGGAAAAAAACTGCAGAATAAGCCAACGTAAACAATAGGGCATCAACCATTAATCCTAGTAGAGAAAACCCTGGGGCTGTTGGAAAAATACCCAAACCTATGTTACATGATGCACACTACTTGGTAGTGCTTGTGTAAATGTGTTATGTATCATTTGGTCGGAGGGCTTTTATACTGATGTATTTTCTACTGCAGGTTTTACAGGGGCTTTTTAGACTTTAGGTTTTTTCAACTTACTTGAAAATCAGTACAATCTATTAAGTGTTTTGATAAGTCCGGCTTTTTGTCCTCCCTGTCCCAGAAATGGCCTGCATTTTGTCCCCCCTAGCAATTTTGACCAGCATTTTGTCCATTTGGTATGTTGTCCAATGGCGTTTTGTCCATGCACTACATAATATGTCCTTCTAGGAAATGTCCAAGTATGAGATATCTATACCTGTGACAGGCCACGTCCCTCCCTTTTGGAAAATCCTGTATCTGCGTGAACTAGACAAGTATGTGAAGCAAGTCCGCTACTTTTGGAATTGCATACTTCAAGTCATGAAAGCCCACCATAGCCATGGTCAGGCTCAAATCGGTTGGAATCATGAATTTCGAAAGCTTCCTTCCCTTCTACTATTGCATCTGATTAATTAACCACCATCACACTGATCACCAAATTCATCTAGATGCCTGCTTACACAGTTTGGGTGAGAGGCCAGGGTGATTGACAAAATAGGGAGTTTGCAAACAACGTTTTTTCCGCTGCGTTACACGTCAGTAATTTCTGTGTTGAACGTCATTTCACAAAGTTGAAAATACCAGCCGTTACGTATTTCACGTTAGAAAGAGTCTTGCCACGTTGATCTCCGCTGGGATCTTGTTTTAATTTATGTTGCGCTTTTGCACTACGTTTTCAATAAAATGCTGTTTGCAAACTCTCCAATATGGTCTGCTACCTTCCTATTGAAAATAGGTCGAAAGGTTTGAATCTAGCAAATATCAACAAAGTTTTGACCTTGACCGTCTGACATGATCTTGTTATAATGTCAAGGTCAGGCTGACTTGTCCAACAGTAAAAGTGTGTCTACTCTCATGTGTTCACTAAATCAAGGTTGAGTGGTCAACTAGGTGTGAAGTTTGTATACTTACAAGAATTAGCACTAAATGTTTGTATCTAATAGAATATGCATGAGGTAATTAATATACTTTCACCTTTCGATCAAGTGAATGTCGGTCTCATCTAAGGCTTGTTTGTAAAAGGCTCCTGGCCCTCCTAAGGTACAAAATGTCAACAAAAGCGGTTTGCGGCCCCTTTTGTCTACATTTTGTCTACACATAAACTGTTTTTGTCTCTCATTGGCTGAGAGGGGATTTCTGTTGTCTACATGTATACATTTGGTAGACATTGTATGTCTACATGTAGACCTGTAAATGCTCACTTTTTATGTATACGTGGAGCCAAATGTTGTTTGTCCACATGTAGAAATTGAATTTGCAGGGGCTTTAAATCAGAAGAAAACTGTATTCCTCTCATCCTCTAATTTAATTATTTGATGGGACAGGAAGTGGCATTGATTCTTAGCCAGAGCGTGGGTGTGTATAAAATAGGATCATGTTAAGGTGTGATTCCAAATTTAAATACACATTTTATTGGAAAAATCAGTGTTTTATTGAATATAGTTAATTTATTCTTTAATTTTTCCTATGAATAAGTAAGCATAAAACTTTGTGTCTATTTAAAATGTATTTTGAATGTGCTTGTAGCTTATAAAGCATATATTTCTTGGGTTCTTTAATATTTTAAAGTGTTTGTCTCCGTGTATATGTTACAGTAAATATGTGAAGTAGTACTGAAATTTACAGTTAATACAAGTATTTACTGTTTTTTGGTCCAGTAAATACGCATATTTACTAAAATTATATTGAAGACTTTATATCTTAAATAGTTGGGTGTTATCTGTTATATCTTTATATTAACAGTTATTTCATATCTTTAATAGTTGGGTGTTATCTGCTATGTCTTCATATTAACAGTTATTTAAAACTTTAAATGGCTTTGTCATATCCAAAGTTTGATACTTGTTTACAATCCAGCACCAGGATAAGTATTTTACATCACTTTATTATTTCAAAAGCAGTTGCATGTGATACAAACTTGTTTTTTTTCATTCAAAATAACTTTAATGTAAATCAATAAGTTTATCATTTAATATCAAGATATTTGTCAAATTATGATACTTGATGTATAAGAAACAACAAACAAGGTAATAAGATTAAGATATATTTTCTTGTTCAAGAACTGAATTTCATTCTAGTTTTAGCAAAGTATTTCTTTTTCAAGGGTCACCAATAAAATGTAGATCTATAATTAGGGTTGAATAAAACCTCCCTTTAATGTTGTCCCTTTAATCCATAGATGTCTTAAAATGGATGAAGTCCCTCTGAAAGACTACGCTTAAATACAATTAGAGGCTGGCTGGCTGGCCTTTTTATTGTTTGTAACAACAATGTTTTGATCAAGTAGCAGTACTTACATTAAAGTCAGAAATGGATTAGAAAATAGCAAAACATTAAGCGTTGATTGAAATAAAATAAATCACTTCCTGATAATCTCTGGTTAACAATAGATTCTTTAAGATTCATAAAATATGTTAAAATTTTGAAACTCAAAATTAACTTAATTTCTTAAACTTTTATTCATTGCCAATAAAAACACTTTGTATGTTTCAGTCACATAAAAATGGTGAAAAGTTAAATGTCATTGATCTTTAATCATTTGTAGGGACGTCATAGGTCCTTTGTAGATGTGGAATTGAAAATAACATAAGCTTTAAAATATTTAATGAAACCACATACCTAAGGTTTGTTAACATAAATATCTAATAGTCTAATGCTATTTTTCTACATGAAAGTTTGCATGTAATGTATTGTAAAATAAGGTATGCTTATTGCTTAGTTTGTTCTAATAGTCAACATAACAGAGTAAAATGTTCAAATATAGTGTATATTTTGGTTTATAGTTCAATATTATATATTTACAACCAGTGAACATCAAAGTTGCATTTCACATGTTTACTGAAAGTCAAACCAGTAAACTTGTGAAATAACAGAGGTAATAAATCAGTAAATACGTGTATTTACTGAAAAAATAGGGAATACGTGTATTTACTGACCAAATCAGTAAACATTACTGATATTTACTGATTTCACATAATTACTGTAACATATACATATATATCACATGTTATTCATATCCACTTGTGAGTTGCAAATAAACACCCTCACCATTGTGTTGGAGAACCTTGATTGGACTTTATGTCTATTCATTGTTATATTGATTGAATCATAAATTTAAAGTTAACAATTTACAATGTTAACACAATTAACAAAAAAAAACTAGGTTTATACACATGCCTAGTGCATACACTAACTTGTTTTAGAAATTGCTCTTGAAATATAAAACTTTCACAATTCTTGCTCTATGTATTAGCTTGCCTATATCTAGGCATAAAGACTGTTAACATGAACTTTGACAAGCAGGATTTGTCGTTGCCATTGTAAATCATGTACCTTCGTGTGAGAATTCCTATTTTTATTACAAAAACTAAATCTTGCTCTCTATCTCAAACATGATTCACAGTCTTAGTCACCATGTAAAAAAACCTAGAAACGCCCAAAAAGTTTGTACCTTCAGAGCCTGGGTTGATGACTTCACATAATGTACCAACCCATTGATCTGGACATAGACACTGGCTGCAGTTTTTGGGGTCTTGATAACCTCCATTCTGACAGGAGAGTTGGTTACTACAGATGTCTAAAAATATAACAAAGTCATTACTAATAAACTGCTTATTTTATTTTCGTAGATTTTGGTGTCACAAGTTACCAGCAGTACAAAGAAAAGATGCTGGTAAGCATTCGGTCTATGTGCTTATGTGTGTGATCATACCATCCCGTCGCACAATTATGGTTATTGCTAAAGTGGCTGACCATATCGCTGTTACAGCCAGACATAAAAATATGAGGCAGGCAGGGGAGGTTTTTGTCAGACGTTATATTTTCAGTTTTATTACTTACAAATTAGGAGGATCTAGAATACGGACCTGTCATGTCCTATCTGTGATCTACAATATAGTGCATCCAAACCCACTCTGCAAGGTTGTTACCCATTCTTCCAAGTACTCCCATATCACACCCAAGTTCCTTCATATTTCCTCTTGTGACCACAAAGTTCACGAAACATGCTAACATTTTTCTAACTCCTTCAGTCATTATGTCCCAGCTCTCTGAGACCCTCTTCCCAGTCCTGTCACAGATTTTAGGAAACATCTTGAGATAAAACATTTAACTCAAACTTCCTCACTCAGTACTCTGTCCTACACCTACAAGCCTGGCTTATTAGCTTTGATTGTCCTTGGCTAAGCCCTTTGTACACTACTTTTGTAAATCTAGCACACTAAGTTCCCAGTTGTTGGGGAAGATATTACACCTGCCAATCAGTAGATTAGATAGAATTAGACTTGATAGCCCTAAACATCAACAAATGATACATAAGCCAAAACACAAATATTTCATTTTATGACCCTGGTTTAACCAATAAGAGGGAGCTAAGAAGTAGATCTCTCTTTAGACTCTCTGCATTCTATTACCCCTCAATACATTTTAAGGCCCTAAATGTAACTGTTAAGGAGATAATGGGGTTTTGGTGAACATAAGCTTTCTGATTCCTACTTTGTAAATATTGCTTATAAATCAATCAATTGTGGCTCAACAGCTCTCAAAAAGCAACGATACTGTGGGGATGGTGGGGAAACCAATAACTGTCCTTTTTGAAGGAATGCTTGAATATTACTTACCTGAGCAGTAGGCCAAATTGATAGTTTTGGCATCATAAAATGATAACTGACTACTCTGGCCCATTGTTGATAGGTAATTCAAGTTCTTTGGTACAATGGTATATTTGTTGGCCTCTTTATCCAGTGAGAATGTCTGCAACAAAATTACTGTGCAATACAATGCAGCAGAAGAGTTAGCGAAACTTATCTTTAAACAATAATAGTTAGGGCATGATTTGCAAAAATACAAGAAAAAGCAGGGTTAGCTTGTATTTGTCACAGTATTCATACACTGCTTTCAGTATTCATTCACAGCTTTCAACACTGTAGGTCACATCATGACGGGTAGTTTTACAGGGAAAGGAAATCAGTACATACAATTGGTCAAAGTTCTGAACTGTAAACTGCCAACCAATCGCAAGCAACTACCAGCTGTCCCACTTTGAGATCAGGCCAGGATTCGAACTCCAATGTCAGAGGTGGGAGATGAGTGTGACACCACTGTACCACCTTGACCATCAAAGCAATATGTTATCGAAGTGCCTTTGACAGATTGTGCTATCCTGCCCTGTATGGTGCCACCACCGCAATAAAATGAAAGATTGCAGCATACCCGACATACTCTTTACTAATTGGACTACTACTAATCTCTATGGTACTATCATAACAACGAAATAACAGTTTGCAGTTGATCTGACAGACCATATTGCTTTAAATAAGAAGTACAAACCAGTGCTCCATAATGCATGATGGAATCATAAGCATATGGAATTTCATTTGGAGTGACTTGAGGGATAGTCTTCTTCTCAAAGTTTTGCTGTTTGTTTTCTAGAATGTTCTCCCACACAATAGTGACAAAATCATCCCTGTCAAGTCGCTGATGTTCATGGTAAATTCCTAATGCATGTCCAATTTCATGTATCGCAGTCCCTATCTAATAGAATAATACACTCAGAATAAATACTTGGAGCCCTTTACCCAGAGTTTTCTTTATTTTAATAATGATTCATGAAAACCTTACATAATTTAACATGCCTGAACAAAATGTTCTATAAAGTAAAAACAAAAACATTTAAACACAATTGTAATATTGTTGAATTAAAATTAAAATACATCATTGAAACTAAAAAAGATATCTTAGATGTATGGTTCTGATTTGGATGCATTAAGACCTAAATCAGATTGAGATTTAGTTACACATTCTTGGGGGGAGGGGGGGCAGAGAGTGTTATGATCTATGTCATTTTGTCGTTTTGAAATGCTTTACAATGTGCCAGTGAAAAAGTTCTCAACAACGAAAAGCTTACACATTCAGCTTTGTGCCTGGAATGTTTTCCCCAAGTGCAAGAATGACACACTTCAGGTTTATGCTTTAGCTTTGTTTCAGATTGCTTTTATTAATTGGAAAGGGTTTATTCTGGGAGAAAACCAAATCCGAACCAAAAACATTTAAGATGCTGTTAGTGATGGGTAACACTTACACACTACATTTTACAATATGGTACTTCCCACACTGCACTCACTCACAGAAGGTTTTGTGGTGCAGTAGTTAAGTCACTTGTCTCACACCTCTGAAATGTGTGGATCAAATCCTGGACCAAACTTTATGTGGGAATTTTGGCAGTTTCTTATCAGTGGCCAACGCTTTATAGTGTAGCATCTTTGCTACACAGTATGTACTGTTTTTTGTGCTTAAAACTACTGGTAAAAGTTGGGGTTTTATGTCCTGTTTAACAACCAGGGTCATATTAGGACAGGTCTTCAGAATTGCCAATTGTGGGAGTCGAACCCACACAGAGGTGACCGCCTGTGATTAGACGCCAAACTTGTTAACCACTAGGCCAAGGAGGACCTCTTCATGACTGGTCATGATATAAACTATGGATTGTGTTGAAAGTGACATAACATCCAAATAAATCAAATCAAATCCCACTCACAGAAGCAATATTTTGACAAATGAATTTTAACACAAACCAGATTGAAGCAGCTAGTCTTCATGTTAACATATTGTGGGAAGACTTCCTCAACATCTTGTTTTCCAGCATATGAAGAGCAACTGATGAAATAAACAATTACATTAAGATATGTCTACAAACACAGGAACAACACTAAGTTTATAGTGCAGGTATATTTAACTGTTATAATGTATAACAGCAATACATGGGCGCAATATGAGGCTATGTGAATAAAAACGTCTCTATTACATTAGGATATATTTTGTGAATGCATCATCTTGTTTAAAGGTATGATTACAGGAAATGTATCTACATATTTTGAAAAATAATATAATATTATGCAAATGATGTATATATGCCAAATCCACGAAATTGGCCCTTTCGTGAAATAGGCAAAAATTTTGCCCATTTTGTGAAAAGGCAAGAGGGTTACCCATTTCGTGAAATAGGCATTTTATTCAATTTTCATGTTCTATAACTTGTAAATCATAATCACCAAATATGTTACTTACAATAATTGTCATATGCTATGACTCGCAAATCATAATCACTGAAGATGTCATTTACAATAAATCTATGTTTTAATGTCCATTTGAAGTTTGAGTAGAACAAAGAAGATTTTTTTATTTGAATTACCTAATGTGCAATTGTATGAAATATATTTTGTGTTATTAAATATGTACCAGCATGGCTAACCCTTATAGCAGTAAATTGTCTTGTACTTTTATAAAAAAATGACATCAAAGTGTGATATAGTGTTTACAGTAACATTAAAACAATAAAAATACTTTTTTCATGAAAATTTATTTTTCATACCTGGTATTGCCCATTTCATGAGCCAACATTACTTTGCCCATTTCAAGCAAATACTTGATAAATTGTCTGTTTCATGGAATGGGCAAGTCAGTCAATTCATGCCTATTTAACATAATGGGCAATTTTACAGATTGGGCGTAACATATATACATGTTCACAGATATGTAGTATGACTGGTAAGATATCTGGTTTAAGTGGCTTACATGTTTTTGGTTTTGTCTGTTTGTGATATCTGATAAACAATATTTTATTGTTTCCCTGTACAGAAAGTGATATCTTTGAATGCTAGATTGACAAGATTAAGTCGTCATCTTGATAATGTTGCTTGTACTTTACCTATCCCAGTAGCTTTTAGGAATTACAATATAATCAGCCACAAATTTGGAATGTATTTGTAATCGTAAATCTTTTGGGCTGCCTGGCAAGATAAGAAGTTACATTACTCGGTTGCACACATTTTTAACTATTACAAGCTAAGGTAAGAGTAGTGGATGGCACCTTGGCGCTTAGCCCACCTGCCCCTATGGGAGAGAGAGGGTCTCCTTTGAACTATTTCTCCCTGTTTGATAATACTTTCCCCTTGAGGCAATGGCTGGTTAAATCATGTAGCAGAAGACAACTGTCTAGGTAAGACATAATAGCAAACTACAGGATCTCCAGAGGAAGGAGGATAGTCGAGAAAGGTTTTAGGGATATTAGTTAGCAGAGTCAGGGTATTTCTCATCACAGGTCCTTCTCACTACAAGACAAGACCGATTCCTTGTGGGTAGAGCCACAGGCAGGATGAAGGATTATGGTGGATCAATGAAATGGATGTGTTTGTGTGTTCAAATTTTGGTGTGCACCATTCTAACACTGAGAACAACATATTTCTGTGGTTATGTCCTTCACTTTTAAAGTGACGAGATACTGGTGTAATATCTCCATCTTTTTGTACTGAGAATTTATGCTCATACATTCTTTTTCTAAATGCTCTACTGGTTTCACCAGCATAGTGTTTGTGGCATTTTTTGCAAGAGATCAAATATATGACATTGCTCAGTTCACAGGTTATGTGTTTTGGTAAGTCATTTAGTTGGTATGACTTTTTTGTGAAGTTACATCTTACTGTATTGATTTTCTTAATCAGTGGACAGTAAGTGCATTTGCCTAATCTAGTGCAAATAGGTGGTTTAGGTGAAAGTGTAGGGGTGTTAGGTGGGGATCATGTAATAGATACTTTGGTTACCAAAACTCTAAGATTTGATAGTCTTCTAAACCCGACTAGTGGTTTGTCCTTGAATAATTCTCCACTTTCTGGGCTGTTACTTAATTGATTGTTCCAATTTCTGTGAATATTTTCCTTTATATTCGGGTTACTAGGGTTAAAGTTGGTAACCATGACTGGAGTGATTATTGCCTTTTTGGTCAATACTTCCCAAAGTTGATCCTGGGTATATGGGGAAGCTCTTTGGTAATGCTTTCTGAGGGCCTTTTCTCGGTAATCTAGTTTTAGATAGTACTCAGTCAGTTTTTCAGAATTGTTCTGAAAGTCCTCATCATAGGTGCATATTCTTCTCAGCCTTAGGATTGTCCATAGGGTCCCTTTGTTTTGCTTGGGTAGTGGTGAGAAGAAGTGTAATGTAAAAGTGTAATGTAAATACAGGTGTGTATCTGTGGGTTTTTCATACAGGGTGGTGTAAAGTTCTCTATATATGTTAACCTTTACAGTTGTGTCCAGATAATTGATTTGAGTCTGGCTATGTTCATGTGTAAACTTGATAGTAGGGTGAGCACTATTAAGGTAGGTGATGAACTCTTGTAGGTTATCTTCACCATGGGTCCATATCATGAAGATATCATCAATGAACCTTAACCATAATAGAGGTTTAAGTGGCCAGTTTTTTAATGCTTTTGTCTCAAACCTGTCCATGAACAGATTGGCATAGTTTGGGGCTGCAGCTGTACCCATAGCAGTGCCACCTGTTTGTAGATAGTGGTCACCATTAAAGTTGAAGTTTATAGAATGTAAAACTAATTCTAATAGTTTTATTAAATGTGGGCCTATTTTTTGCTTTTCAGGGTCCTTTCTGAGGTGTTCAGCAACGGCCAATATGCCCTCGTGATTCGGTATATTGGTATAAAATGAGCTGACATCAAGAATCACTAGAAGAGCTCCAGATGGGATTCTACCTGGTTGCTTCAACCTGCTTATGAAGTGTTGGGTATCCCTGACATGTGAGTCTGTTTTGGGTACATACTGTTTGATGTGTTCATTCACAAATTTACTTATGGGTGATGTGGGTGGTTTATTGAGATGCATATAGGTCTGCCTGGGATATCCTTTTTATGGATTTTGGGCAGTAGATAAAAGCAGGCTTGTGTTGGTTTTTGGATATTAAGGTATTCAAAATTCTTATCTGTCATGAGATTAAGTGATCTCATTTTCATAAGTTGTTCAGTAATTTTGTCTAAAATTCTGTAGGTTATATCTTCAGTAATTTTCTGATAGAAATTAGTGTCATTTAATTGTCTATACCCTTCTCTAAGGTAATTTGTAGTGTTCATTACTACTACAGCTGAGCCTTTGTTTGCCTCTTGTCTGCCTTTTTAATGACTATATCTGGGTTGTCCTTGAGGGTTGTCTGAGGGTATCCAAGAAAGTGGTATCCTCAATGCTAGACATGCTCGAGATGAAGATGAAGATTGAGGGGATTGGCCTCTTAAGGTGCTTTTCAGGTTCAGACTTAGAACCTGTAGCTGAACCCGTTTGAACTGGTTTCAAACCTGTTCTGAACCTGTGATGTGCAGGTTTGTAAGTAAACACTATATGATGTTTTTTATAAGTAACATTTATTGAGAAAGTGGTGTATTTTATTTAAAAATAAAATATGTATATTATTTTGTCGACCCCTAGATGGGCCTCTTCTTCTGGGAACCAGGTTCTTCCTTCTGGGTTCGCTCTTTCCTTCTCTATATTGGAATTGTTTTCTTTCCATAAATGAGGGGGCCATCTGTTGGAATGTATTAGTAAGCGATTGCATTGCATTTCCTAATTGATCTGCTCCACGCCTCCTTCAGCACAGGGTTCCTGGTACTGTTAATGTTAAATTTAAAATCAACACTTTTGGGAAAACAATTCTTTGAGAGTTTTCCTTCCATGGTTTTGATAGTTGAGGCTAAAGACAGTTTCTTTCTGTAGAGTGTCTTTAGTTTTAAATAAATAGACTTGGATTCCCTGGTGTCTATGTAGGGTTCTTGAGGGTCCCTGTTGGTTGGAGACTCAGCCTGACGTCTCTTTTGCAGGTTGTTGTTCTTGGATGCTATCCCTGCAAGTCTGGTACTGACAGAGTTCAGGGTGTGAGGGGGGTCATCTGAGATTCTTGCTCTTGGAACTGGTGTGCCATAACCACTATTGGGTTCAGAGATGACATTGACACGAGACATGGCATCACAAAAATCAGTCTGGCTAGTCTGATTGAAGCAGCACTCATAGTAAAATACCAAAGTAAATAACTTCCTGCTTACGCTACAGACAGGTAAATAAAATATTATTTGCCTTATATAATTAACTTTGTGTCAATTGTATTTTGACTGCAGTACAGTTTCATCAGAGGCTATGATTTCCTTTCCTTTTGGACTCCCGGAAGTACTTTTGGGGTTGGAGGTTTGAACCTCTATTTGAACCTGCTCTGAACCGGCTCTGAGCCCGTTTTGAACTGGTACTGAGCAGGCTTAGCAGGTTCAGGTTTATTTTGACAAGGGAGCTCGCATTGAGTAATAGTGACAATGAGTCCCCTAGACTATCCTCAACTGCCACCAATACTGACATTCAGAAAAATCCTTCCACCTCCACTCATAGGAATACTTCACCCTTATATATTATGGACATGGCAGAGCCGACTGAAACTCTGCTCAATACGCATAATGCTCCTAGGGGAATCAAAGAATTCCTGAAAATTCACCCCAAACCTACATCACAAGTGGGATGTGTCCCACTCACTAGACATAAGGATGATGAGACACAGACAGAAAATCCTCAGGATGCCTGCCACAGCTGTAAAAATGAAGAACATTTAATTTTACAATGCCAGGCATACATCCACATAGATGCAGTGCAGAATTTGTCGGGAAACTTTCAAAACCCTATCACTTCAAGAGAAGATAGGTAACAGATGGAGAAACACACAAATCAACCTACTAAAAGTGGATTGCAGAGTTCCAGAGTGAAACTAAACCCAGGAGCCTGAGCACAATCACTAAGCCACCCTCACCTGTTATTTTCACTACACCAGAAATAACTATTTCCAGCAAGACTACTACCAACTTGGTACCAACTAAATTCAAGGTCAGAAAACCAACAGCACTGACAGAGGACAATAGTGTCTATGAGGCCATCTGCAGCGGAGAGCCCACTCGTCCAATATTTACCACCTTACAAGAGAGGGTCATACTACCCACACCACAGGATGATAAATGGTGCTACAGAACCACCAAGTTCTAAACAAGGACCAATTTATAAGTATCGTCAAATAAAGACATTGCTTTTATTTTTATTGTAAATAAAATCACACACTGTTTACAATTACCTATTTATACATTGTACAATTTTATACAATCACAATAAAATTTATTATGATAAATAAAATAACTTACCATGATTGAGTGTATTACTATGGAAATGAATAATTCAAATATAAGAATTATCAATATTCCTTATTTAAACACTTTAATTAAATCATAATAAATAAAAGCACTATATCAATATATAAGTGATTCACCTTTAATAAAAAATGCTTAACTAAAAAGCAAGGATATGAGCAACCCATACTCACCACTTGAGTAACATATTGATTATAACAATAGTCGAACCTCCCTTATTTTTAGTTTAACACATTTTAATAAAAATAACATATTCATGTCAAATAGACCAAAAATGGAATATTACGACTGATAATTACCTGGAACCCATCACACCCCCAAAAATTGGCCGCTAAGGTCAATTAAACCTGAACCTGCTAAACCTGCTTAGTACCGGTTCAGAACCAGCTCAGAGCCGGTTCAGACCAGGTTCAAATAGAGGTTCAAATCTGCAACCCCAAAAGTACTTCAAAGAGTCCAGAAGGAAATAAATCATAGCCTCTGATGAGACTGTACTCTGTAATCAGCAGTTGAAATACAATTGACACAAAGTTAATTATATAAGGCAAATAATATGTTATTTACCTGTCTGTAGCATAAGCAGGAAGTTATATACTTTGGTATGTTTGATATTTAATTGACCTTCCAAGTAAAGCCAGGAAACCGTAACCGACCCTAACTGGCACTATTGGCCAAGCAAAGAGATCCTTGAGTCATAGCGGGTCAGCTCCAATAGAAAACCCCATTTAAGGGGGCTACAGAATGTCAATATAAATTTATATATTCTTATCCCAATGGGGGGGTTTTAGCACACAAACAGCTTTCATTAATCTGGTGATTTAAGGTCACGATAAAGAAATTTTGAGGTTACAGTGTAATACAAGGTTAATGTAAAGTGGTCAAGACTCACATAAATTGCAGGAAAATATATCATAAATTTGCAATTCCTGAGTAAATTTTACATAGGAAACAACCCTCAGACCTTTGGTCGCTTCTGACAAAAAGAAATCTTACGTAGCTCCTGGACTTTAACAGGTTCTTAAAATTTGAAGAAATGTGGGAAAATTTAAGCCTGATTGGAAAAGTGTCTTTGAAAGCATTTTACAGATATTTTCATCTGTTTCTTTATCCTCATTGCTTTTTCTTCTGAGCCAAAAAAGAAATGGAGATAGACACAAAGCTTGGCAAAAGAAATTGCCTTTAGGAAAGAATTACTTGCGTCACCCATGATGAAAATGCTACATGTTATCATAATACCAATAAAGAAGTATACCTTGTCCTAAATTGAAAAACAAAATGAAAGTTAAATAAGATATGTTGAATAGATATATGAGCATACAATCATAATAGGCATTTAGATCCACATACGAAGTCAACCCCTACTTTGTCAATAGCCATGTTATCAGGATTGACTGATCATCTTTTAGAATTTCAACTATTATTGGTATATACTTTATAATTATATACATTATTCCATATATTACATGTTCAAGTTTTGTAAATAAATATGCATGTCAATGTAGTGTCATGAGCAATCTTGCCCCGAAAATCAGTGTCTTGAAAGAATGTAAATTTTTCAGTTTCTTTGTCCAAAAGCTTAAAATATCAGTAAATTCATTCAGTAATATGAAAAATAAGAAATTGAGATATCTACTGGTAAATCACAATTAACATGTGATATCATGTTTCAGTTTTCAAGCTTAAACCTACAGGATTGTGAAGATTCAAATTTTCAAAAAGGAGTAAATTTTAAAACTCAAATCTTTATGTATGGACTATGTATAAATTGCAATGTACTTCGTCCTTTCGTCAAGAGTTCCAGTCATATTATTTTCAAGTGATTTGTTTCTCACAGGCACTTTAAAGCAATAAATGTGTGAGTAATGCCATTTTATTTACAGCTTGGCTGATTTCTCATAAAACAAATACTATTACAACACAAAGTCATTTACTTCATAATGATATGCACATAGCATACCTTAGGACCAGACTAGTTTTATCATATGTATTTTGTTCTTGTGTTGATGTAGATGATCAGATATATTCTTTATAATAATGCAATTACTCTTGTAAGAGTAGGTACTAATCACTCACTCACATTTGTATTTGCGAGTATGAAGGGAATACATTTCTTCTGAGATGGCGTGTTTGTTTGGATTTTGCTTATCAAACAGTAGGCTTATTGTTTTTGGAATGTTTGGTTGGTATAAGAAGGACCTTTAAAACAGAAGTGGTCCTGCAAAAAGACTGATTGGTATTGGCAGAGAATGTCTACTGTGGCTGCTGTGGAGATGTGACGGCTGCTGCTGTGGTGGCTGTTGCTGCCTAGTGGTGGGAGTAGTGGATGTGTGCTTGGGTTGGTCGGCTGTTGTGTATGGTTGTGGCATATGTATCTGCTGATAGCTCATGCCTGACTGGTTATTCCCAAAGGGGATTGACAGGCCTAAGATGTTATGTGCTGCTTCATCTCATATGGCAGAGGAGAGCAATAAAGTTTTATGTTGTCACTGGTAGAACACTAACTTTTATAACCCGTATAACAGTTACAGACACATTGGGAAAGGCCATCAGTATTTGCAAAATGTTGATCCACTACCAGAGAATGATCTAGCAAGGAGTACCAAAATGGAGACTAGGAAAGGCCGGGATGTGATTTATAAAGAGTCTGAACTGAATAATAAGACTCTCATCTGAGATTACCTCAGAGTCCAGATTGAGAATACCCCAGTTGGTTCAAATTTAGGACTCCTGTTAATATGTCTTGTTGAATAAACTTGTTGCCAAATGTCTTTAGCTGACCTCTTTCAAAGCCATATTTGTTTAGTCAAGTGTACAAAAAGTTAGGAGAGAAAGAATACTCAGATAAGAGACACAATTCGGCACATTTTGGCTGAAACTGGAGAAATTTAGTCAATCTGGCCTCTTGTCAGAACCTGTTGATAACACTTACCGATTAGTGTCTCCTTGTATATACAAATACTGGTGGGTAACTCCTTCCACGGAATCCAGCTCATTGAAAGTCACACAGGTTTTCTCTTCCCACCTCTTTAAAGCCCGTCGCATCAAATTTTGATGTGCAGAATCTGTTTTTGTGAATCAAACAATCTAAATATTTTAGTCAAAAGAAAAAGCTACCCTAACAAAGGTGTTTTTGTGGCCATAAAATTAAAAATAAAAAAGTTTTGTACTTGACAAGAGCCATAAAAATATAACCATTCAGTAATTATATTTATACAGCATTACCTCAAGTGTCACTCATTTCTTTTTTTTAAAAATAAGTTGCTATGTCATTACTACGGTGTCATTGAAGCATTTAGGAAAAACAAAATATTAAAAAGAATATGTTAGGATGATCTAGGTTATGTTATTAACTTTACCAAGGAGAGGTTATGTTTTGGGTACATTTCTTTATCTGTCTGTCTTCACAATTATTCCACAACTGATGAAGGCATCTTTACAATTTTTTTATGTGGATAGGGCTTCACCGAAGGAACAAATAATTACATAACATTCAATGATTTTTGATTGCCTTGGTGGAGATCTATGTTCTAAGAATGTTTTTTAGGTTAAATCAAATGAGGTGTTATTGTTTTTAGTTTAATCCTGTTTTTTTGTGTTTGGTTTGACCCACCAAAAGAAGAATCACTACATGTAGATTGAAGGGCTTTATCCAGATGATATAAGATGATGTAATGTGATTGGATAACAGATATGAATGGTTTGATATGTCTGTCTATAGGCTCCAATGACAAACAGAACAATTCTTCTGGTATCAACGTATACTTTACATCATGCACCTTGATTTTACACTACAAAAACTTCATTAAATGTGATTGTTTGCTAGAATTTGATGTGCACATGCCTGAAAAGGGGTTTCTCATTATACCAGGTCATATGTGCTGCCTCAATCCTAATTATTTCAATGATTATTCAGCTTTGAACAATAGCTTGAAACTGTTGAGGCCAGGTTAAAAAATCCCTAATTTGTAAGTCTTGAAACTGCCTATAGATATTAACCTGTGACAGTTGCAGTATCTATAATATATGGCACTGGAAAAGTCCACTTCTGTTCAGGATATTCCTCAAAGTTGAGCATATTACGTTTGATCCTTTTGAAGTTACCGCCAGCATGATTGCCCTTCAGCCATGGGTCTATTTCCTTTTTGGTGAGAATGATATCATCCATTACCCCATCAGCATCATCCTAAAGTAAATACACATTACTATCTTTATATTTGTAAGTTACACAGTTTTCAATGTTATTAATTAACAACATATTGACACTCATTATCTATGGTAAAGAGGAGCCATTTTACAAAAACAAAAAAATAGAATGCAATATGGAGTAGAATTTTGCTCGTTGGGTATATTTTAAAGTTTTGATGAAATGTAAGGTTGTGTTTGTTATTATAAATTTTCTTAGAGGTTAAATTTTTATGTTCGCGGATTTAATTAAATTTGTTAAGTGAAACTGTGGCAATAAAAAGTACTCCATAGTCTTCTAAAAGATATTACTTTTGTATGAAGTATATATTTGTGAAAGAAGTGAAAATCACATACATCAGATATACGGAGCTTTGCTGCTATTCCATGTTTCAGCCAAGTCATTTCCCTCAGTTTTTGAAAGTTGTTGAGTACATATCTGTATTCATCTATGTTCCTCCCATACAGGTATTCTACAATAATACACAATTAAAACATCATTTCATTTCCCACCCACTTTTCATAAATATACTGTAAAATCAAAGATGAATAATTCAAGTAGGGCAAGAAGTAAAAAAAACACATGAAAACGTATTTTCTATTGTACAATTACAAATGTGTACTCCATGTAACATTTCTTTTTGTAAACAAATCGTAAACAATATCAAAATATGCAATAATTGTGAATTTAAAATGTGAATCAAACTTTCACGTTTCTTACAGTAATGGAGTTGCAGATATAAATCTATTTGATGTTTGATAACATTTTGCTAAAAACCAGCTACTCATCAGTTCACCCCTGATGATCTTTGTGCTGTCTGACAACAACTAAAATTCAGTGAGAAGGGAAAAAGCCAATCAATTTTGCTACCTATACAGAAGTTACATCAAAATATCAGCATCAACAACTACCAAAATGTTTATATTTTCTCACCAATTGGCACATCGTTGTGTGGATTTATGGGTAGCCCTCCTGCCAAGTATATTTCTGTTGAAATCTGTAAATAAAGAAGGTGAAGAAAATGAAAATTGTGAAATTAACACTGCAGGTGATGCACTATATCCTAGTTACCCGTTGAAGTAAATGTATCATGATTTATCTCTACCCCTCCACTCTCATTAATCTGACATTGTGCCCCAACTAGATTGCATAGGTTACCTGATTTTATTTTATATCACCTTCACACCTCAACTTCACAAGGGGGCTGGAAATTGCACAGTTTTCTGATGAAACAGGTAACTAATGTTTGATTGAATCAGAATATCACTTTCAATTCATTTTGTTGGTTAAATGAGGAGATGGAAGCACACTGTCCATACTAGTTAATAAAGATTCTCTATTGAAAACCCTTTGGCACAAGCAAACTACTATATTGTTTTGTTCCTACTTCAAGACGCCAGGCTTACAATCAAACCCAAAATCTTGAAGATATGAGGTGAGTTCGTTATTCATGTCACCACTTTGTCCCCTAGACTGAAATTTCATACAGATTGTCTGGCATGAAGTCTTTAGATGTGGTCGATTCAATCATTTTCTATACAGTTGCTACTTTTTCTTTCAAAACTATCACTCAAACCTCAGTTCGAGCAGGTTTTGGTCTTGCAATGGTCATGACCATCTGATTTTGCACTACCTTAGGGCTTAGTTGCTGCTTGAATCCGTCCATGTATGAACTGTTTTCTGACAATTTGATTTATCTCACATCTTTGAAGAACTACATTTTTATTGTGCAGTGTAAGTGGTAAAAATTAAAACTATGCATGTGTTTGCCTACTTTCCAGCCATTTTGCTGAGCCCTGTTAAAAAGACATACTTTCAAAATAAATCCAGAGAGAGAAGGTAAAAGGAGGAATTCTGTATGAATATTCTTTACCAAGTGGCAGAGTTGGATAATCACACCATTGAATAAATGGAAGGAATCAATAAATTCTATACTGTGAAATAAAGTTGTGATTCGACATCAATTTGATATGGTTTTCAACACAAAGTGTTTCTGTAGGAAAGTGATGTTTACTACTTTGGTCAATATGCTGAACCATAAACAAGCAGACATTGGCAAGCAAACTGCAAACTTTATCAAGTCTGGATCAAGTCTGATTAGGGTCCCAGATTCAAGCCACCAGTATTATTCATAGCAGGTTAGATGTTTCCAAGATACCATCGTGTGAAACTACGACCGCAAAGTCAGTTAAAGAAGACAGATTATCGAAAGGGCTGGAGCCTCGATCCACATCCCAGTCATCTTTGAGGAGCCACAGATAAACCACACCTTAAACATATGATCTTGATTGAGCTGTGCATGTGCACAAACAAACTGAAGCGAGTACAATAACCTTACCCTTCCCTTCTTGGGCTGAGAGGACAAGCATAGCCTTTGCCTTTATTGACTTTAAAGTGTATTATTTTCATCCATAGTTGGGCTATCATTGGTTGTAACTAAAATGGATAGGTCCATGTTATAGGTACCTCTTTACATCTAATATACACTAGATTATATATCAGAGTCCCTGAATGCTGTATTGTACCTGTGATGTAATGACAAAACCATATATAGCAAAACCCACAATACAGGGTATGATTTGATATACCAAACATTTAAACAGAATATAATAGACTACTTTACATCTTTACTGAAATAAAGAAACATACATAAATATTTGTCTGAGTAATGAATATAATCAAGAACACATATGTCACTCTGGCTCTCTGATTTTAGGAAGATCACATTTTAGACTTGAGTATTAAGAGGTAAACAATCAGTTTCTTAGATAATTGCTGGTAGGGATGTGAGGGGTGGGCACTGGTTTTATGAGGTACACGTCCTGTGTTCAAGTAAGACATTTCATGTCAGGTTCCACCGATATTCAGTGGCTTTGACCAATTAGTTTGTTCTAATTTCCTCCTCAACAGAAACTGACCTTATTAATATTTACAATGTGTTGCCAGTGTGATTAGTGGACATCAATGGATTCAAATTTTATGAAAATCATGTCATTTTTTTATCCAACACACTTTGGGTCAAGAAACTGAATATATCCACCAAGGAGGTACTATTTTCATGGCCGTTTGTCTGTCTGTATGTTTGTTTGTTAGTAAGATTACACAAATACATGCACTACTGGTTGGAACCTCATGACAAAACCCCAGAAGATTGATCCTGGTCAAACTGAAATCCCAATAAATTTTGAGCGTGATCAAGATCATTATCTGGATTAAAAAAACAGGATTTTAGGATCATTATATGCCTTGGCAAAGGTCTGCCCTCTCTGAGTGTTCTTGTTCATGAATAAATTGAAAAAAAATCAGGAATTTGAAGACCAATAATTTCCAAATATGTCAGCCACATTTGTGATGCTTAAAATTCTGGCAAAATTTTTAATGAAAACTTTTATTGAAAAACTAGGGATATGTTTACCAAAGACATGATTGATCATGCATTGTCATGTTAGCAGGAAAACACAGTTAGCACTAAAGAAAAACAATGTATGTATGTAGAATTAAAAGATTTTCTGGCATTATTCCACAAGTAATTTGCTTCTTTTTAAAGAAGTCAATGAAATTTGAAATAATGATGTTTTTTTTAATCAAGAACACATTAAATAAAAAAGAAAGTAATTATAATTTTAATTACTAAAGAAATGACGTATAACTGTCTAAGACTAATGAGTAATCTTTACACCAATTATTTTGAGCATTCTCCGTCTTTTTAAGTAGTACCTTTTTGAAATTATTTCTACTGATTTTTTCACCTAAAATCTGGAGCTGAACAAGAAATATACAGGTATGTAACTTACCAAAAATATTAAGTTATACAGATCCATGTTTTAAAGAAAAGAGATAATTCTACATTCATTTAAACAAGTCATTTACGTCGATTCCTTTGTACTGACAATATTCTAGATTTTCAACAAATACACAATATCTATTTGTTCTGTCCATTCAACCAGAACTAAGATATCCTTCCCATGAAATCTACTTAGAGAAGGAGGAAGTTTTTCGAAAAATAAAGTAATTGTGACTAAAATAGAAATAAACAGAAATTAATATCGACCCAAGTGTTTGGCAATAAGACAGTGTCCTAACCTTGAATATCAAGTCAATAAAAAATTCTACAATTAGTATTTTACCAGAGTATAAAGCATATTCCAGAATATGATATATACCAAATAAGTTACTGATGCAATAAAATAATGCCACCTTAATCTGAATTTACACACAGTGAACTTAGCTTAACCTTAAGGTCACCATAACATGTATGAGTTAAAACTTTTATGTGGCCTTAATAAATTGCCTAGCAAATAACGGTTGACAAGATCACCTTAAATATGAATTTAAGCAACAACTGAATCTAATTTGCATTAAATTGGGTAGATTTTTGTATACAATGAACATATCAAGCGGCCTAGCCACCGAATTTATTAAACTATATTATGTTTGATATTACTTTAAGACGGTAACTGATTATATTTAAAGATGATGATTTTAAATCTGATTTAAGATGGGCAGAAAGGACCCCAAATCGCAAAAGTGAGTAGTTACCTATGTAGAAAAGCATTAAAAGAGTGGGCCACAGAGGAGGATGCATTGTGGGTTATAATAATAATAAATCTTTTATTCGTATTATAAATGTATATTCAAGTAACACAATACATTAAATTATGAAAACATATTTATGAACAATAGAAAATTAATATTTACAAGTGTACAATAGAAAAATGAATTATTCTTTACAAAGTTTATCAATCAAATATGTTAGTTCATTGCTGGAAAACATAGTAGACCTTTCGTCTATCATTGTTATACAGTCACTGATAACACTACAAATTGTTTGATCAGTATTTATACATTTATTGTTTTGACAGTCATAAATAAAAGATACAGATAAATAAAAGATAAATAAAAGTCCAGACTGCCTCCGACGTTCAGGTGACATGGCTTGAATATCTAGCATAGGTACATACAGCTGAAAATGAGGGTTTCAGCTGAATGCCAGAGGGAGTGAAAAGTTAAAGCAATTGAACATTAATTAAGAATTTGTAGTACACTGGTTAAAAATTTCCTGAGTCTTGTATCAGCAAGGGATACCCACTTTGAATACAATTTAACTTGGAAAGGGGGGGGGGGGGGGCAAGTGTTCGAGCCTGAGGTTATGGACAGTAGAATTATTAATGTTGACACTGGGCACAACAGGGATCTGCCTAGGGATGGATTTTTAACCCTTTTAACTGTATCTTTATTTTGGAAAAGTTTTTTACCATTTATTGATTATATGAAGACCAGGAGGAGCATAAAGTATGGTCACCTCTTGATAAATGTTTTGTAGGATCATATGTAGATATAGAGTGTGGTACCATGTTTGAAATTCTCCGGAAACCCCCCCAAATTTAATAATATGGCTGCTTTGAAAATAGAACCCATATGCATTCTGTCACAGTGCTCCACTATAGCCTGAGAAGGTAATTTTATTGACTGTCAGGAATTCTAGAAAAGCTAAAATGGAAACGGTGGAAATATTTTATGTAAATGGAAACAAAGCAGCATAAACCTACATAAACCTTGCCACTGAGAGGCCCACACTCGTATGGCAACTAAGATGGTCAGCATCTCAAGATGCATCATTCACATATCTTTGTGACTAAACAGAATGGTAATTCTATATATTCGTTGACCCCCACCTGGCGCCTAATCCCTGAAGGGAAGCATCTAATTCGATTCCTTGTGTTATTAGTCTATGAAATATGAATGCTTTACCATTAAATTTAGGAATAAATTCTAGGAATCAGTTTAGGTCTCTCATGAAGCCGACTGTTTGTGATATTTTTGAGAGTTTGTCTGATGCTATCAAGAGATCCTGCATACAATTTACGAAAGGCCTGAAAATTTGAACACACTTAGTAATATACAGTAGCTTTACTATCAGGGACAAAAGGTGTCTTTTAGTCATCCCTGTCTGTTGACCAAAGATTAACATTCTGATAGATTTTTTGCAAGTGTATCAGGGGGGATAGAAACTGTGAATTCAATAATGTCAATATCAACACCCAAGCATGTTACCTTCGTTGCAGACTTGACTACCTTCTTCTCACTGATCTCAAAACACGGTTCTAAAACGTCAAATGAAGACTGTGTGCTCAATTATGTCATCAATATGATTGGTCACTGCAAAGCCCTTCTGGGCCATAATAGCACAGAGTCGATTAGGCTGTGAAACAGGGCTGAACCTTGTCAGGATCCAAAAGGCAGGCAACTATCAATATAGAGGCCATTAACCTTCAAACATAACATATTGTAGTATTTTGGATCCATTATGACCTCTGCTAAGGTCAATTTGTAGTGATGACAACCTTTTCCTATTTTTTGGGGGGTCATATTATACATAGTGGGAATGTGAGGAGGAAGAAAGTTTCTAAATAGGTATCTGCCTTGACTCCCGTATTTACTGTGTAACCATGAATAACCACGTGAAGCACCTGGTTTGTCTCTAGTTATAATGGGGATACATGTAAGTTACTGATGGGAGGTTCCCTAAAAGGGCTCATCATGGCTCCAAATGCTTTCTCTTCATTTAAGTATGCTTGAATGTCTTCGGCACATTGAATACCCGAGGTGTGCTTTTTCTCAACACTTTCTTATGGACAAGTATAATCAAAATCACGAGGAAGGCCATATCTGATCAAAAATGTCAGTTGAGAGTCCAAATATTCACTGAAGTGGTGTCGCCACACCCCAGGTTTTGGGGATTGTACCCGAATTTGTTCTTGCATACAATTGTGTGTTTCAGAAGTTTTGACCCGCCTATATGTATCAAAAATGTTTTCTTTAGTTATTTTTGAGGTCAATGGACGGGAGGATTAAGTCGTTCAGGGGAATAAAACAAAATTTGTCTTGGGTTCGGTTATCCCTGGATTGAAATGTTTTGCCGTGCTTGGTAGCCTTGCTGAAGGCTCAAGTTTCTTTGCAGTTAGGGAAAATTTTCAGTTCAGATAATGAAGTTTCACTGTATATAATGTACGCATGCATTGGCTTTTATATTAGCATACAGCTAAGACAGAGGCAGATAAGCTTATGTCTCATAACATGTATGACTGTTTTATGAATACCGGATATCTGTGTGCATGTTTGAAAAATATATCATGCGAATTTAATTAATTTATTTATTTGGTTCGCTTTCAACACTGTACAGGTCATATCACGACAGGTAGTTGGAAGGGCAGAGGAAGCCAGTACATACAGTTGGTCATGGCTCTGTACTGTAAACTGCCGACCAATGACAAGCAACTACCAGCTTTCCCACTTAAGACCCTGTCGGGAACCAAACCCGGCCTCAGAGGTGGGAGGCGAGTGTTACCACTCTGCCACTGTTGTCCCCTCATGCAAATTTGAGGCTACCGGCTTGGCTGAATCAATGTGGTTTCTGGGACGAGGCCTGAATCTTAAATCCAGGTCATAGTTATCAGTTTCACATGGGACACTAAGAGAAGTCAATTAGAGTTTTAGTTGTATCTGGTTCACCTGTATTGTTGTTGTGAATTTCAAAGCCCTGACATTTTTTTAACTGAGTTGACCTCATCTTCGTTTTAGAGTTGCTTGAAGCGTTAAAAGTACAGTCTGATTTTTGTTTACTTTTCCTACTTTTTCTCTTGGCTTATTTTGCGCCCGCATGTTTACATTCCACAAATATATTAGTGCATGTGTTTTCTTCTGCATAAGTCATGGTGTAATGCAGTGTATCAATAACACTATCAGCCAGTATATTGAACCTATGTTGAAGTGGGATTGGTTTGTTTAATAATCTGATAATCGGACAATGCCACTTGGAGAGGGTTTCTTAAGTCTTTGCTGCCACTAAGCTGACATGTTCGTGGCAGGTGTAATTTTTGTGGACTTCACTTTTTACTCATTTTTCCTAGGATGTGTGTTATCTTTTCTTCTATGTACTACCTTCTGTGTACCTTGTTGATTATCAGTATTTCAATTTATTTATTTATAAAGCCATCGTCATTTGTCAAGCATTTGATCTTGAAGCAAATATGTAGATGTTTGTCGTTAATGAGTGCATATAAACTGCGAATTTTTAATATATTTTCATAAGCAAAACAGACCTTTCCTATTGATGTTTACTCGAAAAATTAAATATATTTTCCAGATATATAAAGTATTTTAGAAGTTCTTGCAACACTTCGAAACAGCTGTGTTATGACTTTGATCGTAAGGTGGCTTTTCATAGACAAAATAAAAAGAATAATGTTCAACTTTTAACTCTTGATGATTTATGTCATTATAAACACTTTACAAATGATAATATACGTGTGTAATGATTTATGTCATTATAAACACTTTACAAATGATAATATACGTGTGTTTCCAATATCAGAACCCAAACTCTATCTGTATAATAACTTCATTTAACCATTTAGTACTACCACTGCTGACTCAAATCAATGTCTATATGGAAAATATTTAACAATGTCATAGATTCCCTGGGTAGACTGCATAGTCATTATCTTTGATGAAACTGGTAAATGCCAGAAGACATCAGAAGCTACTAGAAGGGTGGTACTGCAATCCCTCAGTGCTTAAAAAGAAATAATAAATTCCCTTACTAACTATACTTGGGGGAAATTAACAATATAATACATTTACTTCAGTTATAGTCTGAATCAATTAATCTGTCTTCAAAATTTGTATGTATTTTACTGGTAACTACTATCTTCTAACCAGAATCTAGCAATATTCATAATCACAATACAATTACATAGTATTTTAAACATACTAGGGAATTGTCAAACAGAAGGATCTACAATGACTATACTAAATAAACTACAAATCTTAAAGCTTTAATAAACTAAAGTTATACTACTTAAACAAACTACATGTACTTACAGACATCAAACTTTCCACTTCAGATAAAGCCGAAGCTCTCTACACATCCTTTCCCACTGACTTCAAAAACCCAACTCACTTTCCCATGTATCCCCATTTCCTTCAACAATTTAATAATAAAAGAATTTTGACCTTCAACAATAACATCTAGTTCAATAATCCTTGGTTAAACCACCTTCAACATTAATCAAGCAACATGGTTTAAACATCATTCACACTAACATGATTTCCTGACAAGTTTGCATGAAACACACTTTAACTTTGTATAAATACACACTATTATACAGTACATCATATATACCACTTTAAACAACTGATTGTATTAAACAGAGTTTAAGAAAATATGATTATAATATTTATATTCATTTAAAGTGACTACATTACCAGAACAAGTGTGACCGGGGTTTAACCTTAGGTCTTTATCAATATTAAATAACAATCCTAGTCCCTCTATATATAAAACACATGATTCAAACAGTCATTTATACACAATGCTGCATTAATGTACTTAAAGCTCATTGACAATACTGGACTATATATATCAATACACACCTAGAGAAACTTACAAAATCTTTAATTGGTAAATATAACAAAAGTGGACATACTTGTACACAGTGTAAAGAATGTCATGAACTGAATGCACTGAACTGACAGAAGTCAAGTTTCTAGAGTCCATTAAAAATACACAAACATAATTCAAATTGTAACAAACCCTTCCCCTTAAGTCAAATGGTTTTGACAAAAACACGATTTAAATTATGTAACAAGTTAACCTTTACACACAACTATTTTATAACCTGCTAAGATAGTCAGCACATACATTTTGTGAACCTTTAATTGCCCTTATTTTACATTGATATGGTTGCAATGCAAGTGCCCACCTCACAAGACGTCCACTTTCCATCTTTGACTGACGTAAATATACAAGTGGTTGATGATCTGTCTCAAGAATAAAGTCCTTTCCATAAAGATAAACACGGAATTTTCTGATAGCCCAAACGAGAGCCAAGCACTCTTTCTCAATTACAGAATAGTTTAACTCACTTTTAGTCAACTTTTTACTGGCATATGCCACAGGGAACTTTTGACCATCAAAATCTTGCAAAAGACATGCACCTAGCCCTACTTCTGATGCGTCTGTCTGAAGAATGAACTCTCTTGACAAATCAGGGAGTCTTAAGACAGGATTTGAACTCAGAAGGTTAGGGCTTATTTCCCCCTCTCCCACAATATGCCCTAAGTAATCAGCACTGGTAAACCCTAGTTTACACTTTGACGGTTTCATTGTTAGACCAGCAGATCTCACTCTCTCAAACAGTTTCCTAAGTTCACACAAATGTTCATTCCACCCAAGTGAGTGAGTCAATACATCATCTATGTAATGATCAGATTTGTCTAAACCTCTGAGAAGCAATCTCATCATGCGAGTAAATGTAGCTGCAGAATTTACAAGACCAAACAGCATTCTCAAATAACAATATGACCCTTTTGAAGTTACAAAACATGTTTTGTACTGACTTGACTCATCAACAGCTATTTGCCAATAACCTTTTGACATATCACATTTGCTCACCCATTTACTGTCTTTCAATTTGCAAAATATCTGATCTGCCTGGACCATTGGTTCAGTTGAAAAAGAGGTCAAACGGTTCAACTTTCTGTAATCTGTACAAAAACGGATCTTTCCATCAGGTTTTTTTTACAAGTACAATTGGAGATGCATATGGAGAATTACAAGGTTTAATCACATGCATTTTCAACATACTCTCAATCTCAGAATCTACAGTACCCTGCATATGATATGGTATTGGGTATGGTTTTGATCTGACTGGTACAGTACTTGTTAAATCTATCTCATGTTTAACCAACTTTTGTAACCCGGGAGGTCAGAAAAGATATCCTTAAACTCAACCAACAGTTTAGATAAGTCTCTTTTCTGCTGTTCATCTAAGTCTGGGTTGATAACTGCATCTTTGTACGTTTCTGTTTGCTCCATACAACTAAACTGAATTAAGCTATCATCATCAACCGTACCTTTTTCTGAATCTGGCTCAATAATGGCAGAAGACACTACCTGCAAAACTGAATTTTCAGCTATCTCAATTGTTGAACTGACAGATTGGTCAATCCTACGCTCAATATACTTCTTGAGTAAGTTTGCATGGTAGATTTTAACTTTACCCTTAACTTCAACTCTGTAATCATCACCAAGTACACCGACTATGTTGTAAGGGCCCTGCTATCTTACCAGAAGTTTGTTTGTCTCAGTTGGCAACAGAACCAAAACTTTCTCATTCTTCTCAAACTTGCGTCTTTTACTTTTCTTGTCAAAGTAAAATTTGCCTTTTTCTTGTGCACACTCTAAGTTTTCCTGAGCTAACTTACAAGTATTCTCAAGTCTTTCTCTCAAATCTACTATGTACTGATATGTGGTTTTAGTTTCATCAGAATCAATCTCAGCTGTCCATAAGTCCTTAAGTATGTTCATAGGTCCTCTAACTGTTCGTCCGTATAAAAGTTCAAACTGGGAAAACCCTGTACTGGCCTGAGGGACTTCTCTATATGCAGAACAGCTGGGAGATACCTATCCCAATCTTTGGGTCATTCAGCACAAAGTTTTCGGAGCATTGACTTCAAAACAAAATGAAAATTCTCCACCAAACCATTACATTGTGGATGATATGGGGTTGTTACTAAGTGTTTTACACTCAGGAGCCTATTTACCTCTTGCATGACTTGAGACATGAACTGGGATCCTCTGTCACTCAAAATCTCACATGGTACTCCTACCCTAGAAAAGATTTCTATCAAACCTTCAGTAACACACTCAGTATCTATGGATGGAAGAGCAATGGCTTCCGGGTATCTTGTGGCATAGTCAACCATGGTAAGAATGTAACGATTCCTACGCTCAGTGATTGGTGAAAAAGGTCCAACCAGGTCAATTGCAACTCTTTGAAATGGAGTATCAATAAGTGGTATTTTATTCAAGGGGACATGCGGTACCCTACCTTTTGGTGTAGTTTTTTGACACAAATCACAAGACCTGCAAAATAGATTCACTTCACTTTGCAAACATGGCCAATAAAAACTGGACATGACTCTGTCTAATGTTTGCTGGATACCCAAGTGGCCACCTAACAGTGTTTTATGAGCTAGTTTAAGAACTTTTGTCCTTAATTTCTGTGGTACTAACAACTGTTTAACCACTTTCTGTTTCCCTTTAGACTGAACCCTACGATACAAGAAGCCTTTCTCAACAAAGTAATTGGTTTCATTACCATTCTTCAGTTTTATAGTCTTGTTTTGTTTTGCTAGATCCCACACTTTGTTAAGACTATTATCCCTTATTTGTAGTTGTTTGAACTCCTCACAGGTTAAACCTAAGTCAATTTCAGAAGGAACTTTCAATGGACTAGTTGGTTTGTTCAATTTCTCAGCTTGAGACCTTGTCATTACAGCTACTGTCTCAGTTTTTTCCTTAACTTGTTTGGTCTCTTCCCGAACACAATGCCATTCAGGATCTGGGTCATTTACATCCCTAGCACCTAGAATGTTCCCTACCACAAGCGGATATATGGGACTTTCCATAACCATAGCATCAGTTTCACCTACAAAAAATGGGGTATCTATGTGTACCTTGGCAATTGGAACCTTTTTGACTGTACCATCAATAAGAACACAAAGATAAACTTTCTCTGTAAACTGTTCTGGTTTTACCAAGTTTGATTTTACAACAACACCTGTACACCCACTGTCACGCAAAGTATCTACAGTAACACCACCTACAACACCTTTAAACACTGGCAATTGTTTTTTGAACCACCACTAAAGTCTTGTTCACACACACCAACTATAGGTAATGATTTACCTGATGCCAGTTTTAACTGATCACCTTCAACACTCTCTGATAACATGCGTAATACACAAGTTGCACCCATACCAAGGTCATCAGTTTCATTACTTTGTTGTATTGCACTAGCAACATTGAGTTTCACTCTACAGTTTCTTTGTATGTGACCCTTTTTACCACATCGGTAACAAGTTTTATCATTGATACTAGTCTTTGTTATCAACCTAGACTCACTACCTTTTACATTAGTCTTGTCACTTGACGTTTGTTTCACAGAAATAGTCTCTTTTACAAAACAGTTCTGATCACCATGGGCTTCAACAAATTGTTCTGCTAAACAAGCCATTTCTTTTACTGTTTTTGGTACACGCTCTTTCAAGAACACTGCTAGAGGCTTACTACAGTTTAACAAAAACTGTTCTCTCAGAACAAGATCGGATAAATTTCCAAAACTTTTGGACACTTCTCCAAATTCTACCCACCTCTCAAAATAATTTGTAAGTCTATCAACAAACTGGGATGGTGTTTCACCCTTTTCAACTCTAGAATTCCTGAATTTATTTCTAAAGCCTTCTTCTGTCATCCCATGCCTCTTTAGAAGTGCTTTTTTGAGTTTCTGATAATCATCACTATCATCTTTACCCAATCTACGGTAAACCTCTAATGCAGTCCCCGAAAGAAGTGCACTGAGACTCATAGCCCAATCTTCAGGTTTCATACCTTGTGCTACAACATACTTTTCAAAACAAAATAAAAACGAGTCCATATTGTCCTTACTTTCATCAAATGCTGATAGTTTTGGATATTTTGCTACTATATGAGACTACTCCCTGACCTGGGAAAGACATTTGAGATGCGTTAAGACTAGCTATCTTTAATTCTGTTTCTTTTAGCATTTTTTCATGTTCCCGCTTAGCTGCACGCTCATCCCTTTCTCTAGCTTGTTGTTCAAGTTCATGTTCCCTTTCTATAGCTTGTTGTTCACATTCATGTTCCCTTTCTATAGCTTGTTGTTCAAGTACAAACTTTTGTAAGGCATCCCCTTCCAACCCCATTTGTTTCCCATTTTCAATTAGCTTTTCCATTTTAAATAGAACAAGCTATAACTCTACTCTGAAGTGGAAATAACACCAGACTAGGACATACCTCTGCCTAACCAAAGCACACAGGTTACAACAAAATAACTATTGGTACCAATATAGTTCTAGGTCAACCTAGTAATGCTTACAACGTGGGTTTTGAAGAAACAATGGTATACCCTTGATACCATCTAACAACTGAAGTCTATTAATTAGTATAGTCTGTCTATCCAACCATAAAATATATGCTGAACCAGATTAACCATTAACCCTACTCCAGTAACGAGAAACACACAGTAACTCTCAAAAACATATGCAGTACACTCACCCTTCTATACTCTTGTACTCACAAATCAATACTACCAGTACTGCAACATATGACTACATATACAAGAAAGAAACACTACCTAGCCTAGTATCACCAAATAGCACTTCTATGGCACCATCAACAAAATAATTTTAAAAGTCAAATTTTTACGAACAAATTTTCTTACAACCTTTTTTTTTTCCTACAAAAAATATCCTGGTCATGGCACCAATGTTATGACTTTGATCGTAAGGTGGCTTTTCATAGACAAAATAAAAAGAATAATGTTCAACTTTTAACTCTTTAATAATGATTTATGTCATTATATACACTTTACAAATGATAATATATGTGTGTTTCCAATATCAGAACCCAAACTCTATCTGTATAATAACTTCATTTAACCATTTGGTACTACCATTGCTGACTCAAATCAATGTCTATATGGAAAATATTTAACAATGTCATAGATTCCCTGGGTAGACTGCATAGTCATTATCTTTGACGAAACTGGTAAATGCCAGAAGACATCAGAAGCTACTAGAAGGGTGGTACTGCAATCCCTCAGTGCTTAAAAAGAAATAATAAATTCCCTTACTAACTATACTTGGGGGAAATTAACAATATATTACATTTACTTCAGTTATAGTCTGAATCAATTAATCTGTCTTCAAAATTTAAAGTATGTATTTTACTGGTAACTACTATCTTCTAACCAGAATCTAGCAATATTCATAATCACAATACAATTACATAGTATTTTAAACATACTAGGGAATTGTCAAACAGAAGGATCTACAATGACTATACTAAATAAACTACAAATCTTAAAGCTTTAATAAACTAAAGATATACTACTTAAACAAACTACATGTACTTACAGACATCAAACTTTCCACTTCAGATAAAGCCGAAGCTCTCTACACATCCTTTCCCACTGACTTCAAAAACCCAACTCACTTTTCCATGTATCCCCATTTCCTTCAACAATTTAATAATAAAAGAATTTTGACCTTCAACAATAACATCTAGTTCAATAATCCTTGGTCAAACCACCTTCAACATTAATCAAGCAACATGGTTTAAACATCATTCACACTAACATGATTTCCTGACAAGTTTGCATGAAACACACTTTAACTTTGTATAAATACACACTATTATACAGTACATCATATATACCACTTTAAACAACTGATTGTGTTAAACAGAGTTTAAGAAAATATGATTATAATATTTATATTCATTTAAAGTGACTACATTACCAGAACAAGTGTGACCGGGGTTTAACCTTAGGTCTTTATCAATATTAAATAACAATCCTAGTCCCTCTATATATAAAACACATGATTCAGACAGTCATTTATACACAATGCTGCATTAATGTCATTGACAATACTGGGGTCGATTTCACAAAAGGACTTAGCCCAGACTTAGACTTAAATTGAAGACTTTTGTCTTAAAATGAGGCTAAGTCTGTGATCTAAGACTTGAAGGATTTCACAGACCTGCTAAGTCTAGGCTTTAGCTAAGTCTACCCAAGAGTGGGCTTAACTTTTGTAAACAAAGGCTTAAATATGGCCGCCATATATTTTTCTCACTTCAAAATTTGAAATGCTTGAAAATAAAGAATAAATATATAGGACACCTCCCTAAATTATTATTTGGACATGTCTGTGTGATTATAAGGTTTCCCATTTAAAAATACAGCATTTTTTCAAAGATAAAATGAGCTAAACAAGGGATATATGTTACACTAAAATATTTTGAGTAGAAATAAAGGGTCACATGACATAGAAAACCACTGTGGTTATATGATAAGCTTGGACTTCGCTAAGTCACACTTTGTGAAATCCATTTAAGTCCAGGACTTAGCAAAGACAAAAAACTCAGATTTAAGTCCCTGACTTAGCCTAAGTCTGAGACCCTTTGTGAAACCGGCCCCTGGACTATATATATCAATACACACCTAGAGAAACTTACAAAACTTTAATTGGTAAATATAACAAAAGTGGACATACTTGTACACAGTGTAAAGAATGTCATGAACTGAGTGCACTGAACTGACAGAAGTCAACTTTCCAGAGTCCATTAAAAATACACAAACATAATTCAAATTGTAACAAGCTGACAAGTATTAAATCACGTGAGAAGTTCTAGGAAATAAAAACCCCAATAGCGCCTTCCAGTGGTTGAAAGTAGAAGTACGGAGTTGTGCACATATTTTCATTGAAGTCTTTTGTCACTGATCAATTTGTAGTAAAACAACATCCATTCATTTTCCCGTCTGTTTTGAAGGCCGTTATTAGAAGACTTAACAACTAACAGGTTTTGAAATTGGAAGGGCACTGTACACAGAATATATCTGCAGTGTAAAAACATTCACTTCATTCATTATTAATATCGGCCTTCAAAATGGATAGATAGAAAAATGAATGGATGTTATTTTACTACAGATTGATTCATGGCACAACTCTGTCGTTCTACAATATTTGTCAAGCGATGTGATTGGTTCATAAATACTTTTAAAATTAACTGTCATGCTTCGATGAATGAAGCAACGTAGATTCGCAGACAAAGATTTTACATTAACAGTGAATGCGTGATAAACCAGCAGACCAATAGATATATGTACTTTAATTGGGGTTTCACGTCTAGAAACCAGCAGACGAAACCGTTAAGAAAGACTCGTTCGAGTAGGCCATCACAATAGCAAACACAATAGTTTCTAGGACATACGGGACCTTACAGAAACCCAGACGTAGTGCTAGACAAGGTTTTTACTTTATAAAATATTTATTTTATAAAACATAACTGAACAAAAGCATTAAAATTTTCTCAAAATGGCAGAGTGTATACTATACACCTTAATGAGCAGATATGTGAACAAATATTATGCGTAATTTGATATTTAAGGGCTTAAACGGCCGATTTAAAATCGCGGCCACGACCCAGTACATAACTCGAATCAAAGATTTGACTAACAAATGTCTCGCAGTTAAAATATTCATAAAATTATAATTTCTTGCTTGGTTTTAATAAATAGCATATCGTTTTAAAGCTTACAACAAATTGAAAGCATCTACAGTGACAGTCCCTTAATATTTCATAACAAATTCTATGAAAATAGAGTGACAAAAATACTTATTTTTTAAACCTTAGCTATCGCTATGTATGTTTCTTTGATGGAACAGCCAACTTGGCGTTGGATTTGTTTTGATGTTTACGTAACGTTTACCTCTTATTTTCAACTAATATCAATGTAAGAAACATGTTTTCTGCAATTGTGTAAAAATGCAGCATAAAATGAAATTATTAAATATTTATCATATTTCCCAGTAAAATTACACATTTGCAGTTTGGGGAATTTGGGAGCACAAAAAGTGTATGTGCAAAAATGTAGGCCTGACCGTAAGTCATAAGGAAAAGTTTTTCTGTGTATGCGTGAAAATGCAGCATAAAATGAAATTATTAAATATTTATCATATTTTCCCAGCAAAATTACATACTTGCAGTTTGGGGAATTTGGAAATACGAAAAGTGTATGTGCAAAAATGTGGGCCTGACGGTAACTCATAAGAAGCGTGTTTTCTGCGTATCTGTAAAAATGCAGGATAAAATGAAATTATTAAATATTTATCATATTTTCCCAGCAAAATTACACATTTGCAGTTTGGGGAATTTGGGAGCATGAATGTAAAAATGTAGTGGCTTGAGGAACTTGGCATACTTCAGTGGCATTTTTAACTTTCATCAACTCATTTTTACAGTTTTGCAGGTATACAACTTTTCCTTTCATCAAATTGCAAATGCGTAATAATGCAGAGTTATGGTCACATTCTGGTGCAAAGTTTCAAGAAATTAGCAAACCCATAAACACTTCACTAGAATCATTTTTGTTAGAAAGACAAGGTGTTTGGTTAATATTATTTATTTCTTCGAAAATGTTGTTTGTGTGCATGTAAAATGGACAAATACCAGGATAAAAATGTTATCTGGGCGATATATGGGGACTTCTGGATGAACACAAACAAAACAGACGAGAACATTTTACAAAGTCATTCTGCAGTTTGAAAGACTAATGTTAGCTTTGTAAAAACGCACATATCCTGCACAAAATTAAGTATTATTTAACCAGAAACTCACCTGAGAATGTAAAACAAAAATCAATCATCATGTGTGTTTCCGCGGAAATGACACAACTTTCTGCTTGCTTTTGGAGGAAAGTTTTTTTCAGCCACCAATTACACATGTGCGTTTAATTGATAAAAACGACCCTGCATTTCGGATACATAAAAAAACTACCGTGAATTACGCTTTTGCGTCGGAAAGGATGTAAGCACTGTACACCTGGCCACAGATGAACATATTATGTGCTGGCTATATAGATTTATTTGATTTATTTGTTGCTTTATGTCACGTTCAACAGCCAGGGTCATATTGCGAAAGGTAGTTTACAGGTGGAGGAAACCAGTGCACTCTGCACTGTAAACCACCGGGCATCGGCAAGTAACCATCAACTTTCCAACATCAAGCGCCTGACCCGAGATTCGAACCAGCAGCCTCAGAGGTTGGAGGCGAGAACTCTAACCTCTACACCACCGAGCCCCCTCGCTGGCTATAGAGAAGGCTGTGTCTTAGAGCTACATTATACTATCAACTGGATATATACTTTTGGTGTACTTTATACTTTGTGATTGAACTATTACTGGAGCAAACTGGATACAGTGTCTGCTTAGATTTGCACATAGTGTGTGGTTCTACCAGAGAGTGGATTTATTGCATTTTGGACATTGTTCATATTCTGACGAGGACAGTACAGTTGTGCAGACTCTCTGAATATTTCTGTACAGACATTTGGTCTTATTGGATATCAAAATCATCATAGGATAAAAATATTTTGTGTTATTGGATACTGAACGGATCACAGGATACAGATATCTGTGTTAGTGGACATCAGGCAGATCACAGGACACATCACAGGACAGATTATTGGATTCAGTGGATAAACTTTACTGTTAGTTATAGTGGCCAGGCCAGATTGGTTCATTATTGTATCATTGTATATTGTTGAGTATGCCAGTTGACTGTAATCTTTATTTTTAATTGTTAAATAAATTTGTTAAGTTTAACTTTCTTTTCCTGTTGAAACCAAAAGGCAATTGGTAATTGCTACCACGCTTTCCCGTGGCCGTAACACTGAAAGATTCGGTAGCCCTTAAAAAGGCACGTTTGGTGAGACTTGTGCAGGCTAATCCACTGATTTGGGCTGACTCTGCTTACTGGACTGGCTGCGATGTCTTGACAGATCTTGATGAGTGGAAGATGGCACTGGTATGGTGCTGTTTGAAGTTGAAAGGGTGAAAATGGCTACAGGGTGTCAATGTGCTGGTACTGTAGTACTCTTGGAATAGCTGCAAAGAGACTGGATAATCCAGAAGTGTTGAGTTGACTTTCCTCCTGTTGTGAAGCTGCAACTGAAGGTGGGTTGAAAATCATCTGACTTGAAGTCCCAGGCTGTTGTTCATCCACAACTGCATAGAAAGTTGGCTGTGCTAACGCGGATGAAGGCCTTGATGGTTGCTGTACTTTGGTAATTACTGTAGGAGGCTGTGATGTGGCTATCCGTGTATGCTGCACAACTGGAATGGAGACTGGTTGAATATCCGGTATGGTAAATATGTGTTTACGTCCTGCTGTGGCTTGTGTTGCTTCTGGAAGTTGATATGTGTTGACTTGTGGTGACCTCTCTCTTGCGGTCTTTGGTCTTGTACTGTATTTCACTGAGAAGCTTCAGTGTCTCATTCCTGAACGACAAAAAGTGTTGTTGTAGAGT
The DNA here is from genome assembly GCA_964017235.1 of Sabellastarte sp. h YS-2021. NCBI lineage: Eukaryota > Metazoa > Annelida > Polychaeta > Sabellida > Sabellidae > Sabellastarte > Sabellastarte sp. h YS-2021. Next base: position 18,420,457 of record OZ024929.1, on the reverse strand, counting down.
GGAGATAGTTGCAGAATGACTGTCTTGGACTTGGAGTGGGGTCATGACGTGCACCCAGAATAGTCGAAATCATCAACCTCATCTGCTGGAAGTGATCTAAAACTGGATCCACGGTGGTGGTTGTGGCGACTGTTGGCTGTCATTACTTGGAACTGGTGCTCAATGGCTGATGAGTAACATCTGATGCAATGCTGATTTCCATCTCAGATTCAGTGTCTCATGAAGTATCCGGAAATAAAGCTCTGGCTGCAGCTGCAGAAGGTCTCTGTGGTAACTCAAAAGCACAAGACATGGAAACTCCCTTCCTTCTGATGTGACCTCGTACAAAACTGAAACTGTCTTCAAACATGTCTGTCATTTTTTACTCTTCTCAGCTGCTTGTCCTGACTTCATCTGAGTGAACTTGTCATATCTGGTACATTGAGTTTTGAACCACTTCTTAACAGTCTTTACAGGTAAGTTCCTGGTAGCTGGAAGCGACTTCAAAAGTCTTACTTTCTTCTGCTTATCTTTGAAACTGTTGTTGGTCTTGTCATAAAGTTCCTCGTGCTGTTTAACGAGCCCCACAATGGCTTCTTCATCTAAATCACTCAGGAAAATGGACAACATCTGCCCCTTCTTCTGTCTGGATTGAGTTGATTCTATATAAGTATTTGTGTCTGTTTGTGCTCTCTTCTTTCCCCTTTCCTGGATATCTTCCCTCCTCTCTCTCTCCATCCTCTCTCTATCCCTCTCCTCTTGTTCTATCCTCTCTCCCTCATCGCTCTCCCTTTTCTCCCTTCTTCTTCTCTCTATATATTCAGCTGTATCTCTTAGCTCAAACTGTGGTTGAGTGTTGGTTGGTACTTCATTCTTTCACCTTCTGCCCCTTGGCATGCTGATCAATCAATCAATTATACAGCTTGTTTAAAAAAAACTTAAAAATAAAAGTGAAACCTTCACTCCTAGCCAGTCCCGCCTAGCTCAAACTTAAACTAATTTGCAAAAAAATAAAAAAATCTTAAAATAAAAGCTGCACACCAGTTGTCTCTTGACAAGTCAAAGCCCAAATATATGAAGATTGTCTGCCAACTGGCCTTTTTATACCCACAGATTTGGAAACCGATAGGCCGTAAGAAGCAAAAGCACATTTTTCTGGACGTGATGGTAAACACCCTTTAGTTCTGGTCACGTGATGGGATCAAAATATTTACTAGTGACCTAGTTTAAAATTTGTTCACTGCACGACACTTGACCCTGTGTTGCCCAGAAAATCAGCAAAATTTGTACTAGCAATAACATCTGCACGTCTGTTCGTGAGGTTCTGTAAGTTTTTCCACTTCTGTCTGTTGACAAAAACGGTGCAAGTGATAGTAGCTTTGAAGTTAAGGTCCACATGTATGCTTTAAATACATTGTAATTGAGAAATCTTAAAAAGTGGTTGATTTAGTCACATAATAAACAAATTTTCGGCATATTTCATCAGAGCAATTTACAAAAAAAGTTAACAAACTATTTGGAACCAAGCACAAGATGTGTGTCGACCAATCTACAAATCTAAAACTAGATAACCACTAAATATTGGATCACATCATGTGACCAGACTTACAGCTTGTTTATTGCCTTCACAAGAATAGGGTCTTTCTCAGAAGCTTGCAAATGAAGTATAAAAGGCAGGAACAAGCAGAAGGTTTTCATTGTCACGTGAGAAGCACCCCTCCCTCTGCTTGTTTAAACAGGATATAACATTTTCAATGCAACTTTCACATTTTAAGTGTCTTTTTAGTTCATAATTTGAAGCAGACATACATTGATTTATTTCTTATATAATATTAAAGCAAAACGGGGAAACTATAATTAAAATAACAAAAAATAAATTTGGACATTTGGTCACGTGATGGGATCCAATATTTAGCCTTGAACTAGTTTGAGAATTGTTTACTGGTCAAAACTTGATCCTCTTTTTTTCCAAAATTTCATCGAAAAACTGTAATGACAATACCGACTGCAAGTCTTGTCGTGGGGTTCTGTATGTTTCTCCAGTCCTATCTGTTTGTCAGTACGGCTTGTTGGGACTTGCTATGGCTTGTCTGTTAGAGGTTTAGGGCTTGTCGGGGTAGTCAAGTCTTGTTCAGGTAGTCACCACGTCCTGTCTGTAAGTGTACCATCCTGTTGGGGATTTCTTAACCGACTCCCCTTTTTTTGCTACGATCCTATGACTTTCACAACTGATACAGGGTCAGCTCCAGTGGAACACCTGCATTACTGGTATTAGTTCTCTTTAACCCAGTTTTCTCTCCAACTGGAGGGTCCCACCAAACTTTGATAATGGTATTGTTTTGGGAGGACTTCTAAATATTGTACATATTTGTAATACAAGCTTTATATAAAAACAAATCAAGATATAAACCCAATACCATCTGGAACACATATTTTTCAAGGGATATGAGGTGTTAATCACCATGACATCATCAATCACTTGATCTAAATTGCATAGTTGGAATGGTGGTGAAGTGGTAGTTTATAAAAGATTATCTATCAAGTCATGCAGCATGTGGCTGTCAATATAGAAGTGGGCAGGGCTTAGGGGTGTGTTTTTCGGAATTGATAAGAGGGGAAGGAAATGAGGAGAGGAGAGGAAAGGGATGGGAATGGACTGAACCCTCCTACAAGAAGAATGAAAATTGGTAGTTTGTTAATTTTGGTGAGTAGGGCTAAAATATGGGAAGACATTAGATTCACATGTATGACTCTGGTCTGGAAAAAAGGGATTTGAACCCATAGCCCTGGGGTTTGTGTGCAGGTATGTTAAACTCTAAACTGTTTATAGACCACAGACCTAATATAATTAATTAATCCAGCACTATATTTATTATTGTAAGTTAAAAGTTTTTCAATACAAGACTAGATATATATTTTGGAATGAAGGCCTTTTACACAGTCATGAAGTCAAATATAGTTTTGCCATGGAGCTTCACAATTAATACTGTTTAAATAAAGTTTAAAGCAAGTAGATCTATTTAATGCCACTGAGTGAAGGCCGCTCTAATATGTACACATTGTAATTATTGGAGGAAGGGGAGTGATGAACCATAAATATTGAATAGACAAACCATTGCTCTATTCAAAAATCAGCAAAGGTAATGCAATTATGCAGCAGGGTCTGTTTACTCTAAATGTGTGCATATGTAGGAATGTTTACGTGATGCCTTACAATTCTCTAGCAGAAATTTACAATGTGTTCATGTGTGTCAGCTGGAATCCCCTCAGTTTTAATTTTAAATAATAGTTTACCAAGCAATATTTTTTGGTTGCTTTAGCTTTTCCCATTAAAAACTACTAATGACTTGTCATTTTTTTATAAGAGCAGGCTCAATACTTCAGATGGCGTTTTACAAAAGGATTTGGATTTTGTTCCACCCACTGCAGCTCATAGCCTAGCAAATGATTCAACATTCGAAAACTGTATCAATGTGCTGACTTTGAACTTTTGTATGAACCATTTTACAAATAAACCAGTTGGTTTACCAAACAACGTTTCTGGTTTGCTCCACCCTTGTAATTAACATAAGAACAATCAATTTGACAATCTCTAGTCCAAAAACAGTGTAAGAGATAAGTGTTTCAAACTTTGGTTTTTATCTCTTGTACCAAATTAATGTGGTGGTTTACAAAAATGGCTTTGGATTCGCTCCATCCTTTGCAGTTTATACTTTAGCAAATTATTCAACAATCTCATGACAAAAACTTTATAAATGTGCTGACTCTGAACATTTATATATTCCAGTCCTCTAATAAACTATCTGATTTACCAAAGATCATATGCTGGTTTGCTCCAACCTTGTCATTAATATCAGAACAATAAATTTGACAATCCCTAGTACAAAAACAGACAGTGTGAAAAATGCAGGTTTCAAACCTTAGTGTATTCTCTTGTACCAAATTAATGTGGTGGTTTTCATTGATATGTTGACTTCGAATCTTGCTATGTTCCATTTTACAATTAAACTCTTTGGTTTACTAAACAACTTTTTTTGATCTGCTCCATCCATGAAGACCTTAAATGTTTGAAAGTTATATTCTTAAGTTTAGAGGTTTCAAAAACCACACAGATGTCTTTGGTATGTAGGTATTCAAGCTTAAACAGAACTTACATGCTTGTCTGGTAAATGTCTCTGTACATAATTGGAAAATAATATGCTGTTATTGAAATACCAGTTCCGAATCAAGTTTGTTTGGCATTTAAATTGTAATGGAAACTAATTTAACTGTGACTTTCTGTTCCTTAGATAACTGAGAACAAAGAGATGCTGGGTTTGAACCTGTCTGTTCAAAAATATAGAGTGCTGGGTTTAAATATTTGGAGAATTATTGAATTTTGTTTTAATGCAATGACTGTTTTCTATTGAGTAGCTTTACGTTTAACATATCTGCACACAAATCAGAAACCAGAAAGTTGTGGCTTCAAACCACAGTGTTTGATGCCAGTCATTAAACAAATGTAACCATGCTAAAGAGTAAGGTTTGTTCTAACGGTGCACATGCATGCAAAATAATCTAAAGCTAAACTGTGTTTTCACAATTGTTATATTAAAATATGTTTTGTGGTATATTCACCATTATGGACGTCTAGGACATCTTTATTTGACATGACCTGTATCATCAAGCAGACTCTCCAAACTGCATATAAAAATGGTGTTTTAGTATTTCTATAGCTTCTACATTCTATTATCCAACCTTATTATTTCTTCCCCAAGAGAATGGGATAATAAAGTGCAGTAATTAATGCAAAAGGTAGAAATAGCACTTGAAATAAGCATATTCTGCCCATGTTCATACACATGAAATAAAACAGGCACATTTATTATTGTTAGTGTGAAATCTGAAGATGAACAATTTTAACTTACCAGCAATTCCATGTTTTAACATATGAATGAGAAGCCAGCATTGAGGGAGGGTATTTAACCTTGGTGTCAAAGATGCTTGTAAGTATTTACTGGCCCTTATAATCAGTCTGAGGGGGCTAAGTAAATTCATAGCTTTATCATGAAATCGATGTGTCCAAGATGTTTGTAATTAGTTATTGACCCTTGTAATCAGAGAGGGGCTAAGTAAATTCATAGTTTTATCATAAAATCTAGTTTTTCTCTTGAAATATTTCAAAACCTTTCCCCTAGTTTTATCCTTAAGAAAGGACAGTTTATCTCATTGGATAACTATAAAGTACTATTACAGAACCTAATCTCTGCGAGGAGGGAACAAACATAATCTCTGTAAGGAGAGAGGATAAAAATATGTATCGAATCCCAAATGGGTGTAAAAGGTTTTAACTTATATTTCCAAGTTTTGCTGTTATCAGTTCTCACCATTTGCATAAAGGAGTAGTATAAGAATAGTAACACATTTGTAAGCTATTTTTTGCCAAATCTTCGTCCTCCTTTGGTGTACTTTAAGTGTTACTAAAAATTCTCAGAAGGTTTTGTTTCATATATCTTTTAACCCTTCTGCAATGGACAAGTATTAAGCAATAAAATTTGGATTTAGGACCTCTTATGCCTTTTGATCCACTAAAAACCCATTTCCCAACCAAGTTCAGCCGTTGGTGAATACTTTCTAATTGTGGACACTCTTTATTAATAACTGACTAACTAATAACGTGGTCATGTATCTGGACACGGGCATTAGGCTGCACTTTTGGAATTGACATCTAACTATAACAGCATTATTGTCTTTAGAGCCTACCATGAGATGTATTTCACCGAAATACTGTTAAGTAAAGACCAAATTGTTTAATGCTCTAGGTCTCCTTACAGTGGGTAATAATAAGTGTTAGGCTCACATGTTTTCAAAAATATTTCAATAACTCTTAGGTGACAAATATTAAATGTGCATACTTTCCGCATTTTAATTTTTTTTGTTGCATTTTAAAAAAATAACTGATGCAGTTGCATGGAAATCAATCACGGTGACGTCATTGAATTGTTTATGCCAAGATTATTTTATGGCCTACATTCCCAGTTACCACAGGATCATTGCATTACTCATTTCAAAATATTTCCCCACATTCCCATTTATCAAGGCATCACTAAATTACCTCCCCACATATTGCTATACATATAGCACTTAATCGCCCCATACAAGCGGACTCTAAGGCACAACAAAACAAAAAAGCAGCAGAACAAATTTCAATATCCAGAGACAGAAGAGGGATCAAGCAACACAGAGAACACCAGGGAATGACCCAGGCTAAGGTGGATATGCTTTGGTGTACAGGTAGGTTTTAAGCTGCTTTCTGAAAGAGGCCAAGGAAGGAGAGGCACAAATCTCATCTGGAAGAGCATCCCAAACAGTGGGAGCATCAAAAGCAAAGCTATTACTAACTGCTTGACAGATTTATGAACGGAAGGGTAGAACTTTGGAATTGCAAGGAAATTGCCTTCACTTTGACTGAGCTTGGTGCTATAGGAACTGCTGTAGAAAGAAAGACATGGACCAAATACCTAGGAAAACCTGTGTGAAGAAACATGTAAACATCATGTGCTGATCAACAGGAAGCCAATGCAATTTCTTAAGCACAGGAGTTATACTGGTGTATTAACTGGTGTTAGATACAATTCTGGCTGGACTATTTTGGATTTTGGATGCACTGTAATTTACATAGATTGAACTTCGAGAAGCTCCTGAAAAGTGAGTTGCCTTAATCCAACCAACTACTAACAAGAGCATTAGCCACAAGTTAGAAACTGCCTGACATGTCTAAAATCTTGGAATTTTACAAAACAACTTTTGCAGACATTCTAAACATGCTTTTCACAAGAAAAAATCTGGATCGGACCACACACCCAAATTACTGACTGAGTCAACAGCGCTGAGTGGACTGCACAAGAAATCAATTGGAAAACAAGCTTACAACTTGTCACTCTGTCTCTTCGAACCAAAGATGAAAACTCAGTCTTGTCAGGATTCAATTTGAGCTTGCTAGTAGACATCCACTCTTTAACATCATTAAGGCACCTGTTCAATTGTTCAAAGGCAGCAGATGCATTCTTCTAGGATAAATGCACTAAAACTTAGCTGTCAACTGCATAAAAATGAAACTTTATTCCTTTATATATTTACAGATAATCAAACTGACGGAGGTGGTATACAATGAGAACAACAAATGGCCTTTGTCAGAACCTTGGGGAATGCCAAATTGGAGTTTACAAACATCTGACAAAGTAGAACCAATTTTTATTGATTGATAATGGTCTGTTAGGTAGGAAACCAAATACGGAGGCAACTAAAAAGAGTGGGATGATCAATGGCATTAAAGGCAGCAGACAAGTCGAGCAATACTAAGGCAGTGAGTTCACCTCTTGACAAAAATAAGTGAACTTCATTTTTTATGGAGAGAAGATCTGTCTCTGTTGAGTGACCTGCTTTATATATCAACTGGTATGGGTTGTCTAAGTTATGGACATGTTCTAAGAGCTGCTTAGCAACCACACGTTCTACCCATTTTGATATAAAACTGAGGGCAGATACAGGGCAATAATTCATGAGGTCATTTGAAGGAAGATTTGCCTTTTTAATAAGAGGAGTGACACACAGCAGTTTTGAAAGCATCAGGGACACATCCATCCATGAGTGAGCAATGGACCAGCTTAATAAGGTATGGTAGCAATATATCAATGCATTCCTTGATAAGAAATGTCAGTCAAGGGTTTTCGCAGGATTTTCTTGATGAGGTTTTAATTATTTTACCAACAACATCTTCAGAATCTTTACTAAAGACAGTAATTTCTGGAGGATCTGATGGAGGGTGAACCTCGTTTTCAGTGTCAGAGGGAACAAAAGTATTTCTAATTTTCTTGATTTTGTTCGAGTAAAAGGAGGCAAACTGGTCAGCCAATGACTTTTCAGACTCATGCGATGGAAGTGTCGCATCAAAGACCCTGTTCAAGGTTTTATACAGCTCACGCCATAGTTTTCTAGAGTCATGACTATTGTCTGAAATTAGTTTGCTGTAATAGTCTGACTTATCATTGTTTACAAGTGCATTACACCGAGCAATCTGACAATGAATCTGACTTCTCTTCAGTGGATTTTTGGCCATATGCCAAGTTCTCTCAAATTGGCGCCTAAGGGTCTTTGCACGTCGATAAGCATCAGGCATTGAATCAGCAGAATCTTTCTTTGTCAGTCTAGATATGAGAGGTGCATGCCTGTTAAGAACATTGCCTAAATCATGTACATATTGTTCATAAAGATTAGCTACAGCATCAGCAGGGGATTTGACGAAGGAAGTCTTTTTTTAGATCTGAGCAGAAGTCAGACATGTGGATACTGTGGTACCTTCTATACCGAACTTTATTTGGAATGTGAGCCACTTGACGAGCAAAGGCAATTGAGCATTTGACTAATCTGATGTCACACATTTTGACATCAACAATAGTATCCTGATCAATGGGAGTTGGAATGAAATCCAATATGTGACCGCGCAGATGAGTAGGTTGATTGACCAACTGTTTCAGATCACACAAATCAAGAAAGGTCATAAATTTATGACCATCACCAACTGCCACATCAACACGAAAGTTGAAGTCACCACAGATATAATATTTGATTCCACTTTATGCCAAGCCATTACGGAAAAGTGGTGGGCCTCATCTTGTCATTAAATTACTCTTTTTGGGGGGCAGATGACTCAGTTATTTGTTGTATTTGTACTATAGGAATACTTCCTCTAAATTGAATGCTTGTCATAAAGATGATGTAAGATGAACGTCATTTAATCATTAAAAATAAATATTGAGAAAAGAGAATATCTTGCTTGTGGTTCACAAACTCAATGTCAAAAACTGCCATCTCACTTCCCTATCAGTATCGCAGGAATTCTTCTCCATCCTGCTGAAACTATTTGAAACCTAGGTGAACTAGTACTCTGTGTTTTGTCATCATTCAAGGTGTTCTTCAAAACTGCCACATATTCAATTAATTTGCACTTCAGGATTTTCAACAAACTTTTTAAGCCTCTTTTTGAACGTTATACATTCAAATGTAGTAAATGTAGATCAGATTCCTGCCATACTACTCACGGGTCCATAGGTTTAGCGTTCAATTTGACAGCTGTTTAACTTATGAAAACCTAGACTAGGGAATAACATTTCTGACTTCAACACTGCCGGGTTTTAAGAGTTAACTCAAGAAACTCTTCATCAGGATGCCAATCCATAATAAATATGCAGGCATGTGATGTAAATACTCTTATGTTACAGACACATGATTGATACCTGGTAAGAAGAAATTTGATTTGCATTATATTAAGGGATATATTAAAGTTAAAAAATGTGCACTGTGATGGCAGCAGCATAGGCTATCAAAATGGGCTTGTATTACTGTTGGTTGATATATCTAACATCCCACTTTTCAATGGGTCCTCCATTTAAGTGATAATCCAAGTCACTATGCATGTGTCCATACCAGGTCCTGAACTCAGACCGTAGACCATCGAAAAGCTAACCCTCCCCAGTGATGCATTAATTCAGAGATCAGATAAAAACTGGTCAACCTGCACCAGATAGGCAGATATATTTAACTGTAAGGTGGTCATAAGTTGATTGATATCCAGACTTTAAAGGTTACCAGAAAACAAATATGATGTTTCTCCTGCTTGACCTTTTCTGGTGTGCCAAGTTCCATTTTAAAAGGTTGAATACTCAAATGAATATCCTTTAAGTTTGTGTTTAGTTGCAACCAATAACCTGCACAAACAGGTTTTAGCAGTAACCCTTAACCAGTCTGAAAAGGTCTTATCAGAACTATTTCTTTCACGTTTCTTTCAAGTGAGGTAAAAATGTCAACAAGAGAAAAAAATAAAGCTTGACTTAATATCTCCAAAAATTGAGATAACTATCTCGAAAAATGGACTTAATATCTCCAAATATTGACATAATATCGGAAAAAAGTCACTTAATATCACAAAAAATTGACATAATGTCTAAAAAATTGAGATAACTATCTCGAGAATGTGACTTATTATCTCGAAAAATTGACATAATGTCTCGAAAAATTGACTTAGTATGTCAAAAAAATTAACATAATATCTCGAAAACTTGACTTAGTATCTCAAAAAATTGAGATAATATCTCAAAATTTGACTAAATATATAAATAAATTGACATAACATCTCGAAAAATTTACTTAGTATTTCAAAAAATTGACATACTCTCTCCAAAAATTGACTTAATATCTCAATAAATTGACTTAATATTTCAAAAATTAAATAAATTATCTCAAAAATTGACTTAGTATCTCAAAAAATTGACATAATATATAACAAAATTGATATAACTATCTAGAAAAATTGACTTAATATCTCAAAAGTTGACATAATATGTCGAAAAATCAAGATAATTATCTAAAAAAAAATTGACTTAGCATCTCAAGAAATTGAGATAACATCTCAAAACATTGACTTAAAATCTCGAAAAGTTGACTTAATATCTAAAAAATTGAGACCACTATCTCGAAAAATGGACTTACTATCTCAAAAAATTGACATACTCCAAAATACTCTTCCGTACTGAATACATCTGAAATGTGAATACAGCAGTTAATGGCCACATTTCTCACTGTAATGTTACAGTTGTTTCAAATCTACTTTTGTTGTATATACTTAGCAAATAAAAAATTGCTGTTTTTTGCAAATATATCTAGAATTCCAAACTGTGTCACATTTCCCCTGAAGAGATATCTTTCAAATTTACCACAAAGGTAATTGCAGATGTGCATTGTGTTATAAACTGCTTGACTCCCAAGGACAAGAGAGGTAACTCGATACAGTGAGAGGCAGATGTCAAGTTTGCTATCTTTATTAACTTCAAACATCAAAAAGTCAAGTCCTACTTCTGACCCCAAGTTCACACCAGAGCTCCTGTTCAACACATTTCCTTTGATTGGCTGCTTTGATTGTCCAATACTGAGTATTTTGAGAAAAATGATTGACAGAAGTAACACAGCTCAAGTGTGGAATTTTTTTTTAGATCAGCCGTATTTCTTAGGAAAGTGTCATATTTCATACCAAGGGGGTGTAGAATTCACGACCTCCTGAATTCTAATAAAAATGTGATATTACATCCCAAAAGGGACTTAATATAAAGTTCAGGCATTGCTTTTAAAAGGAGTGTTTGATTTGTCACTTGTTTCTGTTTGAATAAATTTCGGGAATAAATTTGTCAAATCATTTGGAATAGATCACTTGTGTGCTGTTACATTTGGTTTTTAATGTTCATTTCTGTAGATAATTATACAGCCATACGAAGGTTTTAAGGGAAATGAGGTCGATCGTCCTACATAAAGGACATATATAAAACCAATAAACATTATGTTAGCATTTCAAAAGTTTAAAACAGCAAAGGAAATAAAATGAAACACACATCACGAGTTCAAATAATATAAAAACAATTATGATACAATAATATTATATATAGAAAAAAAGCAAATACTAAAAGCCATCTGAACAACACAAAACAAAAGTAAGATCCCAATGGGTCTACACATCCAACCAGTGGCATAGTGGGTTGCTAGTGAAATGATGAGGGGCAGTTTGTTGTGAGAAACCAGTTATTGGAAATTATGTTGCCCATTCTTTTAAAGTTGACATTACAAGAACGAATTTAGAGTGTGTAGTATCCCTATTGGAGTTTTACTAGAAAAGTGGCTTAAAGGCATAAGTCCCAATCATTGTCATTATCTAAAAATTGAACAATCAGGTCTGTGATAAAATAACCTGATGAATGCCAATGGCCACAAGGTGGATCAAAAGAGCACAATACCTCTGCCCCTTCCAAATGAGATTATCGGGGCATCAACACCAGTGACAGCTGATTAGATTGTTGTAGTTATGGTACCACTAAAAGGAATTGCAAACCGTGCTCAAGGAGCAATGCAGAGAAAGTTCAAAGGAATTTGAAGGTGCCAAATTTAAAGCTGAGGGTTCTAAAGGTGGTGGGCTTTCTGAGTCAGTTAGGGAGCCCACATATTGCCAAATTTCATATTGGTTAGACAGCAGTTTATTCCTACTTCTTTGCAAATATTTGATCAAAAACAAATAGACAAAATCTTAAACATTATTATTAATTAAGTTAACTTAATCATTTACTTGAAGTAAATATATAGCCACTGTACTTGTGTGACAAAAAAGTAAGAAATTACAAATCAGAGTCCATTTACAGAATTTATGGTAACGAAAAGTTAAATATAACATCAGTAAACCAAAGTATCATTTTTGCAAAATTCCATATATATATTTTCTCAAATGAAACTGTCTTATTTACACTTTTTACAATAAAATAACTGAATGGTTACTGGGGGGTTCAGGGTGGGAAAGAATGGCAAATCCCCCATCGGCAACTTACATAAACATCATTCACATTATTAATAAAACTTGACGTAAATTTTAGTAGTTTACATTTTCACATCATTATTTTAAAATTTTAATAAAATTGTTTCATATATTGGATACGGAAGCTCTGTATTACTACTTTATTATACTAACTTGAATATAATATATATATACATAATTTTGTCCATATAATTTAAACCTTTCTTACTTATCTCAAAGATCAAGTAACAAAAAGTTTGCAATATATTTGTGAAACAAATATTAGGAAATTAAAAGTCTATATACAAATATATATATATATATATACATAATTTTGTCCATATAATTTAAACCTTTTTAAAATTATCTTAAACATCAAGTAATAAAAAGTTTGCAATATGCTTGTGAAACAAAAATTAGGAAATAATAAATCTACAACTTATAATATAGACGGTTTTATTTTTGTTCAAACTATATACAAACAAGAGCACTCGGAGAGTGCAGACCCCCGCCAAGGGAGCTCAATTCCTGAACTTTCAAAACCTACCGTTAGCACTAGTATTGCTTTCCCCCCTCTATTTCATATTTTTGCTGATAGTCATCCCGATCACTCCCAATTTATTTTTCATGGATCCAGACAGTGATCCAAATCACTCCCCAAATCTAATCACTTGTTCCTTGTCCCATTTAGGACATATCCTGGAAATTTCATCAAAATCTGTCCATAACTTTTGAGTTACCTTTTCACAAACAGACAAAAAGACAGACAGACAAACCCAGGCAAAAACGTAACCTCCTTGGCGGAGGTAACAATGGTAAATATTCTCAAATAGTCTTATTTTTTATATTAATTTTATTCCTTCTATCAAAATTTTTCAGTTAATTCTAATTCTATTTGGACTTTCATAGCGCTTAATCTCCCCAAATAAAGAGGACTCTAAGACACAACACAACCACAAAAGCAGTCAACCAATTTCAGAATCCAGAGACAGAAAAGGGGGGGGGGGGGTCAAGCACCACAGAGAATGCCATTGGAGGGTAAAGGCTAAGGTGGGTATGCTTTGGTGTACAGGTAGGTTTTAAGCTGCTTTCTGAAAGAGGCCAGGGAGGGTGAGGCATGCATCTCATCTAGGAGAACATTCCAAATAGTGGAAGCATCAAATGCAAAACTATTGCCAAACTATTTGACAGATGTTTTAACAGACAGGTGGAACTTTAGAATGACAAGGATATCACCATCACTTTGACTGCGTCTGGTACTATAAGAACAGTTACATCATACAGATGGGAATGACTTTATCAATACGCAATTATGGCGCACCAAACAGAAAACAGAAGAAAAAGAGAAAAAAAATTACAGCATTAAAATAATTATATCACACAAAACTAACTGCAGTGAATATAAACATTTTATTTGGCAAGGGAACCAAAACTGATAAAACACGTCGTTAATTTACTATTTTATGCTCTAAACAGATAAAAAGTTTAAAAAAACCCTGAATATAGGTAGTGAATAAATATAAAATGAAGCCTGTACAGAAATATAACCTGAATAAGAATAAAAAAGTCTACCCAACATAAGACTTTCACCTTTTCACAAAATGGTGAAACTAGAAATAGAATAGTTGTAAAATATCACATAGAAATTCAGAGCTCCAATTCTAGTATTCTCTATAATATTGTAAAGTAAGTAACATTTCCCATTGTGCGTGACAATAATAATAATAATAATCTTCTCCAAATTGTACATTTATGTAATAATTTATTTTTAGAATTATTCTGATTCTTACAATATTAAAACTATTTTCTAAGAAAAAATAAGAATGCTTAAATTCATAGTCTAATAAAAAATGGGATACAATGTCCGTGCACCAGTAATTAAATTGTTGATCAACATGAAATGCATGGTAGATAGGCTTTGTAAAAATTTTGTAAAATTCTTATACATTGAAATTTTTCTCATTCTAAGAGAGTTTCTACTTTCAACAAAGATTCTAATTATCATCACAAGAATGTTAGTGCAAATAGGCCATGGCCTTAGACAATTTATCAATTTCCAGTGTAAAGTAAAAAAAGCTTGAGATTAACTGTAATATTTCAATCACATTCTATGGGTAAAAGCTCAAATCTATTGTCCACACAGCATTGATAGCCACACAGACAGCAACAAAGCTGTAAAGGCGGGGCCAAGGAATCCAACATCGGATGTAGACTGCTGGATTGTCAGTGTAGATGTATGACTGTGGGGACTCTCGGTAGTAGTTCCTAGGGCCTGAGTGGTTTGAGCAGAAACTGTTGTTGTTGCTACTGTTGTTGTTGTTGCTGTTGTTGTTGGTGTCTTTGTGACAGAAGTTTCCGATATATTTTCTAGCATGAGAGAAAAATTTATATTGTTTACACACACACACATATGTATAATGTAAAAGTAATACCATTACAGGATTGCTCAATAAAAAGAAAGAATACCATATACTAAGTAACTTCCAAATCATTTACAATAATTATTGACAAAAGGAAACTCCTACAAAATAAGGAGGGAAGCATATTAATTACTAAATATATGTTTGTAAAGGCTTTTAAAGATAGGGAAAATATAATTTCAAAAAGGAGAAATGCTCACTTGCTTCAAAGTGGAGTGTGAATCCCAGATTAGCAGTACTGTTTGTGGGGACGTACTCATCAACAGACTTAAATACAACAAAAGCCACATTACTCTCAGTGATGAATTTTGCTGGAGATGTGCTACTTTGAAATCCACAGAATCTGTACAAGTATACACAGAATATTTTAGTTAGTAAATAGCAGTGAAGGGTTTGTACATAATAAGTAAAGTTAATGATGGTAATTATATTAATTCCAACTAATGCCACAATGGTGTTAACACGCCAATTTCTCATTTGTTAGTCTTGGGTATAACCATTAACTAATTACATTTCTTATGTAAGGAATAAGAAAGTATTTGTGAAGTGCCATTGATGTAGACATCCTCTAAGGTGCCGAAGGCCTTAAAGGGATATTCAAATTGCCACACAGGTTCTGTCTCCATGCTAGTGTTTGATAGGAGAAAAAGCTAAGAAGGTGATAAGCTAGTTTCAATAGGTAAGTGTATAAAGCTTATGTAAAACCCAATGGGGGTTAATCTATCTTAATCATGGAATCACAGTCATTTTATATAATACAGCGTATGTTTTGTGCAGGCCTGTGATGGATTTTACTTTTGATTTCATCATTCAAGGTACATGGGATTGTCTTTAAACCCTTTTGCCAAATAGTGACTTACAGTTTAAAAAAAATTAAGCATGTAGGAGGTTATTTCAACAATAAAAAATAAAACAAAATTAAAAAATAAACAAAAGTAAACTCAAAACAAACTCAAAACTCAAACAAATAAACAAAAGTATGTAACAAAAAAGCATCATCTATACCTCCGTCCATTGGCATCAACATCCAGAGAAGGATCAAAGATGTCCAACCAGAATATACAAACACCATCAGCTGACTTGTAGAGGCCAAATGATCTTACAATAGTGAACTCTATGGATGTATTTGCAGGAGACTGAAAATACCATTCAAAATATATAATTGCGGTCTTGGCTAAAGCCTACCATTGGCTGATAAAGCTTAAATCTTATGTGGGTATTCCACTGGAACCGTTCCAGTAACTGACTCTATGAGTCTAGGGTTGGTTGCAAAAGTCGTGGAATTGGGGATGAAAACCACAAAAAGTGCGTGAAAATGCTGGGTCGGTTACATCTTCCCAACAGGACGTAGCACATACTGGCTTGTCTGAAGATCCTGACCTGACTTGGGATCAGGATCATTTTCTTCATAACAAGCCATAAACTACTAACAGACAAGCTGTAGCAACTCCCAACAAACCATAACCACAAACAGAACTGGAGTATTTTCCAGACTCACCACGACGAGACTAATTAAATCCTGGAGTTAGGATCAAACCAAAATTATATAACCCCCTCTGACTGACAAAAACATCATTTGTCCCTGCAAAGGTGTCAACTACCCATCACAGAGACTTTATGCATCAGCTTAGGGTACTTTTAGTTTAATATTTAGATTTGCATCTTGATAGAAAGACAGAGACACATTTGAACCCAGCACCATAACCTGTTTTACAGTCACCACAGCAGCTTCAGCCCCAGCCAGCCCCCAGGAAAAGAAGAAAGCCACCAAACCCCTGGGTCATGCCCTGGATCCTTCAAAGACAAGAAAAAGGGTGCTACAGCAACCTCCTGGCCGACCTCACACAGACTGACAAACAAGATACCAGAATTTTGTCTGGATGCCCCCTGCCTTTTTTACCTCATCGAAAAAAGCATACAGCACAGATTTAAGAAGTTGGTCACCAATGTTAGGAAGACCTTAGAAGTTGAACTGAACCTGACAATAACTCTGAGACACCTGTCCACTGCAGAGATTTACACCTCCTTGCAGTATGACTGATTGGTTGGCCACATCACCATCTGCAAATTCGTCCCCGTGATCTGCAGAGCCATCCGTGCGGAATTTCAGGATGAATATTTGTTCTGCCGTGATAGTCTGGATGACTGGAAAAGGGTGGAGGAGAAGTTCAAAACCAGATGGAATGTCCCCCATGCTGTAGGTGTCATAGACGAAAAGCATATCATTGTGAAGAAGCCACAGAAATCAGGCAGTGACTATAAAAACTACAAGGGCTTCTTTCCCCTGGTTCTCATGGCCCTGGTAGATGCAGAATACCGATTCCTGTGGATAGATTGTGGGTCAAGTGGTTCCTGGATAGCAGCTTGGGGCTTCCGGCACCTAATCCCCTGGGGAGATAGGGCCAGACTTACACTACTTCTTGCTGGGTGACGACGTCTTTGCCTTAATGCCATGGATTGTGAAACAGCAGAAGGCAACTGAAAAGGGAAGAAAGACTACAGGATCTCCAGAGGTAAGAGAGTGGTTAAAACGCCTTTGGAATCATTGTGAGCTGCTACAATGTACTACTGGGCACCATGAAGCAAAGGCCAAGGGTTTTCAGAGACATTGTGTTTACGTGTGTAGTGTTGCACAACATGCTGAGGACACACCAGGGTGGGGCAGACAGGGCACCATCCCCAGGATATGAACAGGTGGTACATGTGCCAAAAAAGAACTACAGGAATCCTTTGAGAGAGGCAAAACATCAACGAAAACTACTGAAAGACTGCTTCAATCACGTGGGGGCATTTGCTGGGCAGGAGAACAGGATCTGAGATTTATCAATCAATAACCCTGGGGGTAGAAGCTAGCATCTGTCAGACCTTTTCAGGACTACTATCTGTCTTTTATTTAAGAACTTTTATTTAAGCTGGTGTTGCTCAAACTTCAAGCAAATTTCCAAAGAAAATCCAATTCATTTCCAACAAGTTTCCAAAGTATTTCAAACCAAATCACAAGTTTTCTTTTTAAAACAATCAATCCATGGGATATCCTAATGAACCCCCTTTAAATGTAAAAATTTCTAAACATTTAATTTTTTATATTTTTTTTGTGCAAAATTGCAAGACATTTTATAGTTTGGGGAAACTAAAAAGTGTCTCAAAGGGTCAAAGGTCATAAGGTCGATTACAAAGGTCAAAATACTTCCCCTAAATGTTAGACCTTGTTTCAAGTCAAAGTGTTGTTTACATTTTTAATCTTTGGGGCTGGTCAAAATGTCAATGTCTTTGCCCCAATTTTTTGCCATTCATCTGCCTCTGTTTCCCCAAGCTCAAATTCAGAGACACTGTCAGTGGAAACTTCTGTCTTCCTCACTCTTCTTACCTTTCTTAGGACCCATTGTCAAATAATATGCAGCAGCGTTTTCGTAAAAATAGAAAATCCCAAAATATAAAGTCAGCCAACTTCAATTCAAAACTGCAATAGATAATTGTTAAAAAAACAAACTGTTATTCTTGAAATGCTTCCAGATGTAATCCATCAGATGTCAGATTCCAAATGATGCATTGCAAAAACCGACTCACCTATATAGACTGACATTTTATCAGCAGACAAGTCGTGGGTCATAAATATGAATCCACCGGACTTGCCTATATAGACTCAGATTTTATCAGCAGACAAGCTGTGAGTCATAAACATGAAGCCGGATTGTCCCACATAGTTCCCAGCTTGTCTGTTGTGTAACCACCTTGGTTTGGTGGTTATGGCTTGTCTGTATTTGTTCCCGGCTTGTCCTGCTGAGATGTTACCGACTTAATGGTTAAAGAGACTTCCAGTCTTGACAAGAAGTGTCCAAGTTAGGTCGGTTATGTTTATGACAGGCCAGTTTTCATTCAAGTATGGTCGGCTAGTTTAGATGGCGAGTCTGGAGGTGGAGCCTTGGTACTTATCCAAGACAGGATGGCAAGTTTTTCAAGAGGAGACGGTAACAGTGGGAAGTGTGACTGACTGGTCACAATCCAGATACAGAGTCATGGAGGGTAGGAGAAATATCAAACATGTTTGATATTTTACTGATTCACTGTAACAAGCCAGGAAAATATAACCGACCCTAACTGACTGTGTAAACATTGCTCCCGACCCTCAAAAAATACCTATATATATTCATCTGCTCTACGTCTGCCAATCTGTTAATAATCAGGCAGCATAGCTCATATATTCAAGGAATTGTGCAATTTGTGATAAAAGCACCAAACTTCCCAAACATGTAGACCAACAAATTACAATGGATATTTGGCCATTGATGATTTGGCCTCTGGTAGCCGTGGCAACCATTTTATAAAATGGCCTTTGGTGGATTATAAACTTGCAATCCTCTTGGTCTACTAAGGTAAACTTACAGATGTATTTACTACAACAGACCACCCATGCATGGCTCAAAATGTATATACTAATTAGACTATGTTACTTTTGACTTTCGTACTAGACTCTATTATGTGTATTCACAGATAATATATATTACAGTAGAAAACTAAGATAATCCAAACTTGTTTTGACAAGTATTTACATATTTACAGATCTATAATTTAAACAAGGTAAGAACCCATTTCTTATTGTATCCACCGGAGGCATCTGGTGGAGGCATCTTGCAATCCCGATGTTCCATGCACTCACAGGGTGTGACACTGTGCCCAGTTTTGCAGGTCAGGCAAAGAAGAGTACCTGGGCAGTGTGGAATGTGCTACCAGAGCTAACTGAAGCATCTGTACTGGAGTTCATACCAGGAGATGTTCTACACATCATTGAGAGGTTTGCATCCTGGCCTATGACAGGACATCCACATGCACAAACAGACAAGGCTCGCAGGAAACTGTTGACAAAGAAACATGATGTACAGCTGATTCCTCCAACCAAGGCTGCTTTGGAGGAACATGTAAAGAGGGCAGCATACCAGGCTGGTCATGTTTGGGACCAGACGCTTCTCCCTGCACCGGTACTGCTGCCAGCAACCAGTTGGGGATGGATCAAGGGTCGGGAGGGAGTGTACAAGCCACAATGGACAAGTCTACCTGAAGCAGCCCACAGCTGCTGTGAACCACTTTCATGCAAATGCAAAAAAGGTTGCGTAAAGCACTACAAATGCAAAAAGGCTGCACTTGACTGCACCGCCCTGTGCCAGTGTGAAGGAGAGTGCACAAAGAATTGATCATGCTCATCACTCATAACCATGATACCCTACTGCTGAGAGGTCTACTGGACATTGCAAATTATAAGGCCAGTGAGAATTTGGTAGATACTAATGAGAAACTAGCAATATTATCATTTCTTTTGTCCTGAATTAAAAGGCAGATATTCCCATTTTCGTTTTAATTGTATTCAGTTTAATATAGTGCATCTCTAATCAACAATATTGACTGTTTGGATCACAGAAGACTTCAGCATTTTTTCAAGCAGTGCTTGAAAGTACATCTACATGTGAATGTAGGGAGGTTACTACAGCAGGTTAATACATGTATTATTGGTTCTACAAGAGCTTTTCCATAATCTGTTTGTTTCATTGGTTAGTTTTCATATAAATAGAGTGCAAAGATGGGTTCTGTTAACAGCATCACTAGAATAAAACTGGTTCTGGAATTTTTGTTTTTTTCTTGTTTTCCGTCCATTTTAATCATGTTAACAGTGAAAGTAAGACAAGTACACATTGCCTATGATTTTACATAGTTTACGTGGATCTTTTTATTCTAGCCAACAGCATTTGAAATCATGTAAGGCTTCTTGGGACCATTTTGGAAAATGGCTGCTATGGCCATTAGTGACCAAATCAACAGTGGCCAAATATCTAGATCTGTTCAGAATATGCTTTTCTACAAAGGTGCCAAGTTTGGTGCTTTTATCACAAAATGCACAATAGGTTAGCTATGCTGCCTGACTATAAGTCATTTACAATATAAAATATCTTTCTGTAAACTATTTCTTTCAAGCATCCATCTTATATTCAAACTTACAGTAAGTTTGCTTAGACACATATTTAATATTATTTGAACATATTAATATTAAAGTGTTCACCTTTATTTGCCAATAGCATTTCTTGCCTGCTGTGACCAATCCTGGAGATATGGAATATGTTTTCCCTATTTCGTCTGCTAAATAGTTCCCACTGGCTACTGAACATTCTATGGTGAACAAAAAGTTACATACCTAGTGCACACAAACATTGATATATTATATTCGACAGGTTTATCCAATAAAAACTATTTCTTAAACTTCACGAGATCTAGTCTATTCAGGAGAATATCTGCTTATAATCTGTTCGTCTTGCTTAAGTTCACGGACTTTTAGGACATATATTAATGATTTTTAAATATTATTAATTATTCTGTTTGTAATAAATAAAATCATCATCATCAATAATTATAAGGGTAATAATAATAATAAACATATATAGAGAGCAGAATTGATGAAGTTCCCCTACTGCTCTTAATTCAATAAAAGACAGTCCAAACCTAAGCAGTGGTTATAAGTTAGTTCCCACTTGTGATAGATGATTATGCTGATGGGTTTGCCACTTTGTACAGGTAGGTCTTGAGTTGACTCCTGAAACTGGGGATGGTTTGTTGTGATTTGATATTTAGTGGCAGTCTGTTTAATCCCACTGGTGTGGCCGTGGCAAAAACCATATCTGCCTATAGCCTTTTTAGAAAAATTGAAGAAACTGATTGCTTATTTCCACATTGTTAGACAGCTAGACTTGATTAAAGATGACAAAAAAGGAGTTGGGAGAAATTTATTTTGTTATATTTAACAAAGATACGACATCAAGTGGGAAGTAGGTGACATGACTCATTCTATCCAGTCTGTAAACAATTAGCAGAGAGGGTTTACAATTTTCTGAAGTTTAGCAAACACTGGCCATGCCGACTCCATACAATAGAGAATACAGTAGTGATGACAAATACTGATAATAACATTGCCATTATAACTGTAGTATCGACACTCTCCATATTTAAATATGCTTTGCAAATCCCTAAGAAATAAAGTCATGAGTAATTGTAAGTTTTATTTCTAATTGTTTTCAATTCTAGTTATAAGTTTATGTGTTGGTTTCTATTCTGTGATTACAAAAAATGAAATAAATGCCTACAAATGATTGTAAGACAAGACCATATTGACCAAGGTGCATATATATATAAATTGAAAATCAAGAATTTGGGAAGTCTAGTAACCTGCAGATCCTTCAGCCACATTCTGACATTGGGGACCTGTCCTCTCTTCAGGACAAATACACTGATCACACATGGAAGGATCTTGTTGTCCACCATAATGACACTGAGTGGCATTTTCGCAGAGATTTTCTGGTTGGGAATTAAAGACAAACTAAATTAATAGAAGATAATTTTGAAATTAATTATTATTATCTATACAGTGTATTAGTTTGTGTATAATATGTATATCAAAACTGTTAAGTGTATCTATGTAACAGTAACCAGGCAAAATCAATAAATCTGCTTATTTACTGAAATTTTAGTAAGTACACATAATTACTAAATTGTGTGAAAATCCTGACTTATCCAGTCATTAAACTCATTTACTAAAATATGGTTAATATGCATACTTACTAATTTCACATATTGGTATATTCACCTTTTGTGATTTACATCTATATAATTAAAATAAAAGTGAATTGTACTAAGGTTACCTGTTGATAATTCTGTGCAGTAAGTTCCTTTCCAACCATCCTGGCAAATGCACATCTCACAGTTGTTGGGATCAGGGTGCCCATTATTTCTGCACCAAGATCTTGTCACACATAGGTCTGTGAACATGTAAAATTATCTATGTGATGTAATAAATTCCAGAAATATCCACAATTTTTAACCTGGAGACATATGTATAGGTCCTAAAAAGTGAACATATCAGTGACAATTTTAAGGCATTTCCCCAGTCAGCCCTGCAACAACCTCAAAGGGGCTTAGGGCACAAGTCTAGTCATTAGCGTAAAAGTATCTAAGTGATAGCTAATTAATGTAAAGTTGAGAGTTGGTAGGGAAAGTTCACTAGTTTTTTTAACTCATTAGTTACCAATGACTTTACCTGGTGGTTTGACACAATTCCTGGCATTATAAACATTATGAAAACAAAAAAAGGGGAGTAAAGGGGGGTTTAACTTTAACATCAACTGTATAACGATTTCTAATTCTTACTCCTAAATGGGGTTTTATCAACGTTTTTATCTGTGTTTTATGGGATGCTAATTCAGTTTACTGATTATAAACAAGCATTTCACTTGGTGGACGATAGCATGAACTGAAACTGACAACCTCATGCTTGGTTTGGCCTTTGGACCAGTCAAAAGGGATGGTTTAACCTATATTCATTCTTGCAAATTATAATACCAACTGGCTGAAGCTTTATCATCAAATTAAACTCGTATTGATCAAACTAA
The DNA here is from genome assembly GCA_964017235.1 of Sabellastarte sp. h YS-2021. Lineage (NCBI taxonomy): Eukaryota > Metazoa > Annelida > Polychaeta > Sabellida > Sabellidae > Sabellastarte > Sabellastarte sp. h YS-2021. The sequence goes on along the minus strand of OZ024929.1, from coordinate 18,397,265 downwards.
GCAGTGACTTCGTTATGGGTAGGGTTGGTTATTAAGCATTGGGTCCCCTGTATTGTGTTTTCCAATGACATTTGCATAAATGAAGTGATTATATGGATATTTTTGGCATAAAGGACATCAGAATACCTCAGAAAAGAACTGTAAAATAAGTTCAAAGGGAAAGTGACTCTGATGATAATTCAGCCAGATTGGCTTGGCCATCCGCTGTAAATATGAAAGAGATGGACTCTTCAGTTAATCACAGTACAATCCAGAAAGCAGCCAGACGTCCTATTGGAGCAGTTGCAGCATGTCAACGACAGGTTGGACAAGGAAGCATAGCAGGTAGCAGGGACAATCATAGTAATTCTGACAGTGACGTTTCAGAGGATAACATTCAGATTTATCCACTTTAGCAAGTATCTGGAAATACTCAGTACCAAGCAGCAGGTACTGAGGGGGGCTGAAAAATTCAAATCCAAAGGGGGATCCAAAGATAGTCAAAACTAAGGTGGTTTTAATACTGGGAGCTACTAACAGAGTAGAATGACTTATGATCAACTATCCATGGCCCAATGGGTCCAAGGTTTTTGCAAGAATGTCTTAGATGAACAGAATGAGCAAACTAGAGAATGTATGATTCAGTGTATGTCTGAACTTATGGAGGGTTTAACAGATTTATACCGCAGGGGGCCAAAGCCACCCATATAGTATTGCTTTGTGGAATTAAAATGGGCATTGTCCCTGGCAAAAGACAAAGAGAATATATTAGTGTGGCCATGCCCAGAAACATCCAAACAATGGTTCAAAAATATGGAATAATGCTGATCAAAAACAAAAGCCATGGTTTTATCGATTCTTTCACAATGGTACCGGTCAGTACACAAAAGTTTACAAATCTGGGGGTAGGTTACACAGACATATTACATATTTCCTCCTTCCTCGTTTATCACAGGGTAAGTTATTCAGTCATCCTGAAAGAGAATGTTATGCAATTATGAAAGTTTTCAAAAATGAGTCATTGGTTGTCCACCGGGTAAAAAAAAACAGAGTGGACAGCAGTGTGGGTGTTGATTGTAGCTTTGTCGTATTAAATTTTATGGGCAGAGGAAACCAGTACATACAGTTGGTCTATGTTCTGTACTGTAAACTACCAGCTATCCCACTTGAGGTTGGGCAGGGATTCGAACTTCAATCTCAGAGATGAGAGGCAAGAGTTTTACCACCTTTCCACTGTGGCCCTGTCTGTTTAATATGAAGCAAATATCCTCAAACATAAATTAGTCAAAGTCAAACCCCACACAAATGTCACAGAATTGCATGTTTTTTGGAATTCAAACTGTAAACGTAAAGAGGTGCAAAGTTGAATTGTTTGTGCCCTTCAACAAGCTTTCTCTATTTTAGAGCAAATGCTGGTCGTTATCATACAAACACTTATGCAGAAGCTGTGAAACGGTGTGACAAATCTCTAAATCATTTTGTCAATAAGGTTAACGATAAATTTCTTCCTCTTGACACTAATGAAAGTAGCAGCGTGGGGATGGTAGAGGGTGGCATTGACCGACAGGTTAAACCAAATTAGACGATGCTGACAAATCCATATAATAACTGGAGTTCGGTTATATGAGACAGCTACTGAGCCATATAGTGCACTATACCGCAGAGCGGGTCGTCTAGTGTCCAAGCAGCAGACAGACTTTTGTTTGATGTCAATTCATATTATTCGCACATAGAACTAAACTTGTCAATTCTGTAAATTGTGTCAAATCCATCAAGTTGCGCCACATCTGACACCAAAAGTTTTTTGTTTCATTCCCCTCACTGTTCCATTGCTCCCACAAGATTTAAGAATCAAAATTAGTATCGGAGATGCCCATACTCCACAGCCTGAGAAAAGTGTTTTCAACACCATGAGATATAGAAGTAGTGAAACAGTACAAAGATCGGGATACTTTCAGAGCAGTTTTAGTTATATAAATATGTTCAAATAATGTTTAAGTAGATAAAATAACTTCTAAGATTTTACAGGTCAAGGTCACTACAGCAAGGTCAAAGGTCATATCAAGATCACACGATGACATTGCGCATTCACAATCCCCAACCAATATCCCTATATAGTATCAACTACATACACCTTGCAGTTTCTGAGATATAGCTAAGACAAGATTTTATAGGTCAAGGTCACTACAGCAAGGTCATATCAAGGTCACTCTAAGGCGTTGCATACCTACAACCCCTAACCAATGTCCCTACCAGATATCAAGTTCCTGCACCTTACTTTTTCCAGGATATGGATGGGACAAGTTTTTATAGGTCAAGGTTACTACGGCAAGGTCAAAGGCCAAACCAAGTTCACACCATGACGTTGCACACCTAAAATGTCCCTAACCAATGTCCCTACCAAGTATATACTTCCTACATCTTACAGTTTCTGAGATACAGTCCAGACAAACTTTTTCCCACCGTTCATCGGCCCACCCACCTGACTGTCAGCCGATCCGGACATCATTGGTGAAAACAATACCCTGACAGCCCTTAAGGGATGTGGGGTAAACATGGTCATATAGTGATTGTCTTGTACGTTTGCGTCAGTATGTTAAGTGTCATAATGCCCTCAATTTTCTGTTGCACAAATATTGGGACAAACAGCTGCTTCAAATGTGAAAGTTTCACTTCTCTTCACTATTTCATAAAGATTGTGCGTTGACACATGACAATCATAATTCAGCCTAATGGGGGTTTTCCACCGGGGCCTACCCTGCAACAGACTCTATAACTCTAGGGTTTGTTAGAAAAGTCGTGGACAAAAATTCAGAAAAAAGTGCACAAAAATTGAGTCAGTTTCACCTCCTCAACAGGATGTAGTGCATTCTGGCATGTCTGGATCAAGATCCTGACCAGACGTAAGGTCTGTGTGTTTTTTGGTCGATGACTAGATGGGACATTACCAGGAAAAGGATTATCAGGCCACAATAAGCCCTAGTGACAAACTGACACTCTGATTGGTTCAGGATCACGAGTTGGGATCAGAGAAACACTATATAAACCCCTTCTGGCTGCTGTAAGTCATCATTTATCACTGCAAAGTTACCAGCTACACACTACCAGCTACACACTTAGAGCCCTGTTGTTTTTATTGAGTTAAATATTTTTATTTTGATTTGCAGACAAAAAGGAATCATCTGAACCCAGCATAACCATCAGCCATACAACCAACACCTTCACCATAGCCCCCACACCAAATAGAAGAACAAGAAAGCCACAAAACCCCTGGGTCATGCTATAGATCCTTCAAGAGAAGAAAGAGGATGCCATAGGATCATCCTGGCCAACTTAATACAGACTGGTGAGTCAGGAAATTTTAAGAAGCCCTTACAAGTTGGATTGAAACTGGCCATTACACTGAGACACCTGGCAACAGGAGAAATGTTCACATCCTTACAATATTACTGGCAGGTTGGCTGAACCACCATATGTGAATTTATCCCTGTGATCGGCCAAGCCATTCTTGCTCAATTCCAGAAAGAGTACTTGACCTGCCCTACTGATCATAGGAACCAGATGGAATGTCCCCCATGCTCTTTGGGCATTAGATAGAAAACAAATTACGATGAAGATGCCCAATAAATCTGGGTGTGAATATAACAATTATAAGGGCATCTTTCCATGGTGTTACTATACCTGATTGACGCATACTCCAGATTCCTCTGGGTAGCTGTTGGGTCAAGTGGATCTTCATCAAATGTACAAATATTAACGGCAGCGAGTTGAGGAAAAAGATCCAGGATGGCACCTTGGGTTTTCTGCCACCTGAACTCCTCACGGAGGGAGGAAAAGATGACACCTCACAAGAGAAGCGAGAATAGCAAACTACAGGATCCCCAGAGGCAGGAGGGTAATGAAGATTGTGTTTGGAATCCTAGCTAGCAGATTCAGTATCGTACTTTGGCAAAGGCCAAAGGTTGTCAGAGACATGGTTTTGACATGTGTTGTGTTGCACAACAAACTGAGGACACACCGAGCAGAAGTAGCCAGGCAGTAGTCAGTATCCATGGCCCTTTGGAAATGCTGTGGGCTGAGACTGAACTAGCACTCCTTCCTGCACTAGAGTCCCTTCCTTCTTTTGTGTGTCTTCAAGAAGTTAAATTTGCCCTGAATCCAGTTATGCCTCTGTCATTTCCTTGGGAGCCTGGTCAGACTTGGACTGGGTTAACTTTCTGTAGCGAGTCCATTGGGATTCGAACCAAGTCCTGCAAACTTTCACTGACAGGTTGCAGTTGCAGGCAAACCTCTCCAACAGTCATTCCTTCCTGACCTTGTCCTTAAAGTGCTCATTGTTTTTGTCAAAAAGCTCCCCATAACCCTTTACAAAGTCTGTGATAGCTTTGTTAAATAAATGTTCATCATATATCCCTTCTTGTGCCTGGCTCTCATATCCATCATCTGTGTCCACTACATTTTTACTCCTCTCAGTCTTAAAGCTGTAAGTCAGTAAATTGATGCCAGACCTGTCCTACACACTTACCAGCATATCTGTTGATGTAACTGCCTTATGGGTTTCCTTGTCCTGCTGTGTTCCCAGCTTGTCCTGCTGTAACGTTAAGGACTCTGTGACCCAAGACTTGGAGACCTCCCGTCTTAATGGGAAGTGGCTAAGTCAGTTCGTACTTGTATTTTGTAATTGTAATAGTAATTGACTAAGACAGGATGGCAATTGCCTCCAGACAAGATGGTGACAATATAGGACAAGACGGGAAGTGACTATAACAATCCATAGACAGGCAAGACAGGGTGGACACCATGTGGGCGGAGTCAGGGAGGGCCAATGTAATATTAAACATGTTTGATATTTTACAGACCCACCGTGACCAACCGGAAACTACAACCAATTGTAACCGATTCTGAAAAAAATATTACCCCAAACCCACCAAAAACTCACATTTACTGACAAGACGGCCCCAGTGGAACATCCCATATCGGATGCACACTGCTCTCCTTTCATGGGTAGACCCAAACAAAATGCTGTGAACAGAAGTTATCTGAGCTGTTTTAAATCCAAGAAATTCCTAAGAAGTTTTATTATTCTTATTATTGGTGTCATTATTATTACTATTATGTTCTGAATGAAATAGCTTTAAGCTTTTCTCCAGCAAATAAATTTTGTTTCTCTGAAAACTGCAGTCATCAAAAAAATTTGGTCACACTGAGTCAAGCATTGTGCTCTCTCTGAGTACATCTTGTCATTGTCATTTCTTATGTCATACTCGAAATTTGTAATACCACATGGGGTGCCGATCATATTTTTGCCATTAAAGATTTTTTCAGAACTATCAAATCACAAAATGTCATGACATCAAGGATCTTAAGAGAATTTTAGGCTTTTGTGGCTGCTGCAGAGATTCTAGGCAGATGTTCTTACCTGTGTTCTTTGGGTACTTCTATCTTTCAAACCGTGCATGCCATTTTACAATTTGATATATCCAGACAATTTACTGGGCCTGATGTATTCATTAAATTGGACTATTATAACCCCGCAAAGGAGTGCCCTCTTTTAAAAGTTCAATATACCAAGTCATGACAGAGTGAGGAAAGTGTTATCCAGTATCAATACCCTTATGGCGTTACCTTCCAATTATTATACTTTTCATTCTTTCCTGCATTCAGGTGCCTCCTTGGCTTATCAAACAAATGTTACTATGAAGGATATTCAGGAGCATTGCACTTGGGCTGCCATACTGTATGTGGATGTACATAAAACCCAGTTGGCATCGCGCTCTAAATGTTGCATGCACTTGTCAATGAGCCTCAAAGAGCCTCTACATGATGTTTATATTTCTTCCCACTGTGGCTTGCCGGGATTTCTTATAGATAGTATCATTTAAAAACCGTCTTGCAGTAAATAGCAACTTTTAACTCAAACCATATAATTTGTTGAACTCTGACCTTTCCATCTAATTATAGCTATTGCAAAGTTGAGGGTTGTTGGGAAAAGTTCAATAGTCATTGGTTACCAAGAACATACCTGGTGATTTGACACAATCTCCTATCATTTCTAGATATTATAAACACAAACGTTGAGGAGTAAAGAATGATTTTCAAACTCCCCCTCCCTTCCTCTTGTTTACAGTATTCGTGGGGTTATAGCCTGGACTTATTGGTGTAATTCTGAGGCCAGTCTCACAAGATTCTTAGATTTAGCCAAGTTTTTAGATAAGTCAAGGACGTAAATCTAAGAAACTGGTCTTAGCTAGGTCTGGGATTAACACTCAAAGGTGGACTTAACTTTGAGCTTGGATTCACACTGAGACCACAGACTTAGCATGAACTAAAGACAAGGGTCTTAATTTTAAGTCTAAGTCCAGGTTAAATCATTTTGTGAAACCTGTCCCTGGACCCATTCATGTAACTATGATGTAATATAAAATGTAAGGCATATGAAGCATTGTTGATCACTGGGCACTGGGTGTCTTGGCAGCACGTTAAAGCTGCAAGTTCTGATTAGGTTGCATTATTTATTTTTTACCGAATAAGTGTAGTGATATTATCAGAGTTGAAAAATATATCGGTTATAGCATGTATTTCTATAGTATTAAATGATTGTTAAGTAACAGGCGATTTTACTTTCAACCGCATGACTTACTGTGTTTGGTGCCGGGGACTGCAGACAGGGATATATATTTTTGTATTTCCTAAAGTATATTGTCACTGGTTCCTCTGTTTTTTGACAGCCTTTTGTGCAATATTTATTTATTATTCATACAAACAGTGGAAAATAATAGTAAAACATCCCCCAATAATTGTACATGGAAAATGAATAATTTATGAAGATGAAGACTATAATACTTGTGTTGTGCACTCATATATTTTGTTATCTTCATTTTTGATTTGTTTTGGCAAAATGTCATTCTGGCAGTTTTCCCTTTTCTATATACTTTAACATAACTCAAGTACTTATCTACAGAAGCTCTGGACTGCCAAAGTTTTTTTTTATTTTACTAACATGAATGTATCAGTTAGTAAGTTGAATATGCAATTTGGTAACTGGAATATACAAGTTAGCTAACTTGAACATACAAACTAGCAAACTGGAATGGAATATACAAGGTAGTAAGTTGAATATTTTGAGGTATTAACTAGAATATATGACTTAATTTACGTACCATCCATATTTTTAAATCCAGTGTATTGAAAACTGACACCTTTCATAATAAAGATAAAAAACTAGAACCATTGACTGTTTTATTCTAGTTTACCAACTCATATAATCAATTTAGTAACTTGTATATTACAGTTAGTTAATCTGACAAAATAGGCTCTCCTTTACAATGAAAATATAGATGTTAAAGCCACTGACTATAATTTGTGTCTTTAGATTGACAAAACTGTTTATCTAAAAATACATAAAAGATTTTTATTTTACAGCAAAATATCATGCATGTTATTACCTTCGTGGGTTTGTTGATTGTTGTCTAGGTATTGTCGACAGTTGCAATAACACTGGTCATTGTCACATGTACCTGTGCAAAAGGGGGCAGTGTTACTGTTGAAGGTTTAGTTCATGACACTAAATATATTCACAAATTAAAATCTGTTGCACACAAATCTTATGACATGGTGCTTTACACCAAAGCCACCACAGGGAATGTTTCTAAAAACTTAGTATGGATAGTTCCCATAATGTCATCACTTGGCATATTGGTAAGGTCATCCACGCATAAAAAATCAGAAAGATTTGTTCATTTTTCCATTGTTCATTAGAGTGATAATACAGACAACAAACTGGGCAGAGAATGCATACTAAAGCATAATCATCTGGAGGAGGAATTTTTGACCCCACTATAATAACATGAGCAAAGGTACAATGAACAAATTTAAATTTATAAATTTATTTGGATTACCAAATTTGATAATGATTTGTGCCTTTGAGTTTACTTATTATCTGTATCCCTGCAACGTGCACATCAATCTTAAAGTCTAAACAGGTGAAAGTGACCTTTTAACACATTGATATCATCATTACAATGCAGGGTGTACTGGAATTTATACACATTTTCTATCACTGTAAGGAAAACAGGATGAGAAATCAAGACAGAGAGATATACACACCAAATTTATAGAATAGCTTGAAACCACGAGTTTCAAAACTTCTGGCTGAAGCAGGTGTGGGTGTCACCCCGGAAAATGACTGAAAAATTATCAATGCCTCGTTTGTCTCACTGTATTGAATGAAGGGTGGTCGGTCATTGTAATATCCACAGTATCTGAAAGATGAAGTAAAATCCAGAAATAAGGGCCAATAACAAAAGAGGCAATAAGTAATATGTATATCATGTATTTACTAAAACATTTAACACTAACAAAACTAATAGGTTATGATAAGATATCATTCAAAATAGTTTTGTCCTTTAAAACTCAGTGACAACCAACAAAACCATTGTGACTATGTTTGATAAAAAACACTTTTTATGTTTAGATATATTTTAATAGCAATAAAAGCTCTAGATTTTGATGGAAAAACAGCTTATTTATTTATCTTACCTTTTGGCCATTTCCTCAAACGGATTGCGAATTTCAACCCAAAATAAGCATGACCCATCAGAGGTAATAAACAGACCAAATCCTTCTTCAAACCAGAATTTGATTATCATATTCTCGGGCACCTAGATAAATGTTATTTGTGAACTGTATGATTTTAATTGAACCACTACCCATTACAAGTTTAACAAGGTAAAATGACACATTCCTAAATTAAAATGTACCTGGCAAAGTGATAGACTTGAAACATAGCTAAATACTTAATTTAAATGCACTTTAAATAAAATTCCACAATGCGACTAATTGTGTAAAAGTTTGTAAGTGTTGATTTCTATAAACAAATCTTCAACCAATGTAAGATTTGTCAACAAATCCAAAAGGTGTTAAAATTGTGTTATGGCGGATAATGTAAATACTAATTTGACTCCTCTGAAAAAGTTTTGGAAGTACATGTGCCAAATGATTATAGTTTTCTTACCTTCAGCTTCCAAAAGCAACTCTCTCCTGGTATAAAATGACCAAATTCATTGGATGAGGGTGTAAACAAATAAAATACAATTTCTGTGTCTGCAGATGTGTGTTCACGAGAACCAGTGAAGGGACTACATCCTAAAAATAAAGAGATAATAGCATAATTATCTAAGGTGAATAACATAATGGTATGCAATTATATGCCAGGACGACAGGTGATCAGTAGGCCAGCCTAGAATTTAGTTTGAATTAAATTGGTATTATCAAAAAGTGCTTTTTTTCGAACACACATCAGATTTTAAAGATTAAAGTCACTACAGTGAGATAAAAGGTTAAAACAAGTCTCATCACGAAGTTGAACACCTGCTTCTCCCAACGAATGTCTCTGCCAAGTATCAACTTCTCACTTTTCAGTTTCCTAGATATAGCCCTGACAAGATTTAAAAAGAAGAGTGAGATCAAAGGTCAGTTCAAGATCACACTACACAATGGACACTACAGTCCCAGCCAGTAGCCCTGCCAAGTATCAACTGAATTTACTTATGGTTCTGAGGTAATTATAACCCAGAGAAGACTTTTCATGCTGCTCGCACGACCAACCAGCTGGATGCCATGGGTGAAAAGAATATCTGTTATATAAGTTCTAAAATACAAACCTCAAGGTACCATGTTTCCTAGGTTACTGTTTCTGGTAGTTTCTCAATTTATGGACCTAGAGCTTGAGTATTGAAGGATATTTACTTCAGACCTTATTTTCATATTTTCATAAAAACCAACGTATTTTACCGTAAAATTGTTAATTATAGTACTAGAGTTCTCATAACACAGTACATATTTCTCACAATTGGTCATTTGGTAATCCAAATAAAACAAGAGCACTAGGTGAGCACAGACCTCCGCCAAGTGAGCACATATCCTGAAAATTTCATCAAAATCCGTCCATAACTTTTGAGTTATCTGTCTTTAAAAATTACATTTCATGTATCCAGAAGATCCAGATAGTGATCTGGATCACTCTCAAAATTGAATTAGTTCTTCATTTTACCTTTTCAGACATATCCTGAAAATTTCATCAAAATCTCTCCATAAGTTTTTGAGTTATCTTGTTTACAAACAAACTCACAAACAAACCCAGGCAAAAAACATAACATCCTTGGCGGAGGTAATAACATCTCCTTTATTCACCTCCAATATCACCCAGACATAAAAATATGCTTTACCCCCAAGGGCTAGAAGGTGTAACTCGGTAGAGTGAGAGCCAGAATGTCAGGTTCTCTGTCTTTATTCCCTGTGCTCTATAACAAAAGTAACAAGTCCAATATCTGCCCCCAATTTCCGATTCTACTGAATTATGAATTTTGGTGTCTAAATGGACAGAAGGCCAAGATTAAAGTGTGAGTGAGAGTGTGCCCACCTCTAGAGCTCTGAGCCTCTGTGGAACACCTTTCCTTTGATTGGCTGCTATGATGGCCCAATAATGAATTTTGACAAACATGCAGGCTCTGTCTGCTCCAAGATCACCAGGAGTAACACAACTCCATTGTGGAATCTAATTTTAGAACAGCCTCATTTCTTAGGAAAGTGTGATATTACATACCAAGGGGGTGCGGAATTCACAACCTCGTGAATTGTAAAAAAAATGTGATATTACATACCAAAGGGGTGCGGGGATACTAAATTTAGATAATGCTTTGCATAGGGTTATTTGATTTGTTAAACTGTTTTGTTCTAAATTAATTTCAAAAATTTAATTTAGTTAAGTAATTCAGATAATTAGGGGAGTGATGATTTATGGGGTTTTACATTTGTTTGTTTTTTATTGTTCTTTTCCAATTTGAAAGATATGTATATGATGCGAAGAAAATTTGAGGGAGATGAGGTCAATTGTCCTAGATAAAGAACAAATATAAATTTTAAACCTCAAATCAACATTTTAAAACTGTAAATATCAAACATTGCGATAAATGTAAATTTTGAATGATGTGAAAATTTTGATCAATTTTGTTAATTAATTTCAAGAATTTAATTTAGAATAAAACAGTTTAGCAAATCAAATATCCTTATGCAAAGCAATATCTAAATTCAGTATCCCTGCACCCCTTTCGTATGTAATATCACATTTTTTTACAATTCACGAGGTCATGAATTGTGAAAAAATGTGATATTACAATATTTATTGTTTGTAAACAGTACTAAAAAGTATCTTTAGGGCTTATAGTGCATTTATAACTCATTACACATTGTCTTGTTATATATTGGCATTGTCACTGAATTTATGACTGTAACAAATATCCACAAACCACTCAGGTGATTTATCTACAGAGGATGATTAAAATGGCTGCTTTATACAACTATTTTGTTGAATTTTTACAGAAACAGATCACAAGTATGATGAAAGAACCAGATAAACCTTTGTGGCAACAGAACCCAATTGCACTCACACATTAGGACCTGGGTTTTCAGAGGGCATAATGGTCAATCACAAAAGAAAGCACACTTATATCTTGACACCACTTAAAATGAATCCTAATATCACAAAACAGAAGCCATTTCAGTTAACACTTCCTCATTTTAATAAATCGTACATGTAATTTACAGTTAAGCCATTGACCTAAGATATTGTGGTGAAATCCGGTGTTTCGGCGCCAATGTTTAGTATCCACTGCTTTCCAACAATTAGGTCAGGGGTCAAGGACACAGAAGTGAGTTTGTCTGGCCTTTATAAATATAGCGTCAGTCTAGCTCTAACAGTGCTTGTTGACACATGGTCACAACTGACAAATAAAAGAGTTGACAGCCTTTGCTGCTTAATATCTGGCAGCACAGGTTTCTTTAGAATCTATGTATATTATTGTAAATAGTTGAATTATTAATATTGTCAAGTGTTGCTGTGAGATAACAACTAAGTGACAGCGGACACAGTTCTTGGTGAGTTCATACTTTAATATAAAAAGTACATTCAATACTTGGCCCTTTTATTTCATATAATTCATGACATAAATATTTGAAGTTGTATCCTGAAAATGATTTACTGTTAAAAATAGATATTTTAATAATTCTACCATTGTCTAATATCACTGCTGTTTAACAGCAATAATATCAACTATAAACAAAGGGCCAAAGTGGCACAGTAGTAAAACACTTTCTTCCTACCTCTAAGATCGGTGGTTCAAACCCTGAACCCTATGTGGGAAAGATGGTAGTTTCTTACCGATGGTCGGCAATTTACAGTTCAGAACCTTGACCAACTGTATGTACCGGTTTCCTTTGCCCATAAAACTACTTGTCATGATATGTCCTATACAGTGTTGAAAGTGATGTTATAACCCCAATAAATAAATAGGTAAATAAATTAAATAAGCAACTATCAACAAAAATATAACACACTTCAAACAACTGAGACATAAAAACGCCATCTCGTTAACTTTATTTTAACCCTTTTGCTTTTAAAATAACATAGGTAGGGGCCACGGTGGTGCAGTAGTAACACACTCACCTCCCACCTCTGAAGTCAGCAGTTCAAACCCCGGACCTTTTGCGGGAAAGTGGGTAGTTGCTTACCAATGTTCGACAGTTTAGAGTACAGAAACTGTATGTACTGGTTTCCTCTACCCACAAACTACCCATCATGATATGACCTGTACGGTGTTGAAAGTGACCCTAAATAAATAAGTAACACAGGTGGGCATGTAGATCTAGACTTCCTGTGAGGGTCTGATTGAAATGCATATTTGGCCAGCCAAGAGCAATCCAGCCAGCTTTTCCAATGTCGTAGCCACCAGCATCACCTCTAGTCACGAGACCTCTCAGACGACTTAACATCAAAAGCTTTCAAGTCCTACTTAAAAGAAGACTTGGAGGGAGTTGATTTCTTTGTCTTCTACTTCTCTTTGACCACCTTTTTGTGAGATTTTGGCTAGTACTGCATGACACCTAATGGTGGCGGACAAGCTGGTCTTAATGCTGGAGACACAGAGGTGTCTTTTTCTAATGTTAGGCTATGCCAGCAGGCACCAGCAGTAAAGCTAATTGTCCATTAGGTAAGATGTATTAACACAATAAAAATTTGATTTCCATCTGTACAGTAGTTTTGAAAGATAGCCGTGTGCAGATTTTGCAAAATTTTTGTGCACAGCATTAAATAAATGTTCACATTGCTCCAGAATCAAGGATATTGACCCAATCAGGAGCAAATTTGAAGCAGTTCTACCTTGTAGCAATTTTAATGCTCCTGGAAAAGTTCATAGCAATCTGTGCAGTCGTTTATGGAGTTATGCTATAAATACACAAACTTACAAACAAATGAGCAAACAGGTGCCACATATGAGTAAATGGCTATTCTAAATCTAAACTGCATCTTGACAGAAACTGTGGCTTTCATGATCCTCCGGAATGTGATAATTCTATGTACGACTGAATGGAATGATACTGTACAAAATTGGCCTCTCAACCTTAAAAAGTTAAACTAGCTTAGTGTTTGCAAAAATAATAAATTTTGCCACATAGAATCCCTACTTGCTGTACCAAAACAATGATCAGTCCCTATATTCAAATGCCTTGAGAAAGTAAAAGTGCAAAAATAATGGCGACCCCTCAGTCTCATATTCTCACCTCTCAAAACCTAGTAACTGATCCTTGCGGAGGTAGTTAAAACAGGAAAAATACCCAACCTAGCAGAACGTAAAAGGTACTATCACTTATCACTCATCCCATGTGTGAGACCCAGGTGAAAAATTAGTTACTGTAACTAGAAAAAATAATGAAAAAGAATGTGACTGATGACACCCCGTGGTCAGACAGTCCACAACCAAAGTGTATTAAATAATGCTTTCACCAACGATAATGGCTAGCTCGCTTTGATCCTTTCAAAATTGCATTTCAGTGATTCGGGCTTCACCTTCCACACCTTCCGACGTTCAGGTACTCTTTCTGCATTTAACAATGATATAACTTTATCAAAAATACAGAGACATGGCACCTGGACGTCGGACTGTGTGTGGAGATATATCACTGACTCAGTAAATGCAGGGGAACAGGTAGCTAATATGTCTAGAAAAAAATTTGGGTTCTCCTTTACCTACTTATACTTTGGGTGAAAACATTGATATTTTAAAAATTTACAATTATTATGTACTCAGTACTGAAAATATTTTTAGTTATTAGTCTCTCTTCATAGGGTCACCTTACATAAAGCACTCATTCATATTTTCTTCAAAATTATCCTTAGTGATTACCTCTATGGTAACTTTCCTCCTTGTTCTTCATACTAAGATTTCCTTAAGGTGACCCTATGTTCATATGGTCAGGACTTAATCTCATGATTTGTAAATATTTGTAGCCTAGAGAGTGGTTAAATGTAAAATAAAATGTAAAATAAAACTTTTATTCCGCAATGCAGCTTGTATTATTAACGCTCGACGATAGGAGGGGGTTATTGTGATCAGTTTGTTTCTGTCTGTCTGTCTGTCTGTCTGTGCACCGTTTCACCCTTTAACTCAAAAACTATAACACCAATCGAGCTCAAATTTGGTGGGCAGGTATTTCATGGGGTACAGATGGATTCGTCCAAATTTGGTGTAATTCGTTTGAAAAATTAAAGCAAGGAGAGAGTTTTTCTTATTTTTAATTGGGATTTTACAGTGAAATCTGCTTCTCTAATCAATCAATAATCCACACACAATCAGCTTTGCTTCCCCCAATGCTTTTTTAATGTGTGTATGTGTGTGTTGTTATGCTTGGTCACACATGTGAAAAATCAATATCATGACATCATGACAGGATTTCTTCCTCATGAATTTTTGTGCAAAAAGAATTCCTCTGTGGCTATGAGTGTAAAGTGAAGAATTTGTAATCCCATGTTTGGGGTTCAATACCACTCACTATTTTTTTTTTTTAGTTTTTCTTTTTTAAGTATTTTTTTAGGGTTTTTAAAGAATCTCTTAAAGGTTTTGCTAGAAAGAAATAGAAAATTAAAACACAACATTTAAATTTTTGCTGTCCCAAAAAAAACTTAACCAAGATGAGATGTCTACTCTTCATCACATACGTAAAAAATCAATATTTTGTTTCTGATGATGTCATTACTTAATGATGTCACAATGCAATTGTCATTGTGAGGTCACAAACCCTAGCTTGTGATACTGGCTGTCTTTAAGTAATAATATTTCTTCTCATTAAATTTATGTCTTGAAATTGACATAAAGAAAATTAAGAGGGAGGTGGTGTATTCATCATGTTTATTTATTTCTGTTTTTTTTTTGGCTTCAATTTCTTGACAGTCCATCACAAAACATTTACCCTGAGTGATTTTCACCGAGAACGGGCTTTTAACCAATATTTTTACCTCTAACAGGAGTTTATGTTTTTGTGTGCTTTTTTGCCAATTTGTCTTTTTTTTGTGTTCAGATTACTCCAGAACTAATGAACAGATCTTTATAAAAATTTTTGTGGCTAGGACCTGGTCAAAGGAAGAAGCTATTAATTTTTGTTAAAGATGTGGATCATATTTTGGATACCAAAAACCATGAATTTTTATAGATCCCATTTCAATGTATTTTAATGATTTTAGCTTTCTATTTGATATTTCTTCAAAAATAATGAATAAATTTTGATGTTAAATTTTAAGTAGGAAGGGGCTAGCCATGGGAAGGAGTGATTACATTTTAGGAAAGATCTAGTTAATATTCTGGATACCAATAAGCCTGGATGTGTGTTATACTTTATAACACTTGTGAGACTGGTCACATTGAGTCGAGCGTTTTGCTCTCTCTGAGTGCATCTTGTTCATATAGTTATATTAATATCTTGACTACTGGCCTGGTACTTGAGGAACTGATAATGCTTTCATCAACGATGGTACTGATTACAAGCAATTGCATTCTATCTTGAAAATCAGTGAAAAATAGACATGCACAAATCAAGATGGTGACATTTTCTGAGCCTGGAGAAGCCAGACAGACTAGGAATGTGGCTTTATTCTCCTCCATTACCAAAGCTATAAATGTGTTACATGTATATTTCCCCATTTAAGCTCATAACATTATTTCCAAAAAGAAAAAAAAAATTCTTGGGACCCAGAATTAAAGTTAAAACCAAATCCAACTTAAAGAATGGCAAGAACTGCTAGATGAGCAATTGATTGACCTCCTTAGGTTTAACCTCCTCACTGATATCAGTAGGACCTCACCTCTTCATTGGAGGGCCCAAATTATTAATCTATTGATTACCCTGATGCCATAGAAACATAACTCAAATTGTAGAGAAGATTTAATGCTATTATGGTACCCCTTAAAATTCATATATGGCCACATATCTCATTTTATGTTTAAGGAAAAGCCATATAAAAACACAAGTGAGTCATAACAGATCTAAGCTGACCAAAGTCTGCAAATTGAGGTATTGATAGGACATCTTCTTTAGCCAAAAGTCGACACCTTTACTATAATCTTCTAAGTTTACACTGGTGTGACGTCTACAGCGACACTTGCATTCCATTTGTGAGTCACCATGCCTGCCAAATTTTTCAGCGCATTAGCAATGTTTTGCAATTTATGATGTGTCATGCGGGCGAAACCACGTCAATGACTGTTTCAGCTTTGGCATTATGTAAGATACAAAAAAGCCCTTGTAACTTACGTGAACTTGAAATATTGGTCGTCAACTCAATATGGGTCTCTGTAGATTGGAATTGAAATATAGACTTAACATTTACTAGGCTTTGTTTTTGGAAAGCAAAAGCTGAAGAAGCTATCTGCTAAAGCAAATACCAGAAGTGAAGGTTTATGAATGCCATGTTGAGAACTTTTGTATAAACCTGTATGCATAGGTGTTATATTTTTGTTAATTGTTTAGTGCCACAAGTAAAACATGACTCACAGTCTGAATGACTAATTAAAACACTGGAGACGCCCACAAAAGTTTGTACCTTCAGAACCTGGGTTGATGACTTCACATAATGTACCAACCCATTGATCTGGACATAGACACTGGCTGCAGTTTTTGGGATCTTGATAACCTCCATTCTGACAGGAGAGTTGGTTACTACAGATGTCTGAAAATATAACAAAATCATGACAACAAACTCCATACTTTATTTTTGCAGATTGTTTAGTGCAACAAGTGACTGCAGCACAATGCACTTATGTAACCTCTAGAAAGCATTTTACTCACAAATACTGTCCATGTGCTTTTGTGTGTAATCATAGCATTTTGTTGTCACAGTTATAGTTATTGTTGAAGTTATTGCTGAAGTTTTAATTGAATTTGTGCATAAAGTCTGAATATTTTTGAGATATTGCCACATTAAAAGTAGTGGTTTGACCTTCGTAATTTTTTTTCCAGATTTTTGCTGATTCCTGATGTCGGGGCTGATCATATGCTTTAACAGCCTAGCATAAAATTACATGTGGGCTGGGGAGGTTACAATTCCAACAAATGATGACATCCTATTAGTTTCTGCGAGTGATAAAGTATCCATTTCGACCCCAGTTTGATCCAAAGAGCAGGGGTGTATAAATTTGACATTTTTATACTATCTACATATGGTTTCCTATTACCTCCTATTAAACGTTATATCTGTAAAAGTAATAAGGAGATATAATCCAAAAACATGGTATCTGTAATTGTACGATGCCAGTTTAACCAATAAATCTGACAGGTTTTCTCGATTCCCCGCATGTGGTTTTTTAAAAGCTGTATAATTTAAGATAGATAGGGTATAATTCAAGATAGGTCTTATCTGATATATAATTCTAAAACATGGCCAACAAGCAATCCTCAGCGAAATAACCCATCTGTGCACCTCCTCTGGAAATACTAGATGTAGCATCCCAAAATTTAAGTTCTTTCATATCCCACTTATGTGCAAAGTCACAATTTGCACAAAAAATATTTCCAACTGCTGTGCCCTGGCCCTCTGGAACACTTCCTTTCCATCCTGTTACATCTTCAGGAAACATCTTGAGACTAGTTACTCCCACAACCATGTTTTACTGACTTAGACTGTCCTTTGACTGTCCCTATGAACACTATTGTTAATATAGTGCTCCGTATGTTGGGCAAGATGTTGCTCCTGCTAACAGATAACGGAGGGGGGCATTCTGATGATTTTAAGCGTTCTGATTGCTACCTGGTAGAGCTTGAAATTTTGATAGTATTACTGTATGTGTAAAACAATGCTCTCCTGCAGTAAAAGGTTTCTGCTGAGTGGCAATATACCTGAGGTACTGAGTCTAAAAATAGTCAGAAAGTGACCACTCATAAAGAGAGATATTGAGGGGAGACCATACTTCAGGGATGGCAGGGACAAATAAATATCCCTTTTTAAGGGACACTTAAATATTACTTACCTGAGCAATAGGCGGTATTGACAGCTTTGGCATCATAAAATGATAACTGACTCATCTGGCCCATCGTTGATAGGTAATTCAAATTATTTGGCACAATGGTATATTTGTTGGCTTCTGTATCCAGTGAGAAATACTGCAACAAAATAACTGTGCAATACAATGCAGCAATACAATTAACAAAACTTCTTATGTACCAATAATATGCAGACGTAATGTGTGAAAACACACAAGTATGATTAACTTGTACCTCTCAGATTATTCATTGTATTTACAAAGCCAAAAAGTCTTTCAATTCATAGGTGCATGCCACAAAGACATCACTAGGGCACTACAGCAGTATGGTCCCCTAGAGTGAGAGCAAAGCCATCAGAGTCACGAGTAGTGCACTAGAATTTATCAAAGTCTGGTGATGCAAATAAATTCCAACTTAGACACATAACACAGTTGGTCTAGAACTCAGACAGTCACCCATCCAAGTACTATTGCTGCTTTACTTCAGCGAGCAGTCAAATGCTCATCATGCTGTGCCACAATGCATGAAAGTCTAGACAAAAAAAATAGGCGGAAAAAAGTGATCTCTAGAAGCGTGAGCTCTATCGAGGCTCATGCTTAAAAGGAAAGTGATCTCCAAAAGCGCTAGTCTCTCTAGAGCTTGGGCTAGATAAAAAAATTTATTCAGGATGTCAACACCAGAACACCAAAGTGTCTGACTGAAGTGTACCTGGCAGGGTTAGTAAGAATTGTGCAGTACAGGAGTGTATAACCAAAGCTATAAAATATACAAATTAAGCACATTTGACAGACTATTTACTGGTTGTGCTGTCATGAGTGGTGCCCCCATAATAATAAAATAAATGACTGTTGTATATTTGACAGACTGCTTACTAATTATACTATCCTGGGTGGTACACCAAAACATTCGTCAATCTGGAAACTATTTACTTGTTGTGTTGTCCTGGGCGGTACCACCATAACAGTATAATAAATCATTGCGATTGCAGACTATCTGACTGACCATTAGATAATTGTGATATCCTGAGTGGTACTACAATAGCCATAAAATAAATTATTGCAGTCTATCTTACAAACTACCAATTACGCTATCAAGGAGAGTTCTATCATACATGTGATCGTAATGTATCTGAGAAGCTGATTTACCACTTGTGTTTTCCTTATTGGTACCCCCACAACCCAACATAGGTGAATGGTTTGCATTAGTTTTAAATAAGAAGTACAAACCAGTGCTCCGTAATGCATAACAGAATTGTAGGCATATGGATTTTCATTTAGAGTGACATGAGGGGTAGTCTTCTTCTCAAAGTTGTGCTGATTGTCTTCTACAATGTTCTCCCATTTTATAGTGACAAAATCATCCCTGTCAGGTCGCTGATGTTCATGATACATTCCTAATGCATGTCCAATTTCATGTAGTGCAGTCCCTATCTGATGGAATAATACACTAGCTGAAATCTTCTGAGTTCTTGACCTAATTATTTCAATAATGATTCCTGAAAATCTTACATAATTTAAAATGTGTGAACAAAAAGTTCCATAAAGTAAAAATAAAATTTTTAAAGACAGCTGTAATTATACAACTATGTAGCTTCGAAATACAGAGCCAAATTAACAAAGCAACAAGAGCAAGAAACTAGTTTATTTCAGGTTTATGACAGAAATAAATTTCCTAAGTGTCAGAAATGACATGCTTTAGCTTTGTGTCAGGAATATTTTTCATAAGTACCAAAAAATCTGTTTTGTGCCAGGAATGTTTTCCCTGAATGCAAAAATGACACATTTCCACCATGACTCCCCCAACCTTATGTGGAAAAATTGGTGGGTTCTTACCGATATCTAGCAGTTTATAATGCAGAATCTTAACCAGATAGTATATACTAGTTTCCTCTGCTCTTTAAACCACTGGCCATGATATAACCTATATCATGTGTTCAAAGCCACATTAATCCCAAATAAATCAAATAAAAACGCATTCACAGAAGTAAAATTTATCAAAATGAATTTAAAAACAAACCAGAGTAAAGCAGCTGGAATTCATGTTGACATATTGTGGGAAGACTTGCTCAAGATCTTGTTTCCCCACATATGAAGAGCAACTGATGGGATAGACAATTACATTGTATTGTATTGTATTGTGTATTTATACTCAGCGCAATATCTCCATATACTACAGGACTCAAAGCGCTATTTAACCAATCCAACTGTACAGGTACAGCCCCAACTCACAAGTAACTGACATTCCCCTAACTGGAAGATAGAGGCTCAAGGATGACCATTTATCAACGTCCTTGAGGTTCTTTAACCTGCCACTGGGGATAGGACCCAATGACAGAGGACCGCCATTTTAAGTGGTCATCCAAGCCACTATGTATCTGCCTGTACCTGGGATTGAACCCACGTCCTCTGAGTTCCTAGACAAGTGTGTTACCCGCTAGGCCACAGTGGCAGATATACTCTACAAAATTGCTCATTACTGTCAATAGAATATTCGTTTATGGATTATTAAACTGGAATGTTTAATTAAGATATCTTAAAATTAAGATACATGTTATATCTTTACACAGGAACAACACCAAATTTACATTGAAGACACATTTTACTATTATACTCTACAACAATAGTACACGGGCAAAACAAATGATGCCAAGTGAATAAATAACAATCTATAACAGTAAGATATATATTGTAAATACATCATGTTGTTTCACAATTCAAAGGTATGGTTACAGTAAATCTATTTACATGTTTGTATAATAATATAATATTATGCAAATGATACATATATGCACATTCACAAGTATATGGCTCATGACTGGCTATATATCTATTTTATATGGATTATTTTTTTTAGCTTCCCCTGTACCGGAAGGGATTTCTTTTAATTCCACCTTGACGAGATTAGGTGGTCACTTAAAATATTGTTCATACTGAACCTATCCCAGCATGTTCTACTAACTATAGTATAACTTATTGAGTAGATTTGTGAGCGTCCTTTGAAATGTGGTGACATGGAAATCTTGAAACTTATTTTTATTGTTTGGTGTCCTGTCTTTGGTCTACTGCTGCTGCTGTTTGGGCTCAGATGACTGCTGGGGAGGCTAATTGTTTATTTGGTTTATTCAGGCTTACTAAAAAACTTTAAATTATACTGGAAAAACAAATTGTATGTTATAAACCACAGTACAAAGAACATAATGTTTGAGAAATTTTAATGAAACAAACACAAAATTGCTCATTACTGTCAATAGAATATTCGTTTATGGATTATTAAACTGGAATGTTTAATTAAGATATCTTAAAATTAAGATAATGAGCTGCAGCATCCATGAAAAGTACCCAATTAAATAATACTGGAAAAGAAAATCTGTATTATAATCCATGTAAAATACATAATATTTGGGTGATTTTAATGAGACAAAATACAAATTACTCTTTGTTGTGTTAGAAAATAACACCAAATTGCTTGTTATTATGTGCAGAATGTTCGTTGCAGAATACTACACCCTACCCTAAGATATCTTAAAATTAGGATATTAAAAAGCATTCACCACTGAAGAAAATCGCCCATTTAAATAATACTGGGAAATCAAAGGCTATTTTAAAATGCCTGTTGAGGATGCTTTTGGGACATTGGTTAGCCGATTCAGGGTCCCCCTCACCACAGGTCCTTCTCACCACAGGACAAGTTAGATTCCTTGTTTGTGGAGCCATGGGCAGGAAAAAGAGTCATGGTGGGGTGGTTCACTAACCTAGTGATTGACTCTTCAAGTAAAGCCAGGAACCCCTAAACGACCCTAACTGACACTTTAAACCGAGCATACCTACCCTTGAGTCAGGGGTAGCTCCAGTGAAACAGCCCTATTAAGGATGCTATGGGAGGTTAATTTAATTTATTTATCCTCAACTCAATCAAGAATTAGGTCCATATGAGGGAACTCTCACGTTAACCTTTATCAAACATTTCAACACACAAACAGTTTTCACTAACCTAGTGATTTAAAGCAGTTTTGAGGTTACAGTTTAATACAAGGTTAACATAAAGTGGTCAAGGCTGACATAAATTACAGGAAAATATACCATCAGGGCACACAATGCTTTAAGATGCAGAAATAATTCTCAAAAGAACAGTTTCTTTAAAGTCTACAGTGTGGCACTAAAATATTCCTAAAATATGAAGAAACAGATGAATTTTTACAAATATTTTCATCTCTTTCCAAGCCTTTACTCCTTTTTCGGAAATGGACACAAATTCCTGTCAATTTGAAAAAATTTGACAGTTGAAGTTGTCTTCAGTAAATTATTACTTGAGTCATGCACATTACAAGTTGTAACAATGCCAATAGAAGTGTACCTTGTCCTAAATGGTACAAAATGAAAGTTCAATGAGATATATTGAATAGGAATATAAGCATTTAATAATAATAGGCATTTAGATCCGCATACCAAGTCAATCCCCCACATTGTCAAAAGCTCTGTTATATCATGCATGGCTGATCCTCTTTAGATTTGTAACTATTAATGGTATGTACTTTATGATTAAATACATACACTATTACACATATTAAGTTTTTTTGAATCAATAGGAAAAATGATAAGGGTTTCAGAGTTTAAGAATATGTTTGCAAATAAAATTCATTAACACTGGTGCCAAACTAGACTAAAAAGCCTGACATTTTAATGAGATAGCCACTGATTTTAGTATGGACCCATCACGGAGACGTCGTAAATTTTAACAGCTATTTTATTTTCGTTTCTGATCGTCACTATACACATATATTTCATATATTATTGATGGTTATCTGTCTTTTTACTGATATTATTTCATAAAGTTGTTGGTGTGAGTTTATCTATGTTGATTTACAATAATATTTCCTTGTACTGATATTTGCGGGTATTATCGCCCACTACCGGGAATTATCGTTCTACAACCAAGTTCTGTCACATTGTATTTCTACTTTCCTTTCACAACAAATTACTTGCACAGCACCATACTCCAGAATTTTCCATCTATTTTAGGTCCCAATAAGGCTTTCCTATGTTTTTCAGGCCCCTCTAAGGGTTTTATTTTTTATTTTTTTTGCAGTGGCTCCAGTGGGGTAGTTAGGGTGCCTGTGAGACTCCCACAGGACAAAGATTGACTTGAGTGTAAGTTACTGAACCGACTGTAAAGCTTAGTGGACACTAGCTATAAGGTCATTTTTATTTTAGACTCCCCACAGTCCTTTTGTGTGTTAAGGCTCTGGAGTATGAAAAATGTACCTTGTTCGCTGTCTGGTATTCATCAGTCTTTTCCTCATCAGTACGTCCGACCATAAAGTACAGGTCAAGGGTTGTTTTGTGGGCTCCGTACTACCTCGATCTTTCAGACTGGCTAGTTCTGTTACAAATGCAAGATGCTTTCCCTCATCAGTGAAATCACGATCCCTCTGTGTTCTCTTGCTTTTATGTGGGGATATATCCCTAAATCCTGGACCTATTGTGATGGGGGTTGCTAACTGTCGGTCTGTAAGAAACAAGGCTCCTATGATTTCTGACATTGTGTTCAATCACTCACTGGACATATTATCACTAGTTGAAACTCATATTTGCCCGACTGATACCGATTGTCTGCTTCAATCCATCACACCACCATCTTATAAATTGTGTCAAAGACCTCGTGCACATGGCTCGGGTGGCGGAGTTGGCTTTCTCATAAATAGCAGCCTGTCTCATAGAATTGTGGATCATCCCACTTTCACCTACTTTGAATGTCTGATAGTCAGTATTGGATCGAATGCTCATTCTACATTGGTTGCTTGTGTTTATCGTGCTCCAGGTTCATGTTCAAATCCTTTTTATGATGAGTTTCACACATTGGTTGAGTTACTCTCATCTATGAATTCCTCCTTCATCATTTGTGGTGACTTTAATATCTAAATCTAAATCTACTGCTTTGCAGGCGCAATATCTTCCCCGAAGGGGAACTCAGTGCGCTAACTAATCATATATAATATCCGAGTCATAAGTGGGGGACGTGTCCAGGTCTGTATTCTGATGATTGTGGGTGTGAACGTGGGGAAGAAAGCTAGGTCGGAAAAGCAGATTTGAAAAGGTGGGTTTTCAGGTGCTTCCTGAAGGATGTGACAGATGGACTGGTTCTTACATGGACATGAAGTGAGTTCCAGAAAACAGGTGCATGATGGCTGAAAGATTTGGTAAGATACTTATGAGACTTATGTATTTTAGAGTCAAAAGAAGGAACTTGAAGGAATTTGTATTTTGGACTGCTACGTCTGGTGTTCCTTGATGAGGTAGATGGATGAAGTTTATCCTTGAGGTACACAGGTTGACCATACTTAAGGACCTTATATGTGATCAACCCAATTTTGAAAAGAACCCTGTATTTGACTGGTAGCCAATGTAGTTTTTCCAGATTTGGAGTTGCATGAGTGTACCTCGAGGATCTAGTGACTACTCGACAGAGGGAGTTTTGAACACCCTGCAACCTCTTGAGCTCAGAAAGAGTGAGTGAGGCAAAGAGGGAATTACAGTAGTCAATTCAGCTACTGATGAGAGCATTTGCAAGGAGTATTGCTGTGTTAAGGTCAAGGAGATGACGAATCCTATATAAATCTCTTATATGGAACCGAGTAGACTTAATGACTTGGGAAATGTGATCTGTGAGGGTCAGGTTGGGGTCGAACACCACTCCTAGGTTTTTGACATTTGAGGCAGGTGCCACTTTATTCCCAAGAATATCAGTGGGAAAAAGCGAATGAAGTTGTTTATGACTGTATTTTGAACCAATAAGGATGAATTCTGTTTTGTCTGGGTTTAATTTGAGTTTATTTGCAGCCATGAAATTTTGTATATCATTTAGGCAGTCCGTTAGAGCTGTCATTGACTGACTGAAATTTGATGGTGAAAGAGTAATGTATAACTGAGTGTCGTCTGCATAAAAGTGGTGTTTGATACCCCTATGAGATTGAATAATTGAACTGAGTGGATTTGTGTACATGGAAAAAAGGAGTGGCCCCAGGACAGAGCCTTGCGGGACACCAAATTTCAAATCCATGGGATGTGACAGTACAGAGCCTATCTTGACTGATTGAGTCCTGTCCGACAAGTAAGACTCGAACCAACTCAGAGCCAGTCGATTGATGCCATAGCATTCATGTAATCTATGGAACAGGATCGAGTGGTCAATCGTGTCGAAAGCTGCAGAGAGATCAAGGAGGGTTAGGGCTGTTGTACTGCCTTCAGACATATTGAGGAAAAGATCATCCTGTATATTTAGGAGGGCACTTTCCGTAGAATGGAACCTTCTATAGGCAGATTGGAAACCAGTCAAAAGACAGGACTCGTCCAGTTGAGACAGGAGTTGGGACGACACCACTCTCTCTAAGATCTTTGATACAAAGTTTAAATTAGAGACAGGCCTATAGTTTTTAAGGACTTCTCTATCAAGGGTTGATTTTTTTAGGAGAGGAGTTACATGGGCCTGTTTGAAAAATTTAGGGCAGCTTCCTTCACGGAGTGATGCATTAATTACTGATGTGATAGGGGTGATGAGAATATCTAAAAACTCAATTACAAGAAATGTTGGCCAAGGATCAAGCAAGCAAGATTTGCTAGGGGAGTTTTTGATGATTTTAGCTACCTGATCTTCTGAAACAGAGGAAAAAGCTGAGAAAACAGGAGGTATGAGATCAGAGTCAGTGTATTGAGGGGGATTTGAGTTGGCGAAGGATTGACGAATGTTTGTGATTTTTTTCTGTGAAAAATTCAACAAATTTGTTAGCTAAAAGTTGAGGAGAATTTACTGAGGGAAGTACCTTTGCAGCAGATCTGTGGAGTACGTCGTTTTAAAGTTTGCCAAAGTTTCTGAGGATTGTCTTGGTTGTCATGGATTCTAGATTTGAGGAAGTCAGATTTCGCTTTCATGCAGATTTTATTATACATATAAACCTTTTTGATATATTGTGATCTGTTGAAACTGGATTTGTTTTTGCGCCAAAGGCGTTCAAAGAGACGTTTTGTTTCTTTAGCCACAATAACACTGTCATTTACCCACCCAGGGATATATTTGGACCTGACATGTTTAGTGATGGAAGGAGCATGTTTGTCAATGAGAGTTGTTAGAGTGGAGTGGTACTGTGAGTACAAGGCATCAGAATTATTTTTGGGATCAACAATAAGTTCAGATGAGAGAAGATCCTTTCTCATGGCTTCCATATTGATTTTATGGTATTTTCTGAAAGTGATGGTGTCTCCAGAGATTCGTCTTTGGGGGGTGATATTGACCTTGAATGTTATGGAGAAGTGATCGGAGAAAGCCTCGGTGGCATGGACGTGTGAAATGTTGTCGTTTCTAGATTTGGTGAGAACTAAGTCAATGGTGTGTCCGAGGATGTGGGTAGGAAAATTTACCTTTTGAAGGAGGTCAAAGGACCCTAAAAGAGCACGAAATTTTTTTGAGTCGTTGGAATTTGTGTCCATGTGAATGTAAAAGTCACCGATGATTACCAAATTGTCTGTAGTAGGGTAGATATTTTCGAGAAGTGCATTAAACTGTTCACAGAAGGTTGCAGGGCTGGTTGATGGGGGTTTGTATATGTTGAGAAAAAGGCAGGATTCGTTTTGTAAGGAGATTTTAATAAGGAGGTTTTCAAAAGAGGAATAAGTATCTGTAGGTATGCGGCTGGTTTGCAGTTCATTTTTCACCAGGAAAGCTACTCCGCCACCCCGTCGTGACTCCCTTGGTCGGTGAAAAAGGGTATGACCCTGTGGGGAGATATCGCTGAGATACGCCTGTGAAGCGTCTGGGCGAATCCAGGTTTCTGACATGGCTAACACATCTGTATTATTGCATAGGATAAACTTTTGTATGGATGAGTATTTGTTTGAGAGGGATCTAACATTGGCAAAAGAGAAATTTATGCAATCAGGAGGACCAGGATTTGGATTAATGTCACCAGCTAGTAGTAGAAGTGTAAGGAGGCTGAGAGGTGGAAGTTTCGATGGAATATGGACGTTCTTTTTGAACAAAAAATGTAGGCAGGAGGCGGTTGGTGTGCGTTGAGGTTGAAAGAAACTGACAACTGGGGGACAGACAATCTGAGTGCTGCCATAGTGGCGAAAAACAGATATGGCAGGCAAGAAAAACAACAGAAATTGTAAGAATAACATCATATGTAGGAAGGAGTACTAGGAAGGAAGTAAGTTATTTTAAGTAGGAAAATAGAATGGGGAAGTGTATAAAATCAAAAGGAAATGTGTAAGCAGGTAGTATATTATTGGGCCGATAACGGGGAATGTGGGCGAAATTAGGGGATTGTAGTGATATTTCAGTAAAATGTCTGGATAGAAAAGATTTGGTTGAAAAATTAAAAGTATGTGACGAAAAACAACTGTTATTAGGGTTTGGAGAGGAATTGTTGTAATTAATAGTGAGGTTTACATGAAGAAATGGACAAGATACGGATAATTTTGAAAAACGCTACTTCCCTCGACGGACACACACACAAATTGACACAACGTCAAGAGACAGTGTTAATTTCCTTAATACTCTTGACTCCTGCAATGTTACTCAACATGTTTACTCTGCTACCCATCTTCATGGCCATACCCTAGATCTCATCCTTACTTCTGATAGTTCTCTGGTTTCAAATGTGGTTGTCAGTGACTACATCTCCGACCATGCAATGATCAAATGTCAAGTTGAAACTCCAACAACTGCTAAATCACAAGCTAACAGAGTGACTTACAGGAGATATCATAAAATAAACATGGACACTCTACGCAATGACTTGAGCAATTGCTCCTTTGTTGCTTGTCCGGGTGACACTGTGAAAAAACTATGATCAATACACTAATGATCTTTCCAACCTTCTGGACAAACATGCTCCAGAGGTTACTCGCTGTCTTGCCAAGGAGCCAGCAAAATGGATATCAGATACCTACAAAAATGCCAAATCTATTCGACAACAGTTTGAACGCATCTGGTGTAAAAAGAAAACTCCTCTTAACCGTGCAAAGCTGCGTAATCAAATTGCCAGGTGTAATTCACTTGCCAATAAAGACAAAGCCACATATTACAGAGCTCTTGTTAATAAAAATGGTGATGACCCTAAAAAACTATGGCAAGTTCTGCGTTCTGCCTTGCACCGTATCCCTGAAAAGGTTCTTCCATCAAATAGTTCACAAAAAAATTGGCAGAACAGTTTGCCGCTTTTTTCACCAATAAGATTGCTAAAATCCGAGAGTCTTTTTCCAGTTTTTCATCTTTTTCCTTGCCATCTCCAGTGAATCCGCCAGGACTTTTCAAATTTGATGATGCCTCACCTGACGATATCACCTCATATGACGAAGATGCTGTCCCAGATGGCTTCAAGAGTGCTGTTGTCACTCCACTGATAAAGAAATCTTCTTTATCAAAGGATGAACTAAAAGACTATCGCCCTGTGTCTGGGGAGGTCCTCAGTGGCCTAGTGGTTAGCAAGTTTGGCATCTAATCATAGGCTGTCACCTCTGTGGGTTCGAGTCCCACAAGTGGCAATTCTGAGGACCTGTCCCAATATGACCCTGGCTGTTGAACGGGACGTAAAACCCCAACTTTGACCCTGTGTCTGGGTTGAGCTTTATCTCAAAACTCGTGGAACGTGTAGTTGCCTCACAACTGAGTAGACATGTCTTTCTCCATGGGTTGGAAAACGAGTATCAATCTGCCTATAGACATGGCCATTCAACTGAAACAGCTCTTTTGTCTATAAAGAACCAGATTCACCTATCTCTAGCCAGAGGTGAGGCCACAGCTGTGGTGCTGCTCGATCAATCTGCAGCGTTTGGCACCACTGATCACGACAAACTCCTTGATTGCTTAAGAAAATGGTTCGGGGTCGGGGGTAGATGCCTTGACTGGTTCAAATCATACCTTTCTGATCGTACCCAATGCATCAAGATTGGTTCTGTTCTGTCTGAGGCTAGAAAGCTTAAGTTTGGGGTACCACAAGGTTCAGTTCTTGGTCCTATTCTTTTTTCGTTGTATACCACACCTTTGCGCAAAGTAATCTCTAAACATCCAGATGTCAAATTTCACTTTTATGCAGATGACACACAGCTGTTTATTCACCTCAAACACAAAAATGCAAAAATTGCCTTCGATCCGCTAGGAAAGTGCCTCGAAGATGTCAAACTATGGCTGTGTGCAAATAAACTAAAGCTGAATGCTGATAAGACTGACTTTATTTTATTTGGTGCCAAGTCTCAACAAGAAAAGTTTAACCCATTCTTTCCAATAAATATATTGGGTGAATCACTGATACCTTCAGATGCCGTTAAGAATTTGGGTGTCTGGTTTGACTCAGACTTTTCCTTCACCAAACATGTTAAAAATGTATGTAAACTATGTTTCATCCAGATAAGGGATCTTAGACAAATTCGACAATACTTGACTCGTGATGCTGCTCTTACGGCTGCAAACGCACTTGTGGGCAGTAGGCTTGACTACTGTAACTCCTTGTTTAGGGGTCTATCTGTTGCTAATCTACGCAAGCTACAATGCATTCAAAACAGTCTGGCCAGAATTGTTTGCAGAACCACATGTCTTTCTCACACCACTCCACTAAGAAAAGCCTCTCATTGGCTACCCATAAGGCACCGTTGAATCTTCAAGACTGCCTTGTTGGTGTATAAATACCTACATACTAACTGTCCAAAATATTTCAGCCCATTTCTCAAAGTTAGACAATGTGCCTATAATACTCGGTTGAGTCAATCTGATGGTATAATTCTACATGTTCCTCAATAACAACCATCTATTTACAAATCCACAAAGCAATTTGGTCTAAGCTTTGCATATGATGCCCCAAAATATGAAATGAACTCCCTGATAATGTAAGATCTGCCACTTCCATTGCTTCCTTCAGAAAAAAACTTAAGGCATACCTATTCTGCCAAGCTTATCCTCCTTAGTATTTTCCACCTCATATGGCGTTCTCCGTGATGTCGACCATAGCTATGGACAAGGACAATGATTTTTGAAACTATGCTTATGATGTTCAACAGAGATTAAGCGCTATAAAAGCTGAATTGGAATTGAATGCGAAAAGGCTTGGAGAACATCTTACAATTTACGAATATAAATCTCTCTTGTGGTATGTTAAAATATGATCATGAATAAACTTGCCCTAAAAAGCAGTGACTTGGCAGTAAGTAAACATTTACAGTTTCTTTGTCCAAAACCTAAAATTTCAGAAAATTCATTCAGTAATATACAAAAATAATATTTAGATGTCTACTGGTGAATCACAATGAAGATGGGATATCATGTCTCAGTTTAAAGTATAAAGCTACAGGATTATGGTCATTTAAATTGCCAAAAAAAGAGTTAAGTGAGTCATTTCAAATTGTGTATTGCAATTTAAATTTGAAACTTAAATCTTTCTTAAATTTTAAAACTTAAATGGGTTTTGTGCCTTCTTAAAAAGATTAAGGCATATTATTTTCAAGTGATGTGTTTCTCACAGGCAGTTTAAAGTGTAAATTTGTGAACAACACCTTTTTATTTACAGCTTGGCTGATTTCTCACAAAACATATACTGTTACAGCACAAAGTCATATACTTCATAATGTTTTGCACATAGCATGCCTTAGGACCACAATAGTTTTATCATATGTCTTTTTTGTGTTAATTGTAGATGATGAAATATGTTCTTGATAATAGTTAAATTACTCTTGTAAACTTATTCAAATTGGTTCCCTGTGAGCTGCCACATGTCCTCATCATTCAGTGTGTTTTGCAAGTCAGATAGTTGTCTTAGTGTACATTAAAACTTGATGTGCCTTTCTCACTTAATATAATTTTACATGCCCAATTTGGTCTTTAAAGTTTGGGAAAAAAAACAATTAAATCTAGGAAAATTCAACCAAATAGAGGCAATAAATAAAGATATATTAAGGGTAAGCCAGGTGAAAGGGTATGCTCAGAGGTTCTTTTGATTGGTCAATTAGCGGTCTCTATTAAATAGATTATGAACATTCAATATGTAGAGATTTTATGCACAATAGTAAAACCTTATTTTGTGTTATATTAAAGATATTGCCAAAATTCTAATTCAAAACAGGAAAGAAAATTGTAAAAAGAGTAGCTACTAATAAAAATACCACACAAACAATTAAGATTAGGTGTAAGTGAACTCACTCTCTTACTCAGTGACCAATTCAAATGTGGATTTGTGAGTATGGAGGGATATATTTGGTACAGGGCAGTGTATTTTGTTTGAGTTTTGTTTTTCAAACAGTCAGGTTATTGTTAGTCGAATCTTTGATTCGAGTTATGTACTGGGTTGCGGCCGCGATTTTAAATTTGCCGTTTAAACCCTTAAATATCAAATTCTGCATAATATTTTTTCACATATCTGTACATTAGGGTGTATAGTACACACTCTGCCATTTTGATGATTGTTAATGCTTTTATTAAGTTATATTTTATGAAGTAAAAAGCATGTCTGGCACTACGTCTGGCTTTCTCTAAGGACCCGTATGTCCTAGAAACTATTGTTTTTGCTATTGTGATGGCCTACTCGAACGAGTCTTTTTTAACGGTTTCGTCTGCTGGTTTCTAGACGTGAAACCCCAATTAATTTATTTGTCTGCTGGTTTATTTGTCAAACAAATAAACCGCAAAGAAATTAATGAATGAAGTGACATCACGGTAGTACTACACATTTGTCATTCAGCCAATCAGAATCGAGAACACCTCTGGCAGAGACAATGAAAATATTCAAACTCCGTAGTTCTACATTCAACCACTCGAAGGCGCTTTTGTATGTACTAGAAGTGAGTGATGAAAATGTGAGGCTACAATGGGGTTTCTAACAATATTTTACAAATATATAATCCAGCAATATTTTACTGTCACCGCACCTCACTCTGTCTTCTCGCAATATTTAAAATAAAATATCAAATGCTGGTAGTTGTACACCCACAGAGTGATGAAAACGTGAGGATACGATGGGGTTTCTAACAATATTTTACAAATATATAATCCAGCAATATTTTACTGTCGCCGCACCTCACTCTGTCTTCTCGCAATATATAAAATAAAATATCAAATACTGGTAGTTGTACATCCACAGAGTGATGAAAACGTGAGGCTACAATGGTGTTTCTAACAACATTTTACAAATATATAAATCCAGCAATATTTTACTGTCACCGCACCTCACTCTGTCTTCTCGCAATACATAAAACAAATAAAATATCAAATACTGGTACTTGTACATCCACAGAGTGATGAAAACATGAGGCTACAATGGGGTTTCTAACAATATCTCACAAATATATGATCCAGCAATATTTTACTGTCACCGCACCTCACTCTGTCTTCTCGCAATATATAAAACAAATAAAGCGGCTTGCAAATGCGGGCGATAATATCAAGTTTAGAGATTTCAACACCCACTGCTGTCCTAAGATTCGACTCTGTGGTTGGCAGAAGGCCAGCCACTTCACCCTAGTTTTTGGAATATTGGGTGGTCCAGAGAAAGACCTTTAAAACATCAGTGGTCCTGAAAAGGACTGACTGATATTTGCAGGGAATGTCTACTCTGACTGCTGTAGGGCTCTGCTGGCTGCTGCTGTGTGGCTTTGATAGATGTTGTGGGAGGAGAGGTAGTGTCTGGCTGCTGGTGGGCTGATGTGCTTGGTTGTGGTGTGTATATCTGCTTGTAATCCATGACTGACTGAGTGTTCCCAAAGAAACTTGATAGCCCTGAGATGTTATGTGCTGCTTCATCTCTCATGGTAGAGGAGACAGATGGTGGGCTGAAAATCACCAACAACTAGTTATGAAGCCAACTGTATTCCTGACTGACTCCTGGGCATATTACTCGTGACACTTGTGCTGGTACTGGTTTGAGAACCTAGCTTGCTTGTGATGTTTGAATCATCTTTGTTACAGAGATTGCCAGAATGTACTACCTTGGAGCAGCTGCTCGCTACTGTGGCTGGGTAAAGAGAGGCTGTAGCATATATGTTGAAGTACTACTGATTAATCTTACAGATGAACTCTGCTGTGGTTGGCGGGTCCTCTCCTCTGCTTTGCTTTGTATTCCACTTAATCTCATATAGTCTCATTTTTAAAAGTCTGAAAGTCTCTGTCTTCCAAGTTCCCTACCTTTGTGACAAAGTAGCTATATAATATAATGATGTAATATAGAATATTGTCACATCATTTTGTATGTCTATTGTTGTATGTTGTGCATATTTGTCTTGTAAAAAGTATGTTGAGATGAATATAAAGCTTACTATTTTGTTAATTGGTCGGAAGGCCTAAGAGGTACAACATATGTATGCTAAGTTTTATATTATTAATGGTAGAACACCAACTGCTACACCCCTTATGACAACAACAGTCATATTAGGATAGGCTTTTTTTCAAAAATGTTGTCATGAAATGGATGCATATTCACTATCAGGGAATGATCTAATTCTGATAGTACTTTTATAGCGCTTATGCTCCATTTATTGACAGACTTAAAGCCACATAGTGACAGAAATCAGACATCATAATCATTAAATCAGAAGCATTGCAGGGGTCGGAACCACATGAAAAGACGGAAACGAGGCCAAAAAAACTAGGGTGGGTAAGCTTTTGCAAAGAGATGGGGTTTCAACTTCTTCCTGACTGAAGAGAGAGATTTGGCTGAGCGTAAAGCTGGCAAAATGGTACAAAACTGGAGACTAGATAAGATGGACAGGAGTTAGAATGAGTCACAAAATCACAATTAGACTTTCATCTGACATTGTCTGAGATTCCAGATTGAGAGTCTCAGTTGGCTCAAATCCATTACTGCTGTGATGTGATGACCTCAGCTTAAACCTCAGCTTAGTTTTTTCAATTCATATTTCTTTTATTAAGTCTGAAACTTGAGGCATTTAGTCAATTTAACCTCTTGTCAGAACCACTTGATAAAACTTACCTATATGTTTCTCCATGTATATACAAGTACTGGTAGGTGACTCCTTCCACAGAATCCAGCTCTTTGAATGTCACACAGGTTTTCTCTTCCCAGATCTCCAAAGCATGTCGCATCATATTCTGATGCACTGAATCTGTTTTTGTGAATCAAGGAAACAATCTAAAATACTTTTAATCAAAAGAAAATGCCAGCCTGATAATTACACTCAGTGGTAATTTTTTTACAAATGTTATTTTGTTTTGTACATTCCAAGAACATCAAGAATATAACAATTAGAGAGTTATAGTTTTAGCATTACCTCTTAAAACGGAAAGGCTATGATTTGGGTACGTTAATTTATCTGGGTTTACAATTATCCCAAAACTAATGAACACATCCGTATGAATATTTTATGTTGGTAGTACCTCACCAAAGGAACAAGTCATTACATTACATTCATAACATTTTATTACTAGCACAAACCGCAAAACCATCAGAGAGGCGAATAGTGCACTGACGTGGTCAACTGTCCAAGTACTAACTCATCATGCTACACCACAATTCATGAAAAAACTTTGGAGACAAAAAATAAAACAACAAAGCAGACCAGCCCGAGACCCAGTACTTATATCCCTGACAGGATCGGTGTTGAATTGTATAAAAGACGTGGTTTAATCATTTCTTAGTCGGGGAACAACCGTGACTTGTCTGAGGCTTCCTGGGAACAATCACAGAACATGGATGAAGATTTCATTTCCCCACCCATTATTCATGTTTTTTTACAGACTCTCAAGGATTATGGGTCCCATGACCAATCGGGGCTTAATCCTTTGGTGGAACAGGGACATTTGATTTTTTTACAGACCACAACAGACCCAACCAGACTCAAGCAGAATGTCCAAGACTCTAAATTTTTTTGGAAACAGATACCTCAAAAGCCTTAATCGGGAGCCTTTGTCTTGTGGTGGAACAGGGGCATTAGTTTAATGAATTCTTCTGATTTTGTAGGATCACTAAGGTATCAACATACACTTTACAACATGGACCTTGATTTTACATTACAGAAAACTTCATTGTGTCTGATTTTTAGCTAAAATTTGCTACAAGATGACTTGTATTTTTGATTGATTTGGTGCTTGATCATGTTGGATCAATTTGATGTACACTGGCCTGAAACGATTCTCATCACATACGGTCATCTGTGCTCTCCCAATCCTGAAATTTTTCAATGATTCTTCAGATTTGAACAATAGCTTGAGCCTTGTTGAGGCTTGGTGAATTTGTCGTGAAAGTATGGAAACTACTTACAGATACTGACCTGTGATCGTTGTGGAATTAACAAAAAATGACACTGGAAAAGTCCACTTCTTTTTAGGATATTCCTCAAAGTTAACCATGTTACGTTTGATCCTTTTGAAGTTGGTGCCAGCATGATTCAGCCATGCTTCTATTTCCTTTTTGGTGAGAATGATATCACCCATTACTCCAGTTGCATCATCCTGAAAATGAACACACATCATTATTTTTTAAACTGCACAAGAGAAATAAAAAAAATTGAAGTGAAAATAAACGTGAACATCATATATAATTCCCTGAATAGTGTCAAATGAAAATGAGAATATTATACAAGTATTATTTGTGTATGTTCATGAGTGATATGTTTTTTTGTATACGTCTAATGACGGATGCTTTACTTTTATTATCCACCATTTTGAAAGATTTAGCAGTTAAATTTACCCGTAGATCCTACACCTTATATAATCCTATATAGACATTATACAGCACATGGTCAATAAGAAACATATATGCATTTATACTACATATCTTTGAACATAACTGAAGCCAAAATTATGCTCACTGGCCTCTTTCGGGCACTAGCTTAAGGCTTCACCTGTTTCATGAAGCCTACCCCCCTTTGCATCCTCTCCTCTGTTTTCACAAACACTTTCTTACGCCAACTTTTTTCTGCCCATGTACCTATCATATTTCCTCTACCCCTTATCTTTTATTGCACCTTAAAATTTGATACACATCAAAATTAAGTGCTTTAAAGTTTCTAAATAAAAATATTAATTATCAATAAGCTAAACTACGAATTTGTAAAGACAGTCAAGATATCACATACATGAGATATATGGTGCTTTGCCGTTATGCCATGTTTCTGCCATGTCATTTCCTTCATTTTTTGGAGGTTATTGATCACATATCTGTATTCATCTATGTTCCTCCCATACAGGTATTCTACAACAACATACAGTTAAAACATCATTTCATTCCCAACCACTTTTCATAATTATGCAGCATAAACATAAATATGTACCCAACTTCTCCCTTGATGAAAAATCAAAAGATGCAATGATTGACAGGTTTGAGTGTGAATCAAACTGCAAAGTTTCTTGCAGTAATTGAGGTGCAGATATCATTATTTGATGATTATTTGATGTCTGTAATTTTTGTGCTCAAATCCTACTACCCATCAGTTCACCCCCAGTGAGTTTTATGCATCCCCTCCCCCCCCCCCCCCCCAAAAAAAAAAAAAAGAAATTCTGAAATTCAGTAACAAGGAAAAAAATTCATTATTACTATAAATAAAGAAATTACATCAGAAGTGCCAGTACCAAGTACTGGCAAAATATTTATATTTCCTCACCAATTGGCACATGTTTCTGTTGATTTATGGGTAGCCCTCCTGCCAAATATATTTCTGCTGAAATCTGTAAACAATGTGAAAAAAGTTTAATTTTTTTTTAAAATTGACACTGCAGGTCATACACTATATCCAAGTTACTTGTTTTAAGCTCAATAAATTATATAACTTTTGATCTCCACCCCTTCCACTCATTAACTTGACATTTATGCCCCAACTAGAATGCAAAGGGGCAATGATTTTATGTTGTCTGTACAAATTAACTCTACAAGAACTGGAAACTGCACAATTTACTGTTTCTGTTGAAGCAGTCGACTCATGCTTGTTTGATTGATTTGAGTGTTGCTTAAAACACATTTTATGAATTAGGTCAGGAGATGGAGGAAAACTGTACATTCTATTTAGTCTACATTCTATATTGGAAACTCTCGGGCACAAGCTACTACTAATGTTCCCATTTTAGGTCAGGATGGCAATCAAACCCAATATCTTAAAGATGTGAGTTAGTTTTGTTATCAAAGACACCATTTTGCCTCCTAGACTGACATTTCATACAGATTGTGTAGCGTGAAGTCTTTAAGTGTGATTGATTCGGTTATGTTTCCACATAGTTGCCTATAAATTCTTTTAAAATCATTGCGCAAACCAAATGAGACAATGACAACAAACACAACAGTAACAGGTAGTGCCAGAAGGAGAACAAACCCTGGGTCAGGGATATCCGGAAGCAGATATTTTTGAAGTATCCCATTCCAATGTGGATACAGATCATCTTTGAGAACACAGCCAGGAATAAATCCACATTATGTGAAATCAAGACCCCAATGTGATTAATAGTTTTGAATTAGAAATTAGATGTTGTCGATAAATCTGGAGTCTTGATCTATTATTATTTTCAAACACTAACGAAAGAGGTATGTCATCTAAAGCGAATGACTAATCTTTACACAAATTATTTGGAATTTTCTTCATATTTCAAAGTACCTTTTTTCGATTAATTACAAATGAGCATCTAACCAAAAATCTTGAACTTAGCAAGGAATATACTAGCATGTATCTTACCAGAAATAGTATGTTGTACAATTCCATGTTTTAATTAAGAGAGATAATTCTACACTTATTTCAACATTATTTATGACAATATTTCAACACTTCTGACAATATTCTAGATTATCAAGAACTACACAGTATATATATGTGTGTGTTCTGTCCACTCCAGCAAAACTGGAATATCCTTCCCGTGGAATCTGTTTAGAGCAGGAAGTAGATTTTTTATGACTGAAACAGAAATAAGGAATAATAATTATGACTCAAGTTTGGGCAATAATCAGAATACACAGATAGAGTTTGAATTAAATATAATACATGAATGGAATCTCACATAAAATTATTAATAATCTCCTGTTATCTAAGAGATTTATGAGTATTGAAAACATATTAACTCAGTTGGTAGTTATTTCTTTGTCCCCACTCAAAAACATAAGAGTAATGTAGTTGAATAACACTAGCTTTTTACAGTACGCAGGTGTTTTTCCTATATGAAAGAAAACAACTATAATATCTTAAGTTTCTATAAATATATGCAGTGTATGTTTTACAGATCTTTACATAAAAAGAGAAATATTTTTATTTAAGTACCACCTGCTGTTAAGCAAAGTTCTTTAAGCTCTTTTCATATATTAAATAATCCATTATTCTCGTAAAGTTTATCAATAAAATGGTTCAATTAGAATATCAATGAAATAGTTAAAACAGTTGCAGCCTGGGGT
Organism: Sabellastarte sp. h YS-2021; assembly: GCA_964017235.1. Lineage (NCBI taxonomy): Eukaryota > Metazoa > Annelida > Polychaeta > Sabellida > Sabellidae > Sabellastarte > Sabellastarte sp. h YS-2021. The sequence continues at coordinate 18,358,561 of OZ024929.1, read as the reverse complement.
AACCTTAGACGCCAGCAGCCAAGCAGAAATTCGGTTTAAAAATATTAAGTTAAGGTTAAATCAGATTTGGTTTAACAGGAAATTTGATACAGTTACAAACTAACGACACCTAAAGTTTACAATGACATAATTTAAGACAAAACCTTACAAAAATATACCCACCCTCAAGCCCAATACAAAACATGAATGCATCTGAAACATTAGTCAATTCCCAGCAAGAGTTTCACGCAACCTGTGATATGACCTATGAAATGTTTGTGCAAACACAATTCCGATGTCAATTTTCTATGACGTTTTATTTCCTGTCTAAGTCGTACGCCCAGTTGAAAATCTAGTGCAACGTTGATAGCTTTCAAGAATTTGCCCATTGGGGAATCCTTCTGATTTGCCTTGTACCCGAAAAGTGAGGTGTTGCTTGATGTACTGTACATTTCAAGGAACAGAGGCCGTATTCTACAACAATACTTGATCATTTCTAGCTTAGATTTCAAGTATTGTTTAGATATCAAGTAAGAAATAATAAAACTGAACATTTAAAACCTTTGTTTCATGAATACAAAGTACAAGAAAATCTTAAGTGAAAAACCTTCCCTTACTTAGATCTAAGGTCACCTTATCTAAGTATTGAACTGTAGAATACGGCCCACTGAAGTGGGCCAAGATGGCACAGTGTAACACACTTGTCTCCCACCTCTGACACCAGAGTTTGAATCCTGGCCTGACCTCAAGTGGGAAAGCTGGTAGTTGTTTGACATTGGTTGGCAGTACAGTACAAAACCTTGACCAACTTTATGTGCTGAGTTCCCCTTCCCTTCCAGTTACCCATCACAATGGAACCAGTAAGGTACTCGGTGTGAAGTGAAAGACTAAATAAATAAATAATAATCCTGAAAGGATATATTTCTGGGTTGATTTTCATCAGTGTGGCAATTAGCAAAATGCCTCAATAGTGCATCATCTTAGACCATTTGATCATTAGTTTGACAAATCATTTGGTGACGAAAACGTTGGTGTTATACTTGAAAGTTGCATGAAGTCAAGAAGCCCAGCAGAAAAACTACTTTCAAGACAGAACCCATACACAGAGCATCATATACATGGCATATTCTTTTAAATATGTTGCAACCTACTTTTGTTGTGTTGGGTTACTTCCAGTGGTCTTGCGTGATTGACTTTAAATGATATTTATGTATTGGATGATTTAACAAAATGAAATACTACATTATGCACTATGAACTCGGCCGTTACAGCTAAAATATGATATCCAGTTAAGTTGTAGGGCTGACATAAAATATGATAGATAATGCCACGCACAACAGCTTACATAAATTATTGCAATGGGTAGTCTGCCAGTATTAGTAATCTAACTATTATTCACAACATCTGTTAATGGCCTGTTCCCTCACATGATTAATCCCCTATTTGTCCAGCGACCCTTAATCATTGACAGTCGGTGAAAAAAACCTGAAAAATGGGCGGGAAATGGAATCCTGATGCTGGTGGGGATTAAGCACAGATCGTCCCCAGGAAGCCTCAGACATCCTCAGACAAGTCACGATCATTCCCCAAATAAGAAGCAATTTAGGCCCCTGTTCCACCAAAGGACTAAGTCCCGATCATGTCCGCGACCCTTAATTGTAGACAGTCGGTGAAAAAAAGGTAAAATGGGCGGGAATACTGAATTGGTACTAAAGCCTGGGATTAAGTTCAGATCGGCCTCAGGAAGCCTGAGGAGGCCCCAGGAGGCCCCACACAGTCCCTGACTGTTCTACGACTAAGAACCGATTAAGCCATTTTTCTGGTCAGTTTGAACCACGATCTTGTCGTACACATACCGACTGGGTCCCAGGACGCCTCAGGCCTCCTGGGACTAAGCCCCGACTAAGCTCCGATTAAGTTGAGATTGAGGCCTCCTCAGTGTTCCTCAGACTACGATGGCCGATTCTTGTTTTGCAAAATAACTGGATTTTCTGGGTATATATATAAATTCCGGGATGTAATTATCATTATTTTTCTAGGAACACAGCAGGATACCACCTTTCAATGGAAGACAGCTTCAGCAACAATTCAGGGTTTTTTTAGTTTTTATTCAGTTACATATACTGATGTATTTGCTATTTCTACATCGACCACAGCAACCACCACCAGCAGCACCTCCACCACCACCATCAGCCAGACAGAGACCTAGAAGAAGGCACAACATGTGGGTCAGGCCATGGCTACTACAGAGAGAGGAGAGGGGGCCTACCACAACATTATGGCTGAACTGTATGCCACAGACATTCCAGGATTCACCAATTTCATGAGGATGACCCCAGAATTCTTTGAAATGATAAAGACCAGATTGGAACCACGTCTAGCCAGGAAGGCCACCAACTACAGAGCTCCAATCAGTGTTGGGGAAAAGTTAGCCCTCGCCATCAGATATCTGGCCACTGGAGAGTCATACACATCATTATCCTGTCAGTTCAGGGTTGGCAGATCCATCATTTCCAAGTTTCTACCAGAGGTCTGTAGGGCCATCCAGGATGAGTTCACCAGAGAGTACCTCAGATGTCCTACTACTCCAGATGAGTGTAAAGAACTGGAAACAGAATTCAGGATCAGGTGGAATGTTTCACATGCCCGGGGAGCCCTTGATGGCAAGCATGTGGCCCTGAAGAAACCCAAGAACTGTAGAGCCCTGTACCACAACTATAAGGGATTCTTTTCAATAGTAATGTTGGCGTTAGTTGATGGACAGTACAAGTTCAGATGGGTGGATGTGGGTACAGCTGGATCTTGCTCAGATGCCCAGATATTTAATACCTGTCACCTGAAGAGGAAGATTGATGATGGTAGCATAGGCTTCCCTGACCCAGCACCTATAACCCAGGGTGGTCGAGATGTCCCCTACTTCATCCTGGCAGATGATGCGTTTGCCCTGAAGACCTGGCTGATGAAACCCTATGGAAGAAGGATGTTAACCAGAGAGGAAAGGATTGCCAACTACAGAATATCAAGGGGCAGGAGAGTTGTTGAGAACGCTTTTGGCATCCTGGTTTCAAGATTTATGATGACCACAGAAACAGTGAGGGATGTGGTCTTGACCTGTGTGGTTCTGCACAACATACTGAGAAGCCAGTATCAAGGTCAACATGGTGGTCAACAGCCTGGTGGTGATGATGATGATGATGTGCCTGGTGATGGTCGGTTGATTGGTGGTGCTGCTGATTGTGGTCACAACAGAAACCCTGCCAGAGAAGCCAAAAGACTGAGGGATTGCCTCAAGGACTACGTCAATAATGAGGGAGCAGTGGCCTGGCAAGATGGCAGAATATAACTGCTACTGCAGTAACCAGTCCTTTTCAGGACTAATAACCAGTCCTTTTCAGGACTACCAAATATTCAAAAAAAACAATTAATCAGCTGTGCTTGTTCCAAATAACCCAACCATTACCAAACATAAGTCACCCAACCAACAAACAGACAAACCCAATGCCCAACATAAATCCCACAAATAACAGACAAACACAATTTATTTATTTATTATTCGTACACATAGTACAATATGTAAGTACTTAAAAGTAGAAACATTTAGAAATTAACACTATAACTGAAACATATATATACATACATATATACAGATTTAGTTAAAGAATAAATTAAGATATGCATAAAAATTCAATAATAGTATCAAGTTCCCCCACTGAAAACCTTGTGTTGTTAAATTCTTTAATGAACATTAAATCAGTTATGTTACCACAAGATATATAATCTTTTTCATTACATAATGCAGAAGCATACTCATTAACTAACATTCTAAACTGATGTGGGGATGATGAAATATAGTTTGAATGACACTGTAATAGCTTAGATTTATGTATCACACTTTTTCCAACACTGGACTGGCTACCACTCAAAGCAAGTTTACCTGCCAGTAGAACAGATGCATTCTCACTTGTAAGTAGTTTATACATAAATTTGTTGAACCTTAAAAACAATTGAAGATCAACTGGTAAGTCATTACATAACAGCGGTAAGTACCTTGAATGAGTTTTATAAGGGAGATTAAACAACCTTCTCAAACATTCTATTCTCCATGTAGAATAGAATTTTAATATGTCATTTGAACTTAGATCCAACAGCACAGAACCATATAGCGGCATGCAAAAACTTTTAAACAATTTATACTTCACTGTCACATTAGCGGAGTTGAAATAATTTAAAATCCCATTTAAGGATGTATTAAAACTGTTCACAGCATGTTGAATAGTCTTAGACTTCACATTCAGACCAATAATATGACCAGGATGTAATGAATCTTTTACACACTTAATATAAATATTATTTATTTGGGGTTTTACGTCGCTTTCAACACTGTACAGGTCATATCACGACGGGTAGTTGGAAGGGCAGAGGAAACCAGTACATATAGTTCGCTAGGGTTGTGTACTGTAAACTGCCGACCAACGGCAAGCAACTACCAGCTTTCCCACTTACGGCCATGACGGGGATCGAACCCCGGCCGCAGAGGTGGGAGGCGAGAGTGTTACCACTCTGCCACCGTGGCCCCATATAAATATTATTATGATAAATACCATTTTATTTGCTTTCCTCCTGTTACTGGGTAGTGAAGTAACTGGTACTTCTCAGCATTAAATAGTACATTATATTCTGGACCAAATTTATCACAAAGTTTCAACATTTGTTTTAAAGCACTAACAGTTGGAGTAATAAGTATGACATCGTCTGCATAGCCTAATGCAGCCATAAAATTATTACCAATATAACAACCTAACCCGCTGCTCTGAAGAGTGATCAGCAGTTCATCAATATAAACTGTGAAGAGTACAGGTGATAAAATACCTCCCTGTTTCACTCCATTACTGACTTTTACACAATCTAATTCACAGTGTCCCCATCTAAGTTTAACACATTGGTTCGTATCAGAAAAAGCTAAAGTACAACATATAAGAGGATATAATCCTTTTTTTAGCAAAAATGTAAATAATGTGATATATTCATCCGATCAAAGGCCTTTGATGCATCAAGCATCATAACATAAACATCACTGTTATTTTTATTATAATAATGTACAACTTCATTTAGGACAAAAGTACACTGGCTTGTGGAATGTTTTTCTTTAAAACCAAATTGTGTAACACTTGATTTCAGTACTTCTCTATTTGTATTAAGTATCAACAGATCAAACACTTTTCCAATGATGCTACTAAAGGCAATACCCTTATAATTAGAAGAGTCATTAAGAGACTTTTTGGTACTTTTAGGTTTAGGTATAATTGTAGACATAAGCATATTACCTGGTGAGAAACTGTGCACTAACATTGAATTAAAAAGGAGGTTTAAAACTACATACAATCTGTGACATGCAAAGATAAGATTATCAGACCATAACTTGTTACCATCACTCTTATTTTGTTTTAACTGCTTTATAGCATATATTACATTACTGACTCTAAAAGAATGATTATGATAGCATCTATCACATCTGCACTTACTGTCAACTAAGTTGTCAATGTCTTTTAGCATTCTGTTCATTTGTAGATTATCATAACTGACACAATTGTACAACTTTTTATATTGTTCAGAAAAGTGATTTGCAATATTTTCATTACTAGTTACATTATCTATAGTATTTGCACAACAAGATTTAAGCCCTTTCACTTTTTTAACAACTGACCAAAAATCTTTACCTTCATTGAGTATCACATTTTCGGCTAACTTGTCTACAATAATTTTATATTTAGTCTTTTTAACATACCTTAAAGCATAATGGTAACTAGCTCTGCTTTTGTTGCGTAAAGTAGCAATCCAGCCTGTCCTAGGACATCCATTTTCCTTCCACAACATATGCCAAAACATACTAGACTGTCTGTATGGTTCAACATAAGCAGACCAACCAGGAATTACTTTCTTTACTGGTTTCTGAGACTTTAAAGGTAAAGATGAAACACTAGCAGAAAGACAAATATTGACAATGTTATTAAGAAGATCCTCAATAGCTTTAACGTGATTCTGATCTGTACACCCTAAGACATTACATGAAAGGATACAAGAAGGGATATCAATAGACTTTAATAAATTATCCATTGTAATTCTATAATTGTTTAAATCTGTACAATTAACTTTGTGCCATATAACAGTATCTCTATGAGGTTCAGGTATATTAAAACCATAAGAAACTGACACATTCGGCTGTATCATAATAGGTGAATGGTCAGAAAAATTGTCATTATCATGCACCGATTCATACAATAAAACATTTTTTATGAGGATTTCACTTAACAGAAAATGGTCAATGATAGACCTGGAACCACTAGATTTGCTCTCAAAAGTAAAATCAACAGAACTCTCAGAATATTCTAGTCCACAGTGAATATGTTCTTTATCCATAAAATATAGTAACAGATCTGTATTATGGCCCTTTCTGGAAAATATGGTGTTAAAATCATCCCCTATAACCACATGATCTACATTGCAATGATTTATTAGTGATGACAAATCATTGAAAACCTCATTTAGCTCTTTAATAAATGTATTAAAAGGCATATTATATACTGGTAAGTACACATTGCACAGCAGTATGTTGTAAGAGTTCATACTGATATTAACAGCACACACTCTATTGGATTGGTTTTTGAGTGGATTAACCACAGCTAAGAGATCATTTTTCCATATTATAGCACATCCACCAAAGGGTCTGCCAGAAATAACTTTACTAGAAGACATAGGAGACACACAGTGACACTGAATGTCATTAAGGTGTTTGTTATATAAATTAAACTGATTATCAGCTAACCAGTGTTCTTGGATCAGGACAATATCAGCCATTGCAAGGAGTTTATTAATGAAGTCAAATCTACCTACTCCACTACCTTGTTAATTGTGTGAACAGAGAGTTAATTGTTTATTCATATTGATGAATGGTGCTTGTGTATAATGTGAATGTCTCTATGTATTCCCATCTCTGTTCTTTGTGTTCCTGAACCACCTAACAGGCCAAGTTTCAGCCTTTAGCAACTCATTCCCTTTCGACACTGGGACAGTAACTTTATATGATTTGTATTGTGAGTCATCATGGGACATTTGTTTAATGTCATACACAGTGATTTGTTGGTCTTCAATGTAAGATTGAACATCCTCAGCAGCAGTCTTAGGATCATGTCTAAACACAAACAAATCACGTCCTGGTTCAGGGGCACCCTTGAGTTGAGAATCATTACTAGCTTTTCCAATGATAGCCTGTCTATGTTCTTTCCTTCTCATCTGTTTAAGGTGTTGTTTAGGAATGATAAATGTCTCCTCAATTTTATCACTGTAGTCTTCCCCCATGGAAGGGTTAACATTAGGAGGTATTAGAGAGTTGTACTTATTGCTACTGCTATTATTCAAATTAGCAGCTGGCATAAGCTTTGGCTGCATATCTTGGGAAGCTTTTTTTGCCCTGGGATTGACTGTGAGTGGTAGCACCATTTGAGGCAGAGGTAACACCAACTTTGGTAGTCCCTGATGATACCTTGCTTGCATAACTTGTTGAGATATACACTTTGTCTTTTAGGGTTAAGTTCTCAGCAATGAGCTTATCTAAAGTGATCTGCATGCAAGACATTTGTGATTCTAATCTATTTAATCTATCTGCTAGAGTAATATTGTTCAGTTCTTCTGGATGGGACCGAGGAATAGCATTCAGGGTCAAAGCACTAATGACAATATTAGGAAGACAGTCATATTTATGTATGTGAGAACAGGCATTTATAATGTCTATAACATTTGCTTCCTTGGCAGACTGAGTGTTAGTTTCTTTCCTCTTCTTCTTTTCACCTATAATCGCAGATCCACAATGGGCCCAAAGGTAATCTTTTGCAGCAGTGATATCCTCATCACTAAAGAAGCCAACTGTTGCATTCTTAATATTCTCTACTGATCCACTTGGCATTGAGAAAACTATGTAGGAGATTACAGGCTGTATGAGAACCTTATCAGAAGGGACACTGGCACTTGATGTGATGGAATTACTGGCTTTTGTTTTTTGTTCACCTGTCACACTTGAGGTAACACATGTGGTAATAGACTCTGTTTGACCAACACTTGACCCCTCAGTTGATTTGCCATCACTTTTATTTCTGTAGGGTTTGGATAAACTGGTAAGGGGTAGCACACCGTTAAGCTCTTTTCTAACTCTCTCACAGAATTTACATAAGTCTAGTTCAGCATAGTAGAATGACACATCTTTTCCACAGGCCTTATTAAGACAGTCCTGGTAAGGTAAACCTGCACACTTCATTACTTCTATTCTTTCTGAAAGGTCCTGAAGTAATTATTGCTATATAAACACTCTTAATTGAATCTTAGCTGGGTGATTTAAAATGTCGCATTATGATTGTGTGTATATTCTGACATTATCATCCATAGTCTTTCATAAAATGTCTTTTAAAGTATACTTTCTGCAAAAAGAAATGTTATTAAAATACCTGACTTGTGATTCAATAATAAAGTCCCATAATCTAGTCCATGCAAAAAAAAACACCAACATAGGAAGAAATCCGAATATACCCATATAACTGAGACTACACCAAAAAAAACCACCCAACCAACAAACAAACAAACAGACAAACTCAATGCCCAACATAATTCCCACAAAAAAACTGACAAACAGACAAACCCCATGCCAAACATAAGTCACCCAACCAACAAACAGACAAACCCAATGCCAAACATAACTTGGTAAATGGAATAAATATTGCACATATTTTGAAAGCTACACCCTAATTTCACTTACATTTGGTTTTTATTCTGGAAAAATAACTGAAACTGAAAGTTCTTCCTTTATTGCAAATCTCAAAATTAATTTTTTTATTACACTTGAAGGAAATTTAGAAAATATAACCACCCAAATGGTTCTCTTTACAGTATGGTTTATCTGTCCGTTGGTTGGGGGTTATGTTTGCTATTGGGTTTGTCTGTTTGTTGGTTGGTGGCTATGTGATAACATAATATCTTTTAACTCTAGGGATGGTGTCAGTGTTGGACTTTTTTATTACAGATTTAAAGCAATCCCATGGATTTTAAACTACAAATGGGCAGATTATTGGCCATATTAAGAGTTTATTTATCTATTGTTTTTCTATGTGGCCTTCTGTTGTTATGTGTATTACCATGGGTTATTTGTTTCATGTTTGGGGTGGTGTGGGTGTTGGGCTTTTTAAAAATTTTGTGATAAGTATTTGTACTGAACTGTTATTTTTTGGGAGGGGAATTTGAACAACTTGCAGCTTAATAATTGTTTTTGGAAGATTTGGGCGGCCCTAAAAAGGGCCTATGGGGGGTACGAGACCCACCCGGACTGGCTGGCTACTGAGAAGGCTGCTGCTGTTGAGGCGGTGCTGTGGTGGTGATGGTATAGAGCCGCTGTTGTGGCTGCTGAGGCTGCTCAATGATCTGTGTTGTTGTTAGATCTGGTAGCTGGCTTAGTATTCCACTTAAGTTGTGTCTGCTGCCCTCGTCCTGTACTGTGACCACTGATGGAGGGTTTCCAAAGCCAATGGGGCTGGGTGTGTAGTAGACGTAACTGCTGGAACTGCTGCCTGGGTGGAACTAGACGCATGTTGAGTGGTTGTGGCAGTATCCCGACCTTCTGTGACTCTCTGGTAATAGTGGCTGATCTCTTGGGTAGTACTTGACGCCTATGAGTGTTCTTTACTGCTTCAATGTCTCTAAAAATCCTGCCCTTGAGGTCCTCAAACTCCTCTTGGGTCATCTTTTCAGCCTCTGATGCCATGTAGTCAAAGAAGGGCTGCCTGTCTGACTTCTGCTGCAGGAAACCTGAGATCAGTGTCCTCATCTGGTCAAAGTGCTCCAGTATCTTGGAATCTGTAGAAACTGGTGTAGATGTAAGAATTTGTTGACTTGTACTCTCCCTCAGGACACTGGACTCAAGATGTTCTGTATCAGCAGTAGATCCACGAGATTCTTCATGCCTGCTGGTGTTGGGACTGGCCTCGAACCCAGAGCTTCTGTTGGCCCCCTTGCGTCTGATGTGGGTCTTAAGGAAACCCATCTGCTGGTAGACCCAGGACTGTCTCTTGGTCATCTCCCTTGGGGCTTGGCCAGACTGTAGCTTGGAGAGCTTGCCATAACGAGTTCTCTGTGACTCAAACCACCTTCTGACATCAAACGGCTGGAGCTTCAGTTCTCCAGAGATTTCTGTCCAGAGAGCCTCCTTCCTATGTCTGTCGTGGAAACGTCCATGCTCCTTGTCGTACAGCTCTGGGTGCTCCTTCACAAACTCAACAATTTTCTTGGCTGTCAGTGAATGTAGCACAAACTCTGGCTTTCTTGGCTGCTGAGTGGTACTCTGATTCTTCCTCACACCTCTCATCTTCTTTGCAAGCTTCCTCAGTAACTTCTAAACCTTCCTCTGTATCCTCTTTTCTCTCTCTTCTGTACCCTCCTCTGTCCTCTCCTCTGTCCTTTCCTCTGTCCTCTCCTCCAACTCTCCACCTTCCTTCTCCCTCTCTTCTTGCCTCTCCTCCATCTTCTACTTTCCTCTCTTTCATCCTTTCTCTTTCCTCATAACTCCAGTGAATATCACAAAAAAAGTAAAAAAACTGAAATGTGTCTCCTAACTGTTAAATTTGCCCTAACTCTAGTAAAATGTGAAATGTAAAAAACCTGAAAACCCCTAGCAGTAAGTGACACACCTCTCTCAGTAGCCAACCAGTCTAAACAGAGAAAGCATGTGCGCGGTCGCTTATGTAGTCCCAGACCCCCTCATTGCCTCTTTTTTGGTGTCAAGCGAGCGGAAAAGAGTAGGTACCTAATTGGTACTTAATCCCAGGCCTCCTGGGGCATCCTCAGACTGTCGCGGACTAAATTTGTGTGGTCCCAGGCTTAGTCCCAGACCCAGATTTCTTAGTCCCAGGACACCTGAGACGGTCTGAGGCTTCCTGGGACTAATGAAACTGATTCTTTTTCACACGCATGAAACTTCAAAGATCTGTTATGAGTTGGGGACTGACAACAGGCTTCCTGGGACTAAGCTAGGGACGCCTGGGACTAAGGGTTGCAGGAGGCCTGAGACAACATAGGACTGTGTAAATTTGGGTCTGAGGAGGCCTGAGGAAGCCTGAGACTGGACATTTTGTTGACAGCAGGAAATGAAAAAATGTTTGATTTTTCTCAAGGCCCCAACCGACAACTACCAATCAATACAAAACGCCTGGGACTAAGCAAATTTTTGAAACCGACTACAAAAAACCCTTAATTGGGAAGCTTATTCGTGTGGTGGAACACCAACATAAGCCAGTTTTGTGATTGGTTTCAACCCCGATCCTGTCAGGGATATACCTACTGGGTCTTAGACTGGTCTAAGGCTTTCTCAGGCCTCCTGGGACTAATAACCGATTTCCTCAGACAGCAATTACCGATTTTTGTTGTGGTCAATCTGTGGATTCGGGGGGAGGGGGGGGGGTATATATAGTGGCATGGATCTAATTTTTAAATTACTTTTCTACACAGACAGCAAGATGCCGCATTTCAATGGTAGAGATTTTTAGAGGCAACTTAGGGCATTTTGGGTTTTTATTCAGTTACATATATTGATGTATAGGCTATTACAACATCAACCACCGCAGCCACCACCACCACCAGAAGGAGACACAACAAGTGGGTCAGGCCATGGATAATACAGATGGAAGAAAAGGGGGCTTACCATAACCTTTTGAACGAATTATACAACACTGACATCCCTGGATTCACCAATTTATGAGAATGACCCCTGAATTCTTTGAAATGATAAACGTCAGGGTACAACCACGTCTAGCCAAGGAAGCAACCAACTACAGAGTTCCACTGAGTGTTGGGATTAAGTTAGTCATCACCCTTAGATATCTGGCCACTGGAGAGTCTTACACATCACTGTCTTACCAGTTTATGGTTGGAAGACCTAGTATTTTAAGGTTTGTGCCAAAATTCTGTAGGGCAATCCAGGAAGAGTTCAAAGGGGAATATTTGAGGTGTCTTAGTAGTCGAGATGATTGGAAGAACTTGGAACAATAATTTGGGTACAGATGGAATGTACATCATGCTGCGGGAGCCCTAGATGGAAAACACATAGCCCTGAAGAAGCCAAAGACCAGTCATGCCCTGTACCACAACTACAAGGGATTCTTTTCCATTGTCATGTTGGCCATAGTAGATGAAGAGTACAAATTCAGATGGGTGGACATGGGCACAGCTGGTTCCTGTTCAAATCTCACCCGAAGGCAAAGATTGAAGATGGATTCTTATCATTTCCAAACCCATGTCCTATTACACAGGGTGGTCAAGATGTCCCCTACTTCATTTGCCCTGAAGACCTGACTTATGAAACCCTATGGAAGGAGGATATTAACCAGAGAAGAAAGAATTGCAAATTACAGAATATCCAGGGGCGGGAGCGTGGTGGAGAATGCATTTGGGATTATGACATCCAGATTCAGGGTCCTGTTGACAACCATGGAGCAGCCCCCAGAAACTGTGAGAGAAATAGTATTGACCTGTGCAGTACATTGGTCAGCATGGTGGTCAACAACCAGAAGAGGTGGTTGGTGATGGTCAGTTGGTTGGTGGTGATGTTGATGGTTGTCATGACAGAAACCCTGCCAGAATCCAAACGTCAGAGGGACTACTTTAGACTACTTTAACAATGAGGGAGCAGTGGCCTGGCAAGATGACAGAATATAAACAGTTCTTTTTAGAACTGCCATAAACAAATCAGTCCTTTTTAGGGCTACCAGTTATTCCAAAAACAATTAACAGCTGTGTTTGTTCCAAAATTCCCCCAAAATCAACAAACCCACAAACCACAACCCACATACCCACTAACAGCAAACCCACCAACCAACAAACCATCTCCTACCACAATTATAAACATTATCCCCAATCTGTACGAACTGAAACATTTTCATTTTTCTGGCAAAAAGAAATAACAAATACCAAAGGGAGTGTAATTTGTTACAAAAAAGAATAAATGTTTTATGGAAAATAGTTTGAGAGAAATTTAACACACAGTGGGTTTGTTGGTTTGTTGCCTAGTGGGTTTGTTGGTTTCTTGGTTTGTGCAATGGACCATAAAGAACAATTCCACTTGAACTTTTACAGCACCTAATTTCTATCAAGGCAGAAACTAAGACATGCCATGGAATTAGTTGGTGACAGAGATTGAACACTATAAAAGCAATTGATACAGTTTTGTGTTAAAAATTATTCTTTTTTTTAATCTTAAAAGAATTCTATAGATTTTAACTTCTAAATGTCTATGTTTATTGGCCATATTTGACTTGTTTTATTTTTAATATTTTTTATGTGGCATTTGTTTGTAATGTGTTTATCATGGGTTATTTTATTAACAGTAGGAATGGTGTAAGTGTTGGGCTTTTTTATTTTTATTTTCTTTTGGTTTTTTTTTGTATGTGTAAGTTTTTGTACTGAACTTTTTGTATCAGGGAGAGGGATTGTAAACAACAACATGTAGATTAATAATTGTTTTTGGGAGATTTGGTGGCCCTGAAAAGGGCCTATGGAGAGCCATCCCCCTACTGAGGTGGCTGCTGCTGTTGAGGCTTGCTGATGTCGTGATTAACAGCTGTTGTTGTTGCTGGTGCTGGACAATGATCTGTGATGATGGGGCAGGTAGTTGGCTAATATATTCTTGACAGGTTGTGTTAACTTCCCTCATCTGCTACTTCCAGGTTCACTGATGGAGGGTTTCCAAAACCAATAGGACTTGGTGTGTAGTAGACACTGTAGCTGCTAGCAGTTGCTGCACTCGTTTGGCTGCTGTTAGGGCTGTGCTGCTGGTGGCACTATCCCGACCCTCTGTGACTCAGTTGTAATAGTAGCTAATTTGGCAAGGCTTGTCTCCTTGGTGTTTATGTCACATTCTGGATAGCATTGAAGACAAGAACCTTGAAATTTTCATATTCATATTATCAGCTTCTGAGTCAACATAGTCATAGAAGGGCTGTCTGTCACTGGTTGACTTCTGCTGTAGAAAGCCTGAGATGAGTGTTCGCATCTGCTCAAAATGTTCAATAATACTTGAATCTGTAGACACAGGTGTAGATGATTGCAAAGGCAAAGCAGTCTGGCTTGTGCGAACACTGGACTCTAGATTATCCCCGTCAGCGGTTAAACCTCTCGACTCCTCATGCTGTTTGTGGCACTTGTGTCGAACCCCAAACTTCTGTTGGCACCTTTCCAGTCTTCGGGTAAGCTCTCTGGGTGCCTGTCCAGACTGTTGCTTGTAAAGTTTGCCATTTCTTGTTCTCTGGGACTCAAACCAATGTTTGTCATCTATAGCTGACAGGTTCAATTCTTCAGCAATTTCTGACCACAAAGCTTCCTTTCTGTGCCTGTCATGGAATCTCGTGTTCCCTTTGTCCTAAAGCTCAGGGTGGTCCTTCACAAATTCAACAATGGCTGTCTCCTAACTGTCTGAGAAGACTGCTGAAACCCTAGCTCTTTTAATTGCAAAATGAGACTCCAAATCTTCCTCACATCTCTCTTCTTTTTCGCAAGCTACCTCAGTAGTCCTTTCAACTTCTACCTCTCTCTGCACTTCTTTCCTCCTCCTCTCCTTCCTCCCTCACATCCCTCTTAGCCTCCATGTCTCTCTCCGTCCTTTCCTCACTCCTCTTCTTTCCTCTCTTTCTCATGACAATAATGAAAACATGTAAGAAAAGTAAAATGTGTGTATCCTAACTGTTAAATTTGCCCTAAGTGCAAGAATATAAATATAAAATAAAAACTGAAAACCCCTAACAAAACACACATGCCTCTCAGTAAAGCCAGTCAGTCTGTAACACTGGATGCATGTGCACAGTCCCTTTTATAGTCACAGACCCCCTCCACTATTTTTCAACTAACTGCACAGCTGCTGCATAGGTTGCCTTGGAAAAGAATTGGGCCTTAGTCGGTTCTTTATCCCAGACTTCCTCAGGCGAGACTTCTGGGGACTAGAATTATGTTGTCTGCGGGGGCCCCAGGAAGTCAGATTGGGTCTGCTTCTGCAAATTGCTCCTTAATCTGGGACAAGTATTTTTTAGTCGCAGGACACCTCAGACAGTTTGAGGCTTCCTGGGACTAAGGAAACCGATTATGATTCACATGTGGAAAACGTTTTTAACTTCTCCCTTTTCCACAGTTGGCCGGGGATCGATCTGGGACTAAGTTCAGGCCTCCTGGGATTAAGCTAAGACATCCTGGGATTAAGAGTCACAGGACTCAGACAACACAGAAGTGTGTAAATTTAGGTCTGAGGCGGCCTCTGGAAGCCTAAAACTAGGATATTTGCGGGAAGGCAGGAAAGTGGATCGGTTACAATCGTGGCAAATATCAAACATGTTTGAAATTTATATCGACCACAACCGACACAAACAGACTCAAGCTGACAGTCCAAGACTCTACACTTTCTGGAAACCGATCAAAAAAACCCTTAGTGGTTAACCTTTAGTCATGTGGTCGAACAGGGGCATTAGAAATATATATGGTGATTTCAATTTCATTTTCTTTACTTGCCAATAGAGGTAATACATTTTAACATTTGATGCCAGAATAGTATGTACTATAACATGTGCTGATATATGTTCAGCATTTCACACAAAGATTTAAACTACAAAATTATTTGTGACACATGGACATTATATTCTCATACATTATGCATACATAAGTTGTTTACATGCAGAGACATGTCATTTTGAGTGCACTGTATAACCTGTCATATAATTCTAAATTCTGTCATTTAGAATTTGCAAGTACTAAGTACGTGTGCATTTGTGTCTCAAGTGTTAAATCATGCATTCACTGAGATTAAAAGCTCATATGTTCAAAGCATATATATGGGCAGTGATTAGATATTGTGATCATCGTTGTAAATCTACATTTAAGTCCAATTTCCTATCATATCTGTTACCTCTATGCACTACCCATACTACTCACATCAGAACAAACA
Source organism: Sabellastarte sp. h YS-2021 (assembly GCA_964017235.1). Taxonomy (NCBI): domain Eukaryota; kingdom Metazoa; phylum Annelida; class Polychaeta; order Sabellida; family Sabellidae; genus Sabellastarte; species Sabellastarte sp. h YS-2021. The sequence goes on along the minus strand of OZ024929.1, from coordinate 18,342,567 downwards.
TGTCCCAAAGTAGCAAGATAAAGTTTTCTCCCTTTTCTGGTTTGGTCATTTCTAAATTGTAGCAATTTCTGAAACTTATCTAAGTGCACTAAGTTAACATTCCGTTGCCTCAGTTTTTTTTCGGCAGGGCTTCAGTAAAAAGGAATTAGTTTCATGACCACAGCAAAGCAAAGGAAAAGAATGGATAAGGGCTCATTTACACTTGTCCATTTGAATTGATATATTTGTATCATGGCATGATTAAATAGAATAGTCAAAAAGTATGTATGAACAGGATTGTATTGTATATTTATACTCAGCTCAATTTCGTCTTGTTCTATAGGACTTTGAGTGTTATTGATCCATTCTGACTGCACAGGTATAGCCTAAGCTCTCTAGTGCCTGACATATCCCTAAATCTAAGACAGAGGCTCAGGGACAGCCATTTATCAATATTGTTGAGCTTGTTTAATCCGCTGCTGGTTGATATGATACATTGACAGATGGCTGCCATGTTTAGTGGGCATCTGAATACTATGTATCTGCCCGTATCCAGGTTTGAACTCAAGTCCACATAACAGTTGGCTTAAGTTTTGTAAAGAAAGACTAAAATATGGCTGTCATTATTTTTCAACATTTCATAGTTTAAAATGGCTGAAACAAAGTATAAGTATAAGAAACACCTCTGTAAAATTTGTTTATGGGAATTGTTTAACGTGGTTATAAGGTTTCCCATTGCTAAAAGCATTTACCTACGACAAAATACATTAAGCAAAAGAGATATGCCACCAGTAGTACATTTTGAGTGGGGATATAAGGATCGTATGACACAGATATTCACTGTGGTTATTTGTCTGTTTATTTCGAATTTTATTTATAAATTTCAGAGGCATCATTCTTAAGTGTAACCGTAATTGGTTCTCTAGTATAGACTCTCTTTAGCTAGTTTACACTTAGATAGAAATATAAAACATTCACTTACTACTACAAGTAAAATCTTAATCCCATGTTTAGATAAAGTGGACTAAGAGATGAGAATGACTTAAGTTAAAGCTGACGTTAAAGTAGCGTTAACTATAAAGGACTAATTAGATGTTCATAATAGTCCTATTCTGCTGTCCAGATTGATTTTCCTCAACACCTTAAGAATGACACGATAGATAATCTGGAGGGGATTGTACAGAGACCCGGGGTAGTATTCACAAAGGTTTTTATTCCTAGAATAAGCCTTATTCTCCAAAATCTTCTCAGAATTACACTTAAGTTTAAGAAAAATTATAACATATGTATGTTTCTATTTACTTTTGTTAGCTAAGAATGTATGTATTCTTAGAATTATTCTTATCTAAGAAAGGTTTTTTTGAATATATGTTATTTTAAGAATAAGAAAAGTCTGGGGTTAGAATTTTTCTTAGACTTAAGTGTAATTCAAAGAAAAAGCATAAGGATATCTGTAAATGCAGGCACTTTATTTTTCTGTAACAAGTGTAAGCATTTGGGAATCAGTGCCCAAATTGTTGGAAATTGCAGTTCCCATATGTTTCCATTCAAGTTGTTTTCTTCTTGGGTTCTGATGCCACTGTAGAAGATTTGAAGAATTAGACAAAGTTTTAAGTAATAAAATAGGGTTTATGACCTCTTCCGATCCATAAAATAAGTTTGTAATATCATAACTTAAAATAGTACAAGTTTACTATTTCTATACAGTGTTTTATGGGCCTATTTCAATCCAAAAGGTATGTCGACATTCCCAATAGTCAAGATAAGTTTGAAAGTCCGTTTAGACACTTAAAGTGCTCTGTCATGACAAAAAAAGAATGGGGTTATGTTTTGTTAATTGGAAAAGGAAAAGAACCTTGCAAGCAGCTGTATGTTACTAAGGACAATTTAGCAGATGTCAACTCAGATTACAATCACTAAATCCTAGAAAAGAGAAAGAAAAAAAAGTCCCACACACTTATCACAATAACACAAGCCAGATAAACGGTATGGTGGATGTTGAGGTATATAAATTTTTACAAATACATGTACATCCTATGTACAGGTTGGGATTTTGAAAAAGACTGCAATTCGTTCAAGAAAATCCACCACAGAGAAATTGTAACATGTACAGTAACTGCTGTACAGAACTACACTCCAAAACTCTTGCCTGGTTTGGAAAAAAGCTACAGTCCCCACCCCTCCCAAGACAAGCAAACAACAGACTGTGGAGCATGAGTTTATTATAGATACAATTTATATATATATGTGTATATATGTAAATACATGTTTCTAATCTATAAGTATATACAGATGACAGTTATGTAAATACACTTACTAACTTTTCATATCACGAGTTTGTTACTAGTAGTGAATACAGAATACTGAATACAGTGAATATAAGTTTTAATACAGATGTAAATAAAGCATAACAGTTAACACAATGACTAGTTATATTATAATTATGTTAAATTTTTCACAGAGAGACCCCAGTAAATTTTACTGGGCCACCCACTTAGCAATGACCCCTGGCCGCCACCACAATCTCCCCAGGCTGTACTGCACCAGGGTAACCTGATAGACCCCCCCCCCCCTACCCTCAAGTCGGGGCTGGACGCCAGGTGATGGAGGTCAAAGGTCAAAGTCGAATTTGTTTCACCACTAGGAAGAGGGACATTACTAAGCATAAGTTACAACTGCCTACTGGAACTTACTGCCCACATAGAACTAAAATTGACATATAAGAGGATATAAAACTTTAAAACCGAATTAAAATGCCACGGATTCAGGGACAGGGAGGGTGGGAAACTTTTCATGTCCATTCCCTTGTCCTGTCAAGATAAAAGTGCCACCTCAAGCCTATTTTCCCTCCACAATACAAACTGACCAATCAGAGAGCTCGACACAATTATGCAGTGGCCCACCTCCCTCTCAGACTGGGCCCCCATCCCACTTTAGACTGGTACCCACACCCCTTATATTCAGCCCCCATAATAGCTCCTCCTGGGAGGGGGGGACTGACAAACGTGATGCCTTGACACCACTCCCGAAAATCTTATTTCTTGGAAAAGAATAAATCTGGCACCTCCATGGTATTGATCTGGCTATGTCTATAGAATGATGATTACGGAATTGGTCCTTGTATCATGCCGTAGGTTCTGTATTGGCCGAAATTTGGTGCTATAAAGGTACAGAATCGAATGTTATGCACGCTATGAACATTCAGATTTGAATTGTCTTATGAGGGGACGTTATGGACCTATCAGTGAGGAAGTGTAATGAATTTTGAATCCAAATATTTAAAACAAAGACATAGAGATAAACTGCACTACTGCATAAAACAACATTTTCGTGTTTCAGATATTCTTAAGAGATGGTTACTTAATATTTATTCAGCTCCATTTACTATGGACAATTACCATTGTGAGTTTGTTAATAAGTGATGATTGTCTTCAATATTTTGAAAAAGTGTGTAACCTACAAATAAGTAATATACATCATTGGAAAGGTATGTTCCAGAGCTTCTACTCGTTTTTGTTGCATAAACTTGGGGAATAAATCACAAGTTATTTATATTCTCTGGTGCCCCCTCACACACAGAGTGCCCTTAAACGGAAATTTTTTTTTGGTTCATTGTGCATAATTGTATTTCATTGTTTGCTTATATTCAGCTCAATATCCTATTGTATTATATGACTCAATGTGTTATTTGACCCATCCTGACTGCACAGGCGGAACATAGTCTCAATTGACTGACATTCCCCAAACTGAAAGACAGATGCTCAAGGATGACCATTTATCAACATTCCTGATGTTCTTTAGCCTGCCTTTGGAGATAGATCCAATGACAGAGGACAGTCATTTTAATTGGTCATGCGAGCCACATGGTATCAGCCTGTACCTGAGTTTGAACCCATATCCTCTGTGTTCCTGGGTCAGTGTGTTACCCACTAGGCAACAGTGCATTGTGTGAAAAGCAATTACACAGGTTTAGACTAAAGGTTAACCCACAAATATCCAAATGGCTTTATCACCGATCTTATGAGGATATGCAATGAACTAAAAATGGAATTTTCTTACTAATACTAACTAGGTTTTCAGAAATCTACTGGAATTAACTTTCATTGACAGTCACTACCAACTTTAAAAACTAAATTTAAAACTTCACTGTGAATTAATTTCCTTGTTTCATAGTCTGAGACTTCTGACTTGGACCATAGTTGTTTGACTTGGGTCATCTGGTCAACTCCCCCTCCTCATCACTGCTCGCCCCCATCTTATAGCTAATTATACAATTGCTAGCACCCAACTCATACATTTTAATCAGGAAATATGAGATCGTAGAATTCTGTGGGGTCCCAACAATAATTTCAACAAAGAAAGCTTGTGAGGAAATTTTGGCCACTGAATCCTGTGGGGGTTTTCTGTGTTTCTTATACCCCTATACCAAATCTGCAAATTTGTTGTACTGTGGGTTTGGGGAAGGCCTCGTAACTGCTTAATCTTTTATCTTTAAATGTTGGGCTTAATTTTTTATGTAGAATTCTGCATGTTTTTAAGCACTGAATAAGAAATCACAGGTGGAACAGAAATCATGCATGTGTACATAACCACAATTTTTCCTTGCAATCCACAGATGGCAGCACTAGTTTTATTTAGTCACTTTTATCTCTGAACTCCTCTAAATGTCAGCCAGACAATTCCCCCCCTTCAAAATCATAATGTACTGATACAGAAATGTGGAATTAAAGGATGTTGCACAAGGTCTAGACTCTAGGATACTGTTCGTCATACCCCTATGCCAAATCTGCAAAATTTGATAATTAGTGGACATCAGATTACATGATAGAAAATGAAATGTAAACCAGATGATGAGCTTTAACAGGTAAGAGAGACTCCAACCCATTCAAATAACAAACATAATATTTCTCACAAGAGTGTGAGAATGTAAAGTAAAATTTAAATCAGGAAAAATTGTAAATTTTATAGGTCTTTGAAAAAGACTGTCAGTATAATTCTGTTCATATTGTTTTTGTTTTAGGTGGTTCATTGAGGCCAGATAAGACCAACTGTAATTGAATGTCATAATATTGTTGAAACTTGTATGGCAAACTACAAGTTTACAATACAAATTTTAATTGTTTTCTTCAGTCTGCAGAGGTTTATGTTGGATGGATTTTGAGTACATAAATATTATGAGTCACAAGCTAAAAGGGTACCAATTTAATACATTTATCTGTATTGTGTATTATGTTAGGAATATAAAATATAATGTTTGTAACATATACAAATATCTGACATGTTCCATATCTTCTCAAAGATGCTATAGCTTGCAAATAGTGTTATCCCAGTTAATGCAATAAGCTACTCTGTATCCAAATTAAGCAGACCATTCAGGCCTTGTTATACATATAAAACCAGTATTTAATTTACATAAAAACACATAAATCTTTAAGATAAATTTTCCCACAACATATATACGTTGTTTACATCTATTTAATGGAAGATTTGATAACTGTACAGCTAAAACCAAATCATTAACACAATCTTGATTTTTTAGATCGATACTTTTTGCGAACTAACATTTACCCCCTAAAAAGTGGTCCACATAGAACAGACGTCTGCATGTGTATGTACACATGTACATCATTTCCAGACAGTTGAAAAAGAACAGATAGATGACAGGATTTAGCTGTAGATAAACACACCTTTATGTCACAATCCTGTTTGGCCTGTTGACTTTGATTCAAAACACAAATGGGAAGGTATCAAATATTTGAAAAAAATAATAACAACTCAAACACTGCTTCTAAATTAATTTGAATTCTTTGGTAATTACTAAAAGTTTTCGTCATACATTCTTGAATTATAAAATTTATGTTTTTACGGTCATATTAAGGTCACCTTAAAAGTTATTTTAGTTCTGAGTAAGACAGAAAGTGATCTCAGATCAAAGGTTGGCCTGAAATTACTAAGTTAGTTTGCATGTCGATTATGGTTACAGAATTCTAGCATATTTTATCCATTTTTCGGCAATGTGACAAACAGTATTGGAAAATTAAAGATTGAATATAACTCTTGATTGTGTTAGAAATTTCAAAACATCAGTACATGTCTCAACTTGACACAGAATATAAAAAATTAATTGACAATTGGTTGTCACCAATACCATACCAAATAAGGTGAAAACGATGAAGTTACAACAGACAAAACTTAAATGACATCTGGGCCGCTATTCACGAAGGGTCTTAGCCAGGGCTTAGGGTTAAACTTGAGACTTTTGTCTTAGGCTTAGTGGTATTCACAAAGAATTTAAGACCGGTCTTAGGCTTAGCCAAGGGCTCAACTTTAAGACTGGTTGGTAGTGGGCATAAATTTTGTAAAGAGGACTTAAATATGGCCACTATAAACTTTTCTCCACTTCAAAATTTGGATTTGGCTGTAAATAAAGTATAATTATACAGAACACCTCACTAAAGCAGTCTTGGAGAAGTGTATATTTGGTAACAAGGTTTTCCATTTCAAAACAGGACTTTTCCTTAGATAAAATGCATTAAATGAAGGATATATGTCACCAATAGTATAGTTTGAATAGAAAAGAAAGGTCACATGACACAGAAAACCACTGTGGTTATTTGATAATCTTGGACTTAGCTAAGTCACCCTTTTTGAATACGATTTTAAGACAAAACTTAGCTGAGACAAAAGTCTTAACTTTAAGACTGGATTTAAGCCTAAGACCTGGCTAAGTCTAAGACCCTTCGTGAATACCAGCCCAGGAATTTACATTTGCCGATTCTTGTTCGTTCCCTGATTTACAGAAGAACTTGTATTATCGCCCCTGAACAAGCACGGTTAAGGGTGAATCGATTTTATTTGGTGTTGGAAAAGTAAATTTATTACATGAGCTAGGGAAACGCAAATTTTAATCAAAAGAAACCCACGTTACGTCACTTAAAACAAGTATGAAGAAAGCAGCAGATAAATCCATTTTCATTTTTGATTAACATAATTTGGTGAATTTTACATTAATTCCTTCTCCAGTCAAATGTAAATAATGTAATCTGGTATAACGTGGTAGACGAGGACAGGGCTGAAAGTCTGTAAATCATCTCTCTCCTATAAAACCTCTATTAGGACACAGTAAACACTTTTGAGTTTTGCAAATGTTTGATAAGAAATGTTTTGCAAAGGCTGAAACATGATGGGTAGAAAAACCATTTACTTTTAGGGATTGCATGTGCGGCAATTTTTGACAAAGTCCTCTAAAATCCCCTATTATTGCTCACCACCATCTTTGTTTGAGCATGTTTGGAGGTGAAGGTTTAATAAGCATTCTGAAAATATGGGTATAATAACCGTTTTGGATAGAATGTTTTAAAACATTAGATTAACAATGTTTTTTAAACATTTTATGTGCATTGTTTTAAAAAGTATTAAGAGTATAAATGTTTTAAAATGTTTCCAGTCAAACTAGTTATTTTGTAAACGTTTAATAAACGTTTTTAGTAAAAACGTTTGTATATAGAATGTTTATAAAACGTTTTTAAACATTACAGTGGTAAATGTTTACTTGGAAACTTTTAGAAAACCATAAGATAAGGTTTAAAAATGTTCTAAAAACGTTTTGTAAACGTTTAAAACATTTTAAAACGTTTCCAATGTTTACTAGGGACATTATAAAATGAATAAATCTTACCTTCAGGTAAGAGGTGTTCAGAATAAGATGATCTAATGCTCAGTTATAAGTATGTACTAATCCTGTTTGATTATATCCTGACATATGGTGATCAGGGAAAAATAATCTAGGCTCAGTTGATGCTGGGCGAGATTCCCTGTCTGAGAGCCAATGTGTAATTACACTAAGGCACTTTAATTTTGATGCTGCATAAATGATTGTTACACAATGACACATACAAGATGTTTAGGAGGTGGTACATCTAATAATGCCTTCCACAAGAAAGGGCTGGATGCGGTGAGGGTTCAGAATCTACCATGGGATATATTTTGGAACCTTCCCGAGTATGAAATGAAAGTAGGTTATAATCTGGGCACTTACACCAGGGTATTTAAAATACTAAACTTAAATAATGCAACCGCACTTCAGCTGGCATATATACCAGGGTTATATGGCTTGACAATAAAATTATGCTTAACAGGAAGTGCCTCAGAATACACCGATCTCACCATGGCTAGAGATAAAAACACAAAAAATTCTGGAATTGAAATTCAGATCCAAAGTGGGATCATCGACCCAGAACTGGGTCAGCTTAGAGGGACGCCTAAGCCATAGATAGACCCCCCATTTTTAGTGAAAGTATAACCCTAATCTGATAAATAGTTTCTTAGTTATCCTTGTGGATATTGATCAAAGAAAGCCACAAAACAATTCTGGATTAGCAATACATACAATCTGGATCAGTACCATCTTTAAGGAGGACAGAACCAAACCCTGTAAATATATAACAGATCCAATGTATAGCTATCTAGTTATGTACACGAGTAGAGAGACGGACAAACAAATGGATATGATTACAATAGTCCCATCCGTCGCCACTGGGAAGTGACAAAAGATAATTACACTTATGACTCTTTTTTGATAGGGGATCAGTAGAAATTTTCAAGAATTTGAGCTGAAATTTTGCATGCTAAAACTGTGGGTAATATCTCTTTTACTACAGACTTAAAGTGCTATTTAACCCATCCTTACTTCACAATTACAGCCAAAGCTCTATATATATGTGTGTCAATATATATGTCTGTACCTTGGATTGAACCTAGGTCCTAGGCCAGTGAATTGCCAAGTGCATTTTCACACAATGGCACATAAGAAACATTTTGGGTTAGTGACTCTGAGCTAGTTCTAAACTTAATGATATGAGATTACACATTAGAAGTGCATTCATTATGAAACCAGTTGAAATTTAGTTTTCATTTAAAACCCATGATATTTCATCAGCCAGATAGAGTTAAAACTGGGCTAAATAACAGTATTACTATCAGCTAGTGAAGTACACAGCTTATCAGTGAGATAAGTCAATCCTATTTAAGTTGGTTTAGTATATTAAAATAAAACACAGACTAAATCGTGACAGCCTTGGGTGACTTAGTACAGCTAAGCAACAGAGAATGACCAACACATTGAAATATACTTGAGACATATCTTCCAAGAAAAGTGTGTCACCTACAAATCAACACAGTTGAGGCCTTGAAAGATAAAATGTTAGTCTCAATATCTATTGACAAACATTGAATCATATCCTAACGGGTTCATTTTGGTATTATTACTTAGAATCTACTTGGAAAATATAAATTCAATATAATGTGTTTAAGAATTGATCAAATTTGAATAAACCAATATGCCGGTCTGCTTGGGTGGCAAGTGAGGTGCCACCTAATTCAGTGCTGTCCCTCGAAAACTATTCTTGTTGGGAATTGACCTGTAAAGTCATTGGTCACCCCTGACCTAATTAGGGACAAAATTTCCCGCCTGGGGTGGCCATATTCATATCAAATTCTGCAATCAAGCTGGCAACACGCCATTTTAAAAATATAAAAAATTTGTGTTAATTCTATTTGAAACTTGCGCGTATAGCTCACTTGTGGAGCTTAGGCTAAGGGCTGTTTACACTTATTTTATTCATTTTAGTCATTTTATATTTTTATCAATTTTACACAACAAAAATTTTTTATCAACTTTCCCTCTAATATTATACGGGCACGTATCAAGGGAGATCTGAAATTTGTGTGTAGAAAATGCCGAAGAAGTTGCTGGACTGTGTGAAGTGTGGGGGCGTGAGAGGCCCATTAATTCTAAATGTAAAAATGTTGTAGAGATGGACACTGCCTCTATAACTCAAAGTGAAATGAGCAGCCAGGACTCAAATGCTCTAATACTGCAAGAACTTAAAAGTTTAAGTAGCCGCATGGCGGTCATGGAGAAAAAAATGCAAGACAAAGACTTACAACAGACATCACCTAGCGTCAAATCTAGCGTCAGCCAGATACAGGACACAGAAGATGAATTTTTGCTGCCATCCATTTCAACGCTGAATCAGTCGCACCAGATTCAGAAGCAGGTGGAGGAGAGGGTCAAGCAGTTGCAGCCTATCAACGAACAAGGCAAGTTCAAGTCCCAAAGAGGCGGTAGTGAGACTGTTTATGTAAAGAAAGAAGTCCCCTGGCCCCATAATTATGTCCTAGGGGGGTCCAAGAAATCTAGAATATCATATGACGCCCTATCACTAAGCCAGTGGGTTGCAGGTTTTAGTCAGACCATACGGGAAGAGTCTAATACTGACACCAGAAATCAAATGCTTGACTATCTAACCGACTTGATGGAGGACAGTCATGACTTCGGGTGGCAGGCAGCCAAGGGGAGTCATGCTGTCCTCCTATGTCAAATGGAGGATGGTAAAATTACTAGGGACGAAACTAGCAAGATAGATAGGATAAGGCGTGCCCATGCTCAGAGATTGACCAGTGGTAATTCACAAAGTGGCCAAATTAAAAAAGGTGAACGCAAAGATAGGGCTATCCCCTGTAAGTTCTACCAGAAAGATTCTTGCTCTCATACCATAGACCACAAGACCAATGGTCAGTTATATTTGCATGTATGTAGTTTCTGTTATACCCAAGGCAAGTCACTCACCCACACCAGCTCCACCTGTAGGAATCGTACAAAAAACGAATAAGGCACTGCCCAAGGGCAGTGCCTAATACAGGGGTTGGTAAATGAAAAATTGACCATGTCAAAACTAAAATTTTTTACAATACCAGCACCAGATGTCGAGCCAGTAATAACTGGAGGCGCGACTATGTCACAAATGTCAAAACTTATGCAGATATAGTAAAGGGCGAAAGTTCTGGGGTTTACAGTAAAACCATGTTGCATGAGGTGACAAATGTCGAGAAACAATACAAATCACCTGTCAATACAAAACATGCAAAACACAAAGGTTGTGTAAAGAAAGTGTATCAAGGTGTTAACGTTGCTCTTGACCACGAGGCCAAAACAAATCATATTGGCAACTTTCCTCACATATTGCCAAACCAAAACATTGTCAGAACTGTCAAAATCGGGAGTCAGAGGGCTTCTTATGTAAATACTGGGAAAAAGACTGGAAATACGTGGTCAAGGGCTACAGAATGTCACTCCACCAGCAGTCCAACACAAGCTGAATCAAAAGGTAAGATTTCTCATAATCATTTCAATGATTTTGTTTCAAAAAATAAGTTTGCGGTCTTAGCTGAGCATGACGTTGATGCAAATATCATTCAAAACCATGTGTGTAATACGACTGCTGGTGAGAATGTCGCCAACCCCAAGGTGAGTTCTGGAAACAAAAAACAAGTACCCCATGTGAGTGAAGGCATCATTTCACACGTCGTGGGCGAATTTTCCCTCACTGAAGACAAATATGACTTACAAGCTATGTTTCGTCCACGTAATAGAAGTACAATAACTGCTGCTGAGACTGTCAAAACTTGGAATGCACAAACAACTGATAAATATGGATTTATTCCATTAGGTGACCTTATGTTACCTGAATCCAATGAGAAAAATCAAAGTGACGAATCCATTTTCAGTATTCATGACAAAATATGCAGGTCAGGTCACTTTAACTTTATGCAAGCCCAGATTCAGGTCAAATCTCAGCTCAATCCCGACGTTTGGGATAGATATCTCACCAGTTACTGGGATAAACAGTTAGGTTTGCTCATTCGCTATGGCTTTCCCCTGGATTTTGACCATAAAGTACCTCTCAAGTCCAATGAAACTAATCATAAGTCAGCTGTTGACTTCCAAGACCATGTCGACTTTTACCTCCAAGAGGAAATGAAGTATGGAGCTATATTAGGCCCATTTAAAGATCCTCCCATCAAAGAAATGCACATTTCCTCCTTCATGACTACGGAAAAGGCCGACTCAGACAAGAGAAGGGTTATTATAGACCTCAGCTTCCCCTTTGGCCACTCTGTTAATGACGGCGTCACTTCAGAAGTTTATTTAGGTACACCCGTCCTTCTTACCCTCCCCACCATCGATGATATCACCAATAAAATTATCAAATTAGGAAAAGGCTCACTTTTATACAAGATAGATGTCTCCAGGGCTTTTTGCCATGTCAAAATTGACCCTGGGGATTATTCACTGTTAGGCCTTAAGCTTAAGGAGTATTTCATTGACTCCTGCCTGCCCTTCGGATTTCGGCACGGTTCGGCGAACTTCCAGCGCCTCAGCGATGCTGTGCGTCATTTCATGAGTCAGGAAGGGTTCCAGGTCACCAATTATATTGATGACGTCATTGGGCATGCCACAGTGAGCCAAGCAGGCCCCTCCTTTCAATTTTTGAAGGCCCTTCTCACAGACCTAGGTTTTTCCCTTTCCAACAAGAAAATGGTCCCCCCTACCACGAAATGTACATGCCTAGGTATTGATCTGAATACAGAGACATTTGAAGCCTCCATACCCAGTGATAAGCTTGAAAAAATACTCAAAATTTGCTTTCAATGGAAAGACAGAGCCAGCTGTAAGAAACGTGAACTGCAATCCCTCCTAGGCAGCCTTCTCTACGTTTCCAAATGTGTACACTCATCCAGACCCTTTCTAAAGAGAATGCTGGATTTGCTAAGGGCATCCAACAAGCTTGAGTCTATTAACTTGAATGTCGAGTTTAAGAGGGACTTAAACTGGTTCTGTGAGTTTCTCCCACACTTTAATGGTTCGGCTTTCTTCAAACACGACAATATCGATGGTGAAATCGAGCTAGATGCTTGTCTGGAAGGCCTAGGGGCAATTTACAACAACCACATATATGCCATCTCCATCTCCAAGGGTTACATGCACATGGGCATAGTCCACCTTGAGATGTTGAATATCTTGGTCACCCTTAGGGTATGGGCTAAACAATGGGCAACCAAAACAATCTCGGTCAAATGTGACAATGAGGCTGTGGTGACTATATTGCAATCGGGCAAGACAAGGGACCCTCTGCTGGCTGCCATCTGCCGAAATATCAGTATGGAAACAGCCAGAGCTGATATTAGGCTCAGAACCACCCATATACCCGGAAAAATCAACATTATAGCTGATTCATTGTCTAGGTTTCACATGTCACCCATACATAGAGACAAAGTCCACCAATTACTGGCAGGAGCCAATTGGGTGTACCCCACCCTTGCAGACTTATCAATTAACTGGCAAATTTGATTCTGTTCTGTAGGTCACCATCCTCGCCTACAGAAGTTACTGGCTTCAGCCTCGCAGCGCCTGGGTGGGGCCTTCAGGGAGTCCACTACGAGAGCTTACAATCACATGTTCAGGGTCTTCCTGGCTTTCTCCATCTTCTTCGCCATTGATATCACCCAGCTGAATCCAGGCCATACATTGGCATTCTTAGAATTCTTGGTCTTTAACCAAGTGTCGCAGGCCAGTAGAAATAATTATCTTTCTGCGGTTAGAACCATGTTGCAACTTTATGGTATCCAGACTTCAGCTCTTAGAGATTATAGAGTATCTTACTTCACAAAGGCTCTCAAGCTTAAGGCCCCTTTGCGAGTTTCCTTCAAAACCATCATTGACATCCCAACCCTCAATAACATTGTCTCCACATGCGATTCCATGGGCCAGATATATAAGGCCTGTTTCCTCACATCCTTCTTTTCATTTCTCAGGATCTCCAACCTGGTCCCCCACTCCCTGTCCTCCTTTAACCCCCTTGAGCAGTTGGCTAGGGCTGATATCTTCTTTGCTCCTCCAGGGGCTCATATTCTTATCAAATGGAGTAAAACCCTCCAGAATAAAGACACTGTCAGAATCATCAAGGTCCCTGCCCTGGGTAAATCACCCCTCTGCCCAGTCAGAGCCCTCAAAGCCATCTTAGCCATAACCCTTGGCTCTGACAACTCCCCCTTGTTCCAAGTTAAAGTTAAAACCAAATGGTGTCCACTCACGGACTCCAGACTCAGAAAAAATTTGGCCATAATTTTAGCCAAGCTAGGCCTTGCCAACTCTAATATCACATTCCATTCTTTCCGACGTTCAGGTGCCACCCTGGCCTACAATTCCAGTGTACCTTTGCAGGAAATCCAAAGTCATGGCACCTGGATGTCGGACTGTGTCTGGTCCTACATCACTCAAGACCATAATGCCTCCCAGGTAGTAGCTCAGACCTTTGCATCCCTACTTGCTTCCTAACTACTGTTACATTGGGTTTGGGGCTCTCTATCTCAACATTTCAATTTATTTATAGTAAAACATACAACTTACCTGTAAGCTTACCTCTACTCAAGTCAAATGTACCAGTAAGACATCAGATGTCAAAACCCGTTGATAAATTTTAAACCCAATCAACCATAGGGTCATCTACACCATTACCCTAACCATAAAGTTAAAATTTAGGGTCACCTTAGGTCACCCGTTCTAATGTCAAGTTATTCCACCAGTAAGGCCACCTTACATTTATAGTTTGTATAAACAACCCTTAAACTAGGGTAACATAAATGCATACAGGTATACTCATGTTAAGGTCATCTTAAATGACCCAGCTTTGCATTTGTTGAAGCATGTAACTTTATTCTGGTCTGCACCATAGTAAATAGTGTACAGTTGTTGACGTAGACTTAATCACATATACATATTTTACATACTTACCGTCATCAGCCACTTTAAGGTGGCCCTAAGTCTATTGTGTAAATTCTGTTAGTCGTAAAGTATGTAAATATGAAGTTAGAGTCTAACATAGAATAAACTAATTTTATTCCCAACTGTAGTGTTACTCATATTGTTGTCATTTCCGGGGGGGGGGGGGGGGGGCACTGTGGTCTACATTGTGAATTGCCACAACCGTGACACAAATTATCATTTGCACTAACACCATGGGGGTTATGTTTTTGGTGGACCGATTTTTATTTCTGTGTTTGTCTGTGTTTGCTATAACTAAAAAAAAAATGAAAAGCTCTTTCGGAATTTTTGATGTGGGTAGGATCTGACCAAAGAAAGAAGTGATTAAATTTTGGGAAAGAACCAGATCATACTGTGGATCATATTCTGTTGTTACTTGGATTTCATGGATTAATATATGCATTGACACAAGTTCAGGTCATGTATTTTACTAACATAAATTCAAATGAGTAAACCTTTTAGAATGATATTTTACGAGGCAATAATATAACTTCTAGATGTAAGCACCCCGAATTTCGCACAAATCTAGGAATTTGCATACATTAATTCCTAAAACAATATACTTTATGTCTTTTGTCACTTCATCTACCTTATATGGTATGTGTAAATATACGACTGTGTCCGATGACAACCAACTCTGACTAAGAATTCTGCAATCTGGATCATGCCAAGTTTAAGTTACTATGCCAAGCAGTAGTCACAGACATGAACGGCAACTTGTCAAATGTCAAACGTGTTAAACAATGGACCACTGAGGCCATAATGTAGGAGCAAAGGAGTTGGGACCAAATGGTTAATGTCTTTTACTGTAAACTATTCCGGTGTCAGCAAATGAAGATAGAATAGAATAGAAACATTCATACAGCACAAAATTGATGTAACATCCTCTTATGCTCTGGATGTCGAAAAGGGAAAGTCCACAGACCTGTGAGGTAACAAGACCGAAGGGGATTTCAGTCTACTAGCACAAGCCACATAGGCATCACAGACACAAGAAGTGCACCAAAGAGATCACCCATCCCAGTACTAATGTAGCCCATTGAGGCTTAACTTCAGTGAACAGACAGATACTCATCACACTGCGCCACAATTCATGAAAGTCGAATAAAAAGTGTTTCCTAGAAGCGCGAGCCTCACTAGATCTTGTGCTCAAAATCCAATTTAGTACCCACCAGGAGAGATATACTACTATGGAGGGTATGCTAGTCTAAACAAGTAGGTTTTTAACTGGCTTTGGAATGCTATTATTGCTTGCTGTGTTCAAACCAATTGCGAGAGTTGGTTCTATTCAGTTGGAGAAGCCATTTCATCAGCATTCAAACCCACAACCTTAGGTAGGTAAAGCAAGTGTTACCACTGCACTGCTCTCGTGCAATATGTGTTCAAAGGATTACTTGCAAATAAACTACGAAGACTATTGTATCATTTGTTAAGTGCTAAGATCTGCTCGATTTGAAATGAAAGAAAATAGAAAGAGTGTGTGCTTGTGCCTTCTGCAAAATTATAAGGTTCGTAAAGGTATTTGTAAACAATACATCACCTGGGGTGGGATTTACAAAAGGTCTTAAGTCTAAGATTTGTCTTAAGTCTAAATTAAAAGTTTTGAATGTTAAAAACTTTGTTATGAAGTTAAAACAAAACAAGGCCACTGCCGCAGCGGTTATCTCCCGCCTTAGAATCAGTAATAATGGAGAACTAAAGGAGATATAAGGCCTTTTATTTGTAGTAAGATAACCCCACTTGACATTGAAAAAGAGGTCAAAGGTAAAAGTCAGCACTTGGAAAAGTCTCAGCCCTTGACTTCCTTTAAGTTGTTTTCACATTTGGAACCCCTAGTAGCAATGATAGGGGAGATATAAGGCCTTTTTAAAAGGATAATCCCATTTCACATGTGATATGATGGCCATTTTGTTTTCGAAACTAGGCCAAATTACTATCAGGCTAACCTTCCTAGCCATATATATTTTGCTCATATTTGATGAACCTAGCTGCAATATTTCAAGTTTTAGAGCACCTTAATGATTTTTAAATAATTGGCTATGGCGGCCATTTTGTTTTTTTAAGGCCAGGACTTTTGATGGTCTGTTTTTATATTTTGAAGCCATAGCACCAATAATAAGGGTGAAATAAGGACATTTTATTGTGACGACCCCATTTAACCTTGAAGCATGGGTCAAAAGACAAATTCAATACCTGGAAAAGATTCCCAGGCCATAACTTCCTACAAGTTTGTTTTCACATTCTGAATATTTGGGGAGATATAAGGCCTTTTTAATAGAATAACCCCGTTTGACAATAAAACATGTGATATGGCAGCCATTTTCCTTTTAGAACTACATCAAAACTACTATCAGGCTAGCTTTTCTAGCCATATATCTTTTGTGCAAATATGATGAAGCTAGCTGGAATCTTTTGAGATTTAGAACAACTTTATAAAATTATGATTTTTAAACAGTTGGCTATGGCGGCCATTTTGTTTTTCAAAATGAGGCCAAAATATTGGAGAGACAGGTTTCGTAGCCATAAACATTCCCTGCAAATTTGATGAAAATATCTTTATAAATGAATGAGATGTTAAAGTTTATGTTAAAACCTGACAAACGGACACACGGACGGATGCACAAATAGACAAACGTATGGAAGGCGTTTACAATCAGTCGACCACAACCGATGCTTTTCATGGTCTGTCATTACAATCTGAAGCCATAGCACCAATAATAAGGGAGAAATAAGGAAATTTTAATGTGACGACCTCATTTAACCTTGAAGCAGGGGTCAAAGGTCAAATTCAACACCTGGAAAAAAGATTCCCAGGCCATGACTTCCTACAAGTTGTTTTCACATTCCGAACCTCTAGGAGCAATATTTGAGGAGATATAAGGCCTTTTTAATAGGATAACCCCATTTGACATTAAACATGTGATATGGCGGCCATTTTGTTTTTGAACTAGGCCAAAATTACTATCAGGCTAGCTTTTCTAGCCATATAGCTTTTGTACAAATTTGATGAAGCTAGCTGGAATATTTCAAGATTTAGAGTACCTTTACGATTTTCAAACAATTAGCTATGGCGGCCATTTTGTTTTTCAAAATGGGGCTAAAATATTTTAGAGACAGGTTTTCATAGCCAAAAACATTCCCTGCAAATTTGGTGAAGATATTTTTATAAATGAATGAGATATTAAGGTTTATGCAAAAACATGACGAACGGACAGACGGACGCATGCACGTTCGGAAGGCATTTTATAATCTCCCGACCACGGCCTTCGGCCGCAGGTGGAAGATGATTAATGCTTAGACAAAATTAGATTCATAAAAGGTCTAAGATAAAATTATGTCTTTAGTTTTGTCTTAAGTTTAAGACCACTGCAGGGCAGACATTAGACATTTTTAAGATATTCCATGGCATGCATTTACATTTTATCCTCCATTATGCTGACAAAAACTATACTATGGGGATCTATACTTCCTATAAAAGTAATTTCTGTGGATTGTAATAGAAATTTACATCATTCAGTTTCCTATAAATTTACACATTTTACCTCCTTGTGGCACAAAATATTTTCGTAAAAAAACACAAAGATTACTATTTTCACATACTTTTACAAAAAAAAGTAACAAATCTGTTTTATAATTTTCAAGAGCATGTTTGGTGTATTTATTGGTAAAAAATATTTTTGTTTTGTTAAAATTTGTTCATTTGGATACAGAAGAGTTAAGACTTTTTGCACAAATTTTGCTAAGCACTTTTTGTAAATCACAATCTTGGTTGGGTTTGGGCCTTTTACATCTGACTATATTGTGATTAACATGCTAATTTTATGGGTAGAATTTTTAGTTGTCTTTGTGTAAAATAAAAGGCTTATCCCAACCCTTGTATTTATATCAATTAATAAGTCTTCCCATTTGGACTGAAGATAAAATCTTAGCTAAGACAAAAGTCTTAAACTTAAGACTGGTCTTAGCTAAATAAAATTTTGTCTAAGATTTAAGAGTTTTTGTGAACCCAGGAACAGATTTAAACTCAGCTATTTCCCATATGACAACAGTAAGTGTGTAACTCCATGTACACAATTTGTTATCTGTGAGTGCAACCTTGGTGTCATTAAAAGGTGCTCAGCTGAGACTATATCTAATCTGATCTTATCATGCCTTGTAGCACTTAATCTAATCAAACCAAATGTCCATAGCGGCTGAGCTATATACTAGCTTGTTGTAAGGCACAGAAACATAATTATAGCTCAAAATTCATTCAGTCATTGTGTAAGGTGGAGTTATGGACCAGAGACCCCAGGGAATCGAGTAAAAAGAAAAAAAGAGAAGCCATGCCCATATAATAAGGGTTCTAGAGCTCATAATTAAAATTTGATTGCATTCCAAATCGCGGTCTGGATCTAGGAATTTCTAAAGGATTTTTTATTATTCTACTCAGAAGCAATATTGAAGGTAGAGGGTTGCTCTGTTCAAGTGCCATTATTATGTGTAGAAACAATTCTAGATGTCTCGTATTTTTCCTGTCACTCGATGTACTTCTTTGTTATCATTCACTCACAAAACACTGCTCTAAAACGTTCTGAAAGTAAGCTACTCTTGAAGCCAACATTATGTTGTTGGACATTTTTATTGCAAGAACATTACCCAGGGTGGAGAAATTAGAATCAGCAATGGGTTCAATAAATTTAATTCTGCTTTTATTTTATACAACATATATACTAGTATAATGACACTTTAATATATTACATTACAGTTTCCAGCTTGTATTCATCAAGTTTAGACCTCCTGTTCCCAAACAGTGTGGCTAAGTAAACTTGGCATAAACTTGAAATAATATGATTATTAACATATGATAAAATATTTTAATTTTAATTTCGACCATAAACTATTAAGATATTTTACCATATTAATTTGAAGAATGCTTGCCACCTTTTGCTAAGATGCTTGAGACGATTAGTCTCACATTTCTGACAAAATGTGGGACTGATGAACTTTTTTGGCTTAAAAAGGATTGTCTATCATGAATATATGGGCTGTTATTTACAAAAAGGATTAAGCTCAAGTTGTGAGCCAAAACTCAGCTTAAGTTTACAGCAGTTTATACTAAACTTGAGCTGAATTTTGGCTCAACTTTAGGTTGATCCCTTTTCTGAATACGTCTCCTGTTATATAAATTGACCAAAAACCTCAAATATGAATGATTGTAAGGTATTTCCTGAAACTGGAAAAAGAAGCCTGTTTAAACAAGAGATAAAACTAAACAGAAGCGTGTGTATCTCTATGATCTTATTTGCAATCATCCTTGAAAAGATAAAGATACTATTTCCATGAACTTTCCTGTTTATCTGAGAGTCAACATTGAACTCTTAACAAGGTATGTGTCCTTAGAACCCCTTATTAATATTAAAACCATTTGATTCGTTTAGCAAACCTTAATTGTTGACAAAAGATAATTGATTGTAATAATGTATTTTAAAATAAAATATCTTTTACAAAGTAATTCTCTTATCATAGTAATTGTTACCTAAAGCACACTATTTCTGGTTTGAAAAATTATATAGGGACATAGTATATATGGCTATGAATACAAAGAACAAACTGCATGTTGCCTGCTATTGTCGCCCGACAAAATCTTGTCACGTGCATTTTCCATGACAACAGGAAGTACATCAATGAAGTAAGTCTCCTACAAGAATCTATATCGATTTTCTATGGTTTACCAGACTATAAAAATATGCTTGATCAATACACTATGGAATTTACCAGGAATATACATAAGCAAAAGGTATAACGGATATACATTGAAAAGATTGGTCCTTTCTGTGGAAAGCATTTACATATCTACACACATATTATCATTGTTATCTAAAATGCACATTTTACAAAGAAGTTTTAACATTATCAAGAAGATAATTTCCTTTTAATAGGTACTGTTTGTAGATCAACATTGTGGTTGTAACTTGCATATGATTGTTTTATATATTTTTTGACAAGAATCCTAATTTCCATTGACGCTCTATAGGATTTCTACTAAAAATGAGTTGATTTGGATATTATATATGTTGCAGAGGAAAACTGACAGATGAAGATATTGGATTCTTAAAAGTACAAAATCATGTCATTAAATACATGTCATAAGATACAAGGACGATAAACACAACAAAACGGAAAAAACCCCTGAAAATACACACAAAGACTGTTATTTACAGTAATGTACATTTAGTTTTCAGTAAATAACTATAGCAAAGGTGTGTTAAACAGTTAAAGGAAGTAAAAACAAGAGTATTTACATGATAAGGAGACAATTAAGGCAGATATACATGAAAAAATGGAACACTTACAGACTATAAATAAATAATACTTTTTTTACAGTAATGTACATTTATTTTGAAAGAAATAACTTTAGTTTGCTAAGTATTTGAATTAAGTAAAAAATAGAAAACTATTGCTTTGAGATTCACTATTTGGATTACAAAAAAAAACATGTTTGCTATTATTGGTCGTGGGGATACTATAATGTCCCAGAGTCCTTGGATGCAATGGGTTGAGCATATAATGAGTAAAAAGCGGACCTATGGATTCAGGATGGCCGCCATGGTGGGCCATGATGGGAAACTTTTAGCCTGTTCCACAGACTTTAAATCTCAACAGGAGGAAATTCAGGTGAGTGACATTTATCCGCTGTTAACATATTTATTCTGTTTGTGTTGGATCACAGGACCACAGTCACCAAGTACATAAAAATTGCCCAACTTGGTCAAGAAAGTACAAAAATATTAATTCGGGTAATTGAGAAAATATTAATTTTTTTTATCCACCATGCTACATGTTTACTATAAATTAGGGGAAATACAGACCGGGATGTATTTTTTTTTTGGTACTCTCCGGAGCCTCGGTACTATGGATAATGAGTGTGAATAATTTCCGGTTTTTCAACAATATCTCGAAAAGTATGTATTTTACAAATATATATAAGATATCATTAGAAAGGCATTTTTACAGTGCTTCTGCTCATGTTTGTCGCTTTCAACACTGTACAGGTCATATCACGATGGGTAGTTTTATGGGCTGAGGAAACCAGTACATACAGTTAGTCAAGGTTCTGTACTGTAAACGGCCGACCATTGGTAGTCAATCACCAACTTTCCCACCCAAGGTCCAGTGTTTGAACTGCAGACCTCAGAGGTGGGAGGCGAGTGTATAACCATATATAACATTAATGAAACCAGATTTTAGTCAAGTTTCTCCACTTAATATTAGATTTCTACACCATTTTCACAGGTATGTGACACTTTGGTTATGATAAACATCTTACATCAATTGTCATCGTTACTTCTCCAGTATTTATAGCTGATTTAATACAGGGAAACCGACTACAGGCAGTTTTTGTTTTGCAAAACAAATCTTAGGCTCTTCACCCCAAATTGGCATAGTCCATTTCAATTTTACCTCACACCAATCTTTCACAGTAGAACTTATGTGAGATAGCACTCTAACAACATAGCCTCACTTGTGCATTCTGCTTCATAGCCTTCACATGTGTTTCAATTAATCATGTTGTTAGGTGATGCTAGGTAGTTGTAAAATATACTTAAAACATATATAAAAGACATGATAATCCATGCGATAGGTAGGCACAACTTGGGTACAGAAAGCCTATTTGTGGTGCTTAACGTTTAATACAATGGATCCTGATCAATTAAATTTTTCGCATTGATACAAGCAAAATGGAAAAAAAGACTTTAATTGGAAAAATTCAAACCAATTCATCCTTTTCTGTGGTTTTAAATGGTGATAAGATTTTTACCAATTCAAATTAGCACCCGAACTTAATCCAATTTCCATCCAAAGTTACTGGAAACAGTAGTCCGGAGTCACTCAGGCTACTTTATATGGTGTGCAGAAATATGTGAGTCTTCTTGAAGACAACTTGTAATAAATATCCTTTTTCCAGATAAGGTGTTTGCCAAGTTACTGCAGGAGGCAATATAGAGATATCTTTTTCTAGCATTTAGCAGTGGTTAACTGTTTTACGGTAGAATAGTCTAGCATTTAGCAGTGGTTAACTGTTTTACGGTAGAATAGTCCTCCCATTAATCTGTCTGTTGAGGTATGATTAAAGAGACTGAACAGATTAAAGGTAAGGCTGAAGAGACAAACAAAAAAATCTTTTTTTTTTCTCAGTCCTCATCATTGATCCTGCATGCAGATATTGCTAATAATTCACTAGCTCTACCCCTAAATTAAATAAATTATGTTGTTTATGAATACCAATCCAGAAAAGAGACAAGTACACAAAAATGTAGATGCGTAAATGCTTTGCTGTCAATTGGAGTATGCCAAGTACAATTAGATGAAAAAGAGGTGAAAGGTTCAAGTGATACACAGGGAAAAAGTTCCTTTGTAAATCCACAAATATTGAACTGTCTACTTTAAGTTATGCTGTCGGGGGTTACAGTGTGACAGGGGTAAGACACTCACCTCCCACCTCTCAGGTCAACAGTTCAAATCCCGGACCTTATGTGGGAAAGTTGTTAGTTCTTTGCCAGTGTTCAGCAGTTTACAGTACAGAACCTTGACCAACTGTATATACTGGTTTCCTCTGCCAACAAAACTACCCATTGTGATATAACCTGTACAGTGTTGAAAGTGATGTAAAACCCCAGATAAATAAATAAAACAAATAAATGAAATTATGCTATCACCGACCTTTACTATATCCCCTTTAAAACTCACATTTTAACATTAAAAAATCTATTGCTTATTTGAAAGGTTTAGGGACCGTATTCACAAAAGGGGTTGAGTTGAACCAAACTCAACTCAAGTTTAGTATCAACAATTGTAAATTTGAACTGATTTTTGGCTCAATAAGAGCTGGATCCCTTTGTCAATATGGTTTTACATCCTGTTCACAAGCCAGGGTGAGGGGCCATGGTGGCAGAGTGGTAACACTCTCGCCTCCCACCTCTGAGAGCGGGGTTTGGTTCCCGGCACGGTCTCAAGTGGGAAAGCTGGTAGTCGCTTCCGTTGGTCAGCAGTTTGCAGTACAGAACCCTGACGAACTATATGTACTGGTTTCCTCTGCCCTTCCAACTACCCATCGTGATATGACCTGTACAGTGTTGAAAGCGACGTAAAACCCCAAATAAAATAAAATAAACAAGCCAGGGTGATATTGGGATGGATCATTTGTGGGAATCGAACCAATGTAAAACCAAATTCTATGCCATAGAATGTACTTGCTAACCACTATGGGCTGATTTTCAGCTGAAATTGAATAAAATTAATGTGTTAGGAAGCACCAGCATATAAATTTGGCGGGAAACACCACGTGCTTCTTACAGTCACAACATTACATGCGCAGAAATCTGGTGACCTTAAAAAATGTTCATTGAATAAATTTACAGAAGGCAGTTCACATACTATGGTACAGTCGAGTGTACTTATCAAACAAATCATTTGTAGTGGAAAATTACTAGAGGTGCAATCTCAAATGAGTGGATTGATTTTGAAGTGGCTATGTGTGGAGGCAGGGGGAGGGGGGGGGGGGCATACAACTTGTCACATGTGAAATTTCATATGTCTGCACTTCATAGTGGAAATTTCCAGCTGTTAGAAAAATATGTTGTTAGAATGTTGCTAATGGCCTATCAATATTAAATGCACAGTCGTCTAGGATTGACTTAGGTTAAATGTCACTACTAACATATTGTATGTGACATACTATGGCGGGTAGTTGAAGGGGTGGAGGAAAACAGTGCATACTAGTTTATCAAGATTCTTCATTGAAAACAATCATACAATGGTAAGTGACTACCATCTTTCCAACTAGTAATTGAACCAAGGACACAGGGGTGTGGATGGGGTAGGGGGCTGCTGTCCATGGGGTGGGGAGTGTTTATTTAACAAATAAGAAATAAATTGTGTTGCTTATTATACAATGAAAAATCAGTGCCTGGGAACACAGGGAAAAAAACAGTGGTCCAGATCTGGATCCAGACCATGTTTCAGGAGGACTGATCCAGTGGTAGACCACTTTGTGTGAAACTATGACACAGATCCGATGTACAATCTTTGAAATTGGCCCATAGGCAGACAGGCAAACAAACCAACAGGCAAACAGACTTGATTATATCCTGACTACACAACTGCAGCCCAAAGTCTTTAGTAACTGACAATCCCCAAACTGAAAGACAGAGTCTCGGGAATTGTCCGGGTCTCTTTGGCCTGCCACTGTGGAAAGGACCCAATAACACAATGGCGCCCATACAAAGTGATCATCTAAGCCACTATTCATCTTTTTTAATTTGTTTTTGAATCAAGGTCATCTTGTCTTTCTTGGCGTAAATGACACCCACTTGGCCAAAGTGTGCACATTTAGGAAGCTTTGCGGTGGTATTCAGGAAGGTCTTAGCCAAATCTTAGGCTGTGAATGTGTACAAAAGTTAAACCTAAGACTTGGCTAAGTCTTATTGTGAATACATCCCATGTCATTTTGAAGGAGCTCTATGTTAAATGCTGATAAAAATAATTCAGACATCAATTTGGCTGGTAGATATCATTAATAATTTTATCTAGAAAGTTTGGGTTTTTTTATTTTTCAATATAAAAGTAGTTTTGCATTATTTTCAATGCATGCATTATAAGTTGCAACTATATTATTGGAATGGATCCAACTGAATTTATTGTTTTTGGTTCTAAGGCTCAACGTCATATACTCTCCTCTCATTTTCCTGTCAATATTCTTGAAGTCTTCTCCATCCTGCTGACCTTGTCAAAATCCTAGGTATGTGGTTCAATGCTGACTTCTCTTTCTCAGAACAGATAAGTGATACAAGTGTGCAGTTTCTTCAGATTTAAGTCCACTGCTTTTTATTGGCACTGTAGAACAAGATTCCCAAGATATTCTGCACATGTGTACAAAAAGGGTAAATAAACAGAAATTTGGATAAAAAGATTGAGCTGATTTTATAGCACTCGGATTAGTTGGTCTTTATTAAACGCAATTTTATTATGTGCAAAACCTCTTCAAAAATGTCCATTGATAAATGCCGTAGGTGGAATTTTCTGAAAGAAATTTATCTGTCTCATTATATCAGCAGTGATTGATTACCTAAGATAATGTGAGAGATAAGTTAAAATTAACATATTGCTACAGTTTTGTTTGTGAATCTAAGGATATTGTTACAGTTACTTAAACACTTTTTTCATTTATTTTACACATTCAGTGGTCCAATAAAAAGAGATGTTGTTCATTTTAATATCAATTGTTTGAGACACTATGGGCTGTACTTGACTGGGTAATATTTGTTTTGTTTTTTCTGATCTCCCTTACCATGGATAAATAGCCTGATACCCCTTTCACAAAACAGGTGATATACCACTCAGTATTAGGCCCTGGTCAAACCGCCCCAGTCTTTCAACTACCATGTGCCATCCATTTGCAGACTTGTAACACAGCGGTGAAACATCCAATTAATTGAGTTTAAAAATTGCGTCTCTGTCCGCGTCTGACCATCACGGTGCCAGTCGCCACCTATCGGGTGCCTTGTCAGTACTATCGTCGTGCCTTCATATATGTGTCTCTGTCCATTCCAGTAACATTCGACATATAATTTTTTCACACAACAACTGAAGGAATAATCCTTGGTTTATATAAGGTTCTGATTCAGTCTCATTTTGGTAGCACGTGTTCATCCAACAGCTAGTAAATTTGAGTTGAGGTAAATGGAGATTTACTGTTATTAATAGTTAAAAACCGTGTCGCTTCAGTGTTGCTCCTTCGGGTACTGCTTCTTTAAATTTGTTTTCACACCAGTTGAGTGTGTTTAATACTTAAGTTCTGGAAGTATGCCCAGGCGTACAATTTTCTTAGTAGAGCCATTAATTATATATGAAATACCCATCCCCTAACAAATATTGCAACCACAACTTTCTCAAAAATGAGGGCATACCAAATCAAAAATTCTGGCTTCTCCTCTGCTAGATAAGATAAGATTTATTGTTTTTTATCTGTAAATATTACCTTATTCTCTCTCTCATTTTCAGAAAATATTAGACGTCTTTGAAAATCCTCAGAATCTCATAGACAACAACAACAATAATCGCAGAAGTACAGAACAGAGGAAGCTGGAATTGAATGGAAAGACTTTCATTGTTAAAGAGGAAACTAACACCCAGTTCATAGCATTTAATGGCTCCAAGTACATGATCATCTCGAAAAGTCAAAGGATGTATATAATAGTGGTGTGTGGCCTGCGTAAGAAACACAAACAGGGGGCTGACTGGTTAAGTCTGTTGTGTGACCAACTCAAGAAGAAAGGCCACTGAATACAGGTTTCCATATTTTGTGATTGACAACTGGCGATGAATGATTGTTGAATGCAAGTTTATTTACGTTCTCTCAAACTGTAAAGTGTGTTTCCAGTGACCTTAATAAGCAGGATACACATTCCTATAACACTATGCACATGGCTTACCATTCACCATCACCCAATTGTTGAATGGAAATTTTTTATTCCTGAAACTACAAGGGATGCTGCTCAGGACTATAACTAGGACAAAAACTCCGTATTTGTGTTTGTTACGTGTGTACTGATGTGGATTTCTGTTGACTAAAATGTGCTCTCACAAAGGCGCAAGTTATAAATAGACTTGAGACAGAATTTTTGAGAGAGCTTTTAAGGGGCGATAATACAATTACTAGGTGTAATCAGCATCCCAACTTAGCCAAAAAAAGTAAAAAATCATTCCACCAAAAAATTATTTTTTGTCTTTCATGTCTTAAGCTGCCTTCATTTTCACCGTATATGGTATTTGAACCCCATGCATGAGTGTTGCTGCTGACAACTAATCATGGATAAGAAGTATTATACAAATTTATGGCCAAGTGCCATACATATCTGTATGTTATTTCCAAGTAGATGCAGTTGAGTAGAGAATGTGATATTTTATTCGCTTTATGAGGGAAAAAATATCTTGAAAAGGGGAATTCCCTATTTTGTTGTAAATACTTTATCACCATTATAACAAAGATATTTGAGATTTATAACGGTTGAAATAACACCAATATACACACAAAGGGGTAGCAGTTTGTTAGAAAGTTTGAAAACTTCCTGAATGAAAATATCAATGTCCCGAATTCTCCCTGATATTATCAGGATCACAAACCTGTCCAAAGAAACTATTGGCCTAGTGGATATAAGGGCCTCAGAATCAGTTCCTGGCGTATAGGACTATGTTGATATTAATGCAGTGGATGATTGCTACATTTTGTAATACCATAATGTAAATATGCAATGAATCCAGTTGACATTTTTATGTTCAAGAAGTGCTTGATGTTGCATACTGCGGCAGTGGTAAGCCTAGGATACTTCACATGAAACATTGGTAAAAATATCCATTTTGTGATGATTGGCCTCCCAAGGAAATGGTTGGTTGTAAAAAAAACTGGTTCTATTGTTGACCATTTCCAATAGGATGGACACATAGAATGCTCCACATTATTTTCAGACAGAAAATTTAATTTATACAGTAAAAATGTTAAGGAAAAAACACTCAAATAACTCTGTTATTACTTGGGTTTAAAATGCTTTTTATAAAACTGTTTCTGTCAGAAACTGTAGTGTATATGGTACTATGCCAGGTATACATTACCTAAATCACGGTAATAACTCAGAATTTTTTATTGGCCAGACAACCTTGAATATATATAATAATATATATTTTATATAATTTACATTGATTTACATAAATGTGTGACTAAAAATTGCATTTTTAATATACCAATTGTTAAATGTAGCTCTTGCTCTCTTCCCAGAATTCTAACTGGTTTCTGCGTCTTGATATGACGTGTCACACAATAATCTATGACGTCACAAAGTTACCTTTGACAATAGCAGGGGGAGACGTAGTGTATAGTCTCTCTATTATGTACAGTGGATGGTTAATAGAATTCAATCGATCTTTGCACCAAATTTTAAATTATATTTATGTTAAAGCTAATGCTTGATTCTGTCTATAGTACTGAATTATCTTAGTATAAATTATCACAGCCGTCCAAATTTGAAGTTGCAAATATAGGATGGCTGTTCTGGGCTTTTCTTACTTATCTTATTTTTATATTAATCTGTATAAATAACATGGAAATAAATTTTAGAAACTAGTCTTTTGCTTCTTATATCACAATTTTATCTTGGGCTTATTTATGAAGAGTATACATTTCCAAATGCTGATAAGCTATCTACTACTGGCTTGGCTAGCACATATACCTTACAATAACATTAAACTTATAGGTGGTAATTTTTAATAGTATATTTTAATCATTTTAAACTGATTGCCGGCCTCACCATCACCTTAACTGATGAAAGAGTGACACAAACACTTTGACCCTGATATTTCTGAAACTCTCTTTACACACTCTCTATCAGATACCTATAATAATCGCAATTTAGGAATGTGCAATTTTATACGAGCAAGATTTGGTATTTTGGCAGTTGCGTCTACAGCCTTAGATCAACAAAATCAGGGAGGGAAACAAGATTTCATTATGCAAAGATAAGTAACAAACAAAACAAGAGAACTCAGAGGTGAGTCGAGAGCAAACTTTGGTGAAGTATATTACTCATTCTGTTTTCGAACCACTAATCTGCTTACAGGGCATTAAATAAATGATCTCATCGATTTCCTTGTTAACATGACTGCAAAATTGATATTGAAAAGATCATGCGCAAATTTGAATCAGTTCTTCCTGGTAACAGTTCTGGTGCTCCCTGAAATTTCATTACGATCCATGCAGTACTTTAGAAGTTATGCTGTGAACAAACAAATAACTTACAAACAAACAAACAGAAGGAGTTAAATATGTTGGAAAAAAATTGGCAAATTAACGAAGGATAATATTCAGGTGATGACCCATTATCCCAGCTTATTGTAAAAAACAGTTTTCACCCCTTGGGAATGCAGTGATAACAATGGTGAAGTAGGTAACATACTTGTCTCCCATTATATCACAAGATCTGGGTACATTTTCTGGTCTGACCAGAGAAGTGGGAAAGTTGGCAGCTGTATTCATTGCAGAATCTGGACCATGATAGGATCTTATACATAGTGTTGGAAGTAACATTAAATCCAAATCAATCCAATCCAAAGGAACTCTATGCAATATTTGTAACACCCCATCACTGAATGACATTCAACAAAAGTAAAAAAAAGAAAAGACTACCAGGGCCACATTAAATATTCTTTCATTAAATAGTCTGCTTGGTAAGGTGATAGCTGTGACAATAAATCAGCTAATTAATCTAGAAGGTGTTCAAATACTGATCCTAATTCATAGACATACTCCTAGATCTGTGTTTTCCAAAATGGATCAGAAGAATATATGAAGATGGGAGTGGCTAAGGTAATGTAAATGTTAACATAAAAAAAACAGAAAAAGCATTCAGAGATAGGAAACCTCTTCAAAGGCCAAGTACAAAGGCAATGATGAAAAACTTCTTCAACGAATTTGAACAATGATTTTAAACAGTGATCCAGATCTACCAAAGTTTAATCATCTCTTCATTTACCCATTGTCGACAATTCCTGATAATTTCATTAGAATTGGACCCCAACTTGAGCTATTTTTCAAAGGAGCAAAAAATATAGCCAATTACATATACCTTCTTTTCAGAGGTAAATAACCAGATAAAATACCCTTCAGTAGACATTTTATTGGGATGATAATGCAATTCATTTTTGACATTTGTACCCTAATTCACCACAAAATCAATTGGCTTTCTAATTAGAAAAATTCTCATATAAGCAGGGCTACTGGTGTCTCAGGTCTCCTCGAAGATGATCTAGCTCTGAATCGAGACTCCAGGATTTTTCAGAGATCTTTCTACAATATCAGCTCTATAACTCAAAAGCTGATTGCACTGGGGTCTTGTTTTCATACAAAGTTGGGTCCTCCCATTTGACAGATCCTCCTTAAAAAATTACTCAGATCCATACTGGGACTCTAATATATATTTAGCAATTTTTTTTTGCTAATATGTGTTTCCAGATGCCAGAGGAGGAAGGGGGCTGTGCTCTCTTCTCAGGCAATGTATATTTTTAATATAATTATTTGAACAGGTGAAATACCCTCAAATTCTAAACTTTTAGCACTTTTCTCTATAAACTGCAGATTCTAAGGGGCAATAAATCCAAATGCCCAAGTCCAAAAAGTCCTATCTGGGGACATTGAAGGAGTCTGCAACCATGGAGACACCAGAAAAGAACAGAAACTGAGGTGAATAAGCCTAAGAGAACAGGTAGGATTTTAAATTTGATCCAGAGGATGGCAGATCTAATGTTGTTGTCCCATATGTTAGGCTTATCATAAGCAGAGCTGTGGCTGAAATATTTATTTGGTCAGTGAATAGATGGACCAAAAACAATCTGTTAGGCCCTGTAACAACTTATTTTGTATCAACAACTTATTTTGTATTACCTGGCTTATTTCGTATCAATTTTTGACTTATTTTGCATTCCTGACTTATTTTGTAGTAAAATTGCCTTATTTTGTATTTCTTGGCCAACTTATTTTGTACCAACAGTTGACTTAATATGTTACAAAATGGTGCGCAGAATTTTGACAAGATTCCGGTGTGATACAAAAAAGTCGATAATACAAAATAAGCTGCTCTATAGACTCTACTGACTTATCTTATAGTCATTTCAATTCACCTTTTATAGTGCCCTGTCTCCATCAAAGGATGGACTCAAAGGAATTTAATCCTTACTATATTCAGTCTAGTCCATTTACCATTTGCCTGATAGTAATGCTTATTTTGAGCACTGATATTTCACAGAGATATAATTGATTAGACTAGTCAGTAGTATATTGAAAATTATATCTGCATCCATAAATGAATTTGAGTTTGATATAAAATCTTGGACTGGAAAAAAACTATTATACTTGAGGAGGTATGAATGCCCTGAATTCATTGAATTGGATAATGTTTACATATAGAGACCTCAGAATTTGTTTATTGGTAGAAACACTAGCATAAAAAGGTTAAAGTGCTGAAACTGGTAGCAACAAACATGTTGTGTTTCCAGATAAAAAATAGCATCAGAGATGCCCAGATCCCACAACCTTGGGAAAAATCAATAAAATCCATGAGATTGCACATTGCTAACCTACACTTCATAACCAATATCCCTACCAAGTATCAACCTCCTACACCTTACAGTTTGAAAGATATGGACCGGATAAGATTTTAAAGATCAAAGTCACTAAGGCAAGGTCAAAAGTCAAATCAAGGTCATACTGTGATGTTGCAAACCTACACCCCCTAACCAGTGTCCCTCAATGTCTCTATCAAGTAATGTCAAAAATAATGTCAAGTTTAAAATTGTACCCAAACAAATTCAACCTCAAAATGATCATAGAAAAAATGTCATTGTCTTTGATAATAAAACTCTTTAATATCAAATTGCCTTGAAAATTGCTGATTGAAAAGTTCCTATTATACAGTTGTGTTAAAATTACTATATTTTTATCAAAACAAACTATTCATACACCTTTCTGAATATTTAGAAACTACCATTGTAATCCATGCTGTAATATTCTTATAATTTTCAATGACACTGGTTAATTAACTACAACTTTACAAATCCCTTATAAAGAAAATAATACATTATATATCATTGTGACAAAATCATAATATACCAAAACATAGTTCATTAAGATTATTTCTAAAATATTAAGATGGGAAACCAATCAAACTCAGGTTCACATAATTCTACCCAGGCATGTTTGAGATGTCCAAGGATCTTCAATTTGCATTAGGAATGGCTACACATTCAATAAAAATTGCATGGTATTTCATGGAATGGGTAATAAGAGGCAAATATTTGAAAATTATAACAATTTGGGTGTATTTTCTAACTTATGATCTATGTTTTAGTGTAATCTTTAGTGTAGTCTTAATGTAACATAAAATAATGAATAAAAAAGGAGTTCCACAGTTTTAAAAACCAAATTTCTTACACAGTTTGGAGTTTTATAACCTGATAATATAAAATAAGTCAGTGATACAAAACAAGTTGTCTATAGAGCACCTTATTTTGTATTATCAGTTTATTTTGTATCTCCCTGAAATTCTGTGCACCTTTTTGTAACATATTAAGTCAACTGTTGGTATGAAATAAGTCAGCCAAGTAATACAAAATAAGGCAACTTTACTACAAAATAAGTCAGTAAAATGAAATAAGTCAAAATTTGATACAAAATAAGTCAGGTAATACAAAATAAGTCGTTGATACAAAATAAGTTGTTACAGGCCATAATCTGCAGTTTCTTTTTTGCATTTTATATGTTTATTTCAGTTTAATGTTTAACATTACATTACAAGTCTACAAAAATGAAAAAAATAATGTATTGTACAATAGTCTATGCTGTAATAAGTGTATCACATATACCAAATTTTAATAAACCAATTTTTTCCATGAATGACTCTTTTTCATCCTTGACCTTTGCATTTTATTCCATTACTACAAGGGTATCTTTGATTAGATCTAAATATACTGTAGAAAGTATCAATCATTTATTTCTTTTACATCTGATTATGAATTGCTTACCTATAAGTACAACGGTACAGTATAAGGTTGATTAGATCTTAGTATAAGTATAAGCTTTGATTAGATCTAAATATACTGTAGAAAGTATCAATTATTTATTTCTTTTACATCTGATTATGAATTGCTTACCTATAAGTACAACGGTACAGTATAAGGTTGACCACACAAAAAACTTTGGTTTGCAATGGTGTCTGTAGAAGTGTCTTCCATTTCCTTGGAATAGCTTAGATTATTTGATTATAAAACCCAGACGGGCGGCCCTTCCATTGTCTCAACTCTCCATTATTTTTGTATAAATAATAAATAGTTCAATGGCCAGTCTGCCAAGAACAAAAGGGTACTTAATATTTGCCAGCCATCCTCAGCATAATGCATTCAATAATGAAATGCTTTCACAACTTCTTTCATATTAATTAGTTCAGTGGGTACATTTAAAGTCTTTTCAATTCTGAATGACATTCAGAGTTCATAGAAAAACACTTCATGGAAAAGTGCTATTTTGAAAAAATACCTCCTTAGAAACACAAAACAAACAATTTAATTTATAAAGTTGCATATTTTTTAATTCTTTGCATTTCTTTACAATCTGATTTTACAATAATCTTCAGTGAACTTAATCGAAGGAGCAGCTAACTTTCAAACAAACACACTGTGAAAATCTAACCCATCATACTATATTAAAAAGGAGTGTTTTAGCGGCTTAAAATATACTCAGATAAAGTGAGAAAAAAACCCAAAGATTTTAATTTACCTTGTTACACTTTGTTATATACTAAAATGATACACTGTTTGTGGTTGAAATTAATTTTGTTCTTAATGTTGTGGATTAATTTTCATAGGAGGTATTACGTAAATACAAAATGTGGAGTAGGCATTTTTTCTATGAGGATTTTTTCCAGGAGACAACCTTTCCAGGAGGCATTTTTCCTTGATTCCAAATTAATGCCCAGGTCACACTGTGGCGATGTTTAGTGGCGAATATGCGCGATCATGCAATTCGTCCTTGTTGGTAGCATATTCTTGGTCCATCTTCACTGTTCTCCAACATTCTCCATGGATCGTCATCTGGCTACGACAGTTTCAAACTGTTCAAAACTATCGCCACGCTTCGTCCATTTCTTTGCAATTCTTCACAGATGGTGGTGGATTCGTCGACTTCGTAGCACCCTCGTACCCCAATTGGCCACTTCGTAGCAGGCTTCTTCATTGTTCTTCATTGTTCGCCAACTTTCCTTTGAAGATTGTCGGCTGAAAGACGAAGAACAAACAACGATATTCGCAGCAGAGAAGCCATGCATCGTCGCCCCTGAAGAATATGCTACGAGGCCCCGGAGATATTCATCGCTCCTCTCAGCCAATGAGAAGCGAATGTCGCAGTAGTTCGTCGGTGATTGGCAAACTGACTGCTCATGCGAAGAACTGGCTACCAATCAGCTACGACCTTCGTAGGTTGCGGCGAACTGGCTGGAGACTATAAAAGCAGGGCACCACTTGCGAATTTTTCTTCAATGCGTACACATCGACGAACTTTGGATAAATTTTTGGATATATTTCATACAAGAAATATGGTGAAGAGACCTGGACTTGGAAAGAGGAAGAGGGTCACTCTGCCTCCTGTTGAAGCATCTGAGTAGCCTGAACAGCCAGAACAGCCGGATGAACTGTCTGCCACTCAAGCTTCATCATCAGACCCAGGGGATACAGCCACTCTGGCCACCCAGCCGGAAGACACAGATGACTTGGAAGAGGCAACCCAAGACAGCCAGTCCCAGGGGAGGTTCAAGAAGAAGAGGATGGTGAGGATGATAGATGGGCAAGAGGATGAGATGGCTGAGTGGCTCAAGAACCATCCGGAAATGTACAACAAGGCCAAGAAGGAGTACAGGGACACAGACAGGAAGGAGGCTGCTTGGGCCACCCAGGCCAGGGCCATGGGCCTGGAAGGTGAGTTAGACTAACCATTATGATTTAACCTTTTCATAGTTTTAGGTAATAATTTAAATTGTGATGGAGGTACTACGTGTACAGTAATGTGTAAATAGACTTATGTCGAATGTTTACTTATTCTGTTAATTTATGTTATTTTGAATTGTACTCTGTCATCGTGTGATGTATTAGGCTTCACCCATTTGCAGATGACACCACAGATGTGAAGCAGTTTAAAACTTAATGTAACCCATTGTTACTTTGATAACCTACCTAATGTGTCCCTGTCTCCTCTTCCTTTTTCAGCCATCGACCTGAAGATCTGGTTCAAAGGGATGAGGACAAGGTATGGCAAGCTTACCTGCAAGAAGTCTGGTGACGGGGCAAAGGAACACACAGACAGGGACACCTGGATCCTGAGGTCTTTCAGCTTCCTGGATGACCACATCTCCAGAGTCCCCTCCAGGCAGTCCTGCAATGTAAGTACATTCTCACAGTCTGACTCACCTGGATATCCTGATGTTTTTGCTGCGTTGTGTATTCTTGACTTGTAAACAGTGACTACCTATGGATACAAGTTTGTAGCTGTAACACTAATGTTTGGCAAAAATCTGTAAAGTTTTCTGTAGTGACACAGGAGTTCATACTTGTTACTTCACAGTACCTACCTAAACTGTTTGTTGAACATGTATACTATATGCTTACCATGTGTCTTTAATCTACTGTACTTTCAGTTGAAACCAGCTTCCACCACAACTGCCTCTGCCTCTGCCGCAGCCACCTCAGCCTCTACTACCTGCTCATCTGCTACCACCACTGCCTCTGTCATCACCTCATCGGCCTCTGCTGCTTCTGCAACTGCCACCATGCCTTCACACCTATCCACTGACTTGGATCCTGCAGATGAGCCCGTGGAGTCAGGATCACTGGGTGAACCAAGAGTGTGCAGCACTCCTCCTCCAGGTATCACCCTCTCTGGGACTAGTGGCAGGAGAGCCACAAGGAGAAGTGCCAGCACTGAGTCAGAGCTCCTGGACAAGATGTGCGAGCAGAGCAACAACAGTGCCCAGATCTCTGACAGGCTGGACAGACTCTTAACATCTATGGAGGCACAGACCAATGACAGGACTGCTTGGGCTGGCTGGATGTCAAGTGCCATGTTGAAGATCCACGGGGATCTCTGGCCCACATATCAGATGCGCAGTATGGACCTCCTCAACCAGACCATCAAGGAGTCCAAGCTGCTTTCGGAGAGGGACATCCAGAGGCAGGAGCTTGATAGGCAGAAGCAGCTGGATGATAGGCAGAAGCAGCTGGACGACAGGCAGAAGCAGCTGGACAGTATGCAGCAGCAGATGAAGGTGCAGCAACAGCAGCTGCAGCAGCAACTTATTTTCTATCAGCCGCAGCCACAGCAACAGTACACCATCACACAAATGCCTCCGCCACCCGCACCTGGGCCCGCAGCTCTAGCCTCCTCTACCCCTTTGCCTCAAGGGTCAGACACCCAGAGCCAGACAACTGTTATTTTCCAGACCCCATTGGGGGCCAGTACCTCTGGACAGTCAGTGGGTTCATCATCCAGCACTTCATCCACCAAGTTTGTTATCACAGACACCGAGGGAAGGACAATAGGACTGTCAGACCTGAATTTGTCAGATTTAAATGCGTCATTTGCAGGTATTCCTAGTGTGCCTTCAACACCCATGACACCTATGGCATTACTTAATCAGGATGATTCTCAAGGTTCTTAGGTTTAGAAATAACTTTGTCCTTTGTCTATAGACACTTAAGAAGTAGTTTAGGTGAGATGTAAGAAGTAATTATCAAACAGGTGTAAAGTAATTTATTTGTGTATTTTTGCTATGTCTGGCTCAAGTATTACTATGATTATTACTGTTATAAACCAGGTTTCACTTTGACAGCTGTTCTTGTGGGTAGTTTGTTAACCTTAGCTGTTACTAATAGTATATGTAACCAGTTTCACTTTGACAGCTGTTCTTGTGGGTAGTTTGTTAACCTTAGCTGTTACTAATAGTATATGTAGCCAGTTTTACTTTGACAGCTGTTCTTGTCAGTTGTATGTTAACCTTAGCTATGAGCTATAATGTGTTTGCATTTCTTTATTGAAAAGTACACTTACTATGTTATTGTGATTTGTCCTTTTTGACCTTGTTGGAATAATAAATTGTTTATGTGATTGCTTGTTTTTCTCATGTTTCAAAAACATTGGCATAATACTTGGAAGGTGTCACATCTTAACATGAAGGATCCAAAAAAAGTGGCCCAGTGGTTACCAGGACCTGTTATGACCCAATATGAGTGGTTCACTGTGGAAGTTTTACTGTTTCGAATGAAATGCAGAAACGGAAGATAAACAAATTTTAACAGGTGGCCAATGTTAAAATTTGTTTATCTTCCATTTCTGGATTTCATTATGCTCTGACTCCAAATCAATCGGCGTTTGGTTGCAGAGTTTCCACCTTGCAGCTGGTTAGATTTCTTAACTTTCCTTCAGTTATGGCCTTGATTGATTTTTGACCTTTGTGACCTTCTGGCCCCTGTGGTGGCAAAGTTGTGAACTGGTTTGTGTGACCTGTTACATGTTTGACCTGATTTGGTTTCAGACTTGACCTCTTTGACCCTACTATACACATAATACATATATGAAGTGCAATAGGACAATAACTTTATTGCAATACAAGAACATTGCAACTTTATTTCAACAAGTATATAACGCCCAATACAAAATATAACACAGATAATGATGCAGCACTGAATCATAACAATAATTAACATAATACAGTCACTACTAAGAAGTGTCCTTGGCATATGTGAAAGTCTCAAATCATGTCTCTTTGCCACGCTGTGGCCCCTACTGGAGCATTATAATAATGCTTCAAATACAGTCTCTGTCTCTTGGCAACCTGTGTGTCCCTGTTGCCACCAGCCACATCCTCAATGTCCTGCAAACAAGCACCTTGCCTCCACTGTCCTGGAATAACTCTGTGGTTGTCATCCTCCTCATCACCCAGTCCCTGGTGGATACCTGGATACCTCAGTCTCATGATGTTGTGCAACGTGCAACAGGCCAATACAATAGAGGTAACAGTCTCTGGATTCTGACTCATGGTGGTGAGGAGACAACCAAATCTGTTGGCCATGATGCCAAAGGCATTTTCCACCACCCTTCTGGCACGAGACAGTCTGTAGTTATAGATCCTCTCCTCATCAGGAAGTCCTCTGGCACTAAACGACTTCATCAACCAGGTCCTCAGAGAGAAGGCATCATCCCCAATGAGAAAATATGGCATATCACGGTCATCACCAGGCAATGGCTCTGCATCAGGTACATCCAAGGTGCCATCAATAATGCCTGAGCGCAAATCGCAGTCATTGAAGATCTGTGCATCAGAACTGGATCCATTGGTGCCAACATCCACCCAAAGGAACTTGTACTTGGCATCCACCAGAGCCAGAAGTATTATGGAATGGAAGCCCTTGTAGTTGAAATAGAGTGAGCCACCATTCTTAGGACACCTGATTGCCACATGCTTGCCATCTATAGCCCCCAGGGTGTGATGGAAATTCCATCTGGAAGAAAATTCTGCAGCAACCTGCTTCCATGCATCACTGGTACGGGGACACTGCATGACTTCGTCACCATATTCTGCCACGATGGCCTCACAAGTCTGTCTTACTATGACTGAGATGGTGTTGTGTGCTACCCTGAAGCCAAACATCAGACTCCTGTACTTCTCTCCAGTGGCCAAGAAACAAAGTGTGATTGCAAGTCTGCATCCAGGGTTGATAGACTTCCTGAACCATGTGTCATATTTCTCAATTCTGGGCCCCACCCTCTGCAAGACCTCTCTGAACATGGCCGGGTCCATCCGGACAAAATTTCTGAAAGACACCACATCCTCAGCCTCCAGCTCCCTCATCAAACGATCATAGTGTCCATAGTCCAACCTCCTGGAGAGCCAGGGCTTCACCCAATACCTCCTGGGCCTTGGTCGACGCCTTCTCTGTCTATCAACCAGTATCTGTGCAATCACAATCTGATTCTGTACATTTAAACGATGAGCCTCACACAGTTGCTGCAATAATCTGAGTCTCTGTAGATCCATAGCCTTTCATGTACACTGTCCAACGTCTGATGAGAAATGAAGTGAATCCAGATGATCCAGGCTGTTTATATAGGAACTGGCATTATCCACGAATTGGTCGTCACTTCTTCTCAGCACGTTCTTCCTCCTCGTCGGGGGCTCGTCACAGCTCGCTCAACCCTCCACCATGGTCGTGGCTCGGTGCAAGAACATCTCATGGAAATCGCTACACTTCGCATTAATTCGTATATACTTCTACGAAGTTCGTTTGACCATCGTCGACGTTCTTCACAGAAACAAGATGTTCTTGACTGGGTGATGAGAACATCGTACCAAGATCTTCCACAGGATGAAGATGATGGTAGCCCATGGTAGCCGGATTGAAGTAATTCGTGGATTTTTCCAATTCCAACCACGTGACCACACTTTCCCGCCCTTTCTGTGGCGAACTACCACAATTTCTAATTCGCAGCAAATCTTCATATTCGCCAGTTAATCCGTAGTGGCCTCGCCACAGTGTGACCTGGGCATAAGAGACAAAGAAGCACACAAAATAAAAATCTTGAGAATCCAAAAACTTCAACACAAAATAAAACAATTAAGTAATTCTCCAGTTTCTAGTACTTTCAATGCCTGAAACGCAAAGATAATAACTTACTCTCTTAAAATAAGCACAGATTAATAAAGTAACATGAAACACTCACCACAACAAATTATTCACAGCATTGTTAAATAAGCAGTCTAACTTTTTCTGGAAAGTGCTTTCTGTAAGTCACAAATCCATATTTTATCAATTATCATTATCCATGGTTTAATTTTGTGGCAGTTAGATTATATTCAAACTTTTCAAGCTTTATCCAAAATTATATTTTCCATAAAGGAAAACCAGTGGTACACATGGTGAAACAATATTAATTGTGTATTGAAATAAAAAAAACATAGAACTAATTTAGTGAAAGTCCCATATGGTATGCACACCAAAGGAAACATTGCAAAGATTTCTAGGTACATTTGATCATTTGGTACAAGGTGTTAAATTATTGAATTAATAAATTGGTTTTAATTTACAGGGTTTTATAATAGATAATTGCCTCGTGGTACTTCCATTATGTAAACTTAATGAACCTTCGGCCCTTTCAGGGCCTCAGGCCATTAAGTTTACATAATGTGGGTGTTCCACCACACGACTAAGGCTCCCGATTAAGGGATTTTGAGGGTCGGTTTGAAATATTTGCTTAGTCCCAGACCTTCTGTAAGGGTCGGTTGTGGTCGGTTGAGGCCGTGAAGAAAATCAAACATGTTTGATATTTCTCATGACTCGAACCGATTCATATTTCCCGCCCTCAACAACATGTCCAGTCCCAGGCTTCCTCAGGCCTCCTCAGACCCAATTTTACACAGTCGTGTGTTGTCCCAGGCCGCCTGCGACCCTTAGTCCCAGACCTCCGTAGCTTAGTCCCAGGAGGCCGGTTGTTAGTCCCCGACTCATATATGATGCGTATGAATTTCATGCGTCTGAAAGTGAATCGGTTCCATTAGTCCCCGGAAGCCTCAGACCGTCTGTGGTGTCCTGGGACCCAAAAATCAAGGTCTGGGACTAAGCCCCGACTAAGGGTAACCGATCCAAGCCGGCATCCTCAGGCTGCCTGGGACAACACAAATTTAGTCTGCGACGGTCTGAGGACGCCCCAGGAGGCCTGAGACTAACAACCGATTAAGAACCAACTCTTTTCCGCGCGTCTGAAATTAAAACGAGGCAATGAGGAGGTCTGGGACTATATAAGCGACCGCACACACATTCTCATTGTTACTGACTGTTTGGCTACTGAGAGACGTGTGTCACTGTTTTGTAGGGCTTTTTAGTTTTTTAAATATCATATAATACTTGAGCTTAAGGCAAATTTTACAGTTAGGAGACACATTTTACTATTTTTTTCATTATTTTGTCTGGATTATGAGGAAGAGAAAGGAGGGAAGAGAGGAAGGAAAACGATGGATGAGAAGGAGAAGGAAAGTGAAGAACAGGAAAGGATTGAAGATTTTATGATACTTTGTTTTGTTTTCATCTTTTCAATGGAAACATTTCATCATAATTTTTTGAGAATCAAAAACACTAAGTCTTAAAAGGGCAGTCTATCCATTTGATTCCAAACAAATTATTTGATATGCAAGCAGTAGATTATAATGCAAGAGCTTCTGTTTTTTGTCTTACTTAATTTTAGACCTGTGTATCTATAAAATTCTTCAAATGGTTCCATAACTACCTTTACTGGTTCCAGATTATAAAGAAACATAGTCATATCATCAGCAAACATACAGAGACGAATTTCTGTTTGGCAAACAATAATACCAGTTAATTCTTCAGAATGTCGTAAAATTATAGCTATAACTTCTACTACTAGAAGAAAATGGAGGGCAGTAATTGGACAACCCTGTCATACTCCCTTATAAAGTTTGAAAAATTAAGACATATGACTGTTTTTTATTTATTTGGGGTTTTACGTCACTTTCAACACTGTACAGGTCATATCACGACGGGTAGTTGGAAGGGCAAAGGAAACCAGTACATAGAGTTCGCTAGGGTTGTGTACTGCAAACTGCCGACCAACGGCAAGCCACTACCAGCTTTCCCACTAAAGGCCATCACGGGGATCGAACCCCGGCCTCAGAGGTCATATGACTGTTGTTTGAGAAACAAGTTTCAATTTCTGAATACAAGGTGACAATCCATTTCTGGAAGTTTTTACCAAATCCATATTACTTCAACACATGTCTAAGAAAAATCAAGTGTATGGAATCAAACGCTTTTTCAAAGTCAACTAAAACTATTATGGTTTTTAATTTTACAAAAAAACTATTATGGTTTTTAATTTTACAAAATTCAGTCATATCCAAAATAAGTTTAATATTTTCAAAACAAGTTCTGCTACTCATATATCCTCTTTGATCAGCATTTATCAATTCAATTAAAGCTACTTTCAATCTATTGGCTAAAACCTTTGTTAAGTTTTTCATCTGTTTTCAAGATAGACAAGGGTCTCCAAAATATCCAAGTCAGTAAGGTCCTTGCCTTCCTTTGGAAGAAGATTAATAATTCCTTGCCTTTGACTTGGGTTAGGTACACCTTTTCTAAAATTTTTTCTGTATTGAGTAGATTCTGTATTTTTTAAAGAATTATCAGTATTGAGTAGAATGTCCTTGATATCTTCTTGAAATCAACTCCTGGATTTTTATTCAGTGCCAGGCTTTTGACTGCTTTGTGAATTTCTTCTAAGGATGAGTGTTACATATACATACCTATCTTTGTTATACCTCCTTCATAGCATTCTATGCTGGCCTCATAAACTACATACAAGCCAAAAATATTTAACTCATCCAGGCTTGTTTGGTGGATATGGCCACCTCATATGATCTTTCATTGGCTTTGTGGGAGTGGCAACTGTATCCTCATTTCATTTTGTGTTTTAGCAGTATCTGTTGAGTTCTATAAGTGTAAATAAGTTGGGATATATATTTGGGTAGCATGTGATTGACACAACACTGACGACCATTTCAAAATGTGGCAGATTTTTATTAAATTTTTTTTCCCAGAAATTTTATTTACCCTTTTAGTGCACAGCCCGGGAGGGCGAGGGTACCAACCCTCCATCAGGTTTAATACAAGTTCTTGTTATACCATTAAAAGTACAACGTGAATTGACAAGTATGTAAATTACCATTACCCTTGCTCCATGTATTGTTATTAACATTTTTAGATCAAATTCAGGATACACCTTATATGTTTATATGCAACACATATCAAGTAAGACTTTTTTCAGTGGCAGATTTTAAAATGTTAATGTCTACACTTCTGGAAAGATCATACTGTATGTAATTTAATATTTCATTTTCCTTCTAATCAGAAGAAAAATCATTAAATACTGTTATTTTGCTGTTGTTTACTATTATTTTACTATTTCAATGATAAGTAACAATACATCATATTGTTGTGGTACATTAAGACAGACAAGACTGTAAAATTGTAAAAAAATACTGAACAAAAGGAGTTTTTTACAACCAATATGCTATACATGAATGCATTATTTAAATAGATTTTTGTTTTTTACTTAAGTGGCAGGTGGAACAGCATACAGTTAAATTTCTGTTCCAAATTTGAGAACTGCTGTTTAGAAAAGAATAGTTTAAACACATCTCTGTAGAATAACAAGTTTTTATGAATTTCAAATTTTACATCAAATAGGGTACTTCTTTTTCTGATATAGGATAGGATGATATAGACCAAACTTTATAGACTGAGTAACTCACAATTGTTATACATAGGGTAGAAAATCTAACAATATTTTGTATTTGAATTCACAAAACGTTTTATATTTTAGTAAATATATATGTTTCGAAAATAAATTCTTTGTCACTCTTTTGTGTTTAACTTTAAATTGAAAACCTTTTCCCATTTTCTCTCTACAAATGGTCTGTTACTTTTTTTGCTGGACAGGATAAGATATAGGTCTCTTGACGTCATCTCAAAAGGCTGTATCATTTTATTTTTGTAATAAATGTTTGCATTTAAAAGTAGTGATCTTTGCATATATTTACACATTTTTACATCAGTTTTTTTCAATATTTTATTCAGAACTTTTTTCAATGTACTAAATTCTATTATCCAATTATTGGTTCTAGATAATCTGTGAATAACTGCCTCAGAGGTACGCCAGTTACCTTCATCATCTAATAAATCTTTCACAAATAGAAACCCACTTTCTACCCAGTTTCAGAAGTAAAGCGTTTTATGTTTGTTTTTGAAGTACTCATTCCCCCATATAACTTGTGACAGTATTTCATGGGGTTTCAGATCTCAGATAGGGTTCACAGTTTTACATTTGTTAAAACCTAGAAGCATATCCTGGTAAAAGTTTGGTAAATTTTTTACTAATGGTGCTGTTTTAATATTTGTAAAATTTGTGCAAAGCATTGTATTTAGATCAAGGCCTATCTTTGACAAATATAGATGTACAATGTCATTCAGCACATCATAATTTTTCACTTTTGGAATCCATGCAGCTTTTAGTGCCCAGATTTCTGGTTCCACATCAGTTTAACCAAGACTACCATTAACATACTTATTAATAATGACTGTTTTTTTACTTTGTGATTTTTGCCCCATAAAAAGAGAAGCAGAATTTTCTCTATTTTGTGAATAAGTGCCATTGAAACAGGTAGAATACTGAAGAAATAAGTTAATTTTGGTAAGGCAAGCAAATTAATAATTTGAACTTTCCCAAATAAGGTTAGTTTTCGGGATCCCCACTTTAGTAAAAGTTCTTCGATACCTGCAAGTTTTTGGTCCCAATTTAGAGTTTGACAGTCCTCCATATTTCTTTCTATATAAAGTCCTAAGCATTTTATTGGTCCATGGTTAAATATTATATTTTGGAATATATTTGGGTTATTACTAAGCGATCCTAACCACAACCCCTCACATTTATTTATATTTAATTTCAGTCCTGAAACAGTAGAGAAATTTGTTATGGTTTCTAAGGCATTTAATACTGAGATTTCATCATTGAGTGTTAAAGTTATATCATCTGCATATAATAAAATGTAAGATTCTTTTCTATACAGTTTGATTCCCTTAATATTTTTCTTTTTGCGTATATCTTCTGCTAGAAATTCTA
Source organism: Sabellastarte sp. h YS-2021 (assembly GCA_964017235.1). Classification (NCBI taxonomy): domain Eukaryota; kingdom Metazoa; phylum Annelida; class Polychaeta; order Sabellida; family Sabellidae; genus Sabellastarte; species Sabellastarte sp. h YS-2021. The sequence goes on along the minus strand of OZ024929.1, from coordinate 18,297,610 downwards.
GAGCCAGTATAAAGAGGAGTGCTGACACTGCACATCCTTGTCTAACACCTCTTTCCATTGTGGACTCTTTTGACAAGTAGCCATTATTTTTTATGCAGAAGGAATTTTGTTCATATAAAATTCTTATCCATTTGATAAAGTTGGAGCCAAACCCATATTTTTCTAATGCTGAAAACATAAAGTCCCAATTTAGAGAGTCAAATGCCTTCTCAAAATCTAAACAGAGTATTGCCCCTGGTTTTCTATTTTTCTCACACTGATCAATGATATCGCAAACAATTCTTGCATTGACTCCTGTATATCTGTTTTTGATATACCCAGTTTGGTGTTTGGCAATTAGATTTGGCATTATGCATTGTAGTCGTCTTGCTAGAATAGTTGTTAAGATCTTATAATCATAATTAGTAAGACTGATGGGTCTATAATTTGTTAAAAGTTCTTTTTCCCCTTTTTTGTGTATTAGGGTTATTACAGATTTGCGTGTAGAACATGGAAGTATTCCTTTGGTAAAAGATTCATTTATCATGTCATAATATAATGATTCAAGTTTATCCCAGAACATTTTATAAAATTCCGGGGTGAGTCCATCAACACCTGGTGCTTTGTTGTCTTTTAGTTTTTCTACTGCCAAACGTATTTCTTCAAGCGTTATTTGATTTTCAGAAACTTTTCTTTCTTTTTCACTTAGTTTTTGTGTGCATGTAAATTTATTAAGATACTCTTTTATTTTATCACGTGGAGTATCTCTCTTTTTGTATAGCTTTGTGTAAAAATCAACTATTTCGGAAAGTGCTTTATTCCCCTCTATTATTGTATTATCTTGATGTTTTACTTTACGAATTACATTGTTTGCTTGCCTCTGCTTTTCAAGTCCAAGAAAGTATCTGGATCCTATCTCACCTTCTTTAATCCATTTTGCCCATGAACGTATTGAATAACCTTTGGATTTGGAATCAAAGAAATTTTCTAGGTTTGATTGCAATTCAGCTTTTCTCAAGTGTAAATAATGGAGTGTGTCAGTTTCTTCTTTACTTAATACATTTTTGCTTTCCAGTAATAGAACTTTATTACTAATGGCATCAATCTCATCTTGAACATTTTCAATTGTTTTAGCCTTACGGTTTGCTTTTAGTTTACTATATTTTATACTGAACTCTCTAATGTTTACTTTTACTATTTGCCACATTAGTTGTTTAGATTTTAAGTCTGAGTATGAATATACAGTGTTGCTAATAGTGTCCACCAAACCTGTTTAAAAATCTACATCTTTTAGAATACTGTTGTTTAACTTCCAATATCCGCTACCTTTTGGCTGTGTTTTAACACAAAAAGTTCCTTTTACTGCACTGTTATAAATGATACCTAATTATTTTATTGGTTCTGTAACTTTTATGTTTTTAACTTCTAGTAATGACATATCTGACATCATAATATAATCTAGTCTACTTCGGCTTCGATTCTTTTTATCATAATATGTGAATCCTGGATTTTGAGGATAGTGAGTTATCCATAGATCCTTTAATTTACAAGTGTTCATTAAACAGGTTAAATTTTTAACACTTCTGTCAACTCTTCCTAAATTTGGCAGTCTATCAATATTCCTTAAACAGGTGTTAATATCACCAGCTATTATAATGTTATCTGTATTCATACTATTTGCTATTAAGCTTGTTTTCAGGTTATTAAAGAAAATTATTCTTTCTGCTTCAACTGTTGGTGCATAAACTTATGATAAGGATATAATTTCATCATACAATTCAATATTTGCTGTAATAACTCTACCATCATCAGACGCATGTGTATTGAGTACAGTACCTTTAAGATTTTCACTCAGTAATATAGCAACACCTCTACTATGACAAGAATCAGATATGCCCAGCAATATCTTGCCTTTCCACTCACTTTTTAAATACGGTTCTAACTTACTGGTACAAAAGGTTTCTTGCAGCATAATAATATCACGATTTTGATCTTGTAACCACAAGAATAATTTTTTTCTATATGAGGTATTATTTAACCTACGACAATTATAGGATAACATCTTTATATTGTGAGCCATATTATGGTTAGCAAACTGTAGCTAATCCGTAACACTGTGTGATAAATATATTTCAATACATAATGTATATTATTTAACTCATGGCCAGTATAGGTTGAACATCTAATATTAATAGCCATTTTGGTTTCAACAATGTAAATAATCAGCATAACAGAAATAGGAGTCAATATAGCACATACATAACAAGTAATTAGCAATTCCACCAAAAAATGTTCTATTCTGAATCACTCTCTTCACTTTGCTTGGATTGTGAGGCTTTATAGGTGTTCTTGCTCTGTTTTTGTCTTTTCAGGAGATCATCTCTCAGGTCAGCCAGTATTTTGCCCATTACATTTTTCCCAGGCCCGCAACTCTTTTTGACATGCAGGGAGTCCTCCTTACTTAGTCCTGTTGACCAAAAAGTCTCACCTGGTACACACTCTGCTAGTATCTTGTCTGCAGATTGAAGTTTTTCTTCAAATTCCTTGCAGGTTTTCAGTTTTGCTGCCACAATCTCTGACATCACCTTCTCTTTTCTATCGTGCCAGTTAGAATTGAATGGGAGGGATTTTGCCTCTTGCTTAGCCTGATAAGCTGATCTGGCTTGTAGAATCCTTTCGGCGATCTTATCTTTCCCAGCTTGTTGGGCCTTTGTATACTGGTATGCATGTTCAGCACTGCGATGTAAAATCCCATAGACTTTGATGTCACAAGGAAAAAAGTTGGTCAGGGGATTGTCTCTACCAGAGAAGACAATTACTTTCTTGTGAGACTGTTTTGCAGTTCCAGAGCATTCAACATATCCAGGTTCATGTTCACTTTGTTTGCATACAAGGCATGCTTTCTCATTCGTGCACTGAGATCTAAAGTGGTTGTCTTGTTGGCATCTTGTACATTTTACAGCAGGTTTTGGCTGCCCTCTGTGGAAGATTCTAACTTTGGAGTCCCCAATCCATGTTATTCGAGGAAGTGGATCACTGAAACTATCCACATAAACTGTACGGTCTCCATTCAACCACTCAGTCAATTCATTTTTCTCATTTCTGGCTTTTGCATATTCTACACTGCCTCTCATATTAATCCCTTGTGTTATTAAATATTGTTCCACACCCTTGTTTCCTTTGGATAAAGGAAGATCTTTGATTGTTATTTTAATCACACTTTCATCAGTTTCCCCCATGGCAAGCCTAGCTCTTACGTGGTTGTTTGTAAACACACAAACTCTTTGTTCTCTTATTATCACATTGTTAGCTAATAGTACAATCTCCAGACCATGCTAATTCATTGTACTCCTAATAAACTTGACTTTTCTATAATTAGGCAAATTGCCTCACACAATTCAACCTCTGTCAGTGTTTTGAAGTTGGGTATTTCCCTGGCTCTAATGAATACAGGTGCCACTCTTGGTAATTCCATTGTTTCAGTAATTAACCTTTTTAATTAGGCCAATATTGTTTCTAGTATTATATAGTACCCAAAGAGACTTTACAGTCCCAAAATGTCACAATTCACACTGTTTTATAATATGTACAAATATCCAGATAAGTCTATGGAAAGAACATTGTAATTATATCCAAAAATCCACTCTTATAATTATTCACTTCAGCTGGTAAAATAGAAAAACAGTCAGAGTGAAAAAAGACCAGCCTCCATCTCTGAAAGACTAGCAAATCAGATTTTTTATTAAAATTGGTAAATCTTGCCACGAACTAAAATGTACATAGTGGACGGGTGAGGTGGGGACGGAATGTCTGTACAAGTCTAGTATTTACAAGTTTTTAAACATTGTAATTATGTCCAAAAATCCACTCTTATAATTATTCACTTCAGCTGTTAAAATAGAAAAAAACAGTCAGAGTGAAAAAAGACCAGCCTCCATCTCTGAAAGACTAGCAAATCAGATTTTTTTATTAAAATTGGTAAATCTTGCCACAAACTAAACTGTACATAGTGGAGGGGTGAGGTGGGGACGGAATGTCTGTACTTGTCTAGTATTTACAAGTTTTTCAACATGCACTACCAAGATACAAGGTCTCTTTCAGAGTCAGAAGGACAAGGTCGCGGAGAAAATTTAAAAAGAGTTGTTCTGAGCACAGGAAACTGTAGGAAAAGGCCTCTAGTGATAAGATTATTCTGAACACATTGCAACTCACGCAAGTTGAGGTGCTCAAGGCCTCTGAATAGGACAATGCTCAGAGCCTGTCTGATTGATCTTGGCATGTTGAAAATTGTGTAAAATCACAATGGCTAATGCCATGGTATATGCATACATTTTTATTATTATCCTGTGCATGCATTATTTGACTCTCATCACGAACAGGTTAGTTTTAAACCCCAGCATCCCTTACTCTTTCCAAAAAGATACCAGCCAAGTGCTCATTTTTCACAAATATTTTAATAACTATGGAAACTACAAACATGTTACATTTAATCATACAATTTTGGCTTCTCCTTGTATTTGTTGCATTAAAATCCATGCAGAAATGGTTAATATATCTAAATTTAAGAACTACAGTTTCATATTCAATGATGGTCATTATTATTATTATTGAGAACGAATATGTTTGATGCCATTTTGACCCCCATCTGCTATTTAAAACAGAAGTCCACCGTTTTAAATGGCACTCCACTGTTTTAAACAACAGCCTGCCATTTTAAATGGCTCAGCCAACTAGATAACAGCAATACATAGTTCATATGATAGTATGCACTAATGACATATGCACCAACTGACTTCTGTATGCCACCCAGCCACATTACATGATAAAAAACATTCAACTGATTGATGTAATCGCAATTCAGAGCATTCCTTTATATATTACTTGTTAATATATTTAAGCTTTTGATTAAGGTTGTCCTTGGGAAAAAACCTCACTGCTCAGGTATTTGAAGTCTATCTACGTAGGTATCTTGTGTACCTCATCTGGTATTTGAAGTACACCTTTTGTGAACTTTTAGACAATACATATGAAAATAATCCTAAATGAAAAGAAAGGCATTCCTCTGACTAGCCTTTTCATAACAGTGTGGAAGTCATCCCTATTCTGTTGATTTGTTTACCATTGCTTAAGTGATCACTTAATTGGATTTGTCCCTATTGTTAGGTTATAACAAAATTAACTTTGACTGAAACAACTGACTTGGTACTGTTAAAGCTATTTGAATATTTCTTGAAAATTCATAATTACTATATAGTGATATAATTATGTTGGAGCCCAACTTACGAGTCGGCCCATCTTAAGATGGGCTAGAACATATTAGCACAACTAGGGACAAGTAAACTGGGGAATGATTTTAAAGCTAAAATTTAATATTAACCAGTTAGTTTAATATTAATTTGTTATGTCACACTCCATTGGTGGTTTTAATCATGAAATTGAATATAACTGTGCTAGTTTATTTAAATACTTCTACTTTCAATTATGCAGTGTATGTTTGAGAAATATTATTTAAGATTTGTTGTGCTTATCTCGTCTGAAGATTTGGTAACATATATTAGCCCAACTTAAAATTTTCACACGTAGTTTTTATTTTTGTAATGTAAAAATTATATACTTATTTTTCTACTTAAATGTTACTTCTTTTCTTTACCTCATTATGCATTGAGAGTAATAATCTTAATTATCTTATTATTGAAAGACTCTGTCTCAGTTAATTTGACAATGGGAGGGCCATTAGGTCATAAAGTGTCTATTATTCAACCACTGCTTTCAACTTACTTTGTTTTACTTGTGGGGAGTGATTAGGCAACTGGTTTTAGATTGGAATATGTCTATTGTTTCAATATTCTTTTTAAGTTGATTTGTTTGGCTATGTGTGTGACTTTGTAACTGGATTAGTCCTGATTTACCTTTTGATCTAGCATTCTTTTGAACTCGATTTCATTCAAGTCTGGTTGAGTGGCTAGCTAACACGATTAATTAGGCATTGTTGTAGGGTTTTTAAGGTGTTTTGGGAGTGATACTTTACATGTTTGTAAACAAACTGATTAATTTAATCATAATTTTTAAATGTTTAATGTTAAGTTTTTAACTGGACATTTACCCATAAAACCTAATGCAAAACACCGATTTTATATGTAATGTGTATTTTATCAATTTTTATTAATTTTATGCATCTGTGTGTTGTTTGACTAAATTCATCGAATTAGCTTGCTTGGATTTAATTGCATTTTTCCAAATTAATTAGTGTACCTTAGCTCCAAAGATAAAGTGCTTGATAAATCCTGTTTAAATGCTGTTTAATAATATAAAAAAGTAATTTTATAATTTTTTGTTAAACTAAAGATATATAATTAGGTTCACCCTTAAAATGAACCACTATATTTGGATTCCCCCCTCATAGGTTTGATAGAATTAAGCCTCATTATATTAAGAGATTACTGTGACGTTTATTTGTTTCACTTTATGATTAGGGTATTCACCTATTGTGCCCTTCAGCCTCCCCAAGTGACACAAATCAACACCAATAGAAGGTTGAAACAAAAGGCATAAATCCAATAAAAAGTCATTGTAATGACTGACACTTAAACCAACATTAAAGGAATATTTTAATGCTTTCAAGGCTCAGGAAACACATTTAATTTTAGTTTCTGCAATTAAACACTTTTGTTGAGGGTAAATAGGTTAAGCATATTTAGATAAAATAAAAAAGAAGTACAAAGTACTTCTGTACAAGGATCAGTTAAGTTTATCAATGTTAATGTCATCTTTTTTCATGAAAAATAATTTCCTTTTAAATAGTTTATATTATATTCCACATAGAGTCTTTCTTGAATTTTATTATCTTAAGTTGGGCTAATATGTTCTTACGATTATTTCCTTGACATATATATTGGAAGGAAATGAATTAGTTTTCATTAAATATTAAACATATTTGTATTGCAATGTATTTGTCGTTAATACCCAGCGCAACATCTCAGGTCCTCAGTGGCCTAGTGGTTAGCAAGTTTGGCATCTAATCATAGGCTGTCACCTCTGTGGGTTCGAGTCCCACAAGTGGCAATTCTGAGGACCTGTCCCAATATGACCCTGGCTGTTGAACGGGACGTAAAACCCCAACTTTGACCTTTGACCAGCGCAACATCTCTATGTACTACAGTAGTACAAGTACAGTCCAACTCTCAGATTACTGAGATTCCTTAACCGAAAGACAGAGGCTCAAGGATGATCATTTGTCAACATCCTTGTGGTTCCTTAACCTGCCACTGGGGATAGGACCCAATGACAGAGGACCACCATTTTAAGTGGTCATCTGAGCCACTATGTATTTCCCTTTACCTGGGATTGAACCCACGTCCTCTGTGTTCCTAGGCGTGTGTCACCCACTAGGCCACAGTGGCAGATTTCCAACAGAAGACAAACAATTACCCGTTAGCTAACAGTTATAGAAAAAAAAATAAAATGGCTGAGGCTGGAGTCTGCCATTTTAAATGGCTCAACCATTCAGAACCTTTATTTAAACCTAGTGAATGTAAATGGCAGGGTCAGCAATTCTAAATAGCAGCCCTTTTAAACAGCTTTGGGGGTCAAAATGGCAGTGAACAAATACAAATACACAATTGTTGTCATAGTCAGATTGTATATATTTTTCTCATGATATAATTTTAAAAATATATACTTTGCTTAGATATTTTTACTAGGCATTAATTTTAGTTATTTTAGCGAATGAGCTTGGAGAGTGAGTATTAATTCCTAATAAATATTTCAAATAGAAACTAGCCATTAGTGAAACTTTATTCTAATGAATTTCTGAAGAATGAAGAATTAGTAAAATTTTCTTCTAGTTAAAATTTCTACTTATAAAGTAAATGAATCCTAGTTTTAAATTGTTATTGTGTACCTGATTTAGTGATTGGCCTGACTTAATCAAATATAAAACAAAGAAACTGAGAAAAAAATAAGGTAACCGTTAATCCAAAGCGCAGATAGGACATGGCCAACTATTTTGTTATGACTGGATTTTTTTTTGTTTGAACAAAATGTTCACCTTCAACTGACATTAAGAACACTTAACCTGAAAATTTCCCTGCAGGAGAGATAAATTGTCGTCTGGCTTTAGTTGATCACCACTCAAAATGACGGGAAACTGCGCAGGAGTGTGTAGTTGTGTTATTAGTATTTATTCAGCATAACATGAGATAAAGTTGCAATGAAGTACTGATAATAAGTAAACCAAAAAAGAAAAGGTTTTAAGGATCGGTCACGTGTATCTTTTGGATAGGATAGAAATGCAGGAAGACATGTATGAAAACTGTTAAATGATTCCTGATTGTAGCAACTTGTTAAAATATAAGTATATAAACAATGCTTGCCATAATTCAACACATGTCTAAAATTAGCAGAAAAGGAAATCAACAATGAACCAATAAGATTCGCTGATACGAGACTTGAGGTTTCAAATGAGATTGATGATTGGTTTTGTGGTGAATTAGGGTGCTACATTTTCTGTACACATTGTATTATCACCCCTCTCCCCTGGGTAAAGTGCTTGGAGACTGGTTCGGGTTGTGGCTAGCTCACTCAACCCCACTACTAAGGTTTAACAACGTACTTTCTGGCTCTGGCCCTAAAATGAGAAGGGTAGTAGTTTGTTTGGTGGTGCCTTGATGATTGTCAGTTTTAATATCACCATTTCCTTAGAAATACCGTTTTGAAATACATCCTACATAAAGCCACAATTTTACTTTTCCCTCGCCAGCACCTAAGATGTCTACACTCTGATAACAAGGGGAACTTCGGGGCAGACACAACATTTGTAACCTTTGTTATTGCATTTTAGGAGAGTAAGGTAAGAAAGCATAACATCTGTCGGTCACCCAACCAAGTTGTGCTGTCTGGGAGCAACGCAGACTTTTGGCCAACTCATATGCACAGTTTATATGACAAAAGTGAGGTGAAATCCTGATCAACTAATAAACCAAACAATGCCATGTATAAACTTAGCTAGTACTTGTGCAATTTAGCTATATATTCTACACTTCCCAACATAACTGTTTAACAGTATACAAAACATGTGACAGATAAGATTTCTTATTACACTCATGGTGTCTGTAGTGCCCTTGTGTTCCTTAATACCTATATTAGTCAAAAAAATTGATGCCAAAACAAATAAATATTGGTATAATGTATAAAGATGTTTGCAATTGATGCTGCAAGTTTTTTTTTTCTAGAAAAAAATTCCAATCTAGTGCTATTATGCTTTTATGGTTTTGCATTTCACATTGTGAACAATTATCAGCAGCAACATTGACAATTGAGTTGCATTACAGACTTCCTGTTGGGGTCTAATGGATTAAGATTTACAGACTCCTTTTCAAAACTGCGTTTCTGTAACTCTGAATCGGAGATATGAGACCCAGCCTTCGGTAAATAAAAAAAGAAAGAAGGTCAATGCTGGCTTATCAATGCTTATCAGTACATTATTTTGATATGTCAGCAATAAATATAACACCAAGCAAGGACAAGGACAAGTAGAAAGTTTCAATTTTAGTAATAGCTTACTTTATCAATTATAGCCAATAAGTTTGGACAATGAAAAGTGATGCAATTTACAGTGTACTTTAAGCCTTTATTAGAAACTCATAAGAGTTTATAGTTTTAATCTATTTCTTAAAATTTAATCTTGGCTGAAGATCAGTATCTACGGATAAAGTTAAATGTTGAAGCTGGGGCTTTATGTTTTATGCATGCACCATCTAATGTATACATGATACATACATCATTTTCAGTCAAAAGAATTGTGAGACAATGTTTATTCAGCTTCCTCTATTACCTCCTTTAACAAGATACTCAAATCCTATTTATTCTCCAAGCCCTTTCCTCCATACTTTGTTAATCACCCAGTGGCTTTTTAAGCGCGAGCCTCGACAGAGCTCGCGCTTCTTGGAATCACTTGTTTTTTGGTCTGCAGATTTTCATGAATTGGGAAGCAGGGTGATGAGTATTTGTCTGCTCATTGAAGTTAAGCAGCAATGGGCTACGTTAGTACTTTGATTAGTGAATGTCTGAGTTCTATACCAGCTGTGGGATGTGTCTGAGTTGAAATTTCTTTGCATCACCAGACTTTCGTAGATTCTGGTGCACTACTCGTGTCTCTGATGGCTTTGTGCTCGCGCTAGGGACCAAAACACCTTTTGGCCTTGTTTTTATAATGACCATTACTATGCCTATGGACTGACGCATTTTGTAATACTGCTTATGATTGTCATGCTTTAGAGTCTGGATTAATTGCTATAAAAGTCTGGCACAGAATAGAAGGAAGGGCAGGGATCACAGCTGTTTTTTGGTAAGTTACTCGACTCCCACATTTGAGATCAAAGCTTAATTCCTGACCCAATCTCATGAGGTAAAGCTGGCTGTTGTTTTGCAATGGTCGGCTGTTTACAGCACAGAACTTTGACCAACTGTATGTACTAGTTGCTTCTATCCTTCTAGCTACTCATCACAATATAACCCATACATATGTAATAGGCATCTTGTTAAAACCAAATATATAAACAAACAATAGCACTCAGAGAGCGCTGGCTTTTACCAAGGCCCAATATCTTCCACATTGTCCATGGGTGCAATGATAAAAATCTGTTGAAATATGCTTGGATCCAGATAGTGATTCAGATAACCAAAAAAATCAACAATCTTTGCCTAGGGCCATTGTCAACATTCAAGGAAAATTTCATCAAAATCTATCCATAACAGACAAACGCACACTGCCAATAGCATAACCTTGTCGGTGTAGATAATGAAGGTCAGAGCAAAGGGATAAAATGACCCATGAATCTCTAAAGCAGTTGTTTAAATAGTAACGCCTCTGTTGAATATTAACTTCACCAAAAAATTCAAAGGTGTAAATTATTTTAAATTATTATTAAACAAAATTCCAACCAGTTCACCATTATTGCAAAGTCAGCTTTTGCCAATATGTTAAATGTGTTAGTAGCAAAACTATTACTTACTTTTCACTTTACTTCTTTGACACTAAATTGTCAAATAAAATTCTAATCTCTCTAGTCCATTATAGATCTAGTCCCAATCTCTCTAGTGTATTCTGGCTCTCTCATGATCCCCTGAATCAGAAATTTTTTGGAAGAAAGTCATTGACTGAACCTTTTGTGTTACCTAGTCTTGGGCTCCAGTGGATTTGACAAATGATGGCTTAGCTAATGTGGGTGTTCCACCACACGACTAAGCTTCCCGATTACGGAATTTTTGTAGTCGGTTTCAAATATTTGCTTAGTCCCAGGCATTCAGTATGGATCGGTAGTTGTCGCTTGTGGCCGTGAGAAATATCAAACATGTTTGATATTTCTCACAATCCAAACCGATTCTCATTTCCCGCTGTCAACAAAATGTCCAGTCCCAGGCTTCCTCAGGCCTCCTCAGACCCAAATTTACACAGTCCTATGTTGTCCCAGGCCTCCTGCGACCCTTAGTCCCAGGCGTCCGTAGCTTAGTCCCAAGAAGCCTGCTTGTCAGTCCCAGACTCATAACAGATCTTTGAAGTTTCATGCGTGTGAAAGGGAATCGGTTTCATTAGTCCTGGGAAGCCTCAGACCATCTCAGGTGTCCTGGGACTAAGAAATCTGGGTCTGGGACTAAGCCCCAACTAAGAGAAGCAGATCCAAACCGATCCAAACCGGCCTCCTCAGGCCGCCTGGGACCACACAAATTTAGTCTTCAACGGTCTGAGGACGCCCCAGGAGGCCTGGGACTAAGTAAGGAAAGAGACAGAGGAGGGTACAGAACAGAGAGAAGAGAGGATAGAGGAGATAGAGGAAGGCTTACAAGTTACTGAGGAAGCTTGCAAAGAAGATGAGGGGTGTGAGGAAGATTCAGAGTGCCACTCAGCAGCCAAGAGAGCCAGGGTTTGTGCTACATTCACTGACAGCCAAAAAATTGCCATTGTTGAGTTTGTGAAGGAGCACCCAGAGCTGTACAACAAGGAGCATGGACGTTTCCACGACAGACATAGGAAGGAGACTCTCTGGGTAGAAATTTGCAGAACTGAAGCTCCAGCCCTTTGATGTCAGAAGGTGGTTTGAGTCACAGAGAATTCGCTATGGAAAGCTTTCCAAGCTACAGTCTGGCCAAGCCCCAAGGGAGATGACCAAGAGACAGTCCTGGGTCTACCAGCAGATGGGTTTCCTTAAGACCCACATCAGACGCAAGGGGGCCAACAGAAGTTCTGGGTTCGAGGCCAGTTCCAACACCAGCAGGCATGAAGAATCGTGAGGGTCTACTACTGATACAGAACATCTTGAGTCTAGTGTCCTGAGGGAGAGAGCAAGTCAACCAATTATTACATCTACACCAGTTTCCACAGATTCAAAGATACTCGAGCACTTCGACCAGATGAGGACATTGATCTCAGGTTTCCTGCAGCAGAAGTCAGACAGGCAGCCCTTCTTTGACTACGTGGCATCAGAAGCTGAAAAGATGACCCAAGAGGAGTTTGAGGACCTCAAGGGCAGAAATTTTAGAGACATTGAAGAAGTAAAGAACACTCATAGACGTTCTACCCAAGAGATCAGCCACTATTACCAGAGAGTCACAGAGGGTCGGGATACTGCCAACAACCACTCAACAGGCGTCTAGTTCCACCCAGGCTGCAGCAGGCAGCAGTTCCAGCAGTTATGTCTAATATACACCCAGCTCCATTGGCTTTGGAAACCCTCCATCAGTGCTAACATTACAGGACGAGGGCAGCAGACACAATACTAAGCCAGCTACCAGATCTAACAACACAGATCACTGAGCAGCCTCAGCAGCAGCAACAGCAGCAGCAGCAGCTCTACACCATCACCACCACAGCACCGCCTTAACAGCAGTAGCCTCCTCAGTAGCCAGCCAGTCCGGGTGGGTCTCGTACCCCCCATAGGCCCTTTTCAGGGCTGCCCAAATCTTCCAAAAACAATTATTTAGATGCAAGTTGTTAAAATTCCCCTCCCAAAACATAACAGTTCAGTACAAATACTTATCACAAAACAAAAAAAGAAAGCCCAACACCCACACCACCCCAAACATGAAACAAATAACCCATGGTAATACACATAACAAAAGAAGGCCACATAGAAAAAAATAGATAAATGAACTCCCAATATGGCCAATAATCTGCCCATTTGTAGTTGGGATAGCTTTAATTCTGTAATGAAACAGTCAAACGCTGACACCATCCCTAGAGGTAAAAAAAATGTTATCACATGGCCACAAACCAACAAACAGACAAACCCAATAGCAAACACAATCTCCAACCAACAAACTGACAAACAAATTTGCAAACATAACTCCCCACAACAAACAGACAGATAAACCATACTGTAAACAGAACCACATGAGTGGTTATTTTTTGTAAATTTCCCTGAAGTAAAATAAAAATAATTAATTTTGAGATTTGCAATAAAGGAAAAACTTTCAGTTTCAGTTATTTCTCCAGAATAAAAACCTAATGTGAAACTAGGGTGTAGATTTCCAAATATATGCAATATTTATTCCATTTACCAAGTTATGTTTGGCCCGGGGTTTGTCTGTCTGTTTTTGTTTGTGGGCATTATGGTTTGCATTGGGTTTGTCTGTTTGTTTGTTTGGTGAATTATGTTTAGCATTGGGTTTGTCTGTCTGTTGGTTGGGTGAATTATGTTGGTCATTGGGCTTGTCTGTTGGTTGGGTGAATTATGTTGGGCATTGGGTTTGTCTGTTTGTTGGTTGGGTGAATTATGTTGGGCATTGGGTTTGTCTGTTTGTTGGTTGGGTGAATTATGTTGGGCATTGGGTTTGTCTGTTTGTTGGTTGGGTGAATTATGTTGGGCATTGGGTTTGTCTGTTTGTTGGTTGGTTGAATCATGTTTGGTGATGATTGGGTTATTTGGAACAAGCACAGCTGATTAATTGTTTTTGGAATATTTGGTAGTCCTGAAAGGGACTGGTTACTGCAGTAGTAGTTATATTCTGCCATCTTGCCATGCCACTGCTCCCTCATTATTGAAGTAGTCCTTGAGGTAATCCCTCAGTCTTTTGGCTTCTCTGGCAGGGTTTCTGTCGCGACCACCATCAGCAGCACCACCAATCAACTGACCATCACCAGGCACATCATCATCATCATAATCACCACCAGGCTGTTGAGCACCATGTTGACCTTGATACTGGCTTCTCAGTATGTTGTGCAGAACCACACAGGTCATGACCACATCCCTGACTGTTTCTAGGGGTAGTTCAATAGTGGTCATCATGACTCAAAATCTTGAGACTAGGATGCCAAAAGCGTTCTCAACAACTCTCCTGCCCCTTGATATTCTGTAGTTGGCAATCCTTTCCTCTCTAGTTAACATCCTTCTGCAATAGGGTTTCATCAGCCAGGTCTTCAGGGCAAACGCATCATCTGCCAGGATGAAGTAGGGACATCTCAACCACCCTGGGTTATAGGCGCTGGGTCAGGGAAGCCTATGCTGTCATCACCAATCTTCCTCTTCAGATGACAGGTATTCAATATCTGGGCATCTGAGCAAGATCCAGCTGTACCCACATCCACCCATCTGAACTTGTACTGTCCATCAACCAAAGCCAACATTACTATTGAAAAGAATCCCTTATAGTTGTGGTACAGGGCTCCAGAGTTCTTGGGTTTCTTCAGGGCCACATGTTTGCCATCAAGGGCTCCCAGGGCATGTGGAACATTCCACCTGATCCTGAATTCTGTTTCCAGTTCCACTCCACTCACCTGGAGTAGTAGGACATCTGAGATACTCTCTGGTGAACTCATCCTGGATGGCCCTGCAGACGTCTGGTAGAAACTTGGAAATGGTGTATCTGCCAACCCTGAACTGACAGGATAATGATGTGTATGACTCTCCAGTGGCCAGATATCTGATGGTGAGGGCTAACGTTTCCCCAACACTGATTGGAACTCTGTAGTTGGTGGCCTGCCTGGCTAGACGTGGTTCCAGTCTGGTCTTTATCATTTCAAAAAATTCAGGGATCATCCTCATGAAATTGGTGAATCCTGGAATGTCTGTGGCATACAGTTCAGCCATAATGTTGTGGTAGGCCCCCTCTCCTCTCTCTGTAGTAGCCATGGCCTGACCCACATGTTGTGCCTTCTTCTAGATCTCTGTATGGCTGGTGGTGGTGGTACTGCTTGTGGTGGTTGCTGTGGTTGACGTAGAAATAGCATATACATCAGCATATGTAACTGAATAAAAAATAAAAAAACCCTAATTTGTTGCTGAAGATGTCTTCCGTTGAAAGCTGGCATCCTGCTGTGTTCATAGACAAGTAATGATAATTACTTCCCAGAATTTATATATATATATATACCCAGAAAATCCAGTTATTTTGCAAAATGGTCTGGGGAAGACTGAGGAGTCCTTGGGACTTAATCGGGGGTTAGACAGGGCTTAGTCCCAGGAGGCCTGAGGCGTCCTGGGACCCAGTCGGTATGCCTACAACATGATCATGCTTCAAACCACCCAGAAAAACAGCTTAATCAGTTCTTAGTCCCAGAACAGTCAGGGACTGTCTGTGGCCGCCTGGGGCCTCCTCAGGCTTCCTGAGGCCGATCGGAACTTAATCCCAGGCTTTAGTACCGATTCAGTATTCCCGCCCATTTTACGATTTTCTTCACCGACTGTCCACGATTAAGGGTCGCCGACAGGATCGGGGCTTAGTCCTTTGGTGGAACAGGGGCATAAGGCAAAACATAGGCTGAGTTATCATATTAACACAGTGGTTTTCTGTGCCATGTGACTTTGTTGTAACACTTCATTTGAACCAATAATATACTGCTGGTGACTTACATCCCATGTTTGGAACATTCTATGAAGTTTTTGTTTACAAAAGGTAAACCCACCCAAGGTGTAATTAACTACAAGTTCAAGACGTAGTCACGGTTTAGCTGGTTTTTAAATCCCCTTAGTCTAGGACCAGAGACTTAGCCTAAGTGCAAGACAAAAGTCTTAGTTTTCAGTCTGACTCTGTGCTATGTTCTTTGGTGAAATCGGCCCTGGTCTACTAGTTTTTTGTGATATAACTTGGTGTATATATGATAGATTATACCAATATTTAAAGATTTAGACAGAATGTACTCCCTGATGATAAGTGTTGCATAGTATATACAATAGTTTATCATTTTTCTCTGCTGGAAATATAAAATTGTACTTGTGCACACAGTTACCAATGGGTCAGTAGCCATCGAATACATAAGTAATAAAGCTCTTGTTACTGCTTATGCTAAAATTTATCTTGTTTTGCAAGTGTTTGTAATCCTTATTATTTTTTATTTGGATGTTAGTTCTTGCTAACTTTATTACTTTGTTCAAGGCCCCCTTTATGACTAAAGTAATAGTGTATAGTTAGTTAATGTGTATGTATAGATGTGTGTAATTAAAGTAACATCCCTCTCCTTGACTTTGCATGTTTGCAGGTATAGGCTCGGGGATACTGTGCTGACTACTTCCACCAGAAGGGTATGTTTTTATGTTTGTTTGTGTGTATGTCTGTTTGTCTGGGTTCATGATTACTTCAAAAAATAATGAATGTATCTTTATGAATGTTTGTGTGGGTAGAACCTTACCAAAGGAAGGAGTGATTAAATTTTAGGAAACATATCGATCATAGTTTGGATGCAAAAAAAAATCAGACTAAATATTTTCAGAAACACACCTTTCCCCGGTGGATGTCTGTGTTCTGTGAGTGCTTTCTAGTTTTATTTATTTCCAATATGGATTTTAAATTTATACATATACACATACACATTTAAATTTTCTAGTGTACCCTGATAACCTGTAACACAGTAAACATTAGAAACGTTTTAAAATGGTTTAAACATTTACAAAACGTTTTTAAAATGTATTTAAACCTTATCTTAGTGTTTTCTAAACATTTCCAAGTAAATGTTTACACTGGAATGTTTAAAAAACGTTTTATAAACATTCTCTACACAAACGTTTTTACTGAAAATGTTTATTAAACATTTACAAAATAACTCAAGAAGATAGGTTTGACTGGAAACGTTTTTTAAACATTCATAAAATAGCTGAAGAAATGAAGGTTATGCTGGAAATGTTTTTTTTTTTCATTATGGGATGTTTGATAAAATGTACACATACAATGTTTAAACAACATTTGTTGATTTTTATGAATGTTTGCTCTAAAAGTGTTTTAGAAAAGTTTAATAGCAACTGGTTTTCATACCCATCATTTTAAAGCAGTTTTAAAATGTTTTCAATCAAATGTTTTAAAAACATTCTATCAAAAACTTTTTAAAACCCCTACTTCCATAATGCTTATTAAACCTTCACCTTCAAACATGTCCATACAAAGATGGTCGTGAACAATAATAGGGGATTTTAGAGGACTTTGTCAAAAATTGCCATACATGCAATACCTAAAGTAAGAATTGAATGGGGGCACAATTTCTAAGCCATTATCTTACAATTTTAGACATAAAATGAGACTTTCATTAGTGAGCAAACTTTAAAAGATACTGAATTTGACTTCTGATCCCCTTATTATTCAGACATTATTATGTTCCTTTGTAATGTTTTCTAACATTTATCATTAAATGTTTCATAAACGGTTTACATAAAACTTTTAAAAACATTCTATTATTAATGGCTTTGCCATCCATCATTTTTTCACCTTTGCCAAACGTTTCCTTTCAAGCATTTGCAAAGCCCAATAATGTTAACTGGTAAGTGTACATAGCCCCACACTATTGTAGAACATACCCATAGATCATACTTCATATGGTTTGCAACAGTACACAAAAAGACCTGTACATGTATGCTTCATTAAATGTTTGGGTATAAGAACCATATGGCTGCTAGTAATCCTCTGTGTCATAGTGTAATTATGTATAGCTCTATTTTCAGTTTGACATTGTAACTTTACATTAAAAACATATTCAAGATATTCACATTTAAAGCCCTTTTACTGCACTGCCTAGTAATATTGCAATCTATGATGTTCCAAAAAATATATCTTTTCAAACAGAAAAGTGGGAAAGCCTCATTAGTAAGATTCTGGATCATCATGTGATGCTTGGTTATAAAGTAGATCCAAGTATGAAAATGATGATGCAGTGATTTGACAAATACTTGGCAATGAGACAAGAGGTGCTTATGTAATCGTGACATCTATATTTAGATAACATATTAGTCTGTTTACGTACATCCTAGTTAACAACAACCAATATAGGCAGTGTGCACTGTGTAACACTCCCGGGACAGTTCATTCTCAACAACAATGATTTGTGGCTTTTTGCAGTATAAAATGATCAGTAAAGGTCCTAATCAGGACAAAAAAAACTAGGAAAAATTTCCAGCAAGATAGAGAAAGTCAGATAGAGTCTTGGTCAGGTAAAATGCAAGAAAATTTCTAGACCAGAAAAAGTCAGATAAAATCTCAGGAAGGAGAAATTTTGAAAAAAAGTCACAGACAGGAAAAGCCTTGAAAAATTGCTGGCTGGGGAAGAAACAGAAAAAAGTCCCAATCAAGAAAAAAATTCCAGTCAGCGCAAAAGTAAACGAGAAAAGGCTCAGAAAAAAACAGATAAAATAGTGATCATGAAAAACCCCAGATAGGGTCCTGATTAGGAAAACGTCAGGAAATATTCCAATCAGGAAAAAAGCATTTTCAGGAAAAATTCAGGAATAGTCCTAGCATGGAAAAGATAAGAAAAAGTCCTAATCAGGACAAAACAGGAAAAGTTCAAAGTGTGAGGCAAAGTCCTAGTCAAAACATTCAGTTTCCAAACTCCCAAGTGAGTGAAAGGTCAGATGAAGAGGTCAAGGTAGGAGTTAATATCAAAGATCATAAGGCAGTAAAACTCTAGTTTGGGATTTTTATTATACATGTTAGTACTATGTACAGGTTAGAAGGTAAAAATTAAAATGTTTGTATAAAACTTTTAAGCCCCAACATGGGATGAATAAGATACTAGAATGTAGCACACAGAACAACTCGTGTATCACAATACATATTAATTAATATAACTAGAGTATACCTAAGACAACACAATCACAAAACAACTCGTGTATTCAGTAATAACATATGATTATAACACATAATCTGTTAATCTCCATGTAACACTTATGTCATAGCTGAGAAATGTCTGGTAAGTAGGGGGTTCCCCAGGGTCAGCCTGGGCCGCCTAACCTAATACAACCAAGCGCCTATAGTTCTAAAGAACCTCTTGCTGGCAGTCAAGCAGCAAGGAACAGCACCAAGAGGGGCAATACAACTAGCTATCTCATCAATCCGAAGAGACCTCCCTCTGGTGCCACCCAGAGGGGACCAATAGCTAGAGGACATCTCATTTTGTAAATAAGGTTTACACCTTTGGTCAAAGTCGGTATTTTTGTCAAGTGTCAGAGGTGGGATGGTGAGATTTAAATCTGATGTTGTCAGTTCAAACTATAATTCAAATATGAAGGAAAAGGCCGGTAGCATAGCTTAGTGACCACAACAAAGCATGTGATTGGTTGTAACTATGTAAACCAAGGTAAACGTAAGGACTGCATAAAATATAGATGCTATGATGTGGAAACACATCAAAGATCAATAAGGTCGTGTATAAACTGACAGAGCAGGCCCCTGCCAGGCTGTGCACTACACAGTTTCCAAACTCCCAAGTGAGTGAAAGGTCAGATGAAGAGGTCAAGGTAGGAGTTAATATCAAAGATCATAAGGCAGTAAAACTCTAGTTTGGGATTTTTATTATACATGTTAGTACTATGTACAGGTTAGAAGGTAAAAATTAAAATGTTTGTATAAAACTTTTAAGCCCCAAACCCAACTACAAAGAAGGAGGGACAATAGATGCAAAGGTGAGTGGGATAATTGAAGGAGCCATGGAAGCTTGCTCAAGATAGTACCAGACTGAAGAACTCCTCCAGAGACCATGGGCCATAATGTTTTGTAAGGGAATGCTGTTGTCATAAGCAAGCGTGGCTCCAGATATCCTAAAGGAGTGGAAGACATGACCAGCCAAGGGGTAATTTAAAGACCTCAAAATGGATTTGAGGGCATATCTGATAGGGGTATCAATAATTTGATGATGGGGAGGGGATAGAGAAGCAAAGAGTGGAGCATTGGGTGGTAATTGTCTGGATTTAAGAAGATTCCTGACTGCTCTAACTGGACATAACCACTTATTGTCCAACTGTGGAAGTTGCACAATGTGATGGGAAGATCTCTCTTGCAATGTCTTAGTCCATTTTAATATCAAATGAATGCCTGGATAAGCAAAAACAACATCCTGCCTTAATATGTGGCGGGAAGGATCAAATTTGGCCCTAGAGTGAGGGGCTACATTAGACATACGAAGAAAACCAAAGAATGCAACCAGAAAAATTGCTCTAAATAGCTCAGGATCCTCTAACAGATCACAAGATTGAGAGATAGACTGAAGGACAGAAAGTGAAAAGACACCTCTAGGTGTAGGTGAATAAGGAAGGTTAATAGCAATGGAGCGAAGATATAGGGAAACCGAAGTGTGATAAAGTGCCCCTGAGGGGATGAAAAATAACTTTGAAACAGTTTTCAAGGAAGATACGTAGTTAGCTACGACTTTAGGTGAGATCTTATTATGAATCAGACACTCGAGGAAAGCGAGGACATTGGAAAGTGAGAATTCAACTTCAAAGTTCATGTAGACTGCAAGCGCAATAAATGTTTTGAAGTGAAGCATGTGAGCATTTCTGGTCGATGGTCTAAATGCTGTAGTGATGCAATTCATAGCAGATCTAACCAAGGGATCAGTGGTGGAGGAAGAGCCTGCAATTACAAGTTAAGGTTAAGGTTAAAATAATGGCTATGTACCTGTTCCCAGATGTATTCATTAGCAATTTTTTCAAGAAGTACACAGTCTACAGGCTTATCTGAATATAATCTCGACAGAGCATCTGCTACCACATTATTTTTACCCTTAATATGGTCAATTTTTATGGTGATATCATGTATGGAAGCCTCTAACCATATGTTCCGGATACATGCAGCCAGCATAGAGTCTTTAGTTTTCCCTGATTGGACCACTTGTACTACAGTCACACCGAAATGTAATGTTTTTGTGTTGCCAAAGGTTAGCCCAGACTCTGATAGCTATTAAAACATTAATGATTTCCAAATGTACAATTTTTAGTTCGAACCCAGGAATGCCAATGATAGGGCTAGCATATACCCTATTACCCCAAACTCCCCCAACACCTGTCAAGGAAGCGTCAATGCAAAGAGTTTCACTATTTTCAATGTATTCCTTATCAATGAACGACAGTCCATTGAATCTGGGTAAAAAATTAACAAACCATTGAATATCTTTGAAGAAGTCTTGGGTGAGGTGAATATATTCCTTTTTAGGGTTATTTCTGAGTAAAGCCAAGACTCTGTTGACAAAGGTACGGGTGGGGCGAACACATTTATGTATGTATAACAATTTTCCTGTCAAAGTTTGAAATGTTTTTCTTGAAAGTCTATTTTTGGAGCTAACCATGACACACTCACTATATATGGCATCTATTTTTCCTTGAGCAATACTGATGGTGTTAGCGTCAATGTCAATATCAATCCCCAAGCATGTTAACCTTCTGCAGGGGGGGTTTTCTTTTCAATACTAGTGGGAAGGCCCAGTTCAATTAGTAGTGCACATAGGTCATCAAAAGCTTTGCCTGCCTTAGATTTAGGGAGGACTGCGATGTAGTCATCAATATAGCAGAACAAATTGTAACCTTTCCGCCTCATAATGTGAGCTACCGCGTCCGAAAGAAGCTGAAATGAGGTACTGCCGTGCGCCCAGCCGAACGCTGCCGATCCGTCAATATAGTACTTGCCTTCCCATGAAATTCCCAACTTAAGACCATCCCCAGGGTCGACCCTGAGGTTACGGAAAGCCCTGGCAATGTCCACTTTAAATATGAGGGGATCTTGATACTTGCGAATCTCATCCACAATGTGGTCAATGGTTGGAAATCGCAAAGCAAAGGGTATACCATCGAAGATATCTCTAGATACATTATCATTTACCAAGGCTCCTTTAGGATGTGATAAGTTTAAGATAACTCTCTTTTTATCAACATCTTTAGGCCTTGTAAGTATCGGGGAACAATGATATTGCTGATGACATATACTATCTACTGGACCCAGCATAGCCCCGAGGTTGCACTCCTGTGTTATATATAGAGATACAGCT
This sequence comes from Sabellastarte sp. h YS-2021, assembly GCA_964017235.1. NCBI lineage: Eukaryota > Metazoa > Annelida > Polychaeta > Sabellida > Sabellidae > Sabellastarte > Sabellastarte sp. h YS-2021. Next base: position 18,275,397 of record OZ024929.1, on the reverse strand, counting down.
TCAGGATATTGGTTAGCTGAGGCATGATTGGATACTGTAGCATTACTGAGAGCTGAGGGATCCCTCAAGGACAGTGGATAGCCGAATTTAAGGTATTGAAGAAGTCTTTTATTGGGATAATCCTGTAAATATTTTTCCCAAGCTTCTATGTTTAAACCTATAGTTAGGAACTCCTGTATCTAAGATGATGTTGGCTATATCAATGTATTTATCCACAGTATCAATCAAAATTGGGGATCTATCTGGGCCAATAAACTCAAAGTCGGTAGGCATTTGAGGTAAGAACCCTATATCTCTGCTGTTATCATTGAAGTCATACATCTTGCCCTGGGATGGCGTAACTACCTTCCCCAAGGAGTTGTTCTCGGGTTCTTGCAATGTTATGTTATTAGTGTTAATGTTAGTCACATCGTCATCAGCAGCCAGTGTACATACATACTCTGGAACATCCAGTTCCAGGTCATCTCTATCATGAGTTGACAACACCTTACAATTACTATCACACAATCTGTCAATAATCAATTGTAAATAACTTGTATATGAACAATTATAACATTGTCTGGTAAAAATGTCTTTACAATAATCCTCATAAATCACCTTGGGATTAAGTTCATGCTTAGTGTTACGACAACACACTATGTCACTAATGACTGTATAAGCAATCTCTATATACCCTTCAGGCAGTTTTTGAAGTTTATGAAGCCCGTACCTTCCAAGTAGTTGATTATAATCCCAAAGATAAAAACCCCAAATACTATCATGGTCAGATTGACAGATGTATACAATAGTAGATGCATAGCCATTTTCGTTATGAAATACCCAGTTCGTAATGCCTATAGCTTTATCTTTTATAACAGTGTTAACCCCATTGTGAGGCATGCGCTTCATATAATCCATTTCCTGCATAATTAACCGCAGTCTTCTATCACTGGCTCCTGACGGATAAGTAAGGTTAGTATTGTTAGCATGCATACATGTATTCTGATTTAAGTTCGAATTTTGATTCATCTGACTGCTATTTACAGGGATGTGGACCTGCTTGTCGTGACCTCCTATAAGCTGGATGTACTCCTCATGCTGCCCCTGCAAATTATGGCAAAAACAGTCAACATTTTTTACAGGTGAACATACATTAACACTATTACACTCAGTTCGACCATTGAATTCAGAACATAACTGTACACCTTGAATGTTAATTGAGCTGTTATTATTGTTCTCAGTTACTATATGTCCTTGCAGCCCTTGGGGCTGCCCCACTACAGATTGTATCTCGACGTTCTTAAATTCATCACTTAATAGTTCATCTAGCAGCCCCCCCTTCCCAATATTCAACGTCCCCCAGCCTGATACAGCTGTTATCTACAAGTGGCCCTGCATCCCCCTATTGTGTCTGTGATTTATCTCTATTGACGTTTTTTTAACTGACACCTTGACTCTGGGTGGTTGTTGGATTTTCCTTGCTTAAAGCAGTGTGAACACAGGTGTTTGTACATCCCATGGTGAGAATCAAAGGAACAAGTGCCTTCATTGTAGTACCTGCAAACCCGCCCCTTAGACTGGGATACTGCTTGTGAATTCACCATGGCAACTTGAGCATTACTTAACCGGTTAATGGCCCACTGAGTGGTGTCCCTCCATGTAAGCCTCCCCTCCTCCATGTCATGCATAGAAGAGGCCCAAGCTCCACGTACTGCCGACCAAGGTAGTGAAGAAGCATCCCTCATAGCAGCTATCACCTGGTCCAACACTAATCTCAATAAGTTATTGTCCTGTATTTGGCTAATGTTGTTAAGTTGCCCTGCGACCCACTGTGGTATCGACATGTCATCATATGATAACCTTTTTCTGTTAGCCCCTCCCACAAAACCTTCATTGGGCCAACGCAGCTCGGGTGGAGCAGTACAAGTCTCCATAGTGTTAAATCTACCAGACTTTTTACCCGAATGACCCTTACCTTGCAAAGTTTGTTGTTTTGCAGATTCTTCATAGTGGCTCAGGATACGCTCATCAGGTTGTGAGGGGACCCGATCTCTGTGCCCCTTGAGTTGGCCAGCTTGTGGTATCGTGACCTCTGACCCTTGATTTGACCCCAAGCCAAAATGGACTCTATTTGCCTCTATTCCTGTAGCCTGCCCTGTGAGGTGAGAATTCGATGGAATCCGTCGAGGTATGGCTCCCTGATTTGCGAAAGTGTGCATGGTGGATGTATGGATACCCCCTTCTGGCTGGGTCCCTGCGACTCTAGGAACCCGATGTGTGGGTGAGGACAGTGGAGTAGAATTCATTGAGTTCTGGCGTTCCAGGTGCTCCATACGCCTTACAATGTCCTTATTCGATTCCTCCAACCGCTGAAGGCAAGCTATCAAAGTGGCATTGGGGTCGGTGAGATTGGTTGAAGGTATGTTAACAGGGTCGGATCTGACAACTGTACTTACATCAGTCTGAATGTCCAGGTAAGAACCGTCCTTTAAAGCCACTTTCTTAGTTGGCGTTTTCCTTATAGGTTTCTTGGTCTGTGATGCCGGTGTTTTCTTTCTTCTAGGCATATTTCAAATTAAAATAACTTCTGTTACACTAAAACAAAATTTAAATCTGATGTTGTCAGTTCAAACTATAATTCAAATATGAAGGAAAAGGCCGGTAGCATAGCTTAGTGACCACAACAAAGCATGTGATTGGTTGTAACTATGTAAACCAAGGTAAACGTAAGGACTGCATAAAATATAGATGCTATGATGTGGAAACACATCAAAGATCAATAAGGTCGTGTATAAACTGACAGAGCAGGCCCCTGCCAGGCCGTGGTATGAGCACGGCTTGTGAGGGGCCTGCTACTGCAGTTGGAGGCGACCTTAAAACCAGTCTTTTATTTATTTTTATTTACACTTTAGTCATTCTTGTTTACCACCTACTAGCCAATAGGAATTAAGCTATACCCTATCGACCACAATTGAATTGACCTTCTGCCATATTTATTTTCAAAGTCAATGAATGAACAAGTTCTGCTACGTGAAGGATTTGAAATTTTTAGTTATTTTAGTGATATGTTTTTACTTGACTAATTTAACATATTGCACCGTTCACAATGCCTTCGACACAGAAGACTCCTTCTAATAAGAGGAAGAAGGTTACAGCTTCAGCCAGAGCTCGTATTTCCACAAGGAAAGTCAACAGACAATCGACCAAACACTTGGGGGAATCTTATATACAACAATCAACACCCACTGACGTGAGTACTGTCCCCCAAAATCATACTTCGGATCCGACTTCCTCACAGGGTGATACATCCACTGCCATCATATCTATGCTAAATAAACTATCCGAATCGAACCAAGCACTGATGGCTAGAATAGAATCCATCGAAGAGAGACAAAACAGCGACAGAACTCGCTCAGATCAGATGTTCGGATCCGACTCTGCTGGACAGGGAGCTATGAATGCTCTTCCCGACGCCGCGGTAACAGGGGCCAGGTCTCAGAATGTGCATTTCCACGCTCCTCCACCCATGGGAGGACCGAGGGTCCGTTTTCCCACTGTACCTAGAGCTCAGAACCACCCACAGGGTAGCTCCATTGGACTTGGAGACCACTTCCAGCCTCAGTCCACAGTCAGAGCCGACATCCAATCTGATGGGATAGTACCCACACTGGAAGCACTTAGGAGAGCACCATCCATCTCCAGCTCGGTCACCCAGCTGCTGGAATCATATGAGGAACAGGCCCGTGCATCACTACAAGGTAGGCAGGCTAAAAAGTCGGGTAGATACAATACAACTGACATTGTCTATACCACCCCAGAGTACAGGTGGCCTAATGAAGGCTACCATGCACCTGCAGGTAAAAAGAAGGTGGCCTACGATGATCTGACCCTACCTCAATGGGCTGTAGGCCAGTTATCTAACATCTTTTACATGAGCGACCCAACAACAGCTAAACATGCCCTCCTCCAGGTCATATTAGCCATGAAGGATGCCACTTCCCTACCCTGGCCAGCTGTGAGAGGGGCATGGGCCACATCCATGCATGACCTGGAGGAGGGGCATCTTGGATGGCAGGACGCTACACAATGGTCAATCAATCATCTTAGCTCGTCTCAAATCTCAATGGCTTCCTCTCAGGCTTCCCACATGTCTCAACCCAAGAAGCTGTGTAAGTTCTACAATGAGGGCACCTGTTCTCATGATACCAGCCATGGAATGTATAAGCATATGTGTGCCTATTGTGACAGGCAGGGAAAATCTGGAAGCCATCCAGAAAATAAATGCTATATGAAGTTGAAGGCTAAAGACAAACAACAGAACGTCTAGGACAGGAAACCACTTGGACACTCACCATATTTTAAGGACAGTCACAATGAAGTAGGACACTGGGGGGAGGGGGGTAAGGCAGAGACTGATAACGGGCAGGGTAGTAATATCAAACTTGCACATAGACAAAATAATAGTGTAATAGTCGAGGAATATATAAGACAATTACACATTGTTCATGATACCTCATATGATAACATGTATTGTGATTGTATGCAGAATATTAATACTGTAAATTGTATATATCCTCTTACTAATAACCCGAATTCGGGTATATGTGATGTTAGTATGGGGGTGGTCACCCCTGATAAATTAACCACTAGCAGTCATAAGGTAAATCAAGATGTTAGTTTAAATTCTAACTATACTGTAAACCAGAAAATGGCTGCAGTTGCCAGTCAACATTATGCTACTACAGTCGGGGAAGTGCAACCTCACCATCAGTGCCCTCTTGGACAAAATTATTCTAAAAATAGTAGTTTTGTGAACGAACTTTCTATATGTACTGTCATGTTTACAAACAAGTACTGGTGGGATACTGATAAAGGGATTACCACTCACTTGGTATTCATTTCAAATGGAAAAAAATTTCAAAAATTTTGTTTTTGGAATATCTCTCATGATAAGGGGACGGTACAAGTTGTGGAATGCACTGATGTTGAGGTAGGTTATCTGCAAATTGTTTCTACTGTTGCAATCCCCATATTATTTAGTGAATTTTTCAGTGATACTGGGAATCCCAGTTTGACATATGATAACCATATGAAAGACGTGTGGTCCGTCAGAACATACGGATGTTCATATTTAGATTATATGGACCATCTGATTGACAAACTGATCCTGCAGCAGGATCACCTGCAAACTCTCGAGAAAAATGATAGTTCCCCTTGTGTCAAAAATGCTGCCCCTGCCGTCAGTTGCCGTACCGTTACCGCCGTTGTATCCACTGATCCTAACATTAACATTGATCAGCTTCACCATAACCATGATATCGCTGATACATCTAAAACTATAGGTTTCATCAACCATGTACAGGGAAATTTCAGTTTTGTGGGCCCTGATAGGCAAACTCGGGACTGTAATAATATTGAAACCTATATAAAGATGGCTGAAGCCATCCAAGACAGTGGCATGCCAAACTACAAATTTGCAAGATTTCCACTCAAATCTGGCCTTAACATTGATGCATGGGCTCATTATCTGAAGGATTACCACGACAAATTTCTTATACAATACCTCAAGTATGGCTTCCCCTTGTCTGCCACAGATCTCAGCTTAACTCACAATAAGGAAGTCACCAACCATCATTCAGCCACCCAGTTCCCTGCAGCCATTGACCACTATCTTAAAAAGGAGGTGACTTTAGGTGCCATATTGGGCCCCTATGATAGCATTAACTACGAGCACCTGCATTGTTCCCCCCTACTTACACGCCCCAAAGATGGGGACAACAGGAGAGTCATTTTGAACTTGTCTTTCCCTGCTGGGGCGTCATTAAATGACGCGGTCACCAGGTACCTTTTTGATGACAGGCCATTTACCTTACGTTTCCCTACCATAGATGGCATTCTTGATAGTATCAGAGATATACAGGGTACTCCCATGTTGGCCAAGATTGACGTGGCCAGGGCTTTTCGTAACCTGCGTGTGGACCCAGTCGACGCCTTCAAATTTGGCATAAAATGGCATAATAAATATTACCTTGACGTTGCGTTGGCGTTCGGCTGGGTCCATGGCAGTGCGTCGTTTCAGATGACGTCCGACGCCATATTGCACATCATGAGACGTCACGACTGCAAAATCTTTGCCTACATAGATGACTTCATCATAGTTTCTAAAAAAAATGACGCTATGCGTCATTATCAAGCTCTCTTTGACCTGTTTACAGAGTTAGGCCTCCCCATGAACCAGGACAAGCTCTCCCCTCCCACTAGAATTCTTACATGCCTGGGGGTTACCATTGATCTTGATAAAAATCTAATATATATAGAGCAGAGTAAGATGGAGGAAATCTATAAGGAATGCATTCTAACCAGGTCCAAAAAATCTCTTACCAGACGTCAATTCCAATCCCTTCTGGGCAAATTGATTTACCTCCACAAGTGCTGTAAACCCGCCAGGATCTTTGTCAATAGAATACTGTCTTTATTTAGGGAAAGTTCTGGGGCCAAAAGGATCCACCTTACACAAGAATTTTTCATGGATCTGGACTGGTTCATTACCTTTCTTCCAAGATTTTCGGGATCTTCGAAAATTTTTAAGTCAGATATCAGACAGATGAACTCACTGAATGTGGACGCCTGCTTGACAGGAGTGGGGGGCGTTTGGAATAACAGGGTATATGCAGCTCCCGTCCCCACTTATGCAAACTTTCAGCCCAATATAACCCATCTAGAAATGCTTAACATCATGATAGCCCTAAGGCTGTGGGCCACAGACTGGGCTGGATCCTCAGTAACTTTTCACTGTGACAATCTGGCGGTTGTCCAGGTGGTTAACTCTGGCAAGACCAGAGACAAATTTCTCAATGTATGTATCAGGCATATATGGTTTATCTCGGCGGTTCATGACATTGACCTTCACTTGGCTCACATCCAAGGTCACAAGAATTTCATTGCTGACTCCCTATCTAGAATTTACTCACAGAAAGGCATATCCATTAGTAATTTCACCGCACTTGTAAACAATTATGAATGGGAAAGAATTCCCTTGACATATTTTAACCTGGACATTCGTATATAATTTCAGGATCTCACCAAGACCCTCAGGGCCTCCTAACTTCGGCATGGAACAGAGTGCTGACAGCATACAGACCTTCAACAGACCAAGCTCATAGAACTCATTTTTCAACATATCTTTCAGTCTTGTTGTTCTATTCTCTTCCATTGAATGTTTCAGCTCAAAATATTTTGATTTTTCTAGAATTTTTGGTGAAAAATCACCTGTCTCCTAGGGTGGTTAGGAACTACTTTGCATCCATCTCTTCCCTGGCTAAGTTCTATCACATGGATTCTTCTGACCTCTCTCACCCTGCTGTTTTCAGGTTCCTCAGGAGCTTATCCATTAATTCCACCTTTAGGCCCACCCCGAGGGGTGTCTTTTCCATTAGAATAATGTATGATATCTCAAAAGCTTGTGATTCACTTCAGGACCCCATCTTATATAGGGCCATTTTTCTCACAGCATTTTATGCATTTTTAAGACTATCAAACATAGCTCCACATTCCATTCGACAGTTCTCTCAGTCCAAGCATTTTTTGAGGAAGGATCTCATCTTTGCCCCCCCAGGAGCTCATCTTCTAATTAAGTGGACAAAGACCATCCAGGATTCAAACTCTTCCCACATGGTTCAGCTCCCAGAGGTCGATAATTTTTACTTATGCCCTGTTAGAGCTCTTAGAGCACTTTTGCAATCCAGACCCCTACCTTCCACAGCCCCCCTGTTTGCTACCTCATATCACCCCCATCTACAAGTCATAGATACACATGTTAGAGATGCTCTGAAAGTAGTGCTCAATATCCTCAACATATCACCGGTAGGTCATGGCTTCCACTCCTTTCGGCGTTCAGGAGCCACTTTTGCATTTGATAATAATATTCCTCTCCAAAACATCATGGCTCATGGATTATGGCGAAGTTCCTCTGTTTGGACCTACCTCCAGAACGCCTCTCAAGCCCCCTCCATCATCCCTTCTACCTTCTCTTCCGTTATCCCCACTTTCTTCTAGTTTGGCTTTGGTGGTTTTAAAAATTTTTCATTTTTACACTCATAATTTTTAAATACCTGTTTTTAATCCTATCTATGTATGTCTACACTAACATGTGAATAAATGCCTCAAGAATACCCTCACTTTAACTTCACAACCACTGTGACCTGTGACCTGCCCACAATGACCTTTTGAGCTCGTATAACCTTGACCTGGTCTCGCTCCAACTGGTATGAGCACGGCTTGTGAGGGGCCTGCTACTGCAGTTGGAGGCGACCTTAAAACCAGTCTTTTATTTATTTTTATTTACACTTTAGTCATTCTTGTTTACCACCCACTAGCCAATAGGAATTAAGCTATACCCTATCGACCACAATTGAATTGACCTTCTGCCATATTTATTTTCAAAGTCAATGAATGAACAAGTTCTGCCCACCACCACTACCCTGGTACATCATAAGCTTCAGTGTGAACTCACTGGTTTGGTAGGGGTATCCCTATCGCAATTTAGCCGAATTTTTGGCTAAAACTAGGTTGGGCCAGGCTGACCCTGGTTCCCCCTCTCAATTATGACCTTCCAACGAACTATGACCTTTCGACCTCCAAGGATTGATCCACTTGGAGGAGTGATGTAGGATCCTGTGTCTGGTGATGCCCCCTTAAGTTGGTACCTTAAGGTCATGTAACATGTAATCCACTTTTCACAGTAACCCTCTTGGGCCTTGACCCCTTATGGCTGTCCCACCATAAGGGAGGTCTCCTGTTGTAGGGATTGATGTGGGCCTTTGTAGTCTAGGGATAGGCTGGACCAGGCTGACCCTGGCTCCCCCTTCTGACACATTCACTTTCGTCCCGATTTTTGACATATTAACCAACATGCGAGTTGCATGTTGACGAATATACCATATGGATATAAAGAATACTTTGTGGATAATTTGTATGTGTCTGTGATATGTATCAGTACATGCTATGATGGTGGTTTTAAAAATTTTTCATTTTTACACTCATAATTTTTAAATACCTGTTTTTAATCCTATCTATGTATGTCTACACTAACATGTAAATAAATGCCTCAAGAATACCCTCACTTTAACTTCACAACCACTGTGACCTGTGACCTGCCCACAATGACCTTTTGAGCTCGTATAACCTTGACCTGGTCTCGCTCCAACTGCACTACAATTGCACTTGAAAAAGTCACAGAAATTCTTCTGTAAGGATCAGGAAAATTTCTAGTCAGGAAAAAATAAAAACAAACAAAAAAAAACATGCATACTAAACTAGATAATGTCAGGAAATTTTATATATGTTTAGGAGCATTTTATTTTATTTTTTTTTTGGTCCTGAGCGCCTTTGATTTGCTTAACAAAATAAACTCCAAATAAAACAACTGGTGAAGGTCACTATATTATAAGAATATTCCACACACAAAAAAAATGAAAAGTATTTTTTTACAGAGCTTCTCACTTTTTACTGACTTCCCACCAATAAGGTTGTAGGTTTGAATATCTTTTTGTGCAAATAATGATGGTGTCTTTCTAGTCCGAAGAGGCACAAAGTGCATAATCTCGATTTCTTTATATACACACTTATATACACACTGCATTCCTCCAATACAAAACCATTACTGAAATTATGATCTTCCCATTTCATATCATATTATCTTTAAATATAGCCTCCTTACTATCAAGACCATCAGTTTTCCCAGCCTCTCTGTCATATTTAATGAAGTCTGACATTCTGACTCGTGGAAATAGGCTATCAGTTACCTCATTCCATTCCAAAAAGGTAATTGGGAGATGTGGTTTTACCATGGCTGCACCAGTGGAATGGAACATGTTGCCACTTAATGTCACATGACAGCAGACTAACTTGAGGTTCAGAAGCCAACTGAAGGCCTATCTGTTCAAACTGGCATACCCACATCCATAATAACCTCTCATTGGTGGTCGCTTGCTGTGAAACATCTTCTGCTTAGATTTAGGATTCACTCTTTTCTGAATTAAGCCCATTAGAAGATGATATCATTTGTGTGTTATATAAATGATTCTATTCTATTGTATTCTCTATTCTGTCCTATTATATTCTATTCTATTCTAATAAGTGACTAAAAAGCAAGATAAATTCATTGAGATATTGTAGTTTGGATTTTAATGGTCCTTACATTCTTATGATCCAATCCTGATCCGATAGAATCCATTAATGAAATAGGAACTGGATTGATATACATTTTCTGCATTCACCAACAATGATATGCTACCTCCTAATTATACATATTACATATTTGTCAGTTTTGTTATTTCAGACATTTGAACTCCCCCCCCCCCCCCCCCCCCCCCCCCCCCGGCGAACCATTTGTAACAGTTAATACTGCAATCATATAGTATTGATAATAATTGGCAATGGAACATTAAAATTACAGTTCATTCAGATAAGAGTAATTAAAGTCACTATTCATATATTACAGTCTAACTTAAATTTCAGTGTCCAGTAGGGAATCAAATGAGTAATATAAATATTAATGAATTGATTTAAATTTTAACAGGCTTTCAAATTACAATTCAAATTATAACTACCATCTTTTAAAGCCATTATGTCTGAGAGCGAGGGGAGCTTGAATACACATGAATGCACATCACCTCCAAGGACCAAGGTGGGCAAGGATATAAACTCTCTGGGAAAAAGCAAAGGGGGAGGGGGCATAATCTGTCCCAGAATTTGAAGTTATACCTGAGTACTAAACTTGGTCGAGCTCAATCTTTATTTACAAATATATTGGTCAAATACAAAACAAGGTGAATAACAAATTAAGATCAGTTTAAAGACATTTTTTAAAATTGAGGGTACATCGGGTCCTCTTATCGTAGAAGTGTGAATGTGGCATTAAATCATTTCTAAACATCTTTAATATATTTTGCGTCAGCACAGTGTTATACATATTCACGAGTTTTGTCTCAGTTTATCTATCAAAGGAAAGCCGGCTAGGAAATTTCCACAACAGATTCACAAGTGACTTATTGGTCAGAGTTTTCAAACTCTTTGCTGACATTTGGCAAGCTTTCAAGGACGGACTTGATATGTATGATTAGTAGGAGTGACGACAAATATTTGCTGTTGCAATCAATGATAACTATTGCAAAGTCAATATGCAATGGACTAGTTTTTGGGCCTATTAAATCATTCAGTTTTCTTATCCACCACGAAGCACAGTTGCCAGCGAATAGAAACTAAGAAGGCAAAAACCATGTCTTTAATGGTTGTGATAAAATGGAAAAATATAAGTCATATGGGCTATTTTCCTGTTGTCTGCAACATTTTCCTCCATTGCTAAAATTCCCGCTAGTGGTATGGCCTAAAAATGTGCTAAGCGCAGTTTTAAATAATAATAATCATCATCATATTCTAGTATTTGCTTTTAAGTCTAAAGGTTTTGTTCAATGCTGTTATTGTTTGTCCTTTAGCAGAAAAGTTTCTTTAATTTTTTATGTTCATAGTTTTCTTGTTTTTGAAATTAATGTTATCTCTTAAGGCTCTATATTGTAGTGAAGATTGTTTTCTCTTTTCAAATTTGTATTCGGAAAGGATTAGTATTCATAAAGCATTTCTATATATTAGGGTATATTAGTTATTCTGCCTTAAGGCTATTACACACGACGCAAATTTGACATGATAAGCCAGATACAAACAGTTTTTAAACTGAAGGAAATATTTAAAAAAAATCAAAATTGTTCCAGAAATAAGGAAGTTGTGGTTATTTACAACTTGGAGATCTATGCTAATACAGTCCAACCTGTGAAGAGCAACCACCTGGGGAAAATCCCAAAAGTGGTTGCTCCCCGCAGGTGGTTGCTCTTCGCAGGTTCTATTATGATTGTCACAGATATAAGTATATACTTGTGTATCCATCATAGTAGACTTGAAGAGATACACTTGTATATAGGTAAACATGTTTATTATTTCACATAAAAACATATTAAAACATATTAATACACATGTACAAGTAACAAACTACATATATTATTATCATTATTATTACATGTATTACCACTATTACAAATATTCAGTTGCTCTTTCATAACCTCAAACTAACTGTTGATTACAGAGGTATTGCACTCTACTCAGGAGTGAGTGTTATGTCTTTGAAGATCTGATTGTCATGAAGGTGATTTGAAATAATGGGGCCATGCTCAACAATGGGGGGTTAATCCATTTTCTAGCCAATAGGTGACATAGCCTAACTGTGTGGTGTGTAATCCCACAGACAATAGACCTGCCATCTTCAGTGAAACACAATGTAAATAATGATGTCCACGCCCTTTTTAAACATTGCCTCTTACAATAATATTCATAATTTAAATAACATTTACATAAAATTAGCTATAGTCACATTTGTACATAATTTATGTCTATGTTGTTTTTTTATAAAATGCTACATTATTAGTATTAAGATTATTATTAGCTTTTTCGTAAATATCTAAATTAATAATAACAGTGGTAGTTATTTAAATCAAATACATGGATGTAGGAGCAAAGTGATTCTAAATTCTTTAATTTTAACACAAGAAGGTTTTTTTTTTTTGGATGGAAGGGGTGGTTGCTCTTCGCAGGTTCAGAGCTCCGGTGGTGCATAAAAAGAGTGGTTGCTGGTTGCAGTTAGCAGGTGGTTGCTCTTCGCAGGTTCAAATTAATGTAAAATGACTTGGTGGTTTTCCAGGGTGGTTGCTCCTTGTAGGTGGTTGCTCTTCACAGGTGGTCGCTCGAGCAGGTTGGACTGTACTTACCCATCCAATAAAAGTTGGACAAAAATGAAAAATATAAATCCCTGTGTAGCGTATTATATATTATCATTTTGTAGTAAGTATAGACAATGGGTGCTATAAAACTTACAACTATATCATTGCATCACATCGTTTCACCTTGCACTGTCGTTGGTCCATATGGGTACTTAAAATTAGTTCATATAAAAACCAGGTGAGATAAAAATAATCTGAAAAAATCCCATTTCGCCTAACATTCATGTAATATGTGTTTTTTTTTCTAATATCAGAAGAACGGAAAATGAAATTATTATAGTTCTAACATGTTAGAATATATTTCTAACATTGGTCTTTACAATGGAAACTTATATTATTGTAGTTGTAACATAGTAGATCATCTTTTAACATAAGTCAACCAATGGCACTGTAGACGATCTTTAAAATTTATTATTATAAGTTTTGTATGATCAAAACCTGAATAAATAGCCATCCCTCAGATTTACCAGCCAACAGTTCTGGGGCAACTTTTTATCAGTTTGAAATAATCAGGTTACACACTGTAGCAGCTGATTAGACACTCATACAGACGATAAACACAGGTTTGAAAAGTGAGGAACAAATGGATACAACATGTCCTATAAGACCAAACAGAGAGAAAAAATTATAACATTTAATACACCAGTTCCTTCTGAAATGTTTATTGTTTTATAATTTCACCACAATTACCATTACATTGCAGATATAAGTATTGATATAAAAGATATGGACATGTACTTTAAAGACAGGTCTGGAAAAGGAAGAACAAACTGATGCCAGAAAAATGTGACAGAGGTATGAATTTGGAAAAACATACTGATACACTCAGCCACTTAATACCTTGGTCTTTCCTTTCTCTGCTGGGGTCAAGAGCAACAAATGAACATGCTTGTGTACTTTGACTGTGGATTCTTGCTCTACAGCTGGTTTTGTGTTGTGGTAAGACTTCTTTGGCAAGATTTGCTGGGGATTGCATTTTTGGGTAGGATATGTTAAACGCAAAATGGACACAACATGATTTGCTTTTGTGATCACTTTTTTTTTGAAAAGCTTGAAAAACCTCGCACGACCTCTGACGAGCTGTGCTTAACTCTACACACTGTAGGGATTGAAGAAGGAGACAGGAGAGATAAAAAGGAGAAAGCTCATAGGTCAACATGCAGTAGCCAAATACGAGGTCCCTTTATGGATAAGGATGAGACCATGTAGCAGAAATCAAGTACTACACTAATGTTCACACACGCTCACTATTCAATGTATGTTAATATGAATAGCCTGTCCTTGGGTGTTTTTGCGGCAGATGAGTAACTTCATTGAGATGATGAAATTCACCGGCTGACCAGTGGAGATCTCTTTTTCATTTTCTAATGTTTTATTTTTGTAACTGAACTTTCATTAATTGTGGTCTAGCATGATGAGTACCCGTCTTATCATTGAAGTTAAGCAGCAATGGGCTACATTACTACTTGGACAGGTGACCATGGGATGTATCTCACTCAGAATTTGTTTTTGGTGCCATACTTTCATAAATTCTAGTGCATTACTCATGTATCAGATGGTTCCCAAGTTCTGATGTCTTTGCGGCTCGAGCCTGTAGATCGAAAAACTTTTCGGCCTTGTTTATATAGGTTCAATTATTTGCCCAAGGCAAAGGCCCTGGTTGAAATCGGAAAGGATGACTAAAATAGGGCCAAATTGAACACAAGCAATTAACCATGCAATAACAGTTTGAATGACATTGCAGTCATAATCTGTGAATAGTGGTGTTCAGTAGAAATAAGTCCAAATATTCAGAAACAGAACAATGACCAACTTTATGATATAAATTTAATAGAAGACATGTGGGTTAGAGCCATTTAAAAGCTTCTTTTCTGTAGAAAACAGTTTCATTAAATGGAAGTTATTTCCAAGAGTAAAACGTATTAGAGAATAGAGGGTTTGGCATTACAAATGAATGGTGGAGGACTAGTTGCCCACATTCGTGACAAAGTTCAAAGCTGGGGTTTTACCTCCTGTTCAACAGCCACAGGGTTATGGATATAGGGACAGGTCCTCAGCATTGCCACTTGTCGGAGTTGAATCCAGAACACTAAGGCACTTTTTGACCCTGTCCCTGTAGTGATTTGTAGTTGAGGAGTAATAGTTTATATTGAATAGTGTGAGAAATAGGAAGCCAATGTAGCTCTTTGCTTATCTGTGTTGTACTGTCACATTTGTGGAGCTGATGCAAAAAGTTTTACCGCCGCATTTGGTATCTTTTGCAGTTTTTGAAATTGAAAGCTTGGAATGCGGTTAAAATACTATTTGTATGCATCCATATTTGACATAACAAAGACATGGACAAGCTCTCTTATTTTCTTTCTCTTGAGATGTTGGAAAGATGATACCAACCGCCGCACAGCAGTTTCAGTTCTGATGACTTCAGGACAAAGAAGAGAACTGGAGGCATACTTGTGACTGTGGTGTTAGGGACAAAACATTTGCAGATATTGGAATGGAAGAGCATTATTAGAGACCAGCAGCATCATAGCTACCTATCTGACATGTGTGAAAGCACCATTAATAAATATGAATTGTTGCATTGTTATTCTCCATGAAATATGTAAATGGACATATTATAATAAGATATTTTAATTTTGAAATAGTCACACAAAAACTAGAATCCATTTTCATAACATAGCTAGTGTTTATCAGATAAAACAGTTTCAACACTATTATTTATCAAAACACTTTATTTTTAGCATCACATAAAATATTTTTCTGTTTTTCAGTGATATTGATTGGGTAAACCTGATTTCTTACTATTTTTAATGTTTATTGCGTTTTAGCGTGTTATTGAAAACACCCAATTTCATCAGGGATATGTAAGACATCAATAAATTATCGATCGGTACACTTAAAAACCTTTTGACAATAACAAAAAAACTAAACTGTTATCAAACATACATCTATGCTCATTTCAATGCATGTGATACGCAATAGACCAACCACAGTTCATAATAACAATGTGTTTTTCCTTCTTACGGAGACCTTGGGCTGCCATTATTTTGTTTAGTAACATGTATATATATGATAGTTATTCATAAAGTTCTAAAAGTATCATATCAAATGAGGAAATTTTCCCGGTGTTACATATTTCTTTTCCAATGTTCATCATGAGAGATGGCAAAGCTGTGGATGAGTATTGTATTTAATTTGCCTCATTCAGAGATAAAGTATGGTTGTTTTAATTTTGTTATCCGCTATTTTCCCTACCAAATAAGTAAAACCTTGACAGATTTAAAGGATATATATCCAAGATGACAGTCAAACAAAATAGAGGCAGAACAAGTAACTACCTCTGTGTCCTGACGACTCATGGTGGTTAGTAGTAATCCATGGTAGCGGAGTGTTTTTCTTTTCTCGAAAATTTTAGCCATCAGGGAGTCCAACATCCTGGATAGCAATGACTCCCAAAGGGTAGTACATTGTAGTGCAATAAAATTGCTTGTTCAGTCATAATATGCCTTTTGGTATTTGTCATTTAGTAAGTTTTTCTGTTGTATTTAAATGATATTTACTGGCATATGTTAGGATATAACTGCTATATAGGCCTTCAGAACTTGTAGATACAAGTGACAAATCAAGGTGACAGATACTAAGCAATTAGCAAGATTGTTATTTAGTCCCTTGTGTCTCGCTTCTGTGGTTGTGCGTCTGAGTCCAACTAAAGAAAACATGTTTCTTTCACTGAGGACATGACGTCATATCTTCTTAGTAGTTGATATGGCGTGAAATCCAAACTTTGACCTGTGTAAATACAAGTTTTTAACCAGTTAATAAATATAAAAAAGAGTAATGAAATGACACTGCAGGGCTTCCACATCTCATACAAAAGGAATAATATTACTGAATGACAACTAATAAATTATGATGACAAGAACAACCATATTTTAGTAATTGTATATAATAACAAGAACAAGTTGAACACTACTACTAACTACTAATACTACTACCACTATTGCTACTAGTACTGCTACTATTAATAATAATAATAAATCAGCAGCTAAATATATGAATAAACTGAGTGCAAATCTCCAATTTTAACATATGAAAGGACTTTTGCATTGGTTACATTTATTTACTTTAGTTACATTATTGTAAATAATTCACCCACATAGATACACAGACATTGCAAATTGTGTGTATAAATTACATTGATAGGAAAGTACAGAGTCTTATTAAAGCTATTATCATTCTCATTACAAGTTCAATTATAGCAATTAACTGAAGTAGAAATTAATCCTAATTGATCAGTACTTATGGTATTTCCATGGAAAATTACTGGACTAATATATTGCTAATTATGACCATTAATTGCGGTGATGATTAAACCTTTCAGTACATGGCAGAGATTGTTGACTTTTTGTCTGTCCACGTGGAGAAAACGTTTGGATAAAAAACACATACAAAATTAAAATAGAAAAACAAACATCTGTCAATATGACCTAATGGGTTACACACTCGTCTCAGAAGACAGAGTAATAGGGTTTAGTCCCATGTACAGACACTTTGTGGCTTGGATGACTATTTAAAATGGCCCGCCTGTGATATTGGGTCCTATACCCAGTGGCAGGCTAAAGAACCTCAAAAATTTTTAAAATGGTCACCCCAGAGACTCCGTCTTTCAGGTTAAGGGAATACCAGTCACCAGGAATGTGGCCTTACCTGTGCAGTCAGGAAGGGACAATGCTACCTTGAGTTCTGTAGTAAAGAAGACATTAATACAATACCAAAAAATATAAACCAATTCAAACTGTTCTTCAAGGTATCTGCAACCAGATATATTGGTAAAGAATCATAGAAACAATTATGGCGTCCCAATGTTGGTCCAGATCATCTTTCAGGAGGACCAAGAAAGTTTTTAAAGTAAAACCCCATTATGTGGGAAAATATGATCTAATAATTAATACTTTTGTATTATAAACATTCTGTAAAATTCTTGATTCTTTCATTAGATCTCATGGACTCATGGACTAAGCCACTGGTAGACCTCACCTTGTGTGAAATGTGACCCAGAACAAATGTTAAGTTTTCAGGTTATGCGTGCAAACAAACAAATGGACAAGCAGGCAGATGTGACAACAATACTCTTGCACCTGCCCTTTGGGAGTCAAATGTAACTAAGAAAACAAACCAAATAAATTGTACATTCATTAACTTGTAAATAAATAAGTTAGGCTGTCTTAATAGAAAATATGGAATTATCTCCAGTTATTTTAAAATATATTATAAGACACTTACAAACTTCTAAATTAATTATAAATAGTATGGTCATGATGATAAAGGTTGCATTGCATTTCCGAAATCCAGGGAATTATATGTGATTACTTGTGAGAAAAAGACTTCCTCAATTTTCACAATCAAAAACTGATAGTGAAAAAGGCCATCCTATCTATCTAATCTGCCCATAACTGAATTGTCACGTGAAGTTAGACTTCAAACAGACAATCACCTAAGAATTTGTAATGAGTGTCTGCACATGCATAGCAACCTCTCATTCTTTTTAACTTGTGAAGTCTTTATTTTAATTCAGGTAAAAATGCATCCGTCATGACCTTATTCGAAGACTGAGACTTTTGTTGATATTGTAACCTGTGTTTGTTGTGTACTGGTTGGCATGCTCATAAAAGGTAAATATTTTCAAGACTAAAATCCACTTTCGGTAGGTGTTATTTAAAAAAATAAGAACCCCAACTGGTTGCTGAGATATGTGCATATCATCTGTGTGACATTGACATCTTTTATAAATTCTTATATTCACAGGAGCCTGTAGCTTTGATATGTGCATTAATTATGTAGCACTTGCTATATACATGTTAGAATATTTACTTCAGCCTCATATTTAGCAAAGAATTCAATCATTTTAAATCCCCTTTGACCCCACAATTTAAGGGGTTAATTTTACGACCTAGTTTTGATAATATTATGACAAAGATTTGTTAGGATGCAGGAAATTTAATATTAATAAGACATTTATCATACAAATTGGTCAGCATTCTTAATTGAAAACCCACCGGCACTCAACTACTCACTTTCCACCAATTGTTCCTACACACAATCAGCCGTAGCCATCATGACCATCAGTACCTGGCAGCTCCTCCTTTTCATTCTTCTCTCTACAAGTCAGTCAGACACTTTGGCAATAGCTTTGCATTCGATGGTCCTAAGACTTGGAATGACCCTCCCAACAAAAACCTATCCCTCTTAGACACACTATGACCTATGAGACGTCTTGGATATGACTATAGCTTTATTAGTAGTTGCTCCTTAGGGTCTATTAATAATGGAGATTAAGCACTATAAAAGTTAAGATTAGATTACATCAGATTAACTTCAATGCATTTTTTGAAACCGCAGACATGGGAGTATACCAACTATGGGATGATGCCGCAAAAAACTTAACACCAGAACCCTTACTCATTGGTAGGGCTGAAAAAATTTCTTTGTTTTAACTGCAGTTCAGACAGTGGCAAACATCAAGTCTGTGTCTGTGAATAGTAAGTTCACTTCAATCTTCTTGAATGCCTTATCATTTCCACTTGGTCTACAGTCTTCTTCATCTTTCACTGCCTGACGGTGACAACAGCTTGATGTTCAAAATTGTAACTGGTATTTGTCATCTTTGAAGTTCACCATGACAATTCACCACTATAGGTAACACATTCTTCCGTGTCATGGCTCTCTGGTGGGGTGGTCACCATCGAGTCTAGATTCATGAAAGAAAAGTAATTCCACCTGAAAACTTCTTGATTACGTGATGGTGGTGACAGTCTATGGGGATTATCCAACGGTTGCCTAATAGCTGTATTATTTTAGAACAGTGGTCTCATTTCAAATGTCTTGAAGACTCTACAAACCACACTGGCATCATTTGATAAGGTCAATACAAACCCCTCTTTAAACGGATAGCTCTGCTGGGAAAAATTCAAACTTTGTTCAGAAATAAGGAAGTTCTGTGACTTTTAAATAGGGTTATATTTTGTGTGCTGACATTACCTACCAATCTCATAACAGTTTGTGTGTTTTTAAAAACAATAATTATTTCATGCCGACTCCTATCATGTGGTTGTCAGTGTGAATAGCCAAGGTTTTTATGTGGTTTATAACTTTATTATCTCTGCCAAAGATGATATGTAAATGACATTGTGTGTTTGTTTGTTTGCAGAATAACTTAAAAGGTGTAGACAGACTTTGATGAAATTTTCATATCGACAATGGAACTCTAGGAACAGATGATCAGATTTTGGTTCTGATCTGGATGAAAATTTGGATCTAGTAACTTTTTTAAACATGTTTTTTTATCATTGCATGCAAAAGGAATATTGCAGGTGTTTGGCCTTGGTAGACACATGCGCTCCCTGAGTGCTCTTGTGACAGGATTGGATCATATTGTATAATGTCTTTGTTTATGTATACCTTCCTTTCAATCAAACCTTCCAGTTTAGAAATTAAGTACTATCAAGGATTTTGTGCATTAAGTCAGATTATTATCAATGCTGTGATGTGCATCATAAGACTATTTATGTACTATAAATGCATAACTTGAATCCACACACATGGGAGATCCTGGATAACCCCCTCAATGATCGCAAGTGAAAAATAAATAAGTAAAATAAATGTATTATCTTATTATATGTATTTATTGGGTATACATGGAAGCATAAATAGATACGATAATAAATACTTGGTACACATATCTGTGCGTAGAGAAACAAGATCCACTTATTTGGTTACATCAAAAATTGTCATTTTTCACACCACGTACTTAGATCTTTATTATCTATTGATTGAACATAACAGGGGTAGTTTGCACTGAATCTCTGCATGAAAACACCGAACAACCTACTAACTGACCTTTCACAGGGCTGTTTAAAAGGGCGATATTACTACATGAAATGTATCCCTTCAAACAACTTGTAAGGAAAACTGGCACAGAGTTTTGCAAAGCATAATCAGAGTCAAATGGGGTTTTAAATCCATTTCACTAGCTAAGGTCATATATAAGGACTAGTCCTCAGTGCATCCATGCCATGATCTGGGTTCGAACCAGACACAACAGAGCTGACAGCCCAGTGATTCAACAGCAAATTGGTGCATACTAAAGAACAATTCTGATAAAATCAATACTAATGTTACCAAGATTGAATGTTTGATGTACATCCTGCCTGTACCAATTTAAGGTGTGTACTGAATTATGTCGGGAAGTAGTGTATGTAAAATCACTTTCTACTGTGAATAGCTTGTCAAAGAAACTAAAAAAAACTGATCTGCATTAGATCCCACCAAAGGTTAAACTTAGGGCAATATTTATGAATGACTATATTCAATAATTCACTCAGATTTTATCTT
This sequence comes from Sabellastarte sp. h YS-2021, assembly GCA_964017235.1. Classification (NCBI taxonomy): domain Eukaryota; kingdom Metazoa; phylum Annelida; class Polychaeta; order Sabellida; family Sabellidae; genus Sabellastarte; species Sabellastarte sp. h YS-2021. The sequence continues at coordinate 18,254,200 of OZ024929.1, read as the reverse complement.
TTAAACCTTAATCATCTATTGGTACTATAAATAGATTTAGTTTACCATTACACTATAAAATTATTTTTCTGTAACAAAATTGAAATTTTATACCAGCTAAAATTTCATTTAAAAATGTTAAACCTCCAATATCACATATACGAGACTCTTACATCATACGAGTGGTTTGAGTTAACTTTGGTTTCCATAGGACCGGGCTGGTACATAGATCTCATATCACTTGATACCAGTATGCAATAATAAGTTGCTATTTCTGTGAACATGAAACATATTCAGTACTCATTTAAAAAAAAACATTTGTTTTGTCATAGATTTTTTTCTGGCAAATGTAAAATTTTGATGTAATACTACTAGATTTTTATACTGACTTTCATCATAAGACCATTCTTCATTCTATATTTATTTATCCAAATTTATAAATTCAACTGATATATCTTTTCCTTGTTGAAAGCTTTTGACCATATGTTATGTGTAAAACATCCTAAAATATCAAGTATAAACCAATGTATTTATATACCAGAAAACCAACTGTATGGAAACCAAGCTTAAGTATACTCAGTCAGAGAGATCAAAGGAGTTCAATAGCCTTTCATGCTAAAACGATCAGTCAAAGTTCTCATCCATGCCGCTGAGGTTTCAGAATCATTTCGTCTTCTGATTTTACACACAGTCACAATGTACATGTTGTTAGATCTGCTGATGATCAGATATTTGGATCCGTTAAATGCGGTGACTTGGTGTTTGTCCACTCTTTTAATGATGAAGGTTTTTCCATTCAGAGTCAATCTCTCTGGCTTGCTCTCAGGGTTGTCCATGCATTGCTGGAAGATCTGCAATAACACATAAACATAGCATATAATTTTCAGAAATTGGTTGTGTCCCAGTGACACCATTTGGAAGTACTTTTGAAGGTTGCATATGGCAGGAAAACAGACCTATAGTTTTGCTGAAAAGAATAAGAATTGAGGGGACAATCATGAAGGATTCTCTTATGTTCTAAGTAGTATTTATCAGCATACACCTTAGAGCTCAAGTTAATATTGACAGAACTTCTTCTTTTCCTGGACACATTAAAAATATTTCAGTCCAAGAACTGGTACCAGAACTACAACGAACATACAATTAATAGTATGCTTACCAACGAGTGGACATTGCATTTCCATTCTCCTTAACATACCCACCATAATATGGATTATACAATGTATTGAGAGAGGTTTTAAACTCAAATCAGTCTGACAATCAAACAAGCATATTTAGATAATTCCTACCAAAGACAACATATGTCACAACAGAATTCTATAAAACCTCTTAAATCAATTGATTAATCATGAAAATATCAATGTTATCAGTCCTACCTCCAACTGTTCCTGAGTGACATGGAATCCATCACTGGATGATGCTAGATCACCTGATCCATATAACAAAGCCACCTGCTTCACTCCATACTTCTGCTTCAGCATATAGTCAACCCATTGCCGCCAGGTTGAACTCCCTCCCAGTATGTTCAAGTGTGATGCCAAAAGCATCCCGAGCATGGTTGAAGATGTTCTTTCACCAGCTGAACTGGTTTTGATTTATCTTAACTAGTTCTTCCTTTCTGAGTCAACTGATTGCACTTCCTTTGCAAACGTAAATCCTTATGTGGTCTTTAATACCCTTTCTTTTATGAAATATACAAACACGTGAAAGTGACAACCTAGTTGGCTTTTTCTATTATGATTCCTGAATAGAAGATGTAGAGTTTGGTAACTGATATCTTCTTATTTCGTCTTTGCTGTTAGTTTTAGTCCATTCACAATATATATGTACAACAATATACCTCAAAGTTTTTTGTTCTTTTAATTGTTTATATTTTTGTTATAACAGGTTTGTAAAATCATATAATGTCAAGGCATATATATGTTTTCATTCAATAAGGCAAAGTCTCTCAAATTTATATCTGATGTACTGAAAGTTGAAAGAAAAAGGTGCTCTGAAACAGTTGTTCAAACGCATAAACCATTCATATGTAACTTCTTTGATATCACTAACTGTCCAGAAACACACTCCCATTCATTTATAGTGTACTCTATCTCCAAAAAGTGATTTGTCATTCTGTATCAGACAGCCACTTGTAATGAGTGCAAAAAAACCCTGTTATCTCATCAAAGGAAAAATGTGTGTGAGTGTATATTTGATAAATAAGGAAATCACACGCAGACTGCTGAAGTGTTGATGTTGTAGGCTTAATATCAAGGACGTCCGATCATTTTGAATCAAAAACTAGGACATCTAAAGCAATAAGCCTTTTGTCTTGGCAGTTTGCCAAAGACAGTTTGGTCTGCTAGGTTTTCTTTGTCCTGTTCATGATTAATACCATTGCGTTATAATTTCTAATGTTTCAAATACTTTGCTCCCAGTTGTGTAGTAAAGTAAGATAAATGCCAGGGTCCATTTTCTTTCATACATTTTGTTATTTCACACTTTTCTAAGAAATAAGGCTGTTCTTAAAAATAGATTCCACAATGGATCTGTGTTGCTCCTGTTAACACAGGCATTTTTGTCAAAATACTCATTTTTGGACAATCTAAGCAGCCAATCTAAGGAAAGGTGTTCCAAAGAAGCTTAGAGCTCTGGAGGTGAGCACACACTCACTTATGACTTTACTTTTTGCCCTTCCATCTATTAATAAACCTAACTATAAACTGCAATGGAACTTGGGGGCAGATATTGGATCTTGTGATTTTGCCATTCAGTGGAGTTAATAAAGATAGAGATTCTAACATCTGTCTTACTCTACTGAGATACACCCTCTAGCCCTTGGGGGTAAAGCATGGTGGAGATGCTGGGTATTGTACCCAGGACATTTCACAAGCAAGGTGGATGTTTTTTTTAAAAAAAACTCTTATACTAAGAATTTCCTCAGAAAATAGGTATTTTCTAAGAAAATATCTTACAATAAGATAAATTTGTGAAAATAAAAGATTTTTTTAAATTGTCATAAAATACCTTCATGCTAATTAAGAGCTTAACTACTTTTACTGTCTGTTTTCAGCACAACTACTTGTATCCAGTGTATGGAATGCTTTGATCACTCTATTCAAAATATAGATCTGCAGCTTCAGTTCTGAATATAAGAGTATGTTAAGTGTAAAATATAGAGAAAACAAACTGTAATATCTGATAACTGATATAAAGATATTATAACAGATCACTCTAGCATTGTGTCAGAAATATCACAACTAACTTAACCAGGGGCCGATTTCACAAAGGGACTTAATTCCAGACTTAGACATGAATTTAAGACTTTGGTCTTAAATTTTGTCAAAAGAATGTTAAGTCTGTGGTCTTAGATTTAGCAGATTTTACAAAGCAGCTAAGTCCATGAAATTGCTAAGTCAGTGGACTTAACTTTAACTCTGGGAGGTAGTGGGCTTAAATTTTGTAAAGAGGACTTAAATATGGCCGCCATAAACTTTTCACCACTTAAAAATTTGAAATGGCTGTAAATAAAGTATAATTATACAGAACACCTCACTAAAGTAGTCTTTCGGAAGTTTATATGTGACAGCAAGGTTTGCCATTTCAAAACTGCCCTTATCCTTAGATAAAATACATCAAATGAAGGCTATATGGCACCAATATTATATGTTCAGTAGATATAAAAGGTCACATGACACAGAAAACCACTGTGGTTTCACCTTTGTGAAATCCATTTTAAATCCCAGATCTAGCTAAGACCAAAGTCTTAGATTTAAGTTCCTGACTTAGCCAATAAAATGACTTAGTTTAAGTCCTTTAGTGAAATCGGCCCCAATTCTGTAGAATACAGAGAAAATCAATAATTCAATGACCATATATGGTACTCGCAAACTCCGCACTCACAAAAGCGTTGTGCTTGTTAAAAGCCATACTGCCAGAGTGCTATTAAATGTATCAGTAATGTGGACAAAAATGTTCACTTGCAAATATTTTTGAAAATGTTTAATGTTTTTGAAAGACTTCGAGTCACCACTGTTACGTTCCTGACTTTGTAAACAGAAAAGATAAGTTGTATGGCCAATAAGATTACACTGAGGACAAACATGTTCAGTAGGGTCGTGAGACATACTTGCAACAGTGGAACAGTGGTAAAAATATTTAGTCCTAAAAATAAGAATGCCAGTGAATATGGCTAGTTATTGTCATTTAGTCAATTGCTGCTGTCCAACACAAATGTAAGTATAATTCTGGTTGAATATAGTGCAAAGTAATATCATTCAAACAACTGTTTATCACATTTTATTCAGGCCTTTCAGAGTAAAAGAAACAAATATATACCACTTGTCATGTGGAATTTGCACTAAAATAATGTGAATAATAAATTCAATATTTAGCCGATCGAGATCACTCATACAAGACATAGCCTTGTCAGGAGTTGATTGGTAACGTGCCTATTCTGGGATCTCATTTCATCTTGAATATTACAGAGTCATATGCAAGGTTAATTTATCGACCATTTCTCATGTGTACCCTATTTATGACTTGCGATTCTATCTGATTTTAAATTGTATTTAAAATTAATTTATATAGTTTATTCATACTAACGATATATATTAGCCTCGGTGAAGGCTCAAGTTTCATTGCATTTAGGGAAAATTTTCAGTTCAGATAATGACGTTTAAGTTTATATAATGTACTCATACATGTACCGGCTTTTACAGTACAGCATATAGCTAAGTCAGAGATGTCTGATAAAGTTATATCTTTTAACATGTAGGAGTGCTTTATGCATACTAAATATCTGTTTGCATGTTTGAAAAAGATATCATGCAAATTTGAACCTTTAGCAAGGCTAGGTATATAACTATACATTTACAAATACTTCATAACATACAGAAAAAAAGATAACTACACACATTGACAGAGAACACGTGAAAAAAATTTAGACATGCTAATTTCTGTAACACAAACATATAAATGTACACAAATGCATTTTCAGTCAAAAGTTAAAGAGATGTTAATGTATTTGTGTTATTGCGTTTATTCTGTATCTTAAGGACAGACTCTAATAAGGGGCATAGCAAGGGAGTAGCTAGGATTTTATGTGGTTATATGCAATATTTGTTGGGGGATGGATTATTATATATTAATGATTACACTAACAAAATGGTACAACTGGGGGTCCTGGCTTATACATAAGCTTTCCCCTGCATAATCAAAAGCCAAAATCAAATATCCAGTGTTATAACCATATTTTCATCACAAAAATTCTGCTAAATACACATAAATATGAATAAAATAATAATTGATTCATCTTGTATCAGTTTATGGCAATGAGTAGTAACCTGTCAGCATATGAACTCAGATTTCAGTTTTCAATTTCAGATATTTTTCAGTAATATAGAAACAAACTGTCAAACCAAGATACATATGACAAAATAGATGAATACTTCAAAAGACATAGTAAAAATATACATTGAAACGATGAATTAACCCTGAGCTATTCCATGCAAAGGTATTCCCTTAATTTATGGAACTACCTTAGATTTAAGGAATTGTCCATCAAAGAATATTTTACAATTTTAAAAGAACATTGCTCTCTACTTAAGTTTTAGGGAACACCTTTGCCCAAAAGACTTGAAGGAAGCTTTGTGAAACTGAATTTCTATGTGGCCTTCTTAAAGGGAAAAATTGACCTTCCTTTACCTAAGGATGCCCATTCTAATGGAGACTTTGTGAAATCGGGTCCTTATTTGACTTTGGCTGTTGTAGAGGGGTTTAGATTACAACTTTGCCATTTGACTTTGCAAATAACAGACACTGCAGATAAAACAAACTGAACGATAACTATTTTAAAGGTCCATTATGTAGTCATTCAGTACAACCTAGTTTCTGTCTGAGATATAATTTTTTCTCCACAATGTACACATTCAGAACTCAATGCTTTACATAGTTTAGGATTTCAGTTGTTGGTGTTAAATTTATATACATAATAATATAAAGACTTAAGTAAAATTTCATTGAACCATTATTTGACATAATTAGTGAGATATATAAATAAATGTGTGTGTTCCTTAAACAACACATACTTTTCTATCTTAAAGGGCATAGTTTTTGCCCCGGGACAAAAATCTCATTAAATTTCACTCTTGGCACACTTTCTGGTGTTGTCTAGATGAATAAATGAACCCATTTAGATGCTGATGTATTGTATGTCATATGCCTGACAGTGAAATCCTCCCTAAACCTTTATACTCACAGCATTACTACAGCTTAGGTTTGTAAATTTATTGTCTGGCACTTGCCATGTATATTGTAAGGTGCTTAGTTTAGCATCAGATTTGACTGAGGAATGAAAATAAGTTTAAAAAGGGAGAGGGGTATCACAGATTCAAAAGAAAAGGAATGTACAAATACTTTAAAATTTTAGGTCCATAATTATTTATAAAAATTATGGAAACAAGTTATCATCAAGTTATAATGAAAAAGTACACGAAGACACAAACTAAACAGTAAATTTTAGATTAGGAAACTAGAAGAGTTTGTTATGAATTTTGAATTACTTGTTTTATTTACTACTTAAGCCTAGTTTCTGCAACTGCAGGCTAAAGAACCACAGGTCTCAGGGATGTTTATACATTGTTATGCCAGAGACTTTGTCTTTGAGCTAGGGGCCTGTCAGTCACCAGATGTTGTGCTGTACATATGCAGTCAGAAAGGGGTAAATAGTACTTTGATTCCTGTTGTAACTGCCTTACTGGTGTACAAGCTCCTACATAGTGGTTATCCAAAATATTTTTCACCTTTTCTTAAACCCAGACAAAGTGTCTTTAACACACGCAAAAGCCAAGCTGATGGTGTGTTCCTTGAGGTCCCCCACTTTGCCACTTCAATATATAAGTCTTCTAAGCATTTTGGCCTCAGCTTTGCTTATGATGCTCCAAAGAATGGGAATGATTTGTCTGATGATGTATGTTCGGTCACTTCTCCCCACTCATTCAGAAGGAAGCTCAAAACCTATCTCTTTGTACAAGCATATCCACCCTAACTTCTGCTTTCCCTGGTTTCTCTCCATGGTGCTGACCCTTGCTATGTCTCAGGTTTATGATTATAGTTTTCTGTTTGGTGCACCTAGAATCTTGTCTTTAGATGGAGATTAGACGCTATAAAAATACTGTTAGAATTATGGATGAGATGGTAGTACCGGTAGTGTTGTTACGGTAGCATTTACCTTGCTGATCGGTAGTACATTTTCCTGATGGTATTTCGAAATGTTTCATCTATTATACCCTAAACATACACAAGTGGTACAGATTGCTAATAAATAAACTGTTGAAATCTCAAAATCCACTGTTTTTCTTGCGTTTTTAACTTGTAAAAAGGGCTAAAAAATTAAATTTTTCCATAGCACCTGCACTCTGGTTTCCTTGGTTACTGATGAATCATTTCCTGTTATAAGTAGTACTGAATATATTTTAAGTACTCAATTTGTTTATGTTAAATATGAATGAATAAGCATTATAATGAGTAAAAAACATGAACATTTCTTAACATTCACTGAAATTTGCAATATTCTAGACCTTTTAGCAACTTTTATACATATCGGAATACCGGAAAGGAAACGGAATGTACAAAACGAAATACCGAGACCACATTTTCACTACCGTCCCATCCCTAGTTAGAATTAGAATTGTAAAAGAGATGTTGTGATATGTATAAATACAATGCAATACAGATACAACAAGCAGGGCTCAAATGTACCCGAACCAAGTACATATCATACATCTTGTCTGTAAAGGTTAATGGCCAAGTAAGTGTCCAATATTTGAAAATAATGGGATAGGACCGAGTCAACAGTCCATTATTGTCAAATATTGGACACTTACGGGGCCATTAAAATTACACCAATTCTTTAATTTGTAACCTTAAAGATGTTGCTTAACATCCTTACTTTTAATTACTATATTTCTGGTGTGTATTTTGGGTTTTTTATTATCATTTTAGTTAAAATATAAGCAGAAAGGTTTCTTTGGAAAAAATCACAGAGTGGAACAATTGCCCTTTAGTGAAAGATAGTGTACACTTTTAATAAAATAAAAACTCGCAGGTGTAATTTAAGTCAATATAAACTGCGACAGGACAGTAAACGTCAGAAGTGTGAACAGTGCATTGAAAATATTGTGAGAATCAAGACATTCAAGTAGTATTTCAAAAGACAGTTCACAAACCTTGATGGAAAGAGTATGGAAAAAGTAATCGTCTTGTTTATTCACACAAGATTTACACTGACTGACACACGCAACCTTCTTACAAAAAAAATGCAAGAAAAGAAGATGACATGAAATAAAACTTGTTTATCAAGATGTACAGCTTTACTGTAATTCTATTAAAATTGGCTTCCATCTAAATTTGTTGTATTTGGGAAAGTTTTTTAGAAATGAATACCAGAAACATAATTCGGAAAGTAATTTAGATATCTTTTCATCTGCGAGCTTTCAGTGACAGGATGAAATTAATCAAAACGGAATATCATCTATGTACTCAACATTTTACAAATATTAACAAAGAACACAAGCAAACACCCCTCTTTAAATGTAATTATTTTACTCATAGTACCCCATTCACACCACATGCAGTACATCCCACAGTTATATATGCGTTTGGTGAAATGCCCCATGTCCTTCAATCACAGTCCGAGGTTTGCATGTGACCTTGTGTCACAGTAGTGAAATGTCCATTGCCTTGGATGTGTTACAGAAGTTTTAAAATGTTTCTGCCTCTGCATGTAGTACCATGAGCATGCGCAGACGAATGTGAGCATGCACAGATGAATTTCTTGCCACAGTAACTGAAGGTGTGGTCTACGGTTAGCCTTGCTGAAGGCTCAAGTTTCTTTGCAGTGAGGGAAAATTTTCAGTTCAGATAATAGAGTTTCAGTTTCTATAATGTACTCATACATGTACTGACTTTTAAAGTAACATACAGCTAAGAGAACTGTCTGATAAGCTACTATCTCATAACATGTATGAGTGCTTTATGCAAGCAAGGCTAGTCTACGGTGTATAAAGGGTGTGATTCGGTCATCTTTCGGTGTAACATAGTATCAAAAGGCAGGTGGAGGTAAACTTGCCACTGTGTCCCAAGGTTGTGCATGAACATCAGACATTAGTTGAAGGACAGGGGTGTTTCACCCAATGCCTATAACTGTGGGTTATATCGTCTGTAGTGTGAATGATACACTAAATCTCAGAAGGTGTGTAACATCCTTGGAGGCGGTTCCACCACCGAGTAAACCTCTAACCTTGGGACATACCGTCTGTAGTGTGAAGGGGGTATAAGTAATCAGAATTTTCAAATCAATGTATAACATGTGTATTTCCAAAAGCCTGGGACCATCAGCCAAGCTCAAAAATCAAAAGTTGAAAATTTTGTGTCTGGAATTATGAGGACCTGTCTTGAAATCCAAATAGTTATTCATAATTTTTAGTCAATAGTTAGAGTTCCAAATATTATATTTTCAAATTATAAATTTGGATGGCGTTGCAAGCCTTTCTTGTATTTGTTATCATTTCTGAGGCAGCAAAAGTATGGCAGCTAGCAGGGAACAAAGATAACACATACCCCCCTGTTGGAGACCGGTACCTGTCCTCACAGACCTATATTTTTCTTGAGTTGAAGGTGCGTATGTCATGTAACTTAATACAATATTCATATTTGTTTGTACTTCAAATCATTGAAATCGACAAGATTTTTACTTTTCCCATTCTTGCCATAATAGTAAATATATTTAAACTGTTTATTCTATAGCACCTTTCACTTGGTCAATTTTGAAACTCATTATTGATTTAAAGTACATGAAATACGTATTGGCAACTTTTGCTGCGAACCTGTAATATTTTCAGTTGTAGGTCCAGTGGACCGGGAAAGTTTTATAGTAAACTTTATGCATGGGTAGCCGGTGAATCACTCACCAGGACATCTGCACTAACCATTGCAACATACATGACCTTATAATGTTCTTAGCTCATAGACAGGGTCAGTGATTGAAAACCCATATCTGACCTTTGCCCTCACAGTAAAGATAGCTTATATGGTAACTTTGTTGTAATTTACTTTAATGCCTTAATGGGCTGTTATTCATGTAGCTCATAAGCAGGGCACCAATTGCACGTGCAATAGTTACATTTGCCTTCAAAGTCAATGTTTTACATTTGAGTGGTCTTATCTGCCTGGCATAAGGTTTATTATATATTGCCGGCCTTATGGACCCTGAACCAGTTATGAATGATTGATTAATAAATTTATACTCTTGGTCCAGGGGTGTTGTTTGGTATGTAGTTGTAACAGTTTTAACTTAGTGTGTTTTAGTAATAAAATGTTATATCCAATAAGCATGCCTTTTGGCGGATATTAGGTTACTGAACAGACATGTCTATATATTCTACATCTGAATCCCCTCATCAGAGAAGTGCGAATGGGGTATTATTGATAGTATTCATGCAATACTGTTCTTACTTGTCAGAGGGTGTGTGTAATTGTACACCAATTATCTGTACATTCAATTTTATTTTTAATGCATACGTTCGGTTTTGCACATATAACTAAGTATATATAAAGGAGTAAACTCTTTCTACACTTGGAGGGAGAATGGGGGAAGGGGTCGGGGAGGGGGGATCTTTACACCTGAATTACAAGTGCAGATGAATTGTACATACTTTGAATAACAGTAATGTTTCTATTTCGTTATACAAACAAGGGAGTGTTTTTATATTTAGTCATGACACATATTTTACTTGTATAATTTTACCTTGAGTTCAGTTTGTACCTGGGAATTTTCCCCTATTTCAACTAATAGATGATATTTTCCTACTAATATTGCTTTTCTAAAATAAGTAAATACAAGCATACAAAAATTTGTTTTCATAACTGTTTCTTGTGAATCCTTTTAAATTTGTCAGAACTATGGCAACAACCTAAAAAGGTAATATACATACTGGTTTAAGATAATACTAAATAAGTAAAATTAATTAGCTTTGCTGTGAATAGTTCATTGTTTTTAAGTAATAGAGGACTAACATTGAAGTGAATCTTCTGCAAAATTCCATTTATTTACAAGCGTCATACAGGGTCTTGTTTTAAAATTTATAGAGTTTTTTCCATCTGTTTTAATTTTATTTTATAAGTCAACCAATGGTTTTCAGTAATGTAAAACATGAAACATTGACAGTTTAACTTCTCGAGGACCACCCAAGAGAGTAACAAGATTAATAGGGCTCTCCCGCTATGGAGATGATCCTCCGTGATTGAGTTATGATCGAGGAAATTTGCCATTCGGAACTTAATGTGTTCCATATTTTGTATTGTAAACCTGAATCGGGGCATTCAGGATGTTTGTAAATCTATCAGGTAGCTAGTGCCTGCCTTACTGATAATTTCAAGTGGTTTGAGTTCTAATCTTGCTATTATAACCTTATGTTATCTATCTTTTGGATCATAAACCATAGGTCTATCTTTTGGATTTATGACGATCCTAAACCCATTGACTAAACCAACTTTTTTATGGTCTCCAAACTATCAGGAAATTTTTTATCATAAACTTTTTTCACACATCACAAACCTTTCAAAATGTGAAATAAGTCAATCAGATTGTCTCAATTAAAGCAATTAACACTATATGATGTCACAGGAATATATCCCGAAGACAAAGATGGGGTTTATGATAAAAAGGATAAGGATAAGATGAAAAAGAGGCCTTACGACTTGTTTATGATGTCTTCCCAATGGGGATAGGATCAAAATTATCGCATAAAAGCAGTGTGATCGTGTTTTAAACTCCCTGACCCAGGGCTCAGCATCCATTTTGTGGCTTGATTTTGAAGAGGCGGGGAACATGTGTGGATAAATACCAAATCTTTTTATGGGACTTAATACTTTGAAATTTTAGTAGATATCAATCAATGACAATTTTCTGAGTAGATATTTTTAGGGTCTAAAAATATTAAAATAATTCCTCCAAAAAGAAGACCAAGAAGAAACAGGATCTCCTGGTGGTACTGAGGTAAGTTCCAAAAGCAAAGAGGGTGACAACAGTTACAATGGAAAGACTCATTAGTCTACTTGGGTGATTTGCTGGCCACAGTTACAGAGGCTTCAGATGTTCCTGAGGCTACATGGAATACACAGAATACACGCAGATGCACTAGAGACAACCGAAGATGCTTTTTGTGATGAAGGGAAAAAGGAAGATCCGCCTCTGTGGCTTTCATTGAGGAACAAGAGATGACACTTATAGATTTTCTGAAGGAAAATAAGCTAATATACAACAAATGGGTGATTATAATTCTAATTTGACGTTAGTAGCGCTTAATCTCCACTGAGTAGTGGACTCTAAGGCACAACAAGACAATAGCAATATGCAAATTCAACGTCCAGGGACAGAAATAGGTCAGGACAATGGAGAAGCCATTGTAACAACTTATTTTGTATCAATAGCTTATTTTGTATTACATGACTTATTTCGTATCGGTTTTTGACTTATTTCATATTACTGACTTATTTTGTAGTAAAATTGCCTTATTTCGTATTACTTGGCCAACTTATTTCGTACCAACAGTTGACTTAATATGTTACAAAACGGTGCGCAGAATTTTGACAAGATTTCAGGGTGAGACAAAATAAGTCGATAATACAAAATACGCTGCTCTATAGACAACTTGTTTTGTATCACTGACTTATTTTGTATTATCCGGTTATAAAACTGCACACTGTGTAAGAAATTGTGTTTTTAAAACTGTGGAACTCTTTGTTTATTCATTATTTTTATTTTACATTGTACGGAAGCTCTGGACTGCCAAATTTTCTTTATTTTAACAACTTGAATATACCAGTTGGTTAGCTAGAATATTCAAGTTAATAACTGGTATATTCAAGTTAGTAACTTGAATGTACAAGTTGCTAACTTGAATATACCAGTTACCTAACTTGAATATATGAATGAGCTAACTTGCATATATGAGTTAGCTAACTGGAATATATGAGATACTAAATGGAATATTTGAGTTAGTTACTGGAATATGCAAGTTACTAAATTAAATTTATGAGTTAGGAGCTGGAATACACAAGTTACTAACATAAATATACTGGTTAACTAACTTGAATATGCAAATTAGTTAACTTATATATATGAGTTAATAACTTCAAAATATGAGTTAGCTTACTTGAATATTCAAGTTAGGTAACTGGTAGTTTCCAGTTAGCTTACTTGCATATTCAAGATATAAACTTGAATATTTCAGTTACTAATTTGTATATTCCAGTTACTAATCGGTATATTCCAGCTAGATGACTCATATATTCAAGTTACTAACTCATATATTCCAGATAGGTAACTTATATATTCAAGTTAGTAACTGAAATATTCAAGTTTATATCTTGAATATGCAAGTAAGCTAACTTGTATATTCAAGTTAGCTAACTCGTGTGTTCAGATAGTATATTCAAGATAGTAAGTCATATATTCCAGTTATTAGCTTCTATATTTCAGTAAGCTAACTCGTATATTCCAGTAAGTCAACTCATATATTCAAGTTAGCTAACTTGTATATTCAAGTTAGTTAACTTGTATATTCTGGAATATTGAAGTTAGTAAGTCGTATATTCCAGTTAGTAACTTGAACATTTAAGTTATTAACTCGTATATTCCAGTTACCAAACTTGTTTTTTCAAGTTAGCTAACTTGTATATATCCCAGTTTGTTAATTTGTATATTCAAGTTAGTCACTGGTTTATTCCAGTTATTAACTCGTATATTCCAGTTTCTAACTGCTATATTCAAGTCAAATAACTGGTATATTTAAGTTAGCAAAATAAAATAAACTTTGGCAGTCCAGAGGTTCTGTAACATTAGGACTATTGCATAGATTACACTAAAATATAGGGGCCACGGTGGCAGAGTGGTAACACTCTCGCCTCACACCTCTGAGGCCGGGGTTCAATCCCCGCACGGGCTCAAGTGGGAAAGCTGGTAGTTGCTTGCCGTTGGTCAGCAGTTTACAGTACAGAACCCTAGAGAACTCTATGTACTGGTTTCCTCTGCCCTTCCAACTACCCGTTGTGATATGACCTGTACAGTGTTGAAAGCGACGTTAAACCCCAAATAAATAAAAAATACACTAAAGTATAGATCATAAGTTAGAAAATATATCCAAATTATAATCCAAGTTATAATTATCAAATATTAGCCTCTTATTTCCCATTCCATGAAAGACCATGCAATTATCCTTTGTTGTGTTAATAAGCCATTCCTATTGCAAATAGAAAAAAATGGACATCTCAAAAATGCCTGGGTAGAATTATGTGAAACTGATTTGTTTACCATCTTAAGAGTATTATAGAAATAATGTTAATGAATGACTTTTTTGGCATATTATGATTTTGTCACAATGAAATATAGTGTATTATTTTCTTTATAAGGGGTTTGTAAAGTTGTGTTTAATAAACCAGTGTCACTGAAAATCATAAGAACATTACAGCATGAATTACAATGGTATTTCCTAAGTATTCAGAAAGGTGATTGTCTATTTTGTTTTGATACAAGTATAGCATTTGTAACACAACTATATAATAGGAACTTGTCAATCAGCAATTTTCAAGGCAATTTGACCTCACAGAGTTTTAATATTAAGGCCAATGACATTTTATTCTACGATAATTTTAAGGTTGAATTTGTTTGTGTACAATTTAAAACTTGACATTATTTTTTCACCCTTTTCATGTAATTTTCATGATAATTTTGTGACAGAAGGACTTCTTACAATGTTAATTAGCACATAAGAATTGGAAAAATTGTATTTATCCCTGACATTTTAGTGCTTGCAAAGACTTTGGCTATTAAAATGATGCACAGTCATTCTTGTTTTTTCGATACATACAAAAATGCTTAATGCTACCAATGGATAAACACATTTGCCACCTTTTCTATATTCTATTGAATAATGCTGAGCTAACATGTGATTAATATTTGCATGTTGTCTATAGAATTGGACATATTGGAGTATAGAATTTGGGATATATGTAGTTTTTACACTGTGCAGGTATTGTTGTCACCGATGGTGTCAGGCTGGGCAGTTGGGCAGTCTCTCTGCCAAGTGGGAGGGCTGGTTCAGTATTAACTTGTCTGTGTTGTATCTCATAAACCATCAGGGTTAGGATGTTGAGCCTTGATAGAGACATTGAGAGACACTGGTTAGGGGGTGTAGGTGTGCAACATCACAGTATGACCTTGATTTGACCTTTGACCTTGCTGTAGTGACTTTGATCTTATTCGGCCCATATCTGTCAAACTGTAAGCTGTAGGAGGTTGATACTTGGTAGGGATATTGGTCAGGCAGTGTAGGTTAGCAATATGTAGTCTAACAGTGTATTGTTCAAATTCATAGTCTTACATCAATGCTCCATATAACTTTTACTCTGTAATGTTGAACATTAATGTAATATTTAGCTAGAGGTTTCTTGAGTGTACAAAGTGTACATTTTAAGATCTTATCTTATGGAGTTCGTTGATTTTTCCCCATGGTTGTAGGATCTTGCATTTGACCTTTTTGTGCTAGTGTTCCTACCAATAAACCAAATCTGAGCTCTCTATATGTAAACTTTATCTGATTCAACAAGGGCATTCACACTTCCACAAATATATTCCAATCCAAGATTTACACCATCTCAAATTCATTTACAGATACAGTTATAATTTTCAATATACTACTGACTAGTATAATCAATTATATCTCTGTGAAATTCAGTGCTGGAAATAAGAATTACTATCAGGCAAATGGTAAATGGACTACAAAATTGAATACAGTAAGGATTAAATTCCTTTGAGTCCACCCTTTGATGGAGACAAGGCACTATAAAAGTTGAATTGAAATTACTACAAAATCAGTCGGTGAAAATACCAGTTACCTAATTGGAATGTTATTTTGAAATTAGTAACTCTTATATTCAAGTTAACTAAATTGTATATTCAAGTTGGCTAATTTGCATATTCAAGTTAATTAACTGGTATATTTAAGTTAGTAACTTGTGTATTCCAGTTCCTAACTCATAAATTCAATTTAGTAACTTGTATATACCAGTAACTAACTCAAATTTTCCAGTTAGTATCTCATATATTCCAGTTAGCTAACTCGTATATTCAAGTTAGCTCATTCATATATTCAAGTCAGGTAACTGGTATATCCAAGTTAGCAACTTGTACATTCAAGTTACTAACTCGAATATTCCAGCTATTAACTCGAATATTCAAGCTAACTAACTGGTATATTCAAGTTGTTAAAATAAAAAAATTGGCAGTCCAGAGTTTCTGTATAATGTAAAATAAAATAATGAATTAACAAAGAGTTCCACAGTTTTAAAAACACAATTTCTTACACATTGTGGAGTTTTATAACCTGATAATACAAAATAAGTCAGTGATACAAAACAAGTTGTCTATACAGCAGCTTATTTTGTATTATCGACTTGTTTTGTATCACCCTGAAATCTTGTCAAAATTCTGCGCACCGTTTTGTAACATATTAAGTCAACTGTTGGTACGAAATAAGTTGGCCAAGTAATACAAAATAAGGCAATTTTACTACAAAATAAGTCAGTAATACGAAATAAGTCAAAAATTGATACGAAATAAGTCATGTAATACAAAATAAGTCGTTGATACAAAATAAGTTGTTACAAGCCATAAGAGAAAATGAACTAAGGAGTAGATGCCTTTGCGTAGAGATAGGTTTTGAGCTTCTTTCTAAAAGAGGCAAAAGTGGGTGATGCATGAATGTCTTCAGGAAGTGAATTCCAAACAGTGGGAGCATCAAAGGCAAGACCGAAGCCAAACTGCTTAGTGGACTTGTGAATTGTAGGTTGAAATTTTTGTAAATTAAGGAAATTGGCAACACTGTGACTACGTCTAGTATTGTAAGTAGTGCGATATGTGGATAGATATGGAGCAAAATATTTCGGGAAACCAGTATGAATAAACTTGTACACCACGGTAGCCAGCTTGAACTCTGAGCAAAACTGAATAGGGAGCCAATGGAGTTTCCTGAGTTGTCCGAGTATATTTACGTGAATTTGTAACAATTCTAGCTGCACTCTTTTGGATAGACTGTAATCTATGAAGATTGAATTTTTAGAGACTCCTGAAAAGTGAGTTACAGCAGTCCAACCGACTACTAACAAAAGCATTGGCAACCGACACAGCTGTATCCTGAGTCAAGAACTGTCTAATATTTCTAAAATCCCTCAGTTGAATAAAGCAGCTTTTACAAACATTCTGGGCACCGTTTTGTATCATATTAAGTCAACTGTTGGTACAAAATAAGTCGGCCAAGTAATACAAAATAAGGCAATTTTACTACAAAATAAGTCGGTAATACAAAATAAGTCAAAAATTGATACGAAATAAGTCAAGTAATACAAAATAAGTCGACGATACAAAATAAGTTGTTACATAGTATATTGAAGATTATCTCTGCATCTGAAAATGAACTTGAGTTTGGTGTTAAATCTTGGACTGGAATATATTTGTGGAAGCATAAATGCCCTTATTGAGTCAGATAAAGTTTACATATAGAGAGCTCAGTTTTGGTTTATCAGTAAAAACACTAGCATAAAAAGGTTAAAATGCTGCAATTGGTTGCAACAAACATATTGTTTCCTGATAAAAATAGCATCAGAGATGGCCAGATTCCACAACCTTGGGAAAAGCAATGAACTCAATGAGATTAGATGTTAAAATGTACACTTCATACACTCAAGAAACATTTGCCTAAATATTATATTCATGTTCAACATTACAAGTAAAAGTTACAGGGAGCACTGATGTAAAACTATGAATTTGAACAATACACCTGTCCCCCAGCCAATGTTTATGTGAAGTATCAATCTTTTAAAGACTATAAAGGTCAGAAGCTGTGACAAGCTCAAAGGTCAACATGTTACACTGCACATTGCTAACCTATACTTCCTAAGTATCAACATTCTACACCTTACAGTTTGAAAGATAGTGGCCAGATAAGATTTTAAAGATCAAAGTCACTACGGCAAGGTCAAAGGTCAAATCTAGGTCATACTACGATGCTGCACACCTACACCCCTTAACCAATGTCTCTCAATGTCTGTATCAAGGTTCAACATCCTACCCCTTATGGTTTATGAGATACAGCAGGGATGAGTTATTACTGAAGCCAGCCCATCCACTTGGCTGAGAGACTGCCCAACTGCCCAGCCTGACACCAATACCTGGATGACAACAATACTTGCACAGTGTAAAAGCTACATATGTCCCAAATACTGTTTTGCAAAATGTCCAGCTCAGCATTATTCAATAGAATATAGAGAAGGTGGCACATGTGTTGATCCATTCGTAGCATTAAGCATTTTTTATGCATCAGAAAGAAAATAAGAATGACTGTGTATCATTTTAATAACCATAATCTTTGCAATACTAAAATTTCAGGGATAAATACAATTTTTCCAATTCTTATCTGCTAATTACCATTGTAAGAATTCCTCGTTCTACAACATTATTATGAAAATTACATGAAAAGGATGAAAAATAATGTCACATTTATCATCATTCCAAAATATTTCTATGTCATATTAAACAGATTTCACCAATTGTAGTTTTTGAGATGTCCAAGGATCTTCAATTTGCAATACGAATGGCTACACATCTAAGGAAAATTGCATGGTATTTTATGGAAATAACTAATAAGAGGCAAATATTTGAAAATTATAACAATTTGGATGTATTTTCTAACTTATGATCTATGTTTTAGTGTAATCTATGCCAAAGTGTTAATGTAACATTAAGAGTTCCACAGTTTTGAAAACAAAATGCCTTTCACAGTTTGGAGTTTTATAACCTGATAATAAAAAATAAGTCAGTGATACAAAATAAGTTGTCTATACTGCAGCTTAATATTATCGACTTATTTTGTATCAATGTCAGTGCTGAAAATAAGAATTACCATTAGGCGAATGGTAAATGGACTTCAAGATTAAATACAGTAAGGATTAAATTCCTCTGAGACCATCCTTTTATGGCAAGTCAAGCCACTATAACAGGTGAACTGAAATTACTACAAAATAAGTCAGTGATACAAAACAAGTTGTCTATAGAGCAGCTTATTTTGTATTATTGACTTATTTTGTATCACCCTGAAATCTTGTCACAATTCTGCGCAACGTTTTATAACATATTAAGTCAACTGTTGGTACAAAATAAGTCGGCCAAGTAATACAAAATAAGGCGATTATACTACAAAATAAGTCCGTAATACGAAATAAGTCAAAAATTGATATGAAACAAGTCAGGTAATACAAAATAAGTCATTGATACAAAATAAGTTGTTACAGGGCATTACCACATACCCTACCAGTTCAATTCAAACCCAGCAACCGTCATGTTTTTCATGTAGGAGGGGGCTAACACAGCTTTCCTATCATTATCCATTCATCTGGTGTGACCCAGTGTTGCCAAGTATCTTTGTTTCAGTTTATTAGCAATGGGGTTTATTTCTGGTGTAAATAATATTCTTCCTAAATTAATATGCAAAGATGTATACTATATACAAAAACTTTAATAATAATAATTTAATAAATAAACAATAACTTAATATAAATAAATATATATGCAAAGATGTATACTATATACAATAACTTTCAGAAAAATTAAGCCAGCTTGTCCTACACACTTCCGGACTTGTCTGTTGCTGTAACCGCCTTGTCGGTTACTGATTATGGCTTGTCTGTAAGTGTTCCCGGCTTGTCCTGCTGAGAAGTTACTGACTCTATGGTTGAAGACTGGAAGACTTCCCATCTTGACAGTTAAAGTTAAGACAGTGGAGCTTGTTTTTTCAAGGTCTGTTTGCTTTCAAGAATGGTCAGTTTGTGTTGTCAGCCTTTTGGGAGGTGGAGTCCTGGTACTTAAGCATGATAGGATGGCAAGTTTTTCAAGACAAGATGGTAATAGTATAGGACAAGATGGGAAGTGTAACAGACAAGCCGTAGAAATCCACGACGGGACAGTTCCCAAGTGCGCATAGCGACAGTCCAGATACAGAGTCGTGGAGGGTCAGTGAAATATCAAACATGTTTATATTTTGCCAATCCACTGTGACAAGCTGGGAAACTACAACTGATCCTACCTGACTCTGTAAACATTGCTCCCGATCCTCAAAAAATACCTAGTTATCGATAAATCGGCTCCAGTGAAAAAACCCCATTATATTATCTCAGTAATGGAAAGTTATTTCGCAATACTCTATTTTATCATTTTTCTTTAAAAACTCAATAAACAAATTAAATAACTGATAATTTATATTTTGGCTTTATCTCATTCCAGTTTCATTATTCCAAAGGAAAGCTTGTATTTACATGTGGTGAACATTTGAAGTGCACTGCTACAATTTAAATTGTGTTCCTAATTTAGGTGTATTATTGTAATGTTACTTTAAACTCAGGTATTATATTCGATTGTATGTATTTGATCTAGTCACAATTTTAGGCGACCTTAAGTTAGCATAAAAAGACCTTCATTTAGTGTGACCTAAAGCTTAGTTTCTGAAAAAAACATTGCATGTATACTTGACTAAGCTTAGTTTCTGAAAAAAACATTGCATGTATACTTGACTATTACATTTTATGTAGTAGTCTTATTCAGCTCATTCTATACTAGTCTTGTTAATGGCTCAAGTTTCTTTGTAATTACAGAAAAGTTTCAGTTCAGGAAAAATTTTAAGTTTAGATAATCTTATATCACATATGCTGTTTACTACATCAGCATAAAGTTAAGACAGTTGAGCTTGTATTTTAGACATACATGAGTCGTTTATCATCACCAAAAATATGTTATATGTTTTTAAAAAAAAAGATACCGTACATATTTGAGCCTTAAGCAAGGCTAACTCTAAATATGAAGTACATTTTCGCTCCGAGGGGTGATTGCCTACCGAGCTTCCTGGGGGGGGGGGGGGGTACTGTTATAAAAAAGATTGAAATTATTGCCTTATAAACGTCGCATGAAAAAGAAATATTGGGCAACAAGTTTTGATCACCGTTGTGGAACATTGCATGGATAAGTATTGAGAAATAAAATAGCAACACCCAATTTAAGGCGGTGGTTGCAATCTATGTGAGAATTTCAAAATTGTTTCAGTGTTCTTTACAAAAAGATTGTTTCTGGAATAGATAAGCGACCCTCTTTGACAAGGTATTATTATATATTTTACATTTATATATAGTTTATATGTATAATTCATAAATACTGCATATTTAAACTATAGGTTTCAGTTTTGATTTGAAATGTCATGTATATAACATGTACAAATACACACACCATATAGCTCTTTAACAAGGTATATGCAATATTTATTTATTCATATGTACTTCATATGTATATTGAACTGATGTATATGTCTCTGTATAATGTATTAATATTGCAACAATGTTACGCAGCAATTATGTATTAATATAAACACAACATATATTGTATAAAGCCTTCCTGATTGAGTGATTGGAGTGATGGTCATTTTAGACCACTGTGGTCGTGGGTTTGTACACTAAGCCTGGTATCACACGGGGTTTGTTGAATACGTGTTCTCATATGACATTTTTCTGTTAAAAGAGACACCAAAATCTCCCAAATGTTTTGACCTTTGTACAAATATTGCATGGTCAAAATCAAAGTGAGTGTTTTATGTCTCGTTCAATAGCCAGGATCATATAATGTACGGGCCTTTCAGCATCGTCATTTGTAGGAACCAAACCCATGGGGGTCATGGAGAAGCAGTGGTAACACACTCACATCCCAATTCTGACAACAGAGTTCAAATCCCGGCACAACCTCAAGTGGAAAAGCAAGTTGCTTGCCGTTGGTCATCAGTTTACAAGTACAGAACCTTGACCAACTGTATGTACTGGTTTCCTGCCGTCTTCGAACTACCCACCACAATATAATCAATAATACACAGGTATTATTGAAAAAAAAACACTAAGTAAACATGAACACAGAGGTGACAGCATGTGGTGCCAAACCTGCTAACGATTTATTATCACTAAGAATAATAAAAAAATAGTCTGATTATGTGTTTCGTAACAATCGGTAATAAAATATTGAGACTTTAGAGGGCGTTATAGGATTGTAGAATTGCAAATTTTTATCATAGTAACAACTCAATGTTAGTTCTTTATATCATTAATCGCCAGTTGAGCATTTTTAATTTAAAGTAAAATATTTATAAATATAATTTATGACGTCAGAAGTGAGCTGTTGATAGTTCAGCACTTGAGATAGCTTGTTGCTATGTAAAGCGTAAATTTTACTCTTTGGCTTACACATTACTAGCATACTGATGATATCTATTTGATAATAATAATATATGAAGAATATTATAATTAAATAAAATGGTAAACAGATTTGTAAAACAAGAAGTGAAATGCGATACATTTATTATTTAGTATTATACTGTGGTATAGGACTGATACTGTAGTTTTTGACCGTAGACTGTATTTTCCACTCAGTGATATAATTTATATTATATTATATTTATATTATTTATATGATATTTTGACCGGTGGGGACGTGATATATGTGTACATAATGTAAGGATATCGCTTGAATTCTAAACAATGCCTGTATTAAATAAATACGCTGGGCAGAGAAAAAAATGTGTTTGTGCATTTGTAATTATATGATGTATTTAAATTACATAAGACTAACATTTATTGTATTGTACATGCGTGAGCTGCAAAGCATTGAGATACAGGAGCAGGGCACTAATGATAAAGTGGTAAACAAATCATTCAAGTCTGGAGGATGAAAAGTCTTTCGGTCTACATGTGTGAACTGCAGAGCCATCAGAGACATGAGTAGTGCACCAGAATTTATGAAATCTGGTGACATAAACAAATTCTGAGTCAGATGCATCCCGTATTTGGCCTACAACTAAGACGGTCACCCATCAAAGTTCTAATGAAAGCAGTGCATATTATTTGTTCTGTAGCCTTGCATCAGGCTCAAATTTGTATTATATGTTTTTCGAACATATATTCAGTATTCATGAAGCACTCGTGTATGTTGGGAGATACAAGGCCATCAAATATCATAATTTTAAACCCAAGAGTACATTATATGAACTAAAACTTCATCATCTGAACTGAAAAGTTTTCCATACTTCAGAGAAACTTAAGACTTTTAGCAAGGCTAGTTGTTCTGTATTCTTTATTTAAAATCTTTGGACACCTGCAAGTAACAAACAACTATTCCGGATGATTTTAGGCTGATGTTTAAACCCGCAAACTAGGAGGTTTGGGAGGTAACTGATTCCCAGGTGGTAGAGCCAATGTATAATTTCCAGTAATTTGTTTTTCTTGTTACTAAACCACACTATTGGTATCAGACAATAGAAAAAGTGTGAATTTTTTTCACGAATCCACATTTTTTAGCTTCAGAATCCACAATTTTAAGCTTCAGAATTCACACTTTTTAGCCTTTTTAGTGTTTTAAGCCGGAGAAACTACTCGCAAGTATGAATTCGGCTACACATCATCTACTTTCTTAATTGGATTTGTTGATGGTGATATTTCAATATTTCCATTTTACTTCATGTGAAATGACGCTCAGCTTAATAGGTTATTGTGATACTTTCAAAATAGACAAAATGCATTTTATTAAAACAAATGGACCACATTGTATTTACTGTGGAAGAGCAGCAGAAGGGCCAACATTTTGTTTCTATTTGTCAACTTAGTATCTTGATCCATTGACTAACATACGTTAACTGACTTACTTAATAACCTAGCTTTAAATTCACTTACATATCTTGACTTACTATCTCGACAAATTGAGACAGTTATCCAGACACATTAGTTGAATTAGTTGAGCTGTACCTGTGTTTAAACATAGGGATTTGCTATGAAAAGAAATTACTGGAAGTATTAGGACATTGTTTAGTGAGAATTGTTTCTGAATTACCGTTGATAAACCCTGCCTTCCTTACATGTAGACGATCTCGAAAAACTAGCAACTTTTGTTCCTGTGTTTTAACCTAGCTCATGTCAGCATTTTCACTTTAATGATGGACTGAGCTGATACATTGCCCTGGGGAAGCCATAAGGAAATACCCAGAATGGGATTATATATTTTTTTATTATTATTACACAACAATCATACATATAACATCTAAAATCCTTTTAGTGACTAGTTGATAAGTGATAACATGTAAGATAACATTATGATAATGATTTATAACATAATGTAGTAATATAATTTGCTGCCCATGGGTCAAACAGGGGTCAAATTTTGAAATTGATAAGGGGTCGAAGACCCGGAAGCCACAAGAAGAATCCAAGGGATAAAGAAGCCCATGGGTGAGTATTATTAAAGTTTGAGTATCTACACCAATGAAATAGCTAGTACTTTTAGCCAATTTAGAATTTTGAAAACTACTAAGCAAAAGAAATATGTCCCCAGCCAAAGGGGGTAAATGATAAGCTGTGCGGCCAAAAGATATGAAATTCTGAGAAGAAAAGCCCCAGCCCAACCTTGAGATTAAATATTATAAATAAGGTCAAAAAGAGATATGAAAGGTTTGAATAAATTTTCCAGGATATAGGTGAAAGTATAAATGACCTACAGGACACAAATACGAGCATAGGAAGGTAAAATAAATAAACATATGTGACAGTTAGGCAGGACAATATGAAGTTGGTCCAAAAAGATAATACCAGGTCAGATCTAACCAAACAGAAATAGGTATAATTGGATCAGTAAAGGAAGTAAAATGCAAATATAAATGGAATATCATAAGGATATTAACTGGCAAAGGTCAAAGTGAAACGTCAAAGGTCAATTCAAGGTGAAAAAGAAACTATAAAACCCAGGGAGAAATGGCTCGTAAGTTTCAATGTGAGAAGTTATTTGACTGGAGATCAGGGAAGACTTAACAGATAAAAGAATATAAGATATAAGAGTACAGGTTTTGGTCCCACAGCTCATCAGTAAGATAGAATAAGGAATGAAGGTAGATACATAGCAGCATAATAAACACAATAAAACGCAACATAAAATGTATTAAAATATATATGTATGTGTGTATGCAAGTACCCACCACTGTTGCATCCCATCTAGCTCATAATATCTACGCCTTACAGAGCTGAGCAGTACAGCCCACCCTATTCAAAAAAATTACCAAAAACCCTACGGAATGCCTTTACGTTAGTGATAATGGTACAGTTCACAGTACAGTTCCATAACAGTTCCATACATATAAATGAAAGCACAACATCAAGCCAACTGGTGAAGACTGTGAATCCACTAATAAAAAACGTCTCCTTAGAGGAATACAAGGAGGGCACAACATGAGAGTAACTCCTTCACTGGCTTAGGCAACAGTTCTTGCAACAGTCCTCCTGGTCGACATAACACCAAAACATCGCCAATATCACCAAGCAAATATAATTCCAACACGCCACATGTAGCAACCATTCCATCACACATTCCACCACATGGCGCATATCACCTGCAATAGAAAGAACAAAGCAACATTGGACAGAAAAACCCCAAAGTTTGGGATACAGGGTTGGGTGAGAAATTCATAGATGTGACCCCTTCTGTGTCTGCAGGGCAAATGGCAGAGTGAAGAGTGTAAATTTTTGTCATTAATAGAAGGGCCAATCAAAAGTCGCCACACAAGTGGCCAAGATTTTTACTAAAGATTCATTTTGTAAATTAAGGTCATCCCCAAGCAATGATTTAACTGGCACCCAAATGCCAGCCCGAACATTGCCCTGGGGAAGCCATAAGGAAATACCCAGAATGGGATTATATATTTTTTTATTATTATTACACAACAATCATACATATAACATCTAAAATCCTTTTAGTGACTAGTTGATAAGTGATAACATGTAAGATAACATTATGATAATGATTTATAACATAATGTAGTAATATAATTTGCTGCATAATAACCAGGGACAGCCCTGGACAAACTACCCATGGGTCAAACAGGGGTCAAATTTTGAAATTGATAAGGGGTCGAAGACCCGGAAGCCACAAGAAGAATCCAAGGGATAAAGAAGCTCATGGGTGAGTATTATTAAAGTTTGAGTATCTACACCAATGAAATAGCTAGTACTTTTAGCCAATTTAGAATTTTGAAAACTACTAAGCAAAAGAAATATGTCCCCAGCCAAAGGGGGTAAATGATAAGCTGTGCGGCCAAAAGATATGAAATTCTGAGAAGAAAAGCCCCAAACAGCCAAAGAAACTATACATGTAGGTGTTGCCTAAAAGTAGCAGCAACAGGTGAAATATGTTGGGGAAGTGTAGATACATAATGCCAGATGCAGTCGGAAGTCCAGGTACCATGCAACATGATATGCTGTAAGGATACACCATGCTGGAAAGTCCAGGTAGTACTGGATTTACGAAATAAATGGAAGGTGAGAGGAGAAGGTAACTGAAGTAGTTGGGAAACTAACTTTAAATGTTTTCTGGCCACAGAATCCGTTAAAGGGACCAAGCCATTGGCCTTGGGTATTCTAAAAAGGGGGTCATTTGAATCCCCAGGTAATTGTTTTAACATTAAAGCCATGGCCCTGTAAGGACACAGGGGAGATGTACCTAATGCAGGAATACAAATGGTAGTTGTATCAGTTCTATTTTGAAGGGTCTTAGACCATTTTATGAGGACAGTAATGGTATCTGGAGAAAAACTAAGATCACCTCTACATAATTGTCTTGTAATATCAAAGGTGGCCATTGTATGAGGGAGTATATTTGATATCCGTAAAAAGGAAAAAAAAACAGAAGGAATATAAAGCTTTAAAGACAAGAGGATATTGCAAGGATTCTGACACAAGAAGCATAGAGGATAACATATCAGTGGTTATAATTTGAGTGACTCTTGGGCAAAAAGCTTTTGTGTATGTAAGAGACTTTTGGAAAAGATGAATTCTGTCATCTCTGAAAGGAGATGTGTCCAAACCGTATAAAATAAACTGTGAACGAATGGCTGCCATATGATTCACTATATTTGAAGGGGAAAGACCCTGGTCTACTAAAAACTCCATAAAAATAAGCAAAGTAACAGTAGTGACCTGATTAAGAAGCAGCCCGGCCGCCACCAGGAATGCCAGGAAGTCCCTAAACATACGTGCATACGCTTTCTGTGTTGCCGGTCTGAACGCACTCAACAATCGACTGGAAGCCCTGGTGGCAAGCTGAGCTGCAAAGGAATCTTCATCTGAAAATACAACAATAATCAGTGCTAAATATCATGATTAAGCTGGACAAGATCAATGTGTATAGGCACCCACTGATATGCAGGTAATAATTTTTCCAATTTTTGACTCCTATTTTCTGTAACCCACCAGCGAGACAGCAAATCTGCAACTGCATTGTCTTTACCTGGAATGTGTGAGATTGAAAACTGAATATTAAACAATGAGGTTAACATCCAGATGTTTCTAGCAATAGTGGCCAACAGGGAATCCCTGGCTTTGCCATCCTGGAGTACCTGCACAACAGCCAGGTTATCACATTTTATTTCAATGCGCATGTTTTGCCAAGCTTGACCCCAAGTTTTCAAAGCTACCATGATGTTAAGCATTTCAAGCTGGGTAATGTTATAATTTAAGTGACCACTAGGCAAAGGTAGAGCATACACCATGTTGTGAAAAACAGCTCCCAAGCCTGTTAAAGATGCATCTAAACCAAATATGGCTTGAACGGGTTTGTTATCATAGAATGTGATTCCATTATACGAACACAAGAAGGTGTTAAACCAGTTTAAGTCCTTACCAAAATCTGCTGTTAAGGAAATGTGCTTATTCGCATAATTTTCTCTAAGTACCTGCAACATACGGTTAAGAAAATACCTGGCAGGACGAACACACTTTGTTATATATAACAGAGAACCAAGGAGAGACTGAAGCTGGTGTTTGGTACAAGTAACCTTATCTTTCCAAGATTGACACAGGTCAATGATTTCACACAATTTTTTGTCAGGAATTGATATAGTTTGGTTAACTGAATCAACAAGGATGCCTAAACACACAACAGCTGTGGAAGGGGCAACTAACTTGTTGGTGCTGATTTCCAGGCCTAAATCCTGCAATAATTGTAGCAGAAATTGATAGGAAGTGTGGATATTTGAGGGCAAACCAATATAGATTAGATCATGTATATAATTTAGGAGGTTCGGATAACCAAATTTTTTCATAATGTACCGTATGGCATTGGAACATTTCTGGAAGAAAAAAGAACCATGTCGAAATCCGAATGCCAAAGATCCATCAATATAGTAAGATCCATGCTTCAAACCCAGTAAATCCAAGTCCCCAGGGTCAATCCTGATGTGACGAAAAGCCCTGCTAACATCGACTTTATATATAAGAGCCCCGGGACCCAAACGCTTTAGGTTGTCGACTATATGATCAACAGATGGATAAGACAGGTGATAGTAAGAACCTAAATACTTATTTTTTGAGACACCATGATTAACAGAAAGACCAAGAGGCCAGCTGAGATCAACAATAGTTCTCCGGTTATCCGAAACTGGCTTATCTCTGGTCATGAGTGGGGATATATGCATTTTTATGGGTTTCTCATTAAAAGGTCCATACATAGCATTATATGAAACCTCATTATCAAGATATATACCCACATCTTTGGAAAACTGTTGGGCTGAGGTATGATTATCTTCAGAAGAAGATAATACACAAGACCTATCAAAATCTATGGGAAAGCCATATTTGATTAAATCGGGTAATTGTTTATCCCAATAATCTATCAAGTGTGTTCTCCACACTGCAGGGTTAAGTTGACCTTTAAGTGAAACTCTACAACCCAGAAAATTGGGTTTATTAGACTCCCTAACTGTCCTATGAAGATCAAAGATATCTGCAACAAAAGTGTTGTGAGTATCTGCACCTTGATAAGTCAATTGATCAGTAATTGGGAAAACCCCGAAATCGGATCCGTTTTGTGCAACACACTGAACAAAATTCTTACATTGAAACCTTTGAGACCAAACGGCCATGGGAATCGCCGTATTTGCAAAGCAGGACTCAAACCTAGTATCATCAGTATAAGAGTGAGAAGCGCAAAGCAGGTCTGCAACGTTGTCCATGTTTTCATGAGAAATGTGACCTTTGTTGGGTGGATACGTTTTGTAATGAGAAGCCACCGTACCGTTTTTCACAGAAGAATTGGGCATTGAATTTTTAAAATCATTTTTATTACCTTCCGTATTGGCAACCATAGTATCCACAAGCCCTGTACTAGTCCTCCCACTACTTAGAACATGATCAGATACTGTTTTGTTTACAAGGTGTACAGATTCATCGTCACCAAGTACTTTAATACTGTCTTCATGCAAATCTTGCAGTATTTGAAACTTGTTTGTCAAGGCCACGCTGGCCACAGGTGATTTTGAAGTAAGGCCTAAAGGCTTGTTCACACTGACCCGAACCACTGACTTGGTTGGCTTGGTTTTTGTATATTTTCGACCCGGGCAACCATGTGTATTCTTGACAATTGGTGCAGTTACTGCACAAGTGGAAGGTTCAAACCCTTTATTAAAGCTACTAACATTAGCAAATGTATTACTGTTGGAAGAAGCCACGACCTGTGCATATGACCTACTGTCTATCTTTGAAACAAAAGCTTTACCCTGGTGAAACCAGTGGGACCAGGAAGCCTTAGGGGCATTTAACTCCTGACAAAGTTTCTGTCTATCGACCTGGCCATTTGACGAGACTTATGGACATGAGCACGAAAATGGCTCATGCCCTGGCTTCCTCGTTTTTTGAAGTGACTTTCTTCTTGTTCCTACAGTCCACTTCAGTATGTGGGAAGGTCTTATTGCCTACTGTAAAACAATGGGCACATATGTGTTTATATACAATACCCCTAGTTTCATGTGTGTTAGCATGTGAACCTGACCCTTGGTTAAAAAACTGACAAGGCATGGACCTACCAACTTTTGCATGAGTTTTCTTACCCAGTTGAAAACCAGCAGAAGTGTGGGGACTTGGTACTATGTGTTTTTGTGCATTTGCTCTGCGTATACGGTCAATACGATCAACTTGGTCATAACCAGTGACTTCCCCTTGTTCCATACGACACAATAAGACCGCATGGCTGGCCTTGGCCGCACTCCAGGAGAAATAATTTGCATCATCCATCAAATCAATCAGATAATTCAACACATGATCTCTCAAATTTAGATTAGTTTCCTCCCTCATGGTGCGGCAAAAGCCAGCCAGCCATTGTGGCATTGTAGGCTGGTCATATGAAATACGTTCTTTAAAAGAACCTGACAGAATAAACTCATGGGGCCACTTAACCCGCGTTCGAACAAACACATCAACTTGACCTCCTCTTTGAGACTTAACCTTAGTACAAGTACCTGTTTGTGCAATATCTGCTAGCTCCCTAAGGCGGTGATCTAGTTGTTGTTGTATCTGCTGGTCATATTTGATGGACTGCAGAGTGGGTATCGACTTATCAGATCCGACCTGGACAACCGGCTGCGTCTGGACATGTGTGACCTTAGCTTTAGGTTTATGTACCCGACCACTGGTCTCAGGTGTTGTGTTACTGAAAGGAAAGGAAGTCATAGAACCAGAACTACTGGCCAACTGTACCTTTTCCCTACACTGTTTCAACTTTTCCTTTCCAATGTATCAAGCCTAGAGCTAATTTTTTCTAACTGAGAAAGTATGGTTTGATTCACAATTTTTTGAGTACTACCAGTATTTTTCTCATCTGGAATTTGATTTTCACTAGCGAATTTTTTATAGGACCTACTTTCAGAACCTGAAGCTTCTGCTTCACTGTCGGATGATTGAACTAGGTCCGAAAATTCGAAATCACTACCGGATGATAAATCTGAATGCACTTGCCGTTGAGCTGGGGTAGGTTGACTAGCCCCCAGCATCTGAGACATGAAGTCCTGGTCGTCACATAACTGCACTGGCAGCACTGTTTCCCTTTTCCCAGATCGCAAGTTATACTTCTGAGCCATGTAACAGTAGTGGCAGTAACAATACACTCATACAAAATTTAAAATCAGAATAAAAAACTAAAAACCTAAAACTCTGTATAGAACACGTGGCTGCCTGTAGACTGTGCAGCTGTGCATGAGAAATTCATAGATGTGACCCCTTCTGTGTCTGCAGGGCAAATGGCAGAGTGAAGAGTGTAAATTTTTGTCATTAATAGAAGGGCCAATCAAAAGTCGCCACACAAGTGACCAAGATATATACTAAAGATTCATTTTGTAAATTAAGGTCATCCCCAAGCAATGATCTAACTGGCACCCAAATGCCAGCCCGAAAACCCCCAAATTTTGACCTTTTGCCCTCATCTCTGTGGTTTCCATGGTTTGGGGTGGTTATATTAGAACATATATATATATCTACTCCCTTTACTGTAGTGTTGTCTTTTAAAATATGTAAAGTTTATCCACCCTATAGGCCTGGTTACATGTTAAGAGATAGCGTTCCCTCTGATGAAAAATCACACTATTTTCGTGACATCTAGTATCTATTTCAAGAACAAAAATGCAAGTTTTAATAAGAACAGGTAAAGTAAAACACCTAGTTATAATAAGAACAGGTTAACTAGTTATAATAAGAACAGGTTAAGTACAACAACTAGTTATATAATTCATCTTTGCAGATCAGCCATGTATGGATACCCAGAAAAACGTCGCGAGAAGGACAGCTCATCCGCAGTCAACGTCATCAAGTGGTTCTGTGTCTTGCAAATCATCTGTAGCATCATTGTTTTCATCCTCAGCCTTGTGCTTTTCTCTTTGGATTTCCATGATCACAAGGCAGGACAGGTGTTTCAAGTCCAAATTATTCTTGCGGTGTTACTATGCCTAGTGGTAAGTGTTCTTAGTCTACGTGTAAAGGCCAGCATATATGAGAGTACATTTTACTAACTGAAAGTGATTTTCCCTAATTACAAAGAACCACAAGCCTTAAGCAAGGCTATTTTCAAGTAAGAAAGAGTAAGGGAGTGGCTTGAGGACCAAAGTCAAAGTTGGGGTTTTACGTCCCGTTCAACAGCCAGGGTCATATTGGGACAGGTCCTCAGAATTGCCACTTGCGGGACTCGAACCCACAGAGGTGACAGCCTATGATTAGATGCCAAACTTGCTAACCACTAGGCCACTGAGGACCTCAAGTGGCTTGAGGAAACTCGTATATTAGTGAAGATTCTGAAATGTGGTATGGCCAGAGGCAAAGTGCTATTTAATCTGGCCTTGCTGTCCACTGACAGAATTAATAAACCAACATGATTACCATCAAAATGTATATTTATTATATTAATAAATAAATAGAATTATCTTTATTTATTGACATAGTAAGTTGATAACTCAAAATAGGTATCCCCATCTATTGAGTTACTATTTAAATAAATAGACTTAACTAATTTGAGCTCAATATCTCGATGGATTGATAAAGTTTGCTTGATTTATCCAGTTACTTTATCAATAAATCCAGTCAATCATAAGAGACCAAGGATCTTCAATCACACTCTTTAAAAGTTGTGAAGATATGGTTTTTACCTATCACATCGCTGGACACATGCAGTTTCAGTCAGGGGAATGTCTGGTCATAGTGCTTTGAACCCTGCAGTACATGGGAATAATGGGATGAGTATAAATATACAATACATATGGGGCAAATGAGCGGTCAGAAAGGTGGTGAGAAAAATCTTGTTTGGACATTACCTCAGAAACAGCATTGCAGGAAAGCTTGAAGTTGGTGGGGAGGTTGTTGGGGATGTAAGTGTACAACCCCATGGTGTGACCTTAATCTGAACTTTCACCTTGTTGTAGTGACCCCAACCTTTGAAATCTTCATCTGGCTATATATCTTAGAAACTGTAAGGTCAAGGAAGTTGCTACTTGGCAGGTATATTTGTTGATGATTGCAGTTGTACAATTTTATGGTGTGACTTTGATTTGACCTTTGACATTGCTATAGTGAACCTGGCCCACAAATTCTTTTCCAGGCAAAACTTCGAAAAATGTAGGGTGTAGGAAGTTGTTAATTGCAGGTATATAGATTGGAGGGGTTAAGTATGAAACACGATGGTGTGGTTTTGGTGTGACCAGTGACCTTGGTGTAACCTGTGGTGTAACATTATCACAAAGAATTATCTGCCATTATTTGTTATTAGTCACCTAAAACATGCTCACCTGATTTACTGTGCACACAAAATATGTGTCAGTCTTAGAGTCTGTCATATAATGGGGATTAAGTGCTATAAAAGTACTCTTTTTTGCATTATATGTTATTTTCTTAACCTGGGGGCCAACTTGCCCAGGGCCAAGGTTTTTAGGGGGCTGATTTGCCAAGGGCCGATTTGGCAAAGGGCCCAATGGTCCAGTTCCCATATGACCTTGGTTCCACCAGAATGTTTTCTTCTGCCACATTTGAATGATATTTCTCCAAAATCACAAAACTCTATGGATTGCTGGAACTATTTTATTATGTGTATTTCTATCTAATTGTGCTATCTTGATTCACAAGCTGTAGGTCAGTTAATAAGTAGATCATTTAAAATATAATTTACAGCTTCATAAGTTTTAGTTTATAAATTAATGCTGTCATCTTCCCGTTAAATAATTTTGTTTTGATACTTTATTTACATACATTGTCTCTCTCTTTAGTCTTTACATACGTTTTTTTTCTTTTTCAGATAAAAATTCTCCTGAATCTTTACATAACATACACTGTCTGTTCAGATTTTTGCCCTACCTTTATGTATTTACCTTTTGGCCTTTTCTATGCATCAAGGCATTCAATATTATTTCCCAAGACTGTGCGGGTACTGACATCTCTCATGCAATTTTCAAATGTTGCCTATTTTTCCATTATTCTGGTTGATTATCCACCACAACATGTAACGTAAATACCTTGTGATATGTTTCAATTTCTCCAGCACCCTTTGCTATGGATAATTAGTGTTATTATGTAAACGAGTACTGACTATTTCACAAATACCTGAGTTAGTACGTGACCTAAAACTGTTAAATAAATCAATAAGAAATATGAATAAGAAATATGTTTTTCCAGAGATTCGGCTTTGCCTGAGTTGAAATCTAAAATTAAAAATTGAAGTTTTTGTTTTCATTGGGACCCCATGCTATGGATACTTTTCACAGTTATTTCTTTGGCATTCTTTAGGTAAATGCAGATTTATTCTATTTATTGTTCAAACATACTGATGGATAATAAAAGTAAAATAACCTCATACTTTATAATTTTATC
Organism: Sabellastarte sp. h YS-2021; assembly: GCA_964017235.1. NCBI lineage: Eukaryota > Metazoa > Annelida > Polychaeta > Sabellida > Sabellidae > Sabellastarte > Sabellastarte sp. h YS-2021. The sequence goes on along the minus strand of OZ024929.1, from coordinate 18,219,889 downwards.
ATTCCAGAACATAAAAATCTACATTCTCCATGGTCTTTAGCCTCACATTGCATTGATTTACTTTTGACAAAAATATGTACTGCTAGGGTGATTTTTTAATATTTTTTGTTATATTTGTTGTATCCAGGGAATGGGAGCTGGCATTGCAGGTTGCAGGATGAATCAGCATGAACCTCCAGAACACAACCAGTCTCGCGTAAGCAGAAATTGACCTGATTAGCCTGGATTTAGGTCAATTCTTGACAAATGATTACCAGGGCCATTCACAGATACCTTTATTTCCAAACCCTCTTGGAGAGTAATAATTAGGTCAGATACAGAAGAGGTCAGATAGCAGAAGGTTTAATATAACAGGTTTAAATGGAGTTGAAAGAGTGGGTTTGAAGTCAGATAATTAAAAATTCCCATAACAGAAGGTTGGATAATAGATTTACTAATGTATTCTTATTCTAAAAATTATTCTTAGAATTTTTTAAGAAAACAATTATTTTCTAAGACGCATTGTTAGAAAATAAAAAAAAAATTCCATGAATAAGAAGTTTTTAATTCATGAAAAATATTTTGTTTAATTTCTCAAGGTAATAGTTACAAATTTAATACAATACCTGTGTAGAAAATTGGTGGCATTAGTGTGCTAGTTGTGTAAACAAAAAAAACCACTTTTTAATGGAAATTTTGAAAAAAAAATCTTACGCTTAGAAATTAAAAAAAAAAAAATCTTTTCTCTAAAAAAAAGAGATTAATCTTTTAAGAAAAAAAGAATCTTATTTAGTGTGGGCCCTAAGCTAATTTTTCTCCTCAAATCACAGCATTATCAATGATGTAAATTAACTGTCAAGACTATATAGTGTTACAAGACTCCAAAGGTATCTGGAAAGTTTTAAAATAATTACGTTCATAATCTTAAGCATTATCTCTCTTCTGAACAAGTTGTTATGAACCAGTTGTTATGAACCAAATATTTAAAACCATGGTCCCTTTCATGAAAGAATCACCCCCCCCCCCCCCCCACTCCTGTGTCATCCTTTACAATACACCTTAATACTCGTGTCTTTAACTCAAGCTTTGCCATCTAGTATATCCTTCCTGTAAACGCCCACAACCAGGTATTACTGACCTAGAGCATCAAATGACTTTTTTATCAGTTCCTTTCTTAGTTTAGCACATCGAGTCCCTTGATGCGGTTAAGATATTGTACGTGTAAAGCAATTTTTAAATTGGCTTGTAAGGTATAGATATGGGACTGAAGAAAAGTTAAATAAACCTCCTTTTATCTCTTGTATATTTCATCAGAACAGTGGAATATGGGTGTAATTGGTTCTCATTCTTGCTGTGGTTTCAGAAAACCCTCACCATGGCCATGTCCATGATGACCGTCTTTGCAGCTTTGTTCTTCATCATATTTGCTGGAACAATTTCTTTCTATGATGCTGACAAGTAGGTAGACCAGAGCTCTGTTCCCACAAGACTGATCTGATATGGTCATCTCTGATTCAAGTGCTCTTTAAACTCAACAAATAATGACAGGAATTTTCTAAAATTGTTTCAGATGTAATAAAGTTCCTGTGATATTATAAGTTGAGCTATATGGTATATGCTGATGATACCTGCTTAATATCAGATAAAGGTTGGAGAAATGTTCAAAGTGCAATTGTTTCATATTGACTGATTGTTGGTTTGTTTGGCTGTTCCAAATTTATTATCGAGGGTATCTCAGTGTCTCATATCATTAAGTCATTGGTGCTTACATGTCTTAAGTGGATATTTAAATGAATTTGAATAAATATTAGTGGTGATGCGATAACATGTATAGAAGTTTGATAGTTCATTCATTAACTGCCTCGAAAATAAAGTAAGATACAACTTAAATGTATACATTGGATGGTAATCTTTGGATGGTAAATCTTTATATTTTTGGGGTAGCCAATTTAGCAGCCCCCTTCTGTGCCCATTGGCTAATAGCTCATGTTCAAAGGAAAATAAGGGACCAAGGTGGTACAATGGTAAGGCACCCACCTCCCACCTCTGAGGTTAGAGTTTGAATCCTGACCTGACCTAATGTGGTAAAGCTGGTAGGTGCTTGTCATTGTTTGGCAGTTTACAATACAGAACCTTGACCAAATGTATGTACTGGTTTCCTCTGCCCTTCCAACTACCATCACAGTATAACTGTTATTGTAGTAGGCATGACGTAAAATACTAAATAAATAAATAAATAACTTAATGGAAAATAAATAATCATCAAGCAGTAGATGCTTTAAAGCACTCAAGAAGCTCTTATAAAGTTTGTTGTCAGTACATTAGAACCTATAAGATTTGTCCAAAGCATGCATCTCCTTTAATGCACTCGTTATATCTTTCAAAGTTAAAATAGGAAATTAATTATACACTTAATCAACTAAGTTACGTTGAGGAAAAATATAAGTTTGTTTGATTGGTATACTTACTTTTGTACAAATCTACATTAAGGCCCAGTTGGTCTTAAATAATTTGTCTGGGTTCACAAATTTCAGTGCAATTTGTTTTAATATTTTTCATATCTTTAGGATTGTAGTATCTCTTTTCAAGATTGAAAATATTTTGAATTCTGTACAGGAATGAACTTAAAGACCGTACAAAGAATTACAGAGGGGCCTTTGGGATGGTGATGGCGATCTTCATTATCGGATTCTTCCAGCTTCTGTTTGCTGTCTTTACATTCATTGTGTGCGTCATCTGGAGTCCCAATACAAGGAACAAGGTAATGAAATGGTTAAGAAGTAAAAATGAAAAACATATTAAATTCCTTTTCAAACATTTTTGGTGGTGATCCAGAAACAATAATTGTTTTATCATTGCACTCATATTCCATTTGGTGGTGTTGGGCTTCGCGGTGGTAGGTATTCTCTGAGTGCTCTTGCTTTGTTTTCTATTGTCATGTCATGTGTGTCTGTCTTACAGTATTTATATTGTATAACATAAAGAAATTGCAAAACAATATGAGCACATTTATATATGCCATCACTATATGAATATATGCCATATTTGCAGTATGAAACCTACCGCGACTCAGATGGGTACAAGACATATCCCTACGCTGTTGACGGAGACAGAATGGTTTATGAAAGAGGAGTACCCAAAAGATTCAACAATAGATACCAAGCAACATATTAGTAGTCTGGGTGCAATATTGATCCCACATTGATAATATAGCAGAACATATATGAATAGACTTTATGCTATCTGGGACTGGGTTCACTGAAGGTCTTACGTCTTAGCTGAAACTCTTGGCACAGCTTAAAGATGGCAAGTTTTCGATCCGGGATGAAAATCTCCTCAAATTACAAAGATCATACATTTGAAGTCTTTATATACAAATATCAACAAACACCACAGCTTATTGGGATATAACATATCACCTTTGACAGCACTAATAAACTCTCCCTTCCAGACTAAAAGGGCATAAGTTCTAAAGGAATTTTGTTACTTGGTGCAGTTTTTTACTGTTTTAAAGTACACAAACTTTATTTAAATTTTCAACAACAGATTTCCACATAAGTCCTTCTGTACACGGCAGTTGTTAATTATCTGAGATAGGTGTACATTACAATGCACTTGCCATGCAACATTAGTTTGTTTATTTTAACATCACTATTGACAGAGGAATGAAGGTTCTCAAATGCTCTTTGACCCCTCGACTTTGGGCTTTAAACAAGAGAAAATCCTTATTTGCACTTATGTTTAAATTATGAGTGGTCTTCTTTTCATTAAAAGATGCTTTGGCATAAGCACAAGTTAAGTAAAATTTGGTAGACCCTCATTATAATTGTCATTTAGCTTCTGGGGGCTTTTTGCGAAGAGTTAATGCAATTTCTATGGGAAACTTTGGCATAACTGCTCAACAATACTTTATTTTGTAACAGTGACTAAGATTGGCTACCCATTTTATCCATCTTGTTTGTAGATTTTCTGCCAAATGCTGCCAAACTAACAAACGAATCAGTAACTGCCTCTAAGCTGCATTTTGGCTCAAGTTGCAATGACATTTCCCCAAAACATCTCCCCTAAGCCAAAAATATTATATTTGCCAATCAAAAATTTTAGGGTTTCCAAATAACAGATAAATAGAAATGCTTATCTCACCCCCCTGAGCTGTCTAGAAATCAAACACAACACCTAAACCAAAATGCTCGAATGAAAAAAATCTTAAACCCAAAGCCCTGTATACACTTTGTAATAACACAGTTTTTGCAGGTTTTAAACATAGATTATATGGTTGATCTTTATTACTGAATTATTCAAAGAATTTACATATCAGCTCATAAGTCACAAGTCCAATATCTGCTCACAAAATTCGCTGAATCATAGAATTGGACGTATACTCCATGGATAGCTAAAATTGGAGTTGTGGCCAGGGTGTGCTCAGGGTCTAGATCTATAGCTTCTGTGTAACACCTTTTAATTGGATTAGATGCTTGCATTATGCAATAATTAGTAATTTCATCAACCTCGCAAGTTTTGCTTACACACAGATTGACAGGAGCAACAAAGCCCCAATATGGAAAGCATCTTTAGAGCAGCCATGTGTCTTGGAAATGTGTGATATTATAACCGATAATGGTATCTAGCTGATACAAACTGAGTTTTTTTGTAAGAATTCTACTTAATCAAGGTCCACCATTTGTTAAATGTTATTAGGGCTTGTAAAGGATCTAATCTGTTTGATGCCTGTAGAATTTTAGATTTGATAGGAGCGTCCTCTTTAGATATGTATTTTGAGACCATTAATCTGAACCCAGTCCCTAAATACTCTATTCTATGAATTATTTGTTCCTAAGTATTTGTTGCCAGACAAAAGCCAGTATACAGGATATTTGCTGGCCAAGATTCAACATACAGGAAGCAGAGGAGCTAATGTTTTCTTACTTTATAGTAGTGTTGGCTAATTTATATTAAATATCCATGTTTCCATTCAAATGAAAATGGAATTAATTGCAAAAGTTTGCAACAAAATTTCATGTTTTGTAGAGTCTGCGCAGTTGGCTTGTCAGTAAAACAATTCGATGGGGAAATATAGGTATTATATTAACAATAACATATAAATATCCAAATTCTATTTTCATTTGCAATTTTTATATGTTTAAGAGTAAATTATTAAACACCCTAAGGCCACCTAAAGAAACTTTGCTGTAAAACATAATGTACAATAGGGTGGAAGAGGAAGGTAAACTAAAGGTCACCTTAAATTTAGAAAGATTGCTTTTAAATAAATAAGGTGGCCATAAGTTCAGGTTGATAATATTACTTTAAGTTTAAGTTTAAAATTTAAGTTGAAATGTCTTCATTGAGGAAAGAAATTCCACAAGGGTGGAGGAACATAGTGATGAGGAGTGGTAAATAAAGTCCCTCCCTCCACTAAGATTAATAAAAGCCCACAGAAGTTACAAGATTGAGTAACCATAACATAAGGCAAGAAGAACATACAGTTATGCTCTAACACTCTTGCTGAAAGGTTAATTCCACTGTGAGTGTGCTTGAAATTTTAAGTCTGACAGCTGTAGGTAATAAGGTTTTTGTTTGAAAAATGCAGCTTGTTTTGAATTTTAAAAACTCCTTAGTAATTTTAATAATGCAGAAGGCCAGTTTCTACTTGATATAGATTTAAAATTACACTTTTACTACACTATCAGAACCTATCAGCTTTTATTGCTAGTTGACAAACAAATAACTTAACAAAGTTTACACTTTTATACAGACGCAGTAAATAATTGTAAAAATGTATAAAGAAAAAACTTATTAAAAGTACTTATACCTAAATGAGGTTGATAAAAATGTGTTATAGTTTCTATCCCTATATTTAACATTGACGACTTAATACAAGACAACAGTTAATAAATTAAATACAAGAGATATCCACTTATAATGATCATGACATTTAAAAAAAATCACTGGATCAATTTTGATTTTTTTCAGTCATTTTCTTCAGCTTGAAGAGAACTTCTATGTGAATGTATTGTACCAGATCAGTTTAATGTATAAAGATCTTTAGTTATATTGTTCATTTTTTAATTAATATGAAATATTGTAATATCGACGTGCAAAGTCCCTTAGGCGCCAATTTGAGAGAACCTGGCGTAGGGCTAAAAGTACACTTAACAGGAGTAGGCTTCGTCGCCAGATTGCTCGGTGCAATGCACTTGTAAATAAAGATAAATCAGACTACTATAGCAAACTGATCTCAGACAATAGTCATGACTCTCGAAAACTTTGGCGTGAGCTGCATAAGACCCTGAACAGGGTTTCTGATGCCACACTTCCATCTCATGAGTCCGAAAAGTCATTGGCTGACCAGTTTGCCTCCTTCTTCACCAACAAAATCAAGAAGATTAGAGATAATTTTGCTTCTTCTGGCACTGAATATGATGTTAACCCTCCTTCAGATCCTCCCCAAATTACTGTCTTTAGGCAAGTTTCTGAAGATGCTGTTGATAAAATAATTAAAGCATCACCAACAAAATCATGCCTGTTGGACCCTCTGCCGACATTCCTGATTAAGGAATGCATTGATATATTGCTACCATCCCTTACAAAGCTGGTCAACTGCTCACTCATGGAGGGATGCGTTCCTGATGCCTTCAAATCTGCTGTGGTCACTCCACTTATTAAAAAGCCAAATCTTCCCTCAAATGACCTTAAGAATTATCGCCCTGTATCAGGTCTCAGTTTTATATCTAAATTGGTAGAACGTGTGGTTGCTAAGCAGCTGTTAGAACATATTAATGCCAATAACTTAGACAACCCGTACCAGTCGGCATATAAGGCGGGCCATTCAACTGAGACTGCTCTTCTCTACATAAAAAATGAGGTTCACTTATCATTGTCAAGAGGTGAATCCACTGCCTTGGTATTGCTTGACTTGTCTGCTGCCTTCGACACCATTGATCACTCTACTCTTCTGGGTTGCCTCCAAAACTGGTTTGGGGTCAGTGGCTCCGTTCTGAAATGGTTCACATCCTACCTAATGGACCGTTACCAATCAGTAAAAATTGGTTCTACTTTGTCAGATGTTTGTAAACTCCTATTTGGTGTTCCCCAAGGTTCTGTCCTGGGTCCTTGGTTGTTCTCATTGTACACTACCCCCCTCAGTTCCATTATCAGTAAACATAATGGAATAAAGTTTCATTTCTATGCAGATGATAGCCAACTTTATATACATTTATCCCAGAAGAATGCATCTACTGCCTTTGAAAAGCTAAATAAGTGCCTAAATGATGTTAAAGAGTGGATGACAACTAGTAAGCTCAAACTGAATCCTGATAAGACTGAGTTTATCATCTTTGGTTCGAAGAGACAAAGGGATAAGTTGAAAGCATGTTTTCCAATTGATATCCTGGGCAACTCACTCTGCCCTGCAGATTCAGTAAAAAATCTGGGTGTGTGGCTTGATTCAGATTTCTCTTTGTCCAAGCATGTTCAGAATGTCTGCAAAAGTTGTTTTGTTAAACTCTGTGACTTCAGACATGTCAGGCGGTTTCTTACTCATGATGTTTCTGTGCTTGTAGCCAACGCTCTTGTTAGTAGTCGGTTGGATTACTGCAACTCACTTTTCAGGAGCCTGTCCAAGTTCAATCTACACAAATTACAGTGCATCCAAAATAGTGCAGCTAGAATTGTATCAAACACCAGTCGATACACCAGCATAACTCCAGTGCTAAAGAAACTGCATTGGCTTCCTGTTGAACAGCGCATTGTGTTCAAGACAGTCACACTTGTTTATAAGTATCTTTACACAGGTTTTCCCAGGTATTTTTCACCACATCTTTCTTCCTACAGCAGTTCTTATAGTACCAGGCGCAGTGAAAGTGGTGGTAATTTCCTAGTTATTCCAAAGTTCTGCCCCTCTGTTCATAAATCTGTCAAACAGTTTGGTAATAGTTTTGCGTTTGATGCTCCTACTGTGTGGAATACTCTCCCTGATGTGATTCGTGCCTCTCCATCCCTGGCCTCCTTCAGAAAACAGCTTAAAACCTACCTGTACACCAAAGCATATCCACCCTAGCCTGAATCATCCTCCTGGCGTTCTCCGTGGTGTTCGACCCCTGTTATGTCCCTGGACACAGAATTTTGTTGACTGCTTTTTGTTTTGTTGCGCCTTAGAGTCCTCTTGTTTGGGGAGATTAAGCGCTATAAAAGTCCAATTAGAATTAGAATTAGAATATTGTTCCGAATTTATATTCCGTTCCCGCCTTAATTTAACATTTTTAAAGGTAACATTCAAATAAGGGTGCTTTAACATGTACACGAATTAATGAAATTGATGGATGATTTGTAAATACTGTATAAGAAGAAAATTTAGCTAAAAGAACATTTCACTAACACTTCAGTTTTAAAAAATTCACTGGAATTAAATTTTCTCCAATGGGAAGATTCTACTCGAGAGATGAATCCAAAGTTTAATACAGACTTAACAATTCACATTCCAAGTTCATTGGTTTAAACAGCTAACATTAATGCCTACTGAAAAATTCAAATTATACAGTGTTATTGTCAGACTCAAATACTTGGGAATATTTCAGGTAGCAACATAATTTACTGCGATACAAAAACATATATTTATTACATTATTAAACAAGTATCACATTCATTACTTTTTAATCTACTATAGCATTACACCTATAGCTTGGGTTTAAGTTTATCAAGATGAGGAAAACCTTGGGTAAAAGAGTTACCATAACCTTAGCCCTTATTAGTTTATAGTTGAGGTTTATGTATACATGAAGATATTAATCTTTTAAGAATCTCATATTTTTATGTGTTGTTTTCCTTTTGCTCAAAAAAAAGGTACTGCTTACCCAGCGTTAGTTGGAAAAACGTCGACATGAAATCCTTATTGGTGCTAATTTTATTTATAGCAATGTGGATTTTCTTACTTACGCAACAAGTGCAAAGTCAGTTGTAAAGTGATGCCATGACATTCTGCTAAAATTGTCCAGATACAGAGATACTGTTGGCACTGACCCATCACTCATATAATGGAAAATTGATTTAGACGAATACTTTAATGGAAAATAGATCAATATCTTTAACGGAATGGCAATTTGGATAATATTGTTAATAAAAAAATTATAATGCTTTTTATATAAATGTTTTATTTATAAAACACACAAAAATTACACACACTTATGGAAAAACAAATTTGTTTGAATAAAGGTACATATTACAGAAGAAATTATACTCGTAGATGCTGTGCAAATGTTTTTATAGACATATTTATATTTTATTTGGGGTTTTACATCGCTTTCAACACTGTACAGGTCATATCACGACGGGTAGTTGGAAGGGCAGAGGAAACCAGTACCTAGAGTTCGTTACGGTTCTGTACTGTAAACTGCCGACCAACGGCAAGCAACTACCAGCTTTCCCACTTGAGGCCATGCCGGGAATCGAACCCCGGCCTCAGAGGTGGGAGGCGAGAGTGTTACCACTCTGCCACCATGGTCCCCCTTTTATAGACATACAGGTGTAACATTATATCAACTGTAATACATTGCAAAAGGGATACATTTTGTGAAAAAATATGACAACATAAAGAAAATACATGGATTTATGTAATATTTTGTAATGTAAAACAAAATTTTTGGTGAACATTCTTTTGGAGTATATGAATAAAGGAATGTCAAATTTACCATAGTATGAGAAATCCACCAGTGAGAGGCACCCTTTTGTGGTGAGGCCAAATAATCAAAATTTGTGCCAATTTTGAACTGTACAAGGTCAGAGGTCGACTCCAACAGCTCTCCACAATAACATTACACCACTTAGACACAGATTCCTTATTTGTTCTAGTGTCTAAGTGTAGCAACATGTATCTCAACAACAACAAAAATAAAATCTAATCATGTAAATTTGTACCGTCGTACATGATTTAAATTACCAAAATATAACAAAAAGACTCAGATAGCACAGACCTTTGATTAGGCATGTAATTATAAGTCAATGGGAAAGTCTGGATTTTTTTATTTCGTGTCTAGTTGGTTGCTTAGATCATTCTCAAAATTTAATGGGATCTAAGTTATACAGAGGCCCATTTTCTGATTTTTCATAAAGTTTCCATCGGTAGTTTTTTGTGTAATCCAGTAAATATGAAAATCTGGATTTGTTCGTATCCAGAAAGTGATCCTTCAGATCAGTTTCAAAATTTAAGATCCATGTCCTGAGGTTTTCATTAAGTTACAACCAGCAGTATTTGCATAATCCTGCTTACAAACAAACAGGCAAACGGTCATGAAAATAATACATCCATGGTGGATGTAATTATCTCCAACAAGAAGAATATGGTTGACAGTGCTAGTCTGTATTTTTGTCTCTTTGTTTGAAAAATAACTTCAAAGGGATTATGGATTAAAAATTTAGGAAAAAAGATGTTGATAATGAGGCAAGGAGCGGATGATTTGATTTTGGTGGTGATGGGACTCACCATCTTGATCCAGGAATTATTTAAGGATCTTTTATGATTGGGAGATGTGCCACTTTCAGTATATCTGTATACACCTCCATAATGAATTATCAGGAAGATTGGCTAAAAATAGACTGGACAATCCCACAATAGTGTAATAAACCAAAATTTGACCTGGATCCTAACAACTTTGAGATACTATGATCGAAAACAGACAAAATAGGAGTGGAAAAGATGCATAGCACCAATAAATCTAATCTTATTGCAATAAGTCTCATCACATCACTGTTAAGTTTAGTTAGTCTTTTACTGGAAACAAACCCTCGCAGAAACCAGAAGGATTTCCAGGAAATTATCAAGACCCAATTGCTATATTACTATTGGTATTCATGTAAATCAGTATAAAATATATTTAATATCTAATGGCATATATATTTAAGTATGTTTCTTATGAAATATATGCAATTAGTCAATCAATCAGTCAATGGTCTTTTCAGTTATAGTTATTGATGGCTTATATATCTTTTCTGTGTTTCAGTTTAAATCAATAGGTTTGTGAATTATTTTGTACACCCTTCTGTGAAAATTGAGAGGAGAGAAATTGTCACATGAGAAGATTGGATGTTAAATTTCGTCGATTACTGAACCTTTAAGACACACTGTGTACAATAGTGGTGGAAGTCAATGGGACGGTGTGGTACTTGAGGTCACGTTTCCTCATCAGTATGCAAGCCTACTAAACATTTTGGTCTCAGCTGTGTATATGACGCTCCGAAAATTTGGACTGATCTGCCTAAACATCTGCATTGAGCCACTTTACTCTCCTGGTTCAGAAAGCAGTTAAAGTGTATCTTTGCAAAAGCTTACCCACCATAGTTTTTGGTCTTTCCTTGTGCTTTCGTCATACTATTGACCACTAATATGTCTCTGGTCAATCATTACGGGTCTCCACTTATATGTGTGACACGCCTCAGGGTCTGTCTTTAAGATAGAGATTAAGTGCTATAAAAGTACAATTAGAATTTCACATCGAGACACATACACAGTGGTTTCTGAGAGAGGCAGTTTTTGACTGAAAAAAAATTTGAGAGAGAATGGTCAAATAATCAAAATTTGTCCCAATTTTGAACTGCACAGGGTCATGGCCCGGTTTCACAAAGCCTCCATTTGAAAGGACCTCCTTTAGTGAAGGAAGGTCATTTTTTCCTTTGTGAAGTCCACTTAAAATCTTCTTTAAATTCTCCTTGCCAGAGGTCTTCCTTAAAACTTCAGGAGGGAGGTTGTTCTCTCCTTTTGTTGAGATAATGGGTAAAAACTAGTGATTTCAGATCTTGAATGTTACACACACCACAAATTATTTTCGAAATAGAACCACCACATACATATTTTTCAACTTCAAAGTTAAAGATGGCTAAAAATATAACGCTTTCTACAGCCATGGAAATTATTTTTAAAACTTTTAAGTAGTTGAAACATTTTCCATTGCAAAACTTATTCCTTTCTGATAAAATTGTAAACAGTAAGTGAACACAGAAAACATGAACACATATCTAATGAAATAATTTAAATGTTTACAAAAGCAGCAAATTTGTAAATTAATTTCTCAAAAACACAAATTTAAGAATAAAATGGTTATTTTTCTAATATTTCGGTGCAGAAAAAAAAACTTGCGAGAGAATGGTCTAATCGAATTGATTAGAACATATAGGTCAGGAACCTTCTGTACTCAACTTTGACCAAACTGATTCCCAGCATGTGGAGGCCATATGTTGACCATCTCCTGGTTGTTTTTATATTGCTGACAGATGAGGAGGGTCAAGGATAATATCACCAATATATCTGATCATGTTGAAATCGTAAATGTCAGGGTCATAAGTCTTGGGGACAATACATTTGGTACCGATGGGTCAGGATAGGTTCCAAGATAAAAGGGGTGTTCACAGTCCAGTCCTAATGATTGCAATTGCAATAACACACAAGCAGTTCATACAAAATGGTTTTTATTTTGAAGAATTCTCCAACTTCCCTTAGGGCTCAAAGAAAGAAATTTGATTTATTATATTATTCTACAATTCCAACTAAAATGTTTTATGAACATACATCACAGACACTTAATGATACAATGTACTCATATAAGTATCCATTCCGTAGGTTGAAAGCTGTACAAGTAAAAATTTAATAACAACAAAAGGGGAAAAGATTCAACCAAGGTCAAATAATGGTCGAACGGTAAAGGTTATATGAGAAACCAATATGAAAGCATGAAAGTTCAATTACTAATAAGCTGAATCATGGATTCAAGATCCAATATATTTATATGCCAATCCAAAGAAATAAATAAATCAAAGATGAAGGTTCCAGTTGTAACCATATATCTGCATAGCAAATTGGAAAGCAAACCAACTGGTAAGACGGGCATGTAAGGGCAAGCAGAATAAAACACTGAAGATTCCACAACCAAAGAGAACCTGTCAATTAATCAAGGTAAACTAGTTCCACTGTAGAGTCAAGGAGAGGTGTTAAAGTTGGATAGGGAATTTAATTAAAATAATACACTAATTATAAGCATGCATATAACACAAGAAATGGGCATGTAACAGTCATTCTAAAGGCCTGTAATTAATGTAAGTAATTAATTTTAATATCTCTTGTGTCCATGACAAACCAACTGTGGGGGCCTGCCCAGCTGTTCCTGCAACTGTTTAGGTAGCAGATGCAGTGAACCAATGGCTCAGCTTGTTGCTGAAACTACTGGGGGAAGGTCCTAGGAAGACAAATCACTGAACAGCCTGTCTCTAATGTGTCACATAAGTAAAATGAAATAGTAAATTAGATAACAGTCAACAGAAAGGAATACAGTTCCCCATGAATAAAGTTCCAATGTTGCAGCAACGTGGCTATCCTTGGTATGCACAAATGAAGATCCATTCCAGATTATAACTATAGTATACTGAAAGTCCAGATGATTTCTCTGCCTTTCAATAAAGTGACCTCAAAAGGCAACAAAGTGCAAAACCCGTGTACGGTTATCGCAGATCCAGATGCAACCAAATCAACATAGCTGCAGTCTTGTGACAAAGATCAGTACTCCAAGCCAACGAAGTCGCAACAAAGTCAACATAGCTGTAGTCCTGTGACAAAGATCAGTACTCCAAGCCAACCAAGTCACAACAGCAATTGTGGGACACAAACAGCTGCCATTCTTAGGATACAGGAAGATGAAAAGTTCTACAATGGTGCATCAGATCATAAAAAGCCAATACAGGACAATCCAAGACAAGTGGAGACACTGTCATTTTAATTACATCTGAAGGTAGTATATCTTCAGTAGTAAGCAATATCTTCCTGGTAAGCACATGAATAAGTACCGAGTGCATATCAGGTAAACTTCTTTAGATAACAGCCTAACAAGTGGCAATCTTGAGTAATCATGTGCAGATGAATACAATAAACATATCCAACAGCACTCCAGTCATCAAGGTCGCTGTAACTCAAACTGAGGGTACGATAACTTCACTCTCCCAAATTTGGTACAACAATTGTAATAACTTTACTTCTATCTTGCAAAGTCTCAGATCATTTCAACACAACAATAGCACTATTTAGATGAAAAAAATAACATATCCTCTACAAATATGCCTAGAAGTATTAAATTGGCTTGCAACATGTGGCAACACATTAGACAATTTGAGAAATGAAACAAAACTACAAAGATACAAAGCTTTAAATAAAGGAGGGGAAGAAAAATGGTCACAAGTCAAGTATTTGCTGATCCAAAAGCAAAGGAAGAGAAGGTTGAATTTGTCTGTTAATCTTCAAAGATTTGATAAACAGGGGAATAGTCTGGTCTCTGAAGAGAATAGTGTCTGGTGGCAGTTATGTAGGTGTGATATGAGAAGCTGGTAAACCTAATTGATGAAGATACTCTATAAAGGCAAGTATGTGATCTGTAGCAACCTGGGGAAGCGACAGGCTCACCAGGAAGAATAGAGCCAAGAACTTTTTAAACATAGGTGTTTAGTCGCAAACAGAGGCAGGTCTAAAAGCAATCCACAATCTTTCGAATGCTGTTGTAAACAGGTTAGCTGTGGCATCTCCAGGAGTTAAAAATACTAATAGACAAATTACAGAAAGTAAAAGAATATTCATAAACAAATTACTTATTTTTAAATATCATGATTTAGTAACATATGATCTCTATGTACTTGGGTCCAAATGGGACAAAAAATATATTCATATAACTTGCTAAACAAGATGTAGTACCCTGTAAAGAAAGCAAATCAACCACTCTATCGTCAATACCTGGGATATGGGTAACTATAAAAGAAATATTAAATAAGGTTGTGAGCATCCAAACATTCCTGGCACAGTTGGCACGATGCTGTCCCTAGCCTTACCAGAAATAAGGACATAAACTACAGCGAGATTATCACCATGTATGTGAACCCTGTGATTGGCCCATATTTGGCCCCAAAGTTAAAGGGCCACAATGACGTAAACCATTTCCAGATGGACAACATCATAAGCCTGGAATCCACGTGGAATGCTAAGAGCATATACCAAATCATTATAGGCCCCACCTAGGCCCGTTAGAGATGCATCCAAGTAAAACCTGGTCTTGAGTACGCCAAATATCATACATACTGACCCCATTATAAGATTTGAGGAAGGTGAGAAACCAGTGCAGGTCCTTTTTAAAGTCTAAATTATGAAGCCTAAAGTCTAAGTATGAAGCATGGGATTTACGGAAATCCTGGCAGGTTTATCACACTAACATGCAACAGCCTGTTAACTTGTCCATAATTCAAATATTTCAACCACTTCAGCCAACTTGTCATCAGGGATAGAAATAGTGTGACTCACAGTATCAAATAAGATACCTAAATAGACCATTTTTGTTGTTGGTGGCTGTAACCTACTTTTTCTTATAAGTTGAGCAAAAATTGATAACTTGATGAATTGTGGAGGATAATCCACAATAAATCAGATCATCAACATAATTTAAGAGGGCATTATGGCCATTTTTGTTCATAATATAATGCACCCCATCACTGAGTTTCTGAAAGAAAAAGGAACCTTATCGTAAACCAAATGGCAGTGATAAATTGATATAATAACTATGATTCTGAAATTGTCCTCAATAGGTAAATATCACCAAAGGCCAATGCAAATATGTTGAAAAGCCTTGCTGATATCTATCTCGAAAATCTGTGTAGTAGGGCCCAATGTAATAAGTATATGAACAATATCATCTACAGAAGGGTAGTGAAGCCAAAATTGTGCGGCCCAGATATATGTATAATTTTCCATCCCATCATTGACCAAAGAACCCTTGGGTCAACTAAGATCCGTGATCACACATTTCATATGAATTCATAGTCTTGAATGGAGAGATACGCATAGGAAAAGGTTGTTGCGCAAGGCGGGGAGGGGTCAACATGACCCCAAACTCATTTTGTTTAGAGATATAAACATTAACATGTTAGGAAAATTGATAGAAGCATAATTATTCTCTGTCAGACAAAGTTTTGTATTCCTATCAAAATCCAAAGGAAACTAAAACTCAATAAGGTCTAAAAGTTGCTGTTCATAATAATATGAGTAGTTGGTCCCCCACTTCCCAACATTTAAAGCTGGGATCCTAAGGCCAAGAAAATTTTGAGAGCCACTCCCTTTTATTAATAAGTGTCCTTGTGTGATATCAGGTATTTTCTTCCAATATGTAGGATCACCAGTAAGCACTTTTATGGCTGAAATGGATGTTAATGGATTTTTGTAGCATTCAATCAGTCTGAGAGTGGGAGGAGGCTTTTGACTCAGTGAACCAACATGCAGAACAGATATGCTTATAAAGAACACCTTTTCATTTCATGTGTGACTTTTGTCCTGAGTTTTTCTTACGTAATTATTTTGAGCTTGAGCATGTCTCTGAACATTAGCTCTACAAATCCTGTCTATTTTGCCTGTGTCAGACAATGAGCCAATCTCATGCTGTTCACCCTGTTCACCTGCACAAAAGTACAGCATGGCTTGCCTTTGCAGAGACCCATAAGAAATCCTGAGCATCATTTAAGTAGGTAAATCACATAATGTAACAGTTTGCTCCTAATATTCGTATCTGACTCATCTCTCAAGGTTCTACATAAACCAGCCATCAGTTGGACAGGGTAAAACTGATTGTGCATCACCCTCTCTTTACTATGACCAGCCTACACAAATTCATGTGGCCACTTGACCCTATTGTTGAATTATATGTCAACTGGACCACCCCTTTGAGATGTTATTGTGGTATTATCTTCATGGGGGTTGTCAGCAAGTTCTCTTAATCTAGCCTGAACCTCCTAGCTAAACCCTAGCATCCTGCCAAGAGATGTTGGTGGAGGGATACTCCCTGGGGAAACACAATTGCCAAATTTGACAGCATCCCCATGTTTTGATCACATTTAACTTTAATTTTTGAAGCCCCACTGATTCTCTTACAATCCAAGCCAAAATCATCAATCTTTGTAAGCCATGGCATTAAGCTGTGTCAAAATACTGATTTATTTGATTTCATCAATCATTTTCCATTTCACGGGATTTGATCTGACTGGAGCATGACCCTGGTTAACAATCCTGGTAAAATGAGCCAAATTCACTGAGGAATCTGCTCCAGATAAATTTCAAGCTGGATCATGTACCATTTCATCTATATCTACATCGGAATGTAGTTAAAAATACTTGTCCGGTGTCCGATCAGACCCCAATGACTGTGTGACCTCATCCTGAGACATCTGAAGCTGTAACAGCAAATATATTTCTCTTCTACCAGACCTCATATTGTATCTCTTCTGTTCCATAATTATGTGGGTGTTCCACTGGAACCGACCCTGTAACTGACTCTATGACTCAGTTGCAAAAGTCGGGCAAACGGTTACAAAAACACACAAAAGCACA
Organism: Sabellastarte sp. h YS-2021; assembly: GCA_964017235.1. NCBI lineage: Eukaryota > Metazoa > Annelida > Polychaeta > Sabellida > Sabellidae > Sabellastarte > Sabellastarte sp. h YS-2021. The sequence continues at coordinate 18,202,518 of OZ024929.1, read as the reverse complement.
AAAATGCTGAATTCCTTACATCTCTCTGACAGGACGTAGCACATACCGGCTTGTCTGGATCAAGATCTTGATCTGACTCAGAGTCAGGATGATTTACTTCACGACTAGACTGGAAAATATCGTGATAAGCCATAAACCCCCTAACAGGCAAGCCATAGATACCCCTGACTAGCCATACTGACATACAGACAGGACTGGATTAATTTCCAGACTCACGCTGACTAGACTGTTTAATTATTGGAGTCAGGATCCTGAGTTGGGATCCATCCAACACTATATTAACCTCCTCTGGCTCACAGAAATCATCATTTGTCACTGCAAAGATGCCGGCTACACATCTGAGAGATTTTCTACATAAGCTTAGGGTACTTGGTTTTTATTACATTAATATTTGGATTTGCATCATGATTGGCAGAAAAAAATGGACAAATCGGAACCCACTACAATTACCTGCCCTACAGCCACCACCACAGCCCCAGGGAAGAGAAGAAGAAAGACGCGAAACCCCTGGGTCATGCCCTGGATCCTGCCCTGGATCCTTCATAGACAAGAGGGGCCATGGTGGCAGAGTGATAACACTCTCGCCTCCCACCTCTGAGATCGGGGTTCGCTTCCTGACTCAACCTCAAGTGGGAAAGCTGAGTAGTTGCTAGTGACAGTTATTTAGGTTCTGCTTTTTTCTTAACTGTCACCACTATTGATTGTATCAATCCCCAGAAAAGATATGTGTCAATCGTTGAAAATAAGACTACCTGCTCAAAATGTCAGTTCCTAGTAGGTTCCCTGTTGTATGTGTCTAAATGTGTTCACTCATCTAGCAGCTTCGGGAACAGATTTGAAGTTTTACACAGGACAAATAAACAAGATATTGTTGAATTGGACATTCATTTCAAGAGAGACCTTAAACTGGTTTTGAGCTTTCATGTTGTCATGTAATGATGTAGCTTTTTCAATCATAATAAAATACAGGGCAAATAGAACTAGATGCGTCCATTGAATGACTGGGCCTCATTACCTGAACCAAGGAAGTATATGCCATCTCCTGACCAAGGGGAGGCCTGAATTTTGACATTGTACATCTTGAAATGTTAAACATCCTAGTTGCACTGAGGGTGTGGAAGAACACGTGGCAGGCGAAAAACATATTAGTACACTGTGATATTCAGGCATTGGTTTCAGTCATAAAAATAGTAGAACTAAAGATATGACTTTGGCAGCCAAAAAACGTAATATTTTTTATGGAAACTGCTCAGACTGATATTAGGGTAAATAACATTAATACCGTGAGGAAAATAATACCACAGCTGATACTCTTCCTGATCCGAATTCTTGCATCATCATGTTAAAATGTTTAGACTATATTGCCAATGACGCAGTGGTGATACCCACAACTCAGCATATTGGATATTAACTGGAAAATTTGATTTATGTCAGGCGTATCTGCCACGTTCACACCTAATGAGTAGAAAATCTTACATCTTTCAACCCTAACTCATATGACTTTAAATTCAGGACCTATTTGGCCTTCTTTATTTTTTCCAAATACGAAGTAGAAAATACCACCATTCACACAATTCCTTGTTGCTAACCAATTATCTAATACCAGCATTAACAATTACCTGTCAGCTGTTCAATCCATATTCGTAATGTTTGGCTTAAACACAGCACCCTTCTTTGGCCTTAGGATTTGATTTTTCATCGGATCCCTGGCCCTAAATGACCAACTCAGGGTTTCTTTGAAATCTATTATTGGCATTCCCCTTCTTGAGAAAACAGCTAATAGCTGTGATTCAATGTTCATGGGATAAGTATCTTAAGCAGCTATCATACTTTTCTTCTCTTTTTTGCGATGTCATTTTTGCACCTCCAGGTACTCTCCTCGTCATTAAAACATCCAAACACCATTGCAAACTAATAATTAGATTAAGGTTCTTAAGATTCCTTTTTTTAAGTTCTACCCAACTATGCCCTGTAAAAGCCTGAAAGACCTTGCTCAAATTCAACCCAGCTTTTACTAATGCACCTTTATTTCACGTCAAGCTCAACACCATATGGGTGTCATTAGCAGGCAATAAAGAGCCACGGTGGCAGAGTGGTAACACTCTCACCTCCCACCCCTGAGGCCGGGTTTCGATTCCCGGCACGGCCTCAAGTGGGAAAGCTGGTGGAAACCCAAGTGGAAACCCTAACGAACTGTATGTACTGGTTTCCTCTGCCCTTCCAACTACCCGTCGTGATATGACCTGTACAGTGTTGAAAGCGACGTAAAGCCCCAAATAAATAAATTAGCAGACAATAGACTTAGCCATTATTCTTACACATTTGGAACTCAAACACACTAAGATTACATTTCACTCACTCCGTCATTCAGGCGCCACTTTGGCTTTTAATTCAAGTGTCCACATTCAGGTTATCCAGAGTGGTGGCACCAAGACTTCGGAGTGTGTGTGGTCTTACAATCCAGGATTATAATAACTCACTTTCACCACTCTACTAACCAAATGATTACACTATTGGGGCTTGAGGTTTCTTTAGTACTAACAAATTACCCCTTTTAATTAATAACCAACATTTGATAAAATTAGGTTAACATTCATACAACTCTTGCAATCAGAAAAATTAACTTTATGGTTGCCTTAAATTTAAAACTAATTTTAATAGATTTAATCAGTTTTTACCTTACCACACATTTTTTTCTGAATTGATATCCACTAAGGTCACCTCAGCTTTCACCTTAACCTTAATGGTATTTGATAAACCCTAATTTTATCTGTGTTTTTTTTTCAAAATCACTCTTAGCATAGATTTAACTATTCTTAAGTTTTCTCACAGTTAAGGTGACCTTAGTTTGCTAGTCAGAAGTATTACACATCTGTTGGAATATTTGTTAACAAGATTATTGTATGTAAATAGCAAGTAGAATATTAACATATAAATAAATTCATTTTACCTAACATAGTGTTTATATGCGTGGTTTAAAACGTCAAGTACAGGGCACTGAGATTGCTTTGCAATCGGGTTTCCAAATGTAAGATCTGATAAGGATAGGCAACAGTTTATGATAATTCAGTCCCGAACACTGTCAATCATTTCTGATCCATAGTTGTCAGTCCCGAGTCAGTCCTGAAAGTTCTGATTGTGTTTTAGGAACATTCAGAATAATACTAGTATTGATTACAGCAACCTTTGTATGTGCAAAATTCAAGAGGATGCTCTACAAGTACTTCAAGAGTGTAGAATATTTATTGATTTAAGCATGGCTTATTAATGGTCTGGTGAGATTTATAATCCATTTTTTCAATGTAAAAGAGTGCATTTTTGTAGTATCTTTATGTGGGTGTTCCACTGGGACCTGCTTATCGGTAACTTAGCATTTTCCGAGGGTTGGGAGCTATGTTTACATTGTCGGTAAGGGTCAGTTGTATTTTCATGTTTAACATTTCCGCAACCCTTACAAACCATGTATCGGCCCACCTGGTAACCGATTTGTCTTAGGCACTTCCTGTCTTGTTTTAACACATCCAGGCTTGTCTGTATTACTTCCAGTCTTGTCCTCAGCACTTCCAGGCTTGTCCTATCATGAAGCCGGCTTGTCTTTTGCAACTTATAGTACTGCTCATTTTCACTCCATTTTTAGCATAATGTGAGGTGAAAATATGTCCAAATATTATGTTATAAATGACACAAAACAGTGAGAGTGTTCATAATTTTGAAGTTTACCGATAGTAAAGGTGCACATGAATGCTGTAAGTTATTAATTAACGTGAAAGAGAGTTTTATTTGGTTACAAAAAAATCAAATTGGCATCCTATTTCACCAGATCAATTTTTGGTAAAAAATTGAGGATCAATAACAGTCGACTAACTATTTGGATCCCATCACACGTTAATTTTTCTTACTGTAAAACCCCTAAGCAATTTCTGGGAAAAAGAGGGATCAAGTGTCGACCAATCAATAAATCTAAAAGTAGATCAATAATAAAAATTTGGATTCCATCACATGACCAGAACTACATAGGGTCTTTCCCAGAAGGTCGAAATTGGAGTATAAAAGGCAGCTACAAACACGAGGGCTTTCTTTGTAATGTGACATATTGTCACAATCATGTCTTCATGTGCTTGTTTGCACAGTTTCTTTCATTTTTAATGGAAATTTGCTATTTAAAGTGGATTTTTTGTCCTAATCTGAAGCAGTCGTACATTGATTTATTTCTTATAAAATATTACAGCAAAAACCTGGAAACTACAATTAAAATAACAAAAAAGTAATTTGGATGTTCTGGTCACATGATGGGATCCGAATATTCAGCCTTGATTTACTTTCAGATTTGTTTATTGGTCGACACTTGATCCCCTTTTTTCCAAGAAATTAATGAAAAACTGTAATGGCAATACCGACTGCAAGTCTGGTCATGGTGATTCTGTATCTTTCTCCTGACCTGTCTGTTTTTCAGTATGGCTTGTCCGGACCTGCTATGCCTCATCTGTTATGAGTTTAGGGCTTGCCCTGGTTGTTTCAAGACTAGTCCTGTACAAAAAATCCTGACCCCAGGGCAGGTCGTACTCTAGTTCTAGACAATCCTAGATGTATCAAGTCCTATAGGGCAGGTGAACTCGTCCCATATTTTTGTCCCCAGTTTTGCGGCAAACCATAGAGTCATAGTGTTAACTGTAGGGTCAGTGGAATGACTGCATTAGGTTTAATAAGTTTGTATTCATATATTGATAAAATGTGTTCAACAGAGTTGTCGGGATGTATCAGATTTTCAAAATGTATGAAAAACCTGCCATAACCTTTCTCATCCTTAACTAATGTGTACACCTCTTTGGGGTGAAGGAGGGACAGAGCAGCTCTGTGGAGTGGCTCATTTCTAAAGCTTAAAATTCACTAGACTTGCGTATGCGTACGCGTATGCGTGTGCGTATACGCAAGAAAAGCTTTCAATGTAAAGATAGTACTTAAACTCACTATCTGCGTTGCGTATATTTCCTTGCGTTGCATTAATTCTCAGCGCAATGCGTTGCGTATGAAAGCCACAGGGGGGCTTTTTTACGCATACGCAATGTGTAGAATTGATTCCAGAGATAAGTGACAACCTTTACAATAGTGAAAACTAAAGTAAATCACAATCAAAACACAGAATACGCAACGTAACTCTACGCAGAATCAAAACAGGTGAGTTTATGCTGAACGCATACGCAAGGCTATGTACGCATATGCATACGCGTGAGTTTTAAGCTTTACACGGCACTATCCACATACAAGGTCCTGAACCGAAATTCAAATACATGTTGATAAGACCCCATGAAAAGTGTGTGAATGGGGCATTATAGATAAGGTAGAGGATGTGTAGCCATGAACTTATAAACAATTTATTCAAACAACAGTCAGAGTCTACGTCTTATTATCTGTCACGGCTAAATAAGTGGGGTAATTCCAGCATGTCTTATGTTGAGATAAACAAATAAATGGCTTCCTCTTTTTATCTTTTCTGTCATATGATCAATGCATTCCATGTACAAATTTTTAAGGCATTAGATACCAAGAATATGAGATCCTTTGATATCCCGAGTAAAGGCTGCCATGACAACAAAAGAAAATGGAATGTCAGTGACAAAAATTGACACATTTCATCCATATGCTATATTTTTTATCACAGACAACATTCACTTAATAATTGGACAAAAAAAGTTTAACAATTATGTACCCCTATGATTACTACTTTTTAAATGTATTGTCTGAATTAAAAAATAAAGAAATAAAATACGTTACAGTGGAATGAAAAAAATGATGCAAACAATACCTAGAATAACAGGCAAATAGGAAAAGGTGTCTGAAACATCAAAGTTTAAGGGCATTTTAATGAATTTCTGAGGTTCTTTATTCATTTTTCATAAAGACTTCAATTCTGATAAAAATGACAAAACCCTTGAATTTATTTTAAATGACTCCGTTGCTCACAGTTTTACTTAATTTACTCATTTTATTGTACACTTTCCTCTTCTTCCTCATCAAATTCGCCCTCCTCATCAACTGTGGCATCCTGGTACTGCTGGTACTCAGACACCAAGTCATTCATGTTGGACTCAGCCTCAGTGAACTCCATCTCATCCATACCCTCACCAGTGTACCAGTGGAGGAAGGCCTTACGTCTGAACATGGCAGTGAACTGCTCAGACACACGCTTGAATAGTTCCTGCAGAAATTAAGATGGGAGGGGTACATTGCAAATGAGATGACAAACCTTTGTGCATGGATTGGTCAGAATCGATGTTGTGGGCTAATATATAATACTTCAAATATTTTCCATGGAGCATTAAGTTCAATGTTGTTTTCAAATACTCCATAAAAATCAAAAGTCATGCTTTTTTATATCCCATTTTCCTGTAGCAACATAATATTAAACCATGTTACTTTTCATCACCCAACTTCTATCTTAAGAGTGGTAAAAGTTGCAATAATTGTCTTAAACAAATGGTCTATAAAAGCCTTACAACTTTTGAAAGTGAGCAAAAAAACTAAAATTGAGAATAAACTATTCATTCTTCTACAAAATATATTACTAAATATTTGCAGACTTTGTTGCACATAATGATAACGTAATGATCAAGGCTATACATTTTCTTGCTGATCTTACCTGGATGGCGGTGCTGTTTCCAACAAAGGTGCTGGACATCTTCAGACCTCTTGGCGGGATATCGCAGACTGCAGTCTTTACATTGTTGGGGATCCATTCAACAAAGTAACTGCTGTTCTTGTTCTGGACATTGATCATCTGTTCATCAACCTCCTTCATGGACATACGACCACGGAACATCGCAGCCACAGTAAGGTAACGGCCATGACGCGGGTCACAGGCAGCCATCATGTTCTTGGCATCAAACATCTGCTGGGTGAGCTCAGGAACAGTCAGGGCACGGTACTGCTGGCTACCACGAGAAGTCAGAGGGGCAAAACCAGGCATGAAGAAGTGGAGACGTGGGAAGGGGACCATGTTGACAGCCAACTTTCTCAAATCAGCATTCAGCTGACCAGGGAACCTGAGGCAGGTGGTGACACCAGACATAGTGGCAGATACAAGATGATTCAGATCACCATATGTTGGGGTGGTCAACTTTAGGGTACGGAAACAGATGTCATAGAGAGCCTCATTGTCAATGCAGTAGGTCTCATCTGTGTTCTCCACTAGCTGATGGACCGACAGAGTGGCATTGTATGGCTCCACAACAGTATCAGATACCTGTAAAAGGTAAATATTTGTAGGTTTTAAGTTACATACATTGAAAAATTTAATCACACGTTACTTAAGCAAATATTAGCATTATCTGAAAATTCAAACAAAATTCATCTATAAGTTTTTGAGGAATAACCCATTTTTGAGTTTAAGGTGACCTTAAAATGTTAGGGGTCAAAATTAAATGTCAGAAGTAAATAGAAGTGTTCCCCCCAGTCTGACTTGCATACGCATATAAATAAATTGCTAGAGAAATCATGACTTTAAGGTGGCAATATATTGATGAAACCATAAAATCAGATTATATATTTCTGATACTGCGGCATATGTACCAGGTATAATAGACCAAAATGAACCACAGTGCGAGTTATGAGATAAAAAACCTCATATTTTTTAAATTTAAGGTGACCCTAACAATAATGGCAGTGGTATTGGCACCTCCAAAATTTAATCACTTCTTACTGAATCATATATGAACACTGTCTGAAAATCTGAAGAAAATCCATTTGTAAATGTTTGAGTTATGCTGTTCACTAACAAACAAACAAAAAAGCAGACAGATGGACAACCCCAATGATTACATAACCTCCACTGGTAGAGGTAAAACTTTAACTGCTATATAGTACACGACAACATTGATTATCACTGCACAAGAAACACCTATTTGATATATCAAAGATATTGTGATTGGTCAGTTAATTAATAATCATTATCAATCAATCAATCAGTTGTCCACGTGCTTAATATCCATATCAACGGATTCTAAGGCACACCATCCAATTCATAAGGCATAAGTCATAAGACATTAGACATGTTCCGAGTCGTTCCCAGAGAGGTGGTCCGGTGTGCGGTAGTAAGAAGCTATGGTGGGAATGATTTCTGAAATAGGTAGGTTTTGAGTCGACTTTTGAAACTGGAGAGATTTGGAGCACATTATATGTATTATTACATGTAATATAATTAATAATTCGATTGCTATAGAATTACACCCACAACACATCTGTCCAAAAGAAAGTCTGGGATACTTCACACCATCATAATTACTTACACGTTGTCAATTGTAAATAAACCACAAGCTAAAGTAATTAGCTAAAGGCATTGTACTGGTACTTGGCAAATGATAGATATATTCAGTAAATGAACATTTATCTGAGATTGATATCTAAACTAAAATGCATACCTTTGGTGAAGGCATCACAGAGAATGTGTTCATGATCCTGTCAGGGTATTCCTCACGGATCTTGCTAATGACCAAGGTACCCATTCCAGATCCAGTACCACCACCAAGAGAGTGGGTGAGCTGGAAGCCTTGGAGGCAGTCACATCCCTCAGCTTCTTTCCTCACCACATCAAGAAGAGAGTCGATGAGCTCAGCCCCCTCTGTGTAGTGACCTTTGGCCCAGTTGTTCCCAGCTCCACTCTGTCCAAAGACAAAGTTGTCTGGCCTGAAGATTTGTCCAAAAGCACCAGATCTCACCGAGTCCATGGTGCCAGGCTCTAGATCTACCAGGATAGCCCTTGGGACGTATTTGCCACCTGAAGAAAAATGAAAAATGAAGAGCTCCATTAAAATATCAATACACACAACAGAATCATTCCACTCAAAGGAATCAACTTCCTTTTTCCCGCTCTAATCTGATGTTTTTTTTTAAAATGTTATTCAGTTTGAAGAGGGCTTGTATTTCAGCAGGTCATACTGGACAAGTTTGGTGCAAGAAGGCCTAAAGATATATTTAACAATTCAAGCGACTATCAGTGTAGTCAGGCACAATGACCCTTCTGATTCTGGGTATTATATAACTTCCTTCTGAGAAATATTTAAATAAGGAAGTGAATTTGAAGTTTACTAATGAATATATTTGCATAATGATAGCCTACAGGACTCAATACCTTTGCATTGATGCATACATGTAACATATAGTTTATATAGTTTATATATATAGTTTATATATATAGTTTATATATTAGAAACACCACTGGAAGCCAAAACTGTTTAATATAAATAAAGGTTCATCAACTGGCTTATTTCAGGTTGCCAAAGAGCACTGAGAGAGCAGATACATTCGTCAAGGACAACACTTTCAATATTGCTAATAAGAAAAATGATCAAAATCCTTTTAAAAAACGTCTGAATCCAGAAGGTGATCTGGATCACCTCCAAATGTCTAATTTTTGTTTGAGATATTTGGTATTGTTACCTGTTGCCTCATTGTAGTAGACATTTATCCTTTCCAGCTGGAGGTCAGAGTCACCATGGTATGTGCCAGTTGGGTCAATACCATGTTCATCAGAGATCACCTCCCAGAACTAACATTTAGGGAGAAAAATTGTAAAATATAGTGAGATTTATTTATTCCAACAAACAGTCAGAATGAAGTACCATAAACTCATGGAATAAAAGACATGCAACATACAGTGATATCAGTTTTAGATCCTGTAAGTCTTACTATATTTCGTGCAACACTGATCAACAATATCTCCAGTATCTCAATTAATTGTAGTACTGAGCTCATTGCTATGGCCGACTCATATTGCCGTGAATCTGTATATTCGCCTGAATATACAATTTTATGAAGTACATATTTCTCACATTTTCTATTCAAACTGAAAAGAATTATTTAACCCAAAAGTATCCATTTTACTCCTGTTTTAACACTTATTTTGACATTATAAATTCTGGAGAAATTAAGAAAGAAATAGGCTAGTAAACTCACACTTTTGACAGCTGATAAGTGTATATAGACATTAATATGTGGAAGCAGGACAAGATACATTTACTGTGTGGCAAGATAAACGCTTAGATAAGCCACTTGAGGCCATGATTAGGACTCCAATCTCAGACGTGGGAGGCAAATGTGTTACCACAGTGCCCTTCCTGGAGTGATATGCAATGAACATGGGTTTTCATATGCCTTTCATGAAGAGTTTCATATTACTAAGATCTCAATTGAAGTCTTCATCAACATCCTCCTTTAATGCAATGTCAACCCTCTATTGATTCATACCAATCAAGAAATATGTATATTCTGTTCAATGCAGTATGGGTCAGCCATTAGGCTGATATATGGTGTTTTGCACATGATTTCAAAATGTCAAAAGTTATATTTTGAAAGTAAAAACATAACATTAAATGAAGAAACACTATCCTGTAAATCTGTAATTGCTTAAGGCTAGGTCACACCTCTCATTATGGTCATATCTGTATGTATTTCATTTCTGTTTGACCACCTCATCCTTATGGCCCCAAAAAGAGATCCTCATGTCTGGGAAATATGCATTGAAGAACAAACCACCAAAGATCCCCCTTTTCACCCGTCCAGCATGTGTATTCTAGTATTTTAAACATTAAAAAATGTGGTCCCAAATGCTAAATGGCCTCAAAATTACTGTCATCATTCAGGCGTTAAGCCTATCCTGTATAACTTCCTTTCCACTGGTTGGGCCAACAGTTTCTGATGCCCATTTCCGATCAAACTACAGAGTGTATTGAATATGGTCAAACCAACACAAAAGGTGGACGAGTCTATTCATTTGCAGTTCATAATTTTATCATGAACAGGTGTGACTTATGATATTTAGCTTCAACCTTTTCAAGTTTTACTTACCTTAGCACCAATCTGGTTTCCACACTGGCCAGCCTGTAAATGGACGATTTCACGCATGTTGATGGGTTGATGATAATGTTAATCCTCAAAAGTGAAGAACAGAATAGCGATGTTTTAACCCTGGCACTCTCCCAATTGAGATCTGAGGGGCCTTAGCGATTATGAGATTATAATATAACAATAGAATTGGAGCTGGTGTAAAGACTACGCATGCGTGAATATTTAACAAGACAAAAGTAGTTAAGAAATGTAACTTAAACTAAATGTGTTATTGTACAAATAATTGCATTAATATACATTTGATACATGAAAATTTTTTAAAAGGAAAAAATTGTATCAAAATTTGACATACCTCTACTATTACTCCATAGGAGCATTAATCAGAATGCAGGAAACTATTTAGAATGGATGTCCATAGTTTTATCCCTGATTTTCACTTTAAGTCTAAGGATATTTGGGAGATGTGGCTTTTGAAAAGTTGAATTATGATACAGAACAATTGAATCTTTGGGTGTGGCTAGTAATTCTTTTGAGTGGATTGATTTTTGTAATTGTGAGATTCTGAAAAAGAATTGATGGCAAGGCAACTAATAACCATTGAGAACTTAATATAGATGATAAATATGTTTTATTATTAGAGTTTACCCGAGTATATATTTACATTGTTTTATTACATTTACATTGTTCTCTCTGACAGGTATGTCTGTTCTATTGTCGAATGCACAACTAATTATGCATGTTAGTTTTTATAAAGGAATGGTTATTTTCACAAGACTGACAAAAGAAGATTCTTTCTCAATAGATGGTTTAAGTAATATAAAGATGAAGGAGAAATATCACTTAAAAGAAAAAAAGAAATGTATGTAAAGACAAAGTGTCAAAAAGACAAGTTCATAGCACAATGACAATAAGCTAAAAGTTATGAAGGAGGAGATTTATTAATTGATTTATTTATTATAAGTATAGCTGTTCATAAAGAGATCATGAAAAAGTATACATAATACAGCAATTTGCAGCAATCCATAAAGCTTAATGATATCAGAAATATGTCTTACATATGCTAGTAGAAAAGATACTGCATACCTATACCCCTACCCAATGCACCTGCCAACTATCAACTTCCTTAACCTCATGGTTTCGGTGATGTAGCCCAATGAAAACAGTAAACACATCTAGGTCACACCAACCATCAAATATCACTACCACGTATGAGCTTGTATCACGGTTTCTAGAATTCCACTAGGACAAGATGTTTCCTGCAAAGCAGCTACCCACCCATCCTGATTCCATTGGTGATAGCAATACCCATCTAGTCTTTAACAGCTGTGGGATAAAAGCCTATTCAGGCTGGCATTAGGGTGCTAACCACGCCATCCCTGGATGGTGTCCTATTACCAGTTTGAGTGAAAATAATATTGCTCACCAGTGTGTTTGTTACTAAGTCTGTGAGTGGCCCCAACTTTGTCACCTTAAAGCAAAGCTGTATCCTCGTCCATTCCGCATTTAGAAAGAGACTGGGATGCCATTAAAACTTCAGAATTTTGTTTACAATCTTAGATCTGACAGACACGAAACACTGCAGCTTCCGGTTAAGCTTCAGATGTCGGATGACACCAGGTTTTTGTTGGGATCTTCTGGCCAGCGGCAGAGCTTCAAATACCAGTTTTGTGATTCAGAATCATCTGTCACTGAAACTGAAACTTTGATAACTAGTTCGGACACTGAACATAAAACTGTAAACCAAAAGTTATCTGAAAAAAATCTCATTCAGATCCGACTGTGTCACAGGTTGAAAGTAGCATTCAGATTTCGAATCAACTGCAGTCGCTGCACAAAGGTAAAGATGTACTGGAAGCCTAAACGTGTGAGAAAAATTTGGATTTTGCAAAATTTAATAACACATTAATCAGAAAAAGAACTAAGGGCCCTCAAAGCCCTAAAGTCAAAGTATCCTCTAATTATCAGACTATACCTAAACCTCAAGGCTTAAATTGACAAAAGATTGAAGGATTTGCCACATAATGACAAAACACACACAAAACATAAATCCCTAGAAGGGATCCCGTTGAGGTTATATTTCCGAACAGTGTCCATTCCCCTTAATATCAAACAAAGAAGCGGGATTTTACGTTTCTTCTGAAATGTATTTAACATTACAATGTACACATTTAAGTATTAATGTAGAATATATAAACTATAAGATGTAATTGGACTGTAAGAGATATCAGTCAGGACAGATATAATGTTGTCGTACAAGAGTTAATGGAATCATACTATAAAAGAAATAAAAGTTACACATAGAAAGACATGAGGATATAAGGTCACTACAATGAGGTGGCCAGACAAAGGTCAAAGTTAATGCTGTATCATCAAGGCAACAAATGAGGCATATACCTACAGGCTAAAAATGGGAAGAATAACATTTACATATTAAAGCTACAGATGAATATTGATTTATGGGACCTCTCTAGGACAGAGGTGAGCCAGCTGATTCAGATACAGGTCAAACATCATATCATAAAACCGCATAAGGACAATAATAAAAATCTACCGTTCCGGATCAGAGGTCATATTTCTTTAGAACCATGTACAGGTCAAAGTCATCTAGTAATAGATCAAAGAATTACTTGGCAAAATTTGAAAATGCTATAAAATTAAGATAAAAACCTCAAATAAAGAGGTGAAAAATCACCCATGCAACCAGTAGGAGGTAGGAAGTAGTAACGCATGTAGGTGAGCCTGAAATGCAAAGGATACAGAAGGAGAGGTGGGAGAAAATGAAAAAAAATATTTCCACACACAGTCGGAGGACCAAGGCTTGGTTAACTTGGTTGTCCTGTATAAAAATTCCATCGGAAACGCCTAAGTTGCACTTTCTCTCCCGAAATCATGAAATGTAAAAGACATCTATAACTGCAACTGATGACAAATCGACAAAATGAGGAGTGTTATGACCATTTTTGTTATAATCTAACACACTCCACCGCTCAACTTCTCAAAAAAAGAACCCAAGCAAAATCCAAATGCAAGAGCAAGATTAATATAATAGCTTTGTCTGTGACATAAGCCTGAACGTTTAATATGTCCAGGGTTGATTCAAATATGAGAATACCCTTCTAATATGTGCCTTAAATATTTGTGCTGTTGGACCTAAGGAATTATTGGACCTAAGGACCTATTATATTGTCATCTTTCAGGGATAATAGAGTTCAAATTGAGAAACTAGATATTTATTTTACAAACAACATCATTGATAGAACAGCCCTTGAGCCAACTAAGGTCTGTAATGGTCCGCCTTGTCTGAGAACCTTACTTCTCCCTAGTCAAGAATGGAGATGCATGCATTGAAATTGCCTTCTGTTTAAATTGACCAAGCATAGCTTTAAACTTCAATTTCTCTTCAATACATCCATCTACACGGTCCTGAAACTGTAATGCAGTAGTATGATTTTTTTTCTGTTTGACTATAACTTCTGGTGCTTTGAAAATCCAACAAAACATAAACTACAAATGTGTCTATAAAACACCACTTTTGTTTCATGGTGTTTCATGAAACTGCAAGAATTATCACGGACATAGTACGTTTCTGTTGATTCTGACATTGTTTTCGAAATTTTTGGCTGCCATTATTGGTCAAAGAACCGGATCCCAGTAAACATTAGAAACGTTTTAAAATGGTTTACTAAACGTTTTTAAAACCTATTTAAATCCTATCTTATGGTTTTCTAAACGTTTCCAAGCAAACCCTTACACTGTAATGTTTGTAAAACGTTTTATAAACATTCTGTATACAAGCGTGTTTACTGAAAACGTTTATTAAACGTTTACAAAATAACTAAAGAAGCTAGGTTTGACTGGAAACATTTTTTAAACATTTATAAAATAGCTAAAGAAATGAAGGTTATGTCAGAAATGTTTTTAAACATTCCTCATAAAGTGCTTTATAGACAGTACAAATAAAATGTTGAAAAAACAATGTTGATCAAATGTTTTAAAAACATTCTGTCAAAAACGTTTTTTAAACTCATATCTTCAGAATGCTTATCAAACCTTCACCTTCAAACATGTCCAAACAAAGATGGTGGTGAGTAATAATAGGGGATTTTAGAGGACTTTGTCAAAAATTACCCCACATGCAATCCCAAAAAGTAAGAGTTGAATGGGGGCACAAATTTTAAACCACTATCTTACAATTTTAGACATAAAAATAATATTTTCATTACTGAGCAACCTTAAAAAGGATTGAATTTGACCTCTAACCCCATAATTATTCAGATATAAATGTGTTTATTTGTAATGTTTTTCTAACATTTATCACTAAACGTTTAATAAACAGTATACATAAAACATTATAAAAACATTCTATTACAAATGGTTTTCGTACCCATCATTTTTTAACCTTTGCAAAACGTTTCCTATCAAACGTTTGCAAAACCCAAAAATGTTTACCAGGATACATGTCTCTGAGCATTTGTTCTTCAGATCCGCTTAATTTTTTTTCAGTTTCAGCCCAACTAACAATTTCACTTTGCTCCATTCGATATAGCAACACCGCATAGCTGGCTTTGGCTGCTTTCCATGAAACATCATTTGAATCATCCAATAATGCAATTAGCTAAGCATATGATTCCACTGTGTCATTTTGAGTTGGATATAGTTTAACCTATATATTTAATTTCCAGCTTAGCTGAATTCATGTAGCCATTCGACTCTTTGATTTACATAGACATCAACTGCCCCCTCTCTTTGAGACTTAATTTTTGAATTCATTCCTTTTTTTGTTAAGGCCAGATAATTCTCTTAAGTGATTCTCAATCTGTTCTTGAATGAACCTGTCATGGCACGTCATATGGAAATTAAAAAAAAAATTTGCAAGTCAACCTCCCCATGGGAAGCAGTGAGATGTGAACTTGCAGCTACAGGTTTACACATAGATTTTTTAGCCTTAGGTCGAGACCTAGAAGCAGAATAACTTTCAATGATAACTCTTACCAATTGTGTCCATTTGAGACAAAATCTTTGCATTAATCAACGCCTGATCCGAATTTGTCGGATCTGACATCCTTTCAAGAGCTGGTGCTCTCTCAGATTTCCTAACATCCAATCTATGTTTTGACAAGACAGAGTTTTGATCTGAATCACTACTGCAGTCAGCAATAACCGCATCAATATCAAATTCAATATCACTTTAAGTATCAGATTGTGAACCAGATTGATCCGGGGTATGCTGTGAAGAAAATGCACCATCATCTTGAACCTATAATTCAACCTGAATCTCAACTTTTCTAAGCAAACTGTAAGGTTTACCTGCCATTCTGTGCTTCTGAGTTAAGTCATGACAAGTGAGCAATGGTAAAAAAATGAAATAAGTTTGGTACACAAGTAACAGTACCTCAAATTAAAAATAGACTAGGTCTTGCATTTAGTCATGACAGTGGAACAGTGGTTTTAAAATGGAAGAACTTTAATGGCAGAAGTTATGTAAAATATTGTAGACCTCAATTATTATTCTTATTTAGCTTCTTGGATTTGGGAGGGGCGCTTATTAAGTGGTGGTAATGTAATTTCTATTCTAATTTTGGCATGGCCAATCAAGATATGGTTTACAATGTTTTATTTTTGTATCACTGACCCAGAATAACTACCCATTGGACTGGTTTTGTTTGCATTAATTTTGTGCCAAATTAACAACCAAAGTAATTAAGGTCTCTCAGGTGAATTTTGGCTCAAGTTGCAACCAAATTTACCATAAAAATCTTCCCTAAGACAAAAAAAATAGACCGACCATTGAATTATGTACAAGGTTTTCAAATAACAACTACGACAAAGTAAAATGCTTATCTCACCCTTCCAGCAATCTAGAAATCAAAAACAAAATCTAACCCAAAGTGCTCAACCCACAAGATCTTAAGTCTTTATACACTGTGTCATATACCACGTTTTCTCAAACCTATTCTACAAATAGACTATGTAATATACCCGTATTACTGGCATATTCAGACAAATTACTCAGCAAGTCATAAGTCTAATATCTCCCCCCAAGATCCCCTGAATTTAGAATTTCAACAATTTAATCTATGGACAGCCAAAAGTAAAGGTGCGGCCAGAGTGTGCTCAGGTTTAGAACCCTGAATATCTGCAGTCTCTGCTTTCTCAAAAATTGACAGGATTAACAAAGCTCCACCACAGAATGTATTTCTAAAACACTCGTATTTCTTAGAAAAGTGTGTGATTATGAACTGATGATGATAACAAGCTGATAAAAATGAGCTTTGTTTTTAATAATTTCCTTAATCATGATTCACCAATTTGTTTAATGTAAACAGGGCTTGCATGGGATCCAATTGCTTTAGAACATAAAGACTTTTAGATTTGATAGACACTCCCTAAAAGGGATTTGAGACCATTTACCTAAATTGAGTCCATAAGTACACTTTCCTATGAATGGTTTATTCTGAAAGTATTTCCTACCAGACAAGCATGTAGGGTCTTTGCCAGACAAGATTTAACATATATATATATAAAGCAAAAGGGTTAAATATTTTTGTGAAATCTTTATTGTGATTGTATTATGTAGTATCACATAAAAGTTCTAGCTAATGAGCTTATTTTCAGTGTGACTAGGGGCCATGTGTCAAGTTAGGACCTAAATGTCAAACAACATATAAAGGTCACATAAGGTCAAAGATCATATCTGACCCTGACACAATGACAGATTTGAACCTCATGATATATAACTAAATGTACGAAATTTATACTTTTATTCACAGAGAAAAATATTAAACTAATAGTTGCCAGCCCCAATAATCTTCAAGGTACTGAGACCATTTCTCATAATTAAGCTTTGAATAAACAGGAACCTTCATAATTGGGTCTATCTGTGGCTTTGCACCTCTCATGCAATGACAAAATATCTTTGCACACAGTGTTACTGTGTTACCTACATAAATAGGAATAAAGCCAAAGAGAGGTTGATTTTGGTTCAGAAATTCTTTGTTTGCTGTACTTTCTTTTGCTAAATGTATTTTTTCACCTTTCAATACTGTGTTGATTTCCAACGCATACTTATCACCCTCCCCCAGTTCCCCAGTCTCGCCTACAGTACTTGTTTTTGAATCAACAGTTTCATTCTGGGATTTATTTGGTGGCTGGGGGGAAATATGACAGTTACTTTTTACGTTTACATTACTGTCAGACAACGACTTGTCGACAGTTTGCAGTATATATGTCAGAAATTTGCTTACCTTTGTATCTGCCCTGCTTACCATTGTAAATCTTGACAGTATCACCCGACTGACAGTCAGTCTTACAAGCATCTTCTACAACAGTACTGATAGATTTATTACTGTTAACACTATCACTGTCCGAAGTTTGTAAGACTGCAAAACGATTTGCATGGCACATGTCAACAATGCTGTCATAATACTTTTCAATACATTTACTATGTCCTACATTCTGATGTTTAACCACTGCAATTCAAACCATTTTTAACTTGTGTATTTTTTAATTTTTTGATGAAAGAACGTGTGGCAGAAGCACTAGCAGCAGTAACATGTCTCTGGGCATGGGCCCTGCGAATTCAGTCTCATTCTATGAAATTCTATCAGAAATTCTATCAGCTTTCATGTTTATCAAAAGTATGGCATGGCATACTTTGGTAGAATCCCACGAAAAATCAGAGGCATCTTCCATTAAATTGCCAAAATAATCTAACATGGACCCTAGCGAACTATATATACTGGTTTCCTCTGCCCTTCCAACTACCCGTCGTGATATGACCTGTACAGTGTTGAAAGCGAGGTAAAACCCCAAATAAATAAACTAACATGGAAGCTCTCACATTTTCAGATTTCTCTTTTTGAATACACCTCACGAAACCGGAAACCCACTGGGTAATAGTGAGATAGTCATAGCTGGGTCTGGTCTTATGGGTTCCAGTTAAAATAAAATGCTGGAGCCAGTCTACAGATTTTTTAACAGTTATCTCCCCAGGGCCACCCCTCTGGGACTTAACCCGAGCTTTGGTTGCTGCCTCATTTCTGAGATCTGCCAAACTCCTTTCAAGTTCATTTTGAAGTGATTCGTTAATCCCCAAATATTCCATTGAGGGGACTACACTCTCAGGCTCATTACTTGCCATACCGCTGCCATGTGATACTGTAGCTTGATTCAGATTTTTGTGGAAACTAGTGTGAGCCAGACTTACATGTGAGCTGTCCTGTTCTAATGCAACCTTGGTACGCTGCACCTGCTTATCCATAGAATCCATATTTTCACCTAATACCCGTAATTGGCGTAAAATCTGATTAGAAGTTGTAATTTGTTTAGATGGGGAAGGGGGTGCAGCTACCTCATCAGCACTAGAACAGGACTCACCTGCTGTATCACGCATTTCTTTCCCACTGGCCGGGGATGTTCATCTGTGCATTTTGAACAGTAGAATACTTTAGGCATTTTTAAACAATGAACTGAGCAAGAAAAAAATAAAAGATAAAATAGAACAAAATATAATGTAAAATATGTAAACTAAATGATAAAATATTAGCTCAGTTCAAAACATGTATTCTCCTCGAACGTGGCGCCAATATTACACAAAGGCTGTCTTTTATAGTTTGAACCATTAACCATGACGATCCACAATGCATTATTCTAGTCTGGTAACAGAACTGAAAGGTATAAACTTTAAACTTAGTCCCAGACCATAACAAAATCGCCCATTGCTGGGCTAGAAATCTGTTACTAGTCTCAGGAGGACTGAAGAATCGCCCATTGCTGGACTAGAAATCTGTTACTAGTCTCAGGAGGACTGAAGAAGCCTCACACCAGTCTGAGACCTAGTCGGTATATCCACGACAGGATTGTGGTTGAAACCAATCACAAAAGTGACTTAATTGCCTCATAGTCGGGGAATGATTATGACTTGTCTGAGGATGTCTGAGGCTCCCTAAGGCTTCCTGAGGACAATCTGTGCTTGATCGTTCACCTGGATCAAGATTCCATTTTCCGCCCATTTTTCAGATTTTTTTCACAGACTTTTAAGGATTAATGGTCCCAGTACCAATCAGGGATTAATGTTTTGGTGGAAGAGGGGCATTAAGGTAATTTGACAGAATCTTTGATTTTACATATTTTATTAACTACTCTGAATTTGTATGGGTTAATTTATACGCACCAACAAAGGGAAGCCTGAATAAAATATGTGCTTCTTCATTAGGGACCATTTATACAAGTTTTTATGTAAAAAATAGGGGCTATCTTTACACTTATATGAACACGGCATTAGATAAATACCTGTGAGAAAAATTCAGAAATTTCAGTAATACTACAAGACCTACTGTGCGAATTTAACTTATGTGATCAGTTCCTCGAGTACCAGTGGCCAAGTGAATTAATGGAAAGAAGTCAGCCGGCTCGTTGACCCCATATGACCTTGAGGATGAGGACAAAGGTCAAAACAGCATTGCGGTTATAAAGTTTTATTAATCATTAATAACACATGTCTACACTAGTTGTATTTACAAACCCAGCAATTCAATAGTTACACATAGGGTCACCTTAACTGAGGCACAGTTTAGACTACCTTAACAAAAGGAAAGGAGGAGAGTTAAGGTTAACTTAAGGACAATTTTGAAGATAATAGAGTGCCTTATGGAAAGGTGACCCTAACTGATATGAATTAAAGTGTACTGAAGCCCTACATGAGGGCATATAAGTTAAAAGTTATGAAGGAGTACATTTCACCCATGTGAACATTACAAACTATAGATTGTTTAACATCACTGAAAATGCTATAAAATCTGACTAGAACACATAATGTTTTAAAACGAAGTTTTATAAAACTTGGATAAGACTATATAGCGATACACCATGTGAATTCATCAGCAATGGGTTACTATGTTTCAAGAATTGATTTAACATTATGGTGAACTTGAAAACATGGACTTAGCTAAAGGCGAATAGTAAACAGTTATACCAGTACTGAAGTAAACCCTCTACAAGAAGTGTAAAATAGTTACTAACTAGAACAACAGTATGGACTAAAATAATTACTTAGTAACTAGCAAATGATAATTACAGTTACATACAAACTTATTTCAGAGTAAATCACAACAAGTCTTAACATAAACCTTTAATCCTTTTGCAGTACAAGTAATGTGAATTCATCAGCAATGTTTAATATCTTGTCAAAATTAAATTCAACATTATACTCAACTTGAAACAAGGACACAACTGAAGGCGAATATGCAAGAACCGTTATGGCAGTACTGCAGTAACCCTTTACAAGAAATATGAAATAGTTACTGACTAAAACAACAATATGGACTAAGATAATTACAAGTAATTAGCAGATGATAATTAAAGTTAATATACACTGATTTCAGAGTAAGTCACAACAATCCTAACATAAAATTTTTTAATCCCTCTGAAAGACAAGTAATGAAAGAAATCTACGACAACCACACCATTTACAGTAAGTAGGCATTCAATTCATACTAAAGACGACACAGAAGTAGTTCTCAGGATGTGATCAATACAGCAATGGCTAACTAGCTGAACACTGTCACACCAGCCCCGAGCGAGCACTGCTTCATTGGGGCGCATAATGAAGTGACAATAGAAAATTAAACTTACATGTACACAACGACGGGTCCTAGGCGGCTGTCGGACAGCCTGGGCCCAACACATGCTACCCTCATTTATGCAACACATCAGTAATAGAAGTACACTTCAACTCATTGTAACACGCTAATTCAAAGCAATTATACTCAGTTACCTAAAACATACACTCGATACTGAGTGGTACATTACAACAGTGGAGTGGCAGTAACAGTCACTGTGCCAGGTAATGTGATCAACTAGTGACATGATTGACTGAAACATGATTGACTAAAACACAATGTAAGCCACACCATCACAATTCGACATAAAGATAATACATACTCTTGGCTGAGCAAGACCAATTACGCTAACTTTTATCAATCAATAAGTTTGAGCCACTGTACTGTGGGAATTTAGTCAAGTCCATTCGAGAAATTGAAATAGCTTACACCAGGGTTATACCCAACTGCTCCTGCTACCCAAGGAGCTCCCTCTCAAAGACTCAGAGCCGCCCTAAAGGAACTGAGCAGTACAGCCCCTAGTCCATCTCAACCTTAGACTCAGAGCCAGTAACGGTAGAGCTAATCAACTGACCATTAAATGGTGGACATGAGCCAAGCACTGTTTACATTTGGGCTTAATAAGCCCAAGCACTCAGATGGAATCACAACCTAACAGCAAGCTTGCTCTGGTAGCAGCAGCATGGCCTTGCTCCAACCAAGCTGTTCTGCTTGAAGTGTATCCTGGTACCTGCAAATACAGTAAATACAACTGAGTACCAGATTCAACAATACAGTGTCTTCCAACACCTGCAACACATGACATACAATTGGTACCACATGAATTCATGTATAGACATGGGGATGGGATACTACATAGGGTGGGTTAAATTTTTGATGTGTTTTGTTCGAATCCAAGAGTGTGGCGCGAAATTCAAATGAAAGCTGGCTTTTATAGTCACAGGCAATGAAGCATTAAGAACCACAATGCATTATTTTAGACTGGTACCAGAACTGAAGGTTATGGCCATAAGGTGGCCATATCCCCACAGTTCCTTGAGTACCAGTGGCCAAGTGAATTAATAGAAAGAAGTCATCCGGCTCGTTGACCCCATATGACCTTGAGGATGAGGACAAAGGTCAAAACAGCATTGCGGTTATAAAGTTTTATTAATCATTAATAACACATGTCTACACTAGTTGTATTTACAAAGTCAAAGTTGGGGTTTTACGTCCCGTTCAACAGCCAGGGTCATATTGGGACAGGTCCTCAGAATTGCCACTTGTGGGACTCGAACCCACAGAGGTGACAGCCTATGATTAGATGCCAAACTTGCTAACCACTAGGCCACTGAGGACCTAGTTGTATTTACAAACCAAGCAATTCAATAGTTACACATAGGGTCACCTTAACTGAGGCACAGTTTAGACTACCTTAACAAAAGGAAAGGAGGAGAGTTAAGGTTAACTTAAGGACAATTTTGAAGATAATAGAGTGCCTTATGGAAAGGTGACCCTAACTGATATGAATTAAAGTGTACTGAAGCCCTACATGAGGGCATATAAGTTAAAAGTTATGAAGGAGTACATTTCACCCAAGCCCTAAAGTATAAGTAGTTAAGAGGCAGACAACTTAGATCTGAACATATTCGCTATATCGTCTTATACATACCAACACACACAGGTATACTTGGTAAAATAAAGTGAGCAATGCTTGGGCACTTTCTAAACTGGACATGTTCTTAGTATCTCAAGAGCTACAATTTTAAAAAATAAAATCCTTTATACATCCAAATATTAAATCAGCTCATAGCTTGATTGAAATTAACTTTGCTGTAAACATTGGATAGATTCGAGGTAGAAGTGTCTACAAGTTCGATTCTAGCTTACTAAGGGATAAAGCTAATGTTGATCTGATGAATAAATAAATTTTTGAATTTGAAAATGAAGCTAATGCTATGGCAAATAAAGTGCTTTGAGACTACTGTAAGTGTAAGATTTAGGGGGACTCACAATATCAGATTCATCTTTTAAATCAAGAGAGCAGAAAAAACAGAGACACACTTAATCCTTCCACAACATACCTGCTGAATGAACATTGTGAAACCCAGATTGTTTGAATGAGATCTACCTTACACGGGCAAAAGGTCACCCAATAAGGTAGATAGCTCAACACTCAATCACTCTCGTTCCTAAGAAAGATAAAAATTTGTGTCAGCTTAAAAATTGGTGACTAATTAGTGTCTTAAACACTGATTATAACACCTTGAGGAAACCTTATGCTTCTCATTTACAGACTATTCTGATCAAAATTACATGTCCAGATCAAGTTGGCTATATGAAGGATAGGTATATTGGTGAAGTTGTATGTACAATCAGAGCCTTGATTGATTTCAGCACTAGCTCGCATCTTCCAGGACTGTTACCTTTGCTGAACTTTGAAAAAGCCTTTCACTCAATAAACTGGTCTTTTCTCTTCAGATGTCTTAGAGTTTTTTAATTTTGGTGATAATTTTGTAGCAGTGGATAAGCTGCTGTATAATAACACTGAACACTGGGTTACAAACAATGGAAAAGCATGCAAAAATGTTTATATTATATAGAGGCATCAGACAGGAATGTTGCTAAAGTGCATGGTTATCTTTACTTTTAGAAATACTAGCAATAGATATTAGATTCAATAAAAACATAAAACATATCATTGTAGACAATAACTAGCACCAAATCAGTAAAGTAGCTTATGATACCACCTTATTTCTACAAGAGGAGCCATCAATAAAACTAGTATTCAACAGACTTGGCATATTTGGTAAGTGTTCAGGTTTGAAACTTAATAAAAATAAAATAGAAATTATTGCCCTTGAAGGCAAGGTAAATTGGGGTGACGAAATATCAAGTGAAATTAAGAAAGGCCCTTGTAAAGCTTTGGGGGTTTGGTTTACTGATGGTTATAATGGTTGTTATGAACTTAAAACTTAAGCCTAAACTCAGTAGCATGGTTTATGCTCCTCAACACTTCATTAAAAAGATCCATCAAATGCTTTTTAGCTTTATATGTTTTATTTGTTTGGGGTTTTTATGTCGCTGTCAACATTGTACAGGTCATATCACGACTGGTAGTTGGAAGGGCATAGGAAACCAGTACATACAGTTAGTCAAGGTTCTGTACTGTAAACTGCCGACCAACGGCAAGCAACTACCAGCTTTCCCACTTGAGGTAGAGCCGTGAACCGGACCCCGGCCTCAGAGGTGGAAGGCAAAAGTGTTACCACTCTGCCACCATGGCCCAATTTAGCTTTATATGGGACCAAAATAAAAGACCATAGGTTAAAGACGATGTACTAATGAATACTACTAAATTTAGGGGTTTAACAATGGTCAGCTTTGAAAATACTATTATTTCACTAAAGGTCAACTAAATAAAGCGTGTTTATTTGGCAGACTCAGTAAATTTGGCAAATAGTGGGTCTCACATTGCAAAGAAAATGTTAAGGGTAACTACTAGGAGATTTTGTTACATAAAACAGATGTTCACAAGGACCTTTTTTGAAGTCCTTGAAGTGATTTGCCAGATACTCAAATATAGGCATCAAATATCCACAGTGACTCCCACTTCATACATAGAAATCCTTCAAGAGAAACTGTGTAACAATACTTTAATCCAAGTTGGTGGGATGCCCCTTGGGAAAGATTTTGATGTTTTGACAACAAAGGAATATTGCGCTTGATATACCTTGTTGATAATAATGTGTTGCTCTCTCAAGAGCATTTAAATGAAAAATTTGAATGCTGCATTCCAGTTCTGCCCAACATTTCATTGATTTATTCAATACCTTCCCAGCGGAAAGAAAAAAAACTGAATGACAAGAAACACGACAAATACGAGCTATATGACATGCTTCATTTAAGAAAAAATATAATTTAAAATACCCTACTGCTGTAAATAAATGGATAGAGTATTATCCATTCATGGAAAACTTTGATTGGTCTGCATTATTTAAAATTCTTAATATTACATGTCAGAATCCTGTTTATCTATGCAGTTTGACCAAGATGAGTTATGAATGGCCAAGGTCAGCTTGACCCTGGCAAAGGTGAGACAAGATTCAAACCCGAAGGTGAGAGTGTAGAGGTCATATGTTTGGTTGAGGTCATGAAGGTTAAAAGGTCATATCTGAGCTCAGCCCATCTATGAAGATTCAAACCCAGAGTTGGACTGAATCGCAATGAAAGAATTGACCAGGGCCAAATTGTTGTGAACCTACTAAGTAATAAAATTTTTCTTGGAGAATGGTTTGAGTAGTAACAAATACAATATGGACATGATTAGCAGATTCTGAAGAAAAACAGTACCAATTGGTGTATTGGAGATTAACATAGCGCCAGTTAACTGAATCAGCTGAAGAAACAATCTGGTCAACTGTATTCATGGGAATGCAATTGCTGTTACAGAAGCTCGAACCCTGCTGTTCACCTACTAAATAACCATGGTTGTTATCAATTCTGTTTAATACACACCCACTACCTCTCTTATTCTGGTGGCCATCTTGGGCATCTCAGTAACAAAATTAACACGTCCAGGTGGTTGACCCTGCCCCTAGGTAGAAGATGAAACACTTTTTTCTTGTTTGTTATTTTTTAAAGTTACATTTACTTTCAAAATGGCTTACTGTACGTCCTTGCCTTCCACAGAAACTACAGTTATGTTTGTAAAGACCCTGATGGCTGTCATGCGAACAAGAACCATCATTGAAATATTTGCAAAACTTCTTCTGAGATACATACTGGGTATTAATCATTGAAACCTGTGAAGTACTTAATTTGTTGAGGGCCCATGGCATGGAATCGCCCCAAGTAAGATTAACCTCCTCCAATTCGTGCATTGAGCATGCCCAAGCGTTCCTAACTGCAGAAAAAGAAATTGAACTTGCGTCCTTCATAGCAGAAATGACCTGGACTAGAGCCTGTTATCTGCCCTAGTTGTCATAGGAAGCTACAACATTAGACATAGCTTGTGACACATTAGGAAACTGCCTCATGACTTCCAAGTTTGGCAACACTGCATCCCGAGGTAATTCAGTCATAACGACACCTGGAATTAAACTGTTGATGGTGGGGTATGTGAGGAGAGTTATCAGTGTGACATAATGCTTCTGTTGCAACAGTTGTGTAGACGTTTTGCGCTACTCTGGGACTGTGGTTATAATGTGAGTGAGAGGGTGCCGGTATGTGTTGAGACCCTTGTGAAAAACCCACCGCCTGGGATTGAGCATAACACTGAAAATCTGAAGGTGACACTAACGATTACTGTTTCGTCATCCGATCTGTTATAGTAGTTGTTTGGAAGCTTTGATTTCAGATAGCATAGATAGCCTAATTTCGTCACTGCCCTGTATGCCTGTGGATGAAGGACCTTGTTGGGGTAAAGATGTGGAAACAGTACTTACAACACCAGTATGAAGAAAGAAACCCTCCTGATTGTGATTCTTTTTCCAAATCTTCTTGGTTGACACCCTAGCACGGGCAGAAGCTGTGGCCTTCTTTCTGTTACCGGATGGAGTTTTCCTGTGATTCGATGGCATAATGACAGCTGAATAAATATCAAAGATAAAACACTAAAATACTCTAGACTGTATATCCATTCAGTAAATAGTATCAATAAAACAGACTTTGTAAAATTCCGTGTTATAAATTCAAATTTCCCATCATGTACATTGTTTAGTACCTATTTAGAAAGTAATGTTGGAAACCCAAACACATGGGGCTAATGAAGCGAGACCAATCTGTGATTGGTGCAACCTATAATACTGTAACTTTCGCCTAGTGATGATGCACAGTATACCCAGATTCTTAAGGTGGTGGACAAACTGCCACAGCAGGCTCCTACAAAGCCATGCCTAACACTATAACTTTTTAACATTATAGCTTTTGCAGAAAAGATGTCTCTTTTTAAACATATATGTTACAAGTTCTTAAAACATTATCAAAAGAACTTATGTGCTACTACATGAAATTATGATGTTTTTTTTCTTTAAAAATATCTGTTGCACACCAGCATAAAGACATTCTACTTGATTATTTTGTATAAAAAATTGTATTTTGTCTCTGGTTCAATAAAATATTAAAAATTAAAAAAATGGAGTCAGACAAAAAACCTTGCAATGTACAATTATATCAATCCTTCTATCTGTTCAGATTACTCTTGCTCTCATGAATCTTTATATTGGGGACAAATGTATAAATTTAGTCAGGAAATATGTTCACATTATTCATTGATCATCAAAAAACACTTGTTTCATCATTGTATTTTCTGGAGAAAGCATGCCTGAGGAAAGAAATTAAACTTTTGACAGCTGGTAAGTGCATAGACAGTTATACTCTGACGTAGAACAATATACATTTACTGTTGGCAACATTAAAGCTATATACGTTAAATAAACACATGTTAATGTATTTTAGTTTCCTGTTATGATTGGTACTAAACATGGTTTTATGGTGATGTTGAAAAATGCGCATGTTGAGCAGAAACAAAATTATTGTAGTTTTAGACTGGGACTGAATTTTTTGGATCACCAACCTCATTTTGTCCAATGACTCCTTGAGGAGTTATACTAATAGGGCTGTTCCACTATGGTGATCTGATCGTCACCCTGCCTCCTGATTTGAAAAAAAAAATAAAACCATTCTCAATCTATTGGCGTATTTTATGATAGATTTCTAATATTTTCCGGAGAGCTTTTTGTGTGACATTGCAATTGGATCAAGAAGTCTTCTGATAGGCTGCCAAAAGTTTCCCAATCTATCCAAATGGTTTATGAACCTGAATGATTGACAAGGATGGAAAACATTGCTTTGCGAATGATAAAATAGGTTTTAGGTTGCTGCAAGAACAGTGAACCGACCTTTTGAACTGCATGATCAACATAGGATGTGCTTGCAATCTGTTTCCAAATACAGATATGGGGAACAGTTTATGATGTTAAACAGTTTGGTATATTTGGGAACACCTTTAAATGTTCCAACTGGGCTCTGATTCAAAATTCCTGGTCATTAGTTGCTCCAAATGCTCAGAATGAACATTCTGATCAGGCTTACAAATGTTCTGATTGCCTTCTATACATTTTCAGGATCGTAACCTAATTGAGGAGTTCAATGTACAGGCCTGTAAGCAACAAATCTGTATATTCTGATTCAGTGTGGTATAGGTTAGCCATTAACCTGATGTATGGTGTCTTGCACATGACAACACAAGTGTAATTTTGCTAACGGCTAGATAAGGTTATCAGTGGCCTAGTGGCCTAGCAGGTTTGGCATCTAATCACAGTCTGTCCCCACTGTGAGAGTTGGACTACCACAAGTGACAATGCTGAGGACCTATCCCAATGTGACCAAGGCTGTTGATTGGGATGTAAACCACCAAATTTGACACTTTGACCCTTAAGGCTAGATCACACGTTTTCTTACAGTCATATCTGTATGTATTTGAGTTAGTTCCTTATGCCTAAAAATTAGGAGCACTTATCTGTGAAGTATGCATTGAAGAATAGCAGTGACATATGTCCATCCCACCCCTTTCACCCGTCCAGCGTGAACATGTCAGTCCAGTTTGTGACAGGTATTTCAAGCATTTTTAAAACTTTGGCCCAAATGTGAAATGGCTCTGAGTTGTGTCAAATTACAACAAAGACAATCATATCCCAAGGTGAATCCCACCAAATGTTTCTTTCTAAATAGGAAGTGGATCAAACATAGTCAAACTACAACCACAGGTAGATGTATCCATTCGGTTTAGTTCACGACCCTAGCATGTAAAGGTTTGGCAGAATTGTTATTTAGAACTTAGAGTTCAACCTATTCAAGGTTTGCTTACCTTAGCACCAATCTGGTTTCCACACTGGCCAGCCTGTAAATGGACAATTTTACGCATGTTGATGATAATGTTAATCCTCCAAAGTAAAGAACAGAACAGCGATGCTTTAGCATTGACTCTTTGCAACTACTATCCCAAGTGAGATCTGAGGGGCCTTGGCCAGTGTGAGATTATAATATAACAGCAGAATATGAGCTCATGTAAAGACTACGCATGCGTGAATATTTAACATGACAAGAGTAATCAAGGTATCATATTTTGGGTAACTATATACAAGAATGTTTCCATCTCATCATTCAAATAAACTATTGTTCTCAAATGGTCCTATCAGCTGCAACTTTTGAAAGGGGTTTCCTTATTTTCTCTGTCAATTAAGTTGACATGTAGTTATCTTTCATAAATAAGTGTTATTTTTTGGCTAAATATTACTCTTACCTACAGAATTGAGTGTGTCTCTGCAAATCAAAACAAAGTGAAACTTAATTTGACAGCCATGTATGTATATTTATTCTCACATATGTGGATAACCCAAATAATTAATTAATATTATAACAAAGTAATGCAACTTAAACTTAATGCCTTGTTGTATAAATAATTACATTGATATAAATTTGATATATGAATGATGTTTAAAAAGGCAAATCTCAAACGATTTTGTTTCAAAATTTGAATTACCTCTGCCATTATTCAGTGGAAGCATATATCAGATTTGAGGAAATATTAAAGAATGCATACCCAAAATTTTATCCCTAATTTTTATTTTACGTCTTAAGGATATTTGTGAGTAGTGGCTTTTAAAAAACTGAATTATGATAGAAAACAATTGAACCTTTAGGTGTGGGAAACAAACTCAATAGCTTATCCAATTTTTTTTTTTTTTTTTGAATAGATTGATAGTTGTGACTGTAAAATTATACCTGATGCAGAACTGATGGCAAGGTGATTTATAACAATTGAGAAAGTAATATAGATGACTTACATATTTCATTATACAATAAATCATATTAATACATGACAGATTTCACCCAAGTATATGTTTACATTTTTTATTTACATTGTCAGGTATATTTGTTCTACACTGGAATGCACAAGTAATTATACACATTTCTTTTCAAAACCCAATACAATACAATACCATTTTTTTGTCAAAGTTTCTTCTCAAACTTTTATTTCTCAAGCTCACTCACTCACTCACTCACTCATTTTGTTTCTTGTGTTTGGTGTTGGGCGGTGTAATTCTTTTTGTTTTGGGATTTTTTAAAGATGTAACTATTTATTGTTTTGGAAAGATTTGGGTGGTCCTGAGAAGGACCTATGAGTCAGCAGTTGTCCAGAAAAGGACATTTTACAGCAGTGGTCCCCAAAGGACCAATTGTAGATAGGTCCAGTAAGTATACTGTTGCTTGGACTCAGATGACTGCTAGGGTGACTGGGATGGCTGCTAAGGAGGCTCTGATGTGTGATGGTTGGAGGAGGGGCGACATGTTGATCCAAGTCACTTGGTGAAAATGGTTGAGGTGTATCCATCTGCTAATAACGACTAACTATATATTTCCAAAAAGGCTACAGAGTCTTAATATGTTGTGTGAATATGTTGTGGGTTTAAGTGCCTACTCTGGCTAATGTTTTGATGGGCCATGTTGTTGCTCGGCAACAACTAACTAGGAAGTCTGCTGCCCCCTGGGCTGCTGCTGTCCTCTTGGTATCACACGTTCTGCTGAGTTGGTTGGATAACCTGGAATAGTCAAGCTGAATAGTCAGGATGTATTTCCTGGCACTGGCTGCTGGCTGCTGTGGCTGCTGAAAACTTGGTTGCACAAATGTGGGATTGGTACTGGAGCTCCTAGGTTGCTGTTGTTGATGGTTTCTTGCCTCTGCCCTGCCCTGCCCTATCTACTTACAAGTTTCACAGTCTCATTTCTGAAAGTTTTAAAGCCTCTTTCCTCCAAATTCTCAAAACTTCAGATGCCAGGTAATTGCAAAGGCTGTTATGGTGATCTCATGCCTTGGTCTGAGGAAAGATGTCAGCACAGTCTTCAGCAAACAGATCCATGACCTACTGGTCGACTGATAAACCCTAGGAAACTACACTGAGGCTTGCAATTGATCATTGTTGTACTGCGTCACAGCACATACTGATCTCCATACTGTTTGCACTGGTGGAACCTGTGGAAATGTTGTGGGCTGAGGCTGCACTTGCACTGCTCCTTACTGTGGGGACTTGAAGCCTGAAGAATCCTTTCCCTCTGATGTGTGTCTTCAAGACGTTAAATTTGTCTTGAATCCAGTTCTGCCCCTCTGTTATTTTCTTGGGAGAATGACCATATTTGGAATGGGTTAACTTTTCTTAGCATGTCCTTTGGGATTCAAACCAAGTCTTACACATTTACTGCTAATCAAAATACCCATGTCACAGTTACTGTTATACAAAAGGCTACAATCTTACAAGCCACAGTCCAAGATATTAATAAAATAGCTTGGTTATGACAAGGCATTACTGCCTAAACTCCAATGTGTTTAATAACAACTCTATGAAGAAATTGCAATACTTAAATGGCCAAGATTTAGATGTACCTTGCAAACCTATCAGTGACATATCTGTCAGATGACTGTAAAGTATTTGATAACAGAAAGGCCTAAAACATGAATGCCAAACCCAAGTGACAGTGTGGTAGTAAGGTTTAATGTAAGTTGTTTTGAAAGGTATGAGCTATGACCACCGCCGCCTTGGGAGTTTTCTTCAAATAGCTCCACACAGCATCTGAACGCCAGTGGCCATGAATTTTTATATTTTTCAGGGGAACTTTAAGTTCCAATGCCAAACAGGCCCCACTGCGTCTAAAACAGTGAAAGCCAAAGTCCTTGGGTTCAAGTCCCATACGTATCAAAGCCTTTGACAACATAGCCCTAACCTTGAAGGTTGTTAAAGGGACCTTATTCTGGCCTACTTGAAGTACAAATAAGGGGTCAGAGTCTGTCAATCTCTGTATACGAATCATGGCTTTAATAGACCTAACTGGACAAATTTCTGCAACCTCTAGCTTCGGTATGTGAACAATTCTATACTGAGAGGGAATTGCATATTTTTGGCACATTTCTGGATAATTTGCAACCCCTTAGAAGTAAATATAATATCCTGCACCAATGGGTATCTGGTTTTATTAAACACATGAGTGGCAACAGGCACCAGTGATGCCAGGCGGAAAAACCCAAAGAAGGCAATTAAGCAAATACTTTGATATACAACAGCACTAGGCATAGTACCAAGTACAGACATCAAACCCTTCAACATATCAATTGACAAAATACCTTTAATTTTTGGTTTAAGAGGGTTATGCATTTTTACAGACTTTACTAATAACAATGTTCTTCTTCCCTGCAAGGCGGCCACACTCCAATTGTACAGTTCAAAGTGATGGTGCAAAGCTGAGAGGTAATTCTGCAAAGAGGCAGCAGATAATGAAGATCTGGTCAAGTACTCCAGAAAGGCGAGCACTGCCACTTCCTGCCACAGAATCAAGATCTCCATATACACAGTAAACGCCATGAAGAGGTTGAAGGCTCTGGCATAGGCACTGGCAGTACGAGGGAGCAAACCCAAGGCAGCTCTATAAACAGCCTGCTGCCATAACCAAGTGATTGGCTGCTTACCTACAAACATAATGGAGAGCAGTACTCCGATAACATACAAGTGGCAGAACCCCCTATATTTCAAAATTAGGAATCATATCCAAGGCATTGGGATTTAATCACGTACAAGTATTTAAAAATTTTACGTCTGTAATATTAGAGTTAGCATAGCTGTCCCACCTCGACAGTATATCAGCATACTGGTTATATGTACCTCGGATTTGCAATACTTTAAGTTGTATATTATATTGAGCACACAGCTACCATACAGAGCCTACACACGCCATTAAAAATTATCTTGAATTTTCTGAAAAGTAAAGGCATTAACCACAGCATTATTATCGCACCATATAGTGCACTCTTGATCATGTAGCCTAGTAAGCCATGTACGCACAGCCAACAATATATTTGTGGCTTCAAAATGTACAATATTAAATTGTTCCCTCAATATATGAATGATAGGGATACTATAAACTTCCTTTTAAAAAATACCACCAAGATTTTTTAAAGAAGCATCTACAAATATATGATTGCAATGGACTGGCAGTGGGGCATGTGTTTTAACTGTGCCATTAAATTATTCCAAAAAACACAAAACCAATTTATATCTTTATGGAAGCTGGGTGATAATTTTACATAACCCACTCTTGGAGTAGCTCGAAGAGTTTGTAATATTCGATTGGTAAACAGTCGAGCAGGTGGAATACATTTATGTATGTACAACAGATGCCCCAAAAGTTTTTGGATTTGCTTCTTAGTAGCCTGAGTTTTGCCCAACCAATGAAGACACATTTCCTTTATTTTTTGAAGTTTGTCAGCAGATATAGACAGAGTACCAGATTTTGCATTAATTAGAATACCTAAACAAGTAATTTCTGAGCTAGGGGCTTCAATTTTTTTACTGTTTATTTGGAGACCCAAATGCTGTAACAAATTTATTAAGGTAACAAAGGCATCATTTGCACGGCCTGGGGAAGCAGCCCCTATAAGATCATCTAAGTAGGCCATGATCCAATGGCGTTGTGACGCCATGAGGTAGATAATTGCATCAGTAGAGAGCTGGCAGCTTGACGCCCCTTGGCGAAATCCCATCGGCATAGCTACGTCCACATACGTCTGCTGACGCCAGTTCAAACCCAAAAGATCATAATCACCTGGTTAAATTCTAAGATTTCTAAAAGCTCTCTGAAGGTCAACCTTAAACAACAAGGTATCAGGACCATAAACTTTGATTTTTTCCACTATACTATCAACAGTAGGATATTTTAACTGCATTTCCATACCATGAAGATTATTCAAAGGCACACAAATATTGACACTACATTCTAATTGCCATGAAAGGTCAACAATGACCCTAGTTCCACCGTCTGATTTGGGGCGAGCCATTATTGGTGATACATGAATTCTCTCAAAGGGCTGAGCTTGGAAAGGGCCAACTATAGGCCCCAAATGTAATTTCTTCACTAAAATATTTATCTACCCCCTCGCTACTAAGCCTAGCAGATGAGTGATTGTCTATTTTAGTATTAAATTGACACAAAGTACTGTGATATCATAGTGTTCTAAGCACCTATGCCAATTTTTTACATTCAACCCCAAAGGGACCACAAGTCTAGCCTGTTTATAATTAGAAGTGACAGTACTTTTCACCAGTGTATGTGCTTCAGCAGCCCACAATTTCATATCAGTACTATTCAACAATTGGGACCCATTATATTGTGTAAATTTACATACATTCAAGGGAATGACACCAGTACTACGACAATATGCTTGTTGAGCACTGAAGCGTTTAACAGCCTGTATTATATTTGATGAAAAATCACTAATATCACTATTTACAACATTTTTATCAGTAAAAACTGATTGAATATCGCCAAATTTCCCAGTATTTAAACTATTACTGCCACCAGTACTTAATCTAAAAGAATTATCACTGTATATACATGAATGAGTATTTTGATCTGGGCTGGGGTTAATACGACTACACATCCCATGTGCAGTACTTACAGGGCTGAGATGTAAATGTTCACCTTTCAAATACACATCAGTGGAAGTGATATTTTTTGATAACCCATCCCTAACAGTGCCCATGGCCGAGCAATTTAAACATAGTGAACTGGAATGACTGGTCATTATACTTTTGTTACCCTCAAAACCACTCACCCTACATGCACCCTACATCTTGCACCCAAGCCAGGTTTGAATGGTTCGAACTCGAATAAAGCTCTGCAGGATCCAGGGTTCCGACCATACCCACCAAGTTTTTACAGATATTTCTACTGGGAGACATTTGATGGCAATCAGCCTGATACTCAAACTGTTCCCAGCCACATGTACTGTGAGTTCCCTCTTCACTGAAGAGTTCACCACCTAAACTCGATATAAGTGTATGATTGTACAAAAGTACAGAAGATTGAGGACCAACAATCAGACCCCCGGGCCAAGCATTACGACAAGTAACATGTAAATTCAAAAAGAAAACTTTTGCAAAAATATTAAACTGCAAGTTACTACTGAAAGGAAATTCAGGGGCTTCCACTGAAATAGCAGGAGATTGATTTACACCATAATCTCCCATTAAACTACCCAACATTTTATTTTTATGGGAATTTAAATGGTTGGGACTCTGTTTTGCATAACTACCTCGCATAAGAGACCCAGCAATATTAAAATTACTAAACACGCTGCCCAGTCTGAGGTTCCTTCCTATTGCCCTTCAACCTAATGCACTGACTTTTAGGGTGTTCGAACCTACGACCTGTGACCGCATAACAGTTTCTACAATAATGTTGATAAGTAACCCCTTTCTCCACATGTTCAGATTGTTTATCATGCCTACAAGTACCCTTGTTATATAATTTACACAACATGGTTTTCTCTGTATCAACAGATGAAGGATTGCTTGTGGTTTGCCAAATTCTGTGGGTATTTCTACCCATTATTTTTTCAATTTTTTCAACTTGGGACCAATCGACAGTTCCCCTCTCCATCTCTTGGAGAATTAGCCCATGGGGGCGTTTAGCTGTTGCAAACGATAACTCAATTGAATCCTGAGCACATTTTTTTTTTCAATTTTTCACTACTTTCTTCTAACACCCTTTGTATATACCCCTGTGCCCACTGGTAAACAGAAAGATCATCATAAGTGGGTTGCCGACTACCCACCACCACATTACATTGATCCTGGGGCCACATAATAATTTTTTGACTCTTTGAAAACCAGGCCTGTAATGCCCTGATTTAACATGCTCAGAATTTTTAGATTTTTTCAGATCCATTCTGGACATCTGAACATACTGGTGTAGCTTTCGCTGCACCTCCGTCTGGATCCAATCATCGGATCTCAGCTCATCAAATGTGGGAAAATACTGATCACTGGCACATCTGGGCTCTCTGAGGGAACTGTGGGCAGAAGGAACAGGTGAGATTTCACGTGCCCAGCCTTCATTCTTCTCCATACGCCCCTTCATGGCAGAAACAGTTTGAATTAATTTTTCTAGTTTATTTTCTAAAACACTAAACTTTTCCTCAGTGGAATTGTGTTCAGTATTGTGTACAGGCAAACTTTCTTTAACTTCGCTCTGCTTGACTTTCTTTCTACCCATGCTGGCAGTGTACGTTATCAAAATAAAAATCCAGTAAAACCACTAAATAAAATTTACACAAAATAAAATAAAATTTTTTATAAAATATTTAACCTGCAATGTCAGCACTCCCCAGCCCAAATCAAAGTACAAAATTTCTGAACCCAATCCAAGATATTTAAAGACTTTTACAAACATCAGGTAATGACCCCATTCTCAACACTCATGAATATTCATGAGGTAAAACAACTCAGAATTCAATCAAGGACACAGCCCTACCACACTTCAATACTATTAAACGTTTCAGTGCACACAACTGACCACACATGTACACCACCAGTTAAAAATACCATAAACCCCCTCCCAGGACTGAAGTTCTGTGCTACTTTCCAAACGCATCATAACATAAACCAGTATACCTCCCTGCTAAAATCATTAAAAAGTAGAATTTTGTCACTATAACAAGCATTATCTTTAAGTTAACCTAACATCCTGTATTAGAAACCATGTGCAGGTTTAATACATTCAGTTATATAGAGCAGTAGGCCCAATAGGGACTGCATTTCAGCATTAGTACAAATACATTTAAGGAAATTAACAAATATCAACTATTTCCTTCAATTTTTTCGGTGCCATTTATAGTGTCAAATAAAAGAAGGAAGATCCCGAAGATGTATCTTTTTGGAACTGATATCTAATCTAAAGTTCTGAAGGAAATCAAGCAACATTTGATAAGCCTGGCGATTTTTTGAAGGGAATGCACAATAGATAAGACCATCAATGTGGACCATTTTTGGTCATAACATAACACACGCATTCGCTAACCTTCAAAAAGAAAACGAACCCAAGTGATATCCAAATGGAAGAGCCAGATCAATATAATAGTTTTGCTAATTGCATAATCCTAAATTTAAATGTGATGACAAGCCCTGCCAATATCTGCCTTAAAATTTGAGCCACTTGAACTATGAAATTCAGCTGACATATTAGATTATCAACTCGTGGGGATAATAGAGTACAAACTGAGTATCTGGATATATATATTTTTTACGAACAACCCCTTGAGTCAACTAAGGTCTATAATGGTTTGCATTGTCTGAGAACCTTGTCTGAGAACTTCTCATGAGTCAAAAATAGAAAGCATACATTGAAATTGGCTTCCGTTTAAATGGATTAAGCATTGCTTTAAATTTCAATATTCCTGCAATACAAACATCTACATGGTCCTCAAACTGTAGTGTAGGGGTATGATTTATTTCTGTATGACCCATAATTCTGGTGCTATGAAAATCCAAGGGGAAACCAATTCTATGAGGTGCAAGAGCTGCTAATCAAAAGAAATATCCACTGTTATCCCTACTACTTATTATTAGCTACGATATTCAGTTGTGCATAAACAGGAACTCTAAGTCTCAAAACATCTGTGACCCCACTCTCTAATGGGCCTATGGACCTGTAATATATCCTGTACATAAGTCCAATAAGCAGGATTGCCCTGATACAAGGTGATTGGTGTCAATTAGCCAGCCCCAAGCCTAACTCCATTCTGTACTGGACACAATTGATATTCCAGACAAGTAGGTTTACTTTTATATGTCACACTAGTATTACTGATAGTCCTTCATAGTCATGATAAACAGGTAGGGGACCATTAGATATTACGTCAAATCCGAAGTCAGGCAGCCAGAAAACATAGGCCTATGCAGGGTGGGAGATAACTGGTGTGTATGGAGACCCAGAACATGGCTATGAGGTTGATTATAATCCAATGTAGTACTGAAGCATTCATCTTGACCCGTTTGGGGGAAGATTCGAGCCTAAGGCTTTTGGTTGCACTTTAATGTGATTGAATGGTCGCACTTTTATGTTTTATTGACAATAGGGCCAACCGGATCATAGTCAGCAATGGCTTTCTAGCCTAACAAGAATTCAAACCCAGGGCCAGTGCTAGTTTGTGTATAATACAGGCCCTTGGAAGTGAAGGCTGAGCAAACAATGTTTCTTTTGAGAGAGGAAGGGCTTTTTACCCTACAGAACTTGTAGACCTCTAGTTATAGAATTTCTTTAGCCAAGAGGGACAGGAAGAGTGACACATTTCTTTGAAAGGCCAAAGGGGTGCTAAGTGTGATCTTGAAGGAAGAGTAAAAGAAAGACATAGTAGGCTTGGTATGATTTATGTTAAATGCCATTCATTTCGGCTCCCCTGTCCTTGCATTTAGTATGATACTTAATTTGCATACATAATTGCTATTGGTCAAGACTGACCAGCGTGGGACCTCTCTGTTTTACAGGCTTCAATCCTCCATTCTGTCATTGGAAAGCAACGAGGACACACATATTTTCTACATATTCTACATTGAGTTATATGCTGTGCAATACTACACGTGGTGGTTCATCGACTGTATGGTTTTCTTTTTATGTTATTTTATTTCATTCTTTTACAGTATATATATTTACAATTGTTAGTTTGTACTCGTTGCGACATTGTTATTTCTTTTCCAATGACGAATGATACTGTTTTATAACAAAAATTTTTTATTCATTTTAATCGTGACAACTATTTTACTTGAGTTATAACTGTATTTTATTTGTATGACTAGTTATGTACAACTTGAGGTCTAATAAGAAAGATACAATACAATTTCCTGTGCAGATTCAGGTAGCCCATGATGAGCAATTTTTAACTGATTTACTGAATCAAAACTCATCTTTACTCAATACTAGTGTAAATATGTCGGATTCTGTGCATGACAGTTCGGATAGTGAGGTCGATTATGACGCTCTGATTCAAGATTCGGATAATGAAACACAGTCCACTTCTGCAAAACTTGATAAGAAGGATTCGGATACTCTAGATTCGGATAGCATGGACATTAGTTCACAGTTCAAGGTTCAGTCGGTGATAAACTCACAAATTTTGGACCAGTTGCAAAAAATTGGGAAAAGACTTGACAAAATAGAGAACGTGGAATGCAAAAAGACATCGAATTAAAGTAAAATTAAAGGCCTCACAGGCGTTTCAAAATCAAAGAAGTCGGATCCGAAGTCGGATGCAAAGCCTGAAACACAGATTTCCAAGCTTCCTACATTTGATTCTCTTAAGGAAGATGTCATGATTCACTCTAAAATTGAACAAAGACTACAAGAGCTTTCAGAACTGGCCAAAACAGGTACGCTTCAAAAATTAAAGTCCCAAAGAGGTGGCCAAGTCGAGGTCATGGTCAAAAATAGGGTCAAATGGCCCCATGAATATATCTTATCCGGTCTTAACAAGGAGAGAGTTTCATATGACCAACTCTCGGTTACTCAGTGGGTGGCTGGTTTTGGCTGCACCATGAGGGAGGAATCGGATCCGGAAATTAAACAACATATGCTTGATTATATGATCTCCCTTATGGATGATGCTAATGATTTCTTGTGGGTTTCGGCCAAAGCCAGCCACGCAGTGTTATTATGTCGCATGGAACAGGGCGAGATTAGATCATATTCGGATGTTATGGCCATTGACCGGATTAGGAGGGCTAATGCTCAAAAATACATGCCTACTTCGGTGACTAGTTCCCCTCAAAATTCAACTTTTCCCAAGAAGTTTGGAAAAACTACAAAGTCCATGCCTTGTACATATTTTATTCAAGGTACATGCTTGCAAAAGAAATCTCATGAGACAAGGGGGGTCCTTTATAAGCATATTTGTCCTTCTTGTTTTGCTTCAGCAGGGAAGACATTTCCTCATGCTGAAGTTGAATGCAAAAACAAACATAAAGGTCAGTCAAAAAACGATTAACATTGGGTGATCACAAACCGGTGTTCACCCATCGTGATCGAATTTTTGTAAATAAGAATACTGATGTCACTCACATCAACACTCAGTTGTTGGCGACTCGTGACACGTGGTCCAAATGGTTTATGGTTAACAGATCGGTTAACACTTTTGTTAACCATAGATCATATGCTGAAGTTTTAAAAAATTCGATAGCAAAGAATTGAAGTAGCGTTAACAACCATGCATCAAGCAACTCTGATGCATCCAATTCCTTACAAACTGCACATAGTAAGGCCCATTGCGTTCCGGCCAATTGCGTTCCTGAACGCAATTCTCACAAATCGAGTACAAACTGTAAGGGGTTACCTTATATACGCAATTCAGTGTCTGAAGGTCAGCCTTATGTGCAAGAATTTTCTTTGCCATTACAGAATAGATACGAAGTATTACAGCCGACTGTACAGCCACAGCACTTGGCTCTGCAGCATGATACTTTCTATGAGTCTTTGCGGGGCAATAAAAACAAAACTGGGAAAAAATTGGGTACATATACATACTGTAGTGGTACTCCTGATGCTACCAATTCTATAACTTCCAGGGGCAATAAAAACACTGGGAATAAATTGGGCCAGGTACCTCAGGAAGTCCAACAATTAGGCCTTGTAGATCAGTCTGAGCACCATGTTCCATATTTCAGGGGCAATAAAAATGGACCTAGGGCCAAATTGGGTCAGGTGCTACCTCATAGTGCTAGTGCTATTCATTTTGATACTGACTCTTATTCAAAAAGGGCTTCATTGCATACTGCTTTTATACAAGCCAAAGACACACAAGGTGTCCCCACATCCACAAGTCATGATTTAGCATGCATGGAGGAAAACAATGATGATGAATATGTCTATCTTTATGATGTTTCTAATTCTTATGTGAAACGTAAACGTCATATCCCTGATCATATTTATCAGAATAAATCCTTATCTTTAGATTATGTCAATTGTGTCCACCAGAATGGTAAGAACTTTGGTTTCTTACCATTAAACAACCTCATGGTCTACACAGGAAATGATATCATTTGGTCAGAGGTTCCTACTATTATTGAAGCCCATAACATTGTTAGAAAATCGGAAAAACTAACTTTATGGGGGCTAGGATTCCTGTAGCTAGTCAGTTTAATATTCATGCTTGGAAATTTTATCTTGACCAATATTGGGATAAACAAATTGTAGATCTCTTGCAATTCGGCTTTCCTTTAGATTTTGACAGGTCAAAGACATTAGAAAGCACTTATGTTAATCATTCTTCGCTTTAAAGTTTCCAGATCATGTACAAAATTACATTGAAACTGAAAAAAAATATGGGGCTATATTGGGTCCTTTTCAAGAATTTCCCTTCCAATGTCATATATCTCCCTTCTTAACTAGAGATAAGCCTAACTCTAATAATAAAAGGGTTATACTTGACTTAAGTTTTCCACAAAGCAAATCAGTCAATGATGGGGTTAGTAAAGATTTATACTTGAATACATTCTTTGAATTAAACTATCCTTCCGTCGATACTGTGGTAAATCGCCTCAAAGTATTAGGTTCTGAAGCGCTTCTGTATAAGATCGACATTAGTCGTGCTTTTAGACATATTAGGATTGATCCTGGCGACTTAGATCTTTTAGGCCTTAAGCATGATCAGCTGTTTCTTGAGTGTACGCTGCAGTTCGGATTTCGTCATGGTTCCGTCTTCTTTCAGAGGTGTACGGATGCAGTACGGTATATTATGAGTAAAAAAT
Source organism: Sabellastarte sp. h YS-2021 (assembly GCA_964017235.1). Lineage (NCBI taxonomy): Eukaryota > Metazoa > Annelida > Polychaeta > Sabellida > Sabellidae > Sabellastarte > Sabellastarte sp. h YS-2021. The sequence continues at coordinate 18,160,454 of OZ024929.1, read as the reverse complement.
TCAAGTTTCCATATCTTTGCAACTATATTGATGATCTTATATATACGGGTCTTCCACAGGAAATACATAGTTCTTACACTACTCTTATTGCTCTGTTACAAGAATTAGGCTTAGAAATCAGCCAATCCAAGTTGGTTCCCCCCACAACTACTGCTGTATGCTTGGGCATTGAAATTGATACCGTTAGACGTACATTAGAGATATCCGCTGAAAAATTGTCAGAAATTCATACTATATGTCAAAAATTTGCCTGTAAACGTAAAGTTACCAAAAATCAGCTACAATCCTTATTGGGATCTTTGCTGTATATTACCAAGTGCATTAAACCTGCAAGATTTTTCCTCAACAGAATGCTTCAGTTACTCAGAGAATATACAGACAAATCTACCATTCATTTAGGTGCTGGCTTTCTTAGGGACCTCAACTGGTTCAACACATTTTTGCTTCAGTTTAATGGTGTTACCTTTTTCGACTATAAAGAACCAGATCACACAGTGTATCTAGATGCATGCCTCACTGGCTTTGGGGGAGTTTTTGCAAATAAGATCTATGCGTTGCATATACCTCTTGCTTTCAAAAATTACACAATAGTTCATCTCAAGATATTGAATATAGTTGTAGCATTAAAAATTTGGGGAGATATTTGGAAAAATCAAGTCCTTGATATTAAATGTGATAATATGGCGGTTGTTGAAGTTCTCAGGTCTGGTAAAGCTCGTGACCCCATTTTAGCTACTTGTGCAAGAAATATTTGGTTGTTAACTGCCATATTTAATATACAACTCACAGCTACCCATATTCCCGGGGTTCAGAATACAAAAAAATCAGGTCCTTGATATTAAATGTGATAATATGGCGGTTGTTGAAGTTCTCAGGTCTGGTAAAGCTCGTGACCCCATTTTAGCTACTTGTGCAAGAAATATTTGGTTGTTAACTGCCATATTTAATATACAACTCACAGCTACCCATATTCCCGGGGTTCAGAATACAGTTGCAGACTTGTTATCTAGGTGGCAGGGTACAGGCCATCAACTTAATACATTATCCTCTCTTCTTCCAAGTTATGAATGGATGTCAGTACATCTGGACCACACTCATTTAAACGAATACATATAGCATGTTCTTTGTATTGTAGATGTATTGCTACATTCCTCACAGCTGGCAGCTTCAGCCTTGGAAAGGCTCAAGACAGGTTTTCGTCCAGCTACATGGCTCCAATACAATCGAATGTTTACACAGTTCCTAGCATTTCTAGAATTTGAGAAAATTCACATATTGCAGGTGAACACTGTTGTTTTGCTTTCCTTTATGGAGTTCTGTTATCAGAGTGGTCTTTCGCAGGCTAATATTGCCAATCATTTATCTGCAGTTAGAGCCATGTTTATAGTCCATGGGCTAAATACAGATTCATTTAAAGATCATAGACTGCCTTTGTACATTAAATCTCTTAAAATCAATGCCGTTTTCAAGCCTACCATGTCAAAAATTGTGTCTATTGATATGTTGCAAAACATTGTAGCATTGTGTGATCAAAAACAGTTTCCAGTAGTTTTTAAAGCACTGTACCTCTTCTGTTTCTTCTCTTGTATGAGACTTTACAACATATTGCCACATTCTGCTGCTCAGTTTGATTTGACTAGGCATTTGACTAGAGGAGATGTGATTTTTAGCCAACAGGTGTGCACAGTCATAGTAAAATGGTCAAAAACCATTCAGGATCGTAAAGAAACTACTACCATTTTACTGCCACTGTTAGGTTCTTCACCCCTCTGCCCTGTGGCAGCTTTGAAGTCCATGTACCAGGTCTTTCCTGTTTCCAAAAATTCCCCTTTATTTTTAGTACAGGGCCGAAGCAAGCTGGTTCCATTGGCTGACTCTGCTGCCAGGAAGCATCTGAAGTCCATTTCTGCTATGCTTAACGTGTCTCCTCATTTAACATTTCATAGTTTTAGAAGATCAGCCACTACTTGGGCTTTTCACAATGGTGTGTCTTTGCAAGAACTTATGAAGCATGGCACCTAGTCATCACAGTCAGTATGGAGATACATCAAATCCGTCCCTTCCTCTTCTTCTCAAGTCTCTCATACTTTCCACCAACATCTGTCCCTGTAGTTTGGCATTTGGCGCCGTATTTTGCCATTTTTTACATTTTTCATGGTGAAACCATATACAATACCATTACATTTCTCATATTAAGCCATGTATTCATGTTTTAAAATGAATTATTATCACTTAACATGGCTGCTCTGTCACCTTTTAATCTGGGCAAAGTATAAGAAAAATGCTATGAACTCATTGCCTTTTGGTTTCGGGCTTGCAAATTTATTTTGTGCACCCGTAACCCCAGTGGGTCTATTAGGAAACTTGGGGTTGTGAATTAGTTGATTTTTGGTCAGGGTAACTATGTACCATGTCTCTTTGTTATATGAGTGACAGGGTTTTCCATTCGCATATCTATATGCTGAACTTCATAATGTCCTCGTATATATGGGACATGTTGTGATTATCATTAGGTTATGGCCTACTGGTCATAATTTTATTAGGCTAAAGTTGTTAGGTCAAAAAATTTTGGCTCCCAGGTTAGCATGCTCTTGTTCACCCGATTGAGCACAGTAATTTTCAGTACTTAGGGGTTCATTTTTGGGGGGGAATCTTATGTTAACTTCTGTTTGTCTGTTGTTGATACACTTCATCATATCATCAATATTATATAATGCCTTGTATTACACTGAAATGTCAAATATAGCAATGATGTGTTTTAATAATAATAAAATTATATAACCCATATTATTTCTTACTGTCTTGGGGGGGGGGGGGGGAGCTGGAAATGTATGACAAAAATATGAACGAATTTATTTATTTTTAATTTCATTCTACAATTTAATTGTGAGTGAGCATAAGTTTTAGAATCTGAAGTCCAACAAGTTAAAAAAATATTTCACAGAACCTCTTTGGTTTCATGTGCTTGCTTTTGCAGACAAGAATTTTTGTTAAAGTAAACACAAGATATTATGCTTGTTGCCTTTTTATGCCTTTCGGAGCAGACCAATTAGAAGTGACATCATGCCTTTGGGCATGTGCACTGCGAATGTGATCAATCGTGTCTGTGCCTAGCCATCCAAAAACCTCAACCCTCTCCACCTAACATAATAAGACTGCACGACTGGCCTTTGCAGGAGACCATGAGAAATCCTGGGCTTCAGCTAACAAAATTATCACATAATCAAACATTTTATTTCTGATATCTGTGTGGGATTCATATCCCTTGGTTCTACAAAAAAAGCCATCCACTGAAAGGAAGAGCACTAGTTATAAGTAACATCTTTATTTGTAACCTGCCAAAATAAACTCATGTGGCCACTTGACTCTAGTATCAACACACATGTCAGATAATCCCCCTCTGGGATTTTATTTTTTCATTACCTGGATACGATGCCTCTACAAGTTGTAACAGGAGCCTGTACCTCCTGTTAGATCCTATCGCCTTTTGTAAGAAACATGGATAGAAAATTGTGTCCTTTTGAGAAACTAACAGACGCATGAATTTCTGGTACAGCAGAATTGGAAGCATTCTGAGTTGTCATTTTGTCGCCAACTATATTAAATTTCTGACATATTATTAGTTTTCTTACCAATCCAGCTTTTATTCTAAATCTGTGTATGTCTATCACCTAACGTTGTCTACTTTACTAATTTACATCATGACCAGTAAAGGTCTGTTCAAACAGACTAGAACCGATTTCCGCCTGCCCCTACTATCATGCTTTGAATTTCCCTTAACAAACAGAACAAGGGGACAAAGAAAATTTTGATCAGAATATGCAACAATTTAACCCAAACACTGGTAACAGACTGATCATTTAAAGAAACTTACCCGGTAAGATGACCCAGCCAACTGCAGTTAAAATGGAAGATGCCATTCCTGTATGCAAGACCCCGGGTTATGTCCGGTTATAAAGAATAAATATATGGGACACCCCCCTAAATTAGTCTTTGGAAATTTTTATGTGGTTACAAGGTTTTTCATACCAAAGATAAAATGTGTTTAGTTAAGGATATATGTCACCAGTAAAATATTTTAGCAAGACAGAGAAAACCACACCGGTTATTTGATAAGCTTGGACTTAGCTAAGTTACCCTTTATGTCCCTATATTTAACCAAGACAGAAGGCTCAGATTTAAGTCCCTGGCTTAGCCTAGGTCCAAGCCAAGTCTAAAACTCATAAAACCGGTCCCTTGGATTTAGGTCAAAAAGCTTGTGTGGTAGATAACAATAGTGTAAACAGTGATTAAATACCTACAAGACTTCAGTCCTTTAAGGCAGATAAAGGACCAGAAGGCTTTAACTATTTTTTTTTACTATTTCTAACTATTTTGACAGAAAACAAAACATACAAAAATTATGAATTTACTGTCGCCTTACAACCTATTTAAAGGAGATGTTTAACGACTCTGTTGAGGCCATCTGAACTTATTCTCCATTTCATATGTGATACTGTGCTTCCAAATTTATCATAGTAAAGTAAACTGATGTGCCCTTAAGTGGTTATGTCCGGTTATAAAGAATAAATATATGGGACACACCCCTAAATTAGTCTTTGGAAATTTTTATGTGGTTACAAGGTTTTTCATACCAAAGATAAAATGTGTTTAGTTAAGGGTATATTGCACCAGTAAAATATTTTAGCAAGACAGAGAAAACCACACCGGTTATTTGATAAGCTTGGACTTAGCTAAGTTACCCTTTATGTCCCTATATTTAACCAAGACAGAAGGCTCAGATTTAAGTCCCTGGCTTAGCCTAGGTCCAAGCCAAGTCTAAAACTCATAAACCGGTCCCTTGGATTTAGGTCAAAAAGCTTGTGTGGTAGATAACAATAGTGTAAACAGTGATTAAATACCTACAAGACTTCAGTCCTTTAAGGCAGATAAAGGACCAGAAGGCTTTAACTATTTTTTTTTTACTATTTCTAACTATTTTGACAGAAAACAAAACATACAAAAATTATGAATTTACTGTCGCCTTACAACCTATTTAAAGGAGATGTTTAACGACTCTGTTGAGGCCATCTGAACTTATTCTCCATTTCAAATGTGATACTGTGCTTCCAAATTTATCATAGTAAAGTAAACTGATGTGCCCTTAAGTGGTAACATAAAATTTACCTAACAGTTAAGGTGGCCTTAAAATTGTACACCACATAGTCAGGTTACCTATAAATGAACGATTCTTCCATTTGATAAATATTAATAGAATAAGTTGTTGATTTTATCCAAACACAGGTCTCTTGTTTTTGGATTCATTTATTCATTTCAAACAATTAGGCGTACTGCTTTATTCCATAAGACTTGAGACCCTTTTGTTAATTCAGCCCCTGCTCAGAATTAGGAAAAAAACAAGACAGGAAGTATTCTAGTAAAGTGGGAGGTTTTGTTTGACTTTGAGGCAGGAACTGAAGACAAATGCTTATATGGATTTTCTCCAGATTGTATTGACAAACCTTATCCAAAGAATGACCTTAAAAGGTTGCTGGATCAATATACCACTCACTGGAGGCATACTAATGAGATTCTCAGATTGGCAATATGACACGCTCCAGTATTAGTGCATGCTGTGTGTTACTGAATTACATATTTGGGTGTGTTAAATTTCATTGTTCCTTTTTTTAGAATCGAAAAAATGAAATGTAAATAAAAATGTATGCTTATGTATGCTATGTCAACTGTCTTTTTCATTGAAATTAGGTAGGAAACATTATATAATGGCATAACCAGAGTACTTGGGGTGTCACATCATGAGTGTTGAACAGAGGTGTAGAAATGAATCCACGAGTAATCCTGTATCCTAGTCACGTATTTATCAAACTTTCTGAGATAAAATTTTAGTCTTAATCTCTAATCTATTACTATTTTGTACTGAAACTGATGGGCTATTCATCAAGAATACGAAAACAAATTTAGTCTTTGATTTGGTTACAAACTTAAGACTGGTATATATGTTACAGGCAATCTGTGGAACCAGGCATCACGTGTAATGACTGAACATTTCAGTGATTTACTGAAATACCTAAATAGTTCAGGTATTTCACAAATTGCCTAAACAAAGATTTGTGATTTCAGGCAATCTGTGTAATCATCTTTCTAGTGTCTTATTGATAGTGTATGATTATTTCATGGTTAAGAAGCAATTCAATATGAAGTTTTGACTATGTAACAATTAATGAAGGTGTATTTTGACATATCTCATACTTTTTGGCATCATTGAATAAAACGCAATTTCACTATGTGATCCTTAACAGCGAAAAATTTCATTCTTGCTTTGATTTTACTTGTAGGAAGGGTACTATGTTCAAATGATTTTTTCTTAGCATGTCTTTTGATGTTGTTCTACTCATCCCAAACAGTCACTACAGATTACATGAGATAAGGAGTGTTGATAACCCAGACCGTCTCTGCTTTGTTGTTACCCAGTGCAGATGTGTTTTTCTCCAGAGTGTGTGTATTTGTGTTCCTTCTGAGGATATTTTCTGTGATCAAAAACATTTGCATGGATACAATGTTCATTGGATTTTCTGTTAATTCCAGCATTGCTCATTGATATCATGTGTTGACATGATTTTTGACAGTTTGTACACAGTAAATTGTAACAGAGTATTTCTAAGTAAGTAAGTAAGAAACACTTATAAAGCGCCAAAATTGAGGTAAACATCCTCTAAGGTGCTGATGTCCAAAAAGGGATAGTCCAGTTCCAAACAGAGGTCAGTATCCATACTTAGCGTCCAATATAGGCTATGGTGGAGGATAGACTAATTTGAAAAAGTACATTTTCAACTCAACTGTATTCTGAATCCAGACATACTTCCCACGGTTCTAATGGCTTGAGGAAGCTTGTTCCACTCTGTGGGACGAGCTAGAGTGAAACTGCGCAACCCTGAGCATTTATTCGGTTTAGATGAGGAAATTGATAGGTGCTTGCCCCGTGTGAGATTACTCCACCTAATCAGAAAGGACAGATATGGAGGTTTTCTAAAATGTATTGCTTTATAAGTAAGGAGATTATATCTGAATAATATACAGTAATGAATGGGGAGCCAGTGTAGTTTGTGCAGGAAGGGTGTGACATAACTAAATTTATTTAGTTTGCACACAGTATGACATGAGGCATTTTGAACTCTTTGTAGTCTGACAGTATATGCCTTTTTCTTTGTCTACCTTCAACTGTACTACAGTTTGGTTAACTCTGAAGTTGTGATATTGGTAATGCCATACTGAAAATTTCTACTGCAAACTTTTACACTGTATTGTTTTGTCCCCATAGCACAATACCTGAGTCAGATCTTAGTGCTGAGGAGGTATGCACCCATTAACCGTAAAGCAGTACTACCAAGAGCTATTTCTTTAATGGCCTCTGGAAAATAGAGAAAAATACTTCTTGTATCTGGCCACAAATATATCCTTGGTCTAGTTGATGTTCGGTGTTTTGGCCTATTTTCATAGCAATAGCTTCATATTTGTAGTATTTAGTGTTTAATCCCTGGCAGGAAATCAGATCACTGCATTGGTCTTGTTTTTTCCCAGCCTTGTTTTAGGCTCAAAATTAACATATCTTTTTCAAACATGTACACAAGTATTTTTGATTCATAGAGCACCTGTACAGATTAGGAATGGCTGATACAATATCCAATATATATACATATAATAGTACATGATGCCAAGTGAAAACGTTTTATGTACAAACTTTTTGTTTACAAGGATGTTATTCCCTGTCATGATACATACCATAAAATTACATCAAAAAACATCATTTTGCAATATCTGTTCAACGCTGTTTAATATTTAACAATAAGTTTACCAAAATTCTTCTGAGGGATAATATTAGTATGAGGAAATTTTCAACAAAATACTATTTTCTTTTTCCCTTCCTTTAAACTTTAACACTTTTGATTTTTAAGCTTATAGGGATGTTACCCGCTTGTTTTCAAAAATCTTTTTCTAGTTTCCATTAAATTCCTTACACCATTCGTGACGAGATATATTAGCTCAATAAGACATTTATAAGCATATTAGCACAATATTTCACGGCCAAACTTTTGAAGAGAAATTTGAACTAAGATATTCAAGAATATACACCTTCTTAGGAGCTGAAATTAGTTGCCATTTTTAACGAAGAGAATTCATGCAGCAATCATGAAAACACAATAGTAAACAAAACATATATTGGACTATCATGTTACTTTTGTCTTTATTTAACTGTTAACATTTGGTAGTATTTGTATGTCTTCTGTTTTTTCTGTATACTCTTTTGTGTGGAAAGTCAATAAAAAAACCAAGGGACCCTCAACTGGTCAAACAGTTCCTCTTGATGTGTTGCTGTCATCTTTGAAGTATGAAATGAGTGACACATCCCTAGCGACAGGGGTTTATATTGTGTGATATGGATCCCATTTCTGGATCTGGACTATAGATACTGACCGACAAAATCAATCAGCCCTGTTGCCAAGGGTCGGGAACATGCTCCCTACTTGCCTGTTTATCTTTACAGCTTGTCTATTTGTTAGCAGTTTAGAGCTTGTTGTAGTACTTCTACCACTGGCCATGCAAAAATCATCCCCGTACCGACATTTTGTCGGGGTAGTCATCACGTCCTGTAACTATAATGTCCTGTCGGGGACTTCTTAACTGACTCAGCATTTTTGCGCCTTTTTTCTACGATCCTACGACTTTCACAATTCACCCTAGAGTCGTAGGGTCGGCTCCAGTGAAATACGGGCATAACATAAGGACAATTATAGATAGAACGCAACACATTATTCTAAAAAAGCAACAAGCTTATTTACTATTTTTAGATTTCAAAAAAGCTGTATCTTAAATAATGGTTATACATCACTATAATTTCAAATTATGACAGACATGAGACAGGAAGGTTCAATCTCAGCATTGTTCTTCATAATTGCCATGGAATATCTCTCAATATATATAAAAACAACAATAGCATAAAAGGTATCAAAATGGGATGTGTAGAAAGGAAAATTACACAATTAGCTGATGATACAACATTGTTTCTTAGAGCCATAGGGTCTGTACAGACTACAATAAATGTCTTACTGCTGTTTTAGAGTGCATCTGGCTTAAAGCTAAACAATAGCAAAACAGTTGTGTTGCCTATTGGGAGAAACTGTCACAAAACAAAAACAAATTTATTTGGTCTACAGTGGAGGAGTAATAAAGTCTTATCACTTGAGATACGGTTTTCTATTGATATAAGCAATCTTGTTAAAAAGAATCATGACCTCAAATTTGGAAAATTCAGAAACATTTTGAATCACTGGTCCAAATTCAGACAAACGCTATTGGGAAAAGTAACTTTTCTAAAATCTTTAGCATTAACAAATATAGTTTTTAAGCAGCAGTGTATATACACAAGACTGGTTCATAAGTGATGTGCAACAGCTTGCATTATTCCTATGGGAAAACAAGCCAAATAAAATCAAAACTAGTATATTATACAATACCATTGAAGATGGTAGTATCAAATTTCCTCATGTTGAAAGCTATGTAATGGGACAAAAAAGCAGCTAGATTAAGAGGTTCATGAGCAAGAGTGTTTCAACAACTTACTCAGAATCACTTTTACTTGTACCACTACAAATATTTGTGAGATGTAATGCTAAGCTTTCAATTGAGATATTCAATCTGCCAAAATTTTATAACCAAGTTTTTAACTGCGGGTTTAAGTTTAACAAGGAACTCAAGTCAACAAATGAAGTTTTACAAGAATACATCTGTTTGAATAAATTTATTGAAATAAATAATAAAAATGTTTTGGATGAAAAAAATTTAAAACCTAAAGCTTGAAGGTTGGAGATATTATTAAAATTAATGGCTGATTCCTGTCTCGTGGGGAATTTCAAAGAGAATTTAACAGAAGAATAAATTGGCTAAAATTGCATTCCATCACACTTGTTTTACCAAAACAAATGGATATAAATACTCAGCATAAACATCCTATTTGAGAACATAGAAATATGTGAAAGTCAGATAACTATGCTGAATAATGTACTGTACTTAGTAAAACGTGCTACTGGCCAATAGTAAACAAGGTGATAACAGAACCAATTTGTATTAATTGTTGAAATGCTAAAGGTTTTGTGTTTAATGATGAAACATGTAAGAAACTATTTCTTCTGCCAAAATTTACCACTTTTATTTATTTATTCATTCATTTACGTACACAGAGTACAATCAAGTTTGTGAACTAAACACAGACAAACACATGCGGGTACCATTTTTATTATATATATATATGAGTAAATACAATACTAATACTATTTACAAATCTACTAAAATAATGTATATAAAAGTTCTTGTTGTAAGTATGATGCAATAATAAAAGATTAAATACTGATAAGGCTGCACAAGGGGTTTACTGTGATGAAGCAGCCCATATATAATGAGACTTTACATTGATCTATGATGAGGTTTGACAAGCAAACCCAAACGCTTACATTGACCTACTGACCTCTGGGTTGACCTTGAACCCCAGCAGAAGGGGAGACTTAGGATTTTACTGGACAAGGAAGTATTTAATCCAAAAATGGTGCATAGCCAATTTTGACTAAGGTCACGAAGGTCAAACCGAAGTCCCCCTACACTGCTGAGGAGGAAGGAACCCCCAGAGTTTACATTAAAATAACTAATATTTGTAAAGAATTTGTAAATCTTTGTAAAAACTTGGCAAAATGTGACACAATATAACATAAGAATGACCCTATTCTCATACAAACGTGACCTTGACCCAGCAAAGGTCAACCTACAGGGAGGGAGGGTGGGAGAATTTTCCATGTTTCTCTTTTGAAAGTCACATTCAAACTGAATTTGAAGCCAAGAGGAAAACCTGAGGTCACCAAGTCCTCCAATGAAATAGACTTGTTTACAGGTTACTAGGCGACTGAGTAAACTTCTAGGAAGCCAGGATGATGGTGATCAGACTGGTACCCAACCCACCAATGAATTGGTCATGACTTTGTATGAACATACTGCCTTGGGGGGAGGACTGACCCCCGGGTCGCCCAAACAACCCAAGAGACAGTCCCCAATCCCCAAGACAGACAAACACATGCGGGTACCATTTTTATTATATATATATATATGAGTAAATACAATACTAATACTATTTACAAATCTACTAAAATAATGTATATAAAAGTTCTTGTTGTAAGTATGATGCAATAATAAAAGATTAAATACTGATAAGGCTGCACAAGGGGTTTACTGTGATGAAGCAGCCCATATATAATGAGACTTTACATTGATCTATGATGAGGTTTGACAAGCAAACCCAAACGCTTACATTGACCTACTGACCTCTGGGTTGACCTTGAACCCCAGCAGAAAGGGAGACTTAGGATTTTACTGGACAAGGAAGTATTTAATCCAAAAATGGTGCATAGCCAATTTTGACTAAGGTCACGAAGGTCAAACCGAAGTCCCCCTACACTGCTGAGGAGGAAGGAACCCCCAGAGTTTACATTAAAATAACTAATATTTGTAAAGAATTTGTAAATCTTTGTAAAAACTTGGCAAAATGTCACACAATATAACATAAGAATGACCCTCAAACCCAAGGCCAGAGGTAGGATATTTATGCATTTAAGGTAGAAGCAATGTGTCACATTTTGCCAAGTTTTTACAAAGATTTACAAATTCTTTACAAATATTAGTTATTTTAATGTAAACTCTGGGGGTTCCTTCCTCCTCAGCAGTGTAGGGGACTTCGGTTTGACCTTCGTGACCTTAGTCAAAATTGGCTATGCACCATTTTTGGATTAAATACTTCCTTGTCCAGTAAAATCCTAAGTCGCCCCTTCTGCTGGGGTTCAAGGTTAACCCAGAGGTCAGTAGGTCAATGTAAGCGTTTGGGTTTGCTTGTCAAACCTCATCATAAATCAATGTAAAGTCTCATTATATATGGGCTGCTTCATCACAGTAAACCCCTTGTGCAGCCTTAACAGTATTTAATCTTTTATTATTGCATCATACTTACAACAAGAACTTTTATATACATTATTTTAGTAGATTTGTAAATAGTATTAGTATTGTATTTACTCATATATATATATATAATAAAAATGGTATCCGCATGTGTTTGTCTGTCTTGGGGATTGGGGACTGTCTCTTGGGTTGTTTGGGCGACCCGGGGGTCAGTCCTCCCCCCCAAGGCAGTATGTTCATACAAAGTCTTGACCAATTCATTGGTGGGTTGGGTACCAGTCTGATCACCATCATCCTGGCTTCCTAGAAGTTTACTCAGTCGCCTAGTAACCTGTAAACAAGTCTATTTCATTGGAGGACTTGGTGACCTCAGGTTTTCCTCTTGGCTTCAAATTCAGTTTGAATGTGACTTTCAAAAGAGAAACATGGAAAATTCTCCCACCCTCCCTCCCTGTAGGTTGACCTTTGCTGGGTCAAGGTCACGTTTGTATGAGAATAGGGTCATTCTTATGTTATATTGTGTCACATTTTGCCAAGTTTTTACAAAGATTTACAAATTCTTTACAAATATTAGTTATTTTAATGTAAACTCTGGGGGTTCCTTCCTCCTCAGCAGTGTAGGGGGACTTCGGTTTGACCTTCGTGACCTTAGTCAAAATTGGCTATGCACCATTTTTGGATTAAATACTTCCTTGTCCAGTAAAATCCTAAGTCTCCCCTTCTGCTGGGGTTCAAGGTCAACCCAGAGGTCAGTAGGTCAATGTAAGCGTTTGGGTTTGCTTGTCAAACCTCATCATAGATCAATGTAAAGTCTCATTATATATGGGCTGCTTCATCACAGTAAACCCCTTGTGCAGCCTTATCAGTATTTAATCTTTTATTATTGCATCATACTTACAACAGGAACTTTTATATACATTATTTTAGTAGATTTGTATATAGTATTAGTATTGTATTTACTCATATATATAATAAAAATGGTACCCGCATGTGTTTGTCTGTCTTGGGGATTGGGGACTGACATTCAAACAGATGAACACAAACACAGACACAAAAATTAAGACCGAAGTTTTACACTTTATACAAATATATAGTAGCTGTATTTTACGAAGTACATAAATCTGTTAACATGCACTGAATTTCTTCATAAGGAAAAGCCCTGCAATTGTGGTGTCTGAGCTTCAGTAAATCTAATATATTTCCCACATTTTGTTGACAGTCCTCTGATATAATTGTTTTATTACATAACATTTTGTAATGCTCAAAACAGTTCAATAGTTCCTGTTTGTTAGTATTATGATTGAATGCTATATACCCAAGTGTATTACTGGCCTTAGAAAGGCTACCATTTACAACAAGCTTTGTACACAATTTCACTAATGAATTGGTACTGTAAAAAGCATTCCCATAAAATTTAATAGCTCTTCTCCAGATTTGATTTTCTCATATATGCCTGGCAATAGATTTGAATGTGTCTGATATGGGATATTGAAGATCTTTCTAACACATTTCCTCCACTGAGTAAAAAACCCTTGTGTATGAATACTAGATAAGTCCCAATGGATTGATCCATGCAATGGCATACAATATGTTTTAAAAAGTTTGTAATTAGCTTTGACTGATAACATTGGAAATGTATTCAATAATGCACTACATGCAATACATAGGTTATCTACAACATGTGAGACATCTTTGGTTCCACAATTAGGACCTATGATATTACATAAGTGATTTCCATACTGCTGAGCTCTAACAAAGCTGTTATTGTGGTAAATACCATGTACTGACTCATCATTATTTCTGTAAACTAATAACTGATACTTGTTAGGATTAAAGTCAACATTGAATTCTCTCCCAAACACATCTGTAATATTCAGTAACATTCTTAAACTCGAGAGAGAAGGACATAGTAGAGACACATCTTCAGCATAGCCAATAGCACCGCAGAAAGTATTACCTATATGGCAGCCAATTCCAGATTTTTTCAGCCTTGTCAATAATACATCCATATAAACAATGAACAATATTGGGGAAAGAATCCATCCTTGCTTTACACCATTTGAGACATCAACTTGTTTTGATTGGTAGTTGGACCATTTAACTCTAACTTTTTGAGATGTATATAGGTTAATAAGAAATCTAGCGACTAAAGAACACAAACCCTTATCCAATAACAAAGAAAATAACTTAACATAGTTAACTCTATCAAATGCCTTGCTACAGTCTAACAACATGACATACACATTCAAGTTATTATTAACATAGTATTGCACAATTTCATTCAATACAAATGTACAATGGTGTGTGGAATGATTGGGTTTAAACCCAAATTGAAGTTCACTAGTATTAAATAACTCCTTATTGTTCTTGACTAATATAATATCAAACAGCCTACCTAGTATACTGCTTAGAGCAATGCCCCTATAATTATCAGAGTCACTTAGTGATTTATTCTTGTTCTTAGGAATTGGTATTACTGTGGAGAGAAGAAGACCACTAGGTATATAGGAATGGGCTAGCATTGTTTTAAACAACAGACTTAAGATAACATAGGTAACAAATATGTTACTTGCATTAACAATATGATCAGAGAAGTAACCTAAGTCACCATCATGTTTTCCACATTTTAAGTGTTTGGCTGATGATATAACATTGTTAACTGATACTTGGTGATTGCTGTAGCATTTTCTTTTGTGACACTGTTCATGTGTACTTCTATCTATTCGTTCTTTCAGGTCTATCATTTTATTTACATCATATGATACAGAGTTGTACAGATTCTTATATTTGTTGCAAAAAAAAACATCACATATTTTGTCACAACCTACTGCACTATCAACAGTACTAGGGGTTTTTCTAGTACTACATTTAGCCTTTTTTATTTCATTCCAAAAATCTTTAGATTTATTTTGCAACATATAATTTGCTACTTTGTTTGCAATTACAGTTTCTTTGTTTTTCTTTAGACTTTTAAGACAATAGTGATATTTTGCTCTAGTTCTACATTTAATGTTGTATAACATGCAACTACGTGGTTTTTCATTTAATATTAAAATCATAATGTTACACTGTAAAATTTTTCACAGAATATATGCATCAACAAGCAAAGTATCAAAGTTTGCAACTGAAATAAGTCAATGCTGTAACTGTCAAAAAAAAACATTGTGCATACCTTCTACAAGTGTGAGGAAATAAAAACCTTCTGGCGAATTTTTAACCATGTTACAAGAATTAATCTTGAATTTAAATAGAAGATATCATATTTGGAATTTACAGAACTATTCCTTTTAACATGTTAATTAACTTTTGTGTATTAATTGGTACGTTTTTCATTCGTATTTGCAACATAGGCCTAGTTTAATGTACTAAATCGTAACCTTAAAATATCATCTCATAATAAAAAAACAGGTCTATAACAAAAAAAGGAAAAGTTGTAAATTTTGTATGCTCTTTGGACAACTATATGCAAATATTTGCACCTAAAGAGAAAAGCAAAGAGTGTTTTTTTTTAAAATTATTTTACTTCTCAACTGTTTATCGGCACTTGTGAAGTGTGCTTATATTTTATCCATCAGTTTTAAAGTCATAGTCATATACTGTATACTGTTATGCTATACAATGTATATATTTTATGTTCATGTATTAAAATAAATTTAATAAAAATATATATATCAGTACCTTAAGAACAAAATTAGGGTTTTACATCCTGTTCAACAGCCAGGGTCATGTTGGGACAGGTCCTCAGCATTGCCAATAGTGGGACCCAAACCCACCCCAGTAAACATTTTGGGGTTTTGTAAATATTGAAAGAAAACGTTTGGTAAAGGTTAGAAAATGATGGGTATGAAAACCATTTAAAATAGAATGTTTTCAAAATGTATTTGTGTACCATTTGTTAAAAATTAATGCTAAATTATAGAAAAACATTAAATATTATTGCTAAATGCTAAATCTTAGAAAAATGTGAAAATGTTATTTTTTTTTAATCTAAAATGTGTTTAAAAAAGTTTTGGACAGTATGTTTTTAAAACATTTGATGGAAAACATTTCAAAAATGTTTGTGAAAATGAAGCTTTTTTTTTTTTTTTTTTGAAGCTGTAAATTTTCATTTTCTCTTTTTCATGCGTATGAAAACCAGTTGCTATTAAACTTTTGTAAAACATTTTCGGAGCAACCATTTACAAAACCTTGTTCACAAATGTTGCTTAAACATTTTATGTGTATTGTTTATCAAACACTTCATGATGAATGTTTATAAAACATTTCCAGAATAACGTCCTTTCTGCAGCTATTTCATAAAAAAATGTTTCCAGTAAAACTTAGCTTCTTGAATAATTTTATAAACATTTAATAAATGTTTTCTGTAAACGTTCATAGAGAGAATATTTATAAAACGCTTTGACACATTACATCATAAACGTTTACTTAGGGGCCACGGTGGCAGAGTGGTAACACTCTCGCCTCCCACCTCTGAGGCCGGGGTTCGATTCTCGGCACGGCCTCAAGTGGGAAAGCTGGTAGTTGCTTGCCGTTGGTCGGCAGTTTACAGTACAGAACCCTAACGAACTGTATGTACTGGTTTCCTCTGCCCTTCCAACTACCCGTCGTGGTATGACCTGTACAGTGTTGAAAGCGACGTAAAAACCCCAAATAAATAAATAAAATTTACTTGGAAACATATAGAAAGCTATAAGATAGCGTTTATTAGGTTTTACAAATGTTTTTTAAACGTTTAAACCATCTTAAAACATTCATAATGTTTGCTGGGACAGAGGTGACAGCCTATGATGAGCTGCCAAGCTTGCTAACCACTAGGCCACGGGGGACCTCTAACTGCACCTTTAAAAAGCCCTTCAAAACACCTTTAAGTCTTATGGTAAATTATATTTATAATTTGCGATTATGTCTATAAAAATTTAACACGAAAAAATTCATACTCGTTAACATGCAACATGCATTTTTTTGTGAAAATGGAAGACAGTTTGATTGGCGTCATTCAGTTGTTCAAGCTTACATTGTTTGGAATATTAGCAAATCGAACAGGATTCCACATTTGTTCAGAAATAGGCATTCCCAATCTAACACGGCCAATGTAAATACACCTGGATATATTTCCCAAATGTATTTTTCTCTTTCCGATCAATACCAAAAACAAAGAGATTTACCTTGTGACCTGATAGCTATATCAATATTATTTATGCGTCGAGTTAGTAATGTTCATATCTGTGTCATGGCACGTAAGTTAATGCTCAAGTAGTGTGTAAACAAACCACTTTGCCAATACCATGAGGGATCAATATGTCAACAAAGATTTGAATATGTAAATAAACACTCACCATATATGAGTATTATTTGTGTAAGTGTTCCGAATAATTGCAACATTACATAAGTTTTTACCTTTTTTTACCAATATGTGATTTTGATAGACGAAGGCAATACAGAGGCTATATAACAACAATAACAAATTCAATCATGGAAGCACATAATGTACATAGCCACAGCAATTCAGCTTTTGATATAGAAATTGTATTGAAGGAATTTAAAGGTTGTTTACAAAATGGTGAAGTCATTCTGGATAATTACCTGAAGGCATTCGCAGAATTATGCAGGTAAAATGTATAACTGTTGTTATTTTTGTCATTACAAAACCTAGCAGCAGAGTTTGTGTGATATTTGCATTTTTTTCTATCTTTGTTAACTAGATCACCGAAAAATACTGCATAAATTTGCATCACTTTTTACCCCACAGCCATTAAGGGCTGTCGGGGTATTGTTTTCACCCATGGCGGGTGGGTGGGTTGTGGGAAAATTTTATCCAGGCTGTATCTCAGCAACCGTAAGATGTAGGAAGTTGATACTTGGTAGGGATATTGGTTAGGGGTCGTAGGTGTACAACATCATGGTGTGACTTAGATTTGACCTCTGACCTTGCTGTAGTGACCTTGAGTATGAAAACCATGTCTGGGCCTCATCTCGGGAACTGTAAAGTGTAGGAATTTGATTCTTGGTAAAGACATTGGCTGGGGATTATAGCTGTGCATCAGGGGCCACGGTGGTAGAGTGGTAACACTCCCGCCTCCCACCTCTGAGGCTGGGGTTCGATCCCCAGCACGGCCTCAAGTGGGAAAGCTGGTAGTTGCTTGCCGTTGGTCGGCTGTTTACAGTACAGAACCCTAACAAACTGTATGTACTGGTTTCCTCTGTCCTTCCAACTACCCGTCGTGATATGACCTGTACAGTCTTGAAAGCGACGTAAAATCCCAAATAAATAAATAAATATAGCTGTGCATCGTGGTATGACCTTGATTTGACCTTTTTGTAGTGACTTTGATCTATAAAATCTTGTCTTGGCTATATCTTGGAAACTGTAAGGCGTAGGAAGCTGATACTTGGTAGGGACATTGGTTGGGGGTTGTAGATGTGAATCATGGTGTGCATCGGCCAAAGTGTGTTCACCTGCCATAGTTGAGATATCTTTCCATTATGACAAAGATATATGGATTGCTGCAACTGATTATAATATGCACTTTTACATAACTGTGCTATTTCCATTAACAGCTATTTCTTGGATTCTGTAAGGTACTGAATGTTGACTCTTAGTAGGGACATTGGCTAGGGGTTGGTGTGCATCATGGTGTGACCTTTAACTTTGGCACAGCCAAAGTTTTTTTTTCACCTGATATATTTGAGACATCTTTCTCCTATGACAAAGATATATGGATTGCGGTAACTACACTTTCACATAATTGTGCTATTTCCATTGACAGCTATTCTCTAGTTAATAAATTTTACAGCTCCATAATATTTAGTTTACTGATTAATGCTGTCATCTTGCAACTAAATTGTCTTGTTTTATTACTTTATCTTTACATGCATTTTCTTTCTCTTAGATGTTATTTTCTCTTCTTAAACATTATTCACACCTTTATATAACTGACACTGCTCTGAAAGTATCCCGATCTTTGTACTCTTTCTCTACTTCTATATCTCATGGTGTTGAAAACTATTTCCCCAGGCTGTGTGGTACTGGCATCTCTGATGCTATTTTTTTTCAAAGTAGTTGGGTCATGGTCTAGCATGCAGCTGGTTTAATTTTAAACTTAGTTCACAATTTCTGTGCTGCTCTCACAAACTACGTATGAGTGTTCAGTATTTATCTTGTCCGAGATGGTTTGTGGCCCAACATTATTGTTGTGTTTTAGTACACCCGTGGACAGTGAATAGGACAGGGCACTAGGACAGTGGTGTCGGACACGTAAATAAATAGTGACAGATGCATTTTTATTGAATATTAATGTTGAAACAAAATAAAGACATAAAAAAACAATATAAAACACAAAAATTATAAATATAGTAAACGTAGTTATTTTTACCTTTAAAGGGAACTCTAGTACAATTTATTTTGGTGTCCGACACTACTGTCCTGTCCATTTCATCATCCATGGGTGTTGTCTCCATAAGTCAGAATTTGTATTTGTGTAAGACTCAATTGACACAAAACAGAATTTCCAGCTCATAGCAACTTTTGCAAATCTCTGGCAAGCTCATTGGTGTTAAATTAAAATACACACACAGGAGGAGGGAAGGGGATTAAGAATGGGACTGTTTATTTTAAATGTGCACTAACAACATGCGAGCTCCCTTTACAGGGCAGCTCATTAGTCAGAAATCAAATTAGAGTTAGGGGTCCTCAGTGACCTAGTGGACAGCAAGTTCGGCATCTAATCACAGGCTGTCATTTATATGTGGGTTCGACTCCCACAAGTGGCAGTGCTGAGGACTTGTCCGAATATATGACCCCAACTTTGACTTTTCAAATAAGAGATGTTACAAAACTGTATGAGTGGGCCATTGAAGATAAACCAGCTTTTCATGAGGCTTGGTTTTTAGTTTTGCAAAACGTGATCCAACTCTGGGTGCCAACATATTAGTATGAGCAAACCGGAAATATACATAAATCAAATATGACAGTTGATACGAACAAATTTATGCAAAATAACATGTTTAATATCCATAGAAATTAATAAAATTGTGTAAGAAACAAATATTTAGTTGAAGTCACATGTTGTAATTCCAAAACATATGTAATTATATTTAAATTTGATCTGTGTGTGTGTGGGGGGGGGGGGGGGGGGACTCAGTGCTGTAGTGGGTAGCACATTTGCATCCCACTTTTAAAGTCCCTGGTTCAAACCCCAGACCAAACCCTATGTGGAAAAGTTTGTGGTTGCTTCGTGATTTTCTGCAGTTTACAGTGCTGAATCTTGCCAAACTAGTATCTAGTGGTTTCCTCTGTCCTTTAGACTATTAACTGTCATAAATAGAATTTGTTTCAAGCAATGTTAAACCGAAATTAATCAAATCTGATCCATGTTAATTTTCATAGTTTTTTCTATCTAAACATCTGTTGTAGAATAAATTATCCTGTCTGACCTAAATTATGCACTCAGTATATGATAACCTTGTATTATTTAAGATTCTTCCGCCTACTCGGACCAGTTTTTGGCTTTGTCTCCAAAGATCTTGAGGACAAAATCAGCACTCTTCAGAAGCACCTCACAGGACAAAATGGTGAATCCTATAAGACTCTGGAAACCATGACCACCTATGAAGTCCAACACAACCTCCAAAAATCAAAACCCTCAGGATTACAGTCTGGATCACGGACCATACTCAGACTTCACAGAGCTTTGGAATTCATCATCGCTTTTATAAACAGACTCTGCGAAAGCAACAGCCAGGCCAAAACATCTGTGATAGCATCTTCTGTGTATCATGTGACTTTAGCACACCACCATATATGGCTGCTACGTAAGATGGCCGCCGTGGCCATGTACACATTACCCACACGGAAAGTGTTGATTGAAAGCCTCTGTAAACACGGGGAGGAAGAGGCTTTAGCGCTAGCCCAGCAAGTTGTGTGCGAGGCCAAACCAGTGTATGACCATATGCAAAAGGTTTTGGAGAGTAAAAAACTTCTCAATTTGCCTTGAGCTAAATATTATAACTGGACAGCAGTAAAACAATTAATTTATACACTGTCCTTGAACCGTGTTATTATGTGGACACATTTCTAGTAAACAAGAGATGTCCAATGGAAAACAGCACAGGAATCCCTTTTAGTGTATTCAACTTAAAGGGGGCTTCTGCTAAGTAGTGTTTCAAGTTTAAGGGATTTGGCTGTAGTAAGTTACACCAGTCCATTGTATGAAGGTATGCAAAGCGCAGTGGATAGTAAGACTACAATGCTAGTTTTGATAATTTAGTGTGCGTCTAAAACTGATACAACAATGAAGTAAACAATGCATTTAAAGTTCAGCCAATCTGGGCCAAGGTTATAAAATATTATGA
Source organism: Sabellastarte sp. h YS-2021 (assembly GCA_964017235.1). NCBI lineage: Eukaryota > Metazoa > Annelida > Polychaeta > Sabellida > Sabellidae > Sabellastarte > Sabellastarte sp. h YS-2021. Next base: position 18,139,112 of record OZ024929.1, on the reverse strand, counting down.
TTTGTAAGTTATATGTTGCTTGGTCATGTGCCAATATAGGGGGTTGATTCAAAATGGCAATTGTTTTATTGCCTGTTAGGAAAGATCTCTATTATGTAAGTTGGTGTCATATTTTCTGTAGGGATGGTAATGATAATTCACGAAAATGAAACACTTGTAATACACTTTTGTATGTTGTAATTGTGTCAATGCATTTTTATCAATAAAAATTCATATCAAATTACACAGATGTAAGTTCAAACAATTTGTGTTCTAGTTGTGTCAATTTACAGCAAAAAATGTAGAGTCAGTGTACAATAGTGTTAAACTATTTCTCTGTGTACATAATTTGTGCTTAGTCATTATTCATACTGGTCAAACATATGCTCCTTACAAAACATAAGAATTGTTTGCATATATCCAAGTGTGATTGGCATTTATAAGCAGAATTTAGCTTGAAAATAGAATAGATTTCCTATCTTTATACCAATGTTTGTTGTGGATATTTAATAAACATTCTGGCGTGCTGTTAATTATTATAGACATCCCACTAATAATTTGCTAATATGCATTGCAAGTTGAATGAAATTAGGCAATTAGTAATTTGAGATTATGGATAAAATATATATCAGATAACCTGCCTTTGTATGACATTTGCATAATAGTTTTGTTAACATAATCCTGCCATTTAACATAATCCATATTCATTCACATTCTTATCACTGGCCCCTCTTGTTGATATTCATGTTACACTTGCTGAAACATGTTTAAGTATTGTTACAATTTTAAATGTACAGAGGCTTGAAAGTGATCCTATTTCTTGGAAAGGTAATTTGTCACACAAATAAGTGCAAATAGGAAACTGATGCAATACAGACTCAATAAATCAGTGATATAATTACTAAATTTGGCAAGCTGGAGGGTAATTCATTTTGTGTCAATTAAAGTCAAGGGGTCAAAGAGCATTTAAGAACCTTCATTCCTCTGTCAACTGTGATGCTAAAGTAAACAAACTAATGTTGCATGGCAAGTGCATTGTAATATACACCTATCCCAGATAATTAACAACTGCTGTGTACAGAGGGGCTTATGTAAGAATCTGCTGTTTAAAATTTAAATAAAGTTTTTGTACTTTATAACAGTAAAAAAACTGCATCAAGTAACAAAATTCCTTGAGGACTTATGCCCTTTTAGTCTGGAAGGAAGAGTTTATCAGTGCTGTCAAAGGTGATATGTCATATCCCAGCAAGCTGTGGTGTTAGTTGATATTTGTTATATAAAGACTTCAAATGTATGATCTTTGTAATTTGAGGAGATTTTCGTCCCAGGTCGAAAACTTTCCCCTTTAAGATGGTTTGTTTAGTCTTAAAGTTGAGTATCAAGTTTTCAAAAAATGCTATTTAATTATGACTTAAAATATCAGTAGTTTTTCTAATATCAGTATTTGTTAAACTATATTAAAATCCTGAAATAAATGTTAATTCAGTGTTTAGAGTTTTGTCAAAGTAATAAATACCCCAGTTAAGCATTACTGCAGAGTCCCACAAGTGACATAGATCAGCTGTGGAATATTTTTATATTTTTTCATTATCACAAGATAGGCGTGTCTTTGTGATAAAATAATATCTTCTTACCACAATATAGTAAGTCATTATTACAGTTTACAAGATTGTATCTCATTACCACTAGACAATATGTGTTTACCACTAGATAATATCTAATCACCACAAGAGAGTAAGGCATTAGCACAAGATACTTTCTTGTTTCCAAAATATAGTTTCTGGTTGTCAAAAGATAGTAAGTTGTTAACACAAAATAATATCTGAGCACCACATAGATAATATCACAACAGCACCACAAGATTATCACAAACGTGTATCTTGTTATCACAAGATTTTAGGGTTTTACCACAATATATTATCTCATTTCTTGAAGCAACAATTCTATTCCCTTAAAGACAAGTTTTTTTTTATCTCAGAATACTATCTTGTATTTTGATTAAACAACTTACTCTCTTGAGGGAATAACCTATTATCTTATAGGGAAAAACTTACACCATTGAGGTAACAATATGCTATCTTTTAATTATTTACTATCTTTTGTTGGTAATGAGTTAATATTAAAATTGTATCCCTTGCTGAGTCATTTTGGGGGCTTTGTACTTTAATGTTATAAATATTGTTTATTTGCATACAGTAAGGGAAAAACACTTTGTGTAAAATTCACCACATTTCTGATCAAATATTTACACAAAAGCATTTTGTGAAGGCATAATGCCAAATACTAAAATATGGGGAATCTTCTGTTTAAGCAACTCTAATGTCTATTTATTCAGTGACAGGATTGTATAAACAAGATATGTATATATTCTTGTGTATAATATTCAGGTGGCATTTCTAGCAAACAACTCAGAAGTATGCAGTGCCATAAACAGTTTAACAGAGAGCCTTTATCTCAACTTGTTTATAAGTGATGTGTGGACAATAATATTTCGCATGTTTATCAAGGAAAAGTTCTTGGAATAGGAAGCTCTAGGAAAGCTTGTGCTTCTAGAGATCACTTTTTTCTCCTTTATTTGCTTTTTTGTCTCCAGACTTTCATGAATTGTGGCGTTTGTGGCATAGCGTGATGAGTAACTGTCTCATCACTGAAGTTAAGCAGCAATGGGCTACATTAGTACCTGGATGGGTGACCGCCTCAGTGCACCTTGTTATGGTGGCCATTCAATAAGTAAAGTGCCAAGTCTCGTCTGTGATGACATTTTAGTGAGACCTCGGCTAGAGAGTGACTCACTGCAATACAAATAACAGAGTCAAAAGTTCTCATGTTCAAATAATGACACTCTTGTTGGGAAAATACACCTTGTTTGCAGGTGCAAATCTCCGCTACCCCACTAACAGGCTACGTTCATATTTTTCAACAATATTTGCAGCACACTTACGTGTATATACACATACGATGGGATGTAAGAGAAGCTTAAGGCACATGTGCGCATATCAGATGGCACATGCAAAGTAAATGCAAGTAAATGGGGAGCACCTACGACACTAGCATGAAAAAACAACAAGTATCCAAGTCTCTCATAAATTACCCTTCAGACATGGATGCGTGTGTAGCCATACTGCAAGCGCACAGAAAATAATTTGCATGCCAATTTTCATTGTGGGGTCCCGGTGACCTTGACATTCTGTTATAAAATCGCATGTGTAGCTTTAGTCCCCTTTGCAAATTAACCATTTTTTGTTGTAACTATTGTACTCATACGATGGGATGTAAGAAAGGCTTAAGTACACAGTATTTACATAAAAACATGTTGTTATGAAAGCTACTCGTGATCAGTGTCAACTGCAACCTTTTTGTTTCAATGTGGGGAAAGTTTTAGGGCAATACAAACAATAATAAGCATAATTCACTTTTCTTTTTTTAAAGTTGATCAGTATTTATCGTCTGACCAAGATATTGCAAATAGTAACTTGCCTATTACCAAAATGGTGTAATAAAACATATCCAATGAATAAAAAGGGAGAATAAAATGCACTATTTTTCCTGTTGTTTTAAAACAGTTCCCACACCAGAAGCTAGGCCCACTAACAACAGTTTCCATCACTTCAGACTAAGTTCTCATTTACCATAGAAAACTCGTCAATCCAGGTAAAAATTCCTTGGCTGTGTGTTGTATTCGGTCATCTGTTGTTTGTGTAAACCATTTCAATTCAGATTCCAACCACTTACTGATTTCCCAACCATTTTAAGCACGAGCTCTAGTGAGGCTCACACTTCTAGAGATCATTTTTTTTCTTTTTCTGTCACTGGACTTTCATGAGAATCGGCTTTGTGTTATAATTCCTGTCTATTCACTGAAGTTAGGCAGCAATGGTCGACGTTAGTACTTTGATGGGTGACCACCACTCTGCTTTTAGCGGATGAGGGTATTTACCATATGTACCACATATTAATAGACTTTAAATGAAAAGATCTACTTAACCATTCAGAGAATTTATTTATTTATTTATTTGGGGTTTTACGTCGCTTTCAACACTGTACAGGTCATATCACGACGAGTAGTTGGAAGGGCAGAGGAAACCAGTACATACAGTTGGTCAAGGTTCTGTACTGTAAACTGCCGACCAATGGCAAGCAACTACCAGCTTTCCCACTTGAGGTAGAGCCGTGAACCGAACCCTGGCCTCAGAGGTGGGAGGCGAGAGTGTTACCAGTCTGCCACCTTGGCCCCTAACCATTCAGAGAATTTTATAGATATAATTTGTACATGAAATCAGTTCCCCAAGTTCATGACCAATCAACATACACCTTACATATCACTATTGTTATATCAGTGCTTCGTATTGGCTAGAGTCCAAAAATTTACTTCAGTTTGTCCCAATGTGAGCTTGGAATGTGTCAAAGTCAACCTATGAGTGGGTTCACAGCCTTCACCCCCTGTTCTATGACCTTGAGAACCTGGTAAGGTCCCCTGTAATACTGCTGCAGTTGTATCACGGCCTCGCCAATGGATTTGTCACTTAGATTTCTGAACCTTTCTGGAAGAGACTGTCTGATCTCTTCGATCCCATCCAGTATGAAATCTTCTGACTGTGAAAGTTATGGAAAAGACGTTCTATATTAGTATACTGTGAAATATTTATTTTATGTCAGTTTATCAATATGCCAGAAAGTGCATCTGCTTAAAATAAAACACTAAACCTAGTCATGCATATATACTCCGCAAATTTAATCAGAATTCAAAAGCTCATTTGGGCACACAGTTATTGTTCTTTCTAACTGTTGTATTGTTTTAAAAAAAGTTATTTGTGGAGACTTATAAATACATATGATTACGTCTTGAATAAAGACCATAGTATTACATAATAGTGTATATATTATTCCGTTATTTTATTTTTTAACATAATCACCAAAAAATACTCATTGGTGTGTCATGTAATAACAAGATGCACTCAGAGAGAGCAAAACGCTCGACTCCATGTGACCAGTTCATCAAGTGATATAAAGTATTGTAAGGAAGACAATACAATAAAACCAAACATGTAAATTAATCTTCATAGAAATATCAAGTAGAAAGCTAGTCATTTAAAATACATTGAAATGGGACCTCTGAAAAATCATGAATTTTTTGTATCCAAATTAAGATCCTGATCTTTCTTTTAGTAACTACATCCCCCCCCCCCCCCACACACACACACACACACACAAAATAATAAATAAAATAAAAGAAAAAAAATAAACAATAAGCACACAAAAACATTAAACTGCTGGTGGAGGTAAAAATATTGCTTAAATGTCACTTGGTGAAAATCACGCATGGTAGTTTTTTGTGATGGACTGTCAAGGAATTGAAATAAAAAAAGAGAAAATAAAACAGAAATAATAATTAATAAAAATGATGAATATACCACCTCCCTCTTTATTATGTTTATTAAAATGAGAAGAAATATTTTTACTTAAAGACAGCAAGTATCACAAGCTAGGTTTGTGACCTCACAATGACAGTTGCATTGTGACATCATGGAGTAATGACATCATCAGAAAGCAAAATATTGATTTTTTTACCTATTTGATGAAGAGACCCAGCAGGCACAGGTCCAATTCTTGACATCATGTTTTGGTCATGTTAGTATATGACATCAAGTAACTCTCACTCGGACATGATTTAAGGTGGTCACGTCATCTGACACAAATCTGACATCCCGTTTATGTGACATGACATGACTTTATGTGAATAACATACCTATAATATCAACTAGATGTCAAAATGATTACCAGACCTAACGTAATAGTATTATCCTATTCAGTGACATAAACTTGACACCATCCCAACATGACTCTGTGTAGTCATATAAAATGATGAAAATATGATGTTGGAATAATATGATGTGACATGATATTCTACTCAGACATTGTTTCTGACATCTTAGTGATATTAATATGATGTCACTTTGTTGAGACATTTAAAGTGGAGTATCATCATGTCATTTGAGATCAGATTAACATTAGTAGTCTATAAAATTATGATTTCATTTTTGATAAATATTACAAAATCATCATGTGGATGTCTAAATCATGCCTAAGTCGGAATAATTTATCTAGTCTGTGTTAAGTCAAAGTTGGGTTTTCCATCCTGTAAAACAGCCAGGGTTATTAGGAGAGGCCCTCAGCTTTTTCACATGAGTAGGGGCAAATCCAGGCAGAGGTGACAGCCTGTGATTAGATACAGGACCTACTAACCAACTTGGCCTCTAGCCTGTGTGGATATTACTTTGACAAAAATAATTAATTTTTGGTATAGACAAAACAATCATGTTTAAAACTGTAACTAAAATGCTGTGTTGGAGCAAAAATCTTCAAGAAATAGGTTGATTTCATAAACTAATGTACACTTTAGTATTTGCAACCAAGCCAAATATTGAATAAATAAAGTAATATGTTTAGAAAAAAGTGCTTCAAATATTCAAACTTTTGTACCCATAATTTGTATCTTTACACATAGTATAAGTTTTTCAACTTCTTTACACATGACATTCATTATTTTCTACCATGGAATAATCTGTATAGTACATGGAAATGACTTATGGCTGTGTCAGGTAAGTGTACACAAATGGCAGTTGTATGTTGGGAGTTTAAGCAATTTAACATAATATTAATGTGAAAACAAGAATAGTTTAAACCAAATTTGTATTACTAAAAATTGGTTTGAGCACTTACGAAATGATGTCAATCAGATTTTTAAATCAGTACATCAAATTGATGTCAGTTTCTGATGTCATATAGACATGAAGTCAATCCAAATTAAGTCATCCTACTGATGTCTCATGCTGATATCAAATTTATAATCGGCTACTAGATGTCATTTTTATGGCTTTTTCATATGTCAAATAGACTAGGCTACTAAAGATCTATTTGACATTTAACATATGCTGTCATTTCGAATTTCAAATAAGCATGAGTTTTGGATGTCATACCCAGTGTCTTTTTGATTTCTTTTTGATATCCTATTGCCTGCTGGGGAAGCAGTTTCACTGTGTATTCCCAATTAAAAATAAGAAAAAATCTCTCCTGGCTTTAATTTTCAAACAAATTACACCAAATTTGGAGGAATCCGTCTGTTCCCCATAAAATACCTGCCCACTAAATTTGAGATTGATTGATGTTATAGTTTTTGAGTTATAAGGGCAAAACAGTGCACAGACAGAGAAGCAGATTTCACTGTAAAAGCCCAATTAAAAATAAGAAAAACTCTCTCATGGCTTTAATTTTCAAACAAATTACACCAAATTTGGCAGAATCCGTCTGTTCCCCATAAAATACCTTCCCACCAAATTTGAGATTGATTGATGTTATAGTTTTTGAGTTATAAGGGCAAAACGGTGCACAGACAGAGAAGCAGAATTTTCACTGTAAAAGCCCAATTAAAAATAAGAAAAACTCTCTCATGGCTTTAATTTTCACACAAATTACACCAAATTTGGAAGAATCCGTCTGTACCCCATAAAATACCTGCCCACCAAATTTGAGCTCGATTGGTGTTATAGTTTTTGAGTTATAAGAGCGAAACGGTGCACAGACAGACAGATGGACAGACAGAAACAAACTGATCACAATAACCCTCTCCTATCGTCGAGCGTTAATTACAGAGGTATTCTGCATGTGTACATTGTGGAAATGATTTATATGCATTTTGTCCACATATTATAACTGGCTCTATTTTCATTGTAATAAATATAAACCATCAAGCGATTATTGAAACTTTTTCTTCTTACATAGACACTTCTCGTAATATATACACTTATAGGTTAATGGCCAAGTAAGTGTTCAATAGTTGAAAGGGATCGATCCAGCAGGTTACAGAGCAGAATTTTGACCAACTAGTATGCTCTCCTATTCCCTTAAAATAACCATATATATAATCTAAATAATGTGTTGAAAGTTACCTGGCAACCAAATTTGTCAAATTAAATCGAAACTATTGCAAGGGTACATCATTTAGCACATTAAGAACAGATAAATCCATAATGTACTTTTCCATGCCTAAAAGTATATGATTGCATTGTGGGATTAAAGACGCAAAACAACAGGGCTAATACACATATAATATGAACTATTAACATTGAAAATATACAAAATACTGTTAGTGTTATTGAGGTTCAAACTAAAAACAGGAGCACTCAGAGAGTGCAGACCTCCGCCAAGGGAACTCAATTCCTGGACTATCATCAAAATCCACCCTAAAATTATCTGGCTATAACTTCCTTTAAAAAAGCCTTGATCCAGATGATTCAGGCAGTGATCCAGATCACTCCCCAAATCTAATCACTTGTTCCTCGTCCCATTTAGAACATTTCCCGAAAATTTCATTAAAATCCACCCATAACTTTTTCAGGTATCTGTCTTTAAATATTACATTTCATGGATCCATAAGATCCAGATAGTGATCCGGGTCACTCCCAAAATTTAATCATTTCTTCCTTTTACCTTTTCAGACATATCCTGAAAATTTCATCAAAAACCGTCCATAAGTTTTTGAGTTATCTTGTTCACAAACACACAAACTCACAAACCAAAAAAACAAACCCAGGCAAAAACATAACCTGCTTGGCAGAGGTAAAAATCACCAAAATTAGACCAATAAACTGATCAACGCTTCTACTTTTCATTTCTATATTTCTGGTGTTTTTGGAGGGTTTTTATGATCATTTTAGTTGAAGTAAGAAGTAACAGGGTTTTATTGGAAATGTGTGAAAAGGGCTTCTATGTGTGGTCATAATCACAAACCACAACAACTGCCCATTAATGAAAGATATATTGGACACTTTTAACAAAAGAATAACTCTCAGGTGCAATTAAAAATATATTCTACTCACGAAGTTCAACCAACATAATAATCATGGTTACACACGCTTACTGTAATGTCATCTTCATGTGTGATATAGGATCTACATATATTTTGGAAAATATCATTCGGGAAGTTTTCTGATTATATTTCACATTATATTTTCACAGTTTTAAGGTTGTAAAAGACAGAAAGGTGAACATACTAGTTCAACAAGATCTCAAACCACCGGTTGTTGCTTTACTTAGCTCTCATCTGCTTAGTTTTGAATTGGAATCCTAGAGCCAGTTCCACAAGGAGTGTTAGACTTAGCCAGTCTTAGATTGAATCATGGAAATAACTCTAAGCCCTTTTTTCTTGGCTAGTTCTGTGATTTAAAGCTCAAAAGTCGAGAGAATCAAAGAGCATTCAAAATCTGTCATTCCTCAGTAAAGTATGATGCTAAATTACACATCCTAATATAAACATAGCAAGGTTCAGAACAATATACATATCACAGCTGTAACAGTGAATATAGGGTTTGTAGAGGATTTCAGTGTAAGACAGTTTATGTGCAACACCTCAGGAGCTAGTTGAATTTGTTCTTCTAGATACACCTCTAAATACGCTAAGAGTGAAATTTAATTTAAGATTTTGGTGTTCCCAAACAAAAACTTTCTCGTTTTAAGTTGATTTCACAAGGCGTGACTTATCTAAAATTAAGCTTATTGCAATTTGTCAAAATAAACACAGATGTTTTCTGTGTCATGTGACCCTTATTTCTTGTCCGAATGTTCTGCTGGTGATTTACAACATTTGTTTGACCAACTTTGTCTGAACAAAATGCTGCTTTGCAAAGCCAAAAAACCTTGCAATATTATCAAAACTTTCATAAACTACTTTAGGAGGTGTGCTATATATTTATGCTTTAATTTCAGTCATTTCAAATTTTGAAAGTCATAATACCAAATGTCGGCCATATTTAAGTCCTTGTTAACAAAACTTAGTTACACATGCACAAGGCTTAGCCAAAAGATAGACTTAGCTGTTTTGTGAAATATGTGACGTCTAAGACAACAGACCGAGCTCAAGTCTAAGACAAAGGTCTTCATTTTAATAATAGCAATAGAAACATTTAGTATTTCTAATGTGCTTGAACTCAAAAAGGGGGAGTCCAAGCAAGCCAAAGGTCATAAGCCAGTGACAGTCTTAAGTCTGAGTCTGGGCCAACTCATTTTGGTATAACCTTGGCTGTTGAAAAATATACATCAGCTAATCTTTGATCTTTGACCAGGCATTGACAAAAAGCTGGCAACTTTTCAACTCAAGGAAACTACAATCAACATCTGAAACCCATGGCCTCAGAGAGTGGGCGATGAATGAGTGTTATCACTATACCTCTGTACAGTTTCAAACTGACAAACCAGTCTTACCTTAGAATCATCAAGATCCACCAACATCCAAGTGTACAAAGGATATTGTTTTGCAGACATCACAGTGTACTTTAAGTCCTTCAGACCATCTGTTTTCCAGAGACCTGTTTTGATGTCATACCAGCCTTGCAAAAACCTTAGTAGAGAAAACATAGTAAGGTTTAACAAGAGCATTTGGAGAGAGCAAATCTCTGCCAAGCACAGCACCAACAATATTTCTTAAGGTAAATATATCAATATTTTTCACCTAATCCTTGTGGCATTACCAACATTTCTTGAAAATTGCATCTAAATCCGTAAATGACTTTTCAAATTATCTTGCAAACAAACAAACAGTAAACAAAACTATCAAAATTACAAATGCAAACACAATTACATAACTGCCATGACAGAGATAATAATGGTATGAGCATATAAATTTTCCTTAAGTAATAATGGTATGAGCAAGTAAATTTTCTTAGATTATATTGGTATGAGCAAGTAAATTTCCTTGGGTAATAGTGGTATGAGCAAGTAAATGTCCTTAGGTAATACTGGTATGAGCAAGTAAATTTCCTTAGGTAATACTGGTATGAGCAAGTAAATTTCCTTATACACCAAACTCATGCAATACAATCTAATACACTCAGGTACAAGCTGTCCTCAAGCTAAAGCATGTGGAAATAAGTATATAAACTAGAGAGCACTTGAAGAGTGCAGATCACTACCAGGCTGCATTTCCATTTTTTTGTTTGTATCAAGATTATGATACAAATCTTTCACAAAATATAATCATTTCTACTTTGGGCTAGGGCATACCGGCAATAAATTTCATAAAGATCTTTTGTTTGCTTTTTGAGTAATCATGAACAGATTAACAAACACACAGACTGGGAAAAAAAGAAAATGCACGCAAGAGCAGAGAATGCACCCAAGAACATAACATCCCTTTGAGGGGGCATTTATGAAAACTCAGGATGTTTATTTAATCCAGAATATGATCAGGATGTTTCCCAAAAATGTATCAATACACTCAGCTACACATTGTTCAGATATTATTTTGGTTGGTATTTGAGGAAATGGAGGAGGCAGTGGGCACCAGTTCGTCAATATTCTGCATTGAATGTCATTTGACACTGGCAAGGAATTATCAGCTTTGCCACATAGGTCGGGGCTCAGAATTTAATCCTATACCCTGAGAGGAGGGAAGTGAGTGTATTGCACAATACACCATCCACTAGCGGATCCAGGGGGTGGTGATGGGGGTTCGACACCCCCCTTAAAATGTTATGGTACCATAATTAATTAGATTGTAAATCTAGCCAATACCAGTGCCTTCTGTATGATTAGGTTTGACAAGAAAACCCTGTTTTTCAAATAACAGCTAATAAGCTGTATGAATATGACTCAGATTCTGAGAGGAAATAAGGGAACACTTCATTTCTCTGAATATGTATGTCCCTAAAACACCTGAAAAGGGTGAAATAGGTTAATAAAAGTAAGACACAAATAAAATTTATCCCAGATATTTAAAATGTGTCACAGGTTTGAGGCCAGAATCTTGACCAACTAGTAGACTAAAGTAGCCGATCTTTCCGAAAATTTAATATCTTTCTTCCCCTGGTCAGACACTGTGCACATAAATAATTTCCGAAAGATCCATCATTACTTTTGCAGAAATTGTGAACATAAACAACCAAACAGACAGATAGATAAACACATCCTAAAATATAACATCCTGATCGAGGTAAGAACCTGCAAGATAAGGTATTCCTAAATTGCTCTAGAAAATCTAAATTGAAATATTTATCATTCCTCAATGAAATCTGACTCAAAAACTTCACGGGTCACGCTTACTTTACAGCAAGCCCCAAGCTAAGAAAAGTGCAGAGGGAGTTTTCAGTAGCGCTGACTAAAAGTAAAAAATATATATTTATTTATTTGGATTTGAAGCACATGCCACATGATCATGAACTGTTTTAACATTTTTTTTTTGGTTTGGTTATTTTTGTTTGAAACCCCCAGGACTCCTATCTCTATTGTGCAGACATGTTAAATGTGTTTTCGTGCATGGCATCGGTAAAAAGCAGCCTCTTTAACTTGAAAATCAAGAAAGTTTTGTAAAATGCAGAACAACTGAAGAACTTTATACTAGGATTAATTCTGTAAAGTAAATTTTTAAGTAAGAAAAAATCGGCTGCGCAGCTAAATAAATTCATAAAATCTTATTGGCCAGTTATTTGTGTTTTTGCCAGCCAGATAACGTATCTGTGTTTTCCAGATATTTGTAAACACTTTCTTGCATGACATTGAAACCCAGTTACATCATTGATTTAAAAGTTATTTTGCAAAACTCAGTATCACTTTTCGTCATTAGATGAAATACACAGTTTTCTACTGACATGTTTGAAAAAAAATATGATACAAATTTGAGACTTGGGCAAGGTTACCGAATAGCCCCAAAATAAGCTGAATTTAAAAAGTGACCAACTCGGAAGTAGTGAAGTAGGTCACCACAAAACTATTGAAATACAATTAAAATCAATGACCTTCTTGGGCAAACATTAGTATTCTGTCAGTTTTGTCTATCAAGTATTAGCTTTTCATGTAAGTTTCCTTATTGTCATAGGTGCGACGGTGGAGCTGTGTCACCACAAAACTATTGAAATACAATTAAAATCAATGACCTTCTTGGGCAAACATTAGTATTCTGTCAGTTTTGTCTATCAAGTATTAGCTTTTCATGTAAGTTTCCTTATTGTCATAGGTGCGACGGTGGAGCTGTGTCACCACAAAACTATTGAAATACAATTAAAATCAATGACCTTCTTGGGCAAACATTAGTATTCTGTCAGTTTTGTCTATCAAGTATTAGCTTTTCATGTAAGTTTCCTTATTGTCATAGGTGCGACGGTGGAGCTGTGGTAATAAATAAAATAAATCCTTATTTTTACAGATATTTCATATCTTATATTTGACAAAGGTGTTTGCATCGTAAGCTGTGTTTACTTCATTATACTGCACTTGGTTACAACTAAAACATTTTTATCTGGATTCAGATCAGATCTAGACAATTTGATACCCGATCTTATTTTTCTTTCAGAGTCACAGCCTTACTGTTAAAGGCACCTCAATGTGCTTTTATTTGAAATCATGTATTTAAACAGTGGCACTCTGACACATGACAAAACTGTTAAAGGCACCTACCTCAGTGTGCTTTTATTTGAAAGCATGTATTTAAACAGTGACACTGGTAGATATGCTAGCAATGTATTCCCATTAGTTAGAATTCTAGTTTTTATTGTGGCATCAAAGTAAAATTATTTTTTCTTTTAGAAAAGAAATTCAATCTCTTCCCTGCTTCATTTTGCATACTCAGCAATATTTAAAAAAAAATGGATCTGCTCATCTATGGAAGCGTGAACAGGGTTTCAACTAAAGGATAGAGGTAGTGTGCCTAATCCTTTCTTACCTGTAGGGATTCTTTTCACTTTTGCTGTGCTGTAGCATTGTGTATCTGCCCTTCTCCAGATCTCTTCTTTCAATATGAAAACCAACAGTGTATAGTCTGTAAAAATACATAGAGAAGCATTGCCTGAAAGGGAATTTCCCTACGAAACAGTATTAGTGCCACCAATGGGCTGTTTTTAAGCGCAAGTCTCAATAGAGCTTACACTTCTAGAGATCACTTTCTTTTCGTTTTTTTTTAAATTTTTGTCTTAGGACTTTCATGAATTGTGGCGCAGTGTGATGAGTATTTGTCTGTTCACTGAAGTTAAGTGGCTATGGGCTATGTTAGTACTTGGATGGGTGACCATCTGAGTTCGACACCAGCTGTGGGATGGGTCTGAGTTGGAATTTCTTTGTGTCACTAGACTTTCATAAACTCTAGTGCACTACTCGTGTCTCTGATGGCTTTGCATTTGCACTAGGGGACCAAAACACCTTTTGGCTTTGTTTATTGGAAATATTGGAAACTTCTACTTACATGTTTCGGCCACCACAACTAATATTTCCAAATTTTCTAGTTACTAACTCATATATTCCAGTTAGTAACTTGTCTATTCCAGTTACATAACTCGTATATTCCAGTCAGTAACTTGTATATTCCAGTTAGCTAACTTATAAATTCAAGTTACCTAAATCGTATATTCAAGTTAGTTAAGTGGTATATTCAACTTAGGTAACTAGTATATTCAAGTTAGCTAACTGGTACATTTAAGTTAGTTAACTTGTAAATTCAAGTAAGTAACTGTTTTATTCCAGTTATTAACTAATATATTCTAGTTACTAACTGGTATATTCAAGTTATCTAAGTGGTATATTGAAGTTAGTAAAATAAAAAAGTTTGGCAGTCCAGAGCTTTCGAGAGTAACTTATAGACCATTCTCACAATATTTAAAGCACATTTTATCCCCTTGAGAAACCATTGGGCTTCAGTTATCTCAATTTAAAACAAACTAATTAAATGAGTAGTCACAAAATCATTTTTTGGGGGTCAGAGAGTTTCAATCGAGGATATCGATAATTGTTTCTTATTAAAGCATTGTTGGGGTTAACTGATTTAAAATTCAACATTCTTGTATTAAAGAATGCAACTTTGCAAATGAAAAAACTATTACAAAAATGAAATTGAAAATTGAGAAATATCCATGGATACTGACCTTGAATACATATCATCATCTTCCCCTCCCCAGTGAAAGAACCGGTTAGAGTAGCCATTGACTAATTGAAACTGGCGTTTTGTTAGAGCGACCACTCCACCAAATATCTCTTTATATGGCACCCTGGAATAGAAACAAATATATCTTATATGATCAAACTTAACACACACTTTAACATATGTCATTGCTCTACCTTTCACCACCACCTATCTGCCCTTAACAATATGTTCTTTGTCATGTGGTAAAGGTGTTGATGAACCTAAATCACTCAATCAATTAGAACTCTCTGTCAGTATCCATGTGAGTAGGTTGAGTTTTAATGCAAGACTATACACGATTTTAAATCAAATAAATATAAAATTATAACACAATATAATGTTTAATAAGGGAGCAGTGGTTTGCATCTCATTCATTACTTGTCACTTGTTATCCTCTGGGCAGGTGTAAATTTCAGGTATAGTCAGTTTTAAGGGTATAATTGTTTTTTATTTAACCCAATTCTCAACCTGTTGCACAATAGCTTAACTTTTGCACATGAATAGAATAAAGAAATTAAGGTTTCTGAAGAGACATTACAGAAACAGCATTTTTGGCCATTTTCAAATGACATTTTATGCAGCAAGGTCGGTTAGGGTCTGTTGTAGTTTCAAGGCCTGTCAGGGAGCGTCGGTGAAATATCAAAAATGTTTGATATTTCTATGACCATTGCCGACCCTTGTAGCAGACCCTAATTTCATCCACCTAGCAACAGGCATGTCAGTTAACTTAAGGCCTGTCGGTTACACTTCCTGGCTTGTCGGTTAATCAAACAGGCCTATCTGTACCAAATATCCAGCTTATCCCAAATATGATGATCCAGACTGTACATTAAACAGACTGTGTGAGAAATCTTACAGTACAGTCAGTAACTTTAGCTGGCCTGTCTGTAAGTGTTCCCGGCAGGTCTGTAAAGTTTCCAGGCCAGTCGGTAACTTTTCACGTCTGGGTCCCAGAGTTGGGAGTTTTGTATAACTGACAGGCCCTAAACTCAAACAGACAAGCCGGGAACTGTAACTGACAGGCTTGTAACACTAACAGACAAGCCAGAAACTGTAACTGACAGGCCGGCAATATTTTTGCTTCTTACGGCCTGTCGGTTTCCTGTGGGTATAAAATTTTCAATCGACAGACACTCTGCGTATATTTAGGCTTTGACTTGTCGAGAGGCAATTGGTGTGCAGCTTTGATTTTAAGTTTTTCATCTTTTTTTTTGCAAATTAACTTACGTTTGAGCTAAGCTGGACTGGCTGGGAGTGATATCTGTTCTATGAGGTTTCATTTTTATTTTTAAGTTTTGATTTTACAACAAGCCATGCATGTGATTGATCAGCATGCCAAGGGGCAGAAGGAGAAAGATTGAAGTACCAAGAGATACTCAATCACAGTTTGAGTTAGGAGATACTGCTGAGGATATAGAGAGAACGAGAAGGGAGAGAGAGGAGAGAGAGATGAGAGGGAGAGGTGAGAACAGGAGGACAGGGACAGAGAGAGGATAGAGAGGCAGAGGAGGGAAGAAAGTCAGGAAAGGACAGAAAAGAGAGCACAAACAGACAAGGATACTGATGTAGTATCAACTCAATACAGAATGAAGAAGGGGTAAATGAAGTCCATTTTCCTGAGAGAATCAGATGTAGAAGCCATCATGGAGTTTGTTAAACAGCACGAGAAACTTTATGACAAAACCAACAACAGTTTCAAAGATAAGCATAAGAAAGAAAGACTTTGGGAGATACTAGAAGCTACCAGACACTTACCTGTCAACACTGTCAAGAAGTGGTTTAAGACTCAACATACTAGATATGGCAAACTCACTCAGACAAAGTCAGGACAAGCAGCTGAAAAGAGCACAGAATGAAAGACCTGGCTGTAGGACAGCTTTTGTTTTCTACGAGGTCACATCAGAAGGAAGGGAGTTTCTAAGTCTTCCGCGTTCAAGTCAGCACTGAGACCGTCTGCTTCTGCAGCCACAGCTTCAGTTCCGGATACTTCAAGATACACTAAATCTGAGATGGAAATCAGCATGACATCAGATGTTACTCATTAGCCTTTGAGCACCATCCGTAAATGACAACCAGCTGCTGTCACCACCACCACTGCTGAGG
This sequence comes from Sabellastarte sp. h YS-2021, assembly GCA_964017235.1. Lineage (NCBI taxonomy): Eukaryota > Metazoa > Annelida > Polychaeta > Sabellida > Sabellidae > Sabellastarte > Sabellastarte sp. h YS-2021. The sequence continues at coordinate 18,122,092 of OZ024929.1, read as the reverse complement.
ATCTAGTTTTAGATCAGTTCCAGCAGATGAGGTCAATGATTTCTGCATTTCTGGGTGCATGTCAGGACCCCACTCTAAGTCCAAGACAGTCGTTCTGCAACTATCTCCACTCTGAGATTGAACACCTGGAAGAGCGAGATTTTTTTACATTCAGGAATGAGACAGTCAGTCTTCTCAGTACAAAGCCAAAGAATGCAAGAGAGAGGTCACTAGTCAGCAGGTTATCACATTTCAACTTCCACAAACAACACAGGCCACATCAGGATGTGAATACATACTCACCATACCGGATTGTCAACCAGTTGTGCAGCCTACACAGATAGCCACAACACAGCCTGCTACATTGATTGCCAAACTACAGCAATCACAGGGGCCTGCATCAGTGTCAGCACAGCCAACATCTTATATAGTTGTGGATGACCAACAACCTGAGACTTCCAGACAGCTGATGTTCACTTTGAGTCCAACAAAGACAGTCAACCCACCTTCAGTTGCAGCCTCACAACAGGATGAAAGTCAACACAGCACTTCTGGATTATCCAGTCTCTTTGGAGGGATTCCTAGCGTACTGTAGTACCAGCAGATTGACACGCCATAACCATTTTCACCCTCTCAATTTCAACCTGCAACATCATCAGTGCCATCTTCCACTCATCAAGACCAGTTAAGACCTCCCAGCCAGTCCAGCCAGCGAAGTCGGCCATCTGCATCAAGTCACACCGACCGGTCCTTTTAAGGGCCACCCAAATCTTCCAAAACAATTATTCAGCTTCTTCTCTATGCCCAAAAAGAAAAAAGTACACCATCCAACACTTACACTTCCCCAAAAAAACACCAAAAAATGTGTGAATGAATGAGGGAATGTTGAACAAAAACTAATAAATTTCCACCACAAAACAGAAAAAAAAAGAAAAGAAAAACCTAAAAAAATTGTCCCCAAAGAACTTAAAAAAACAACCCCCAAGAAAAAAAGATTATTTTAAAAGAAAACTTCCCCCTACCCCTCACCCCCCCCCCCCCCCCCAAAAAAAAAAAAATAACAAAGATTCACACATAAATCTACGTCCCTCCCACAAAATAGCAACTGTTTTGAATGTGCGGAGAGACAGACAGACAAACAGATGGTGCAATATAATTTTGAGGACAAAATTTCTCATCAAAATTGTTTTTCTAGGGTAATTTTTTTTAATTATATGGCAGATTTTTTTACAATAAACCCAGGTCATGTTGGTGTGGGATTTGGTAAAATGAGGGCCTAGGTTTAAATCTGTATGAGTTGATATTTAATTTTGTGAAATGAGTTTGGGAGTCATTTTTGTTTGTGATGGGGAATGATTTTTGGTGAAATTGAAATTGATTTATTTTGGGTCAACACTTTGCTAAATAAAAGTTCTTGATTATTTGGGTAGTGCTAAAAAGGACTGATAGATGACAGCAGGCCCTAGTGATTCAGGAGGTGGTAGTCCCAACCTTCTGTTCTCAATTCTTCTTTTCAGTTTGCTACGGTTGAATATCTGAGCATCAGATGATGACCCACTGCACCCCACGCTGACCCACAGTAACTTGTAATCATGCATCAACTAAAGCCAGAAGTACCAGGGAGAAGTACTTGAAATATTCACTGCCTGACTTCTTGGGCTTCTTTATAGCAATGTGTTGGTCATCTAGTGCATCGACTGCATTGGGGGACATTCCATCTGTTTCTAAATCTTTCTTCAGTTTTTCTTCTAGTCTTCAAGACCTTTGGGACACATCAAATATTTCCTGTTGAAATTCTTTTAAAATGGATTTGCAGACCAGGGGGACAAACTTTGCAGATGTTCATTCTTCCAACCCTCCAGTGGAACTGCAGTGAAGTGTAGCTTTCTCCCGTATATAAGTGTCTCAGTGTAACTTCCAGTTTCAACCCTACTTTCAGTGGCTTCCTGAAGTTGGTGGTTGACTACCTGAGATGGGGGTAATTCTTTCTTCAATCAAATGAAAAAATGCTGGTTCCATCCTGGTAAAGGTTCTGTAGCCTGGTATGTCAGTTGTGATTAGTTCGTCCAAGCGTGTTCTGTAGACTCCTCTCTCTGCAGTGTCCAGAGCATAACCCATGGATTCTGTGGCTTCCTTCTCCTTCTGGGTGGTGGGGGTGGTGATGCTGGCCGGGCAGGTGTTGGGTTCTGCTGTCATCTGTGTCTTGAAATCATGATGTATAATAACATGTTCAACTCAATAAAAAAACAAAAGGACCCTCAAGTGATCAAACTGTTGCTCTTGATGTGTTCCTGTCATCTTTGAAGTGTGAAATGAGTGGCACATCACAAGAGGGGTGCTATATAGTGTGACATGGATCCCGATTCTGGATCCCGACTATAGATACCGACCCACAAAAACAATAAGTCCTGTTGGCAAGAGTCGGGAACATGCTCCCGGCTTATCTGTTTGTCTTTACATCTTGTCTGTTTGTGATCGGCTTGTCTGTTAGAGGTTTAGGGCTTGTCATAGTACTTCTACAACTGGCCACGCAAAAAATGTCTCCGACCCTATATCTTGTTGGGATGCTCATCATGTCCTGTCTGTAACTGTACCATTCCGTCAGGGATTTCATAACCAACTCAACATTTGTGTGCCCTTTTTCCTACAACCCTACGACTTTTACAACCGACCCTAGAGTTATAGGGTCAGTTGTAGGGTAGGCTCCAGTGGAACAACCCCATTACCCCACCTTAAACTTAAATGATATCTTTGGTAACCTCAGTTGCTGGTTAAGGTGACGCTAAGCATTTGTGTATTTATTAATTGATTGTATGTAATTTTGTGAAACATATAAATGTTTATATACAGTGACCTTGCATAACCTAATCTGACCTGTACATACATATTAGTGTTAGAAATATTAAAATATATATTTAATAAAAGTCTTCTCTCACTGTCTTGGGGGTGGGTACTGTTAGACAGCACAAAAAGCTATGCGTCTAGGTATTTTGGGTCTCTGGAAAATATATGGAGAATTCAATTTGAAATTTGATAGGAACCTGGTAACAAGTAGTTGAAGTCTTTATTACTCAAAAAGTTCCCATTTAATTCAAGTACATCCGCAACACAAGTTATTCCATGCTTAAACAATTTAGGGAAATATAAAATTTCATTGGAATAAATTTCCTTTCGGTTGCCAGGTCATTTGGCTAGTAGTATCAGCATTATATTCATGCTAAAGTCCTGCGCAGCAGGCTTTGATGCATATGTAGCCATCCGACTTACACCTTATTGCCTCATTAATATATACACATATTGTATGATTACATAAATAATATCTTGGATTATTTCTACATAATGTATGCTATTAATGCTAGTATGTTGTATAATATTTCTATAATTATTGGCATTTAAGGTCACTGCTAATAATAATCTGTAATATTATAATTTTGTAATACCATGTACTAATACCAATTTTCTAGTTGTTGACTGGCTCAACATATTCAACTGGAACCATACATATAGTTATCTTGCTTCTTCAAATATTGAGTGGATTCATCATGGTACAACAGGTGGCTGATAATAATATATCTGTATCATCAGCAGCTATATTATATCATTTGACCGGTTTATGTCAGATATGTTGGATCCAAAAAGGTGAAGCTAGTCTCAACACATGGAAGGAGTTATTTACCGGCAGGATCACTCTGTGTAAGTAAGTAAGAAACACTTATAACACTATGTGCTAGAATATAGGGCTTCATCTAGTTCTGTGGATTCCATATTCAGATATAGACTTAATCCATATATTATATGTCCAAAGTTTGGGACTTTTTCTGTGTCAATGTAACCTTTATTAATCTATTTTTTTTCTTTTTGAGTAACTTAGTAAGACGGGCTATAATGGACAGTTCTATAACGTGTTCGACTCTGATAGCTAGGTAGGTGACAAGTGAAAAGTTCTTGACAGTACAGCAATAGTTATATGATCATCTGAAGTTGAATTTGTTGTTTCTTGTCTTTATATTTACTATTATGACTTATATACACATGGATTTTTATTGGATTTTATTGAACTTCGTTAAACCTAGCCATGACCTTTACTAACTCAGCGTACTGATCCTATCCTCTTAATTTTGTTATTTTGTGTTATTTTGACTTGTGTATGACCTTCATTAACCCATGGTACACACACATTTTAACATTTTAAATGTTTGTGGATTACAGGTGTCTTTCTTTAGCTATAAATCATCCAAAAATTTAAATTATAATTTGCCTTTTACACCTGCTAAGCTCGTTCCTTTTCATCTCAAAGCTTTCCACTGTGGCTTCCGGTGTGCTCGTCCTATAAAATTTCAAAATTCATCCTTTTCAAAGCTGCTTATTGGGTCCCTCATTTCCTAATTACTCATCCTTACTTTTTGGCTTTGTATTGTAGAACGGGGTAATAAATTTGGGCTCATGAGCTAAAATTTATTGTCGTGGGCTTCCTTAATATTCTCATATAGACACTTATCAGGATAGCAAGGGTAAGAGAGTTGGTTTTCGGGGTAACTTTTGCATTCCTATCTCATTATAGTTATAGTATTGTTACATATTTTACAAAATTGGGAGTGGTAAAATAAAATTAATAAAATGATTATAACCCAACTGGTTTATTCTTTAGTCTCACATGGGGAATGGTGGTTTTACCGTCAATTTAAACAATGTACATTTACTTAATATTTTTTTTGTAAACCCTTCCTACAATTTCCGATTGGTATTTCGAACTTCTACAAAAATGGGTGATAATATGAGTTTTTATGTTAGCAATTTGATCCCACTTACTGCCAGAACCCCATTAATTTGCTGGGGTTTTGACTTGGCTATTTGGGTCCACTAATGCTGACATGTAATCGCCTCTGCTCACTTTTTTACTCATTGTGTATTTTACAGCTTAGGTCAAATGAGTGAAAGGCGACAAATAGTATTATGCCTTTCCTTGCTGACTCACATTAAAAGGAGAACGTAAAGTTATGAAAAATTGTGGTTCATAGCAATGTAAAATGTATGAGAAATTTAAAATATCATGTTATGATAAACATTATTTTATATTCCTTTTCTAGACCATGTATCTCTTTTAGTCAGACAAATCTGAAATCTTATTCAAAAATAGTTTTAAACTTTTTTCCTTTGACAATGGAAACCAGAACAAAAAAATGCTATAGAAGTCTAGGAGATTTTGAAGACAACTTTGTGTGAGTCCACTTTATGGTGTCATAATATCTATCTAAGCATGGACTAAACTTGTGCCATAATGGCCTCAAGCTGATTTCATACCATGATTTCTGTTTGAGAAAAATCCTTACTTAATGGTTTCCCCTTTTTTCTGTCACACAAAAAACAGTCTATATACCTTTGCAATAAATGCACGCTTCCATGATACTGGTTGCCAGCATTGTTCTTGCGGAGAAGGCATATACTGATATGTTACTCTTGACCCACAAAAGGGAGGGTTGCAGATATTATCATCTTGTCTGTTTTTGTCTGTTGTCGCACCCATAAATTTGAAGTTCCAGAATGTTTAGAGAACTTTCCACAATATCTGTTCTATAAATGAAAAGTGTTAATTACATTGGGTCTTATTTTACGCAAAGTGGGGTCTACCTCTGCTCAGTTCTCTTTAAAGAAGATCCAGAGCCAGATTCTTTAGGGATTTTGTCTTGTTTTATATTCCTGGGTGTCGGCTTGTGCTGTCTCATGATCTGCTCATTGTCAATGTTTACAATGACATAAATGCATGCTAGGGATACAGTATGTATGTGTTTGTATAAAATCATGTAAATTACAGGTAAAATATTAACCCCTTAGGGAAAAAATCTTGATCATACTAAGTATGTATATGAAAGATTTATATTTCTTATATTCCTGGGCTACACATATTAATTTGATTGTTTAAAATCTAATCACATGATCCTTTTTGACACAGATATAGCCTTGGCCAATTTCACAAGACGTCTCAGACTTATCCAATCCTCAGGCCGAACCACAGGCTCAAACCTGAGTCTTTTTTTGCATCAGTGTAGTTTTGGCTCACATCTGTTTTACAAAACCTCACTCAAATGATACTGGTCTATTACCTAGACTAAACCTTTTCATGATGAGGTCACAAGCTACATTCGAACAGGCTTATCTGACTTCATTTGATGAAATCGGAAAAATAATCAGCAAATCACTCACCAAATCATGCCTGTTGGACCCATTGCCCACATTCCTTATTAAGGAATGCATTGACATCCTTCTACCTTCTATAACCCAATTAGTCAATTTTTTCACTCAGTGAGGGACTGGTTCCAGATGGTTTAAAAAAAGCTGTAGTCACTCCACTTATTAAGAAGGCATCTCTTCCTGTTGAGGATTTGAAAAACTACCGCCCAGTATCTGGACTTAGCTTCATTTCTAAACTGGTGGAACGTGTAGTTGCTAAACAGCTGGTTGATCACATTCATTGACATGGCTTGGATAACTCATACCAGTCAGCATATAAGCCAGGTCACTCAACTGAGACAGCTCTGCTTTCCATAAAAAATGATATTCATTTGTCACTATCGCAGGGTGAAGCAACTGCCTTGGTACTTCTGGATCTCTCGGCTGCCTTCGATACGATTGATCATTCCACTCTCCTCGGCTGTCTTCTGGATTGGTTCGGTGTTGGTGGCTCAGCTCTCAAATGGTTCTCTTCTTATTTGACAGAACGCTATCAGTCTGTAAAGATTGGTTCTACTTTGTCTAATTTACAAAAACTCCTGTTCGGCATACCTCAGGGTTCTGTTTTGGGTCCTCTGCTATTTTCCCTGTACACATCTCCCCTTAGTACACTGATTGGTAAACACAAAGGTGTAAACTTCCAATTTTATGCCGACGACACACAACTTTATGTCCATCTCTCACACAGGAATGCCTCAGCTGCCTTTGATAAGTTGAACAGATGCCTTCAAGATGCCAAAGAATGGATGTCGGCTAGCAAACTTAGACTTAATCCTGATAAAACTGAGTTCATAATTTTTCGCTCCAAGAAACAGAGAAAAAGGTTAAATGCATGTTTCCCAATTGATATCCTGGGCAACCCCCTTCACCCCACCGAGTCTGTGAGGAACCTGGGAGTGTGGTTCGACTCTGATTTTTCCTTCTCTAAACACGTCCAGAATGTTTGTAAAGGTTGATTTAGTCAACTGAGGGATTTTAGAAATATTAGGCAGTTCTTGACTCAGGATGCAGCTGTGTCTGTTGCCAATGCTTCTGTTAGTAGTCGGTTGGACTACTATAACTCACTTTCCAGGAGTCTCTCTAAAGTCAATCTTCATAGATTACAGTCTATCCAAAATAGTGCTGCTAGAATTGTTACAAATTCGTGTAAATACACTCGGATAACTCCGGTACTCAGGAAACTCCATTGGCTCCCTATTCAGTTTCGCTCAGAGTTCAAACTGGCTACCCTGGTGTACAAGTTTATTCATACTGGTTTCCCGAAATATTTCGCTCCACATCTATCCACATACCACACTACTTACAATACTAGACAGAGTAAGAGCATTGTCAATTTCCTCAATGTACCAAAATTTCAACCTACAGTTCACAAGTCCACTAAGCAGTTTGGCTTCAGTTTCACCTTTGATGCTCCCACTGTTTGGAATTCACTTCCTGAAGACATCCGTGCATCACCCACTATTGTCTCTTTTAGAAAGAAGCTCAAAACCTATCTCTACACAAAGGCATATCCTCCTTAGCTCATTTTCTCTCATGGCTTCTCTGTGGTGCCGACCTGTTTTTGTCCCTGGACATTGAATTTGCATATTGCTATTGTCTTCTTGCGCCTTAGAGTCTGCTACTCTGTGGAGATTAAGTGCTATAAAAGTCAAATTAGAATTAGAATTCATTTGTGGTTCAGTTCAGCTGTTATTTTATGTTCAACCCAACTGGGAAAGCGACTGCTTTGTTAAAATGTTTGATGTAGCCATTGTGTCCTCTCACAATCTGTATTGAAATATACACGCTGGATGGTTGAGGGTGGTGGGGCGAGATGGATATATCAACTAGATCGTTCTTCAACGTGCACTGACCAGTGGAAAGGTATGACCTAAGTATTAGATTGCTATTAACCGACGGTCAACTACTATTATTAGCTTTTGCTATTAGCTAAATGTCAACTTTTCTTTATTTATTTGAAAACCATAAATGAGGGTTCAGACAATGATACACCTCTTTGGGTAGACTTAAAGTTGAGTCCATGTCTCATAAGATGAGTCTCTCTATGAGATTCATTAAATCTGAGTCCAAAAACAAACTAGGACATATCCAAATATGCCTCTGGCTTTTGAACCAGGACCTCTCCCAATATGTCCCTGGCTATTGAACGGGCATTAAAACCCAACTATGACATTGCAAACTAGAGTCGAGTTTGTGGGTGGGATGGGTGAAGGGGAGGGGGCTATAGATAACAATCCCATCTGCATCAATGAAAACCAAGGAAAATCACGGAAAAGGGCATCATGGCTGAAAGAAAAACTAATTACATTTTGAGGATAATTGGGAATAATAAGTTTGATAGAAATAATTTTACAAATAAAAGAGTCCAATTAACAGTCTGTTTTGTGGGATTTGTTTTCTTCTCTTGCAATGCTTTCCAAACTGTTGCCACTTTCTGAATGAGTTAAAAAACGTTGAAGTTTCATTTTTACTTTCAGCCATTTGATTTTTTCTTTTTTTTCTGAGAATAAAAAAAGTTTCATTTAAAACACACCATTGTAACTGTCTGATTAGTTTTTTGAAAATCTAATTAGTTTTAAAAACTAATTCAATAACTGTCATAAATTGCAAAAAAAAGTTATTCCTAATTCAAGGAAAGAGATGTCCAAAAGCATAATAATGGTTTGTGCAAAAATCTTTAAATAATTATAAAATTCATTAAATAACTGTCCTGGCTGCCACGTGTCAAATCTTACATCTACATGATGGGGCAATTCCACCTTTTTATATACAATAAATAGTCTACTTGATGTCATTCATTTCACACAGTTTTATGCAGCAGTAGATTCATTCGGCTGGAGGGGTTGTGTTGAGTGAATTAGGCTCCACCCACTTGCTCAGTAGTTACCACAACTTGTAAACTGACATAATGTTTTACATTATATGGCGGATTATTAAGACAATTTTTTCCGCATTATCATATTAATTTCTTGAGATAGTAAGAATTTTTCTAGATAATTTTTATTTCTATTTTATTGTGATATTAAGTCAGTTGTCTAGTCAATATCCCAATTTTTGAGACACAAAATCATTTTTTTAGTTAATTATCTCAATTTCTTGAGTTATTATATTAGTTCTTTGAGAAACAAAGTCAATTTTTCTGGATAGTATGTGAATGGTTTTAATTGTTTTATTAAAGGACTGATACAGTTACATCTGGAGTTACATAAAGGTGAATTCTGTTTTGTCCTACAGTATGCTTAATACTCTTACATAGTCTATGTTTATCATTTGTAAATACGAGAAAGTGAATTATAGTAATACATGTATTTGTCATTGTGGCAGACTGGGGTAACACACTCGCCTGGAAACACAGAGGATATTGGTTCAACCCCAGGTACAAGCAAACACATGGTGGTTTTGATAACGACTTGAAATGGCGGTCCTCTCTCGTGGGCTCCTGTCTCCTGAGGCAGGCTAAAGAACCCCATGGATGTTGATAAATTGTCATCTGTTTTACTCTGTCTTTCAATTATGAGAATGTCAGTCACTGAAGAGCTTGGGCTGTACTAGTGCAGCTTGGATTGGTCAAATAACACTTGGAGTTCTGTGATAAAGGGAATTGTGCACCTAGTATAAATATACTATAAGAAGACTTCCAAAATGACATACACAAAAAATATATATCACAAATGAAGACCACAAATGTTGTACAAGGGCGTAGCACAAGTATTTTATGTTTAATCTTCCTGAGTTATATACATTTTAGTGCATGTTTAATGTTGGATATTTAATTTTATGATCCACCAGTTTAAAGAAAGAATACAAAAAGGCCAGTAAACATAAAAAAGAGAAAAAAACTCAATTTTTAACTTGTGACTTTTCCAAAATTCTTGGGAAATTTTATATAACAACAACGGCCAGAAACTCTGGACAAAAACACTTTTAATGATAATAGTCTCCAGCTGTATCAGGTATTTAGTTTATTTAAGCCACCTATTATACCTCCTCACTGAAGATATACAGAAAATGACGGAGATACAAAATGTGGCTGGCATATTTTGTATTCCCTTAATCCCCTACTGTTGGGATTCAAAAATATGTCAACCATATTTGATATCACCCCCCCCCCCCAAAAAAAAAAAGACCAAGGAGTTTATACATAATATATATGGAATACAAAATTATGGCATTATACTGGGTATACAAAAAAGACATTTTGGCTTGTGTGTCATATAATGAAATACAATTTACATAAACACCTGAGCATATATTATAAACAGCGTAAATATTGCTATTGCAAATTGTGTGTTGGATGTCGGAAGCCACATAAATGTGTAATACCTGGGCTTCCGGGGATTCCCCTTCAGCTCAGCTGGTTAAAGAGCTAGACTTGTGTTTATATCTGTGTGTAATCCAGAGTCCGCCGGATTGACTCCCTGCAGAATCAATCAATCATTTCTCTCCTCCCACTACAATACCCTTAAAGGGGATTCTGTAGTGTAAGTGGAGCCTGTATGCACAAATATACTCCAAAGATTATAATTGTGTTATCCTCATCATTTTGTTGTCTTTCTGTGTATGATTCCTACAGTATATATTTCCATCTGCGTTGGGCAGAATGATTTACCACATCTGTGTAGCCCATGGGGACGAATTCTTTATACAATTAACCCGGAAATCCCAATTCAGTTGTATATTCATGCAATTATGAAACAAAAAACAAGAGTGCTCAGAGATCACAGACCTCTGCAAAGGATATAATAATAAGTATAATAATAATAATAAGTAAATGGGAAGATATGGATTATTTTTAATCAAGACAGTGATCCGGATTACTCTCAAAATTTAATGGGATCTAAGTTGGACAAAATACCAATATTCTTATTTCTTATCCTATCAGTAGTATTTGCATAATCCTGCTAACAAACAGACAAATAAATGGACAAGAATTAAATAACTCATTGGAGGAGTTAATAACACAATCTCAAATGACACAAATTACAATCATACGTCAGCCATCATAATTCCTGTCACCCTATTCCAATATCCGAGGTTTGACCATGAAAATCAAAGTCTACTACAATTTTTATGATACAAGATGTTCAATTTGTGACGCCAATAATCTGTAAATTACAGAAAGCAAACTTGTCCAAACACATAGATTTTGATGAATAAAACCCTCACAAAATTTTGAAAATTATTGCTTAATTAATTTTTTCACATCCATGTTTCTGGTCATTTATACACTTACATTTTTTTTTAAAATTAATTTTGATTAAAAAGTTCAGCTTATAAATAGACTAGAATAAAGGTTGGTAATGCATGCACTTTCTCCATGGAATTTGTGCCTACATTGGCCTACAACCCATCAAAGTGAGGTTTTCATTAGTTTATTTGTGAACAGGTGATATGTATTAGTTATAATTGAGTGTAGTGATCATTTCACCTCAGCTTTTCAAGAAAGATTTGGAACGATTTGCCCGATGATGTACGGATTTCCAGTTTCTCTCTAATCATCCAGATAGAAGCCAAAAGCATGCCACGCTGGTTCCTGGCATTGTCCCGGATCTTCTCAATAGACTTGACCCTCTTTTTCACCAATATCTGGCTCTTGGTGAGGGTTACAGCCAAAGGAAGAAGTGGTTGCATGTTGGGAAAGATCCAGATCATATTCTGGATATCAAAAAATCCCGAATCTTCAGATAGTCCCCTTGAAGAGGTCTTTGATCGATGAATCTTTGCTGCCTTTTTATTGCTTTACTGTTCAATTTGATATTGTTTAGTCCTTAATTCTTGTTCAACCGATTATTCGTAATGGCGTGTATTAATAAACTTTTACCCAATATTGTCTTATTGACAAAACCCTGAAAGTATATAAGGTGTCCTTTGAAAAAGACAGTGTCTCGAGAGGGCATAACTGCACACAAAAATACTGTCATTCCTGAAACACTTCACCGTGTGATAGCATCCAAATATTCATCAAATAAGAGATATCATCATTTAAAAACTAAATTTGTTGCAATGGAGGTGCACATATCAGTATTACATGCAATTTACTTTATAATATTGGTTACCACCTTCAAGTAATCTGATTGCCAGACGTGTACTATACTGCTTGCACAGGATACTTGTGAACCTTCTTTCTGAACTTTGACCTCTGGTTTTTGCAATTTATTGCTCAGTGCCGATGAAAACCATTTATTATCAAATATCCCCATTCCATAAGTCTTTATACCCCATTCTAACATGATACGGCTGTGTCCGTGATTCTGATTGGCTAAGAAACCCGGTAAAATTCTTTGTATACTAGCTGGTCAAAAGTAGGCCATTCTTTCTACCCTACGATAAAATTTCGTAAATATATCCCCATGTTTCCGGTAGTTTACTTTGGATGTAAACAAAGAAATTTTGATATAAAACTTAAAAACTAATTGCTATAAAAGGAGAAAGTACTGAAATAAATGTAAATATTCGTACTTTTTAATTGTTATTGACTCTATCAAAATATGCTACTCTCCATTTTTACCGTATAACCGATGGTGGTGGGACAATGTAGTAAAGATGGAATGGCTATGTATTTCTTGTCTTTTTTCAAGTAGAAGTTGTTTTACTCTTTACAAAATGTAAATTTTACAATAAATTAATTTATATATCATGTTAGAATAGGAATAATCCCCTCCCAAATCACGGTATACGCAGAATTTTACTGATAAACCATGGTATAATTCTACGTATACTGTGGTTTGGTCAGGGGTTATTCCTGTATTGAGATACTAGTTGGCATAGCAATTTGGAATTTGGATGGGTAGTTTGAAAGTACACTAGTTACATTTTCTTACATAATTTAGGACTGACGGGATGAAATGATTTATGCATCTATATTCATCATGTACTTAAAATTTATATTAGGATAATTTTGACCTTTGTTAATTAGATCATTTGGTTAACCACTTTGAAAAAGTTTTTATATTGTCAGTCCTTTCCCCCTCCTCCCCCCCTTTTCAGGTTGGCTATAAATTATAAAGAATCATTTTCTCAGAGTTTGGAATTGGGTTATTGCCTAAAACTTTCAAAAAGTGGTAGATCATTTACGGATATAACTCCTGGCAGGATGCAATCTACAACTTATGAAATAATTTGCGATTTGGTCCTCCTTTTATTCTAGTCGGACACATTTAGTGGGATTAGATGGTAATTCGCACATTCGGTATTCACATATTCGGTATTTAACCCGTGTAGGGGGATATACGGAGCAGGATGTATTTTATTTGTACAAAATTGTGCCTAAGTATCACAGATAATTCATGTCAATAACTTCTAGATTGTAACTTCCAGTTTTCACAAATATCATTAGAAAGTTATTTTAAAAGCGCTTCTGCTCGGTTTTGTTGCATAAAATGGCAGAGCATATCATTAAATATTGAGGTCTTTATATTCACTGATGTCTCTCTTTACATATAATTTCATATAACTTACAAATAATGCAAAATGGTGGATAATAAAAGTAAAACATCCAGTCCAGTCCACCCCATCCCATAAAAGAACAACATGGCAGATTAACAATATAATACTCGTGCTATACGCTCTTACAATATTATCTTCATTCATGATGTATATATTTTTGTAGATGCCATTCGGCAAGTTTTTCTATTATACACACTGTATGGATTGGTTGGGGATGAATAAGCAGGGCAGCCCATTCTTTAATGTGCACCAACTACCCAGATTCAAACTTTCTTTTCTCTGCCATAAGGAAAAAGTTGTAAACTGGAAAGCAAATACATACAGAAACAACCACAAGAGGAAGATGTGACATGCGCATAAATCTGCTATAATTAATATTTATAAGGATTATTAAATCTATCAATATTCATGATTTTACTGCCTTTGATTTTGAGGCTAGGAGGGGAGAGTAACTGCAATTTGTTTTGTAGCACAAACTCTCCTATTCCTAAACATTATGGGGTCCTTTTGGTAAGTCCTTGTGGTCTGGTGACTTGGATATTATGACAAAGCTCTATTTTCTTTATCCTGAGACCAGTTTCACTAAATGACTTAGCCAGGACTTAGTTATAATTTTAATACCTTTGTCTTATATTCAGGCTAAGTCTGTGGACTAAGACTTAAAATATTTCACAATGCAGCTAATTCTAAGCTTTGGCTAAGTCTCGGTCTCAAAGTGAAGTCTACTTGGGAGTGCGCTAATTTTTTGTAAACAAGAACTTATATATAGCTGTCATAAAAGCTCCACTTCAAACTCTTAAATGGCTGAAAATATAGTATAAATATGTAGAACATCTCCCTAAAGCAGTCTTTAGGAAGTTTTGATGTGGTTACAAGTTTTCCCATTGTAGAACACCATTCTTCCAAATATAATTTCGTACCCACCTCTTACTTATCTACTTACTTGAACTTATCTAAGTCACTCTTTGTGAAATCCATTTAAGTTCAAGACTTGGTTAAGACATAACTCTAAGTCAGGGCTAAGTCTAAAACCATTTCTGAAACTAATCCCCGGAGTGTAAATGAGAACCAACGGAAGTTTAAGAGGTAAAACCTACCATAGACTGACATTCTGTTCAGGGGAATAAATTCAGTCTGCTTTGCTTCATGCCACAGAAACAAGAACTGAGCTCTTGCCATGCTTGTTACTTTAAGGCCAAGAGATGACTGTACCACCTACCTGAACTGGAAACTATCTACAGCAGATGACAAGTGGATTGGTTCCCTCCCACATCCATAGAGGTTGGTAGCATTAAGGGGAATCAGGTCCACATCATGGAACACAAAGCACTGGAATTCATCCAATTTGTCAGCCTCTTTAAAACCAATATTACGTAAACTGCCCCGATTGAGTTTCTTGTTCTGCATCTGGGACAGAGAAAGAAAAATATAGGTGGATTAAGATTGATTGCAAACTCATCTGTTATGTGCCATTGACAGAATTCTGGTCTGAGAACAAAAGATGGATGACATTATTGGTTTCTTGCTTGTTGTTTTGAGTGTGTGACTGGGTTATACATTAATTTACCGGATTTCTTTTATGTGAGATTTGATGTGTATTAATTAAATAGAAAGAACTTTAAAAAAATTGTTTTAAAGATGATAGGTAATACATCAGATTCTTTCTTGTTTAGACTTTTTTATGTTATCGTTTTCTGTTCTGTAAAAATATGAAATTTGGGTTATTTTATGTATATGTCTTGGGTTATTTCAACGATAAATAGAAATGACAACATATATCATTTTAGTCTGATTTTGGTTTACTGGGCTTAAACTTAGCTTATAATTTTTGAAAATATGAAAATATATATGTGGTTATTTTTGTTCAATTTTAGCATATATTGCAGCATGTATAGGTCAAATCATGACTAGTAGATGGGTGGGAGGAGTAAACTGAATATTACAGGTGGTCAAGACTCTATATTCTATACAAGTGATCAATTGCCGAATTCCAGAAATGGAGACCTGGTGAGGATAAAAGGTCAACATTTGAACAAAAAATTCAGAGCCTGAAGACAGTCCCAGACAGTTTAAAAACTTTTCCATTTATGGCAAGGGTTGGGAATTAAACCCACAGCTATTGGTGTATTGGTTTCTTTAATCATTACTTCACTGTTAAAAATGACTTAAAACTGGTTACTTACACTTTAGACCATAATGGCACACGTCATGTTAATATCATGCATGTGTAAAATTAAATTCCCTTCTGTAATATCCTTAAATATCTTGCAAATATTTCTTGGTGTAATTTTACTCGCCTGTTCTTGGTCTGGGAGAACTTGTAGAGATTGTCTTTAAAAATTATGTATTATCTGAATATATTACCTACATAATTTAAGAGCCACTGATTTAAGGGGTCAAGAATTTAATAAAATACCTCAGACTTTGGACATTGTGTTACCCCTACACCAACAACCCTCACCTGTTGTTTTAGAATGGTGTTATGACAACAAAATCTCACAGATCTACAGATTTAGCCATCATATTGTTATAATAGGAAAGCATTACTAAATTTTAATAACTGAAAGCTCAATATACTAGTTTAAATGTGTAGACTTACGAAAGAAGAGAGGTAGCGACAAAGTTACACTTCAAAGTTTATGGATGAAAGGAAATTAAAAGGAAATTAAGGGAAATATAACCGATGTCAAAACAATGATTTTATAAATAAGACTATATGTTGATATACATGCAAACACACCACAAATGAAATTCAATACTTGTCCTTGATTTTGTTTTAAAAGATCAAGATAGTAATATTGATTTATTGAGACTATAAGTTGACAAATGGGATAATGATATTAATTTATACACATAGTAAATGAATAAATAAAGATATTTCAACTTATCAAAATATATAAGTCAGAAAATTCACATAACTCTCTTAATTTCTAGACATACATGATAAAACAAAATACTAATTATAATTTATGGTTTACTATCCCATTAAGAGGAAATAGTTAGAACAACAATAATTACAACAAGCATTTGTATTTTTTTAAATCCTACAAATATTCTGTAGCATATGTTTGCAGTAGTGCTTACCTCTTCAATGACATACACAGCATAAGCCAGCCTCTGTTGCCGAAGTATTGAGTGCAAGTTAACTAGTAACTGATTCAAATGCTCTGCCCGATCTCTGTATGGAATGATGACAGCCACATGTGATTGTGGATTGCAGTGTTTTGGATACCAGATGCCGCTATAGTCTTTGGCATATGCCATGGTCGAATAGATTTTCGAGGTGTCGTTGACTGAAGTCCATGATCCTACATTATTGTACAAGTAGACACAAAATATATATGCACATAATAGCATATTTAAGAAGTCAACATAAAGATCAAGTCCTGTGTCATGATTTTTAAAATGGAAGTATCAAAATGAGTTTAATATGCACAGACAACAGGCATGATGTATTTAAGAAGAAAATATCTTACCAGAAGTTCACTGCTTTGTTACCAAGGGAAACATATTAACAATTTAAGGCAACATTAGAATATTTATGTTTATGACTATAAATTATTCTATTGTCAAAATTAAATGTGTTGGTGATAGAAGAATTTTGAAGGCGAGTGTAATATCACACTTTCCTAAGAAATATGGCTGTTCTAAAAATAGATTTCACAATGGAGCTGTGTTGCTCCTGTTTATCTTTGAGCAGACAGAGCCTGCATTTTTTTTTGTCAAAATACCCAGTTTTGGACAATCTAAGCAGCCAATCAAAGGAAAGATGTTCCACAGAAGTTCAGAGCTCTGGAGCTGAGCACACTTTCACGAGGGACTTTACTTTTGGCCTTCTGTTTATTGAGATGTCTAAATTCTAAATTCAATGAAACTTGTGGGCATGTGTTGGACCTGTAATTTTGTAATTTTTGAGTGCACTGAATAAAGAAAAAGAACCTAACATCTGCTACTTACTCTACCGAGTTACACCCTGCAGCCCTTGGGTGTAAAGCATGGTGGAGATGTGGGTAAAGCATGGGTTTTTATGTTTGTAAAGGTAATTCCATGATTTTCACCCAAAAGATGAGATTGGGATTTGGATATTGACCGTTTATAGCAGTCATTGTATGTCTAACGAATAGGGCTTGAAGGTGTGACTCCATTTAATACATGTTTGCGATATCTGCATTCTGATCTAGGAGAAGTAAACAGCAATGAGAACACTTGAACAGCACATATTTCTGCAGAACTGGAAACAGTTTCATGACAGACTGAGACCCATCTACTGTGAAAATTTTTTCATGAAAAGCTGTGATGTAGTTTCTTTTCGTATTTTTGCTAATAGAAAAGTAAATTCAACCATCATGCAAACCTTCTTGACTGGGATAATAAACAATAAATTCTTCAATATTGACAAAAATGTCAAACAAATATGTACAAAATTGAGAAAATTGCCAAAATAGCCTCCTAGGTCCAGTGCCTCCAAGATGGCTTATGAGTGCAATGATAAAATCTAATCTAATCTACTACTTTGCAGGCGCAATATCTTCCCCACTAAGGGGAACTCAGTGCGCTAGTTAACAAAAATCATTTCTAATAAGGAGAGTCAAGGGGCGTAAAAAATCCCTTAAAAAATCATGGATCATGACGGTGATCTGGATCACCACCAAAACTTAAACATATCTTCATTCACCTACTGTGAACATATACTGATAATTTCATCAAAGCTTTTGTCAGTTTTTTAGTTATTTGGCAAACAAACAACGCACACTGCCAATTACACATTCCTCCTTTTTGAGGATCAAGAAAATGATCGTTGTATAAAGTATCAAGGATCAAGAATATGTTCGTTGTATAAAGTATACAGGCACTGGATGCCTATGCAGTAGAATCTATGAGGCTTCTGTCAATGTTCGAGCAGTGGCCGATTTTGAAGGATCCACAAGCTTCTGATAATGAGGTCTGTTATTATTTATGTTATGTACAAGTTGCAACTCATACAAAGAGCCTGTGCAAGTTGCAATTTTTACAAAGAATTTGCACAAAATACCACTTGTACAAGATTGGCTGTACTAGTTTGTAACTTGTACAAAATTTTCCCATCAATTAAACGAAACTTAAACATCGTTTAAAAGAGAATTAAATTTAAATTCAGTAAAATTTGAGTTAAATTTATAATTAAAAATATATCCTATTGTGTTCAAAATATCCAAATTAATGTGCGAGTATCATACACGTATAATTTTTCATAACAATTAACAGACATTGGGGAGCAGACAAAAGGAAGCCAAGCAAACTAGACTAAAGAAACTTTTCCAGGAGAGTTTTAATCATATTCAAAAGTTTGGAGTCAAAACTGAGATTGTATATTGATGCAAAAACCTCTGAAAATGAAGTAAATTGGCCATAAAACAGAGGGATCTACATGGGAAGTGTTTTGCTACCTCCACTGAGGAGGTATTGTAGTTATGACTATTTATGTGTCTCTTTGTTTGTTTGTTTGTTAGCAGGATTACACAAATAATGCTGGATCTTCATGAAACACGAGAAGCTGGGTCTTGGTCCAATTTAGATTCCATCAAATTATGAGATTGATCTGGATCCCCACCTGTGTACAAATAATCTAAAATCTGGATTTTGACATTTACTTATTTTGGGGTCATTTTTTAAATCATACATGTATTGGAGGAGTTCTGTGCTCACCGAGTGCTCTTCTTTAGTTTATGTTGCATAAATATGAGATAAATATATTCAAAAAAGTTTTTTTTTTCATACTGTGTAAGAAGTAAATTGTCAAGTAAACAACACTTCACCAAGTATCAGCATGTTTTACACAGGTTGAAAAAACAGTATGTGCAACCTCTGTAAAATGTTTAAGAGGACATTAACCGAAAAAATATTTCATTAACTACCAGATGGTAAATAAGTGACGTCAGATTTTAATTTTTCTTTCATTTTCAAGAGCTAAGGTTTTATTCTCCAATTACCTTTTGCATCTGGAGAATCCCATTTTATCCACTATTAGGGTATGGAATTGTTTGAAAGGTCATTCCCAAATAATGTCTGATCAAATTATAAGGACAATTTAAAGGTACTTCATTTGCTTTCTGTATTTTTACAGGATATTTGATTTCTGTTGTGTGAGTTTGTCCGCAAATTTAGTTCAAAGCTTGGGTTTTTCTGAAAGAAAATATACTTTATATGTTTTCAGGAAACATATTTTAAACATCAAGGGCTAAGAACAATAAATTATTTCGTAAAAGTACACTCTTAAAAAGGTTTGGCATGATTTATTTATAATTACCTTTAATATTATTAATGTATTTTTGTAATAAACAATTTGTGTTAAATTGTGAGAATTTAAGGCTTGACGTGGTACACAATGCACTAAAAATGAAATTAAATACAACCAATTTCTCTCAAAACAATATTAAACCTTTTTGTTAAATAATCACACATCCTTTTACTGCACCATCACCCCATAGTTTGCAGTCGGTATAACCTACAAATATTAATCACACAATAATGCCCAACCCTCCGCCAATATGAGATCTATTTGTCTTACCTAATTCCCGCCAATTAAGTTGGCACAAGGCAGAAGCATTACTTCCGGTCCCCAGTAGTCCACCGGAAGTGAGCACTGACTCAAAAAGGCGGGAACCTTTGTCCTTTCCCTTTAGCCTCGTTTTGTAGCGCCGATATAGATGTAAACTGCTAAATAAGAATCCAAGCCACAAGACAACAAGGCATTTCTTAATGTGATGTCCTCTGAGTAGCGGCATCCTTTCAATAGCAAAAGGATTTGAGACTGATCATTCGACGTGTGTGAGAAAATGAAAAAAAAGTAGTGGAAATGTAGTCTTTTTATTGATTTATTTACTGAAACAGATTCTCTTTTATCCATATGTTTATTGTGCAAATATTCTGTGAAGTAAACAATTTTAATTGCTCACATAATTTTCTGGGGTTTCATAGCAATGTCAAATCTTCTATGTTACGAACCCTTTAAAAGCCAAACTAAATCTCACTCCCAGCATAATAATGGGCGATAGGATGATTTATATTATCTATATTTTCCTCGTGCTTATTGTATTGGTTACATTTAAGTGACCTTGAAACAGCAACATGTATTTACACATATATTTATTTATTTTGTGTTCACTTATATTTTGACCAGTTCTGTTCCTCTGCGCTTACAAGCTCCACCATGTATCAACTCCTACAACAGATTCCTAATGAGTAAGAAACCAAGAACGACTCTTGTAAATATCATTAAATTTATTGTTTTATTTATCCATTTAATATATACACAAACAAATGACTACAAAGGAATGGCTACGAACTGAAAGACACTTAAACAGACACAAGCAACATTCTTAACACAGAGTACTTAGCAATTTATGTACGTACATATAATTGAAAAGACAATTTATAGAATGCCAACTATCAAATTTATGCATTTATGTGCATATGTAATTTCTTTTAGCCCGATGGCAAAACACCTGTACTTATAACCAGAAGGTCCCTTGTTTGTGTTCATTGATGACATCTTTGTGCAAGATTTAAACACACAACAATAAAGAATATTTAGTAATTTTAAGTTTTCTTATTTTATATTTGCAAATATTTTATTTTACAAATGCACAAAATAAGCAGTTTCTTTCATTTTATGTTATTTTTCACAAAGGTGCTAGTGCACATGAAAATCACCAATCAAGCAAGCAAGCATGAAAGTAAGCAGTAAGTCTTGAATTTACGTCCAGAGAGTGTGGAATAACTCTGAACCAAATTTTCAGAAGAGTTCTTTTAACTGGCTTGATTGACTGATTGATTGATTGATGTGGGTTTAACACCACCTTTAACACATTGTATAATTCATATCACAACGGACAACTGTGGACAATGGACGAAAGCAGTGCATCATATTTGGTCAACCTCAGATTTGGAAAGCAGCTGCCAATATTCCAACTGTACCTGGGAGGTGGGGGTAGTATGTTAACATTTAAATGTCTTAAATAACAGAAATGAAAAAAAAAAACTACAGGGAAGAAATGTATTACATTGCTACATATATATAAGGCTCTATACCCAATTAATATCAATTTGCATCTATATAAGACTCTATACAATTTATACCAATTTGCATAAATATGCATATTTATAACTGACGGCTTTGTCTTCACCTGTCAAGTTATACTCTAGTGAAGACAGTAAAGGATTGGAAATGTTACATAGATGAAATGCACAAATTGAGTTGAGAGTCCATTGTGTGATGGTATTTGTCCAAATGTCACCCAAGTGTGCAAACACTGTAGCTTTTCAATATCAACTGGAAAGCACTCCTGCGGGGCAGATCTCCGCTCAGACAACCTAGTGTGCAGAATAAATCTTTCCTGAAATGTAATTCTTCTGTCCGGTAAATCCGGGGCCTTTCCAAAGTAACTGAAAACAAACCAAATTTCAACCATTTCTGCTACAGACAAACTAGGAAATTACGAAAATTAATTGATGCAAGTACCGTATATTAACACATATTTTTTTGTAAGACTTATTGTTGTAAATAGGGAAATAAATTATTTTGTTTTGTTTGTCTTAAAAAATTTGACCTACTTCGAAGTAGGTCACTTTTGACGCGTTACCGGACAGAAGAATTATTATTATTATTGTTAGGCCGGTTTTACATAAGAAATTTTAGAAAAATTTGTTCATTTTTATGAAGTTATCTCCTACCACAAAGCCAAAATCATTGAAAATGGGACAATTCATATTTCATTATTGTTTTTGTATTCAGAGCATGATACAGGTCTCTCCCAACTTTTAATTACGTCCCCCCCCCCCTTTGGTCAGGTTCTGCCCACAAAAGAAATTTAGAAGATTCATTCAACACTTTTGTAGTGAGTATGAACAAAGACAAACAGACAAACAGGTAAATGAACACACCAAAAATATATCCACCTGCTTGAGGTAAAAAGGGGGAGTGCATAGATTCAGCGGTCAAGAGGCAAACCTTACCGAGTGCAGTTGACTATATTTTGCTGGACCTGTAAGGAGAATAATAAAATTAGGTTACACTGTTTTTAGAAGTCACCCATTTTTTGGAAGCTACATTTGTTCTTAGATGTGACTTAGATTGGAGTTTTTCAGGGCCTATATTCACTAACACGGATCAAACTGAAAGAAAATTCAGCTGAAGATCAGATTAGGATCAAGACAAATGGTTCTGCTGATCTTTGGCTCACCTCTGTATAGGAATGATCATCTGAGCCAAAACACTGGTAAAATTTTACATAGCAACGCATAAGTTAATTACTTTTATACATTTTGAACAGCCTGAATTTCAGCAAAATATACATTAATATTAATTTGGTTTATTATTTTCTTGCAACGGAATATTTAAATATTTCCTGTTAAATCCAAAAATTTAGACTCTGCCCACTTTTGATCCGGAAAAAACAAACTCTAACCCATTTTATATGTCAATATAAGCATACTTAAATCTGGAAACAAGTTATTAATTAACGATATAAAGGCTTAGATATTATTTAGCAATGATTTATTTTTTTCACATATTTAATGTTTCAGTTAATTCTAAAGCTACTAACTTTGATCCAAATCTTGATCCATCAATATGAATCGATCAAAGTTAAGTTGAAAGTTGAGCTAAAATCAGCTCAACATCTTTGTGAAGACTAACTTGATCCTGATCCATTTTAAACCTTTTTGAGCCAAAAAATAGGGCACATTGAGCTGGAATACGGCCCCGATGTCAATTGTGAAGAGATATTATATTGTACACATTTCTACAGTAAATGTATTAAAGTTTTGCCCTTTCAAATAAGTTTTAACTGTATACCTACATCAGTATACAATTGTTTATTTATTTTAATTAGACTTATAAATAATTATTATGGGGGTGTTCCACTGGGGCCGACTTGTCGGTAACTAAGGATTTTTCGAGGGTCGTGAGCATTGTTTACATATTCAGTTATGATTGGTTGTGATTTTGCGGATTGTTTTGGTGGATTGGCAAAATATCAAACATGTTTAATACTTCACCGACCCTCCCCGACTCATGTTTGCGACGGTGGCTCCACCCACCTGGAAACTGGCTTGTCGTAGTCACTTTCTGTCTTGTCTTAGTCACTTCCCGTCTTCCCATAATCTCTCCCATCTTGTCCTATTATTCACTTCCCGTCTTGTCCTATCATGAAACCAGCTTGTCTTTGTCACTTAAGTCTTACACTGTTCATTGGCAGTCCATTTCAAGTATGATGTTAGCTAAAACTATGGCAATATTTAAAAAGAAAACAGTGTAATTTATCAGAATCCTGAAGTGAGCAGGTCGAAAGGTCCGTGTGTATGCTGTACATATCAAGAAACTTTAAAAAATGTTTTATTTGCTGATAATAATAATAATGAAAATCTCAGCTAATTTTAACGGAGCAATCTCTGGGGAAAAAAAGGATCAAGTGTTGCTCAATAAAAAAAAAACAACAAAATTAGGTAAAGAAAAGTCAACAAAACATTTAGGTCCCATCACGTGACCAGGTCTGCCGCATACAAGCTGTCTTTCCCAGAGGTCCGAATTTGGAGTATAAAAGCCAGCAACAAGCAAGGGGTTTTCGTTGTCATATGATATATTATCAGGAACACATCACTTTCTGCTTGTTTTTAATGGATGCAATACTAGTGATGGAATTAAAATATTTTGTTTTGACCTAGTTTTAGATTTGTTTATTGGTTAATACTTGATCCTCTTTGTTCCCAGAAATTTCATCAAAACTGGAATGACAATACTGACTCCAAGTCTGGTTGTGGTGATTCTGTACACTTCTCCAGTCCTGTTATGCCTCTGTTCCACCACAAGACTAAGGCTCCCAATTAAGGCTTTTTGGGGATCTGTTTACAAAAAATATAGAGCCCCAGACAGTCTTCTTGAGTCTGTTTGGATCTTTTGGAGTCGGTTTAAAAATCAAACATGTTTGATATTTTTCACGACTGTAACCGATCCCACTGTCACCCCTACCCACAAATATTCCAGTCTCAGACTTCCTGAGACTTCCTCAGACCCCAATTTACATAATCTTATGTTGTCTGAGACTTCCTGGGATTGTAAATGGCAGGTCGGCTTTGTTTTAATCCAAGGAGGTCTGGATCTAGTCCCTACCCACCATGCAAAAGAAAAAAGAAAAATCGGCCATAGCTGTCTGAGGAAATCTGTTATTAGTCCCAGGAAGTCTGAGGAAGTCTCAAGCCCGTCTGAGACCCAGTAGGTATATCCCAGACAGGATTGGTGTTGAATCATATCACAATCATGCCATAATCCTCTTTTAGTCTGGGAACGATCTCTAGCAGTCTCAGGAGAACAATCCCAGACCTGGATTCCCGATTCTATTGCCCCACCCATTAGTCATGGTTTTTTTTCACAGACTCTCAAGGATTAAGGGTCCCAGGACGAATCGGGGCTTAATCCTTTGGTGGAACATAGGCATTAGTTTGTCACTAGGGCTTGTCACGGCCTGATACAGCTTGTTTGTCAAGGGTTTACGGCTTATCCTAGTAGTTTCCTGTCTACTCCTGTAGAAAACATCCCGACCTCAAGTCAGGTTGGCATCTAGAAACAGACAAGCCTGGATGTATTACATCCTGTCGGGGAAGTGAAACTGACCCAGATTTTTTCCGCCCTTTTTCTGGATTTTTGTACCTGATCCCTGACTTTTGCAACTGACCCTAGAGTCATAGAGTCCATTATAGGGGCGGCTTCAGTGGAGCACCCCCATTACTGATTCAATGTGGCGTTTTAAGCTAGCTCCCACTGAGGGCAAATGTCATATTACAACAATAAGAATGATGAACAACATATTTTAACAACATATTTGTTTGCAATACAAAGATATATGAAGAACCACTAACAGCATATTTAACAGCATATTTTATTAAAATGCAATACAAAGACATGGTTCAAGTGGGGCCATGGTAGTAGAGTGATAACACTGTCGCCTCCCAGCTCTGAGATCGGAGTTTGAATCTCGGCCAGACCTCAAGTAAGAAAGCTAGAAGTTGCTTTCCGTTGGTCAGCAGTTTACAGTACAGAACCTTGACCGACTGCATGTACTGTTTTTCTCTTCCCATAAAACTTATATAATGTGTTGAAAGGGATGTCAAACCCAAATAAATAAATAAAAGACATGGTTCAATATTAACATTCTGAATAACTGCTTGTGAAAAAAAACCTGAAAGTGCATATTGAAACTTTAATTGCAGTACAAAACTTTTTCGGGCAAGTATCAAGGTCCTGGTCAGATCATTACTGGGGGAGAATATTGGACTGACCACTGCATGAAACTAGTTGTGACCTTATGTGGTGTTCTGTGATTGGACAGGGCCTTTGACAGTGTGGCACGCTTTCTGATACTACCCAATTTCAGTGCCAGTTGCACATGAAAACAAATCTAGAAAATTATTTTATCAAGATTTCAGATTTTAACAGCTTTAAGTTTTTATTTATATGTTGATTTGATGTATTTTGATAAATATTTTTTTTCAACAATGGCTTAAGATAATCAGTACAACCTCAGGCAAGCACTTGTGGCACCTAAGTTTGATTATGGAAATGCTCTTTGATTACCGGCAGCTCTCGTTTATGGACTCTAGCATGTCTAGTCTGTGACATCAGAAAATGTGATCATATCACACCCATACTAATGCCACTTTGTTGCATTTCAGTATAGCAAAATATAGAATACAAAATTTTCCTAGTATCTTTCAAAGCCACCTATAGCCTACCTTTCATTTCTGTTGACTCAAAATGTTCCAACCAGATCTCTTCGATCAGGTTCCTTCAAGCTGTTTAGAGTTCCAAGAACCAAAAGTGAAACCTATCGTGACGGTGCTTTCAGCTCTGCTGCACCACAGCTATAGAACAGGTTACATGCTGAACTTAGAAAATTGTAATGCCAACATTGACTTAACATAAACAAACATGTCTATTTAGACCATTTTAAATTGCTAGACACTTTACTGTATACTTTTCATACAGTAAGGTGCTTAGTTTAACAAACACTAAAAATCGTGACCTTAATGAAATGTACATTATATAGTTTATGTAGATATTAATTTTTTTCTCTGAAAATTTAGATGCAAGATGTTGCTGATTATTTGGATTTCTTTGTAAACAACTCTGTCTGGTCTGTCACAATTATTCTTTGCAAATCACAAACGACCACATACCACCTATTCTTCTAAATATAATCAAACCATAAGTATTAATGAGGGGCTCTCTGAAATGTTGGCAGGTAGGATGTAAAAGGGAACTATTTTTTCTTTCAGTGAACAGCTTCTTAGTTTACTCAAAAGATTCTCCAGAAAACAGACAATAATCTCAAGTGGTTTGTCGAGACACAGCCATCCTTAATTACAACAATTTTATAACGGGGCTTTCACACTTCTACATATGAATTGACAAACTATTCAAATGTCTCTGGTTTAAAGGGTTGCATATCTCACTTTTGTATAATAGGAAAGCTTTCCAAATGATATATGAAAAGTATATGTCATGAATGAAGATTACAATTATATTGTTCATTGTTATGAGTGGTATTTTTATGAGAGGTATATTAACTTTTATTATCCACCATTTTGCATGAATAATAAAAAAATAAGTCCATATTTTCTAAAAGAATGCAAACAATTTTCTGTGAATGTATCCACAGTGAACATAAAATTAATGATGTACATAACATATTTGCAGCTGACACTATTAATGAAAATTTTATGAGGAGTCGGCATCCACTTTTGCAATTTTAATTATTCTTGGCGAGGGGCACTAGGAATAAACGAATTACTATCCAGTTTGTATGTTCAAGCTTTAACACTTAGTTCTCTTACCTCCATTCACACCTACTACCCTAGAGTATGACCTAGGTTGTCCCTTGACTGTCCCTTTTGAACATTCCTTTTGATAAGTAGCTCACTGAGTTCCTCATTGTGGGGAAGATATTATTGCAAAGCAGTAGACTAGATTAGATTATACATTCGAGTATTTAGGTTGAACCCATTGTATGGCGGACACTAAATGAAAAATATTCCTAAAATTAGAATGAACCGTTTTCATAAGATGTTTCACTACAGTAAAAAAAAACATATTTTAGCTATTAATATCCTGTCTCATTTGTACATTATAATACTACTAATCATCTCCACTTCACCTAGAGGTGATATATGTTTCGAGAGTTGCTACAATTGCTGTTTCATGAATGAAACCTACTGTGATGCTAACATGAAACAGAATTTTTTAAATCAAGCAGGCAGTGCGTTTCATCATTCTTTTTGAGTACTTTAGACCAACATTTTAAATGGCTAAAGACACATATCTGTACATTACTACAGTTCTAGAATGACATCAAAACATAAATAGGAAAATTAATTTAAAACATTCCAGCGTATCCAAAAGACTCACTCTGCAGTTTTCTAATTTTTTACTTTTTTACAAGTGTTTATATCCCCAAACTAAAAAAAAAACAAAACTTTCTTGGCTTCCAGTTAAGTACAGGGTATATTTTAAAATAGGCCTTAAAACATGCAAAAATCTAAAATGCCAAAAAGCATAGCTCATTGAAATAATCCGTCCATACACCTAATTGACCGTCTTACAGCATACACTGTCCTTCATATCTCTTGTTATAACCACAGAGTTTACAAATAGTAGAAACATTTTATAACTCCTTCAGTCATTGTGCCTACTGTTTGTTTCACCAATCACGTAAATTCTGTCATCAAATCTTATTTTATTATATCAGGAGATTTCCTTCCGTTGATACATCTGTGGTGATCGCAAATGCTCTGGTCAGCAGTAGTTTGGATTATAGCAATTCTCTATTTCATAGTTTGTCATTCTGTAATGCTACCAGGCTCCAGTATGTTCAAAATACGTTTACACAGTTTGTCACCAGTGCTTCTAAGTTCACTCACATCACATTCAGCTGGAAGACACTTCATTGGCTATCTATCAGACAACGAGTTATCTTTAAAACCCTAGTTCTTGTAGACAAGTATCTCACTACTGGCCAGCCTAAGTATTTTGTACCATATCTCTCCTTGTACAAGTCTTGCGCGAACACAAGACACTCAAACCTTCTTCCATTCATAAATCAAAGGCCCACTTCAACAACAGTTTCTCATATGATGCCCCAAAGTTATGGAATGATCTTCCACATGATATACACAGTGCTCCAAATCTATCTTCTTTCAAAAGTCGAATAAAAACCTACTTATTATAGAAATCATTTCCACCTTATTTTCTAACTACCGAACACTGGATTGCCTCCCTGGGTGTGACTTGGAATATGTCTAATGTCTTGACGATTTATGCTTAACGAACTGGATGGTGTACCTTAGAATCCATAGATATGGAGATTAAGCACTTGGACAATTGATTGATTGATTAATTGATTATGCCAAGCCCTATGGCATTTTCTTCCTTTACATAAATGAAATAGCCCTTCTGCTGTTACATCCTTTAGGAAGCATCTTAAGAGCCACCTTTTAGACTCAAACTTCTCCACTTAGCACTCTTCCCTTCAGTAATACCCACTACCCTGGATTATTTATCTACATCGGTCGAGGTTGACCCTTTGAACAATACTTTTGTTAACCTAGTGCATTGAGTACTTGGTGATCTGCCACTGTGACTGTGGCCTAGTGGGTAACACACTCACCTAGGAACACAGAGGATGTGGGTTCAAACCAAGGTACAGGCAGATACATAAGTGACTCAGATTACCACTTAAAATGGCAGTCCTCTGTCATTGGGTCCTATCCCCGGTGGCAGGTTAAAGAACCTCAAGGACGTTGATAAATGGTCATCCTTGAACCAAGGTCTTTCAGTTAGGGGAATGTCAGTAACTTAGAAGTTGGGCAGTACTTGTACAGTTGGATGGATCAAATAGCACTTTGACTCCTGTAGCACATGGAGATATTGCACTAACTTTAAATACACAATACAGTTTTGGGGAAGATATTGTTCATGCAAAGCAATAAATGAGATTAGATTAATATTTCACCTAAATACTGGGACATACAGATCGGGTATTATTTAACTCTTGTATTCTACTTTGCTGCTGACTCTAAACAATAAACATTACAAGTACAAACTCTTTAGCAACTGCCAATTTTTTTAAACTATGTAACCTCAAAAAATATTATAGACTTTAATAGGAAACAATTTCTAAAGAGCTTCTGCTCGTTGTTGAATTAAAATCTTTGCAGAAATGGTGGAGAAATCTCAAGTTAAAACATAGAGTTTGTACATTCACTGATGATCATAACTAGATAAAAAAACATTTCACAGCCATTTTTTGTACTTCTTTGGTAAATATGGACTTATGTTACTTATTATTGATGCAAATTGGTGCATAATAAAAGTAACATAGCCCCAATCAAACATGTATGCTAAAATATAGATAAATAATATAATTGGCATGCCATTGTCATCTTCATTCATGGTATATATTTTTTCATATATTTATGATATGTACAAGTTGAGATTTTGTAAAGTTGCAACTTGTACAAGCAGTTTGCCTTGATCAGGCTTTTTGGTTTGGTTAATCCAGAGATTCGGATAATAGAAGGCCGGATATTCGAGGTTCTACTGTATTTAATATTTCTTTTGGTATCGTGTATGAGTGATTTTTTTTGAGGGGGCAAAGAAAAACAATTTTTCAACTAGTAACCAGCTATCATTTTAACCCAGCACCACATCTCCTAATGCATAACCCCAAAGACGGCTCAAGTATTTGCTCTACACAATCGTGAAACCAAACTCTGACAGTCATAGGATTTTGTATTGCGTTGAACAGCCAGGGTCATATTGGGACAGGCCCTCAACATTGTCACTTCTGAGAGTCAAACACACGCAGAGGTGACAACCTTTCATATTATGCCAAACTTGCTAACCACTGGGCTACTTAGGGCCTCCCTCCAACTTTTTAAAAACAGATAGTCATAAAGCCAGTCGCATCACCATCATTATTGCTTAATGTGAGGCCTTGATCAAGCTTTTAGGGCCTCTCATTTGTTCCCTTTTCTTAAGGGGGCTTTCATACATCGTTGCTTCCTTCTTAGATGATCTCTATTTGGATGTTGAATGAAAAACACAAAACATAGTATAAATATGGAAACATTTTGACGTTCTAAGATGAAAAGACACCATGCGATGTAGTTTTAGTATGTCAGATGTTGTAACCTAATAGAGAGTGTTTTTACATTGTTAGAATATGGTAAAACATAATAGCAGAAGAGTGCAAGCAAATTATGAAATTTGGCCATTGGTGGATCATCAAATACATGGTTTAGGTTCATGTCCCTAGGATTTTGCTCACATGTCAACAACCATAGTGACCTTCAGAACAAACCGTATTGAACCATGTGTACATGCCAATGCTTAGTGCTGGATATACATAGAGTCCCTAATGTGGGAAGGAGTGGCGAATCTTGGACAAATCGGCCCCAAGATAAAATACCAAAGTGAAATCAGCCCCATGAAAAAATACCCTAGTCACTTTGACCCCTTGAGAATAACTTTGCTCTCTAAGACTATATAACTTAAGCAAATTGCAAAGATATCATAACATATGTGCTAGTGAACAAAGGCCATAATTTTAACCTAATCTGTGATCTACTTTAAACTATTTCTGATTGCACTTTTAATAATTAAGACAAAAATAAGTGAGTAACAAACAGAGGATGAAAGGTATAAGTTATAGTATCCCAAAATCTTTTGTATATGTTAATTGTTCTTTGGCTAAATATCATTTAAGAAGTTATCACCTTAAAATAATGTAATAATAAAACTATTCTAACATTATTTAACACCAGTATAGAAGTGGTCACCCTTGTGAAACAAACATAACATAATTACTCCCCCTCCCTCTCATTATTTGGTAGTAATAGGAACCAGATTAAAATTAAGAAATGCCTACCTGATACATGCTTATCTGATGCACTGTTCATAAATATATGTATGTCAGCCAGAGACTCTTTCATATGACAGAGATCAAGTTCTATAAAGGCACTCTTATTTCATTATAATTTCCATTTCATTACAATTTCCATTTTAACCTGGGGCCGAACTTTTAGGAGGCTGATTTGCCAGCGGCCGACTTTTTCAGGAAGCCAATTTACCTAGGGCCGATTTGGTAAAGAGCTATTTTGTCCAGCTCCCAAGAGTGGCTATCTGAACGGAGAAGGGAGTTGGGGGGTTTCAAACAGAATTCCAATAATGAGATACAACTGAAATGGGGAATAGAAAGGGAAGGCTTCCTTTAAAAGGAAAGGATGTTTTTATCATGATCAAATGTGGCTTACATCTTCCTAACCAGACCAGTAAACCAGTTCTTTAGTTGTCTTTTAGAGAGCACTTACGTGCATGTTTTAAAGAAGTACTTTTCCGGTTTTTCTAATTGTGGGTTCTGGTATTGATGGGCTAGTTAGTAATTCTGATCATAACATGCCATTGACCAACAACGAAAAGGGAGAATTCTTTTTGCAGTGGAGGTTCTTTTTTTGTAGGATGTGTGGATGCGTGTGTGTGATCTCTGATATTTAGTATGCAGGGTGTAGATCTATTTAATAGTAAGTGCGCTGAATGTTAAGCCACTGGCTAGTATTTTTTAAAGTTTACTCCTCCTGGGCTCTATACAGAGCCCCTAAGGGCACTATTTATAAATGCAAAAGTCTGTCTGCCCCCCCCCCCCCCCCCCCCCCCGACAATCATATCCTCACATTTAGACCACAACACAGCTATTGATTTAAACTTAAAAATGCTTTTAATTAAGATTATACTTAATTATCTTAGTCTTCCAGGGATATGTTATTATATATCACTGGAAAGGGTCTGATTTATTACTTTTCAATGATATACAATATATCAAAATGCTAACTAAATGGTCGTGCAGAAATTATCAGATATAAACACAGCTCAAGATTTCATTAAATATATATTACGTTGTTACTGCTACTTATATTCAAATAAAATACTGAAATTATATATGAGCCTTCCATAGGAGCTGGCATAAAATGCCACGCGAAGAATGAAGTAAAGTATGCTTAAACGAGAAATAAGTTCTACACTCGATTTATTTTAAACACAATTCTTCTGGTGCATTAAAAATCAATTTTAAAAGCCATGAACTCAAAATTAATTTGAGATAAAAGAGTAATAGACCTTCGCTAAAGCATGAGGGACTTCAAAAATTGGGTAGGTTTTGTATAAAATACTGTGTTATTCCCGTTGGTCCATATTGCACAATGTTCTGATTTTGCTCATGTATGTTATTCATCTTTTCCCTACAGATTTGTTTCAAGACAGATTTTGTTTTCACAATTTTATGCCAATATTTACCCCTTTACTCACAAACTGTGTGAGTATTGTACAATGCCTGTCGCTGGGGATAGGACCTAATGACAGAGGACTGCCATTTTAAGTGGTCATCCGAGCCACTATGTATCTGCCTGTACCTGGGTTTGAACCCACGTCCTCTGAGTTCCTAGACAAGTGTGTTACCCGCTAGGCCACAGTGGCAGATAAAAGAATAGAACAAGGATCTGTTGTCATAAATGTAATCAAGCAACAATGTTGCTAGTATGCATAAGGCATATTTAGTGTTTTACGTCAAGCCTGGTATATTTATATTGGTTTTATTGTGATAGGTAGAGTGGAGGAAGCCAGTAGATACAGCTAGTCAATATTTTTAAGTACTATAAAAAGCCAACTATTGGCAAGCAACTACCAGATTTCTAGCTTGAGGTCCGGTTGGGCTTCAAACTCCAATCTTAGAGGGGGGAGGTGAGTGCTTTTTAACTGCACCAATGTGGTCCCTAAAAGTGGATAATCAGACTAAAATATCCTAATTAGGCATTTATGGAACAACATATCAACCATGAAGATGAACAATTTAATACCATGCTACACACTCATATCATATGTCATCTTCGTTCATGAAATATTTTTTCATATATGTCAGTCGTGAAGTGTTATTATTATTATGTATCATTGTGAATTTACTATACTGTAAAAGCAATTATTGATTGTCTTTGCAGGGACTCCATGTTGCTGCCTTTGGGTTAAACACAGACATAAACATAAGAAAAAATTCTTGATTCAGCTGAGCTAAAGGGGAATCCCAGGATGCCCGGGTGTTAACAGAACTGATATACGTGATGCTAGTACACTAAGGTTGTAATCTCACTCTGGATAAATATTAATCCTGTATTGCACATACGCGTAAGTTCCTTTACACTCAGTTGCAACAGTGGTTCAGCTCAGACATCATTTCAGTTATGATACGGCTGAAACACTGAGAGTAACCCATTAGTTGTCCTTCATCACTTTATATTTAGTCCATTAAGCATTAAGTGGTACTTGTATTATTTCCATTATAAATAAACAGACCACTTTACCAAAATCAAGCATTGTGAAGAAAGATTTTCTGAAAACAGGAACATAAAACAATGCAAAGCCTACGAGAACAGCACAGACATTAGGCTTGATTATAATGCACAAACAATTATTAACATAACTCAGCTGTTGGTAGCTTGATCCAAGATCATGTTATTTTTGAGATTGGACATGTGGTGATCCGGTAGCACTTTTGGTAAATCCGGTTGATTCTATATATTCGGTATTTAGTATTAGTTTCCCAAGATCCACAGTTATCTTGTATTTGTTTGTATTTTTAAACAAAATGTAAAAGTACAAAAATGTTATATGAAAATATTATGGTTTATATGAAGAAAATATATAAATGATGTCTTGCTTTATAAGAACCTTTAAGCCCTGTTCCCACTCTTCCATGTGGTCGTATAAACACACTATTGAATATGATTCAAGATTTTGTTCTTAATGTTCCATAAGCTGACCTTGTTTGTGAGTAATACATGTTTAAATGAGCTGATACCGGGATATTGGCCTCCCCTCACCCCTTGAGCATGTACATTTTAGTTTTTCACATGGGATCTTGTAGGATGTTTTGAAACATTTAAAAATCTAGCATATGTTGAAATGGCTATCTTTGTTGGGTGGTACATAGTACACCCAGGTATTGAGAATACAGTCGCATACCTTCTTTCAATTTGGAAGGAAGACCAGGCACATAGAGACAAACTCTAAAGTTTGGTCTCAGATCCTGTTTGGATGGACACGCACATTGACCTAACCCAGCTGACCACCTTTACAGCAGATAGACTAAGTAACTGATAGGTTTCAGGCCTGCTACACTCAGGCAGTACAGGCCTCTGTGGCTTGATTTTCAGGCCTTTGAGGTGGCAGTTGGGCTGTCCCCCTTTCAGGTAAATGCACATATCTTGCACTCATTTGTGGAGTGTTTATGTCACAATGGTCAGTCTAGGGCTAACATTGCCAATTACATGGCTGTATTAAGGGCTTTTCATGTAGTGCATTAGAGACACATCTCTTCAGGGATGAACATATATCCTTATTTTGAAATCTCTCCAGACTTCTGCCCCTCTTGCACCTGCAGTACCTTCATTAATAGACATTGTATATTTTGACTGCAATCATTCAGTATTGTGATTGGTTACATAATCCAGTAGTTTTCAAACCACTTTATCTCACTCTTTTTTTTACATTCTCAAATTATCCAATTTACTGGCCAGAGGGGGCACTATTTATTGGTAAGTGGTCCAAGACCATTTAAAACAGGAAGGAAGTGCTCACACTCCCCCTCCCTTGTCTTAGCTCTTCCCCCTTGTGTCCCATTAGTTCCCGTAAAACCATTATCTAAACTATTCATGCTGAATCAAATGATCCACTCTTTATTCTCCCGGGAAAGTCACATTTGGCCTCTCTTACTGATTCAGTATGTAGCCAGGAAACATCTCAAGCTTATTCCTGGGCCGTTCACCAAGGGGTTCGCATAGAATTCATAA
Source organism: Sabellastarte sp. h YS-2021 (assembly GCA_964017235.1). Lineage (NCBI taxonomy): Eukaryota > Metazoa > Annelida > Polychaeta > Sabellida > Sabellidae > Sabellastarte > Sabellastarte sp. h YS-2021. The sequence continues at coordinate 18,086,512 of OZ024929.1, read as the reverse complement.
AAACATTGGGTATGAAAATCAGATGCAATTCATACGTACCACATGTCTACTCCTTCACATTCCTCCCCTGTATCCAGGGCCCTTGCTGCTTCCCTCTACTCCTACTCTATACTGAGTTGGTTTAACCTTTACTTTTAAGGTCATGCAATTTCGCTTGTGATTAATTTGTAAATGAAAACTATTTTGAATGTGCATGTGAAAAGTTTCTAGTAGATTGAAAAATATAATTTTAGTGCTGGTCTTTTATTGTCTTGGTGGGGCTCCATGGGGACGGTCTAGGTATAATAACTGGTTACTAAATTATTTTAATCTTATGTGGACTTTTATAACAGTTACTCTCCATAAGTTGACAGGCGTACGGCACAGCTGAACATTAACAAGGCAAATAATCATGAGTCCAGTAACATCGATAGGTTATACCAGAAAAGACACAGGGGTGATAGAAAGGCTTTGGCATATAGGCTTTTGAAAGCACCGAAGTTTTGTGCTTTTTCTTGAAGAAGGTGATATACGTTGCACTGTGTACATTGTCAGGAAGGTCGTTTTAAATCTTAGGAGCATCAAAGGCAAAACTATGGACAAAGTGTTTTCCTGACTTGTAGAGTGGAGAGTGCAAAGGAGGAACTGTCATGTATTGACGGTCAGGGTGGCTACATCTGGTACTGTAGGATCACTTGCTCAGAGACAAGAATAATACAAAATAGCTAGGAGAAATTCTGTGGAGAAACTTAAAGTAATATTGCATTTTTAAACATGCAGCAGCAATTGACAGGCAGCCAGTGGAGTCTCTTTAGAATGGATATCACATGAGCATAATTTATATTTGTAATATGTACCTGGGTATTCTGAATACTCTGCAGCTTGTGCTGATCAAAACATAACAAACCTCTAAACAGAGAGTTACAATAGTCTAGACGACTACTAACCAGGTCCTTTGCAGCAAGAATGCCACTACCTGAGTTAGATACTGTCTAGTTCGATGAAGGTCAATCATTTTTGAGAAAGCAGTCTTTACATATCTTATGGACATGTGCTGAGAAAGAAACTCTGCATCAAACCACACACCCAGATTTGGGACAATATCAGCAGGATGGAGAAGAATACTGAGAATACTGATAGGGTGTATGTACTCCCAGTAGTAAAGTGATGGCAGCCTTCATCAAAAGAGGAAACCAGTACATACATTTGGTCAAGGCTCAGTACTGTAAACTGTCGACCATCGGTAAGCAACTACCACCATTCCCACATAAGGTCCGGCGGGTGAACTGCCAACCTCAGATGTAGGAGGTGAGTGTGTAACCACTGTGCCACCATGGCCCCTGTGAAGTTGTATAAAGCAATAACAGTGAACTACACACATCTACGGGGTCTCCATAGATGAGGTTGTTTAATTCAGATAGTGGTGAACCTATCTTAATGGCCTGACGATGATTAATCAGGTAGGAGACAAACCACATAAACACAGTATCACTCGGGTTTGAGGTAACTGAGGAAAGTTTTGTCGTCAGTAGTGTCAAAGGCTGCTGACAAGTCAAGCAGCATCAGAACAGTGAGTTCACTTTGTGATGGGCCTCCATTTTTTATTGACAGTGAAGTAGTTTCAGTAAACTGACCCGGTTGGTAAGCAGACTGGTGAGGATTGTTCTGCTTTTTGCTATTGATATGGGATGTCTTTAACTGCTTAGCAATGACCTGCTCAACCTACTTGGACACAAAGCAGAGACCAAACACCTGATAGTAATTGTTAGGTTCATTACCAGAAACGAAGCCTTCTTTATAAGAGGGATGACATCAACCTTTTTGCATGTGTGTCACATTCTAAGGTTTCACAGATAATTACAAAAATCACCCGATGACTTTTAAGTCAGTAGGATGACATGTCATTTCATTGCCTTTTCAAGTGATAACATTTACAAATGCACTTCACAATAAAAGATTCTATTTTTCCCTAATCTTTATTTCCTGGTACTTAGGTTAAATACAATATAGGTTGTGGATAATAAAAATCAAAATAAGTGTGCGTATCTATGTGAATGACTTGCATGTATGCAGATGAGTTTGCTGCTTAATTTTCTTTAAGTCGTTGCAGGTTCCTTATATGTGGTCTGAATTTAATATTTTTCACAATTATTTTTAGTTTAAGGTGATGTAAACAATAATATGCCTAAAGAATATATCATCCTGCTTCTGGTAGCTTATGACTTTCGTGAATATTTGTTCATTTGTCCACAGTACATGGATACATCCACTGACCCTTTGTAGTTAGTAACACAATAAAAGACTGGATCATAAAATGGATTTTTTTTAATTTATATAATATCACACAATTACAATATATTGTCATTTTATTATCTACAGTTAACTTTATACATATTATAATGCAAACTTTATAAATTATCACAAACATATTAGTGGCGTCATCGCCATTATGTACAATTTTACCATAACTTATGACACCACTTCTTCTCAACACTGTAATCTACATTTCATTTAGTAGAAATTCTTAAAGAAAAAAAATTAATTTAGCAGTTTGTATATTTGTATTCATGCCACAAAAGGTTCATATGTACCATTGGTGATACAATAAAACATGGTGCTAAATAATAATATTTTTGGACTGGTATGGTTCACCTTATGTATACAAAATTAGTTTGAGTTTTGTTCAGTATTGTTACCTCCTGTAAGGAAGATGTGTTATTGTCACCTCCTTCAGGTAGAAATTCAAATCATATTTCTTCTTCAGGGCCTTTCCCCCAAAGTTTTTTTTATTCAGCCAGTATGCCTTTGGTATAATGACCATTGCTATGCCCACAGACTGTCGAAAATTAGCAATACTGCTTATGATTGGTGCTCTTTAGGGTTTGCTTAGATGCAGAGAATTAACTAGTATAAAACTCTAGCATAGAGTAGAATGACATTGGAGACATGCATTTGTTTTTTTTGTTTGGCTTTTTGTCTTCGCATGTTTGTTTGCCAAACAACTCAAAACTTGATGGACTGATTTTGAGGAAATATTCAGGAATTGTCATCTGTGGCACAAGGCATAGATGGTTAGATTTTGGTGGTGATCAAGATCACTGCCTGGACCAGGAATTTTTAAGAGATGTTGTTTTTTTTCAGTACATCCATAAGCAATATCTGATATGTTGGGCCTTGTTTAAGGACTGCGCTCTCTGATTGCTCTTGTTGTGAACAAGCACAGATCTCTATTCTGTATTATATTAAACTTTTCTTCTTATTTTTTAATTGATCCTGAAAAACAATTTTAATGATTATGCTCAGTTTGAAGCACACCAATGGCTGAAAATATCGCAGAGGAATTGCATCGGATTGATTTAGAGCACACATGAATGAACTGAAATCATTCTATGTCCAAAGTCTTTTTATATATATATATATATATATATATATTTATATATATATAAAAGAAATGAATATTTTATAGTTTAATAATTTCTGTGACAATAAAGTTTGTATGATTTGGTTTTCAGATTTCATTGCACTAGTTCAAATTAAAGTTAGGATTCTGGAGGAATACTTTACCATGTCTAACAATATGAATATATTTGAAGAAAGATATGGTACACTGAATGACCAGCTATGCGATGTATTCATAGATTAATTTCTGCAATAACACAGTATGCTTTATTGCCTTATATTAAAGTTATGATATACTGATAAGAATATATTGTAATAACCAACTACTTAAAGAGGTTGAAAAAAAGTTTCCATGATTTGTGCCCCATTCACTATATTCTATGCAGTTGTATGATCACATCTTTAAATTATGCTTTACGATCTTACCCGTATTGTTCCATAAATGGACATCGTAGGTGGGATAATGCACATTTCAAAAAACAAACCGTCCCTGTGAAGCGATACCACCCCCTTCACTTATCTGGCATGTGTCATTTTAGATAAGCATATAGGAGCTTGTGAGAGTTTTAAAAACATTTTAAAATAGTTGTTAGGTGCGTAAAAAGGTTTCTGTTCAGTGTCATATGTGTCCTATACAAATACCAATCTGGACTTGTTAAGCCTTATGGATACCACCAAAAAAGTTGAACCAGAAATGGGCCTTGGCGAGTAAAATTTTTTTTTGCTCGTATGAACCTCCTGAGAAGAGCTTGGAACAATGTGATCCCAGAACAAATAATTTGTATCGGTATAAGTTTTACATTAAGTCAACTGGTTTTCATGTAAATTGTAATGACAAATACACTTTCATTAATTCTAAAGCACTCTTATTTATCTTTAACAGCAGATGCAAGCCAATAAATTCAATCACATTTATTATTTACACACAAGATAATACACATTTTTTTTCTGTTTTCCAAATGGGTGGCTTTAACTCTTATCTTTGTAGACAATTTAAAGCCTATGACAGAGTAACACTCTACCCCACACCCCACCCCTAACTCATCCCCCGCGGCTGTCACATACACAAACTGCTGTTATATACACAAACAGCCTAACCTAAAGGGGCAAAGTTGGGAGTTGCTTGCCAGTCCTTAAGGATTTTTAGCCTAGATTGTTGACCATAGTATGCACTACTTCCCCATCCTTTCAAATGTGACCCAATGCAATGTATTGTTAACGATGATAAATCCAAGTTAGTCAATTCATGTAATAATTATATGCTACAAATTATGCATCAAATGAAATTACTGTAAATCTTGTATCGCACGTGATCTTGTTTGATGTCTCAGACATAATTTTGACATGGTTCAGTAAGGATCACAACTGTATCAATGAAACAACTTTGCAAAAAAATGCATTTTTGGATAAATGAATCCACATATTCTGTTGTTTTTTTTTTTCAATTTATTTTGAACCTCATTTCATAGTTGTCCCAAATGGGAGGGGGACACACCGACTTTGGACATAGTTTTTGTATACAGAGCTCCGCTTGGTATGCACAATTAGCTTACAAATTTGCAATTAGCCATGTTTAGTGATATTTCTAAAATTATGTAACCAACAATTATTTTATGTAAATCAGTAGAAAGGTACTTTTGCAAAACATTCTGCTCTCTTTTTGTTGTAATAAAATTCATGCAGAAATGATGAAGAAATCTCAAGTTAAAAATTGAAACTTTTATTTTTACTGGACCCAATACATACAGAACAGCCTTTTTCATTCTTTCTTTAAATATGAACCAATGTTATTTATTATTCATACAAAATAATGGATAATAAAGGTAAAAGAAATCCTCTTAAGATATATTAAACAAGATGCACTCAGAGAGAGCAAAACGCTCGACTCTTAGTGACCAGTCTCTCAAGTGATATAAAGTATTGTACGGAAGACAATAAAATAAAACCAAACATGTAAATTAATCTTCATAGAAATATCAAGTAGAAAGCTAAAGTCATTAAAAATACATTGAAATGGGACCTCTGAAAATCATGATTTTTTTGTATCCAAAATAAGATTCAGATCTTTCTTTTAGTAACTTCTTCCTTCAGTCGGTTCTACCCACAAATTTTTAAATAAAGATCTGTTCATTAGTTCTAGAGTAATGTAAACACACACACACACAAAAAAAAAAACAAAAAACAAAGAGACAATTAAACAATTAGCACACAAAAATATAAACTGCTGGTGGAGGTAAAAATATTGCTTAAAGATCACTCCTTGGTGAAAATCATGCATGGTAATTTTTTGTGATGGACTGTCAAGGTATTGAAAGAAAAAAGAGAAAATAAAACAGAAATAATAATTAATAAAAATAATGAATATATCACCTCCCTCTTTATTATGTTTATGTCAATTTCAAGCCATAAAATGAGAAGAAATATTTTTACTTAAAGTCAGCAAGTATCACAAGCTAGGTTTGTGACCTCACAATGACAGTTGCATTGTGACATCACTGAGTGATGACATCATCAGAAAGTAAAATATTGATTTTTGACGTATGTGATGAAGAGAAGCAGTTTCACTGTGAATTCCCTATTAAAAATAAGAAAAACTCTCTCCTGGCTTTAATTTTCAAGCAAATTACACCAAATTTGGCAGAATCTGTCTGTGCCCCATGAAATACTTTCCCACCAAATTTGAGATTGATTGATGTTGTAGTTTTTGAGTTATAAGGGAAAAACGGTGCACAGACATGGAAGCAGATTTCACTGTAAAAGCCCAATTACAAATAAGAAAAACTCTCTCCTGGCTTTAATTTTCACACAAATTACACCAAATTTTCAAGAATCCATCTGTACCCCATGAAATATCTGCCCACCAAATTTGAGCTTGATTGGTGTTATAGTTTTTGAGTTATAAGGGCGAAACGGTGCACAGACAGACAGACAGACAGACGGACAGACAGAAACAAACTGATCACAATAACCCTCTCCTATTGTCGAGCGTTAATAAATATGCAATGTAGAAATCAATCACTCTTATAATATTGTCTTCTTCATACTTCACAAATATTTTTTGGTAAATATCATTCTGGAAGTTTTCCCAATTACCTCTGGTGCTATCATATATCTAACATGAAGATAGAATGCATCTCTACTGCAAATAAAATGACAACCCTGAAACTTTAGAAGATCTCTTTAAGTGTCAGCAGAAATTTAAAAAGTCTGATCCTCCCTGGACCAGAAACAACTAAATTTCAGATTTGTGTGATGAGAGTTTTTATCCGTTCAAACCAACTGAACTGGTCACACATTTTAAAAAGGATGTCACACAGTCAGAGATTTTTAAGAAACTTGAAAAGTGAATGAATCAATTTGGCACAAAGATACTAATTTAATAATAATTTCAGCAAAAGTGGTATTTTTAAAAATTTAGGTTATAGTAAATTATAACAGTTAATAATAGATATTTGAAGGTAGTTTTAATTTCATAGAAAAATGATTTTGCATTTAAGATTTGAAACAGTTTTTCAGCCCTTACAAAAACAGTAACGATAATATATGTATATTTGGTGATATTGATTAACTTTTATTGTATTTTTACTTTTTTTGAAAACTTTACAGATTTAGCCATGAATATTAATATCAGCTTAAAACAATATTTTTCAGTAAAACTTATATACAAGATATGGCTAAATTATAAATATGAAATTACAAAAAGCATTTCTGTCAATCCTCGTGAATTTAATCCATATTACTTTTAAAATAACAATAAAATCTTTGCGTCAACTTTGTGAAAGGTTCTCTTTAAGAAATTCTTTACAACATTCAGTTCAGCAGCCAATCACAGTTAGTCACACAAAATTCTTTATCACTCATAATAACTTCTTTAAGGTCATATAAAGATACTGTATGTTATGCTGCAATCCCCCTCTCATACTGCAAGTGGTTGTCTTGTGGTTAGAATTTTTTTCCGGCCTTGGAACTGCCCCCCCCCCCCCCCCCCCCCCCCCCCAGGTCGCCCCAGTTCGTCTGAGTTGTTCACAATACAGATGGACGGCCACTGATTGGACACGGTGTATTAACCATCAATAACAGTCAGATGACAGTACTACAAACATTGGTCACTAAGAGACAACCTCCATCAACCTTTACTCACCTTCGGCAAAACGACCAATAACTTAACTCACCTTGTGTTGCCATATTACACCAAAAGATGACCGAATCACAACTTTATGTACACCGTGGACCACACTTTTGGATACCATAGTCAGAATCCAAAGACAGGGACGTTTCCCCAAACGCAGGTTACCGTGGTTGGTACCGCCTGTATTGTGTAAGGGGTAAATGAGACATAGAAAATTATCTTAGTTAAGTTCCAATTGCAAGAGAGCTTTGGTTTACAGGTTAAAAGATCCTTATGAAACAATTCAATCATCAGGTGTTACAGTGGTTATTGGCCACAATCCCAATAAATTCATCCAGAGACGTCACAGGACTGTTTTGGCATAGCTGACGTCATCTTCTCCTGTTGACACGACAGGAAATGACGTCCCATTCCCACATTTGTCCTTCCTAACCATACGTTTTAATGCCTTGTACAGACTGTAGTCAACTTCATCCTAGGTGCAAAAACAAAAAAAGTAACAACAATATTAAACAATTTCAAGTCAACCCGTAATATTTCCAACTGCCAAAGGTGACGGATGTTTATAATATTCTCAACTATGTAGATAATCTAGTTGGCGGTTGTTATACCCAGTTCACACTGTTCTCTTCCGCACTGGCATCACGAGCCATCTATCTACTAGTACCAAATATTGACCTCATATGGGTTTATTGTGGTTAGATACATTTTGTGTTTAAGTATTTTCATCTCATTGCAATAAGTGTAAATAAGCCAGGATTGCTATACATGTTCCTGTGCAGAACATGGAACACCTACTACGAGCTATCAAATGCACAATTAAAATTAAAATCGCTGGAAGGGTTGGGTAGGTGGTATCTTTTTACAGGGCTGCTGATTTTTAAATGGCACTACATACAAAGTGAACAAGGAGTACAATTAGTTAGAGGTGAGTCGATAGTGACGGTATACCGGTATCCAGACAATTTTACTGAAATACCATAACCGATTTAACAACTGGAATCTCTAATGTCAGCTTATATAATTATTGGGAAACGTGTAATTTTAAATGGCACACCTGAATCTGAAAAAAATTATAACTATTACCTCATATTTCACTAGATTTTAATGCATTTATAGCGATTTCTTTGAGGAAAAACTCTCATGTTTTGGATTACAAAAAATCACTTCCTGTTTGTAGGTCTATTCGAAATGCTTAAACTTGAACTTTTTTTGGTATCCCAGAATCGGGACGGTTTTTTATTGGCGGAATCATGAACTAGAAATCTATTTTTATCGGTCCCCTAGTACAAGGTCATGAACCAAAATCGTCTATTGAATATACTGTATTTTTACAAAATATGGCCCGGGTGATGATTATTTTCAAATAGCATCAGACCAGGCGTTAAATTGAACCAGGCATTCTTTTGAAATACAAAAACAGTGTTATAAATTGTAAACAGTGTGCTTGGTACCAGGCGTTAATTTGAACCAATCGTTTATTTGAACCTGGGTGTTATTTTCGAAATTTATGGTAGATAAATATCCAGTCACTTGTGATGATCTGTTGTCCAATTGTGACTTATTTTGAAAACTTTACCTTGACAATTTTACTTTGAATATTTAGATTCATGCTTAAAAGGATACTGCTATAATACCTTAGCGCTGGATTTATTTGTTGTTTTACGTTGTGTTCCACAGCCAGGGTCATATTGCGACAGGTATTTACAGGTGGAGGAAACCAGTGCATACTGCACTGTAAACCAACGGGAATCGGCAAGTAACTACCAACTTTCCAACATGAAGCGCCCGGCCTGAGATTTGAACTGGTGGCCTCAGAGGTTGGAGGCAAGAACTTTAACCGCTACACCACCGAGTCCCCCACCTTAGCATTGGATCTTTCAGTTACATTGGTTCAAGTCTCACCACATGACTGATCATAAATAGTATTTTTATATCACATGACCCTTTATAAATACATATAATGCAGGGCTATTACAGGTTAGAGGGCTGTATCAATTTTCATAGCCCTCTACCTAATTCTTTCATACCTCATACTTAAGATATTAAAAGTCTGTTAAATTTTTTAAATGTATGATATTATAATGATATGATAAGACGGGGTATTATCATAATTTTACTTCAGAGGATTAAAACCAGTCATGCAGTGTAAATGCAGTTTTAAAAAAAAATAACACATCTGGAGCTGTAGATGATTCTAAATATATTATTTGGGGGAGATAGGACTGTGCTCAAATATACATACTCTGCTACACAAGTAAAAACATAGCATTCTTTCCTAGGTGAGAAACATACATTTACTACTGCTTTGTATGATAAATTACCTCTATTGAATACAGTGGATTTAGGATCTAAGTTGGAGATTTTATCTATCTTTAAGAAGCTAAAGTCAAATCTGAACTGACCCTCAGTGCTTTGTACATGTTACCATGCATTCAATTCCGCACAACTATATAGGGTGGAGACTTGTGATTAAAATGCCAAAGCTGTTGACTATTCAGCCATAGTTATGTTTGTTGGTGCATTAGTATGTCGGTTTGTCTGTGTGTGGGATTACTGCAAAAAGTAATAAAAGGATCTTCGTGAACATTTATGTGGGTAGGGTCTGACTATATAGGAAGGGGCAGTTGAATTTGGGGAAAGATATATATTATAGAATCTGGTGCACAATGTGGATACGAAAAAAAAAAATTTACAGAAATACCACCCTACTTGAAGTCTGCACTTTGCAAGTGCCTTCTGATTTCATTTTGTTTCAGTAGATACCTATCTTAAATTATCAACACAAGCAATATAAATTTAAACATGTTGTAAATGAATAAAACATATTTTTATCTACACTGGACACATGGGGAGTTAATCAAACTTTAATTGTTCAGCCAGCCCACTGACTACAAGAATGAGAATGTTTTCACAGACCAGCCCCCTCCCCCAATCCCCACCCGAAAAGAAAGGGGAAAGATCAAGGAAAAAATAAGCAAATATCCAAACATCTATCACACAGAGTAAGTGTTATTTTATAGAGGGATAATGTTTGGAATGTCACAGAGAAGACATTTTATGACAGGAACTTAACTCTTGGTGTGGGAGCTTTAATGGAAACAGTATTTTGCTGATTTCATTTGATGGTAGAGGTAATTGTTGGGTTTTAACTCTCTGATTCTTTGAGAAGTATTTAAAAATACAGAGATTTCTGACTCAAAGTGAAACTCGCTGGTAGATCTGTTTTGTATATTGATTTTTGTGCCAAACTGGTTAGTGTGTCATGCAGTCTCCTTCAGATTAAAACCCATTTTTGACATTTGCAATACAATAAAGTAGGTTTTTGTAAGGTTAACTTATAGATGTATATAACCCACTCACAGTCCAAGTGATAACACTAGCATATTAATATAATTAAGTTACAAAATACAGACAAATTCTACCATATGGTCTATTTCATCTCATGAAACCTCTGTTGTATTAGACTCTCCCAGTCATATTAAATCTTGCACATTGCTTGCAATTCTCAGTAATTCTTCTGGAGCTTCATTTGATATTAGTAATTTGGTGCAACTTTTAAGGTTCTTTAATCACTCGTGCCTATTAACATCATATTTCTGTGCTATGTATATCATAGAATTACTGGCAATTTAGAGACTTCCACTAAGTACAAGCCTGTCACAGATTCTTACCAATTTTTTTGGAACTGCAAAATATGTTACTGTAGAATGTGAGTGTCCTTTTATATTGATTCCAGTGATTCTCAACTAGCAAATCTCTAGATATCAGGCACAAAAAATTGCAATGGACTATGTTTGAAATTCTGGAGATTTTTCTTACATTTTTTTCCATTGTTTATAAACCTTCACAAAATAATGTCCAGAAATGCTACTGTTGTGAGATCTAATTCTAAAGTGAGTGTCCCACTTTAACTAGAGCTGTTTTAAAACAGGTGGAGACAATATGAGCAACAAAATAAAGTGTTATTGTATTAGGTACAATGCAATAGTATGATAGCGTCATGTTCATCTGTGATACATTTTTTGTATTTGTCACTCAGGAAGTTTTTCTATTATACCTTTATACCATATTACTTATTGTCGGTACTCTTTCTTATTTTCAATTCCCTTTCTTAACACTGCAATGTAAATAAAGTGCAAAAGTAATCTTTGTTCTTATTTCTCCAGACAAGGCCATAGATTTCTTAATAGTTTGGGATTTGTCAATAGTTTTGACATCTCAATGCTGAATGGTCTCCAAGGGTTTCAATCACTCTAGTCTGGGGCAAATTGACCTAGTAATTTATTACTTGTACAGAAAATCCCTTTGATTCAAAGACTTACAACTTTAATTTCTTACATTTTAGACTTGAAACTTAACCTATTTATAATGTTACAATACTTTATAATATCCTCAGTGTTATGTAGTTTTACCAGATCCAAATATTAAAACCAAATTAACACTAAATTTTGGTGCTTGGTTTTGAATGTTTTTATGATAAATTTATTGCCTTCTTAACATAACAAAGTTATCATAACTTTTAAGGCACTATTTGAAGTAACATTCCCTGAATTTTGATTAAAGACAACAAATTGCTTTGTTGAGAGTCACTAAAGAATTGTTCACACTTCTCCGTTCCAATATCTATGATGAATCCAGACAGATTTTAATCATATATGCAAGTACAGGTGGTGAAAGTCTGCAAAAAGTTTTTTGCATTGCAATAGGGATTATTTCCTCTGCCAGGAAGGTATTACATTCATATCCGCATGTTTGTCTGTTTACCTATTTGTCTGTTTATTTGTTTGTTAGCAGGATTATGCAAATACTTCTGGTTAGATCTTTATGAAAATGATTAGAAGATGAGTCTTGATTAGAAGATGAGTCCAACTTAGATCCAATTGGCTTTTGATCACCTTCTGGAAAAAAGTAATATCAAACATCGGGAGTTTCGTATTTACTTAATATTAAGCCATAGTTATGCCTTTAGAAAAGAGAGATAGGATTCTGATATAGATTATTAGAAACTATACTATTTAAACTGGTGGACGTCTGCACTGTCAAAGTGCTCTTGTTGTAACGCCATAGCATTAACATATACCTCAAGCATTTAAAATATTTTAAACTAAGTCCTTAGCTAATGAACATCTAGCTTAACCACGTTTAGAATTTGAACCACAATACCTTGGAACGATTTAAATTATCCTGGATAGTATTCTAACAAGAGCACTTGATGGGCTCAGACCTCAGCCAATGCACATAATAATAAGTAAATTGGTAAATCTTTATTTTGTGTCCAGATAGGGATCCAGATCCCTCTCAAAGTTTAATGTGATCTAAGTTTGATGAAGACCCATCCTCTGAGTTTTTCCCCAAGCAGTAGTATTTGTGCAATCCTGCTATCAAACAAACAGACAAGCAAACAGTCATGAAAATAATACCTCCTTGGCTGGGGTAATAAATACGAAAGCATGTCTGTCTGAAAATCCTAGCCAATCGTACTCTTGCAGTTAGGCCAACACAAGTCCACTGTATTGCTGTGTTGATTTCTTAAAGACATTTATCTGTGTCATCTAGAGACATCTTACAAACTGTTAGAAAGGTCTGATTATGTACTTTCCAATCGTGTACAACCAAATCTAAATAAAGGTATAATGGTTGTGGAACAATTATCACACATAAACAAAGCCCCAGATGTATATGGGCATAACTGAAGATTAGCCCAATTGTGGGTTTTATGGTAGTTGCAAAATCAACTTGGGAGAGGCAATGTCTGTATTATCGCGTGTGATATGAAAATGGCAACGACTGAAAAATTTGGTTTTCTTTGTGTTATATTTATGAAGAGGCCTTTTAATGTTAATATTAATATTTGCTTATATTACTTATTGACAATCTCTAGATTGTATTATGGTTTTAATATTGTTTAGGGTGTCCCAGTGAATAACCATAGGAACAAAGGTATATCTAATCGATTTTTTCCATCATTATCCATTTATATAAAAATGTACACTTAGATGTACTGAATAAACTTGTGAAAGACTATAAATCTAGTATGTAAAGACTGCCTATTTGAAAATATAATATCAAGTACAATAAATTAACTATTAATAATACAAACTGTAACTTTGCGCAGGTTAATTTTTCAAAATATTTCCAGTGATTAGCACAGAGTTAATAATGATAAAATCTACATAGACAAGTGAAATTCGAGGAGTCCTTTCCTCCAAGCACCAAAGGGATACGGGGGATGGTTGATTAAAATGTTTGGTTGATACTTGATTGATTTGATTTGAATAGTTTATATTACTAAATCTCTGATCTTCAAGAAGGGGGCAGCCCAACAGCAGCAATCAAGTCAATATCAAGAACAGCATCCACAAGGGGAGAGAGAATTATGGAGGTGGGAGACCATATCTGAAAAGACAAGTGTTCATCTAGTTTCTCAGAGAAAACCATAATTGTTTGTGACCTGACCCCAAGAAGTAGTCTATTTTACTCAGATAGGGATGAAACTGCAGAACTCTTTCTCACAACTTGTCTGTAGATACTGACAGTTGAAACTCACATACTCGTGCAACACTCAGTATACTGGGTCTGATTTAATTTTTTTGTTTAATATTGCTCTCAAGCCATTGGATAGGTTATATCATAACAACTGATTTTAAGGGAAGGCGAAACCAGGCCGTACTAGTTAGTCAGGATTCTGCACTGTTAACTGCCAGGAACAGGTAAACAACTACAATCTTTCCTACATAGGGTGGGGTCCGGAGTTCAGACTAATGATTCCAGGTGTGGGCAGCAAGTTTGTTACCCACCACACCATTGAGCCCCCGAGTTTACTAGAATTTACCAGCTTTAAAGTTTTGGACCATTTTCTCTTTCCATCTCAAGAATTACTGTACATTCAGTAATTCTGTATATATAAGAGGTAATCTGAAACTGCAAAAGTTTGAAGACACCATCAAGTTTACTGTTAGTATAGAAGTCTTACTATAGAATAAAATAGTTTTTTTTTCATCCAGAGCAAATTTTTACAATTTTCTGTTTTGATCACTGAAAACGATAATAGACCAGCAACCAATTTTCCCACTAAAGGTCAGGCTGGAAGATGGGAGGCAGTATACTACCTACTACACCACTACGCTTCTTGTCTAACATGAAATACTACTTTTCATTGAATAAGTTATATGTTAAATATTATTTCTATTGCCATTCTCTATGATGTAGGTCACTATAATAAACTAAAAAGCATTTACAGAGCACAGACCGTGCCGAAGAGAGCCTTTCCAAAAATTTCAGGATCATTTGTGTCTTGGATATGATTTTGATTCAATTTTTTTTTCAATTGAGGGGTAATATAGACTTAAAGGGGGGGGGGGTAATATAGTCTTAAAGGAGTGAGTGACAACCATGGAAAGTGACTTTTGGAACCACTGCAATCTTCTTAACTAAAAACAATAAGGGAGTGACAGAAACAGGGTGTTTCAGTAGTCCAATCTGCTGCTGACCTAAGCATTTATATGTGTGCACTAAATGTATCTCAAAATGTATAACCTATAAATATAAAATTGGAAAGAGGTTTAATTCAGAAGTTTTACTCATTTTGTTGTAATAAAATCCACAAAGAAGTGGTGGAGAAGGATAAAGTCAAACATTGATTTTTTTATATCTACTGGTGCCCCTTGTTATTGATACATATATTTTCTTACATTCATTTAGTAAACATGAACTTAGTTTACTGATTATTCCAACAAAATGATGAACAATAAATGTAAAATAACAGTGTGATATATATTCTTAAAAATTTTATACCACTTCAGTATATAGTAGTTGTCTTTACAAGTAATCACATTTAAAGAATAAATACCAGTTGGATACTTCTTTTATTTTACAAAACTATATTGGGACAATAAATCATGCAAGGAAAGCTTAAACTTTACATAACATAAGAGGTAATCTGAAACTACAAAAGTTTGAAGACACCATCAAGTCTACTGTTTGAATAGAAGTCCTACTATAGAATAAAATAGTTTTTTTTTCATCCAGAGCAAATTTTTACTACTTTACGATAAATACAAATGATTGCCATGGCAATGACCCAAAATTACCGGAAGTATACATAACTGTCTTTTCTCTGGTCTTTCTGAAGCTGTCATCTGGTGCAATTTTAGCGACATTAGCCTGTCACCAAGATTCTGATTTAAGTCACTGTTTACTATTTTCTTATTGCCAAGGTTTCTGGGCCAATGACACAGCAGATTAACTCTAACCATCATAACCTTCCCCCTGACAGGTAAACCAGTAAACTCTGAAAAACCGTTCATGCTCCAGGTGCTTAAGACAATCACAAGCTGTTAAAATCTGAAAGAACATATGTTTTAAATATTCTGCTTAAAGAAATGTTTACACATTTATAGTATTCAACTTGGATAAAGAAAATGAGTATATTGATATCTTCCATGATTTTTGTCATAATAAATTTGAAGATATGCAATAGTTCTTAAATGGCAACTGTCAGAGCATAAGCTCGACAATCAAACCTTGAGTTGTTTATACAAACCCAAAAGTTCAACTGCACTGGAAGAAATCACATAATAGCATTTTTGCTGTACCAACAAATCACACAAATGGCTGAAACAATTTCCTCTCATTATGAATGCCTTTTCTTGTTTTTACATCTTCCTTATGTGAGAAAGCTTTTATTTATTCAGCTACTCATAAATCTCTCACAATTGGTGTTCCATTGTTTAGCCATTGTTTTGAATATAATGCGTCAAAAAGACTCTTTGTTTCACACCTGAAGGTATAATGTTTGTTTCTCAGTTTTTTGTCAAAATATCAATCATCATTTATTCCATCTTTGTGTTGTGTATTAAAGTTTTTAAATGCATAATTGGTTAAGTGTGCATTTTCATTGCGGCGATCTGCGAGATTTGATCAGGTATCGGGTATCCAGGTGATTTGTCTCTGAACTTGCAGATTCTAAGACACACCACCCAAAACATAATGCATACATCAAAAGTTATAATATGTGATATGGGTCGTATCTAGGGAAACCATCATTGGTGGTCAGTAGTCAAAACTAGGGAGGGAAAGACATAGGTAGGTTTTGAATTGCCTTTCAAAACATGAAGGAGTAGGAGCAGTTCAAATTTCCAATGGTAAATTATTCCAAAGTTTTGGAGCATTATTTGAGAAACAATTAGTTAAATGAACGTTTGATTTATGAATTAAGAAACTATAATGAGGAGCCTTGAAGATATATCAATTAAATAAGTGTTACAAACATATGTATTTGTATGCTGTGGTCTTAATTTGTCCAAAGTTTACAGAATGTAATTATATAGTGCTTTACATATTTCTTCCTAAATATTTAAAGTCCTTATATTAAGATATGTGTGAACTAAAGGACTCTCCAATTACCAATATTGTGTATCTTAAAAGTGAGTTAATATATTCCTGTAGTGTGTTTTATAAAGTGTGTATTTCATATTTATAATGTGTATTTAAAAGTGAGTTAGTTTATACTTAAAGTGCATATTTTGAAATAGTATAATTTATACTTTAATACATACTTATGTACATTTGAACACTTGCATGTGTGTGCTAAAAATGGAAATAAAGGTAAACATATTTACTAAACCTTATAATTTTAAACAAAAGTTATATAAAAACCCTTGAGGCTTCATAAATCTCCAGTTATACAAATAAGAGAACCTTTGAAAAGTATATTAATCGAAATAGTATCTCATTTTCCCAGATAAAAATTCTATATGGCCATTTATGTCATCTGCACTAGACACTGTTTTGTTTGTAGTTGTATAATTTCAAGTTTTGGGGCCCCCAATTGCAAACTTAACATTTCTTAATCAGCCTCCCTTGTGATAGATAAACAAATATTAATGTCATGGACTGATAAAACGAAAACAAATCAGCCAAAATTACTGAATATTATCTGCCTGAGTTACAAGACTTTCAGTCTGACATATTAGTTGGCTTATACCTCCGGGATAGTTATTGTGACAATAAAGATTTCCACTGTGACAGAAGCCCATTAAAATAAATCTACCATCACCACTGATAATCCCGGGGAATTTATTCATAAAGTGATAAAGAACGAGGAATAGATTGATGATTTAGATACACCCAGTTTCACATTTCCGCCCTGAAGATGTGCATTATGAAGACAGCTTGTTATCTCTAGCTTTAGTAGGTATTCAACTGTCCATATTTGGTTTGAGAAAATTACTCAAGGGCAATATAAACCTTTTGTGATATCCATTATACATATGTAATGTTTACCAATGTAATGTTTAGCAAATAGAGATGTTACTCATTTCTGTGGTGCTGTCCTGGATAAACATGGACCCAATATTTTCTAGGATTACAGATTAAAAGAATACATTACCTTATATAGGAACTATTTATTGGTTTCATTTATTCATTTTGATTTTCAAAAATTTGCATATTCTGTCTGTTCCAAATACCGTTTCTGAATATATTCACTTCATTATTAATTCATATGAATTGCCTATTTAGAGTGTTCTCTCTATCTTTGACTATATTTTGGAGTTTAAATCAATTAATGGACACTATTTTCATAATATATAGTACAAATTCAAACTGGTAGTGAACGCACAAACCCTTGACCACAGGTAGTACCTAAAACACAAAAATCAATCCGGTTTTGTCATATAGATCAGGATCCAGACCATTTATGAGGACTCAAAAGCCACGTTAGACCATGCATACTAGGTGGTCTGGACTAAGCATTGTAAGCAAACAGTCACCTGAAAGCAAATTCTAACTGTAATTGATATTGATTTTATACCTATTTTATACATTCTAAACAGATGCCAAATTAAAGGTTGTACACTTCAAAGCCATCAAAATACATGCCAATTTGGTTAGATTAAGTGATAAAGTTGAAGTGCCATGACTTGCCTTGTCTTTCAATACCAGGGCTGGTACAAACCAAATTTCTATTCTGAAGAACTATCTGAGTTGTGCTAGATTGGTAGGTATAGTCAGCGTACACCATAGACCTCTGTTTAAATATTTAGAATTTTCTTATTTAAGGTGTCCTATTTTGAAAAAAAAAAAAACAATTCACCATTTTTGTCAGTTTTACAAGGACTCACGTGCGTGTACTGTAGAGGCCTTACCAGCCACTCTGAAATACATTCTAGCAAGAATTGAAACAGTGTACAGTCTTCACAGGTCGTGAATATGGAAACAAGTATTTACAAAGAAAAAGTTCAGCCACTGCAAATGTACAAAGATTAAACTGCTAAATCTGTCAGGCAGGAGAAATGCTTCTTCTCTCCAAAAGAATTGCATAGCCCTAAGACTTCTTTTTAGTAGAATAAAGATCAGATTAATACAGTTAGATCAGACTTTGATTTAATATAATGTAATCTAGTGCAATGCAAAAGCCAATAGAGGTCCAATAAATTGACCACCCCCTCCCAACTACCCCCATCCCTCCTCCTCAAACCCCCTCACATAAATATTCCCATGGTAATATGAACAGCTTGTTTTATTGAAGTCAGACATGTGTACCCTATAAAACACAAACCCTATAATTCCCTGGTCTCCGTTGTACGATAGGTGTGAATGCTTATTTATCTATTAGGGTTTTGATGCCACTTTCAACACTGTATAGGTCATATCACGATGGGTAGTCTCAGGAAACCAGTACATACAGTTGGTCAAGGTTCTGTGCTGTTACATGCTGAACATCGGTAAGTAACTACCAACTTTCCCACAAATGGTCAAGGTTTGAACCGCAGACCTCAGAGGTAGAAGGGGAGTGTGTTACCAGTGCACCATCGTAGCCACCAGGTATCAGTGCTTAGATATATATGTTACAGTGAATATGTGTAATCAGGGAATACGTGTATTCCCTGAAAATTTCAGTGAATACACGTATTCCCTGAAGTGGTCAGGGAATACGTGTATTCCCTGAAAATTTTAGGGAATACGTGTATTCCCTGGTTTTGATGACCAGGGAATACACGTATTCCCTAACTAGAAATTGTTGAGAATGCAGCTTTGTATTCTTATAATATATAAAAAATAACTTTTGCTATGGACTCTTGTGTGTTTATGTACTATATGTCTAAGTCTATAACCATTAAAATCTCCCAACATGATTTTACATAACTTTTACTGTACCATAACAAAAAAAAAACAAAAAAAAAAACAAAAAAATATCACTTTGCCAAAAGGCAGTATTCATGTCTGTTAACATTGAGCTCTGCAACTAACTTTTATGTAGTTGTGAAGACAAGACAAACTGCAACTGATTTAAAAAAAGCTAAAGAAAGATTTTCAAGAACAGTGTATTATTTTTTAAATATTAAATGATGTTTTAATGGGTTAGAAAATGACACATCTCAATCTGTTTGGTTTCCTAGTCCTTTGATTTAACTGTATAAATGTCCAGTAAACAGGTCAGTAATAGCCAATAATGATGATTGTGTTGAGAGTCAGGGGAAGCAATGTAGCTTGGTACTGAATTTAAAATTTAAATATATTTTGACAAAATATAATACAAGAAGCTGACTATTCACAATATTACATATTTATTTATTAAACAAATTATGAATGCTTATAATTTATTAGACACCAACTTGTCATAGCAGTTTTCTCTCAAGGCTTAAAGTATAAATTAAACAATCTCAGTTAATCCAATTGGCTTCCCAGTCCTCTGATTTGTCTTTATTTTGCTCTTTGATCTTTAATACTTTCAATTACAGAGAAGTCATCCATTCTACAGTGGTCAAACAGGTGGGTAAGGTTAAAGAAATAATCCCTTTGTTATTATAAATTCAAGGGAAGCCATTCAGTTTGCAACTAAATATGTGTTTTGTGTCAAAAATATTTGTCAGGGATCCATAACTAAAAATTCTATTAATTCAAAGCAACCGTCTATTTTAAATATTCTAAAATAAACAACTGTGTCAAACTAAAAGTTAAAGTTAAGACTTTTTGAGCAGGATATATAAACATGAAATTTAAATCACAACATTCATATAATCTCTACCCAAAGGTTAATTATTTAAAAAAGCAACTTGCATATAATCTCTACACAAAAGTTCAATATTTAAAAGCACTAAAAACAGATGACCCATTACACATATTCACTGATTTCAGTGAATATGTGAAGCTATTACTTGACAAATCCAGTGATTACGTGTATTCCCTAAAATTTTCAGGGAATACGCGTATTCCCTGACCACTTTAGAGAATACGCGTATTTACTGAAAATTTCAGGGAATACGCGTATTCCCTGATTATACATATTCACTGTAACATATATACTACAGTTTTCATCATTTGATCTATTTAGTGATACCTCCAATGACATTAGAAGTGCAAAGGTCTACGAAGAATTGCATTTTAATGGTGCCATCACAAGTTCAAGTTACAAAAAATATGCAATCGTTATTTCATATCTACTAGATCTGCATCAAAACAGGATCACGTCTGAACATATTTCTGGCCCTGTCCCATAAAGGGTCTGTGACTTAGCCAAGTTTTTTGGCTGTGTGGGAGACTTAAATCTAAGATGTTTGTTTTAGCTATGTCTGGGATTAAACAGAGTTCACAAAGTGTGACTCAGCTAAAACCAAGCTTATCAAATTACCGCAGCAGTTTTCCAGGTCATGTGAACCTTTATTTTGGGTCAATGTTTTTAACTATTGACATATATCCTTTGTTTAACACATTTTATCTTTGCAAAATGCTCTTTTGTAACCACACATAATGTCTGAAACTAAAAGAGGGAGGTATTTTACATTTGGAAGTGGGAAAAATTATGGTGGCATGCATATTTAAGGCTTTGTTTATAAAAGTTAAGCCCACTCACAGATGGACTTTTGTTAATACAAAATGCACTGAGCCACAAATGAGCCCGGATGACTTAAATATTTTTGGATCATATGTAGCTTGTGATACCAGCAGGGAGCTTTGTGAACTGGGTGTAGTCATTCAAATCTCCCTGATTTGGGGTTAGCATTAACCTAAAAACCAACAGCTGACACTCAACGATAACCTGTTTTGACATGACTGTAGCTTTTGAACCAAACTTCAAATCTCAACCTTGGCCTCAACTTTGATCCCCCGTGTTTATATCCGTTCAAACAGATGTGTGGGACTGGTCCTCAACCACCCTGCTCTACATTCGTCCTATATCAAAGAACAATACCAGATTTTTTATTTTGGTCTATTGGGAATTGGAGTCAAAATGTCTGACATGCTGATCCGTCCCCAGACGACAGCAGCACGTTTGAGAAGTTAGTATGTGTGTGGTATAAAAAATAACAGCCCAGCATGATTAAATGAGCTAAAATACCAGACATAACAGATTGCATAAGGTTTTTCTCTGATATTACAGTTCCATTTACACAAGCTATGGTGAGACCAAACCAATTCTGACTCAAGGGCTGGTTTCGCAAAGGGTCTTAGAATAAGCCTGGACTTAGGCTAAGTAAGGGATTTAAATCTGAGCCTTTTTTCCATAGCTAATTCTGGAGACTTCCATAGAATTTACAAAGGGTGGCTTAGCTAAGACCAAGCTTATCAAATAACCACAGTGGTTTTCTATGTCAAGTGACCCTTCTAGTCAAAATACTCCTGACATATATCCTTGGGTTGACCCATTTCATCTTTGGAAAAATGCTGTTTTTAATGGAAAACCTTGTAGCATTATAAAAATGTCGAAAGACTAATTTAGTGAGGTGTGTTATATATTTGTCCTTTATTTTTTAATTTTCAAGTGAGAAAAGTTTCAGTCTTTCTTTACAAAAGTTAAGCCCACTCCCAGATATACTTAGCCCAAGTTTAGACGTAGCAGCCCTGTGAACTTTCGCAGTCTAAGACCACAGATAACCTAGATAAGGGACAAAAGTCCTTATTTCTAAGTCTACGTCCGGGCTAAGATCTTTTATGAAACTGGCACCTAGAGTCTGCTGTGACTGATCTTATTGGAGAAGGATGGACAAATTGACAAATCATATGTCTTGTCCTGAGTAAAAAGGTAAATGGTTTTGTCAAACAGACTGTTCTCACAAGCTTCTCCTGACTACTGCAACTCATGAAGATAACTTGATGTACGTTTAGCTACATCCCTCTCCTCCTTCTAATAGATGTTTTGAAAACTTATCTCTTTGCAAATGCTTGACCACCATAATTCTTAAATTTCCCTCCAATGTTTCTCCATGGCCCAGAACCCTACTATGTCTCTGGTCATATGATTATGGATCTCTGCTTTTCTAGAGTTTCCTTAAATTGACCAAGGTTTTCATAATGCACTAGTAAATATATTGGCTTTTACATCACAATGGATGGCAACCTCATATCTGTCAGTATATACGAGTGCTTTTGGGATACAGAGCCTTTTTATATATGTTGGAAAGATTTTAGTAAGAAAGGTTAGGAGTGTACTAGAAATGTTACAGAATATATTTGTTGCAAACAAAACAAAAATCTATATTGCCCAATGTTAGCAAGGCTAGTATAGTGTATTAGCACTGTTACAAAAAAAAATTGTCGCAAATGAAACAAAAAATCATGTTACCCTAAGTAAGAAAGGCTAGGAGTGTACTGGTGCTGTTACATAATATATTTGTTGCAAGCAAGACAAAAAATATATATATTGCCCCCCAAAAAAGAACTCAGAACTGTTAGATACTCCAGTCTGAATGCCACATTTGCATCAGCTAATAAAACTATGAAACATGTTTTATTAGGTTACACAGAGAATAATAAGGCTTGGTCTCACTGGGATGATTTAATGGTACTTATCTAACTTAAGATAAGGTTACACGTCACATTTTGTGTTTTATTTAATGGTAGATCAGTTTTATTACATAGAATAATAAAGATTAAAAATTAATGTAAAATTCACATTTTTATTTGGTATTTTATATTGGTATTTTAATAAGATATAATAGACTAATGAATAAGTATTAAAAATGTGGATGTTTTTTTCGTTAGTGTGGGAGGTTAGTTTTTTCTCTTCTAAAGGTTGTTTTGTGGGAGTTTCTCACTTGGGCTAATCAAATTGGGATTTGGCAAATGGCAATAGCATTTTGAGGTAAATTTAGGGAAATTTAGTTAACTTTCTTGGGAATAATGTGCTTGAAAGGAAGCATCACTCCCCAAAGAGAAAAAAAATACCACGCCACGTCTTGCTTCCATGAATTGCTACAACTATAGCACCAATTCTTTATTTGAGCTTGTTGTCTTGCATGTAACCTGAATTTCTTTTGAGTGAAAATACACAGATGCAAGTGCCAGTTTAGCCTTGCTAATGGCTCAAGGTTTTGATATACCGGATTTTACACCAGCTTATGGCTAATCTCTGTCTCATGAGCTTACCTTTCCTAGCATGTATGGGTGCTTTATGACAATCAAATATTTGTGTACACCTTTGGAAAAATACGGTACAAAGTATATACTGTATACAAATAATAAATTAATCTATCAGAGTGTTTTTAATAAGCGATAATTGAATTTCCACAGGCAATTAGCACCCCATCTTGGCACATGATGAATCAACATACAAGCTTTACAGATTACATTATTTTGTATTTGTGATAATGATTAGTTAGACTTTGAAATTCATTGGTCACTACAAATGTGTGCCAGTTTACAGTGTATGCCAAATTAACAAGCTAAGGAGCGTCTATAAAATAACTTAAGCCACACTCACACTTCCCTTCTAGCCCACCGCAATATAGACTGGTCTTGAAAACAACCAAAGAAGTATAGAAATTGTTTTATTACATTGCAGGTATTTATATTCAGCATTCTCCTTGACCACAGAAATCAAAGCACTATTCCACCCATCCTTGCTGCACAAGTTCAATTCACGCTCTAGTGACTGACATTCCTCTAATTGAAAGACAGAGGCTGAGAGATCACCATATATCAAAATATCTGAGGCAATTTACTCCGCCAGTGGGTGTAGGTCCCCATGACAATGGAGCAACATTCTAAGTGTTCATCCAAGCGGCTATTTATCTGCCTGTACCTAGGATTGAACCTAGGGCCTTTTTGTTCCTAGGCAAGTTCATTGTCCAGTAGGCCACAGTGACTGTATGGCAGTTCTATAAACATAAACTGGTGACAAGTAGTAGGCACTGGACTGACGACAACATGCTTTGCGTTTCAGTCAAGATTGTTTTCGTTCTTCCAAATGACTTTGAGACATAATATGACAATTAATGGTGGTTTAACAAAATTCATATTTTCAAACAGGCGACTGACAAGCCACTAGAACGTAATAGTCAGATCGGACTTTTAGGGGGAAATTAAAAATGAAACAAATAAAACCCAAAACTACAATGAACTCATAGACCTCTGCCCAGGCAGATGAGTATGCTCATATTGTAATTTCACTGAAAATGCTACTAATATATTTTAACCATCAAAATCAGATAGCATAGCCATGATAAAAATCATTGAAAAAGTGGAACTGTTAAAAATTCAGGATTTTTTTTTGTCCCCATATGATCTTTCCCCAAAGGCAACCACTTTACACATAAAAAAATTCAGAAAGATTCCTTCATTATTTTCTGTGTAACCCTGCCTGTTGCGCAGGATGTAAAGTTCACCTTTGACCTTTGTATAACAAGACCGACAAAAGAATGCACTCAAAACAGAACTTCCTTGGCAAAGAGAGATTGAGGAATAAGTTTCATTAATTTGACAGCCTATAGGTAAAAAACTTTGTATCTGTGACGGGATTAATTTTGCAGTTGCTAAGACAGTAATGATGACTGAATATTGTATATTATCGCTCATCCAATCTCTACCAGATATCTGTAATGGAAGCCTGAAGGTAAAGAGTACCAGTTGCATTTAATGTCATTTATAAAAAATGACATCACATCTCCAACATGTGTCTATATCACCTACAATGGGTTGTTTGAAAGATTAGCCTTGGCCTTTGTAATGAACTACACAGTATTATTATCTCCAAATGGATTGTTTTCTGACAAAACTACAGCTGCAGACGACATTTCTTCAAAAGGACGGGAAAGATTAACCAACTAGGTGTGACCCAGAGAAACTAGCCTGCACAGGCTCTAGATGTAGCAAATTCTTTTTTATTTCATCTGATACTGTTTCATGTTAAATTATTACTGAGATAACAACAAGAAATAACTTATAAATCATTTATCTATCATCTTTGTTTCTTTGGTTGATTAAGTTATTAATTGATTTGCTTGTTTAGTAAAAGTACAAAGTAATGTTCTTTATTTTCAGTCTTGTCTAGCTTGGGTGAAATGTCATTGTTTGCTATCCTACATTATTCTCTTTTATATGGAAATAAATTTTATAAGTATAAAATAAAAGAAGCAGTAGAATCACAGTCCACCTTTGGTCGTCTGACATTGGAATCATGGAAAGAAATCTAAATTGCTGAGACAAAATAAAACGATTTTAGGGGTTTTGGTCTTCTAGCGAGAGCTGCAAAGCCATCAGAGACACAAGTAGTGCACTGAAGCAGTAACCTAAGTCCGCAGACAAAAAAAATAAAATAAAAATGATCTCTAGAAGAACAAGCCTCACTAGGGCTCGTGCTTGAAACACCAGTTGTGTCTTTGAGATTTTGTTTTATTAAAATAGTAATTTTAAAACTTTTTGTCCAGTTTCTTCTGGTCCGGTTTCTTTTTTTTTCACCAAACGTCATCTGCAAATGTTCAGAAAAAAAACTGGTGGGTCAAAGATAAAGACTTTTTTTATGATATATAAAATATTTTGGCATCTTTCACTGCTTCCTTTTATAAATACTACCTCATAGAATTATGGCTGATTTTTGATTGATTGACTGACTGATTAATTGATTGATTTAATGTCGCACCTAGTATCTTGTTAATCTTTTATATTCTGACTGGATTATTATTTAAGTGATTATTTAAGTCATTATGTATCCGCCCATGCATGGCCCAGAACTCAAACAGTCATCAATCCAAGTTCTAACCTAGCCTAGTGCTGCTGAGGAATTATGACCGAACCATTAACCATACACCAGGGGGAAGGAGGGATGAGATAAGCTTAAAAATTTCTATAAGTTACAATATCACTCATATTTTCACTACTTAACATACCGCCTGTTAGCAACGTGGCAAGACAATGTGAATTTGCTTCTTCAAGGTAACATTAAATCTGAGAGGTGATGAAGTTGACTCAGAAATACAGCATCATATGCACATATTAAACTGAATAAAATATCTGGAGTAAAGGAAAAGTCTTCGGGTTGTGCTCAGTTGCAAGCAATCATTGATTCCAAATAGATTCTCAAGTTCAACGATCATAGGACATTCATAATGATCTTTTCTTTTGCAAATGTGATGCTAAAGTAAATTCAATACAAATGCCATACTATTTTTACATCAAAGCAATGACAATGTGAATACAAGGGTTTATGAAGTATTGCTCTGTTAAACAAATGTTACACAAAAACCTCATCAGTCAGTTGAGTTTAAAGCTTATTGTTCCCAACATCACGGAACATAGCCACAGATGAAATTTAAAAGGATTTTTGTCCTCAACCATAACAGTTTATCCTTTTTGTCTCTTTTTATACACTGTTTCCACTCTCTTGAGTTTGCCTCAGACTGTGCAGCTATTGTTGTGCAGAACATAATCTTATTAGACAGATATATGACTTACCCTTTTACTTGCTAAGGTTGGGAGGTGTAATCAAGGCAACTGTGGGTGTTCCTTTCATCTTTTTTTCAAACATGCTCAAACTTCTATGCAAGTGTGAACTTCTGTCCCAAGTCTTCAAAACTAATATTTATTGTTGTAAGGCTGTTACCACATATTATACATTGTTGCCGTGACTTATTATTTTGGGTTAGTACTGTGTAACACACATTGCCAACTGTCTGTATGGTCAAACTCTGTAGCCAATTGCCTAGAATTTTGAAAATTGATGGGGTTATATGTGCAGTTGGCATCCTCAATAGTAGGGTTGCTGAAATATTAAACATATTTTTATGCCTTTTATATGAAAAACCTCCCCATACCACCCTTTGTACAACCATTTGCTGCTAGTCTGTGCAAATGAGGAGAGTACATCTTCAGATGACCATATTTGTTATGTAAGTGACAGGCTATCTGCTTTGAAAGAGGGTTTCAAAAGCTTTGATCAGTTGTCTTCTGTAGACTGTTGCATGAACCCATTCTGTTCGTCATTCCACTAAAAGATGTCACAATTAGCTTGGCAAACAGTTTGTCACCCTTGTGGATCTCAAGTTGTGAGTTAAAGATGTATAGCATTGATACAGGCCACAAGTCTGCCCTTGTGTCTCAGTCGTGAAAATTAAAACTTTTCTGCCTAAAACATTTATGAAAAGAATGATGCACAGCAGTGATTGCCCACATGTTGAAGATTGTGTAGTCAGTTGCATGTACAATTTGCCAATGCAACATGTGTATAAAAGTGGTCCTATCTTATAGTTATGAGTAACATTTATGAATTATAACAGGTTTCAAAGCGTTGCTAAGGAAGCAATTAAGTAAACACTGTTTTATAATTGGTCATAAGTACAACCCTTCATTAAAACCATCACTTTCAAATTTGTCATTGCATGAGAGACATAGAACTTTCTTATTTCCCCACCCTCCCTCCCAATTCTTAGCAGTTTCATCTTATAGATAGGCGGATACTCTTACAAGCTGTACAACTGGTAGAAATGCAAAATATTAAAGGTCATGTTAGGTTATAGTATGAGGTCATATTGTGAACCTGTAGGCGCTGTTGACGTGGCTTAACTCTCCTCCACCTGCAGCTTCTTCCAAACCTGGCTTTATGCCAGCTGGGGTAATTTATGGGGGAGGGGGGGGCATTCTTTGGCCATAGCAAACACTGCCTCTAGGTAGAAGTATACATTTTCCTGTCTTTTAGTAATTTTAATAAATATTTGACCGATGCTTTGCACTGTACATTACTGCATTTGTGAACTTATGAACTTTAATGGACTCTAATTCATGAATATTTTTGCATACTAACTTGTACAGTGCTGTGTTGAGAACTCATATATATATATCTCTTATAAGGGAATTTACTTTACATTAAGCATCATATTACTTGTAACGACTTGTACATATTATTTAGTTATTTCATGTGCAAAATATATATATATTAATAAACAAGTATCCGCAGCTGTGTTTTCACTGTGTTGGTGGTGGGGACTGATGAATTGTAACAAGTTTCAAAGCTTTTCATTCATACAGTGATTTTTAGTCAGGAAAAAATGTTGTGTTCTTTCCACCCTCTTTTTTTACAGGATCTGTCTCAACTGCCTCTTGAATTGCACTTATTTTTGGCAATGGATAGGGACATATAGGACTTTGTTAGACCTTTAAAGCTACAGAGTCTGTAGCCAAAAGAAATATTTGTGTCATCTGCATATGGATGAGAACATTCCCAGACACAACAGTAGATGCAAAACAGGGGAGCAAGACAAAAGAAGAAAAACAGAGATGATAAATATTGCAATTAGTGTACAAATAGGTATTGAGGCCATTCCTTTGATCAAGAACATAAAAGCTACTCTTGTGGGTGCTTTAAGGGAAGGAACAAATGAAGCAAAGGGTTTAAACACAACGGAAGGATGAACATGACACAGACATTAAGGTTGCTTTTACCAGCTTTGTGTATAAAGAAAATATTTCAACCTTTACTGATCTGTTTTTTTTTTTTAATTTTTTATTCATTTATTTTTTGTCTTTTAGCAAAGCACTATTTATAAAAGGAAATCACTTTTACTAAGATATTGTCTCAGTCTTGAGTGGGCTTTGTACCCATATCTGACTGTTTCATTCCAATATTTAAAAATACAGTATGAATATGTGAATATGTCCCTTACAGAAGCCCTAAGTTACCGAAATTTATTTTTTTCTAAAATGAATATTCAACTCGGTCATATAGTTGGCTTAGTAGAATATACAACTAAATCGTATATATATGACTAAATAAGTCAAGCCAAAATTTATCTAGTACAGCATTCAATATAAATAATACTAGGTGGTTTATCCAAGATACTAAATCATACAAACAAGTGTTTATGTTAGGTATACAACTAATTAAGTTGAATATACACAATACTTTGTGCCCTGTATATGCGTTTTATTAAGTCATATAATCAACTTAAGAAAATATAATTTGACAGCTCAGAGCTTCAGCATTACCTGAGCGTAGCATAAATTCAGCTGATAAACCCAGAAGACAATGCATCAACAGTTTTTCCTACAATGCTATTCGTCACTGTAGTGGATTGCTTCTGATGATCCTTAGTGACTTCCTCTCAGAAATGTTTCAGGAAAATGCTTAAAATCTAGTTAATTATCAGACCCCTGTCTGCCTTAATTTCTCTTAATTCCCCAGCATCTCTGCTTAATTACCAAAGGACATCCAGCTACTGATTAAATTTTGCACAATGCTTGTGCTTAATGAGCCTTAGAATCTTTTCTAATACAGATCTCAAGCACTGGGGATATATTATTATATTGGACAAGATTTGTAGCCTGTGAAATGACTATGGTTGATTTGTAGTGAGAAATATTGTTATAATGTAAACCTAAAATAGAACTGCAATGCATTTTATGTTTGCAGTTTAGAGCCAGTCCAGTCTTTGCCTTCGTGGTATCAAACTGCACATTCAACAATAATTCTGCATAATGTCCAACTGGTGATGGATTATTGCAATAATAAATGCAAGACTCGTGCTTCTAGGGATCACTTTTTTCGTGTTTTTTTTTGTCTCTGGACTTTCGTGAATTGTGGCATAGAACGATGAGTATCTGTCTGTTCACTGAAGTTAAGCAGCAATAGGCTACGTCAGTACTAAGAGGGGTGACTGCTTCAGTACACTACTCGTGTTTCTGATGGCTTTGCGGCTTGGGCTAGTAGACCAAAACCCTTTTCAGCCTTGTTGGTTCTAATTTATTGATCAATAAAATGGTAGTTGTACATTGTACCTCATATATCAGGCACTAGTACACGTAGGTTGTACTCATTGATAAGTTGCAATATGTATCTACCTAAAAATTATTATGTTTGTCCAGGTGAATGTGAAAGCCCACTAATATTAAGTCCTGCATGTATTTTTCGTCCCTCCTATATCAAGGCGTGACAACATTTCATTGAATCGATAAAGTTAGCTATTTAGTGGGTGTTAATTGGATTCTTTTGATGCTAAAGGCATTTTTTTAGCCTTATTAGCAAAACAATCAAACTTTTAATGGAGAGCATCTCTATCTCTTTCATTGAGGCTATTTTGGTTCATAATTCACGTGCCCACATGCCAAATAGAAGCTGCATTCGGTGACATTCATTTGCATGCTTTATTTGTTCATTTTTTCTTTGTCCAAAACACACTGATAGATCCGTGTGATCACCAAATTGAATCACAATAAATGCCTGAATGTATTTCTTTCATGATTCATCAAGATTTGGGTTCTTGGGATTGGATTTACAAAACGTCTCTAGAATTTAGCAAAACTTAATCTCATATCTCAAATCTTCTCAGTTGACTTTCTTGTAGATTGAGACTCACAAAAATCAGAATTAAGAATATATGGGCTATGTGTTGACAAGTGAAAATGCATGTTAGCCATTCCTAGCATTTTTTTACATATGTGTTTAGATTACACACATCCTAAGACCTTCAATGAATGCCTATTGAACTTTTGAGATGACTTGCATTGTATGTAGATCTCCTTTACTAAGGCACTCAAAGTGCTACTTGACCCTTCAAGATTGCATAATTACAGTCCAAGCCCTGGAATTACAATAACTGAAAGACACAGTATCAGGGAAAACCAATATACTAACACATCCTTGGGGTTCTTTAGCTCTCCACTAAAGACAGACCCAATGACATGAGAGTGCAATTTTAACTGGTCATCTGAGCCAGTACTTATCTGCCTGTACATGGGGTCAAAACCAGATCCTCTATGTTGCTAGGTGGGATAAATATGATTGACCATATGGATCAGCACATGGGCTGCAAATCTTTATATCCCCCTCAAATATC
This sequence comes from Sabellastarte sp. h YS-2021, assembly GCA_964017235.1. Lineage (NCBI taxonomy): Eukaryota > Metazoa > Annelida > Polychaeta > Sabellida > Sabellidae > Sabellastarte > Sabellastarte sp. h YS-2021. Next base: position 18,054,958 of record OZ024929.1, on the reverse strand, counting down.
TTACATTCTGTTTATTATAAAGAAATATTCCATTAAAACTGGATCACATTATCCAAAGCGTTTAACACATTTTGACAACAAGTTATAATGTAAAACTTTCTCATAATGTATCACAACATATTTGACAAGTGAAAAAAAAGACAAAGAGTGAAAATAAAATTTGTCACAACCATTTTAGGTACCAACAAGTGCTGTACTGGCCGGCTGTTTTTATTCTATACCGCTCATTAAAGAAGTCTCATTTGTCAATTTCATGTCTCCTATCAGCTCCATGCTGACATAAATCTGACTATCCAGATGTCTTAATGCAGTGTAGACCTGAAAGTCTGCTGCAAAGCATTAGCCAAGCCATGATAAAACTGAGTTTATTTTTAATACCCCCCAAAACCCAGAAATAAAGTGCAATAGTTTTCTGAGTAACTTTACTGGATAATAATAACATGGTGATGGTTTACACTGTCAAAAAATCAGGAAATGAATTTGATGCAGATAAAAAAAAACAGAAATCAAATTACAGGTATATGCCACTACCACATCAAGGAATGTACATAGTCCTTAGCTTCTCACCATGTACACAACCATAATAAAGGCTAATGGTCCTGTTGTAAGGTGTGGATTATTCCTACAAGATTCTGTGTGAACTCAGTGAGACCAACAAAGGTAAATTAATTTGAGTCAAGACTGAATTTGTTGAATTGCCTCCATGTTGAAAAGCAAACTTCATATTAGAAAAAAATAAAAGAAAAATTTATATCCTTTTAAATCCAGCTAACAAAGCAATAAACATTAGTGATTGTGTGTTATTCATTCCTGTAACACAGTAATTATTAGAAAATATGTATATGTTTTTATAAAACATAGCTATATTGTCTCTCAAATTGCACTAAACCGGAAGTACCACCTGATACTCATTTATGTTTAGTGGTACTAGTTTTCTATACTTAAAACATCACAACTTTGTAGTTGGTCATTCCACAGTAACCAATCTCTCTATGCCACTTTTAACCTTTCAGAATATCATTAAATCTTTGAACTTATATGTACGAGACTAATTTCCAGCCACATGTGTGCAAGACATCTTGGGGTGAGTAAATACTAAGCCTTGTGTCAAGGCTAAAATCACAGTGGTGTATGTTGTAAAACAGGCTGTAAACCACAGATGGCTGGGCGATAAAACCATACACCAGTCATCTAAATTGCAGACCATGAAAAATGATCTATTAGCTATAAACAAAGGAAAACTGCATAGAGTTAGCAACCCCTAAAATGGAGGTGGTTATTACCATAGAAACAAAACTTGGTAAACCTATGTTTTCTATGCATTTTTAATTTCCATTTTTAAGTTACAATGACCATTCACAAATTGTGTTCAGTACCCCATATATTGTTATATATTTCCAGTTTAAGGCCATATTCAGAGATTGTAAAGGCTCCAACTTCAAAGTCAGGATGCATTGGGGTAGAAAATGCTTCTAACAGACAGGGAAATTTACATGTGCCTCAACCCTTGAAAATACACTGGGAACTGGTCTGAAAACCAAAGCCTATGAATGCTGACTGAACTTGTAGTCGATAAGACTTTTAACCCCATCATTTCAATACAATTTCAATGTAAGGCTTGACTGCTGATAAAGCTTGATCATTTGACATTGACAATGTTCCCTATCTGTTGGCAGTAAAATTGATAGTCAGGAAAGTTTATGCAGCCACCCCATTTCATCATTTTAAGCCTCTCTTACATCCCATCATACATGCTTGTACGGCCTGGTTACAGAGAAAAACCGGCTAATTTGCAAGGGACACTTAAGCTACACATTTTATAACAGATTATTGAGGTTGCAGAGATCCTGCAATGAATATTGGCATGAGCATTATTCTCTGTGTGCATGCAGTATGGCCACAAATGCATCCATGATTCAAGGGTAATGTATGAGAGACTTGCACACATGCATTCTCCTTGCTAGTGTTGTATGTTTTTCCCCATTTACTTACATTGTTTGCACGTGCCGTATGATACACTCACGTGTACCTTAGATGTATATAAACCCACCGTGTTACCTGTAGCTAGTTGCAGTCCATTCTTGGATATTCAAGTATTGACACTCTTGCTGAGACAATTCACCCTGTTTGCACGTGCAAACTTAAAGCCCCTCTTACATCCCATCGTATGTGTATACACACTTAAGTGTGCAGCAAATATTGTTGCAAAATATAAGCATGGCCTGGTAGTGGGGTAGCAGTTTGCACTTGCAAACAATGAAAATTCTTTCAACAAGAGTGTCACTGTTTGAATATCAAAGAACATACTGTGTGCACGCAGGGAAAATATGCATGCCAATTTTCAATCGCAAGTGTAGTTTAGGTGTCCCTTGCAAATCAGCTGATCTTTCTTTGTAACCAAGACGTACGTGCACGTACGATTGGATGTAAGACAGGCTTTACTACCATGCCACACTCATATTTTCAATCAATATTTGTAGCACACTTACATGTGTATACAATGGTATGTTACATCCCATCGTACGTGCGCGTATGTCCTGGTTACAGAGAGAAATCGGCTGATTTGCAAGGGACCCTCAAGGCACACTTGTGATTTTATAACAGAATCTCAAGGTTGCAAAGACTCCACAATGGGAACTGACATGCACATTTTGTCTGCGTGATCACCGGATAGCTATAAACGCATCCATGCCTCAAGGGTAACTTACGAGAGACTTAGGCATGTGCATTCCCCTTGCTAGTGTGGCAAGTGCTCCCCATTCACTTGCAGGGTTTGCATGTGCTGTATAATACACTCATGTGTACCTTGCATGTATATAAACCCACTGTATGACCTGTAGCCAGTAGCAGTTTATTCTTTGATCTTTAAGTTGTGACACTGTTGCTGGCAGTGAATACACTTTGTTTGTACGTGCAAATCTCTGCTACACCACTACCAGGCTACATTCATATTTTTCAACAATATTTGCAACACACTTGCGTGTATACACACGTACGATGGGATGTAAGAGAGGCTTTAGAGAAGCTTTAGTCAAAGACTACATTCCAAACTTTAATGATTTAATATGGATGGCCATACAAGTAATGCAATAATATGAACTGGTGATAGGGCCTGAAACAATGTTACTTTATGAAATTAAAATATGTTAGGCTGAAGATCACGATAAGGGAAAGAAGGGAAACATAGTTGTCGACTAGTAATGAAAGCCTAAATAAACTGGAACTGTTCCATCTCTCTACTCCCGTCAGTCAGTTTCAGGTAGGTTACAGTATCCACCACAATGCAACTGCCAGTTTATTCTGTTTCTTTGCTGATTTAGGAAACATACTCAGTTATTTTTGATGAAGTATTCACTAATAATTATCCACACATCTTCGGTGATGGCATTTCCACAACAGTATAACAAAGGATTTTCATCTGTAAAGAAAACTGTAAAACCCTACTTTAATGATGAGGTAGTCCTAAAAGAGTTTGAGATTTAATTTTTCTCTCGCAAAACTTAGCTATTTTTTCTCTTTACATCTCATTATCGTGCAGTTTTCTTCTTAAAAACATCTTTAGTTATTTCTATTTAAAACAGATTTCTCATTAATGAATAAGCGACAAGTCCAACTTAAGAATTTAAAGTGACTAATAATACCCTTCAAATTAGACTTTTGATCAATGATTGGCAAGACAAAAACCGTAGAATGTTTTGAGATGGTTTACATGTGCCTGCCAAGAATGTTGCAAAAGTCTGCCAAACGACCGTCCTTGACAGATTTCCATTTATCGCCCGACTAAGTACATGACGTCATCAGTGTGGTTTGGCTTCAAGTACCGTGGAGTATTTCCTCTGGGGCATTTGCGGGGGTGGGGGAGGGGGGAATTGATTGCTTGTTCTCCCTCACCTTATCATTTAATACCTGCCTTATTAAATCTCTAAATCTCTTTTAATTCTTAATTCTCTTGACTAACACAGAAAAAACATTGTTTATTTATAGCTCTTGAAATACATGCGAACTATGATCAATCGCTTTAATAAGAAAAGACTGTGTATTTTAAGTAGTACTTAAATTACAGTAAAAGAAATTAGAACAGTGGGGAAAAGATAACAGCTAAATAAGAATTAAAAGAAGAGTTATTTTATATAGTGTTTTATTTTGGCAACTCAAAATACTTATCAAACTACATAACACATATTATATATTCTAAAATGGTACGCTGCGCAGTGACCTTGGACACGTCTTTTGCGCAATGCTTGAACCGCGAATATAGAACGGTAAATAAAGCACGCTGTTGAAATCTGTTACATCGTCCCTTCGCGTACAAATGTCAACAAATGACTCGCGGTAAAAATATTTATAAAATTGTTATTTTTTCCTTGATTTTAATAAATAGCAAATCGTTTCAAAGCTTACAACAAATTGAAACCATCTACAGTGACAATCTCGCATATATTTCATGACAAATTATGTGAAAATAGAGTAACAAATATCCTTTATTTTTACAACAGCTATCACTATGTATGTGGTATTGATGGAACAGCCAACATGGCGTTGGATTTGTTTTGATTTTTGCGAAGATTTACCACTTATTTTGACCAAATTATTAATATAACCATTTTAGAATAGGAATAAAAGACAAATTCTCCTTCGGGCTTCGTGGCTTTAATATTCAGCCGCTCGATAGTTTAAAACCATCATAAAGCACTCGAATATGTCTTTTATTCCTATAACATAGGCAGCATTGAAATAAAATATTTCCAGTAAAATTCTTAAAAGTTTTGGTATTGACTGCAGGTATAATATTACAAGACAGTCTCTTCCACAAAATAGGCCTACAGCTGTGAAAACCTTTTGATCCAAATTTCAAATTGGTTTTCTCTACTTTAATTTTATTCCCCAGATGTCCCAACCCGGTAAAACTAAGGTCTGGGTTTATAATACTATTCATTCAAAAATCTCTTTAAGATGCAATTTTAAGATGTTTGAACTGGCGACCTCAGAGATGGGAGGTGAGTGTGCTACCCCTGCACCACTGTGGTCCCTAGTATGTCTTTTAAATCTCTATTTTAACAGCTAAGGTTCATGTGCTGAAGCAACCAACATTTCCTACATGTTGTTAAAGAGTTGAACTCAAACTCATAAACATTACTTTGAGATCAGGGGCCGGTTTCATGAACAGACTTAAACCTTGAGTCAGACTCAAAAGTTGAGACTTTGTCTCAAATTTTGGAAATATTTTGCTGAGTCTGTGAACCGATCAGACTCAATGCATTTCACAAACAAGCTCAACTTGAGACCTGGCTCAGTCACAGGCTCAAATTTGAGCCCATGAAGGAGGTGTCTCAAATTTTAGTCCAAGCTTTGATGCCAAAAAACACATACATAAAGCGATACAATTTGTTCCAAAATGAAATTGATAAATCTTGAAATCTTCTATTTTTATTTTATTTTGTAATTACAGCCACATATTCAATATTTACTAATAACAAAAGTCAATAGAATTGACATGCTTTATAGGCTATTATCAAGTGACAGGCCTCAAGGGTGGACTCAAAGCCAGACTCAACCTCAGTTGAGTCTCAATCTTATGGATCACTTAGTATAATATATTATCATATAATTTCTTTGTATTATGAGTATTAAAGATATTTAAAATGATAATAATCATGAAATATAACTTTTTAAACTAAAAATAAGCCCACTAAATATATGAAATGATATTAAAAAGTTGAGACCATAACTTGAGACTGGTCCCAGCTGATCCACCCTTTGTGAAATCCATTTGAGCCAAAAACTCAGCCGAGACAAAAGTCTCAGATTTGAGACCCTGACTCAGCCTTGAGTCTGGCTCAGTTTGAGACTTTTCATGAAACCGGCCCCTGGGTAAACATATTTGCAAAAAATTTATAATTACTCATTGTACTGAAAACCTAAAATAGGGTAGTTATAAATCATGTTGTAGGTAGGGTCGTGTTTTAGTATTCTACTAGTACAAGGGGATTGGATCAATTGTATGTTATCCATGTTTTAACTCACATTTTTTAAATCAAGTTTGAAATTTGTTTTCTCTACTTTAAGTTTATTGCCTGGGTTTCATGTTAGGTTTATCTTATTTTATTTATTTATTTATTTGGGGTTTTACAACACTTTCAACACTGTACAGGTCATATCACGACGGGTAGTTGGAAGGGCAGAGGAAACCAGAACATACAGTTCGTCAGGGTTCTGTACTGTAAACTGCCGACCAACAGCAAGCAACTACCAGCTTTCCCACTTGAGGCCGTGCCGGGAACAGAACCCCATATAGGCACTTTCTTTAGTGTTAGAGCTGTATTGAACTCTATTGTAACCTTGCTAAAGGCTCAAGTTTCTTTGTAAAGATATGGTACAAAATTTGGGTCTTAAGCAAGGCTATTTATTTCCATTCTGAAGTGCCAACTAAAATTGAGACAAAATTATTTGGAAATGTTTGCCTAGAATCCTACCCCTTTTATTGAGCCACAATCAACAGGATATGTCTTTGCATCATGTTTGTCTGGACAAATCTGCAACCCCCCCCCCCCCTCCTAATTTGTGTAGCAGTTTGCAAAAGTGTAGAAACTTTTTTCCTAACTTTTCTATTATTAAGTGAATGTTTCCATTTTCGCAATCTGTAATATATGTGTTTTTTTAGGTTTTCAACACAAATTGCCCCCGTGAATTTTCACAAGAATAAACTAACAATCTCCCACAAAATATTAAACAAAAATAAACAAAAAGTCTCCGTTAGTAAAATCTTAACCTGTATGTGCAAATCGCAGTCAGATATGTGACAATACTTTTGTAACCCTTTAGAAAATATCGCTAATTACAAACTGCTTGAATGGAAACACACATTGAAATTGTAGTTTTCCATTAGGAAGATAAAAACCCTCTGGCCAATTCTTTGGTAATTCAGAGAAATCAACACAACAAATGCCAGGATGGACAGTCTATTAGCATTATGTGGGCAGCCTTTCTAATATGCCCTTGCCATTATCCCTAAAAGCAACCTATTATCGCTCATTAAAGGTGAGTAAGAATATATTTGGCCAAAGTTGGTGTGAAGGTTTTAGGAGGTGGACTTGGGTGTGGTGGGATTACAAATAAAACTATAACAAACAATAAGAATAATTTGTAAAACCAAAGATAAATTAGCTGTTTAATTACTATTTATATTATTACTTATAGCACTTAATCTGCCCACCCTCAAATCCTAATTCAAAAAGATAAAACTATTGCATATCCTGCTTAGTTTGGTAATTTATTGCTCATCATAGTTTTTTTTCTAATCTAGTCTAATAATACTATTATGGAGCTTAGTCTCTATACCAAATTATTCTAAAAGGCTGTATGCATAAAAAATTATCAGAAACGAAAAGCTGAGATAAGAATCTCTGTATGAATAACCTTTTACAATCAGTCCAGAAAAAAATGAAGCTCTTCTCATTACCTCCACAAGGATATCATGTTTTTGCATATGTTCATTTGTCTGTCCTTTGGTTTTCTGTGTTCTCAGTTGTTCCAATATAATGAACTGATCTTTCTGAAATTTTATATGGGTATGGCCAAACCAAAGAAACAAGTTTAATAAATTTTGGGATATTCGGGATAATGCCCCTGTTCCACCAAAGGACTAAGCCCCGATCCTGTCGGCGACCCTTAATCATGGACAGTTGGTGAAAGAAAAAGTAAAATGGGCCGGAAAACTGAATCAGTATCAAAGTCTGGGATTAAGTTCAGATCGGCCTCAGGAAGCCTCAGGAGGCCCCAGGGGGCCCCAGACAGTCCCGGACTGTTCTGGGACTAAGAACCGACTAAGCCGTTTTCTGGTTGGTTTGAAGCACGATCTTGTAGTAGACATACCGACTGGGTCCCAGGATGCCTTAGGCCTCCTGAGACTAAGCCCCGATTAACCCCTGATTAAAACTCCTCAGTCTTCCCCAGACCAAGATTGCCGATTCTTGTTTTGCAATGGGACTAAGGGTCGCAAAAGGCCTGGGACTAAGGGACTAAGGGTCTGGGACTAAGGGTCGCAGGAGGCCTGGGACAACATAGGACTGTATAAATTTGGTCTGAAGAGGCCTGAGGAAGCCTGGGACTGGACATTTTGTTTATGGCGGGAAAAAAGAATCGATTTGGATCGTGAGAAATATCAAACATGTTTGATTTTTCTCACGGCCCCAACCAACAACTACCGACCCATACAGAATGCCTGGGACTAAGCAAATTTTTTAAACCGACTCCAAAAAACCCTTAATCGGGAGCCTTAGTCGTGTGGTGGAATTTTCAAAGATCCCCTTTTCAATATATTATCAACAATTTTGGCTTTTTGGTTGATATTACTCCAAGAGTAATGAGCAGTTCTTCGTGAGTTTTTTTAGCTGGTTTGGACTTGGTCAAAGGAACAAGTGATTACAATGTGGGAAAGGGGGGCCACGGTGGCAAAGTTCGTAACACTCTCAACTCCTACCTCTGAGATCGGGGTTCAGTTCCCGGCCTGACCTCAAGTGGGAAAGCTGGTAGTTGCTTGCCGTTGGTCAGCAGTTTACAGTACAGCACCTTGACCAACTGTATGTACTTGTTTCCACTGCCCATAAAACTACCTGTCGCGATATGACTTGCGCAGTGTTAAAACCCAAATAAATCATGATCATACTCTGGATACAAATTGAAATGAATTTTTTTAAACCCTCCCTATGAAGATCGGTATTCTACAAGTATTTTGCAGTTTTAAATGATTGTAGGGATCTTCGAAATAAACGAAAATATTTTGTATAGGGTTGTCTTTCAAAGGTGTATCAGTCCAGCTCCATTAATGGATTGGATGATGAATATATATATATATATATAGAAGCCTTTTCTTACACATTTCCAAAGAAACCCTTCTTCATTTATTGCAACTAAAATGATCATAAAACTCCCAAAATATACAGCAGAAATACAGGAATGAAAAGTGAGGATGTTCAACAACAGCTTTGAAATTAAAAATTAAAGGAGGGGTGTAATTTAAATAGTTAATAGCCAAGTAAGTGTCCAATATTTGAAAATAATGGACAGTCAACAGCCATTAACTTATATATATCTTGACAATATAAAGAGAAGCAATGCCAATATAAAAATAACTGGTAATCAAATATACTTACATTTTGATGAATTGGTTTGTCGAAATTTTTTAAAGCAATTTAATAAAAGTGTATTATTTCTGGGGATGTATCAGTGTCTCATAAAGTGTGCATTATTTTTTCAGCAAGGGACACTTTTCATACTTTACCTATCACATATTTACATTTTGCTTCAAGTCTTTAATCTTATTGCTCCATAAATTAACCTTGCATGTGAATAGTGCACATTTAAGAGGGAGCCTCCCCTTATAGCCATTCTGCCGCTGCTTCGCCTCTGTGATATGTACATTTTAGTTTAGAACGCGAGAGGTTGTGGAAGATTTTTCAAACAATTTTCCAAGCTGTCAAGTCCTGAAAATGTTGTCCGTCATACCGATCCTATCCACATACAAATCCTGACTTATAAAAAGTTATGGAGACTACCAAAATACAAATTACATTGAGCCTGACACAAGTCGTGACAAGTTAATATTTTGCACCTGTATGTAGACCAGCATGGAAGTGGTTGGTGTAGGTATTGAGGTATGTTACAAATTACCAAGCCATACTGGAAAACCAAAAAGGAAGAGTTTTTTTTTCTAGTTGATTGATAATAATCTCTAAAATTTATCCAGATCCAGAATATTTATTCTAAAAATCCCCAAGGAAAAGCATGACGTTCATGCTTTCTTAAAATACTTTATATTTGCGGACCTTTAGTGTCCAACAAAATATGCCATCACAAGACTCATACGTCGAGACATACAGACCCATACAAACACCCAACTAGCTGTTAATTGACACAGTGACACTCACTTCTGTAAATAAACATACCATATGACTTGCCCAGTAACCCTTTCCACAGGCCAGGAAAGATAAACATCAGATGTAATTGACATTTATTGTTGAGGAAATATTTTCACACTTTTTCCTCCCCACAATTCCCAATAATTTGTACCTATTCTCTCCTTAATCCACTGTCAGATTTACCCAGTTCTATCTTAAAAGCCACACTTAAAGCTGCACATTCAAGCTGCCTCCTGCTAAGGTTCCACATCTAAAGTATTTGATTGGCTAGGGGTTTCAGCCAGATTGACAAACTTCTGCATTTATCATATAGATGTTTCCAAAACATATCATTTATTTAAATAGTTAACACGCAATATTTAAAATTTTGCAGATAAATTTTTCATACGGTAAATGAAGGAGTGGTCCTGGTAACTGATGGATGTGCCTCTTCCTTGTTACGGGAGCACGTGTTCTAAAGGAGAGTGTAGAAATAAATTACGTATGCGCGGACTTTATTGGTGATTCAATCACAAAAATACCCTCAAATAAATTATTTAGAGGCTATTTTTGTGATTGAATCGCCAATAAAGCCCAAGCAAAAGTAGTTTATTTCTATTATAAAACGATTAATGACGTTTTATCCAATGTTCACTGATTTTGTTTGTTTTCAATTTTATTTTCGAGATTATGTGGCGCAACCATGTTTGTACATTGGAACAGTGTACATTAGTTTCTCTATTAAGTACTCTCACGAAATGTGCAAAGACGCATATTCGTCGATTGCGCAGGTGTCCATTTTATAATTGAGGTTAATGCTGGTTGCCTCTCAGTGGCCAGGGTTTGTAGTACTGTTGTCCTACTGTTATCAATGGTTACAGTATCCCTTCAGTAGCCACGTGAGTCAAACCATACAAATACCGCAAAATCTTGGAAGATACGAGGTATCCTGGGAGGTGGTTCTGCCTCTGAGTAAAACTTCTCACCATTGGGTATACCTAATGTAGTGTGAATTGGACATAAAGGAGAGAAGAGGTGTGGCAGAGCGGATGTCATCTGGCAACCTGTTCCAAAACTAAAGCCAAATTGCTTTGCTGACTTATGTACAGTCACCTCAAGAACATCACCCTTCATCTAACTACTCCTAGTATAAAAAACACCTTTTCTGGGATTCAAAAATTCACGGAAATATTTAGGAAAACCACTCTGGAGGAACATATAAATTAATGTAGCTGTTTTGAACACTGAATGTTGTTGAAACAGGGAATGTCATCCTGAAGAATGTTTGTGATTTGCCATGATTTAGAGTCTGTATGTATGAATATTAAGCAGCCATCAGATATAGATTACTTCAGATTAACAAGTGATGAAACAAGAACATTGTAGCAGTTGAAATTTTAGCCTTGCCAGTTGATCAAACAGTGAGAAGAATTTCTCTAAGATTGGTTTTCATAAGGTATTGTAGACCAGATATTTGTGTGCTTTCTAAATGAATAACAATTGACAAGAGCTCACTGTAGACACTTTTGCATGTGTCACACTAATGTGCATGATTCACCAACATAGCCCTTACATTATTGTTTTTGTTCAAAGTAAGTCGGAAGTTTGAAAGCCCACTCAGTCTTCCTTTTGTTAAAAGTACCTCATTATTTTAAATAGCTCTCTGCCTCTTCCGTCTCCCTTAAATAAGTCTACGGGTTAAGTGTCAGGTATTGGGTTTACGGAGAAAACTCCACTTTCTCACTGATAACTCTTAAATTAATAAGAGAAAAGGGTGGTCCATGATGCCACACAGGTTCGTGTGGAGTAACAGTTGCCATTCTTTATGAGTATATCCACTCGACTACGTTACAATTTCCATTGACTACCTTGTCTCACTAAATCGGTGTTTGCTTAATTGGAGGGATAAAAACACACCGGAACCTTTGATATTAAACTTCTGTCACATTTTTCGGTAGGTGGAAATTTTGTAGGGGAACAAAGTTTACAATTGAATTTCACAATGTATTTCAGGTGTAATCTGCAAGAATAAACCAAATCCAAATGGATTGCATTACATATCACCTGTGTGATTATGAAATCCTCTGTTAACCCTTCAATTCACAGGTCTATCACTACTTTGGCATGTATTTGTATTATGAGACAGTTGTCATGTATATTTTAGGCAATTTTTTTGCCTCAACATGTCACCATTCAATCATTCTAAATGTTTTGTTCTGTGGAGTTAATTAATTTATGAACACATATTGTGAAAATTTAAAATTATAAAGATATGCACATTATATCTTTTTACACTTGTGTCATTTGTATTTGTTTACATAATATGCTTACTGCAAAATCTGTTCCAATGTCATTGTTTTGATGGCACGACTGATTCTAATACCAAGTCGAATTTAAACTAAGGGTACTATTATGCCGGATCCTGTTCAAAAAAGCCAGAAAACTGAAAACCAGGGCAATTTGTGAAAATAATGCAAAGAATACAACCAAAAAGATTAGCCTTAATACATAGGTCACACCTTTCCGTCCTTGGGTCATGAGCTACAGCCTTGGTTGTATGTAGTTCAACAATTTTGAGTCCCCCTCATGTTTGTTTATGATGCGGGCAATTAAGTGTGATACGAATTTGGGTATGATGCATTCGGGACAATACAACACAATTCAGCAATTTGGGTATGATGCATTCAGGACAACACAACACAATTCGGCAATTTGGCTATGATGCATTCAGGTCAAGACAAAACAATTCAGCAATTTGGATATGATGCATTCAGGTCAATACAAAACAATTTAGCAATTTGGATAGGAAGCATTCAGGACAATACAACACAATTCAGCAATTTGGGTATGATGCATTCAGGACAACACAACACAATTCAGCAATTTGGGTATGATGCATTCAGGTCAATACAAAACAATTCAGCAATTTGGATAGGAAGCATTCGGGACAATACAACACAATTCAGCAATTTGGGTATGATGCATTCAGGACAATACAACACTATTCAGCAAGTGATGTTTATTCATGGCCTCTTATTAAAAATGGTTCAAAAAGCTCCTGCAACCTGCAAAGGGTGTAGGGGATGGATATATGAGATAGCACGCTCTGCAACATGTACTACCATGACACAAGATCTCTTTTCAGAGACATAACGATGACGCCATGAAACAGCAAGCAAATTTGTACTGAAACCACCATATTGAAAAAAGTTAATTATTACTGTTTCATTCAAATAAATCTTTTTAAATGCTGAACTCCAGTCACTCTTGCAAGTAAATGGGGACTCCTATAATCAATCTTCGCTTAGCTCTAATTTTAAAGAAGAGTGAACAATGTAGGTAGTGGCACTCAAGTAGCATTCAAAATAAAAGCTTTTAGCAACCCAAATATTAGGTATAATTTCTGATATACGTTTGAAGAGAAATGCTCACTTTACTTTTTAGAAGGTTTGTTTAGAATATTGAATATTTTGAAAGTGTGTCTCGGTGTTCGCCATGATTATGCTCCAGGCAATGATGACTAAAAATGGAAGTTGTATGACCAATAAGGTTTTGCTTGGGACAGTGTTATTATAGTATGCAGGACGCCATCTCAGAGAAGTGAAATACCTGTATAATAATGTTGCATATAGCCATAATATGTACAAAGGTACATTGTATTTTGGTATGTTCAGAGTTGACAGATATTATTTGAAAAATCTTCAGGAGAGTTTATTGGCTGAAATATAAATTGGATGTAGAAATTGGTAGATTAATTTTTATCTAAAAACAAAACCCTCACAGAAATTTGAGATTTCTCAAAATAATTTGTAATATTTATTATTATAGGTACTTCTCTGTTATTGTTTTATACATAAAGAAGATCATATTATTATACTTAAAGTGTTATGGAAATTGCTGTATTTTATCCAAGTTATTAATTGATACATATATCCAAATGAAAAACTTAAATGGTGCTGATTTCTTAAAATAATTTGTAATATTTATTATGATAGGTACTTCTCTGTTATTGTTTCATACACAAAGAAAACCAAATTATTATACTTAATGTGTAATGGAAATTGCTACATTTTATCCAAGTTATTAATTAATACATATATCTAAATGAAAAAAAAACTTAAATGGTGCTGACCATAGATACCATGGTCTCTAAAATAGAGTTCAGTTTTTAAATGTTACAAGTTATGAATATGACAATAAGCTTAATCTATATTATGGCAGATTCTAAATACCATATCAAATAACCCATAGGATTATTGGACAAACAATAAAAGCGGGGTATCCAGACAGCTAGTTACTGATCTGAACAAATATTTTCGCCCCCCCCCCCCCAGTGGGGTTGTTGAATCTGAACCACATTATTACTAGCTGGCAGGCATAGATGTGTTATTGTATAGTATTTATACTTGCTGCAATATCTCCTTACTGCAAGGCCCAAGAAGGTAAGCACCCAATGATAGTGGACTGACATTTTTAAAAGTAGTCATCCAAATCACTTTATACAGTTGGCTGAGCCATGTCTCTTGATTTCCATGTTCAAATGCTAGTACACCTACTGAGTGGGCACTTATTGATGATGGGTTTTCTTTTTTCTCATTTCTCCCTTTTGTTTCCTTATTCACACAACACAACTTATTATATCTGAGAGTAATCATGTTCCTACCAGGTCTGATAGAATGGTGTTTTACCAGTTTAGTTACTTGCTTGAGCTTATGCTTCACAGAAAAGCATTATGTGAGTTGTGTATGCAATTGAGTTGGATATTCAATTAATCTGATCCTCAGAACAAAATATGGTCCCCAGACTAGGGAATACTGCGCTAAACTACAAAGAATTGACAAAAAGCAATAGTCAGGGACCATTCTATGGCTATAAACCAGGGTTATGTATGTGAATGAGGGCAAATACCAAGTAAGGAAGCTTGAATTGAAGAGATTGGTCTTAAAATGCTTCCCAAAGAACATTACTGAACGATTGGATATGAAAATCAAGAGAGAGTTCCAAACAGTTGGTGCATAATGGCTGAAAGACTTAAAAATGTTTGTTGTATTTGTAGACTTACAGTGGAAATACGTTACATGAAAGAAGTTAAATTTTGGACACCTACATCTGGTATTTTCACTTGCCTCTTAAGTGTTACCACCAAAACATAAAAAATGTTTCAACTTATATTAATACTGTATATAAAACTATGAGATAAAACAAATTAACCCATGGTAACTTATACAAATAGTGTTCTAAGTTTGCAGACCCGATACCTTTAGGGAAACGGGCCATCACTAAAAGCATCATGGTCTTCAGATCCAGTTTCAACCTTGAGAAGGTGTTATCATATTGATGGCCATTGGCGGGAATATAAAGAAAAATGAGCCTTCTTTTGATGTTCTTGTTAACTGAGAAACTTTGTTGCATTTCTTTGATTATCACGGTGTCATTCAGAGAAAAACAAAAAAGTTCCATTATGCAGCGTTCAAAATTCTCCAGATAAGCATAGAAGTTTATTCTGGTTGAATGGTGCAAAACATACAATGTAAAAACACAGAACACACTACTAAGGACTACTAAGAGGTTGACAATGGGTGATTTATTTCATTTATGTGGGTTTAACAACACTTTCAACACACTGTATAGTCTCTTACTCTAATAGTACTTTTTGAGCACTTAATCTCTATTTATTGACAAACCCTTAGCCGCATATAACAGAAAGGAGAGATCCATTATCATTAAGCCAGAAACATCGCAGGGGTCAGTGCCACAGAGAAAGGCCGAGACAAGACCGGCAAACTAGGGTGGGTATTGTTTTGCAAAGAGATTGGTTTTCAACTTCTTTCTGTAAGAAGAGAATGGAGAGATAAATTTGGCTGAGCGTACATTATCAGGTTATTCCAAATGCTTGGGGCATCATTTGAAAAGCTGAGACCAAAATACATTTTAGACTTGCATATTGATACAAAGTGTGAAACACCAAGGAGTGCACCATCAGATTGACTTGTACAAGTTTCACACATACTTATGCCTGGGTTTAAGGGAAGGTTTAAAGCATTTAGGATAACCACTTTGTAGGAACTTGTATACAAATGAGGCCATCTTGAAAATAGAGTGATGCTTGATAGGCAACCAATGAAGAGTCTTTCTAACAGGAGTGATATGTGAGTACATACATTTCCGATTAGCTCCTCCAACCCCCATCCCCTACTAACTTTTGTCACAGACCCCAAAAGTTAGTTGTCTCTCTACATTAGAAAGATTTCTGGCATTGTGCCAAACTTTAGACATCCAGTTTTGAAACATCAGTACTTTTCGAGGGGTGAAAACTTATTTGAAAAATATAAATGGTGTAGTAATATAGGGCTTAGCAAACTGGTTATTAGTTTTGTGATGAATGTAAATCGATATTTTCTATGTTATGAGGTAGTAATATAGAGCTTTGCAAGCCAGTAATTAGTTTTGTGATGCATGTAATTCTATGTTTTCTATGTTATGGGGTAGTAATATAGGGGTCAGCAAACTATAAATTAGTTTTGTGATGCATGTAAATCTATGTTTCCTATGTTTTGAGGTAGTAATATAGGAATTAGCAAACTAGTAATTAGTTTTGTGATGCATGTAAATCTATGGAGTTTTCTATGTCATGAGATCGGCTGACTTGTAAATATTTATGCATAATGTTATTTACTGTTATTCTCCAATGTGATCATTATTAGGCAGTCAAAATAATTGTAGTCAACCTTTCTTGGGCCGATAGTCATGAGGAGGTCTGAGACATGCAATTATATCGTATTTTGGAGACTAAGATGAGACTAGTCTGATGTCTTCCTACCGTAAAACATTGCTCATTGGTCCAACATTTTATATATTACAAGGTATTCTGCATGTTTTTTAATTCACACCAAAAATATAACATCTGACTAAGTAAAAACAAATTTCAAATGTTGGTAATTCTATTGTTTTTTGTCATTTGTAAACCTTTCAAGAATATCTGTTATATTACTGGCTATTGTTTGTCTACAAAATATCGCCTGTCTACACATAGTTCCTGAAATTTGACCTTTAAATCACATCTTTTGACCTTTCTACCTTGCTTCCTTCTTTTGGAGAGAGGATGAGCCATAAGTAATCCCACTATAATGAAATTTTTGGACCCCAAACTGAGATTATTCTCACAGTTTTGCTCAGTCTGGAACGATCAAGATCACTTTCAAATAGGCTTCAAATCTATCAGGCTATAGAAGCACTTGATCAGAAAGGTGTAGCAGATTAACTCAGAAAAAAACAATTGAAAACATTCTAATTTCACTTGCTATCATTTCTTTGTTATTTCTAACATCATACTCAGTGTTAGGGTATTTTACTGTTGGCTTGTTTTATTAGTTCCACAAATGGTGAGAGGATAACTTTGTTATTTTGGTTTTTCTTAAAAACTGTAATAAATCTCATTGGCTACGTCCTTCACCTTTTGAGACCCATTCACTGGAGAGATGACAGGATGAATGAAACACTTTCGCCATATTTTAACAATAGTTTGTTGATGCAAACTTAAACTGACAACCTGTGAAAAAAGACCTTCACTTATTTACAGCTTAAGGTTGTTTCACACTTATCTCTAACTTTGTTCAGATGATATTCAAAGTCATTAGTCTCATTTCATAAAGACACATAAAGAGTGTAAAGACACATACGAGTGGTGCCTGCATTCTGCATTTAAAAATATGTTGTGTAGGAATATGTTCCTTACTTGCATGTTTGTGCACTTTTTACAGCAAGTTTGGTACAATTATATGTAGAAGAAAATGTTTAAACATTACTATATGAACAGAACTGTAGATACGTTTCTAAGATTAGGACGTTTCTTACCAGAAACACCTACGCCTTTCATGTGTAAAAGCTATGTAGCATTTCTTTTATTTGTGACAAGTCTAAAATCAGTACCCCAAGTGGCATTTGTAACTTTCTCCTGTAGAGGAAGCACATGATGGAAAAAATAATAACAGAACCATTATAATTTAGTAAATGGAACCATTATAATTTAGTAAATGGAATAATATAACATGGTTCTATATTAATGAACTGAATAAAATACTTACAAATGAAAGTATAAAGTGTTTTCAATGTGCATAATGAAATTAAACATAAAGTATGAAACTGTGTTTTATATTTGCAAATTCTCCAAAACCATTATTTAGATTTTGATTTTATACGATTGAGAAGTATAAACTCAGGCCTTCCCAGTGGCATAGAACATGTCCACAGCACAAGTAAAAGTAATATTTAAAATTCAATTTAATTATTTCAGTTCAACGAAAGTGTATTGTTCTGAATGCATGGATTTTATTAGCCAGGGTTTCAGACAGATGGGCAAACTTAAGCATTTATTCATCTCCCACAAATAGATTTGTCTGTGAAGGCCCCTTTTATTACAAATGAACCAACCTGGATTATTTTTAGGTTTTCAATCTAATTCCAGCCGGATTTCCAACAAAAGGTTTGCATGAATTTTTTTTTTTTTTTTTTTTTTAATTCTCTCTATGTTATTCCATCATAAAATCAAAATTTCTTCATTAGATCGGCGTTAGCAACAACAATAGCAATTAGTTGTGGGGGAATTCAATTATTGTGTTTCTATAGATAAGTCGTATGTAGTGGGTGAACAAGTTATGGATTTGCATGAGAAACTAATGAATAGAGTTGATTTGATTTTAAAGCCATGTGGGTGTTATATTTGTGACTGGAATTTTACATATCACATGAACACTCATTGAGTTCTTACCTCCGCCACTGAATATTTGATTTTTAAAAAGAGCTCTATAATAGTTAAAATGGGTAAATACAGATCTTTGATATTTTTGTGCCCATGCATTGATCTGGATCATTCTCAAAATTTAATATGATCTAAGTTGGATGAAGATCCATTGTTCATTTTTGCACAAAGATCCGGCCGGTGGTATTTTCATAATCCTGCTAACAGACAAACAGATGTACATTCGGTCATGAATCTATAATACCTCTTCTGTGTAGGTAAGTATTTCCAGTAGTTAAGAACTAGATTACCCCTATTTTTATAATTTAACATTTAAGAGCCAGAAACTCTACTCCCAAAAGGTCTTAGCCAAATTTTAGGCTTAAGTTGGATATATGTGTTGACAAAAGGTAAGCCTAAATCTTGGCTTAGACCTTTCATGAATACAGTGTCTGGCTCCATATTCAAGAAGAGTAAAGAGAGAGGGGGTGGGGGGGGTGGAGACATTATAAAGAGCTAAAATTATGGTAGAAAAGTGCCAAAAATTGCCATTAAAGGTGCAAATACTTAAATGCATCCCAAACCTTGGGACCAAACTGGGAAACACTAGACTTGTCAGAGACTAAATGGCGACTATCACAAACTTTTCTTGGAGTTCCCCGGAATGCGGGAACAACCTGACAGACTCTCCCTCTTTGTCTGCCATAAAACTGATAGTCAAGAGATGGCAAGTATGACGTCCCAACTTTGGGCTTTAATAAGGTTTTTATCCTCTTTAACAAACAAATGTTTTTTTTCAGCATGTGATAATGGCAGTCTATACAAAAACCCTCATTTAGAAATGAAAGAATGTGATTTAGTCAGAAATTTGATAAGTGGGGAGGTGAAGGTGTTAAGTTTCAGCACCAACTGACATTAGCCATCTCACCTACACGTCCTTCATATAATAAGATTTTTTTCCTGCAATGAAAATCTGGAACTATTGTATTTATATTTTTTCCACTAGAATTGAACAAGTTGCCATTTTTAGACTCCATTGCCGCAAAAAAGTGGTATTACACAGGCAATATATTTACTATCGACGATAAGTCACATTTGAACTAAATAAAGGGACATACAGACCAGACTCGCCTTCCACCTCTGAGGCCGGGGGTTTGGTTCCCAGCACGGACTCAAGTGGGAAAGCTGGTAGTTGCTTGCTGTTGGTCGGCAGTTTACAGTACAGAATCTTGACCAACTGTATGTACTGGTTTCCTCTGCCCTTCCAACTACCCGTCTTGATATGACCTGTACAGTGTTGAAAGCGACGTAAAACCCCAAATAAATAAATAACATACAGACCAGAACATATTTCTTGCATTCCTGTTGTGCCACTCACCAGGAATAGCTAGAGCTACGAATTCTTTAACAAGTGCTGATTTTTCCTCTAATATTTCTTTAGAAAGGTACTTTTACAGAGTCTCTGCTCATTTTTGTTACATTAAAATCCATGTAGAAACATCAGAGAAATCCCATGTTAAAACTCGATGTAGGAGATCTAGGTGGCGCATTGGTAACTCACTCCCCTCCCATCTGCGGTCTGCAGTTCAAAACCCGGACCCCATGTGAGAAAACGGGTAGTTGCTTACCAATGGACGAAAGTTTACAGTGCAGTACCTTCACCAACTGTATGTACTGGTTTCCTCTGCTCACAAAACTACCCATTGTGATATGACCTATATAGTGTTGAGAGCAACGTTAAAACCCCAATAAATACAACTGAATTTTATATTCACTGCGCACCTATGTATATGACAACCTGTTCTGCATTATTTTTTAAATATCGACTTATTTTACTTACTATTCATTCAAAATGGTGGATATTAAAAGTAAAACATCCCTCATTAGATAATTAGGATAACATATATCACTCATGATGATAAACAATAGAATACTCAATTTAGCATTCTTGCCATAGTGTCCTTTTTCATTCTGGGTGTATTTTTTCTAATATGCCAGTCGAAAAGTTTTGCTATTATAATGTCGATTTTTCAGTACACAATCTTCTTGTAAAGAAGACTATGTGTCTGCCAATTAATCTCCCATGCTTTCCATGATTGATTATGACCCATTCATTTATTTGTTCGTTTGTTTGTTTGTTTGTTTGTTTGTTTGTTTGTTTGTTTGTTTGTTTGTTTGTTTGTTTGTTTGTTCATTCATTCGTTCATTCGTTCGTTCGTTCCTTCATTCATTCATGGAGGTAGGGGTCATCTTTGTAACTGTTAAGGCCTCTGACCCATTTTTTTCAAGATTTTTAAAACTTTGGTGAATGAGCCTTTCTCTCCAGATCATTCGCATCCAATCTTTTCACTTGTATCTCTTTCACTTCAGGTGTTTGGGCATCCCAGATGTCAGTACTGCCTCCAGAGGCAGTCGTTGTTTGATATAACCTAAAAGATGGCTAGGATACCAGTCTAAGGCCTGGTGGTGTGACATACTTGTTTGGATGCTGGGTACCCAAGTAAACAGAGAAACCAATTGGTTCCCCCCGTTTTAGAGCTGGGCTCCCAGGTCATGCTGCCTCAATTTTGAACTGGACATTGAGAGGAAAGCATGCCAAAGAACTTTAATTTCCCTGACCTCCTTCCCATTGTTCATGCTTTAAGAGTTTGAATCCTTAATTGCTGGGCTGAGGGCCGCTATGTACTCACTACTTCTCTAACTGTGTAAACCTTAAGCTCCCCCCTGCCTTCATCTCTCATGGTTACCTCTTCCTTCTTAATCTCATAGGAAACTAAAGACCCTCTGTTTGGAATCATTGGTTATAAAGCAACTTGACTTGTAAGGCCTTAGGACCTTGACAGGTCATTACAGAGCACCTTGATCTTAATTTAGGCTACTATGTCCTTGCCAGGTTATTCGTACTGGCTGGGTCAGAGGCGGCATTTCGGGTCTTTTAAACTGATCATTTTTACATGAAATGAAAATGAAATGATCTTAAATGCTTTTCTATAAATTGTGGAATTAAACTTGAAATAAAATGTTAAATGCTAACCCTTTTAACTTTATGTTTTGTCAGACCTGTATATGCATTATAGTTGTAGAACATATATATGCTATTGTTATGCGAATAAATGGGGTACTCACAACCTGGTTTTTTACTGCCTTGGGAGTGGGGACTGTGGAAATATGACATAACTTTTATGACTCATTTATATTTTGTTCTCTGTAGTTGTAATCGTGCATGTTTGGATTTTTCTTCATGGTCTTTTCCTTATTGTTCTGTGTGTTGTGGACCCTGTGTGTCGGTAGTGGACATGTGAAAAGGAGTAGCCTCATATAGCTATTCAGCCCCTCCCCTCATCCCCCTCTGGCTTGACCATTTTAGTTTAGCATGTGAGAGGTCATGACAAGGCTTTCAAACATTTTGAAAAAAAAGCCATCGCAGCCTGAAAAATATGATGTTGGTATTGTGTTTACCACATCATATCCAAATACGAATCCCTACTTATTAAACCTTACGGCTAAAACCAAAGCTGGAAGTGCATCAAGCCAGAAACAAGTCACTGTGAGGTAACACATTGAGCTTGTATGTAGCCTGTGAGGCCAACAATGTGATCTGGGCATAAGGATGTGTGATTGATCTTGTCCATTCTTTTTATGATATGCTGTATCAGGTAGGTTGGTACACATGCATCTTCAGATTCAACTCTTTCATCTAAGTACCAACAACCAACACCTTGCAATACTTTAGGTAACAGTCTGATGTTGCAGAGTGCATTCTATGACCTTTGTGAATGGTAATGCATACATATTCATGTGTACATTTATTTAGATGCTATCTTACCACTTTGTTCTATGATTTCTTAAGATAACTTATAATTGAGTATATTGGTGGTACTTAGTAGTACTACTTAATGAAAATCATATCAATAAAAGTTTATGTGCATATATAAAAGGATATCTGGCATCAATGGCCGACCGGCCAAGTGCCTTTTTTATTGTTTTAATATTCTAAACATAAATGAATGCTTTATCCTAGACTGTCTTGAGTTATCAACTTTCTTTTCTTTTTGTTGGGGTTATTTTATCATTTAATTTGTCTTGATAAACATGAATGAACATTGCCAGCCCTCTGTGGTCGGTGTAAGAAGAAAATGTCCTGCGTGCAATTTATTCCCTAAATAGCAGCACAGGTGCATAATCTGGTTTTTCGACAGTTTAGGTTTACCCATTATTCCAATAAAGTGAACAATAGTAAAAGTAAAACAACCCTTGAGGTGCATAATTTTAAATTTTCATCATTCATGACAACAAATCTATAGAAAATTAGATTGTATTGATTTTCCATATTTGTTTGGTAAAATTGCACCACTTTTTATTTTTATAAACTAAATTAAATCATAAAATTAGCTGTCGGTGTTAGCTTTTGGCAGTCAGTGTTCCTCATAATGGAAACACCAGCATGGAAAAGTAACATGCACTTCTTATGTTTTATAAATTAAAAGCATAAACATAAAACATCTGTGAGTTGGTTCTAATTATCTGTATATAGAAATAGGTCAACAGAATTCTGCCTTTTTTTTCCTAATGCTCAGTCCCCCCAATGATCCCCTCAAAGACAGTCAGACAACAGACAGAGGGTAATAATATTTACCATGCACTTCTTATGATTTCTAAATTAAAAGCATAAACATAAAACATCTGTGAGTTGGTTCTAATTATCTGTATATAGAAATAGGTCAACAGAATTCTGCCTTTTTTTCCTAATGCTCAGTCCCCCCAATGATCCCCCCCAAAGACAGTCAGACAACAGACAGAGGGTAATAATATTTACCATGCACTTCTTATGATTTCTAAATTAAAAGCATAAACATAAAACATCTGTGAGTTGGTTCTAATTATCTGTATATAGAAATAGGTCAACAGAATTCTGCCTTTTTTTCCTAATGCTCAGCCCCCCCCCCCCCCCCCCCCCCCCATGATCCCCCCAAAGACAGTCAGACAACAGACAGAGGGTAATAATATTTACCATGCACTTCTTATGATTTCTAAATTAAAAGCATAAACATAAAACATCTGTGAGTTAGTTCTAATTATCTGTATATAGAAATTGGTCAACAGAATTCTGACTTTTTGTCCTAATGCTTCGTATCAAATGACAATTTGAAATAACAGTCCCGGAATTTCATAAATCGTCATCCCTGATTTTTTTTGTCTTCAGTTAACCATGCACCATGGCCCTGTCATGTTTCAAGACTAGTAGTTTAGTGTTCTGCCACTCTGCGATGTATGCATTTGGGGTGATGTTATTCATGCATTCATTCAATATTATCTACGTTTTTCATTGTAACAACATTATATCAAATTAGAAACACATCAAGCCAAGTTTATACACTATCACTGATTTGCCTGTCTTTGCTGATATGTTCTGTTCAACCAAGAAATCTGAGACCAGAGTGCCTTGTCTGAAAAAAGTGTAAACCTATCAGACTCTATCATTGCAACTGATGTATTTATAATTATATCAACAGTTTATAAATTTACTTATACTGCCAATTAAGGAAAAAAACACTCATACCCAATGTTATAAATCCTTTCAAATCAAAAATCCTTAAATTAATTGCCATAATCTGTTATTATTCTTAACAAATCAGTTTTCTTTCTTTAGCAATAGATTTATTTTTGTTGCTAAAACATTAGAACTGAATTGGTATCACATGTAATATTTTAACTGTTTATACTTAACTCAATAAATAGGACCAACTTATATAAGACCAGCTTTGTTTCATATACTCTTTATAAATATTTCCATGCAATGAAAAGTAATTTGCAAATGAGCCACTGACATGATTTATTCTGGTGTTCTCAATGGCTACTTAGCTTCACTGTTTGTACTTAACTCCTAAACTAAATCTAACATATGTGGTAATTACTCAAATAAAGATCTGAGCAGGTCCAACCGCAATGGTAGATATGTGATAGAACTTTTATCAGACACATCTTTAATAAATATTTTCAAGTTGAAATCAGTATGCAAATAAGCTACTCACGTGATTTATTCTGGTGTTCCCATTTGCCACCTTAGTTTTCTGGGGTTTTCGTCTACAACAGCCACAGAAGAGAGCCAGGAAGGTATCTCTGAACTGTTTACTCATGGAACAGTACAGTACAAAGTTGATTGAATTGTTGATCAGGGCTATAATGTCCATTAGATCCCCCAGGGGCATGTAATAATTCTCAAAGAAGTTGGCAATCAATCCACTCAGTAAAGCAAGTATTCCTTGTGGCAGTTCAGTAATCAGAAACAACATAATCACCACTACCAGCATACTTGTGGTCCTCGTATGATCCCGTGCTTTCTGTTTGCGTGCCGATTTGGCCAAGCATTTTGATGTCACTCCAGGCATGCTTTGCTTCCGCAGCTTCTTTCGTTTCTGCTTGGCTGAATGCATGGTCCAAACCAGGAGGAATCCAAATAAAGACATCAGGAAACAAGGGATAATTTTGATGAGTATTGCATGAATCCAGAAGTTGATGGATGTCACGAGATGACCATACATGTCGGTGGTGTTGATGGATTCGATATCATACATTGTCTTGTTTGTTTCCATGTGAATTCCTTTGACAATGGTCAATGACAGGTAATTGGGTATAAGTATAATCACAGATAGAAAATGTACCAAGACCATGGCAATTATAGTGTTCTTGTTGTCTATATTAAACCTCCTCTCCGAAGAGATGCGCACATAGGAATACCTAAAAGCGGCCAGGAGGACGCACAGCCATATAGATATTGTGTGCACAGTCACAGAGAAGTTGACCTGAAACAGAAAGAACTTTGCCCAGGCTTCAGTGTTTCTTTCAGGGGAAGGATAAAGTCCATGCAAGATGTAGTACTGTAAGGCAAAAGGTATATATGATGCCATAGTTAGCATATCCGAGACAGCCAGCCCTGTCAGAATCATATTTGTGCTGGACCGCATTTTCTTTTGAGAGAGAACTATAATGTTAAAGATGTTTGTCACTACTCCACATATGCAAATGATTACAGCTACATGACCATGATACTGAGTGTACCATCGGCTGAACGTGTACAATGCACCACCGCGAAACATTGTCTTATTGGTCTCGGCTTCTGAGTCAGAAAAGAAGGTGACATTCAGATCACCCTCCACACTCTCATTCATCATGTCTCCTTCTTTTGATTATGTGAGAAATATTTTGATTTTATTTTGTATTTCACTTAATATGGTGACTTAAATGCATAAGGATGGTAGACATAATCAGCTGGCCATAGATTGAGAAAAACCAATGGTGAGATCCATCCTTTGATGATATATGTAGATATATCCCTTTCTCTTTCTCTGAACTGCACATACAACTGAAATGCTGATGAAGCTTACTTTAAGAGATTGTGACAAAAAGTTAATTCAATCAGTGAAAGCCTCAATAAATTCTATCAAGTGTCTCCCTTTGAACAATTCCCAGTTGATATAAATCACAGTCAGCAAACAAGAAGGGACTTACTAGCCAAACAAAAAGCAAAACAGAGATGAGTTCCCTTCAATTTTTGTTCAGTGTTGAGAAATTGTGAAACATCCCTTGGGATTGAGATTGATTCAAATTAGGTTGGTTTTGTGTGTGAAATGAATCCCCTTTTTAGGCAAAGTTTTGATGAAGTTGAAAATAAAAGATGCTTTAAAGCCAAACTATTGTCCCCACAAATAATGTCTTTGGGGAGTTTTTGTGTGGTGGTGTTTTTAATGTGGTTTTTTTATCACTGGTTGTTTTCTTATGTCACTCTGTCACTCAGAATCATTTTCCACTTCCATTGATGCATCTGTTAAAAAATAGAAAAAAAAGTGTATAATTAAATATACAGCTAAAAAGTAAAACTATTTCATGTGAAAGTGACATACACACAGATCAAATTAAAACAATCAATGGTAGACTGGGTTTGAGTGTTAACTTACAATGTTTGAGAACTCAGCCACCATGTATAGCAAACTTAGCCTCTTTGTTTCCAAAGGAAACTATCTGTCTCAGAAACTGTATTGTCTATGATCCATTTGTACATCTAAACACAACTTAACTTGATAATTTTATTTGCGTATATTTTGCCACAAATATACTTAAACACAAATATAGCAACATATATTATGTGAAGGTTAAATTTAGTTACATAAATATATATCAATCTAACATATATAATATTTCTATGTTTACTCAAGCCATTAATTGGAAAAAAATGTAATAATAATTAAGTAAATTAATTAAGTTTACAAGTTGATTTAATGTGTCTAAAAGTTAATTAATCAATTTTTAGAGTCAATAAGTCAACTTTATAAGAATTTTTTGTAAAAGCTCCAGTGTGGTTCTACTCTTCTGCATTTTTACCTATGCAGTTTTTTGACACTGATGTTCAGCATTAAATAGGTAAGAAAAGTTTAAATAAAATAAACTATAACCTGTTAAGTTATCATATTTTTATTTGCTTTCTTTTCAGTATTATTTTAATTATTTATTTATAATATTGAAATATATATTATTCAAGAAGGATGGAAAAATATATTTAGGGTTACATATTATTTTAATCATATTTTATTGACAATGACCGCATATTGGCAATAATAATATCAGATATTGCTAGGATTTAATTTTCTTATTTTAAATTTTCTTTTCTTCCAGATATTTATTTTTTCAAGAAAAACTGACACATCTCTATTGTTTGACCAAAATATATAAAGAAACATTTGACCTCAATGTAACTTCAATTAATTAATTCAAATCCATTTTATATACAGTCAATTATGAAATTCAACATAAAAATCCCCAGTTGCATTGCTATGACATAGCATATAGCTGTCTACTTTCAAGAGGTTTTCTGTAGTTTCCCCCTGTGGCAATAAGTAAATCAAACTCCAAATTATCCTATGATGAATTTTTGAAAGTTTGTTAAAGTACTTTTTAGACAATATGACACGAAAAAAGATAAAACTATCAACAGTGAAATGGTCTATCATGATTTACTCATATGCAGATGACACTTGAAAAACACTGGCAAATTACAAGGCTAATGCTCGTCAGAAATGTCACAGAAATGCGCTTAACTTGTAGGTTTTAAGTAGGTGTTAACTACTTTTTTCTAACATAGCTACAATATTAATGAAGGGTAACCTTACATTTGCATGTTGATTAAAAGCAATTTCCAATGTCAGCATACTAACAAAGAGACCCTATTTGTGCAAAAGTAATAATAAGTAATTGGTACACATAATATCATTTTATGACAAAAACACACGTCTTTCTTCATCTGCTAACACTTGTGTATTGTGTGTTAATTTATTACCCTAGCCCCCCATTCGTTTGTCTAATTTCACAACTCAAAAACTATACATGAGATCAGATCACATTTTCATACTAAGTGGGGTTGACCTCTTGCTCTATTGTCCTTAAAGATGATTCAGATTGAGACTCCAGAATTGTTTTAATGATTTGTCCAAAATGTCTACTCCATTACTCTAAAAGTTCATTAAGTGCATGGGGGATCCTATTTTCATGTAAGGTAGGGTCTTCCCGTGGTTTGTTGAGTTCTTCAAGGGCCCAACTTGGTTAGAAGTTTTGTCATCTAATCACAGGCTGTTACATGTGTGCGGGGTTGACTCCCTCAAGTGAAAAATGTACATAATTTTCAAAGAAATGCCCACGGCGGCCATCTTGTTTTTCCGAATGAGGCTAATTTCCTTCCTAGAGAAGCTTACCCCCCAATGAAGATATCCTGCAAATTTGGTGAACCTAGCTGCTGCAGTTTTCCTCTTAGAGTGTTAATGCCGAAAATCTCTCTATGCGTGAAGGCGGCAGCGGTGGCGGCGGCGTAGCAAACTCTAAACCAAAGTATCCACCGGATGCCTCCGGTGGATACAAAAATCTATATCACAGCATCCCTCATTAGACATGTATAATAATATATCACTCATGAATGTGAACAAACTAATATTTTTTCCTATTGTATATAAATTCTGTAAAAATATATTAACCCCATCCGGTGTTAAAATGTTTGAATCCTGGATACATTTCCCCCTTGAAGAGGTGAGGACTGAATTATAGTCCCGGGCATTTTCTGAAATAGCTGAGTGTACTGGGCTGTGGTGGTTTTTTTGTGTTTAATTATCAGCTTAAAATGACAGTATCATGCTTATGTGAGTAAGAAGTAAACAATAACTCACATTTCTTATGTGTATCAATTTCTTCAATTCACTAGAGCTAAGCAAGGATCATTTGAAGCTATTTTATGACAACAAAGGTGAATTTATGTAGCAAACGCATAATTAATTGACTGGAAAGAATAGCATGTCATTCCTTTGTTCTTTCATTGCTGTAATAAGTTCATTTTCTTTGTGTGTGTCTTTTTGTTGAGACTTTTGTTTTAACAGAAGTCAAACAACTCACATTGGCAGGATATTTACAGGACTTTACTTTGAAAGGAATTTGTTGCAGTTGTCTATTACAGAAGCTCTTGAATTGCCATTTCTTTTCTTTCTTTGACTGGGATTTGCCAGTCACTAACCGGGAATTACTAATTGCTGAACAGGATTTAGTAATCATCCACCGGGAATTACCAATCACTAACTTGGTGTTCTTAATCACTAACTATGATTTACTGGTCACTGACTGCAATATACTAATCAATTGCTTGTGACCGAGACATTTGCCGAGATTAAGTGACGTAGAAAACATGCTAGAATTAGAAATGCTATTTACAACTAATACCTACCAAATTAGTTATTTGT
The DNA here is from genome assembly GCA_964017235.1 of Sabellastarte sp. h YS-2021. Lineage (NCBI taxonomy): Eukaryota > Metazoa > Annelida > Polychaeta > Sabellida > Sabellidae > Sabellastarte > Sabellastarte sp. h YS-2021. The sequence continues at coordinate 18,025,553 of OZ024929.1, read as the reverse complement.
ATTAAAGTTGTATGTTAAAGTAACATATCCTAGTTATAAGGTCATACCAGCATTGTTTAAAATAAACAAGGCCAAGAGGTGTTTTGGTCTCCTAGTGCGAGCACAAAGCCATCAGAGACACAAGTAGTGCACTAGAATTTACAAAAGTCTGGCGCAAGAAGAAATTTCAACTCAGACACATCCCACAGCTGCTGCAAACTCAGACGGTCACCCATCCAAGTACTAACATAGCCCATTGCCGCTTTCAGTGAGCAGATAAATACTCATCATTCTGCGTTTGCGCCACAATTCATGAAAATCCGAAGACAAAAAAAAACACAAAAAAATAGTGATCTCTAGAAGCGCGAGATCTATCGAGGCTCCTGCTCAAAAATATTATACATATCTGTTGATACTGAATCGTCATCGGAGTAGTATACAAGTATGTCCAATTTGTTCAAACAAAATATGAGGCCCTAAGCACATTACAGGGGGTATATTAGGCAGTTATAGATGACATTGAAACCAGGCAGAATGCTGTCTATATTCAAGCTCTGTAGCCTCGCAGAAGGCTAAAATTTGACCTTATCTTTCTTAAACATGTATACAGGTAATTGGTATTCATTAAGCAATCGTACATGATGGGACATACAAGCTCATCGGAAAACTGTCCTTATAGTTTCTCTGATGTAAAAGCTGGAATATGTATGAGTATATTATATAAACTGAAACTTCATTATATCTGAACTGAAATTGTTTCTGTATTACAAAAAAACTCGAGCCTTTGGCAAGGCTACCATCTCGGAACCTCAAACAGTAGTTTTGCTACATTAGGGAATTGAAATCGGAGCAAACTAAGACCACAGTTTGATACTAAAATTGTACAGAAAAATCCTAGTCAAGATACTATCAATACACAGTAAAGGACAGAAAGAGGCAGAATAAAAGATAATGTGGAGGAAAGCCAGCAGAATAGCTACAAAACTGATAAAACACGCTGCAATTACAGATGATCACAGAGATACCGTGTTTTCAAGGTCAAAATTTGAACATTTCAAAACGTCTCTGTGTGTGTGGTCACAGCAAATACTGAATACTGGCAGTATTTAAAGTTTGCCGACAGAATTCACTCAGTAACGTGAGGAATGAGGAGTGACAAAAGAATTCTATATGTATGCAATATCACATCTTGTGTGATCTAGGCATTACATCTGTGTAACTACCTGTGCAGTTTCTGACATCTGTCACCAGATTTTGCAAATCACAAGGGAAAAGTTTATGTTCACATGTAAAAAAATGTAGTTTATCAAATCATAAAGTTCAGTTCTGGAAGACTTTAATTCATTAGAATATATAAACATAAAACCTATGACAGTTTCCTGTCAAATAAAAAATGTTGGAGGTTCTACACATTTTTTGTGTGTTTTTTTTGTCTTTTGTTTTTAATATTGAGTTTAATGGACTGAAATAAAGAAGAATGGAATGAAAACACAAAATAATAATAAGAAATTGCATTCTATTGATTTTTCTCTGCTCAAGCTATTTTAATATTTTATAACTTGTTTTTTTTTCACTCAGATCTTGGGGACTTAGAATGTTGTGTTTGTTAAAGAAATAAAATGTCTGAGTTCATATCATTTCTCCATGTTTCAGTCTGCATTTGATAGTATGAAGCACATGCTAGCTTCACAATTTGCATTTCCTCTTATGGTCTGTTCTCACAGAACCAATATAATACAATGTACACATAAACAAGTCTTCGTTGAAATAAAGATATTTTCTCTGTTTCAAAACTGAACCACAAAGCTGGTAATCTTATTTTCAGGTCTATGTTATCTTACCTCTACAGCAAGGCATACCCAACTTAGTCAAAATATTCCCCGGCTGTTTTATAGTCCAGTCAAATTAAACCAAAAGATGGCTTCACTTCACCCAAATTGCAACAAAAATGAAACTACTTTTATAAGTATAAGAAGCCAGTACAGTTTTCTGTATTAAAAGTATACAACATTTCAGTTGGTGGAACATGCCTAAATTGATCAAAATTCAAGATGGCCGCCATAGGAGTGAAAACGTATAATTTCAGTGACAGTATGTATATTTCAACATTTATACTACATTCATAGTTATATTATGTGGTACTTGACTCCTTTCAGTCCTTAGATACTTATTTTGGTTGACCTTTTTTGCTTATGTTGCACCTTAGAGTCCTCTAAGTAAAGGGCAGATACAGCACTATAAAAATCCAACTAGAAATATGGCATATGTTAATAACCCTGCTGATCTTTGAACAAAACTGTAGAACCCTCTCCAAGGCTAGCACTTCCAGAGATCACTTATTTTATGTGTGTCTCCAGACTTGCATGAATTTACTTGCACTTACTCTCGCACTCTACTCATGTTTGTGATTGCTCTACAGCCCGTACATTTAGACCGAAATGAATTTTGACCTTGTTCAATACAAAAAAAATACAGTTTCTTAATGGATTATGTTGTATGATTGTCGATACATCTAGACAAGACCATTCTGCTTCAACTTTTTTGTCGGGTTGCATCTCATCACCACAAGTGTGTACAGGCACTAATAAACAGTTACCAATTAAAACTTCTGTCCCACTGTTCTAGCATCTTAAAAGAACTCCAGTTTCAAATTGTGTTTGATCCCGTTTCAATTAAAGTGAATATTTATCAGATATTTATTACCTTTAAACTCCTTCACCCCATAACATATTACAGAAACTGATATCCAAAATATAAAAATCTTACTCCAATGCAGTAAAGACAAATGCACGAATAAAGATTTTTAGATAGTTACAACACTCCATCACCATATTACATTAAATAATATAGTATCCATATTTTTATGTTATTCAAATGCACAAAGCCCAATGTGCAATTGAATATCACGTAACTTAAGCACCAAATAAACGGTACAGTTACAACACGTAAATTCTAATGTGTACACTATTACTTTACCATTCAGTCAATATCCTTATAAAACAGAATTCACAAATTACTTTGGGACCAAATCAAAACCTGTATTCCAATCCCTTGATGAGTGTTTTCCCGCCTAATGAAGTCTCGCGAGAATTGGACGTCAGATAACGTCATTAATCATGTGTCTTGAGGGAATTCTAGGTAATGATCACTGTTACACTGTATTGTGCATTGTACTAAGCAGCTTACTATTATTAGTAACCATAGAAACATTTATATGAAAACATTAAGTCACAAAATGTATATTTTGAGTTGTAACAAAGATAAACAGAGAAAGATAGTTACACTTACTGCTTTGCATCACAACTTGGCAAAACCTTCAACACATAATCCTCAATTTGTACTTACTTTATCCGTGATAATGTTATGTATGCCGAGTAAAATATTCATTGACACAATCAAGATATTAAAAGCCATATTACCTACAAAAATTCAAATAAACAAAGCTTTTACATAGCCTGGATCCCATACTGTTCTTCTCTGTACAGAAATGGTCCGGTATCAGCTACCATTTCAGGTCAAAATCTTTACTAGTATTACTTAGCAACAATACTTTTTCTTGCCCTATATGGTAAGCATTTTGACATTGTGTCCTCCTCTTGTTAACTGTACCATTGAGGTTATGTAATTGGCAGCATTTGTTTGTATGTTTGTTTGTTGGTTGGTTTGCAAAATAATATGAAACGTTATAGAGATATTTTGATGAAATTATCATAAAATGTCCTCAATCAGAAAAGGAACAGATGATTGAATTTTGTTGACGATCCAGATAACCCTCTGGTTCCAGACATTTTCATCATTAAATTCATTATGAGTATTGGAGGTCTGGGGCTGTGATAGAGACAGTCATTCTCTGATGCTCTTTGTTGTATAATGTTATTGTAGGATAATTTAACTAAAGGTGTATTCGATAGAAATTTGCATCAGTTTAAAGGTATAAAATATTTCATTATCGCTCACAAAATAAATTCTCTCCCTTTTAATATCTTTCCCAACAAAAATTTATTTCATTTCATTTTCAATATTTATAGTTATGATCCAGATTTAACATTATAAAACTAACTTAAATCTATATTAAAATAGATTGAAATATTTCTTTTATGTCGAATTATCACTGAATTTAGAATTCTTGACCAGAATGCAATGCAGTTAAGACGGACTGTTTGATAAGACTCCCTTTTAAAGAAAGTAAACTGGTACCGGTGTATCTTTTGTAGCACTTCTTCAGTCTTTTTTCCAGTGTTGTTTTTAATTTGTGCTGCAAATCAGCTCCCCTAATTGATGTGGACATGATCAAGGAATGGAAAATTTGCAGATGTTCTTTCCAATGACGGCTGGTTGTATGAAATTTCCAAGTAACCTGACAGTCAGGCGTGCATAATATTTCTTAAGCCGACAACAAGATACAAAAAGAATTTGCTCAATTTCGTCTGGCTTTAATTTTAACTGACTAGAATAGATTCTCTTGAACATCCTGAAGACAAGAATTTAACTTTTCAAAAGCCAAAGCTGCATATTTGTGAGACATATCTGCAAACAACTGGGTATCATGTAGATTTAACAAACCTGTAAACCCATGCTCTTGTTAATGCTATATATATATATGTTACAGTAAAGTTGTGTAACCAGTAATTTCGCGAAATTACTGAATATTTTAGGAATTTCGCGAAATTCCTGATTTGGTCATTAATTTCGCGAAACAACTGAAATTTTCAGTAATTTCGCAAAATTCCTGAAATCTCTGCTAATATTTTACACAGCTTTACTGATGAGCAATCAGTAAATTTGTGAAATATTGGAAATGCATTTTTAAGGTTATTTATGTGAAGAATTATGAAAAACTTAACTATGTTATAAGCTAAAATTGAATTTTAAAGTATAAATCCTTAATGTGCATCTAGAAATTTAGAAACTGATATACTTTTTGCTAGTAATGGGGCTAGTAATGGATCATGATTTAGACACAGACCTGTATCGAATCGCCGTCAAAGCAGGAATCCTGAAGGAAAATATTCAGTAATTTCGCGAAATTACTGGTTACACAACTTTACTGTAACATATATACATGGTTACTTTTATATAGTCCCTTACATATAATTATGCCCAGTGCTCACTAGGTGTCACTTGTTCAGCAGGGTGTACCAATAGATAGTTGGTCATGGCACTAACAACCCCTTCCTCCACCCTGGCCTGGTGGTTAACTTTGGTTTTCTGGGCTGGTTATACATAATTGTACTATGTCAAAAGTGTTAAACTAAGGTCATAGGGGGTAGCATTACTAAATGTACAGTAAAATAGTAAAGTCTTATAACAGTATTACTTAATGTGTATTATTGTATCAATCATTAAACAAGTTATGTAATTGTAAAGAATGATCAGTAACTTGTATTTAAAACTATACTTAGACATACATGTGTAATCAAGTGGATGGACTGTAAATAGTAATAGATTTAGTAATTCCTTATATATACTTATACAATGTCTTATACCATGTTTATGTATTCAATAAAGTTAGCTCCTCAAGTGAGTTTTGTCACTGCCTTGGGATGGGGGAACTGATGTCAGTATGTCACTTCTTGCAATCATCACCTTATATGTCAATACTCTAGTGAGATTACGCCTCCAGAGATCACTTTTTTTTCGTTATTTTTTATCGCTGGACTTTCATGAATTGTGACATAGCGTGAGGAGTACCTGTCTAATCAGTAAAGTCAAGCAGTAATGGGCTACGTTAGTACTTGGATGGATGACCATCTGAGTTCTTGGCCAGCTATGGGATGTATCTGACTTGAAATTGTTTTTGTCGCCAGACTTTAGTGAATTCTAGTGCACTGGTAGATCATGGCTCTGATGGCTTTGCAGCTTCTACATGTTAACCAAGACACTTTTCAGACTTTCTTATATAGTATTTTGTTCCAATTTGAGGCATGAGCAAAGTTAAGAAGGTAAGTTTTTTGACATTCCAACACAGACATTTGCTAGATTTTTAAATGTTTCTTCTAATCAATTCTGATTAATTTTTTCTGCCTCCAATTGAAAAAAAAGATCACACTTAATGAATGGCAATAAATTCTAATAAACCTTATTGCACAAGCTGATACATATTTATTTCAACTGAATTTAATTAAGTTGTACTTTAATCTAGTTAATGTCCTTTGGGAAGCTTTAATCACTGTTCAGCATGTGTAAGTAGCTGACACTAATGAGAAATAAAATAAACCAAAGTATGCAAATATTACTGTTGTGGATAACAGGAAAACTTCCCAAATGACTTACACAAAAAATATGTATCTCGAATGAAGATGGAAATGTAATATGGGTGCATAGCACAGGGCTTATTGTTCCTTTTAAAATCTCTATATATGTCTATATATATATATACCTGATAAAGATCTGTATATAGATATCCTGTTTTTGCTTCCTCAACCTTCATGGGTCCAATGCACAGCTTATATATCTGACTGCTTTGCAGCTCGACAAGAAGACAGAAACTAATAGAGAAGTGTGAACGGAGTCTTACTTCTTTCAGCCTACACTTAACACAAGCAAGGTGGATGTCTTTTGATCTGCGAATGATTAAAGGCTAATTTGTCAACAAAACAAAAAAACCATAAGCCGAAAGGGAGCTAAAGCCCTTTAACAAACAATCTCTTGTTAGTTCTCGCTTTCCCCTAAGGCTAGCTTTAACAAATGTAAAATGATTACCATAACAAACCTTGAAAAGAATACACAGCTCGTCCAAATAATACTAAAGATATCAGAAGTCGTGATTACTAATTAGACAATGAAAATATCCATATATATCACATATATACATTTTTGCACAGAGTTATTATTGTTTAGCATGTGGAAAAGATGACCATTAGTTAAACCAGTCGGTGTATTTTCTTGTGAAGTCTTTGTAAAATATGATAGATGACTGACACACTCAGCAGTTTCCACTTGGCTAGGCTTAATGTTAGCTGACTGGTACAAATGAAATAATGCTTACTCTTTAGCAAGCACAGGAAGTCCTATTGAAGTCTATGTCTTCACGTCTGCGATTTTTTTCTGCAATTTTTCATGTTATGTTTCTGCATATTCAAATTTTAAAAAATAAAATATCTTCATGCGTGTAGATTTTCATTAAATCAAAAACACTCACTGAAGTAAGAAGAGCACTCGGAGAGTGAATACCTCTGCCAAGGCCCAATGTCTCATATATTACTTATGCAATGATAAAAAGATCCTTTTAAAAATTCCTGGATTGAGCTGGTGATCCAGATCAATACCTAAATTGAATCATCTGTTCGTTGTCGACATTTCCTGAAAATTTCATCAAAATTGATCCATAACTTTTAAGTTGTTTTACGAAAAATCAGATAAGCAGAGGGACAAACAGACAAATGCAGGCTGTTTAAAACATATTGTTACTATAAATACATGCAAGTTTGAGTATAAAGTATGGAATAGGCTGTAGGCCCCCACAGTTTTTGAGAGGGATATATAAGATTCAAATATGACCTGAAATTCTAAGAGTTCTGAATATATGTTACCTTTTTTATACTACAGACAGTATATGCTTGAGTAAGAACTTTACTCGGTTGCGGAACATCCTCCAGTGACACCTCAAATCTTCCGAAAATTTGGAGTATCCATAATTTATTTATTTATTTGGGGTTTTACGTTGCTTTCAACACAACGGGTAGTTGGAAGGGCAGAGGAAACCAGTACATACAGTTCGTTAGGGTTCTGTACTGTAAACTCCGGCTAACGGCAAGCAACTACCAGCTTTCCCACTCGAGGCCGTGCCGGGAAACGAACCCCAGCCTCAAAGGTCGGAGGCGAGAGTGTTACCACTCTGCCACCATGGCCCCTGGAGTATCCATAAGGCAAGATGCGCATGGCCACTACTGGGACATGGTGTGTAACCATCAGTAACCTTAACATGAGAGTCGTGCAAACATCTATCACCGAGAGACAACCTCCATTTACATTTACTCACCTTATGTAGCCGTCAGTCAAATACTTGCTGCCGAAATGGAAAGAGTCCCAACCTTATATAAACTGTGGACCATACCTTCAGTGACCATATGGAAAAAAAATTATCTGAGGAAGGTCACTGATAGGGATGGAGAGGCACTGACACACAGGGATGTAGGGGATGGTGGTGATGTTCAGAGGCGGAAACTTTAAACATTTTAAAATGTTGCAGGATTGCGACAGTCGGCCAATGTATGACAAGTTTGCAAATGGACATCCGGTGATAAATGAGGGACAGGGATATTTTGACTAATGCCTACTACTCCAGGGTATACCGCCTGTACTGTGAAAGGGGTATTAGGGGTTCAATGAGTACAAAGAATTGGAATCAATTCCTTTCTAGATGGAATTTCGCCTTGACATCAAGCTCTCACAATGTTTAGTATGCATCTTGACAGGAACCAACATCCAATATGGCGGCTCCCGTAAATAAAAAAATATATAAAGATAAAAGCCTTGAATAGTTGGAATTAGCTGATGTCATCATATAAAATAATGAAAATCATATGAAAAAATGGTGCATTATGACATTTAATGTAATTAAAGTGTCTTATTTATGTTTTACTATATAAAAACATAACCAGTTAGATGGTAGTTTATACAAGAACACTCAACCCTTAAAATTGGGACTAAATTTTCCTGAAATTTGCCACCTTCAGCGAGTGTTGATTACTCGGTCGCACCCCTAATATACTTCTATCCAAAAAAAGCTATACTGCTTTGGGTAATACTACCATGTCTACTTGAAATAGGTGCAATTAATTGAGAATACAACCAATCAACATACAGCTTACATGTTTTGGTTTTGTTATTCTGATCAAGATTGGTTAGAGTTTAAATTCACTGTTTAGTTCGTTGCAGTGTCAATTTGACACATTTGCTAAATTACCCAATAAAGTGGAAGAACGATAGGTGAGTAAATGAGTGCATTGTGAACAGCTAGTGAGAGGGTTTTTAAACAGCAATTTTACATCACACAATATTATTGTAACATTTATGTATATTATCTTAAATTAATCAATGTTTCCTCAAGATCATACCATCTATTAAAGATCATTTTAACCAACTTTTTTTTAAAAAAAACTAGGTATATTATGGAGAAAATTAAAAAGGTTATAACAGTAATGTTATGACAAATGTTACCAAATCTGCAAGAGATCCTAACTTTGCAAAAAAAACACTGAATTGTTTTTTTTTCTTGTTTCCTTTTGTTCTTGTTGCTTGGCTTCGAAATCCGTTTTGTGTATAACAATATAAACTTTGGTAATATCCTTCAATATGATATATTTGAACAAAAAGAAATCTAAATCTTCATATCATTTCTAACTCACGGAACGGACCGGTGACCAACCATGATGGAATACTGTCACTACTGCCAGACAAAGTTAGTTTTTTTTCAAAAGTTATAAAGATTTTTGTAGGTTTTTACAGATCCACTTTATTTTATAACAGACTTCATCAGACCATGAGGCAACTCTCAAAAATCAAACAATTCGTAAAATCATTCAAAATAAATATTGTTGCTAGGTATTTTTCCACTGTTGCCTGTTTCAGGTAAAAGCTAAACTCTTATCTCTTCAGAAAGGCTTTCCCACATTAGTCCATAAACCTCCCGCCTTCTCCATGGTACCAACCTGGCTATATCTATGGAATAATAATTATTGACTTGGTTTCTGATGTTGTACCATAAATCTAATCTAATGTGGACTTTTATAGCGCTTAATCTCCATCACTGATGGACTCTAAGGCGCATCTAAACATAAAGCAAGGCAGTTAGCGTTAATCAAGGGACATAGCCAGGTCGTACCAAGGAGACACAGATGTGACGGGAGAGGCTATGGTGGGTAGGCTTTTGCAAACTTTAAGTTTTAAGCTTCTTTCTGAAGGAGGCAACTGATGTTGCACTGTGAACATCTTGAGGGGGTCATTCCAGATCTTAGGAGCATCAAAGGCAAAACTATGGCCAAAATGTTTGGCTGACTTAAAGACTGATGAATGGAAAGGAGGAACTGTAAGGTATTGATGATCTGGGTGACTATGCCTAGTACTATAGGGACAACTACTAAAAGACAAGAACGGTTCGAAGTAAGAAGGAGAACCACTATGCAAAAATTTATACACAAGTGTTGCGGTTTTGAAAATACAACGATACTTAACAGGCAACCAGTGGAGTTTCTGTAGAATGGGTGTAACATGAGCATACTTTCTATGATTTGTAACAATACGAGCAAGGGTGTAAAGTCTGCCTTGGACAGAGAATAAGCCGTGCAAAAGTCTAGCTAGAATAAGATAGAATAAAATGTTTGGTGCTTCACCTATTTCATCGTAACATAATACTTAATCGTAACATTTAAGAGTCATTGCCAAATATCAACCATTTAAGAGTCATTGCCAAATATCAACCATTAGAATTTGGCTTAATTGCATGCAGAAGGGAAAGTTTTGTCCACTCTGCAGAATAAAATGGCTCCTGGCTGATCCACTTGACAATAAATGGAAAACTCTACACATAAAAATATTTTACTTTGGCTTCCTCACGGACTGCATTGTAGCATGACCCATCTGGCCACCTAGAATTTTCACAAACACATTCATGCAATCCACTGACGGCTCAGAGCTGGCAGACTTGTGTTCTCAGAGAATAAAATGTGGACTGCTTAGCCCATAAAACACTGGTTGTTTTTGTTACTTTTTAGTAACTTTAGATTCATGAAAAATTCTACAAAAGCTTATAAAGTATGTAATATGAAATATTTGATTGTATAAAGACTACCTAATGTAACAGATAATGTTTTTTAGAAATAAAACTTTTAAACCCATACCCATACGGTGTTTCTGGTTCTACTGGGGAATGTAAATATATCTAAAGATAACATATTTAGATAAAGAAAAGGTAAAAATAACATCATTTCAGCTTTTGCTTACTGGAAGCATTAAAGCAAGTGTTATCCAGATCCAGTGGCAACCGTTGACCATTTGATCTAATAATTCAGTGCAATTAGCAAACAAAATCATTAACTGGTTCCTTCTTTTATGTAAATCAATGTGGATTTCTATTAATCAGAAAATAGACTGATGATATCACTGCATGCTCTAAATAGAACATTGCCAGAACAAACAGCAAATTAACCCTCTAGAGTGATTTTAAGGACATTGATAATTTTACTGCATGCAATAGGTGCACAAAACCTATCAACATACACATTTCACCAATAAATATTTTGCATTATAAATCCTGCTTGTAGTTTGCAGTTATAGTCTGCTTCATATGTGTGCTGATTTAAGATGTTTGCCAGACTATGACAAAAATGCAGTCACTAACAGACAGACAAACAACAGTGAACACATTCCGCTGAACAGAGGTAAAATATTGTTTCTTTCCTTAACATGGTACGTACCTTAAATTGGCACAAGTAGAAAATTTACAATGACATTCAGTCTCAAACTTGTGAGAATCACTGATATTAAAATAATACTTTGCTAAGTGAAGGTTAATAGTTGTTTGCCATTTTTGGCAAACTGATTCATGATATAATTGTAGTGTTGCCCTTAAAAGCCTTTTGTAAAGGTTAATTAATTATTTTTTTATTCATTTGAAACTACAGTTATGCCACCATATATTCCAATCTCCAGAAATCCATTATGATATTCTCCAAGTAGAAAATTTAGCTAGAAGAAAATTACGCTAATTCTCAGGTTTAAGGGAATCACTAGAATTCATTTCATGAATGGTAAGTGTCTTCTTAAGAGAATAATGGAGATTGAAAATTCTAATCTAATATAATGTGGACTTTTATAGCGCTTAATCTCCAACACTGATGGACTCTAAGGCGCATCTGAACATAAAGCAAGGCAGTTAATGTTAATCGAAGGACATAGCCAGGTCATGCCAAGGAGACACAGGGTGACGGGGGAGGCTATGGCGGATAGGCTTTTGCAAACAGGTAAGTTTTGAGCTTCTTTCTGAAGGAGGCAACTGATGTTGCACTGCACACCAATAACAAAATTCACAATTAATTTTCACTGATGATAAGTGTCTCATTAAGACTATAATACGGATGGAAAATTTCACTGGGAATTAATTTTCACTATCCAATCACATAAGCTAAAATAGCCACTATTAATGCCTTGAGAAATTTCCACTTAGGCGGTACTCAAAGTAAGGGTTTTACATCTGGATTAGCAGCCAGGTTCATATGGCAACAGGCACACAGCATTATCACCTGTGCAAGTCAAACCCACACAATAGGTGACAGCCTGTGATTAGATGACAAACTTTCTAACAACTAAGCTAATGACGACAAGATATACTTAACACAAGAAAAATGTGTTGTATTCTAGCTTTGCCGAGTTAAGGTGCAGTGCAGTATTAATACAGATTTATACTGACATTTTTTATATATTAAATACTTCTTACCACAAAGTGTGAAATGAATCCTTTGGTCTTTGACAAAGTTACATTTTTTATACAGAATAATACAAAATAAAAGTCTTACTATATTTCATTTTCAAGCACACACTTAAGTTTGTGTTATAATAAAACAGTTTTAATCAATTTTTAATTTTCCACTAGGCACTTCATAAAATAAAGCTTTCAGCTAAAGATAAGGATTTGCTACTTTTGGATGATGCCGTGCCATTTACTTTTTTTTTGTTTTTTAACTTTTATCCATTTATGGGTGTACAAAGCACATTAATTCACAAGTTTATATCCATACAACATGAACAGCAACAAAAAACAATTATTCTTTTGTTACAAGCTAAAGTTTTTTTTGGGGAAACCCCCTTTTCCCCCTCTTCAACAAAATCCCTATGTATATATATTTCACAGAGCAATCTCTGATGGTAATTCAATTACGTTCTTCAAACTTTGTCATAATCCTCGGAGACTTTTTACCAGACCAAGTAAAAATTAATTGGATTGGGTCTGTACATGTTTAATGTACCCAAAGGGATATTTATGTCTATTATAAAGTCCCTTTGAAGTTGATTATCCTTAAAATAGATTCAAATCTAATTACTCCCACAGAAGATCATTTGTATATATGTGTGTATTCCCTCTAAAAAGATAAACAGAAATTATACAGTTGTGGAAACTCCAATTTCTGTCGGCTAATAATCTCGCAAAAGCTAGACTCGACCAATTTATAGTCATAGAGCTCTGGCACTTGCAAGCAGACGACCTCAAGTGAGCTTTTGGCGGGAAATATCTCTCCTTTTATATTTGCTAGCCAGTGGCCTGTTTTCACGTGAACCCAAAGAGTTTCTTAATGATGGCAGTATCATAAAGCCGTGTGTTTACTTCCTTGCCAATCAGCAGTCGTGACACATGGCAATAAATGGGAAGTTCTTATTTGGGATATCTTTGATGAGCGATAATGAGGAAACCTTGGTTTCATTTCTTTCTAGAAAGTTATTGGTTCTTAAATGCTTTAGAGGTTATCTTGGGGGGGGGGGGGGGGGGGGGGGGGGGGCTAGCTACATAGTTATTTACATCCATGCTAGTTGATAACTCATACTGATTATTTACAAGAAAATGTAAATGTTAATTGCAAAAACAATTAAGCAATAATGCTATGTCTTTATTACTTGTTTTGATTGGTGAAAAATATTTTGAACCACAAATACAAAATTTCTGGTTATAAAGATAAATGAATTATAGCTACGTTTAAGGGTCTTTGATTTGTGTAAACTATATATCATTGTTCCATTAAACCCTCTTTGTTAAGATATCACTTGGCATTAGAACAGTATGTTTGAAAAATGATTTAAACTGACATATGCACCTTCTGTTACCGAGCTGTGGAACTTTCTTGCAACACACAATATGTCTGACAATTACAATAACAGTTTATGTTAATATTCCGCAAGCAATATTAACCAACATGTATGTTTTTAAGGCACATCAATGTTTGAGCTATACCATAAAGCAGTTTTCATAAAATAACTGGAACAACATATATCTGCACTGTAAACATTTGATTTGAGATTTGAATGTAAGACTTTAGACTTGGATAAGTTATGAGCTTATGTGGAGCTCACGAATACTCAGCTAAGACAAAGGCTGGACTGGTAGATCAAATACACCACAGTGGTTTTCTGTGTCATGTGATCCTTCGACTCAGAATATTCTACTGGTGACATATATCTCCTCATAAAGATGAACTATATATTATTCATACTACACTGCTATAATGCTGTCGTCTTCATTTGTGATACAACTTTTTTTGTATATCCCATTCTGAAAGTTTCCCCTTTGTATGTTATCGCATCAGTATTACTGTTTTGATGTACATGTTAATAAAGCCACACTTCTCTGTGTTGAGATGTTGACTTTAATTTCACATTAAACAGAAGAGGAAGCTATTTGAACTCTTGCCCTATGAAGTGACAGGCAGGTATGTCATCCTTCAAACTACAGTGTCCCCTTTTCATTAAAACCCACCAGATATTTATTATATCTGACAAAAGAATATCTCCCAAAGATCATTCTTCATTTTGAATTTTTATGTTTGAAACTGTTTTAAACCTGAAGAGTATATGGTTGCCTAAGAAAAGTAATTTAGCAATGTTTCCGTTGCTACAAAGAAATATCTCGTTTTTCTCAACTTAATCCTCAGATTCCTAAGTCTAAAACTCATTTTGATGGATCCTTTGCTAATGACAGACCCAGACTTTTTAACAGATTCCCACTTGCTGTATGATCTGCCCCAACATTGTCATCTTTCAGGCGCGAGCTTAAGGCTCACCTGTTTAATGAAGCCTTTCCTTCACAGCATCCTCCACCCTGGGTGTGCAAACACTTTCTGATGCTGGCTTTTCCGCCCATGGACTTATGATTTTGCTTTTACCCTTTATGCTCCATCATGCCTTAGAATTTGATATACATCAAAATTTAGTGCAATAAAAGTTTGAAAGTAATAATAATAGAGTACTAAGACATATGCTTACTAATATAAGCTTTATATCTCTTTACTAATGAGGGTGTGCAGTAAGTGAACTAAGATTTAGTTTGGACTTAAAGTTGGGGTACAACAAAAATATTCCAAATGAAAGTCCTTGGAAATTGCTGTTGGGGTGAAAGCTTGATTATGAAAAGAATTCCTTGGACCTTAAAGACCCAAGGAAGTGTTACCGGCAACTGATGTTTTATGTCCCAGACAAATTGGTCTCTAGCTGAAAGTTGATACAGCTTTGCAACGGATTAAGAAACTTACTCTATTTAAGGTTTCAAAGAATGTTTACCCTAGTAATACTAAATGCTCAAATGTTTAAAGACAAAACTCGAAAGTATCAGAATGGGCAACTCCTAACATTGAGAGACTGTCTCATAAGCCAAAACTGGCTTACTGGGTCTGTATTATGTAATTGATATAAACTTTGTTTACTGTATCTATTGTACTATTACCAGGCGCGTGAATAATAACCTATCTATCTGTGTATCTATAATATGCTCCAATGTAAATCATGTTTTATCTGTAGAAAATTGTGAAAACTTCAAAATAGGACCATAGAAATGAAGAGGTTCTGGTTACTTAAACTACGGGTCTATGCTTTGTGCTGATGATACTATATCATCTAATAAAAGTGGAGAATTCTCCAAAATGAAAATTGTTTCTCATCGACTGATGTCGTGTATTTTTCAGTGGATAGACAAGCTTTGTCAAACCACTTTCTTCTTCGTTGTCAGAATGTATTATATTGTCTCCAAATGTACCACTGTTAATTCCAATGAATTTGAAAAAAATCAGTGAAAAGATGTGTACAGTGAATTAACTGTAAGTCTGTCCCATTATTTTATTCTGAAAGCCATGCTTCCTCCCACATTTATTAGAATTTAATAAATAACTATACATAATTATAATTAACTCTGGTCAAACGAGCAAACAATAAAACGGGCCTCATGCTTTATTTGCAAAGATTGTGTGCCAATTGCATTTTAAAGATAATAAAAAATGTATTAGTTATAATATATTAGTGTAGGTACAAATTCATAACACTTTCAATTATATACTTGAATTAGTATTAAAAACACAGTCTGATTAAAACCAGTGAAATGGTTTTGAAATAGTACACAGGCCATTTCAAAACCTCACCTAGGTTTTGAAATGAACCATCAGACTTATTTGGTCGTTTCAAAGCAACCAACGGTTACAAAACAACAGTAATAATGATATCAGAAAACTGATGCCAAACCCCAAATCCACCCTTCAGGGCTAATAATTACTAAAATTGGGTATTACTATTAAACAGGTGCTCAAACGATAATCATTATATCAAATGATCCAGACAGAATTAATATAAAAACACATCTGATCGAGGACATTTATAGCGCTTAATCTCCATCATCCAACAGACTCTAAGACACAACTGTACATAAATATATTGGTTTGTCGTAGGTTCATCGACGTAGCCAGACCATTGCAGAAAAAAACACAGCGATGGTGGGGTGGCGAAGATGTATGGACTTTTTGCATTTGGGATAGAATGGCTTTGGGAGGATTCGTCAAGGCTAGGAAAGCGATTTTCATTCGGGACAGTTTTTTTGGGGGGGGGGGGGGGGGGGGGGGGGTGTGAGGGTGAGATGGATATATGGGGTGGCTTATTCTTCAATCTATGCTACCCAGATGCCAGGGTCATTTTGCGGAGCCATAGGGATGAGATTGTGAAGCGAAAAGCAAATACATACAGATATGACCGTAACAAAAGGTGTGACAAGACCATTACATACTCAAATGATTTGGTGTAATCCACCACAATACACTCAGATATATGGGTGCAATGGTACCAGATTTTCTAGTTCGGATACCAAAAAAGTTTGAACTTAAGCATTTCCCCAAGCAAATATACTTCCAAAGGGAAGTGATTTTCCATTATCCAAAACATGGCATTTTTTCTCAACAACATATTTATAAATGCATTAAAATCTAGTGAAATATGAGATAATAGTTTCTAATTTCTTCAGATATAGGTTTGACAGTTTATATTTCACGTTTCCTAATAATTATACAAGTTAACATTCAAGATTTCATTTTGTAAAAATGGTGTCGGTATTTCAGTAAAATTGTCTCGATACCGGTATACCACCACAACTCACCTCTACTTAGACATGACCCTGTTTTAAACTGAAAAAACTAAAGATCCAAACATTAAATAAGAAATGTTGTGGTCAGTTTGGTAAAATCCAGTCTGTGGTATATGCTGATGAAACCTACTGATTTGGAGAATATCTAAAAAATATAAAAAGGTTTGGTATCAGAGTGCATGTATTGTTTCTGGTGCATATAGGCACATACGTTACATCACTTCCAACTTAATGTCAACTTAATGCGCAAGGGCCTTCAGTGTAAACACAACAAGATATAATCACAATAATAGCTGACTTTTTCTCGGCTGTATCTGAACAAAAAATCCTTCTCTATGTGACCACGATGTTAAAAAATGAAATATTTATCCAACACAATTCCATTTGTTACCAGTGTCACCAATAAATACAGTCTTTGAGCAATGGATTTTATTACAATCCCAACAGATTAACCGTCCTCAAGTGGGGATTGATTTGGAAAATTAACAGATGTTTTGTTGCTTGTGGGTAATCTCTCTTCATTTTTTTCTTTGACTTTTCTGTATTTTATAAGCTAAATGACGTCTGCTTGCCCTGAAATTCTGTAAATATCGCCATTGTAAACATTCCTAATATAAACATTAAATATTATCCCATACGGTATTATTTGTGCCTTTTGGGAGAAAGTATAACAAACATGCAACTTCATAAGGAAAATTGATAAAATCCTTTGTTGTTACTGTATTTAAATGCTAATGTTAGTGTTTACATTGTGGAGTGTTTGTCACTTGATAATTCAGGCTGATACTAGAGAAACAACAAATATATTGATCTTTTTCATCACTGTATGAAGTAAGTAATGTTTCACTTTGTAATTTGATATTTGTGCTAATTGAATTTTTAGAAATGTTTGAGACCTGAAGGCATTCTTCTGTCCTGAATGAACTTAAAGTTACTGCTCCCCGCCATAATTTGAGAAAACGGACACAGCAAGCTTATAATCAGGCATGGCAACTGTAGGCGAATGTAAACTGTATGTTAATATACAGATGAATGTAGTATTTCAGTAAAATACCGTTTATGTTGAAAATGCATTTAGCTGTAAAACTAATGGCTTTTCACATCCTTAATATTGTTCTGTTGAAAACCTTAGCATATGGAATATTTCCTAATACATTAATGGTTGATACATTATTACTGCTTACTTGTTGATACATTATTGGAGCAAGTGTTTTTACGTTATTGGTTAGAGAATTGATACATTAATGGTTAATTTTTATACATTATTGGTTGATGATACATTATTGGTCAATTTTTGCTACATTATTGTTAGCTGATACATTATGGGTCATTGATACGTTAATGGTTGTAACACTCGTGTGATAGTAGATCTTTCTTGGCCATTGAGTAAAGGTGTTAATAATTGTGTTCCTGGAGATCTTTTTGATGAAATTGAGTTTTCATTAAAATACCCTTCAATTGACTTGATTGTGGATAAAATCAGAGACAGTGGCCCACATGCCCTTTTATTCAAGGCACAGAGCTTTTAGAAACTTAAGAATAGATCCTAGAGATTACCCATTATTGGATTCAAAGGGAAAGGTCAAATATATATTGATACAGCTTTACTTTTTGGGTTTGAAAATGGCGCCGCAGCATGCCAAATGTGTACTGACGTCATAACCCACACATTGCGTCTGCAAAAGATATGGTTGATTAATTATCTGGATGATTACATTGGAATATCAATACCAAAATTAGCTGATAGCCATTATCAATCACTGCTAACATTATTGCAGCAGGTAGGTTTGCCATTTCATGAGAATAAACTGGAACCTCTTAGTTCCACTATAACGTGTCTGGGTATCCTAATTAATGCTAAATTGGGAAAACTTTCAATTCCAGAAGATATGTTAACTAAAATTTAAAATTTAACAAAGATATGGCTGAATAAAAAAGTGGCCACTAGAAAACAATTACAAAGTTATATCGGGAAGCTCATTCACATCCATAGATGAACTCGTCCGGCCCATCTGTTTGTAAACAGAATGTTACGGGCACTACGAAATACCCTGGTTCAAGGTCATATAAAGTTTCTAGTTTACTACTTCAAGGATGTCAAATGGTTTGACAGTTTTTTGCAGAAATTTAATGATTCTGTGGAAATATACAAAAAGACGTTAGATGCTTTAATGTGTTTGTAGATGCATCATTAAACAGAACTGGTATTTGGGGTGTTGAAGTATATTTTGTCAAATATCTAACGTCCTTAAAGAATTAACTTCCATAGTACATTTAAAAGCAGCCTATATAATAGTAATGGTTATCAAAGAGTTGCTTAACTTGACTGTAACTAAAATTTTACTATAGATATTTCTGGTAAATCTCTAAGAAGTAATACAGATAACTGTAATGGTAGTAACTCAGTGTATAACAAGACTAATTGTGTTAACTAAATACCTGTGTTTGTATATAATATATGTCAGTATTAAAAATAAAACTCTAAAGTATAATGGTTATATATATTCATATTTGTCTTCTTTAATCTGACATCTTACAACTGATCTGTTCAATTTACGGATCTTTTATCATAAACAACTATTTGTGAGTAATTTTCTTAAGTGTAATAAAATAAACTAAAATACGATTTACCAAAATCATTTGTGTCAAAGCAAATGTTCACAATGTCCGAGTTCTCTTTACATGAATCTCAGATATTTGGCCAGTGGAACTTTGGCTAATAAGAATAACTCTTTAAAACAACAACAAAAAACGAGGTTACACATGAATTATGTCCCAGTTTTCTCTACATAATATATTTTCTCTCATCCTACTTCGATGTGGCGTAGGCTTGAGTTCCACCAAGGGATCCAATTGTTTCTTCTTTATGCCCTGGTCACACTACGAGCAGTCGGGAATATTAAAGACCTGTTACAGTTAAGGGACACCGGGTCCACCATATTCACTGTTAGTGAAATAAATTTTATGTTAAACCATCTCTGTACATCCTAACTGTTTAACAAAATCAAAGCTGTAAATTATCAATGTTATCAATGTATGTTCTTAGTTCTTCTGTTGTTCTGTTTCTTTTTTACTCTGTGTTCACTGTGTTGATGTGTAACAAAAGAAATACTGTACATGTGCACACTAAACTATATAATTGTACCTAGTGTAAGAAAAAGATATCAATGCATATACAGTACACTCTCGCTTAACTGAACCCCAATTATCCGCCAACTCCCAACTCCCAACTCCGGCTTAACTGAACTATTCAGATGTCTCCCATATTTCAGTTTCGCATATAACAGTATTTGTGTGTCATTAACTAAGTTTACATTTGCCTTAGCATTACTGTATCTTTTTTACAGTTTCTTATCTGTATCTGTCCTATGTGAATCTATGACCATTGCCCTAGCAAATCCTGATTATCTTCCATAGAAAAACTGAAGACAGAGGTGTGTATCAGGGTTACACACGGGAGGTACGACATTCTACCTTTGATTTTCTTACCATCTATATTCTAAGGAATTACAGTCTGTACATTGGGGCATAAGTTGTTTTGAGCTACTCTTGCATCCCACGGTATAGGTTAGGTATACCTGATTTTTGCCATGGCCAGTTTGTTTGGGAATTAGATCTTCAAAAGTTTGTCTTACTCACAAAAGCAAGGGAATCTTGCTGGCTTATAATTTGCATACCAGTTTCCACTCGCAGGTCATGGTGTGCTGTCTGCATAATTGAAAATACCTACAGAATACCTGCATTTAACTTACACGTCCCTCACAAGTTGACCCATTTTTTCCCATTGCCAGTAGATGGCAACATGTAACTGAGATGTAAGGGAGGCTTTAGGCAGTGTATATCATTGGGGTTAAAATTATTGCCGTCAAAGATATGATTGTCCAGATTAAATAATTAGTTTGTTAAAACTTGCAGAGTAGGACTTTTAGCCGATGCTTTAGCTTCTGACAAAACAGATTTTGACAACTGGTGTTTTAAACAGCTCTGTTTTTGTCTTTACCCCTTTTTGTGTTTGGCATCGGTGTAAAACTTTGTTTCATGAATAAGAACACATGCAGATATAAACACTGTGACATTTTAGGAATAAACAACAAGTTGGGAGTGCACTTATAGCATAAAAAGCATGACTCAATGGTATTTATTGTTGTTATAAAAACCATGTCATTTTTTTCATTTACATTTTGGAGGTAAAATTTACCAGACAGGCGTCTTGGCTGCATAACACAAAACAATTCTACTAAACTGGTAACTGAAATATTTCTCATTCAGAGTTTTGCAGATGAAATATCTGGTCTCATCCGGTCACCAGTAAATTTTTGAGGCTGTGGGCTCACAACTTGCAACAACATGCCTTTGTCACTCTATATTTTCACGGCTGCAACTTGAGTCCTCCAGATTAGGTTTGGTGGTTTTTTAAAAGCACTTATACCAAAATATTTTTAAAACTTTTCCTCTGTCTTCTCGCTAATATAGTAACATGTAAATAAGTTCTTCAAAGTCTTTTGTTATGCTACAATACCATGTAAAAACCCTAAAACTGACATTTCACCTTCAACCTGACCTTGCATGGATGGCATTAGATTTGGACCTCCGATACAGGTAATTGACATAAAGGGGCTCACTGACTTTCATTTAATGGTGTAGGGTTGAGTCTGGATCGGATTTGCGTGAATTATTAATACGCTGATAAAAATAGAAGTCTCTTCTTTGAACCTTGATGGAATATTACATTGAAGGAAGACAAAGTGAAAGTTGGGGTTTTACATGCCGTTCAACAGCCAGGGTCATTTATTGGGACAGGTTCTCAACATTGTCACTGGTGGAAGTCCCTTCTGTTAGCTCGATGACTAGTCATACACTGTAAGTTGAACATGAAATATTATTAATACTCGTATAAAAAAGGGAAGTTAGTTTAGCTATAAATACTTCAGAACAATAATGTCAGATTCAGTGGCTTTTAAGTACTGTTTTCTGGGTGTGGTATAGAATGCCTTACCATTGATTATCACTTCTGAAAAGAAATTTATAAATACATTAGATGGTCAAACTTACTGGGCAGTAATGGATATTGATTAATATAGCAGTGATATTATCTATGTTTTAATTTTTAACCAAAGAAATTTCGCAAAATGTCCCCTTTTAAAATCTGGCGTGAAATTGATTTGGGCAGAAATGATTACATTCACTTTAGGTCGCAGCAGAACTTTATTTCCCGATAATAAAGCAAAATGTGGATAATTTATATTATTTGGAAGAGGAACCACTTTCAATAGTCTGGAAGAATGGAGTATTTATATCCCCAAATGTATATTCATACAGGGATTGTTTTCATATATTCACCACACTGGATCTAAAATAAACAAATAACCAAACAAGGATGATCTTCTGATTGTTATGCATACACACACCTTCATCAGCAAAGCTTATCAGGTGTTGTAGTCTAGCCTTGTAAGAAGGCTTCAAAAATAATTGTTTTCACACTGCTATTGGCAGTTTTACAGCCATGCATTGAGCTACTGGTAATGGCAGCAATAATTTCTTTGAGAAATGACAAGGATATTTACTATAAATTTTACTATATCTTATTGAGATTTACATGGTTACTATTTTTGTGTATTTGTAGGAAAATAAAAACAGGCACTTTTCAAAATTATTCATGCTCAATTGTTACTTTCATGAGGGATTGTAAGCTTACTGACTGACTATGATTTGCCCCCCCCCCCCCCTCAACTCGTTGATTTCCCCCCCACTGGTTGTCCCCTTCTTTTGACTAAGGTATGGTGTTCCCCTTACGATTCAGTGATTTTCTCCCTTTATATTTTAGTTCCTTAGTGCTATAAATATTATACATCGATTTTCCCTTTATTTTCAGTCCTATAGTGCTCTAAATATTATAGATTGAGTTCAATTCAAAGACTTCCACCTTGAAATGTACTCAGGTTATCATCTATAACTACCTTGACAAAGCTTAATTAATATTTGATATATGCTCTGGAACTTGGATCAAGCATTTACACATCATAGAAATGTAGTCAGGTTATTGTTTAATAATTACATTATTAGAGAATAACTAATATATAATATTAAATATGTCTATAAACTGCGTCAAACTTCTATTTGGTTGAAATAAAATACATAATCTTTACTTTATTTACTACACACCCACAATTCTCTAAAAAATTACAAGGTGGGGACAACAATTTATCATAGGGAGAAAATCATAAATTAGTGAAAAAGGTGGAAAACCAGTGGGTAAATTCAGAAATATGAAAATCAATGTATACCAAGCTTGATGCGTTGAAATCATTAATGGCTCCTGGAACGAATTCACTGGCAAGCTGTTACCAAGCAGATAAATAGGCTAAATTTGTTGGATATTTTGAAATTAGTGGCCTGATTTACGAAAGGTCCTAAGTCTCAACTAAAACACAAATTTCCAAATGTCCCATCAGACTTTGCAACTTGAATACTCTAGCCAGGATTATCTAAATCAGTCACAATTTTTAAAAGAATGACTCCAGACCTTAAAGATCCATATTAGCTACCCGAGGAGCAATGGTCACACTTGTTTATAAGTACCTATTGTGGCGCCTTCTTGAACAGGTGGAAAGTCTGCAACATTAGACATATAAACTTGATATGAAATGACGTGGTTGTTGAGTTTTCTCTGCGATTATGGATGAAATTATCTCATATACACAGTAAAATACCAACACTTCTTTGGTTTGTGATCAAATTCTCTAATTCTAATATGACTTTTATAGTACTTAATCTCCATCTATAGACAGATTCTAAAGTGCAACAACCCCGAGACACGTCCAAAGAATTCACAGTCCAGAGACATGAGGCGGGAATCCACACCACACAGACAATCGGAGAATACGATAAAACCTTGTGGGTAGGCTTTTGTGAAGAGATAAGCTATCTCATATATACAGTGCAAAATTACGGATACATATCTAAACTCTTACCTTACTGAATCATGATGCACCTGATAACACCAAACAGCAGACCTGAACAGAAGTACTTGAAGGTCTCATAGTTCTTGCTTTCATTGCACAAATGACGAAAAGAGCACATTAGCCACAGCTTTGTGCATGGTACTCCAAAAGTGCTTAATGACTTTCCTGATGATATCTAACAGTTTCTTTGTGTCCTTTGTTTTTTTATGAAGACATACCAGTTAAGTAAAGCTTACTATGTTAAATTTGACAGCACAGAAGACTCTTTATAGAAGACAAGAAAATGTGTTATAAAAAGTGTTCCATACCCATGGCTCATTTTGTAAAAACAAGAGAAATTTATCATTTTTTCTTCTCAATTTGTTATTGAGTTGTGTTAGGATTAACCATGCCCCACCATGACTGTGCCAATGGGTTATTGTGTAACAGTCCAAAAAGTATCATACAATCATATCAAAGTATTCAGATGTATATGTTCTAATTTAATGCTCTCAAGATCTAAATATAACAGCCCTTCGGACACTCTAAAAGGTCCTCAATGGTAAGCAAGTTTGGCATCTTATCAGTTACCTCTGTGGGTTCGAGTCCCATAAGTGACAAAGCTGAGGACCACTCCCAATATGACCTTGGCTGTTGAACGGGAAGTAAAACACCAACTTTGACTTCAGATACTCTAAAAGAACTACAGTGGCTACCAATTCTCACAATAGTGGACTACGTGATCCTGTCTCTTGACTCACCAAAGCACTCATGCAGTCCCCTCCCATCTAAAAGAGATATGTAAAAAGCCAGAAATGAAGATTTCACAGCATATGCAGTGTCATACAACAAGAGCGAGACTTTTGGTGACCTTTCATTTAGCTTGCATGGCCCCTCAACTTTGGAATAAATTACCAGCCACCACCAAAAGGATGGAAATTATGAAACTAAATAAGAAATTACGCTGGCACTGAACCATTGTGTGAATGGTCTAGCATGTACTTTTACACATTTTTAACTGTCACAAATATGATAAGGAATAGTATTAAAACTATAACTATTCAGTGTCACTGATACAAAAACAACACTGTGTTAGCTGTAAATCGGCTGTAAAACGAATTTCAAATGAAAATTGCATTATCGCCCCTACAAGTACTCTCTGTGAAAGTTAATTAGTTGGCACTGAGTTCATGAATTAGTGTCACTGTTTGATGTTTGGCTGGTGGACGTTTGTCCAGCAGACGATTTGCTGGTGGATATTTGGCCAGTGACTTTCTTCAGGGGTAGGAGAATTGGCCGTTGACTTTTTTATAAGTTATTTATTTATGTTATTATATGTTATTTCATTATTTGCTCAAAATAAAAAAAAGCTTGTGTTCATATTGCAAATGGGGTTAAAATGTTATTTTTATATCGTTGAAATAAAATAAACTGTTTTTAACTATTTCTTTATCATTTTCATATAAAAAATGATGACTTTGAATGAACATGACGTCACATAAAGGCATTTTATTGCACATTTTGTCACATTTTTGCCAATTTATTGGTGGTCAATCATTTTCTGTTGTAATATTGGCACAATATACTCACAGCCTCCATTGGGTCATGAAATATCAAAGTACAAAAAGCAGACACACAATTCAATAGGTGTTATGTTCTATCTCATGGATAAAATTGTGTATGTCTCATTACCTGGAGGGGAAAACTATGTACAAGCCTTAATCAAGGCTAGTGGTGACTATGTTTGATTCCCATTCTTATTCAAGTGATTATCAGTCAACGGATGAATGGCCATCATCCAACCATCAAGACTTATCTTCTGATAATATTTCTTCAGCTTGAAATTAGAATGTGTATTTGTTTACTTACATACGTAGCCATACTATGTTGTGCAAATATTTGGCTCAATACTCCAAGAAAAAATTATCCATTTCTTTACCCGTTTACCTATATATGTATACATTCATTCATTTAATTTTAGATTGCATTTTTTAATCTTGGGAAGATGGGTGAGCCATTTTAAGCCAAAAAGAATGAGAAATAAAAGTATGATCTAAAATTTCTTTCATAAAGGTAGATAAAAATTCTGATTGCAGTCTTTTTTTAAAAAAATGCTAGCATTTAGAAGGATATTTTACAATTTTTTCGTCTTTCTTTTGTATTCCATGTTTCTATTCAGCAATATTTTTACACCAAAAGGGTTCTCTAACCATCAAAATGCAATAAAAGTAGATGTGGGCTCAAAATTAAATGACAAGGTGATCCCAATTTGATTTTATGCAATTCTAACTTGCAGAATTACTATAGAATTTGTTTGAAAACCTTTGATAACTTATCCTTCTATAAATGGTTTCATTATTGATATTTAAATTGCATATTAGCCACACAGAAATTACTTATACATAGTTCACACAGATCCTTATGGCCATTTTGTACGTATTTGCTTTCCAGTTGATAACGTTGGCCTTATGGCTCCTTAAGGAGGTATGTTCGAAAGTTGAAGATAGAAATACATTCTACAATGAGTACAGCAAACCAAAAAATGGTATTTTCAAACATTTCAAACATAGTCCCAACAGCAAAATGCTTTCCCATCTGTTTCTGATCACAATCAGGACATCAAACCCAAATGTGAATCCCACCAAATATACCCTACCAAAATACTAAGCCAATTTAATGCCAATATACACTGCAGGTGGTATGTCTTACCATCAAAGGTTTTACTCAGCGGAGGAACCACCCCCAAGGATGCCACATACCTTCCTATATTTGGTGTATCATTCATGCTGCAAGCGGTACTACCCGCTGTTGTAGGTGTTCAGCAACCCCCCCGCCACCCCACCCCCGTCCTTCAACTACCATCGGAGGTTTGTATGTGACCTTGTAACAGTGGCAAAACATCTATTTAAGTCCACTCACATTAAGTTGCTATGTTACACTGAAAGATGACAGAGTCACAACCTTATATACACCGTTGACTACACCTTCAAGTTACTGTAGCAAGAAATTCATCTGCGCATGCTCATATTCATCTACACATGGTTGTGGTACAAAATTCAGGGGCAGAAATTTTAAACTTTTTAAAACTTTCACAGAACGCTCAAGAATTGGGATGGTGGGCCACTGACTCACAAGTTTGAAAAAAGCATCAGCTAGTGAACCAAGGACAGGGGCATTTTACTCGCATTCTGCGTTGGGGATACCACTGTGGCTTGAATGGGGTATTTCATGTTTGAACCACAACCCAAAGGTATGTGAGCCTATTCAGCATAGCTCGTAACACCAGCACCGAAAGGTATGGCCTAGATGTTAATAAAGTGGGAATTTCCAATTTGTTTGTCCTTTTACTCAGAAGTTGCATCATTGTTACATTACTTTTGTTACTGCCTGAAAGTGAGAAAATTATGGAAACAACTAGATAGCAAAATTTGGAGCTCTGCCGGTTTCTCCATAAACTTGACCCCAAGTGATACTTTACTAGGATTTGATTTTTTATTTATCTGGGTTTAATGTCGCTTTCAGAACTTTTTTTTATTATTATTTTCAGCATTTTCAATTTATACAAAACACAAAAACAAACAAATAAACATAAAATATACATGTATACACAAATTGCTGTTCTAAATTAAGTTAAATGAAAGTAACAATGGATACACGGATACAATAAACACTTTCATAATATTTTTTTTCATTTAAAACCAAATTTTATTAAATTTCTCCTCATTCAGTTCAAGTTTTGCTGCCAATTTGTGTTTATTATACATAATTTGTATGTTATTTAATACATCTTTAATCCGGAGTTCACATGACTTCCTGGAAGCATTGTATATATATATTTTTGTTACTAATATTATTTGATTTATAGCATTTGAATTGTTATTGAAAACAGTATATCCCAATAAAATATCAGTTGGGGATAAATTTACTAAAAAGCCAGTGGAATTTAACATTTTTGTCTGCAATTCTTTCCAGAGATTTTTCACATTTGGGCAATCATAGAATAAGTGGTGCAATGATTCTACTTCTGAGAAACATAAAAAACATAGTGGAGAATTTGAAATTCCAATTTTGTGTAGAAGTTTCTGTGTGCCCAGTATTCGGTATAAAATTCTATATTGGAACCACTTATGAAACGGGTCTTTATAATTTTTTCCAGCAAATTCTGAAAAAATTTTGCCAGGTGTTATTATTGAAGGTCAAATCGAGTTCATGGTGCCATTTATTTTTAAAAGTCAGATCCAAATTTGTTTTATTTAAAATATTATAAATCCCTTTCATTCCATATTGGTTAGTGAACATAAATACAAGTTGTGTAGGCATACAAGGACGAGTCAATTTTGTAAAGTCGCCCTTTATCTCTTGGTATTTTTTTAATAATATTCCAATCAAAATTTTAATTTTGTGGTAAAGAAGAAAGTTTAATTTTAGGGCATATTTTTGCTCCAATTCATGTTGACTTAAAATGCTTCCATTACTTCCCAGGATATCAGCAACATATGTTATGCCATGTTTGTACCAATTTAGAAAGAATAATGGAGTGTCAGAAATATCTGGATTATGCCATAAAAGAGGTCAATATTTCACTTCTTTTGCTTAAAGATTTTTTTTGTATAAGCATTTGCCAGCATAAAAATACTTTAAAACTGATTATGTGTGTTTGTAATTAAGTTCTTTAACCAACTTAATCCAAAATTGCAAAAGCAAGAAAGATTAGAAATTGAATGCTCAACAATATTGCATATATGAGTGGACTTTTTCTTAAGGATCCTGTCCATCCACATAAGTTTTTTTGCACTTATATGGTTCTTTATATTTACCATTCGCAAACCAAAATTGTTGCAATCTTGGGTAACACACAAACGTTTTATTTTATCAGGCTTACCATTCCAAAGATAGTTAAAAAGTAGCTCATTTAACTTTTTGATAAATTTATTACTTTGTGATGGAATAGAAGAAAAGAGATCATTAAACTGAGATAGAATAAAGGTTTTAATAATTGTTATCCATCCTAAAGGTGTTACAGATCTACGTTTCCAAGTATAAATAATTTTTTTTTATTTTTCGAGGTATAGAAAATAATTTAAGGCAGGGATATCTTCAAGATCAACTGAAAACAATACTCCAAGCAAATTAAATCGGTCAGTACCCCCATTCTAGTTTATAAGATACAGGCAGCTTTTCAGAACCATGTTTCTTCTCCCCTATCCATATAACTTTTGTTTTTGTGGTATTCATTTTCAAGCATGAATAGGTTCCAAATATTTCTATTGTATTTAATGCAGCCTCAAGAGATCTTTGTGAACCATCTAAAATTAAAGTTGTATCGTCTGCAAACTGTGAGAGCTTAATCTCTTCTGTTCCTATTTGTAAACCTTTGACATCAATATTTTGATAAATCAAATAATACAACACTTGACCACAGAGAATATAAAGATATTCAGCTATTGGGTCACCTTGTTTACACCCGCGCTCTATTTTTAAAAAATCAGACTTTACTCCCGCTTATATGACTGAAGCACAAATATCAGTATTTAGAAGTTTAACCCAGTGTATGAATTCTCGTCCAAAGCCAAGATATTCCAAAACATTATACAAAAATTTCCAAGATATAGAGTCAAAAACTTTTTCAAAATCTATCAACATCAATAACCCCTTGATCCTTTTTCTTTCTGTATATTCCGTCAAATCGTATATTAAACGCAAAGATTCTCCAATATGTTGTTGAGAGTTTCCCCTTACTATAGCAATAGTTTACAACTCTTAGAATCAAAAGTTTTAATTTACTCCAAAACATCTTGAAAAACTCGGAATGAAAACCCTCTATGCGAGTAGTTTTATTATTTTTCATATTTTTAAAGCAGTGTTTAACTCTTCTAACAAAATTGGACCTTCGAGAGATTGAGCATGAGTATATGACAATTTTTGTACAAAATTTTCATTAAGAATTCGTTCAAGGTCAATATCTTTAATTAAACTATGTCTGCTACGGAAGCGTTCACTGTAGTAATCTTTTATTTTATTCAAAATGCCTTTTTGTTCAGTAACAGATTCACCATTTTCCATAGAAATTTTTCGAATAGTTTTATCTACATAATTTTACACTCCAAGTTACAAAATTATTGAGTAGGCTTTTCTCCAGATTGAAGGGTCTGAGCTCTTGATCGAATCACTTCTCCGTTAAGATTTTTTTCACGAATTGTTAATAATTCAACTTTTAGTTTCTCTAATGTGTTGGATATTTCAGCTTCATTCTCTTTAGTTTCTAATTCCAAAATTCTTTTAATCAAATTCTGTTCACGAATATTTCTAGATTTTTTTAGGGAACTACCAAATTTTATTGTTTTTGCTCTTATTCTATACAGTAGCAATTCAAGAAACAAGTCTACATCAATAGTGAAAGTTAGGTCAGTATCATTAGACATTTCTATATAGTCAAAACTGTAGACTGGTACTATGAATTAATTAGGTCTATATATTCAACATTTTTAAGAAGCTCACAGTTTAATTTCCAAATTCCCTTTCCGTGGAGAAATTTGCTTATTTCTATATTTATTTCATGCAATGAATGGTCTGTTCTGTATCTAGGTAAAATTTGACACTTTGATATAAAATCAAGGAAACAATTTGAAACAATAAAATAATCTAATCGTGCTTGCTTAATAGGAATTTTTCTTCTCCAAGTATATCGCTGTGTTTCAGGATGAAAATGTCTAAAACTGTCATCCAAGTTATGGAGCCTTATTACATCAAGAAAGTAAAACCTTGATTTAGGGTTATTGATGTTGATATAATTATAACAATCCTTATTTGGGTCGAGTACTAAGTTAAAATCACCACAGATCACTAAAGGGTCCAAGTTATTTTCAGTAATCAGGTCATCAATCGAGCGAAAGAAACTAGGAGTATCATTATTCGGGGCATATATGTTAATCGTTTGGAAGGTTATAGAGTTTATATTTAAATCAGTATATACAAGGTTACCTTTATTGTCCGACTTTGTATCAATAATTTGATATTAAAATTATTTCTTAATATAATAACTACTCTGCAAGAGTTTGTTCTAGTTCCGCTTAATAGACATTTTGATTTCGTCATTAGACTTAAATCATTTTCATCTTGTTTGGTCAAGTGAGTATCTTGTAGACAGAGTATATTTGGATCGAGTCTAGAAAGATAATTCCAGACATCCAGCCTCTTTGTCTTGTCTCTTAAGCCCTGACAGTTTACAGACACTATTTTTATTTGTTCACCTATCATAATTAGATCTAAAATCAACTAGAAAAAGCTTCTGAACCACAAACTGGCAGGCAATAGTAGTTTTACTCAATAAAAGTAATGATCTTTTGTTTTGAATAGTAAAAGGAACATAAATATCAGGGTTAATGTATCCATGTTTTAGGTCATAAATTAGTATACATAAACAGCATTTCAAAAAATAAAACATTTTAAAAAATAATCTTACACTAGTTGTGAACATATGTACAAAAGGAAAGTGGCATTCATGAGAAACCATAATAAGCAATATAATGCTCACATATATATTTTTTGTGCCAGATATTTACAGAGCTCAATGACGACAGATGGATTTTAGGCACTGACTGATAAATAATTAATGTTTCGGAGTATTTAAAATTTTTTTGAGAACATTGTGCAGGTTATATTTAGGGCAATCGTGGCTTTTGTTGGTGTGCATATTTATTGTGAAGTGGAAAAGAGATTTTACTTACATTCGCATAAGGGTGCATGCGGGTTCATTCCTTTGGGGGACCTCCTTATTGGGATTTATACTTTTGCATGTTACCCATGCTGTTATGTTAACTTTAATTTAATTGCCTCCTCTCAACAGGAGGTAAAAAAATTCAAATCACTCTTTCATTTGCATTCAAGACATGGAAGGGATAACGTCAGAAAAAAATGATTTCTCCCAAAACTCATTTCCCCCCTTAGATACTATGTGGGTGTTTACTCAGCCTATGTATTTTCAGATACATTAACTGGTCTTGGGTTCCTGGCTCCAGCCCCGTTGCCATCGCTACACAGATGGATCTCAGTTTTGGACTCGTTAGATCAGAGACACAATATCTTGTGTGAGTTTCAACACTCCACCTCTTGCCTGTACTTGTTTAGTGTTCATATATGATTGCCTATTTCTTCCTGCATGCAGATTAATATAATATAATGGTTTTAGCATAATTTCTTAAATGTCTTAGTATATTGATGGATGTGTTATAGTATAACAGAGCTAATTGCTTTCTTGCAGTTTTAATGTTAACTTATTGTTATGTTGGTGTTTATGTATATCATATCCTATTAACAGTGTAATAGCTCAGCCATTGAATGTACACATTCAATGATTTGACCATTGAATGTACACATTCAAGAGATTGACCCATTGAATATCCACATTCAATACAACATATCTAACAAGCTATACTGATTAACCAAAATACTGACATCATTGTTGCAAGTAACGTTGTTGCACATCACTGCTAGTCATAACATTTAATGAACTGTAGAATTTGTAATATTATAATAATGATCACTGTTACAACAGTATATCTTCCATTTAAATACATGGTGTATATTCAATAAACATTGCTCTATTCTGACTTCATGATTTTGTTAATTATTCTTCATAACATATGGTAATGTTGCAATACTGACCTTTAAATTGTGGCTGTATTAATTTTAGCCATTCTACTCAATAAAAGTAATGATCCTTTGTTTTGAATAGTAAAAGGAACATGAATATCAGGGTTAATGTATCCATGTTTTAGGTCATACATTAGTATACATAAACAGCATTTCAAAAAGTAAAACATTTTAAAAAATAATCTTACACTACTTGTGAACATATGTACAAAAGGAAAGTGGCATTCATGAGAAACCATAATAAGCAATATAATGCTCACATATATATATATTCCAATAAACATTGCTCTATTCTGACTTCATGATTTTGTTCATTATTCTTCATAACATATGGTAATGTTGCAATACTGACCTTTAAATTGTGGCTGTATTTATTTTAGCCATTCTACTTTTATAGTATTGGACTCTTAATCTTATGCCAGTAACTTTTCTGCAGTTAAGGAGAGTGTGAAACCTGGATAATTAAAGCTAACAGTAGGCTTCCTTTGCCTGCTACTCTCATCAGCAAATCTTCTAGCTATTGTGTTCTACTTCTTTTTATTTGTACGTTTATTGGTTTAACTTTTTTGTGACCAAATGAACTTAATCTTAAATTCCAGTTACTGTTTTGGTCTTCATTCTCTATTAGCTTATGCAGGTGCTCCACTGGAGCCGACTAGTCGGTTACCATGTATTTTTTGAGAGTCGGGACCAATGTTTACAAGGTCGGTTAGGGTTGGTTATAGTTTCCAGGCCTGTTGGGGAGAGTCTGGGGGGTCGCTACTTTAGGAGCTACCCTCTTCATTACTTCAGTCCTACTTTCTTTGTAGACAGTACTTCTTGTTAATAAGTCCAGTGATTCTATTGGGTGACCTTTGAACTTTAATAGAAAGAAATTCACCGCCAAACCTTGCATCCCTCATTCATAATTTAGAATTTGAAAGGCGCCATTTTATGTTAAGAACTTAAAACTCCCTCTAACCCACCCTTACATCTTTGGCATAAGCTAACTCTAGTATCTTAGTTTCAGAAAAAAGAGGCGTCAGAATTAAAGACCGTAATGTCAGGCTCCAACAGACGAGCAAACAAACCC
Source organism: Sabellastarte sp. h YS-2021 (assembly GCA_964017235.1). NCBI lineage: Eukaryota > Metazoa > Annelida > Polychaeta > Sabellida > Sabellidae > Sabellastarte > Sabellastarte sp. h YS-2021. Next base: position 17,991,805 of record OZ024929.1, on the reverse strand, counting down.
TGGATGTACCCAGGCTGCTGCAGTGGTCTACCTGGGGTGTCCAAGAGAGCGAACACTGGTGTGGGTTTATGCAAGTGTCAGCCTTATGGCTTAAGAGACAGTTGAAGGAGCTCTCAAAGACTGCAAAGCACCGATTGTGACTTTAAATTGTGTGATGTATGTAGTAAAATGCTGGAATTTTAAAAAGTACTGAAGGGTGCAGTATCAGTAAATGGTCTGTCATGCTCACTATGGCTTACAGTATAGGTGTTATTGTCTTGTATGCAGTATTTTGGTGTATTTTTACATGTAATATCGTTGAACTTAATATCTTTATGTATTTTTACATTTTTAGTATTTTACATTCTCTTTTACATTTACTAGTTTACATTTATCTTAAATTTTTGGTTACGATTCTAGTCTGCCTTAAGGGATTTATTGTAATGAGCTCTAGGGTGACTGTATTGGTCAGTCATGTAAGGTCTAATTATGTGAGCTAGGCGGCTGGCTAAGATCGACCATGTATGTGACAGTCGTGTGGGTTCTGTCCTCTCTTATACTTAAACCCAACAAGTACTAAAATCGTGTAAAATAATAGTAAATCCCATCACTAAGACCAACACCTTCAAATTACACTTAAAAGTTTTATTTAGATAAGTACATTTAAGTTCAAACGTAAACTGAAACTTAAACTCCTTCAGGTTAATCTTACCTTAATTAAGTCTAAAGTTTTATAGTGTTTTCTCAGTTTACTGTCTACTTAAATCCACTCTGCTGAAGTAATTGTCTTCATCTTAAATAGTTTTAGGTACTAGTTGCACCCACTTAAAGTCAATCTAGAATGTTAAGGCCACCTTGCAGTAATCTTAAAAGTGTTCAGTGAGGTTATGGCAATGTAATATATCTCCTCATTTAAGGTGGCCTTAACTTTTACTATCTGTTTAATGTTAATGTATATTATACTTAGTGTAGAATAAAATATATATTTCCCAATAGATGTCTGTCTGTACTACCTGGACTTAAGGTAATGGGTGAAATATCAAACATGTTTGATATTTCTATGACCGTTGCAGACCCTTGTAACAGACCCTAATTTTCAAAGTCTAAAATCATACCTTTGACCTCTCACCGTCTGATCTAATAATAGTTTTGAGTCAACCCTTAGTTATAGGGTTCAGTGGGTCAGATCCTCAAGGTCACTTAGCCTTCCATTCCTATCGGTATTGTGTTTTGCAACATGCAGAGTTTGTTAGTGGATAGGCTTCGGCGTTTAAATTTCTTATATATTGGGAAGCATCAGTGTCCCTGTGGGTTATTCAACCAAGTTGGTTGTGATATAATAATTTGATAGGTATATAGTAATACTTGTTATAAACTGTAGCATGTTAAAGAATTACAAGTATGTATGTTTCATATATATATAAAGTTAGTAGAGAAATTCTATAAATCCCATTTTCTTTCTTGGCTATCTTGCCACCCCCCGGAAATGATTTAATACAGTCGTCTGAGAGTCTTTCCCTGTGTTTGGAGGTGTCATGGTATGTGTGTCCTTGTGTCTTGCCAATTTTATGTGGGTGACAGAAAAGGCAATTTATTCAGTAAAATCTATGGCTGTTTTGGCTGCATGTATGTGCCGTGTGTGGAGGAATAAATGAAAGAACTGGGAAGTTCATTTTTACTAAGTTTTATCAAGCCTGCTGTGTAAACTTTTTAATTGTATTCTTTTTCTCGACCATCAAAAGGTTTTTTCTAATAAATATTTTGCTGCATCAGCTGAACTAGTTACTGCAACAGGAGAATTATAAAGCCACAGCTGGTGCACTAATTATTTGAAATATGAATATTATTGAGCTCGTTAATCATTTCATAACTTTACAATTCAATGTATTGTGAAGAAAATAAAACATGAATCAACACTAGATTCATTTGACGTTACTCTGTAAAAAGAAATCAAGCACAAGGACCAGTTTTATATTGATTAAAACATTTAAAATATCACAAATACTTGAACAGTGAATATCTGAGAAAAACATGGTAGCCCTTTTTGATATTGTGAGGTATGACGTCAGAGCACTATCGATCTGATTAACTGTGTATGAAATCCTTTTAATTTTTTTTATAATATAACCAGAAATGAAATTAGAATTTCTGTTTTCTTTTGGTTTACAAAAATGTTGTTTTTACATTATAACCAGACAAAAAGAGGATGCGTTTGTAAACTACATTTTTGAATCCAAAGGAACTGTATTGCTTTTAACAACACTTCAGTTAAAATGTTGTAGTAGTGACTGATAACTTATTAAACGATGTCGTCAAAAAGTCACAATTTTTCAATATAACTTAAAATAATTATTGTAATTGGTCATGAAAGGCCATCAAACATTTTCCAACTGACTCACTTTCCTACTTAACAAAACACTCTAACTTAACTTGAAAATTTGCTTGTATATTTATAAAACTTTTGCAGCATATATAAAGTTTGCTTCACAGATTTCTCAAAATTTTGTGGGGTGACCCCCACTCCTTATGATTTATTTTTCATTGATATTGTATGAACTTTGTTTTAATGAAACACTACAAGGATCTAAATGTTTCATAATTTTCACAAATTTATATTTTTGCCCTAAGTTAAGTGAATTTTAGTCACTTGTTCCGTCAAGTTAGTAAAATTCTATCATAGCTTTGCTTGGTCTGAAACTACATTCAGTTGTACAGTTCTTAAATGTTTTACATTTTTATAAATATTGATGTGAAGTATGATATTACAAAGTCATATTAAAAATCAATGAAATACAGAGTAAAAACAAGTCTGAAAGGGGTGTCAGACTACTAGCGCGAGCCGCAAAGCCATCACAGACACAAGAGGTGCACTGAGGTTGTCCCCCATCTAAGTAGTAACGTAACCCATCACTGCTTAACTTCAGTGAGGAGACAGGCACCCATCACACTACTCCACTAGTCATGAAAGTCAGGAGACAAAAAACTCTTTTCTGACTTTGTAAATTATCACCGAATCTAAAAAATTGTCTATCAAAATCTTGCTTCAATCCAAAAAAGTTTTTTTGGTGACCCCCTAGTTTTTCATTGCTCTGGATATAAAGCATCAAGATGAAGTTATTTTCAAACTTCGGTAAAATTCTTAATGTTGCAACTATTTAGTAGTGATTATCCTTAAGGTAGTTTTTAGGGCAGAGGAAACCAGTACATACAAGTTGGCCAAGATTCTGCACTGAAACTGCCGGGCACATGAAAGCAAATACTAACTTCCCCACACAGAGTCTGGGTTTTGATCCACATAACTCTGAAGTGAGTATTGAGTGTGTCACCCACTGCACCAATGAGCCCCTATTTTACTTGAATACACACCTTATAATAACAATTCAAATGCAATCAATCTTTTAACTCTAATTACTAAAATATAGATATATTACCCCCTCAAAGAAAAATATACTAAATTTCATATTTAGATTGTGTTAAGTAAAACAGAAAAGGTAACAAACACAAATTGACAGCATAACTTGTATTAAATGAAGTAATTTTAACAAAGTCTGGTATCAGATGGGAACTATGAAAATAAAAAGTAGCATGCTGTTTTTCTTAAGAACTTTGGAAAACATAGTTGATGAAATATATTTTAATTTTTTGTTGTTGTTGTATTTTTATAAAGCTAAAGTATGAAGCAACTTTACTATTAAAAATATTTTGGCAATTTGTATCACAATAGATACTGTACATAACTATGGTGTGCTCTCTATGTACACGTTCATATGAAAGCCTGAAACCACCATCCAGATTCAAAATTCAAAATTTGAAAATTCCAAATAGCAGTGAAATAAATATATTAGCAATAAACTTACAAAAGACAAAGGGGCATTGCAGGTTAATTATTCAGTTTTGTGGGTGTCAATTGGATAAAGCAGATACTAAATGGGGAAACTTGAGTGGAAGAAGGCTCACACTTCTGGAAATAACTTTTTCCTTTTTTCTTGTTTCTTGACTTTCATGAAGTGTGGTGTAACGTGATGAGTGTCTGTTTCTTTACTAAAAGTTAAGAAGCAATGGAAGATGCGAGTACTGGTATGGGTGACCGCTACTACTCATGTCTCTCATGGCTTTGCGGCTCAACCTAGTAGACTGAAACCCCTTTTGGCCTTGTTCTTAAATAACACTACTGATGGACTAGTTCTTATATGAAAAATAGGAAGAGAGTTCCAAAATGTTGATGAGCAAACCCAGGACCTGTGAGATGGTAGGCAAGTGTGTTACCACACAACCTTGCACGCGGGATATTGAAAATATCACTGAAAGCATATAGAAAATATATGATCATCTAGACAAATCTGAAAGGAAAATTATTGTGAAAAGGAAAAATATTCTGAAAAGGAAAACTAGTTTTTCTATTTGCTGTAAAACTCTCCAATACCTAGGTCACACTGTTGCTGGCCTCATGAGCTATATACAATTGAAAAATATTTAACTCATTAGGGGTTCATTTGCAGTTTAATGCATTTTGGATTTTTGCAGTATCCGTAAGGTGTAAATATGTTAGGATTCATATTTGAGCAGAATGCATACAACACAGAATGAAAACCTTTTTGCACATGTAACTTTTTTTCAATATGTTGGTAAAACTCTCACGAGATCTCACTTGCTGAATGAAAATGTACATGCCATAGAGGTGATGGTAGAGGAGGGGTGGTATCTCTTTACCAGGTGGCTTGTTTTTAAACATGATGGTCATAATTGTGTCTAAGTCAGAATTATGTTCAATTTTTATTGGAGTTTATTTTTTAAATGCTTCAGAATTTTGAATATTTTTCCAAAAATTATCCTGTTTGAGACTACTTTTATGTCATATAAAATTGAAAAATTGAGCCAAGCCCAAAATTGAGTAATTAAGTTTGGTGAAAAAAAAAATTAGGGGACACAATTGTGACCCGGTGATAATTGTGTCTGCCTGTGTACCAACATGCGGTGGCCACTTAAGACACAGTAAGAACAATGTTGTCTGTAGTAAAATTCAAATATTTGGTTGATATGACCACATGGAACTGTGTCACTAGACCATTAGTAATCTAGGTTGTTTGTCTTGCCTTACCATTTTATCTTATTGAACCATATCATTGATTTAAATGTTAAGAACCCACTGCCATGTTCATACTTTTTCTCTCTATGTCTTGATCTCTATTTAGATTACTTATATTAAGAAAATATAACCAATAAAATGGAGCAACTGAGAGGGTCAGATCTGAAGATGATCCAGTTTTGAGTATGACGTCATGTTCTGTTTGCAGAGCTCTTCACCTACTAGATAATGGTCAATAGGTTATTTTTTGCTGAAAAAGATTTATCATGAAAACATTTTCTAGAATAAATACCACTCCAACTATCACTTGGAGATTTTGCACAATACAACATATATTTTATATTGGCATTTGTTGAAATATATCGATAATATTTGATCAATTTTACATAGGAATGAACATTTCCTTAATATTTCTTAATATAGTATTTTGTGGGGATTAATACTAGTGGATATACAGATGGATATTTTCAGTGGGCAGTTTGTTTCCATTTTTTGTGCTTGGATTGTACCACTTACAGGGAGAATATAATAAATTTATCATACCACGAAGAAGTACCACTTTTTGGAAATTTCTTTATAAAGTGATCATTTCGTCCAAGTAAAAGTCCCGAAAATGCAGCATAAAATCACGCACTGTTTCTATTTTATATCTTTATAGTGCTTAATCTCTGCCAAAGCAGACTCTTATTCACAACACCAGGTCCAATTCAGTAATCATCATCCCATAGACATAGCCAGGTCAACATCATGGACACACGGGTGGTTTACATGCTAATGTGAGAAAGCCTTATCAAATAGATAAGATTTTAGCTTTTTCCTGAAACAGGCAAGAGTTAAAACAGAATTAACATCCTCAGGCAGATCATTCCAAACTGTGGGAGCATCAAAAGCAAAACTGTGACTGAAGTGTTTTTTTATTTGTATACAGATGTGTAGTATTGAGGAACATCCAGGAACCTTTTATCTGGCAACCAATGGAGTAGTTTGAGAGAAGGAGTAGCCTGTGAGTATCTATAACTCATTAATCACTAATGATAATAACAAAGTCACCGTTTCAATAAGATATCGTTCCCAGTCGTAATTTCAACAATTAAAACATAAAATTGCTCTTAACACTTGTTTTATTTCTAATTTGACTTTTATAATGCTTAATTTCCCCTTTAAGGGAATTAAGTTGCAAAAGCACAAACACGATCAACCAATTTCAGTATCCAGGAGTTTAAGCCTCTTTTTGAAACACTCAATAGAGGGGGGGGGGTGCATGAACCTCATCAGGAAGAGCAATTGGTGTATTAAAAGCAAAGCTATCACCAGACTTTGTGACAGACCCCCTTGAGTAGATGGATGGAACTTTGGTACAACAACGAACTACTCAGAAAAAACAGAATCAAGAAGCCTATAAACTTCCCTTTTATGCAAATCAGCCCATCCCCAACATTTTTAGGAACACCCAAGCTTTTAATATAATTTCCACAAAAAACTCCTTCATTTACCTGTGAGAGGGTACTTTAACAGAAAATAATATATGTTCCACTTGCAATTGCCACATAGCTAATCAGCATCTTGCAGTTGCCATCTAGCTAATCAGTATACAGCTTGTACAGCTGTTAAACCATTGTGGATGTACCTCAGATTGTCCTTATATTATTATTATTATTTATTCATTTATTATAGTGACATGCAAATAAAATGCCCAGCCTATATGGGCTTATAAGTCACTTTTAGTACATAGATATAGTTACACATGTGGTTATTTTTTCAATACGAATATAATACAATCACACATAGTCATTTAATATGTACATGTTTATAAACATTTAATACTGTTATAACAATGAGGTATTACATACAGGACTCACTGAATAAAACAGACCAAACTGATATTATTTATAGGAATAACTCTTTTTGGAAAATGGAAATATAGTCATAAGAACAATAACAAATTAACATAAATCATTAGCTGATTATCATTTTTTTCCTTTATTTTTGTTGAGCTCTTTATTTATGGATAATTTTTTTACGAATATTCCATGAGTCATAAAGATAAACAATTAGAGGTTTTTCAAAATTATTAAATAATTGTATAATATCATCATGAGCATTATGTTATTATATGAAAAGGAGAGGGTCTACTAGGTCCCTTTTTTGGGGGGAGTGTGGTCAGCACTACCAGGGAGTGAGGGTTTGAGAATAAGCACTGCATGTTATAAATTGTACAAGTAGAAATTTTATCTAGAAAAAAATTAGGAATGGGTCGGTAGGCCCAGTGTCTCAGTATTGAGAGCATTTCACTGAGACACTGTGATGAGATTTTACAACTGCTACTTCACTCGCCAAAACATTTAATGGAAGGAAGAGTTAAAATATTAGAAACATACCCAAAATCTGAAGAAATTATAAGCTTTTATCCCCAATTTTCATATATTTGCAGACTTTATATAGTACTAGTGATTACATTGAGCAGAACTGCCATGTTTTGATCATGACATTTTATAACCTCAATCTCACTTGTCAACACATATCTCATTTTTTGTGCATTTAGAGACTTATTGCAATTTTGTTGGAGGAAGCATCCATGTTTGATTGGGTTGTACTAATATGCGGAGTCCCTGAATCAGCAAGGTTTTTCCTTGGCGGCCTCCTGTATGTACACATTTTTTGATACCGACCCATCGAAAAAGAAAATTTCACTAATTCTTTATTTTTAAGAAAAATTCACTAGAATTATTTTTTACTGATGGCTAGATTCTCCTGGAAATATTAATACAGAGGAGGAATTTATGTTCACTATGTTTCACTATCCAAGGTCATCGGCTAAAATAGCTAAAATAAACACCTAGTAAAAATTTCAACTTATACCATGTGGTATAAGTTCAATTTATACCATAAGAAACCATATGGGCAGCATAGAGTACTGTGATCTATATTAATTGGCTGGCACTTGCCATATCTATGTGAGGATGTTTATTTTAGAAGAATCACATTAAACAAAGATATCAGAGACTCTGAATGCCCTATTTATCTCTCAACTATGGGCTTTTAAGTCAGAACTCAGACTCAGATCTCATTGTGTTTTGTGGACATATCTCATATTTATATCTCTTTTGTCATAAATGTAAAAAATAACTCGCAAGCTATGACCCGGTTGATGAAATTTGAGCTCTGTTTAAAATTGAAACAAAACTCAGCCAACATGTGAAACCTTAATGACTGGTCTCTGTGTTTATTGGATAAATGTAATAACACATATTTGTGCATGTTAAAGATGCATTGGTAAAGGGATTCTGCTAATTGGCTTTGGTTTATCTCTCAGCTTATGGGTATTTGGGTATTTATTAGGGTCAGTAGTAGGGAAGGATAATTAGAAGATATTTCTGTTATGTATGCCTGAGTGTGTAGGTGGTTATTTGTGTGTATTTGTCAAGTCTTTGGCTACCTGTAACTGTTTGTTATATTGACCCGTAGCTGAATAAGTAATATGGATGGTTGATGCTTAAAATGCCAGAGGTCAAAAATTGTTTAGAATTGATCATCAGTCTCTCTGATGTGATGCTAAAGTCTGCATCCTAACATATGAAAAGTGCCACAAAATAATTAAAATATCAAAGCAGTAACACTGCTGTTAATATATTCTAATCTAATCTAAAGTGGACTTTTATGGCCTTTAATCTCCATCAATGACAGACTCTAAGGTGAAAAAATAATGGTTTATACAGGATTTCACTGATACATGAATGATATAAAATACCTCAGCACCCAATAGTGTTAGTCTAAATGTACAAGCAAGTGGCTTCCCACATCCAACGTCTATTTTGCGATTTTTGTCATGCAACATCCATCCAATTTTCTACTAAATACACTGTGATTTTACTTGTCATGGGTTTTTTACCATTCCATAGCAACAGAATCTCTATCAAAAATAGGACATGTAGTGTTGCAAATCGAAACAGGACACATGTAAACAATTAAACATTAATTAAAAGGTGGAGAAAAATTGCTGTAGCAAATCAGACATTGGATGTCGTAAGCCACACACATGTGTATGTACACTTAAAATTTTGTGCTAACATTTTATGTGAATATATTAAGGTAGGGTTCCAAGCTACAAAACCATTCCCGTTAAAATACATTTTTGATGTCACACTGTTGATACAAGTGCCCATGCCTTTAAATACATTGGGCTTATTGCTTGCAAAACTCTGAAACATAACCAACTACCATATCTCAGTGAAATCCTTCCTCACTTGGTGTCTTGCAATTGTACACACCCACAACCCTGGATTACTGACCTAGACCATCCCTTGATTACGGAAGAGTATTAGGGCCAATAAAAAAATTATTTAGTGAGATAATATCTCAATTTTTGAGATATTAAGTTAATGTTTTGAGATACTATCCCTTTTTTGGAGATATTAAGTCAATATTTTGAGACACTAAGTCGATTTGTTTTAGATAATTATGTCAATTATGTGAGATATTAAGTCAATTTTGGGGGATAATATCTCAATTTGTTTAGATATTAAGTCAAATTTTTAGATAGTTATCTCAATTTGTTTGAGATAATAAGTCAATATTTTGAGATACTAAGTCGATCTTTTTGAGAAAATATCTCAATTTTTTTAGGTATTAAGTCGATTTTTTGAGATAATTATCTCAATTTTTTTGAGATATTAAGTCAATTTTTTGATATAGTTATCTCAATTTTTTTAGATATTAAGTCGATTTTTGAGATACTATCTCAATTTTTAGATACTAATTCGATTTTTAATATACTATCTCAAATTTTTTAGATATTAGGTCAATTTTTGGAGATAGATATCTCAATTTTTTTAGATAATATCTCAATTTTTCACGATATTAGTCCAATTTTTTAGATACTTAGTCGGTGTTTTTAGATATTAAATTTTTTGAGATAGTTATCTCAATTCTTTGAGATATTAAGTCAATTTTTCGAGATAATATCTGATTTTTTTGAGATATTAAGTCAATTTTTTGAGATACTAATTCGATTTTTTTAGATAATTACAGGACAGTGAGGAGGGGATGAGTGGGGAAGCCATGTGCTTGTAAGAACTGGCATTTGTAATAATACAGATGTGTGACATGTAATCAATCAAAGTACATAATAAGGGGCCATTCTAATAATTTTTTGTCACATATCAAAGGAAAAAGGAAAACGGTCCTTTTCCTGTTTGTGTTTTGGTTATCCTTTAAAAATTAGATTTCTGTGCTTTTCAACTCAAATTTTCGTGTCAAAGTGTTAATAAAGCTCCATTTTCTGCTTCGTTAAAAGCCTTTATATATCTTTCTCCTTTGTTTGACTTCTTAGATTTAATAATAATAAATCTATTTAATTTTGTTTTCACAGGTTTAATTTCAAAATACAAACAAAAGTGTAAAGTACACTGCCAAATAAAAACCTCAATTATCTCAATCATTGTGATATAATCAAGTTAAACATACAACTATCAGGGTTGATAACAATGTGTAATATAAAGCAACACTGCATTGTGACATCATCACCATTGTGATGTCATAGGCCTTTGAAGTTGTATTACAATGTCAATTTTCACGAACACATGGTTGACCTGCACCCTTATTTGGTTGACACCTCAAGCACCCAACTGGATACATTGGTGCTTTATTGATCAATTGTCCTGGGAATCCTGAAAACAGTAACTGAGGGGAAATTTTGATATAATGTTTTTGTTTTGTGGGGCAAACATTTAAGGGGATTTGTATTTTTTTACTTGAAAAATATCCCCTTTCTTGCTTCTTATTTTCATGTTTCATCATTAGTTAAAATGGCAATAGTCTCATTGACAAAGTGAAAATCCCAAATAGGAAAATATTTGTTTGAGAGGTCATTACTACAAATGCCAAATCTCACAAGTGCATGGCTGCTCCACTCTCCCTCTCCAACTGTCTTGTAATTATTTAAAAAAAATTGACTTAGTATCTCAAAACATTGACATAATTATCTCAAAAAATAGACTTACTATCTCAAAAAATTGAATTAACATCTCAAAAAATTGACTTAATATCTCAAATTGACTTAGCATCTGAAAAAACATGAGATAGTATCTCAAGAAATTAAGATAAATATCTTAAAAAATTGAGATAGTATCTCAAAAAATTGACTTAGTATCTCAAAAAATTGATTTAACATCTCAAAAAATTGATTTAATATCTCAAAAAAATGAGATAATCATCTCAAAAAATTGACTTAGTATCTCAAATTGACTTAGTATCTGAAAAAAGTGAGAGTATCTCAAAAAATTGACTTAATATCTCAAAAAATTGACTTAATATCTCAAAAAACTTACTTAGTATCTCAAAAAATAAGATACTATCTCACTAAATTGAAAAAAAAATTTTTACTTGGCCCTAATACTCTTCCGTACTTGATCCTCACTTTTCACAATTTCTTTTGCTGGTTTAACGCAATGAGTTATTATTTTGTGTATAGTCTGACATTTATAAATTTTAAAAATTCTTGGTTACATTTAAAATTTATTTTGAATGAAGAAAGTTTTGAGCTACGGTCAGCCAAGGATAAATAGTTTTAGACAATATGTGCGATGTAATACTAAATGTTTGTGATTGATCATTAATACACCATTTACACCTTCCTGATAAGGTTCATCATTGCATATGTGGAAACAAGTCTTTGATTATGGGACCAAATTACATAGTTTATTAGAGTGTGATGCTTGCTTGTTTCTAGATATGTTAAGCAGGCACATCCAAAGTACCACTGTTATATTTTTGCTGTCTTCTGGCGTGAAAGGCTGACAGTTCTAGAGCTTCATGAAACTTTGAGGAGTCATTATCACTTTAGTGTTGATGGGCTATAATGCTAACATACGTATTCAGAGTGTGGTATTCTCTTTTACTATTCTGAAAAAGTTGTATCTCCACATTAATCTAGTATGGTGATTTCTTTGCAGATTGTCTCAAATTTCGAGTGCCTCATTTAACCAAATCAGACTGCATGAACATTGGAGACAATAGACTGGAGAAGTGTGAACTTTGCATAAGCCATATCGAATAAGAAGCAAGCTGCATTATGATAACATCCATAAGTAGATGTATTTAAGACACTATATTCTGTGTAATATCATTATTGTTTGCTCATAATTGTACCTTTTGAGTATGCATAAACATTGGCTGAAGTATTTTCTCTGCTACTACTCAAATATATTGCATTTACTATTTGCCACATAGAAGTTTCTCACTGTATTTGCAGCCCTCGTCTTATCTAATACCACTACTTCTCAATAAGTGTTCTTATGCAAGGAAATTAACTGTCAATATCCATTGCAGCACCTCTCACAAGAGTGATGGCTATAAGAGAGCCTTTTATCCCTGTTACAGTTTCACGAATGATTATAAATCCGATTTTAAATTTTGGGACCGCGGATGATCAAGTTGGCAAAAGGTGGCAAAACAGAGTGAAAGGAACAGTTTCTTGTCAGGAGTTGAAAAGGTCATGGTGGATCAATGCCAGTAAAGGTCAGGTCCTGAGGTGATATTAAAGGTCAAATTTAAGTTTGCGGTTTTTATTTTTTTCATAAACAATATTTTATTAAAGCAATTAGGCAAAATCCCAAAACAGATTATATTAAGCCTTCTCGCAGGAAGAAATATTTACAAAAGAAAAAGAGAGAAAATAAAAATATACAAATAAACAGTACAAAGTAAACAAATAAATAATTAAATAAATAAGTGAATAAGAAATATACAAAAAAGAAGTAATAGGATAGATTAAAAAAAAAAAAAGAGAATGAATAAAAATGATGATAGGTGTGTGGACCCTTGAGCTGTCAGAGGCTACTTAAAATGCTTAGTTTCCTGGAAAAATGATTGGACTGCATTAAATATAGTTTTGTTTTGTTCAAAATTAAGATCAAGATCCCCAAACAGTAATATTTCAGTGGACAAAGGAGGAAGATCTGAAAGTTTATTCATCATAATTTGTCTAGGTTCATCATGGAGAGCACAATGAAAAAGAAAATGAGTACTATTTTCGATATCCATGCCACATTCACAATTACAGTCATTAGTTACATGTAAATACTTTGAAAGGTGTTCATTTAGTGGGCTACACTTCATTCGCATCCGAGCATGGATTGTATTCCAAAAGCGATCACCAATGTTAAAAAGTTCTTTTCGGAATTTGTATACTTTTTCTTTGCCTTGGCCCTGCTGTTTTTGTAATTTATATTTGAAGGATAACAATGTGGTAGAAGATTTCAAGGAATGATCCAGCTGATTCCATAGCTTTATTCCAATTGGAATAAAAGAGTCCCTGTGTGTATTTATTCTATATTTTGGAATACTATAGTTGTTACTATTTCTGAGTCTATATGGAATGGTGTGACCAATCGCTGGTGGAATTAGATTTCTTAGATAAGTCGGACATAAGCCATTCATTATTTTAAACATCATTACAAGTACATGATGTTCCCTTCTGTCTGATAATATTTGCCAGCCTAGTTCATTGTATAATAATGAGATGTTTGACCTAAAGGGGGCTCCGGAGACAAGCCTCATGGCTTCCACTTGAATGCTATCTATTTTACGTAAGTCTGAATGACTAGCCCCAAGCCATACAACATCTCCATATTCAAGTATTGGCCGGATAAATGTGAAATATATCTTTTCTAGTGTATTTCTACTAATTCTAAATTTCAATTGTTTTAGATAGTTTAGTCTATGCTGTGCCTTTGTGCAAATGTCATGAACATGTACATGCCATCCCAAGTTGTCCTCCAGCCAAAGTCCTATATGTTTATGTTTGTTTACATTTATAATTGGAGTGTTATGGAGATACAGTTTAGGATGCTCAGATTTATGATGTTTAAAGCCCATTATCATTGATTCAGTTTTAGATGGATTGAATGTTACTAACCATTTTGAAGACCAATTTTCAATTTTTTTCAGGTCATCATTTAACAATAAAGCTGCACCCTCTCTATTATCAACTTCAATGAAAAGGCATGTATCATCTGCAAAAAGTCTAATGCTACAGTTAGTGATAACATCAGTTATATCATTAATAAATACTAAAAATAACAGTGGCCCAAGTACAGAACCTTGGGGCACACCAGCTGAAATTTTACACCATTCAGAGAACTGACCATTAATAATGACTCTTTGAAATCTATCTGTGAGATAATCCTTAAACCAAGTTAGTAAGGTGCCACTTATGCCCCATTTTTTCAGCTTGAATATTAAACCTTTATGCCAGACTCTGTCAAAAGCTTTAGAAATGTCAAGAAATACAATACGAATTTCTTTATTTTTAGTTATAGCAGAACAGAAAGTATTATATATTTCAATTAACTGAGTGACTGTAGAAGACCCAGGAAGAAAACCTGATTGCCATACAGATAAAAGAAAGTTGTCTCTGAAATGGTTGAAAACATATTTGAAAACTATTCTTTCCATCATCTTCCCAAGAATACTCAAGAGAGATACTGGTCTATAGTTTGCCAAGATCTGTTTACTGTCTTTTTTATGTATAGGCACAACATTGGCTTGTTTCCACAGCTTTGGGACTTTACCTTTATTCAAAGATAAGTTAAATAATTTAGTTAGTGGTTTTACCAATGAAAAACTTGCTAGTTTAATAAATTTTGGTGAGATACCATCAGGACCATAGGATTTATTACCATCAAGAAGTCTAATCTGATCTTTAACATCTTCCTCTGAAACTAGGATCTGATCCAATATATTACACTTTGGGGAATCGTCATTTGGCAAATAAGCTGAACTATCATCAAGTCTACTGGCTTCAGAAAAAAAGGAATTAAAAGCATTAGCTTTTGCTTGATCATCGCTAATTAATATCCCCTCTGGAGAGAGTAAGGGTGGTGTGGATATATCCGCAGTCTTCGACAGGAATGATTTAGCAAGTTTGAAAAATGACCTTTGATGTAAATCTTCGTTGTCAATTTTTTCATACAGACAAGTGAGGTATTCATTTTTACATCGAGCCACTTCTCGAAAGTAGAAGTTTCTTTCAAGTTTATAGACATCCCAAGACATAAATGTATTACAACGTTTTGCTTTGGTATGTAATCGATTGACTTTACGTCGCAATCTACGCAAGTAGCCATTATAAAAGGGCTTATCTGAGTTTCGTACTGTAACTTCTTTGTGTGGTATCCAATCCTTAGCAGACTGCAATATTTTACCAGTCAATGTGTTACACATTTTATCGACACTGTCTGCCTGAAAAGCAGTACTCCAGTCAAAATTAGTAAATGACTCTACATACTTTTCCAAGTTAACATTGTTAAAGTCCCACATAGTTTTTCTGTAACACTTTGATTTCTTTGTTCGAAATAGTAACTTAACATAGATTGTGCAGTGGTCATTGTTTGCTATGGGTGGTTCGGTCCCAGAAGTTTTAATATAGTTTGGAAAATTTGTTAAGCATTGATCAAGAACAGTGCTTGAAGTGTCAGTTATACGTGTTGGTTCCTTTATAAGAACATTCAGATTATTTTCAACAGCAAAACTATTTAAATAGTGGCCCTGTCGAGAGTTAAAATCAGCATTCAAGTCACCAATAATTAGAATATTACAGGTATTTGTGCTGTTTATATTGTCTATGTTATTCTGAAGATGGAACCAAAATTCACCATTAGTAGGTGGCCTGTAAGCCACACATAGTAGGAACTTATTAACGTTGGCACTTACCTCAAGCCAGATTATTTCAGTTTGGGGTGTTTCTAAGTCCGCCCTTCTTTTAGCAGCTATGCAATTAGCCACCCAACATAGCACACCACCACCTAAAGAATCTCTGTTTTTGATAAATGGTTTTTGAAATCCATCAATACCAAAGTCATTTAGGCAATCAGAATCATTTAACCATGTCTCGCTTAGAGTAATAATTTGATACCTTGGTGCAATTTCATGTCTGATGATTTCCATTTTATAGAATACGTTATCAACTATGGGTTTTAAACTTCTAATATTAATATGACAAATTGCCACATCACAAAATTCTGAGTCATCATTAATTGGCCCTGGATTACTTTCAATATCACCAGCCATTGCCAATAACAACTGAATGGTCATGAGCACTGATAAGGCCTGGACACATACCAGATCAAAATATTGTGAAGAATTTGATTTATAAGTGCTACAGTATAAGGTTTGGAGTGAATGCCTGTTTATAAAATTTGAACAAAACTTTCCAACTGATTCCCTGTATTGCTCTATGCTAATACCCATTTAATATTATTAACCAGCTGTTTTCAACCACTTCTCTGACAGTCTACAAGTCCCCACACAATACAAATTAATTGATGAGATGATGATAATATCAAAACTATATAAAAACATAATTTTACAAACTATAATACAGTTAAAAAAAAATAAAAAAAAATAATAATAATAATATATATATATATATTATAAAAGGAACAGAATGATTTGAGGTTCAATAATTAATTATCTCGCCTACCACATGGTAATAATTTAATTGAATGGTCTAATTTTCTCCAAGAAGCACTTTTGTTGTACATTTCTGTAGTCAATTCATGAAGAATTGGAAAGGTAGTTTCCACTCGCATATTAGTCTGTTTTCATCAAGTAATTGATTGGAATAACATAAGTTTAACAGTGTTAGAAACAACTTTAAAGTAATGGATACATAGCTTATCCATAATGTTATTTAGATATAACATGCAAAATTAATTACAGTAATAAGAATTATAGGCACTGGAAAGTAGTATCAGACTTTAGTCCTTAATAAGAACATAACTCTAGTGATATTTACGCATTGTACCATAAGGTATAATTATACAGGATGTGATAATCAATATGCAATTTATACTATAATAGATCAGAACTTGAACGATACTTTAAACTTATTAATACCTGTGTGACAACAATGCAGTTATAATTTGTAACCATTATTTGCAATAATATTATTATGTAGATACACTAGTCCCTTTTGGTATGGTAAGATATTAGTGATATGAGAAATAGAAGATACAGTATTGCTTGCTATGTCAACAATATATATACACACAGGATGAATTATGATTTTATATTGCAGTATTATATATCCTATCAGGTGGAAGGATAATCAGGCTTTAAACAAATGAAACTCAGATAAAGAGTTTGAACAAAAAGATGGTGATAAGTATTGTTCCACCAAACTATTAATACCCTTCTGGTGGGTTAACATAACAATTGAATGGGAAATAATTGATATTTTTAAAGGGTTAATACCTGTAGACTAGCAATAGAGTCATAACTGTACATTAATATTATGAAGATATAAATGTCAAATTGAGTTGAAGTGATCAACACCAAACTAGTTTACTGTATAGACTCTAGATAGGCAAAAAGTATGTCAAGACTATTAGCAGCCATTAGCCAATAAAGAGCATCCACAAATAGATGCAGTGAAATTCTGGTTCAAGTTAAGCATTGCATTAAGTGGATTCAACTTATATAAATATTTCCAGATTGAAGTAGACCATAAATATGCAATGGAAGACTGGAAATGCAGGATATTACAACATCAGTAATACCTCTAAACATGCTACATTTGAAATAAGGTGTATGAAATAAAATAATAGTTCAGTAAGCCGTGCTTCTAATAAAGTTCATACATAATTGTTTTAATTATCCCAGAAATGTATCAGTGTAACAAGCGAGTTTTATCAATATTTACAGTGAGCTACGCACTTCCTCAAGTAGTTTTCCAAGCATGTTTCTACCTAGCCAGTTACTTTCATCCCAGATTTTAGAGTCATGAATTGCAAGCCCCACCCCCCAATATTTGTCATGTGGATTTGCTTCCACCAGTTTGTGGTCACCTGTATCCTTTAAATATTTCGCTAAATCTCTGTGTTGCTGAAACTTTGCTAACAGAGCCGTCTTCATGAAGCCGATGCTAACTTCCCTCCATGATGCAAGGTCAAAGTTGTTAACTTTGCGTCCCAGTGATTTGGCATGCTTCGGGTCAGACGATGCAAGAATTTTGCTTGAAGTGTCAGCATCATTGAAGTGGAGAGCCTTTTTATTCATAAAAAACTGTTCCACTGTTGAGTACTGATGGTTATCCACTGTAATTTTGGAAGGAAAGTGATTCGACAATGGTGATGCCTTTGTGAAGAACGCTGTGATGTTGTTCTTAGTTATGGTAGAAGTATTTTGGGGTCTGAGATCTTCTGGTAGCCTTGGGATGTCTTGGGTTGTGTAAAGTTTGTCATTCAATAGTAACTTGTCTACTACAAGCCTCGCTTTGTATTTGCCCCCAGAATTGTGGACAGTTTTGAGTACAGGTATGAACTGTTTCCTATGCTCGAGCACTTCCTGTGGAAAATCTTCCACAACTAGGATTCCAATAGCCCTGAAGTTCCTCTTTGCCCTGAGTACTCTTAGCTTGTCCTTAAAGTGGGCAAACTTGACGATGATAGGCTGACTATTGTCACGTTTAGGACCTGTTCTGTGAGCTCTTACTATATCCCTGCTGTCTAGTTCAATATGCATATCTTTACATAAGGCCAACACAATAGATTCACAGTCTTCCCTAACATTTGGATCTGGATTTTTTACATTGAGAAATTTCAAATTGTCCCGCCTCATGTGAGTTTCCAGACTGACAATGCGATCTGTCAGCTTACTTATTTGGGTTTCAGACTGAGCTTGATTCCTTTTGAGGGTCCTATTTTCCAGCACCAGGTCATTTATCTTTATATCTAACAGGTCAGTTACTGAGGTTAACTCTTGCCTAACATTGTCAAGTGATTCATGCAATGAAACCAGTTCTGAGTTCAGGTTTTTCCCCACTGATTCAACTGAGCTCCTTAAGTTTTCTAAGTCCTCATAGATTGGATTCAGCTCCTCATGTAAAGCACGCTTTACATCAGCAAAGGACATCTGTGGGGAGACTGGAGAGACATGAGAGTGATCCCTTTTGGGAGTTTTACAAGGATGTCCAGTACTAAGAGACCTTACTCCTTTATGTGCCCCTCTTAGTGCTCCTCTTGTAGCCATTGTGTACTTGAATGTCTGATTAATTGTAAAGAGTCACTAGTGTTTCAAACCAATGTTTATCAATGGTGTAATAGGTATTCTACATTTTCCAAATAAAGTGTCCATAAACAGAATGGCAACATAGCCTCAAAACATTCATGTTCCTAGAAGTCTCCAATTAGCACATAATGTTGGTATGCATGTCAACTTTCAGCCCAGAGGGTGGCTGGGGTGTTAATTAAACATCAGTTAAGTCAATTAAGTCCAGTTCACAGAATTGGTTGTGAACTTATTATGGCCCCCCCCAAAAAAAAAGTGGGTGATATTACAAAATTATTTGTGTTCTTACAAATAAAAGTGCAAATAACTGACCTTTTAATCTTGGTTTATCAGTTTAGTTTATATAAATATAATCCCAGAGAATTAATCCATTACATCCTCATAATTATGTGTTACCAGCCATTTTAAATCCAAGTGAAAATTAACATTTATGCTAGAGCATGAAAAACACATCCAACAGAAAAACACATCCAACATCCCAAAAAAAATCCGGTTTTTATTTTACAAGTTAGTTTATGTACATAGGGTTAAAAGCAGTAAAAGGTTTTCAAATTTAACTGAATTTGAAAATGCACCAGCCTTGTAATAAGGCTTCACAACAAAGTAAGTGACTAGCACAACAAATATACAGGATTGTAGTAAAAATTTATAATAAAACTTGCAATGACTAGCACTAGAATTAAAACCTAGGTGGCACCTAAACTCTGCACCATGTAAGATACTAAAATTCATTATCGAGAGGGGGCTACCAGGTATTGCTGGCCCTACTTTGGTCTACAATATCATTCTTATTTTGTGACACGTCTTAATCGAGAGGGGGAACCAGGGTCCGCCTGGCCCAGCCATTATCAATCTGGATCCGGTTTAGCGCCCTAAGTTTTGTACCAGGGAGGGTGGAGGGAAAATAAAATAACCTTGTGTGTCCTTCGACTTCATGTATTAATATGAAAGACCCCTATCGTGGGGCAGAGTCAAATGAAGCATGACCTAATTTGTGATTGGGTGTAACCTTTAACAAGAATAATTATTTTGTTTATTTAAAGTTATGGTCGTACAGAAACTGAGGAATCAGGCCCCTATGCAGGCCGTGCTTGTCACAGTTTCTTGTCAGGAGTTGAAAAGGTCATGGTGGATCAATGCCAGTAAAGGTCAGGTCCTGAGGTGATATTAAAGGTCAAATTTAAGTTTGCGGTTTTTATTTTACAAGTTAGTTTATGTACATAGGGTTACAAGCAGTAAAAGGTTTTCAAATTTAACTGAATTTGAAAATGCACCAAACCCAAACTAAAGGGAATGGGGAATGATGGAAGCAAAAGTGGTAGGTACAATGGAAGGGGCTATTGAAGCTTTTTGTAAGTATTGCCAAACTGCTGAACTTTTCCAAAGGCCATGGGCCATGATGTCCTGGAGCTGAATATTTTGGTCAAAAGCCAAAGTGGCGCCAGAACTCCGGAAGGAATGGAACCCATGACCTTGCAATGGTATGTTGAGATGGTTAAGAACCATTTTTAAAGCATCTCGAATTGTGGTATCAATGACTGGGTAAAAAGGGGGGTCTTTGTGAACAAACAGAACAGCTTTTTTATGAAGGGGTCTGGTGTTTAAAAGTTCAATGAGAGCTCGAACTGGGCATAAATCCGGATTTGTTAATCTAGGGATTTGGACAAAATGATGGGAAGAGAAGTCTTGTAAGGTTTTTGTCCACTTAAGAAGGACATGAGCTCCTGGTTCCAGAAAGAGTATATCTTGTCTCAACATATGTCTCATGGGGTCAAAGTGTGCTTTTGAATGAGGAGCTATGTTGGACATCCTTAAGAAGGCGAAAAATGCAAGGAGGAAAGTAGCTCGAAAAAGGGGGTGATCAGTGAGGATGGTGCATGCTTTTGAAATGGAACTAAGGAGGTGAAGTAAAAATATACCCCGAGAGGGGGGATTAAAGCAAGAACTCCTGCTGATGCTCCTCAAATATGATAGAACTAACTGGTGTGAAAGGACAGTAGAGTCCCAGTCATAGCGATTTGCCAAGGTTCTAAGAGATGCGACATAATTTTTAATGACCCTATGAGAAATGTTTTTACATACAAGAATTCTAAAAATGCAATTACTGAATGAATGGTAAACCGCAAAGGTAGATCCATAAACACCACAAAAGAGAGGTAGGTTTTCAGGTGTGTCCTGTGCGCAGATCTTGTGGAAGGTCTGTAAGCTGTATTAACTCTTTTCCATGCTGATCTTGCCAAGGATGACGAGGGGGCATTCGTATCTACAATCATATATGAAGACTATGATCAAAATATGACCAGGGAACGCACTCCCACTGATAGTTATCCAGTAAATCTTGCAGAACTTCGTTATCCACAGATTTAGGGGAGTAAATTCTTGATAAGGTATCAGCTATGGTATTGTTAATGCCAGGAATATGACGAACCACTAGTTCAATGTCGTTATAGGCTGTCAAAAGCCATATATTCCTGATGCATAAAGCCAAAAATGGATCCTTTGTTTTACCCGACATGATCACCTGGACGACACTCTAGGTGTCACAGAAAATCGCTATGCGCATGTTCCACCAATGCCCTCCCCACAACCTAAGAGCAATTACGACATTCAACATCTCTAAATGGACTATTGTTAAATGAAAATTTGGAATATTTATCACAGGCGTGGCATAAACTCCACACACCCTCTAAACCTGTAAGTGAGGCATCTAGGAAAAGGTTTTGTTCCTTATCTACCTCCAATTTCTTGAAATACGTGATTCCATTGAATACTGGTAGGAATTTCAGGAACCAAGCAATGTCTTTATGAAAATCCCGATCTAAATATATTCTCTTCTTGCCAGAGTTTCTGCGAAATAAAGCTAATATACGATTTATGAAGACTCTTGCAGAATGCACGCATTTCTGGATATAGAGAAGCTTTCCCATAAGGGATTGGTACGACCTCCTAGTTAAATACTGACCTCCCTACATTCATTTAGGATTTGTTGTAGTTTATAATGAGGGATAGACAGAGTACTGTTATTTACATCGATGTCAATGCCCAAATATGCAAGAGTCTTAGTGGGGGGGTGAGATTCGCAGTATTCAGTGGTAGACCGAGTTTGTGCAATAACGTACACAGGTTTTGAAATACCTCATCTGCCTTAACTCGTGGAAGCACAGCCACATAATCGTCTATGTAGCAATGTAGATTGACTTGGTCCTTCATGATATAAGCTATGTTTATTTGTTTGTAAATTTAGGTTTTACGTCGCTTTCAACACTGTACAGGTCATATCACGACGGGTAGTTGGAAGGGCAGAGGAAACCAGTACATATAGTTCGCTAGGGTTCTGTACTGTAAACTGCCGACCAACGGCAAGCAACTACCAGCTTTCCCACTTACGGCCATGACGGGGATCGAACCCCGGCCGCAGAGATGGGAGGCAAGAGTGTTACCACTCTGCCACCGTGGCCCCCGATATAAGCTATGGCATCGGAAATTAACTGGTACGAAGAAGTCCCGTGGACCCAGCCGAACGCCACCGATTTATCCAGAAAAAATTCATTATTGACTTCAAGTCCAAGCTTAAACGAATCAGCTGGGTCCACTGGAAGGTTTCTAAACGCTCTAGCAATGTCTACCTTGAACAGTACAGGGTCATCATCAGTATTTATGATTTCCTGTGTAAAAGTATCAATGGATGGAAGTTTTAATGCAAATAAGTTACCATCAAATCGATCCTTGGATACATGATCATTTAAGGAATTGCCTTTAGGGTAGGACAGATCAAGTATAACCCTCCTGGTGTCCCCTTCTTTGGGGCGGGACATAACGGGGGAGCAATGAAATTCAGGATGTTTGACAACCTCAACTGGGCCCAACATGGCTCCAAGTTCAATTTCTTTGTCTATATATTTCTTAATATCATGTGGATATTGGACTGCTGAATAATGGTTGTTTACTTCTATGTTATGTAACTCTGAACGTTTGTGGATGGACAAAGGGAACCCAAACCTGACATATTGTATCAATCTGTTATCTGGATAACCCTGGAGGTAAGTTTCCCAAGCTTTCACCTTCAGGCCTGATACAATAATTAGGTTTATTAGTGGATAGAATCACATCAGCTACTCGAAGACATGAATCAATCGAATTAATGTTAACAGGAAGGCGATCTGGACCTATAAATTCGAAGTCAGTTGACTCTAAAGCGAGATATCCGACAGTTTTACTTCCAATGTTAAAATCACGTATCGTACAGCCGCGCGTAGGAGTAGCGTTCTCTATTAGTAACTATTAGTGACTTTGCAACTAGGATCAGAAGCGAAAGAAGCAGTGTGGTGATCACAATACCCCATCTCTGCCTGGTGGAGGCCAATTAAAGCCTCATCATCACCTGGATCTATCTGATCTACTAATTTATCAATAATCTGTGTAATATAATCTGTATAAGAGCACCCATGGTGATCCAAACATGCCTTATCCTTATAAAAATCCTGATACACTCTCTTGGCTTCCCAACTTTCTTGGTTGGAATGGTATGTGATTGTAGTGGAGTCCAGAAAACCCAACTGCAAAGTGTGTGAAATTTGGAGGTAGCCAAGGACCCCTTTAAAAGGGATAAGGGATACTGACAGTTCCTCATAATTGACCATCCAGATGTAAAAACCAGGAGAAAGTTCTGCTACATTCTTATCTATATACACAACTACCCCTTGCAGGTCACCATGAGCACACCAATAGTTAGTAAATGAAATATTCATAGAAACATCTTTCCTTAAACTGAACTGATCATCTCGTGTAGCAGTCCACTGACCTCCAGTCCCCTCCCCCAGGGCCCCAGCAGTCACAGAACATTTTAACTGGAAATCCTGATTATACATGAAAAGAAAGAAGGTTTGATCACAAACACAGCCTTGACCGCTGGTGGTCCTGGGGGAGGCCACACATTGACCAACTTGTGGTATAACATTGTTATTAACAAACAAACTTTGCACCATGTTACAATTAACATATGTTACAACATTGTCAGTTACAGAATGTTCCAAATGTTCACTTGCATCGTGTCCATGAGAACAAAATTCATAAAAATTACTGTTTATATCAGAATTTAACTTCTTATAATTTACAAACTGTTCTATATTTGCAGAGTGTCCAGGTGATCGTCCAGGATCTTACCTTGAAGCACTGGTTTTAAGTTCCTGTGCTTTGCTACCATTCTTGGCTGTACACTTCAACTCCGGATAATGCATAAAACGTCCTTGCTTGTGACAAAATAAGCAGATATGTTTGTAGACCCCATGGTGGCTGTCATTATAACAGCTACCTTCATTAAAAAATTTACAAACTCTAACTTTACTTGTGTTGCTGATGTTCTGACTGTTGAGTACTGCAATCTGTGAAGCACTTACACGATTGAGGGCCCATTGTGTAGTGTCCTCCCAAGAAAGCCTCCCTTCTTCCACCTCAGTCATGGAAACGGCCCATGCGGCTCGTATGGCAGGCCACGGAAGAGCCACGGCATCACGCAGAGCAAGTGTTACCTGAGTGAGGACTTGTCGCATAAGAAGGTCATCCTGTATCTGTAAAACATTGTTCAATTGACCTGCTGCCCACTGCTGAAGACTCAAGTCATCATATGCTGGCTTACGTGAATTAGCTGCAGCCACAAAGTCCTCATTTGGCCACCTCCCCTCAGGCCTGACATTAGGTGTATCAGTGATATTGTATCTCCCAGATTTACGTCTAGCAGAGAGGGGCTTACCTGGGATGACTTCCTGCTGGACACGGGCCTCATAATCCGCCAACAGGTTGGCCACAACATTGGATACCTCAGGGATGGATCTCAGTCTGTCAATTGTGGGTGTGATTGCATCCCTACGATAGCCCTGTCGCTGTTCTGTCACTCTACTGCCGCCAGATACCGCCTGCAGGTTGCCTGCTTCCGTGCTGTAACCTCCTGGGTTCACCATTTCCTCTCTGGCTGGCCATTTATATGAATTAATCAGGTTGGCTCGAGGTGTGAGTTCCCCCATGGTACTCTTGACTGGCGATGAGGACTTGGGTTTGGGCAACCTGAAGGTGACATTTCCGCGCCCTGTAACAGCCCCAGGAAGTTTGGGCATGGAACTAACTGTACTGTTGCCTTCAATTCTGTCAATACGCACCACCAACTGACGGTTGGATTCTTCTAAACGCTTAAGTGTATTCAGTATAGCCTCAGAACCCACCTCCAGTGAATGTACATCCAACAGTTCATCAGCCTTTGATGTGACCTGACTCACGTCATGTAGGTACGATCCATCAGCAGCACCACTAACTTCTTTACTCCGACCAGTTCTTTTATTTATTTATTTATTTATTCGTATACAATTGCATGTGATTGATACAGTTATTTTTTAATTATTTACACAAAATAACATAGGAATGAAAAGACAGAGAGAAAAAAATGTAAACAAAACATTATACACACAGAAGTAAAACACAACCAGGCTATGTTGTATAGGCAAAGGACAGTAATTCACGTGTTTGAGTTGGAGTCAAAATGTTAAACTTATTCTGATCTATAAAACTGAGCATATCAATAATCACATCAGCATACACCAAGGTATCTACATCTACATTTGTACTGAAAAGGTGTTTCATGACATAAGTTAGCTGACTCAATTGTACATTACTTAAATCATATTTACATATTCCATATTTATAACAGATATAATTTAATGAATTTGACATACGAGATTTACTACCCTCGACAATTAACTGCAATGCTAAGTTATTATAAATATTATTTGACTTTGCCAGGCATATAAAGAACTTGATAACTCTTTTGTGTAGTTGACATTCTATTGGTAAATCACTGCAAATGATAGACAACAATACAGAGTGGGTATTGTAAGGGACACTTAAAAGTCTTCTAATACACTTTCTCCAACATACAAATAACTTTTCGATATACACTGAAGAGTAGTCCCATAGAACACATCCATATAGTGGCATTGCAAATGTTTTAAATGGTTTGTACTTTATATCATATGATGCATTTCTAAAAGTCGATACTAAATGATTGGTATTTATAACCATTTCATTGATTTTACTTTTGATATCTTGATCAGCAAGACTAGGACCAATTACATGACCAACATGCTTATCAGTGGGCTGACATGTTAAAAAGTTGTTGTCAATAACAAAACCCTGGATATCACTTCCAAATATGAGTAACTTGCTTTTTTGAGGATTAAAAACTATGTTATGAGAATGTCCATATTGTTTACATATACTATAGAGTTTGTTTAAAGAGAAAACAGTAGGTGCCAATAAAACAATATCATCAGCATATACAAAGGCTCCTGAGAATAAATTCCCAGTTGCACTCTTCTTGTTTTTAGGTTTATCAGAAGCCGGCTTCTTCTTCTTACTGGTACTTATTGGGTTCTTCCTAGTAGAAGGCATTTTTAACTTGTAAAATAAAACATAAACTTCAAACCTGTTCTCAATAAAAAAATAAAATAACCTTGTGTGTCCTTCGACTTCTGGTATCAATATGAAAGACCCCTATCGTGAGGCAGAGTCAAATGAAGCATGACCTAATTTGTGATTGGGTGTAACCTTTAACAAGAATAATTATTTTGTTTATTTAAAGTTATGGTCGTACAGAAACTGAGGAATCAGGCCCCTATGCAGGCCGTGCTTATCACAGTAGTATATTGAATAAATTTCACAATTATAAAATGGGGGCAAATATACTTTTCTGCACATTTTGTCAGTAAACATTGTCCCCTATTGCATTCTATGTTGATGTTTTTTTTAATTATAATCTTGAAAATAAATCGAGAAATAAACAGAATAAAATTAAATATACAGAAAATATCATAAGAAATCATAATTGATATTTTATAATAGAAATAAACTACACTAGCTTGGTCTCTATCTTCTCTATCCTTTGTTTGAGTTTATTTTTTTGTGATTGAATCATCAATAGAATCTGCGCACTTGTCATTGGTTTCTACAAGGAAAAGATCTTTCATAAAACCAATGATATTGTGCTCCCAACCACATAATGCAGGCAAATTTAGGGCAGTTAAACTAGGTTATTGCCAGAGAAGGAAAAGTTAACCAAAAGGCAAAAATTTTCAGTAAAAGTAATGACAAGAGCTGCACAATGAAAAAAAGTCATTCAAATGTAACTACATTATTATTATTATTATGTATTTATACTCAGCGCAATATCTCCATATACTACAGGACTCAAAGCGCTATTTAACCAATCCGACTGTACAGGTACAGTCCCAACTCACAAGTAACTGACATTCCCCTAACTGGAAGATAGAGGCTCAAGGATGACCATTTATCAACGTCCTTGAGGTTCTTTAACCTGCCACTGGGGATAGGACCCAATGACAGAGGACCGCCATTTTAAGTGGTCATCCGAGCCACTATATATCTGCCTGTACCTGGGATTGAACCCACGTCCTCTGAGTTCCTAGACAAGTGTGTTACCCGCTAGGCCACAGTGGCAGATCACGTCTTTACCTTATATAAGATTATATTGTGAAGGTAATTAGAAGGGAAGAAGAATCCAGTACATACATAAGGTTCTGAACTGTTACTGTCGACCAATGGCAAGGAACTACATCTACCAGCTTTCCCACATGAGGTCAGGAGGGGATTCAAACTCTGATCTCAGAGGTGGGAGGACTGTATGTTATAACTGCTCCACCATGGCCCCAGAACTATTGCCAAAGTGATGAAAATATTGTTTATATCTAAAGTAGCATACAATATATTCTTCTTCCAGAATTAATAAAAAACAGCAGGAAAACATATTAGTACACTTGTAACAGTGATTAAACGTTTATGAATGAGGATGTACATTCTTAGATTCTTAAAACATTCGCTTAAACAGATACCATTGTCTTCTTAACTATGTTATTCTACACAGTGGGCCACATACATGGTCATGTATCGCATTTTGAATTTAAGCTTATATCTAATAATATCATTGGTAATTCATCCAACATTCTAACATGGAATTCCCTTTTCCAACTTTTTACAAGTTCTCTAACTTATTACCACGGCAGCACTCATTGTAATTGCACTAAAGCATTTGGTTATTTGCTGCTTTATTTTGGTTCCTTTTTTATTCTTCTTCTTGTTTGCCTATGGTCTTCATCTTCATTCGCATAATTGAATTTTGTTGTAAACTGGAATTAAATTATTAATTAAATTTCACCTTGTTTGTATATTCAAACCTTTTATAAATTGAAGCATTTATAAATGCTGAAGTATGGGGATGTATGACTATAGTTATACAACTCTTAGTATGGATATCCTGTTTTGCACTTCTGCCTTTCATTGTACAGGTTAAATAGGTATAAAATTCAGAAAACCTGAACATTGACACAAGGACATGTTATGCTCTATCAAAACCAGAGGGAAAGTTTGTGGTATTTGATGTCTCCTGGTGTTTACAATTTCTGTGAAAACAAAGTTACTAAATATAGATTGGCCATCCATGACTGTTCTTATCAATGAATTGTTGATTGCAACATGGCTGATATGAATGAGTGTCATTAATCTTTTCTGTGGCAATAACAAAGTTACTGTACACTTAGTTAGGTCTATGTTACCCTGAATACAGATACTGCATGCATACATGATTATTAATATTTACCAGTGTCATTGAAACACATTTGACTGACAGACACTTACAAAAACTGTGTGATAATCTGTATTTCCAAAGTCATGGCAAGTGATCTTAATTGTCATAAAAATGAATAAATTACTGCTGATTTTCACAAACTTTTTAAGTGTCTGTCAACAAACAAGAAACATCTGTTAATGTGTTTCAGTCGCAGTTGGGGCAACTAGTGCCTTAGGAACGATCAACCTCACCCTGAGATCTGTAGCCAGGTAATTGTAACAAAAAAATATATTCTTCAGTCCTCGGGCGGTGTTCACTAACATGTATTAACATCAGATCAAGAACAGATCAAATTTAAAAGAAAAGTTTCAAATGAGCCAATGGATCAAATAGCTATTCACAAAGCAGGGATCACTTGAGCTGAAAAGATCAAATATTTCATCTACTGTATGTTATAACTGCTCCATCATGGCCCCAGAACTATTGCCAAAGTGATAAAAATATTGTTTATATCTAAAGTAGCATTCAAGATATTCTTCTTCCAGAATTAATAAAAAAAAACAGCAGGAAAACATAATAGTACACTTGTAACAGTGATTAAACGTTTATGAATGAGGATGTACATTCTTAGGTTCTTAAAACATTCGCTTAAACAGATACCATTGTCTTCTTAACTACATTATTCTACATAGTGGGTCACATACATGGTCATGTATCGCTTTTTAAATTTAAGCTTATATCTAATAATATCATTGGTAATTCATCCAACTTTCTAACATGGAATAACACAGAAGCTCTGGACTGCCAAACTTTTTTTATTTTACTAACTTGAATATACCAGTTAGTTAACTTGAATATACCAGTTAGTAACTGGAATATATGAGTTAATAACTGGAATATACCAGTTACTAACTTGAACATACAAGTTAACTAACTTAAAATAAAAAACTTTGGCAGTCCAGAGCTTCCGTAGTTCTTCACTGATTTTTGTTAGTGAATAAGGCCCCTGGATCATCTTTAATGAAGACCAGGCCAGGTGTAGACCCCACCTTGTGACAAAATAAGACCTTTACATGATTAAGTAGATATGAATTAAATATTGTCAAAAAATCCCTTTAAAATTCTGCAAGCTTGTATGGATGTATAACCCTAATGATGTATAGTTTTTGGGTTATGCACGTGGACAAACAGACAAATGAACAGGCTTACAATACCCACATGCAATCCATGTAATTGCCCAGCTGACGTAATCAGTATCCAGAAACAAATGCAGATAAATTCTCAGCGAGCAAAATTGCATATGAAATAAACAATGAATCTACAACCTATCCAGTCAGGACTACTGATCTTAAATTTATGATCTGTAAGCTGTGTGTTGATTGGCAATGAGTTGATTTGGAGAAGTGATTGCAAGTAGAAATTGTATTATAGACCCTTAAAAATTCCACTTAAAGGTTTTTTCCTGACATGTTTTTTGTGTAAAGCATACTCTTATATTGTGCTTGTGTCAATTCCAATTCTGATTAATTTTTATAGTGCTTACTCTCCACTCAAAAGCATAATTTAGGTAAAACAATCGGAACAGTATTCTAACTCATAGTTTCTATCTCATTTGGCCTTTTGGTTTATCTTTCCTCTTCTGACAATACCCCAATTCAACTATCCTAAATTTGCCTTTATTATGTGGTTGGGGAACTAAATCTTATTGGTTTTTATGAAAGATGTTTGTGAAGGTTGGCAGCATCAGCATAAGAAAACCATTGTTTTGTCCAAGTTATACATATAGACAAACAGACAAACGGATATGATTACATATGTCATTTCGAGAGGGAGGGTTATAAGAATTGTGTCATGAATTTGTGCCAAATTACCCAGCTAAAAGTAGTTTCTGTAGAAAATATTGGGCGATAATAAAGGATTTCTTCCATAAAGAAGCCATGGGAATAGATTATATCCATGCTTAATGTCACGCTGATTAATAAATAACTACTTCCTGAATAACATTTATGTGGGCTAAGTACAATAGATAGAGGGTTTTGGAGGAAAGGTTTGGCTTTCTTTGTGTCTGGTATGAATCTCATATATCAAAAGTCTTATGCTCCCAAGTGGGACTCCCACTTTTTGGGACACAAAAGCACGGAAAGAATGATGAAGTAATTGTCTTTATTGTAAGATACATCATATTATCTTAAATGTTGCCCAGGGTTGATTCAGAAATACACTGTTGTCCTTTAAGGAGGGTATATAACGGCATGATTTCATGCCACAACTTATAATAGGCAGTGGGCTGATGGTTAACATGACTGTGGTCATGAGTGAAATCTTAATAATAAGTGTGTCGCTATAATAGGAAAATTGGGGCATATTCTTTTTTGTTTTTAAGACAAGAGACGATAGATCAATAGAAGTGTTTCTGTTGATTATTACTACGCTACACTAGTTGATTGTGACTATGCTATACTGTATGCTGTGTTGATTGAAATAATATGACAGGGAACGTTTCTAATTCCAGATATGGCTATCCCAGTAGACATTATTCAATAAGTGGTGTTTTACCCTGGTTTTGGTGTTTATTCAAAACACCATGAGAAACACCAAAAATTTACATATTTGGAAGAGGCAATTTTCATTCAAGGTTTTCAAGGCTTTACCATTGAATAGACAGTGCATGTCATTTTATAAATTAATTAGTCATCAGGCGGCTTAGATTGGGAAATTAGTTTTAGTAGAGGGACAGCTGATTTTCAATTTTTCTCCACTTATTTTCTTATTTATGCAGTCATTTTAATACAATAAAAATCAGTAGGTAATTTTTTTAATTATATGAAAGTCTTGAGCATCTGTGTACATCATCAGTTTTCCTAAAAATTGGATTGCTAAAAAAATAAATTATGGATCAGAACTTCTTAAAGGTGAATAATTTTTTACACTTTTATGAAAACAGATATTCTATTTGTGGAAACAGCTTTTTCTAATCTAATCCAGCAATATATGTGTACGTCAAACTAGTGACCATGAAAATACTCAATATAGCACATTCTATGTGATAAACACCTGGGCGATATTTCAAAAAAGGACTCAGTCTGGGCTTAGACCTAAAGTTAAGACTTTTGTTTTTTATTCAGCTGAGTCTGTGTTCTTAGACTTAGTGGATTTGATATTTATTTATTGTTTTACGTTGCATTCAACAGCAAGGGTCATACTGCGATGGGTAGTTTACAGGTGGAGGAACCAGTGCATACTAGTTGGTCAAGATTCTGCACTGTAAACCACCGGGCATCGGCAAGTAACTACCAACTTTCCAACGTGTGGTGCGTGGCTGAGATTCAAATTGGCTACCTTAGAGGTTGAAGGCGAGTACTCTAACTGCTACACTACCACCCCCACCCCTAGTGGATTTGACAAGACACCAAACTCTAGGCTTTGGCTAAGTCTTAGTATTCCCAAAGGGCTTAGACCTACCCAGGCCTGAGGCTCAACTTTGGGCTCAGATGTAAAACTTTTGTCTCAGCTAAGTTTTGTCTTAAATCTGTGTGTGCAAAAGTAGATTAAGCTAATACTTTGGTCTCAAACTTTAACACCACAATAAAATAAATGATATCAGCCAGCCAATCAAACTACAGCATACGATATAGTTATAACAAAAATCTACTCTATCTAATTGCGAGAAACGGACATCTCCTAGTTTTTCTATCATGTCTGGGATTTTTCTTGCAGAATTAAGCTCTGCCCATAAATATAATTGTGCAGAAATCATCTTCGCAAAAAATATAAGATATAAAGTTAAAATGTTAGAATAAATAACATCACCTATATAAATACACAAATATAAAAATACACTTTAATTAATCTTTTCATTGTTAATCTTATTCATATTTAAGACCTATTTCAAACACTTAAGACTCATACCTACCAGTCTTAAAGTTATCATCTTGGCTAAGCCTGAAACTGGTTTTAAATTTTTTTGTGAATACCACTTAGAGTAAGACAAAAGTCTTAGCCCAGAGAGTTACACAAAAGTCTTAACTTCTGCTAACTTAACAAATATCAAAGTTCAAAGGTCAAAGTTAGGGTTTTTACAATCCGTTTAACAGCCATGATCGTATTGGGACAGGCTTATATTTGATATTCATTGGAATCATTTTCAGTGACAGGGATCATTAAAATATCCATTTTGTATTTATATTTAAATTATTGACTGATTCTGTTATATGATTTTCATAAAAGGAGCATTTATTATGCAAGAGACATTAATTACACAATTTATGGTATCTGTAATGATTTGTATTCACTTTCACATGTAGGTCAGTATTGTGAAAGGAAGTGATGAATAAAAAGGCAGTGAGGACTTGAATCTTTTATTATTAACTGCATTGTTTATGTCAGATTATGACAATAAGAAGATTTAATATTTTTGTTTCGACATACTTATTTGACCTGCAACACACATAAATATTTGGTGTGTGAGGCTGGTTGAAACCATTTAAATACAAATGCATTAAAATGTAGGCTTTTTAAATTTAATTTGCAACTTTAAGAGGTGGATGTTGCCAAAGATTAAAAAAAACTCCTACAACCAAACTAAGTGCCTTTTGTCAATATGTTACATTTGTTCACTAACAGTTTCTTGTTATTAAGTGAAGAATGAATATTCTATATCATGTGCAGAAGTTTGGTGATCTTTGTTATTGAATTTTAAAAATAAAGTGAATTATTTCTAATGACATACATTGATATTCATATTCAAGTATATTAAATTATTCATACCCTTTCACTTTAAGTTTCAGGTCATTTTTTCAGTGAACATAGAATCAAAACCAGTCTGATTCCCTTACATCGCCAACATAATTAAAGAATTACCTTTCCCATTTGTGACACATGACCAATTAGCATACTAATGAACGACAGTTTTGGTGGAAACACCAGATTTGCATGGACTTTAATGGACTGCAGGATATGCAAATTACATTGGAGTGGGGTAAAACACCACCTATTGAATAATGTCTATTAGGAGACAGAATTCAGTTGATATTAACCTTATGTGTAATATATGTTCTAAATCTATCCCACAAATTTATCTATACTGTTGATGGAATGTTTCAAAGTGCAGTTAAAAGGAGGGGGCCATTTCAGTTTTTTCCACATCTCAGGAGATTGTAGACAACAGGAAAAACAGAGTCAGAACAAGATGCACTCAGAGAGAGCAAAACGCTCGACTCCATGTGACCAGTCTCTCAAGTGATATAAAACATTGTAAGGAAGACAATAAAATAAAACCAAACATGTAAATTAATTTTCATAGAAATATCAAGTAGAAAGCTAAAGTCATTAAAAATACATTGAAATGGGACCTCTGAAAAATCATGAATTTTTTGTATCTAAAATAAGATCCTGATCTTTCTTTCAGTAACTTCTTCCTTCAGTCAGGTCCTACTCACAAATTTTTAAATAAAGATCTGTTCATTAGTTTTGGAGTAATCTAAACAGCCCCCCCCCCCCCACACACACACACACACAAAAACAAAAAAAAATAAAACAAACATAAACAATTAACACACAAAAACATAAACTGCTGGTGGAGGTAAAAATTCTGCTTAAAGGTCACTTCTTGGTGAAAATCATGCATGGTAATTTTTTGTGATGGACTGTCAAGGAATTGAAACAAAAAAGAGAAAATAAAACAGAAATAATAATTTATAAAAATGATGAATATACCACCTCCCTCTTTATTATGTTTATGTCAATTTCAAGACATACAATGAGAAGAAATATTTTTACTTAAAGACATCAAGTATCACAAGCTAGGTTTGTGACCTCACAATGGCAGTTACATTGTGACATCACTTAGTAATAACATCATCAGAAAGCCAAATATTGATTTTTACGTATGTGATGAAGAGAAGCAGTTTCACTGTGTATTACCAATTAAAATAAGAAAAACTCTCTCCTGGCTTTAATTTTCAATCAAATTAGACCAAATTTGGAAGAATTTGAGATTGATTGAAGTTATAGTAATTGAGTTATAAGGGCAAAATGGTGCACAGACAGAGAAGCAGATTTCACTGTAAAAGCCCAATTAAAAATAAGAAAAACTCTCTCCTGGTTTTAGTTTTCACACAAATTACACCAAATTTGAAAGAATCCGTCTGTACCCCATAAAATACCTGCCCACCAAATTTGAGCTCGATTGGTGTTACAGTTTTTGAGTTATAAGGGCGAAACGGTGCACAGACAGACAGACAGACAGAAACAAACTGATTACAATAACCCTCTCCTATCGTCGAGCGTTAATAATCTGTACAACCTGTAAAACCCATCTACACACCCCTAGCCACAGTTTGGCTGCAGGAGAGAATAGGAATCAGGGAGGATAAATGCCAAAGCTTTTTCCATGACTGATTATAAATTAGTGTCAAGGGTTATGCTTCTAAATTATGGCAGTAGGGATCGGGTAATAAAACCTGTCTTTTAGGTAAGTCAACTATCTTTTCAGTCATAGTGCAATTTCTGTTTATTTATTAACTAACACCCCCCCCCCCCCCCACTTCACACACACACACACACACTGATCACTTGACATAAGGTCTAAGCTAAAAACCAGCCTTCTCTCACAATAAGTTATGAATGTTTTACAGCGTCATTATACTGAATTTCCAGACATTCTTCATCTGGGGCGTCTGAACGGAGAGGCGTGAGAAGGGTTTAAGACAGTAAAGAATTGGGCATGGAAATGTAGGATTAATTGTTCAGTGGTTTAGTAACGCTATCAAGAATATGATTCTTCTATGCAAAAAAGTGCTGTAAATTAGAAATTAAAGAAAGCTAAATCTGCTATATTGAATATTCTTTTGTATTAACTTTCAGAGAAATGCTTTGATGTTGCAAAATGTAAAAGAAAAATTCATCTTTGATGTCTTGTGTTCAGAAATTGAGCTATTGATATTCCATATAGTGTGACATACTTCAGTAAGAAATGGCGTCCATGCAAAACCTGAAAAGTTCTAGAAATGTTTGAGATTTAATGGCAAAGGTTTGTGCCAGGACTCATTAAGTGAAAATTTGTGATTAGGGATTTTGTGCTTCTATCAAAACAAAATTTTGACAGAAATAAACAATAACTCTCCCTCGATGATAGTACAATAACAAACACTTTATTAATCACTAACAGCTCTTAAGGCTCAGTAGTCCTTGGACCCTTAATAATTATTATTAGATACCTGTCATTACATAACTCATTATAATAATGAATTGCAAGATCTAAGTTAATTAACATGTCAAAATCAAATTTCTGAAAAAAAAGGTTCATAAAAACTATACAGTAAAATAGCACGTTAAAAATTTCTAGTTAGAGAAAAATATTTGTAGAAAACACTTGGTCTTCTCAAGGATTATATGCCATTATTTCAGAACTCCCCGAATCCCAAAAAGCCACACAAGGTCTGGACAGGTGAGAGAAGAGATGACTGAGAGACAGCAGTGGGCAATGCACATCTTTGAAACTACGGTACCACAGTTGCACCCACAGTCTTTGCCACACCAGCCACATCCTTCCGGGTCTGGCACAGCCTCAATTTCTAGACTCCGCAGTTATGAGAGTGATGATTTAAACCCAGGCCCAGGAGATGACAATACCATGATAATGCATGCACCATAGTCCCCTCCAACCAGTTCCCAAGTCATCAAGAAGAAATGGATTTCCACTCCTGCTTCCGCTCAAGCCCTCCCTTCCTCCTAAAGGAAGTGATAAAGAGGTCAGAGAAGGAATCATAAATTACTGACCATTTCACGTCATTGCTAGACATGATGTCCAAGTGGGCCACCAGTCCCAATGAAAACAAACGGAGGTTATGGACAGATTGGCTGGATGAAGATGATATACACTTTCACTATTTCCAAAATGAGACATTTGACCTGGTTAAGAGGCTCAAGATGGAGCAAGAGGATGCACAGGGGCCACCTACTTTAGTACTATTTTCCCTCATTCTATCACAAACAACCCCAAGTAGCTAGGTTTTCCAAATCGTGCCAATCTCAGTTGCATTTCAACAAGTTCCATTGCAATACCATCAGATACGTCCCATCCCCCCAAGCCAATGCAGCAGACTCAAATAGTTTAATAGCCAATGCAGCAGCAGAGTAGGCAAAT
The DNA here is from genome assembly GCA_964017235.1 of Sabellastarte sp. h YS-2021. Lineage (NCBI taxonomy): Eukaryota > Metazoa > Annelida > Polychaeta > Sabellida > Sabellidae > Sabellastarte > Sabellastarte sp. h YS-2021. The sequence goes on along the minus strand of OZ024929.1, from coordinate 17,954,899 downwards.
GCAGCAGCCGGCTGATCTTGTCCAGTGCTGATTATGGCAACATTAGCCGCAGGATGCCCAGCAACAAACTATGTTTGTGTCATCCCAGATTGTGATAGTTTTGGTTCCTGTTGTGGCTTCCAAGCAATTTCACAAATGCAACAAAGACAGTCACAGGCTGCTGCCTCAATTATGACATACCACTTACTGAACCCCACAATGCCCACGATAGAATTCGGGCCGTCATGTGGGTGACGGCAAGGTCAGCCCTGGAGGGTCAAGAGTTCGAATTTCTGTAAAAAATTAGTTGCTACCAATTTCTCTAGTCGTGGCTGTCTCTGATTCACTAGAGGTGAAAGGTGACAACAATACCCCGAAGAGGTGAGAGATAAAGGTCACAAGTGGTTTGACCCACGCAGGGTTGAAGGTCAAGGTGACTATGACCAATCCATACAATTCTATAGCATTAATCATTACCAATATAGGGGACCAAAGGGAAAGTATTAAGCATGAGTAACCTATGTAAGAGGTCAAACAGTGATATGACCCTAAGGTAAAATTTTCATCTAGGGGATATGCAAAATAGTAAAATTACTGATATATATAAGGTATAAAGTGTTATAAAAGAGTTTTAGTATGATAACCAGGGGCCATTATAGTATGAACATATTCCGAGCCCAAGCATGATACTAATAAACCAAGAAATGTATTACAGGGACTACATGCTGCTATACTAATGGCAAAATTAACGTGACAGTTCAAAGAAAAAAGTGTGTTGGGCATTCCTGCCAGGCCAGTCTTCTCACATTTTAAGCAATATTAAAAACATGTAATTACAATACAAAAATACAGTTCGTTGGGCATAAACCAGGTCAGTCTCAAAATCACCAGAAACATTGATAACCATCACACTCCTGTCAGGGGCAAACACTGTTGGGCACAAGCCAGGGCAGTTCATGATCTCCTGACAGTACATGATGTGCTGCCACAAACATCCAGATGACAAACACACAAACAGGTGCAATCCAACACCAACAATCCATCGCCGCTGGGCACCCAAGGCACCTGGACAGTCCGCATAACATACAGGTGAAGTAACACTTGTTGGGCGCAAACCTATGCCAGGCCAGTCCTCTAAAGTAATAAATTTAAAATCTGAGTATAAACAACATTGAGACTGCTAGTCTCAACTGGTAGACAACCTCGACATAATCACAGCATGAGGTGTGACAATTCCATCTCGTGATGTGGCACAAGGCACCTGTGATACCACAAATTTCAGGTGAACTTGAAGATGATAAGTGTTCTGCGACATCTAAGGCGACAGCAGGTCAGGCTGTGAACAAAGCACCACAACTTGATAAAGACCAACCAGACAAGCTGGCGAGTCTGCTGCTGACATCTGACAGCTGGGAAAGACAACTGGAACCATGACACTGCAAACTTCAGGTGAATCTTGAAGGTGAGAGGTTGTAGAACATCAAAGGCGACAGCAGGTGTCAAAGTGTGAACTAAGCAGCACAATTTGACGAAGACCAACCAGACAAGCTGGCGAGTCTCCTGCAGCCATCAGACAGCTGTTGAAGACAACTCAAACCATGACATTGATTCAGGCACCCAATAGCGAGTGTATTTAATGTCTGGATAACCAGAAGGTGACTAGAACAATACCCAGCTTGACCTTGTCAGAAGTTAAAGGTCATATACAAGCCAAGGTCAAAGGTCAAATGCAATATCATAAACTACATACATGATAGATCTTTTTAGCATTTTAACTTTAAAATAAGGGGAATGTTGCACCCCAAGCCTAAGAACAGTAATACATACTAAAATCCATGGGAGATTAATGCTATAAAAGTGACATAGCTTCAAGTATTGTTTGGTAGGATATGTTCTATCCTACATGAATATGTGGATTCCAATCCCAACTCCTCACAAAGGAGCTTCACTAAAACATCTATATTGGATCTTAGATCACTGTGTGGATTCCCAATACAACTCCTGACAAATGAGTTCACTAACACGTAATTATAATGATATGTTAGCTCTGAAATCAGTATGTGGATTCCCAATACAACTCCTGACAAAGGAGTTTCACTAAAACAAGTTGGGCTGAGAGGTGAGGATACAAGGTAATATGCCTTGTATGGGTCCAATAGAGATGCAATCCCTGCAAAGGTTCACCTTCAAAGTTTCGAATTTGAAGTGGATCCAAATTTAGAAGGAAACCATGATAATGTGAATTCCAAAGTGGCATCTGGATAAAATTGGTAATTGCCTACTCCTCACAAAGGAGTGTGTGTAATAAGGTCAGGTCCCCACCCCATCCCATGCAATGTGATTTTATAGCCATAATCACATTGCATGGGAGTATGTAAGCCATAAGTAAAACACACTGCTAAGCATGTTGGTCGTGTGGCAACCTCACTAAATTATAAAACCTTAGTGACCGACCAGTACGGCCTCTCACCTAACAATGTTTCAACTCAAGCCACAACTAACTTGACCAGTAGGTTGTGCCAATATAACTTTATTAAAATATTTTAAGAATGCAATGATATTTAAAATGTTCATTTTTCATTTAAATACATCTTATTACAGGAAGCAGCAACCAACATATCATCCACAGCATGGCAGGGGTGATGAGTCGCACAGACAATAAACATATCTATTGTGTCCATTATGCACCATATGCCAACATGCTACAAGCTGCCTCCAGATGCTGACTACACCTCCACTCGCAAATAGCCAGTGATCTGAAAACATACTACAGCAGCATCACATTCTCAAGATGAACAATATATATACATAGGGTGGGTAAATAGTGGTGGGTGTTTTCAGATGTGACCTTGTGTGCTTCCAACATTCAAATGGAAGAAGCATGGGTCTGTGATTTGCATTGACCATTGGCTGACCAATCAGAGACAGCCACGACTAGAGAAATTGGTAGCAACTAATTTTTTACAGAAATTCGAACTCTTGACCCTCCAGGGCTGACCTTGCCGTCACCCACATGACGGCCCGAACAGCCCCCAAAAGCCATAATAATAAAGAAATAATAAAAAGCAAATTGGGTTATATAATATATTTTTATCTATCATTTTCGCATTGTTCTAGTCACCTTCTGGTTATCCAGACATTAAACACACTCGCTATTGGGTGCCTGAATCAATTCCAATATATAGATTTCACTCAGTCGGTTTGACCTTATCAAATATCTAACAAAGGTCAAATTTACTTGGTTATTTAGCCAGTTATTAATTGCCTGGTTCATTTAAATCTTCTCCTGGCTAAATTCTTCTAAATTAAATTATTATACTACCCCAGTTGTATTAGATTTATAACAAATTCTGTCATCTGTTAACCTGGGGTTTGTCAAGCTACCACAAATCAGTTTGACCTTATGTACATCAAGGTCGTGACAGGTACTGACCTCAGTTGATTCAGGCCACCTTTAGCATGTTAGTAGGTGTAACTATAATAATATTGAACTTTATGTAATCAAACTGTTGTATAATGTGCCAATGCAAAATGATAGATAATAATATATTATATAACCCAATTTGCTTTTTATTATTTCTTTATTATTATGGCCCTTGGGGGCTGTTCGGGCCGTCATGTGGGTGACGGCAAGGTCAGCCCTGGAGGGTCAAGAGTTCGAATTTCTGTAAAAAATTAGTTGCTACCAATTTCTCTAGTCGTGGCTGTCTCTGATTGGTCAGCCAATGGTCAATGCAAATCACAGACCCATGCTTCTTCCATTTGAATGTTGGAAGCATACGAGGTCACATCTGAAAACACCCACCACTATTTACCCACCCTATGTATATATTGTTCATCTTGAGAATGTGATGCTGCTGTAGTATGTTTTCAGATCACTGGCTATTTGTGAGTGGAGGTGTAGTCAGCATCTGGATGCAGCTTGTAGCACGTTGGCATATGGTGCATAATGGACACAATAGATATGTTTATTGTCTGTGCGACTCATCACCCCTGCCATGCTGTGGATGATATGTTGGTTGCTTCTTCCTGTAATAAGATGTATTTAAATGAAAAATGAACATTTTAAATATCATTGCATTCTTAAAATATTTTAATAAAGTTATATTGGCACAACCTACTGGTCAAGTTAGTTGTGGCTTGAGTTGAAACATTGTTAGGTGAGAGGCCATACTGGTCGGTCACTAAGGTTTTATAATTGAGTGAGGTTGCCACACGACCAACATGCTTAGCAGTGTGTTTTACTTATGGCTTACATACTCCCATGCAATGTGATTATGGCTATAAAATCACATTGCATGGGATGGGGTGGGGACCTGACCTTATTACACACACTCCTTTGTAAGGAGTAGGCAATTACCAATTTTATCCAGATGCCACTTTGGAATTCACATTATCATGGTTTCCTTCTAAATTTGGATCCACTTCAAATTCGAAACTTCGAAGGTTCACCTTTGCAGGGATTGCATCTCTATTGGACCCATACAAGGCATATTACCTTGTATCCTTACCTCTCAGCCCAACTTGTTTTAATGAAACTCCTTTGTCAGGAGTTGTATTGGGAATCCACATACCGATTTCAGAGCTAACATATCATTATAATTACGTGTTAGTGAACTCCTTTGTCAGGAGTTGTATTGGGAATCCACACAGTGATCTAAGATCCAATATACATGTTTTAGTGAAGCTCCTTTGTGAGGAGTTGGGATTTGAATCCACATATTCATGTATAATAGAACATATCCTACCAAACAATACTTGAAGCTATGTCACTTTTATAGCATTAATCTCCCATGGATTTTAGTATGTATTACTGTTCTTAGGCTTGGGGTGCAACATTCCCCTTATTTTAAAGTTAAAATGCTAAAAACATCTATCATGTATGTAGTTTATGATATTGCATTTGACCTTTGACCTTGGCTTGTATATGACCTTTAACTTCTGACAAGGTCAAGCTGGGTATTGTTCTAGTCACCTTCTGATTATCCAGACATTAAACACACTCGCTATTGGGTGCCTGAATCAATTCCAATATATAGATTTCACTCAGTCGGTTTGACCTTATCAAATATCTAACCAAGGTCAAATTTCCTTGGTTATTTAGCCAGTTATTAATTGCCTGGTTCATTTAAATCTTCTCCTGGCTAAATTCTTCTAAATTAAATTATTATACTACCCCAGTTGTATTAGATTTATAACAAATTCTGTCATCTGTAACCCTGGGGTTTGTCAAGCTACCACAAATCAGTTTGACCTTATGTACATCAAGGTCGTGACAGGTACCGACCTCAGAGTTGATTCAGGCCACCTTTAGCATGCTAGTAGGTGTAACTATAATAATATTGAACTTTATGTAATCAAACTGTTGTATAATGTGCCAATGCAAAATGATAGATAATAATATATTATATAACCCAATTTGCTTTTTATTATTTCTTTATTATTATGGCCCTTGGGGGCGGGACACCTCAAACACCTTGCCAGTGCTGTCACTTCTAAGGGTTTTTGAAGAAAAGTTTGATGACTGCAGGTTCCAGGTCGACACGATTTTGTGGTCGCATCACCCATGCAACGACAATAGCAATTGTGATAAACCCCATATAGCAAAGTGCAACAAATTAAGATCATTTCTCATTAAGATACACATCCCCCAGTGTACCAATCTTCCTGCCGGAGCATCCCCCCAAGTGGAGTAGCCCCATAACAGACAATTTCCAAGTAAAGAGTAAATGACACCATTTTCACCTACATGTAAAGCATTATTAAAGCCTCTCTTACACCCCATTGTATGTGTATACACACCTAAGTGTACTGCAAATATTGTTGAAAAATATTAATGTAGTCTGGTAGTGGGGTAGCAGAGATTTGCACGTGCAAACAAGGAATGTTTTTCTGACAAGGGTGTCAATATGTGAACATCAAAGAACAGAGTGCGACTAGCTACAGGTCCCACAGTGGGTTAATATGGATGCAAGGTACACATGAGTGTATTATACAGCAAATGCAAACCCTGCAAGTGAATGGGGAGATCTTGCAATACTTGCAAGGGAATGTACATGTCCAAGTCTCTCATAAGTTACTCTTGAGAAATGGATGCGTTTACAGGACTAATGCGTGCACACAGAGAATAATTTGCATGTCAATTTTCATTGCATTTTTTTCAGTTTTCTCTTACATCCCATCGTACGTATATATACACGTATGATGGGATGTAAGAGAAGCTCTACGTATATGTATATATATGTTATTACCCAGGTGTGAAATTGTCCATTTCATGAAATGGACAAATCCATATATATTTTGCTATCCATTTCATGAAATGGACAGAGTCATGTATGAAAGTTAAACTTTCATTCATGGCCAATCTTTTGGTTTAAGCTATCCACTTTATTCCCCTATAATAATGATATGTATATGAAATATCTTACACTAAGTTTGTTAATAGCTGATTAGTTATAAATATTTGAAATAAAAGTGTCAATTATGTAAAGCATACTTTTTAATAGGAATAACTATTTAAAATTACACTTACACTTTTAAAAGGCATATTGGTACCTGGTATATTATTTTTTGATTTTTGGTTAAAAGAAATATAATAGAACTTTGTCTTTTTGTGCTCTAATCTTGTTTAAAAGTCTTTCCTTTAATGATTAGAGCTAAGGAATTGTAGCCTACCCTTTTCAGATTAGATCTAAGAGTTATTAAAAGTAACTATCAATTTAAAAGGATTGAAGCCATCCCAAAGGTTCCAAAAAGAAGTGGGCTAATTACAATTAAAGCCAACTTACCTTAGGTGAGGCTTTCTTTTAATGAGATCTGAGGATTGTAGCCAACCTTTTGAGGGTTAGATCTAAGGGTTAATTCAGTGCCTGTCATTATCATAAATCTTTTAACAATGTGGATAAGTAAATGACAACAGTGGTATCAACATTTGCAATCAGTAATGTAAATAAACTACCTTAGTTTTATATGTCGTAGTTTAGTCTCACCTAGATGTTATCTCAAGTTCTTAAATTTTTAATAAATGTAACTACAAACAAATACTTAACTAGTATTGTAGCTTAATAGTAGGATCATGTTAGATTTTATAAGAAAATGTTACAGAAATTATAATAACCTGCACATCACCAGTAGACTTAAGGCTAAAGTACAATCACATGATGTATTCTAATACAATGTTTTAATAACAATGCACTGTGAATGTGAGTAAAAATTTCGTACATTTAGTTGTCCACTTCATGAAATGGTCAGTAGATTTTTTATCCATTTCACGAAATGAATAAATATTTTGTCCATTTCACGAAATGGACAGTTGGGTTGTCCATTTCATGAAATAGACTATTTCCTTGTCCATTTCACGAAATGGACAATTTCACATCTGGGTCATAACATATATATATACAATGGGATGTAAGAAAAGAGTGAACCAACTAGTGGGTAATCGTTTCCTCTGCCCTTAAAACTACCTGTCATGATATATTTATTTATTTGGGTTTTAACATTGCTTTCAAGACATTGTATAGGTCATATCAAGGTGGGTAGTAAACTGTCGACCAACGGCAAACAACTACCAGCTTTCCCACTTGAGTTCGTGGGCCAGGAATTGAACTCCGATCTCAGAGGCGGGAGGCAAGATTGTTACCACTCTGCCACCGTAGCTCCTCTGTCATGATATAACCTTACAGTGTGTCGAAAGTTTTGTTAAATTCATATCAAACCAAACAAGATAGAGTTACTTACCAGTCAATCACCATCAACTCAAGAATATTTCCCGGATTGACCAGACAATAACTAAGATAGTTTTATGAAGTGCAGTCCCCACCCCAAGACATTGAAACACTGGGTTGAGGGTACTTAAGTTTAATACATTAATAGAGTAAAGTTACATGTAAAATAATCAGTATATATATATGCATATCTAAGAAATATTTACAGGTCATGGTAAAATATGAATTTAAAAGTTCATGATCTTCAGCATGTAAGTTAGAGTCATTGTCCATAGAATGATCATGCTGACAAAACTTTACAAGGTAGTTTACAACAATGACAAGGCCTGTAAGCCGACCTGGCCCGAGCAGAGAGGGTGACCTTGAGAGGTTACAGAGATGACCTCAAAGGTCAAAGGTGCTTACTGTGAAAAAGACCTCTTAAGGCAGAGGTATTGATTAACATAGGGTCAAATAAATGTCACCCTGAAAGCTGTAGGTCAAGAGGGCCTAAAGGTTTACAAGTTACTAAAATACAAGTTAGATAGTAATATATATAATCCCTCAACCCCAACAGTAGATAGTAGGAACATCAAGCATCTATGACAGCAGCTAGTGACAAAGCAAGGGCTTCACCAGACACATGGTCCGACTGAATGTATCTCCATACACATTCAGAGGACCATGTGCCCTGGCGTTTTATCTGCTGAATAGGGACATGGGCATTATAGGCAAATGTTGCCCCAGACCTGCGAAAAGAATGAAATGTAAAGAAGTGAGGGTTCAAACCCAAGGTCATATTGATGGATTTCAAAGCCTTTCTGACTCAAGAATCCGTGAGAGGTTGCCAACCACTAGGTGTGTTGATTTGGAAAGCAGAATTTAAGGCAGTCATTGGATAAAATTTTTTGAGAGCCTTAAGGGCTCTATAGGGGCATATGGTCCGATTTGAAACTTTAGGCAATGATATGACTTGAACAACGCCTCTATTCTGAATTGTTTTTGACCACTTGATCAATACCTTAACCAACTTCTTGGTGAAGAATAAATCATGACCAGTAAGGTGACGAGACGGGTCAAAGGTCAAGATCAAGTGAGGAGCCAAATTTGAAAGCCTGAAAAATTCAAAGAAACCGGTGAGAAAAATAGCCCTGAAAACCTCTGGGAAATCCAGCTGGTCACATGATTGTGAAATTTATTGTTACATGGAAAGGTCAATAATATCCTGAGAGGTCACAGCCAGAGGCCTGTTAATACGCATTGATTTCTGAATGATCAAGCAAAGAATAAGACATGTTATAGTAACAGTAAAAACTTGTAACTAATGACATGATATGTCACGGAATGATCAAATAATTATCTCATTTGAAAGGGGGATAATAAATTAACATTCTATGATATCGAAAATCTCTTTATCCCCCTACCCAAATTGTGCCCTTTGATCTCTTTGTAGCCATTAATTCAAGAATATGCGAGAAATATGCCTAATTGAGCATAATCAATTTGTCTTAGCAATTAGTTGATCACAGATCATTATGGTGTTTGCTCCCTGAACCACCAGGGTGTAATTTGGTTAGTATTGTAATCAGTGGACTTCGGGGAAAAGAGGGGGAAGCTACATGGATGCTGAGACTTAAACTGAGTGTATCAGTGTATATTTCCATGCTTGCGATCTGTGTTTTCAAACATTTGTTATACCACACAGCTCCATATTTAAAACGTCTACATCAGTGTACAAATGTCGTTATATGGGGTGCCCTAAATAGCTTGGCTCATAATTATCTCTGCAATTTTTCTTCAATAATACCAGGTCAATATGGTATATGGGACAAGTTGCCTGATAACATCCAGTCTGCCACATCATTTTGATCAAAATTAAAATCCAACCTGTCTTCCCTGTTGTCTGTATGGCTGCTGACACTTTCACCTGTCCCCGGATATCTGTTTCTTTTTCTTAGGCTTTGTGGTTTGTTGTTCCTTGGAATCTGTATTTTACAGGGATTAAGTTTTATAAAAATAATATTTGCAATTAGTATTGTTCTGGGTTTGAATCTAGACACAAATCTGATAACTTTGCAGTTGCCACTTGGTGCCTGATGGCTTTCACAAAACTACCCATCGTGATATGGCTTGTACAGTGTTGAACATGACGTAAAACCCCAAACAAGTGGACTCTAAGGAGCAACATAATTAAAATGGCCAAAGACAAATGATTCATAATTGTAATTCACCCCTAGTATGTATCGCAAATGCACTCTGTAGAATAATCTGATATGCTTTTATGACAAAGCACATTTTTCTTGAACCACAAAAGCTTACACATTTGCCAATGGGCCTTATGCTTGTCATTCACTGCTCACATGGTTCAAACCTCATTGAACGTCATCAACATGGGATGAAAACATAGTTCATTAAGTTTCGTATGATCACTCGAGTAGAAAAATGTCCACCACATTTACAGCAATTTCTTACAGATTCACTATAATTAATATGTAATTTTGGACTACTGAACTATAATCTCTTGCCACTAACTCATCATAATTTAAATCCATCTTATTATACTCCATTTATTACTTCGATCAAGGAGGTATTATATCCATGACTGTTGTTTGTCTGGAGTTAGCAGAATTACCCTAATACTACCTATTTGGATCTTCATGGGAAAAATAAGAAGATGGGTCTTAGTCCAATTTAGATCCTTTTAAATTTTGAGAGTGATCTGGATCACTATCTGGATACAAAAATATAAAAAAAATCCGGATTTCCTCATTTACTTATTGTTGAGTTATTTTGCTTTAGAAAAGAGAGATAAGGTTCTGAAAAAACTATGCATGCCTTGACGGAGATATGTGCTCTTCGAGGCACCCTGTTTTTATTATACACCACTTCAGTTTTTCGTTCAAACAGGGTGGTTTGCAAGTTTAGTGTTTAATCACTATCGTTTTTTCTGTGGATATGCTCAAATCTCACTTAGCTGTAAAAATAGATGTAGCATCCCATTTTCTACTAAAACATTAACCTTAATATATTTTAGTATTTATGTACACTCGTAGGTATATGCATTTTGGAAGAGGTTTATTTGACTGTTCCTAATGTGTTACAGGTAGTTTCTTTGTTTGTAAATCTCAATGTAATTTGTGACTTTTACCTATAACATTACAATGACCGCTTATGTGGCGCCTCACTGATCAATATATGACCATTAACATAACAAAATTTATTTGAAAAATTTCTATATTTTGTTTGGCCAGCAGCATAGTATATTTGGCATCAATTATGTAATTAGTGTGTGGCCATTCAAGCTGTTATTTTGTGTCTGACACTAGAGAGGGTACAACAATAATCTTGAAGACTAAAGTAGAATACAGGTGAAGTCACGTGATAATAAGAATTTCAGACTTCTATGATGTTCTTTGACTTTCTTTGGCTCTCCTATGACTTTGCCTCAACAATGCACAATTATACTGAGATACTGAGAATATCATTTCAACTATTGATGATATTTGTCAAATTTCCACATTTACTCCACAAATTAACTGTGAAAAGGCCAGAATGTATGAGATCTGTGAGGACTCCTCTGTCACTAAGAAAGAATGAGTTGAGAACAAGAAATAACAGAATGTACTGTGAATAAGTAACTAGTAAGAATTATTGGTGACTGCCCCACAATGGAGTAAAGGTTTGAAAGGAGGAACTTCCAATCAGAGAATTGTCATGGTTAACTTACACAGGTGGCAAAAACCAGCTACAGTTCTTAACATTAGGTTGTTGTCGCTTTGAGGTGGTAAGAGATGAAAGGGTTGAAGAGCAACAAAAATTTCCACCAAGAATATTGAAGACTTTATTATTCGCAGATATTTAGTATTAAAATTCCCCACTGTCTGATTGGGACGTAACATACCTAAAATGTATACACACATGGTCACCGTATTCTTTAGTTCATGTATAAATCCCTGAACTAATGTGGAACTTCCTCTGAAGCACTAATATCCAAGAAGGGAAAGTCTGTGTTAGAAAAAAAAGTAGAAAAGCTCTCGGTGAGCACTGATTTTTACCAAACATCTCGGCTCTACCCCTATTTTTTCCTACTCTGGATCATAGTATCTGGAATGTTGCTAGGATCTGCATTAAACTTAGGCATAGTACAGACACTATTGTCGGAGTATCCAGTATTTATACCAAGCATTCTGACAATTGATTATGGAGTATATACAACCTAAACTGAAAATGGCCCATTATGAAAAAAATGAAAGATCCTTAAAAGAAATCCTGGATCAAGATGGTAGTCCAAAATCGAATCATTTGTCCCTGTGCCATTGTCAACATTTCCCGAAAATTTCATGGAAATAAATTGTATGAGAAACTTATTATTATAGGGTAACATGATCTTGAGACAAAGGAATTCTTGTAGTGTGTCTGGAATGTTACAAGTCATTATAAGCAGTGTTTATGTTGGATACCAAACCTGGGATTTTGCCTGTCTTAACATTGGTAACACATGTCCGTGTTAACATGTTAACATTGGCCAGGCTATATGAAGATGGGTTAAACAGGTTAGTCTTAAGATTGGCCAGGCTGTCTTAAGATGGGTCCTACATGCCAGCCTTAACATTGGTCAGGCGATCTTAAGATGGGTCATACATACCTGTCTTAATATTGGCCAGGCTATCTTAAGATGGGTCATACATGCCAGCCTTAACATTGGCCAGGCGATCTTAAGATGGGTCATTCATGCCCGTCTTAACATTGGCCAGGCTATCTTAAGATGGGTCATATATGCCTGTCTTAACATTGGCCAGGCTATCTTAAGATGGATCATACATGCCAGCCTTAACATTGACCAGGTGATCTTAAGATGGGTCATTCATGCCTGTCTTAACATTGGCCAGGTTATCTTAAGATGGGTCATACATGCCTGTCTTAACATTGGCCATGCTATCTGAAGATGGGTCATACATGCCAGCCTTAACATTGGCCAGGCGATCTTAATATGGGTCATTCATGCCTGTCTACCATTGGCCAGGCTATCTTAAGATGGGTCATATATGCCTGTTTTAACATTGGCCAGGCTATCTTAAGATGGGTCATACATGCCTGTCTTAATATTGGCCAGGCGATCCTAAGATGAGTTATACATGTTAGCCTTAACATTGGCCATGATGGGACAAAGTTGTTAGTAATATTCAAAGATAAATCCAATGTTTAGCTTCATAGTAGGTTTTTAATGGGCTGGCTGATTATGCCACACAGAGTCCAACTTTGTGTGTGCAAACACAGCTTTTAAAATATCACTCCTGTCACACCCTGGTTTCAAATTTCTCGAGAGATGTTTTATTGAAACGGATACAAATGAATTAATTTTACTTCTGCAGGCTTCAATTCTGTACTTGCAACAAAAATAGAAAGCTATTGGCTGTGTTTGCCCAGCACAGTCTGGTAGGGGCCTGCTGCCTCAGTTTCCTCCCTACCTTAAAATTGCATCACCTCTTATTGTCCCATTAATTTGTCATGGGTTACTGCCAATCAGGGATTTTGGGGGTTCAATATCCTAGCCTCATTTTGAATTGGAGGGCCATTTTGAATTTGGCATTTGAATCAACAAGAAGTGTTGAAGATTTTATTTGGTTGTTTTAGTGTTATAGCGTAACATGCGTTCTTCTAAAAGAAAATCCCCAGCAACAGAAGGAAAGAGGAAGACAACGGCATCAGATAAGGCCCATACATCTGTCATAAAATCTGTGAGTAAGAAGAAAACAGTCACTGTGGAGAATGACGGTTCATATATTCAATCTCACGTGTCACATTCAGCACCTATAAGTACCATTGCACCTTCTGAATCTGAGCAAACCCACATATCAACGTCAATGGGACAAGCCATCTTGGCCATGTTGAATCAGATTAAGACATCCAACAAGGACGTATCCAGCCGTATGGATCAGTTGGAGCTTAACAGTACTATAAATTCCACTCCTTTGACCTATTCTTCTCTCCACTGCCGTAGGTCTCGCACTGTAGCTGCTACCCACCAGTGTTGCCTGGACCTCTGACACAGGATGCAGTAGGAGGATTTAAAGTCGCAGGACAGAGGGATTCTGTAGTTTCGAGGACTGCTAGCCAATCCCCGTTCACAACACAATAGAGATGCTGAGGTCCCTGGAGTTGATGTCCTCAGATTCATCCTCAGTATTTACTCAGCAGCTACTAGCGTTGTATGACCAGCATGTAGTCCAGGATCCTTTACCAGGTAAGGGTAACATCAGGTAGATACAACAGCACTGATACCACTCTAGTTGGTCCTCAATTTAGATGGCAGAATGAGTGTCTGGTGATCGCTTCTCACTCCAAAAAGCTGGCTTATGATGAATTTAGCTTAGCCCAATGGGTCGCAGGACAGTTGTCTAACGCCATATTGATTCCAACCTCTCGAAAAATGTTTTGACCAAAGTAGTTTTAGTGGTTTGGTCAGCATGGGCTGTCTCTATGACAGAGATTGAAAAGGGCCAATTGGGCTGGACTGGCTCCACTCAATCATCACTGAATCGAATAAGTAACTCCCAACTTGCAGTTCTAAATAGACAGTGTTTCATCCAAATGTCAGAAGATCAGGATCTGTCGGTTTTTAATGAGGGCACCTGTACAAATGAAGGACACCATGGATCCTACAACCATTTTTGTGCCCACTGTTACAAACAGGAACGTTCTCTGATGCACCCGGAATGTAGGTGCTTCTCTCGCAGCTCTAGTCCGTCACAGGAGCAGAAGACACCTGAAATAGCTTTAATGTAATAATGTTATCATAAACGTACTTCTTACCACCACATAATAATAATAAGTGAGGTGATTAAGCATGGTGATAAATAAAGGTTGAACTATAAATACTTTCAAAAAATATAAACCCGATTACCAGGTCCAAACCTTGCATCCCAGTAAAAACCACAGTTGCTTAAATAGTGTTTATCTATTATATGTTAAGAAATTATGGTGGCAGCCACATAGCCATATTAGATGTATGGGTAGGCTTGAAAAGATGAGACCACAGAAATACAAGTAAAAGGTAATGTCTTGATCATTTTTAGCATTTTACAAACAAAAAGAAAATATACGAAAAGTGGAGGATGTGGTTATGTACTTCACGTGTCATTATTGCAAAAAACGTTCTGCAGGTAATATGGCATTGTATTTAAATCTAGTGGAACTAATTATTACCCGATCAACTTCAAGGATTTTTATTCAGCCGCACAAGGCATGAAAAGGTCAAACTTGAGGTATTAAGCAATGTGACACGTAAAAAAAGTGGTAAAAACACACACAAAAGGAAATGATCTTTTCAACTAATATACTATATACTATTTCGGCATGCAAAACAGGAAATTATCTTGCTAAAAAATCTAAAGCTTTTTAACTGCCAATCTTTTTTGTGGATTTTTTATGTATGTATGTTTTGTTGGGTGAAGCATCTGCTGAGTATAATGTATTTTAAAATAGAACCGTAAAAGAGAATGACATGGAAAGTTAATGACTTTTTAGTTCAGAATGCTTGTTGCACTTTTTATGAAGTGGAGATTTTGACTGAAACATTTTAGCAAGAGAGGTTGTTGTAAATAATGCTATTTACAAAACCAATAGTGAAAAAGCAATATTACATAAAACAAGGCTGAAAGGGGTTTGGTCTACTAGTGCGAACGGCAAAGCCATCAGAGACTCAAGTAGTGCACTGAGGTGGTCACCTATCAAAGTACTAACATAGCCCATGCTGCTTAACTTTAGTAATGAGACATATACTCACTACATTATGCCACAGTTCATGAAAGTCAAGAGAACAAAAAAAACGACTGAAAGGTATTTTAGTTCCCTAGCGCAAGCGCAGAGCCATCAGACACAAGTAATGCACTACAATTTACAAAAGTCTGGGGACACAAAGAAATTCCAACTCCGACACATCCCACAGCTGGTCTAGAACTCAGACGGTCACTCGTCCAAATACTAATGTAACTCATTGCTGCTTAACTTCAGTGAGCAGACAAATACTCATCACACTGCGCGACAATTGATGAAAGTCAAGGACAAAAAAAAAGTGATTTCTAGAAGTGTGAGTGTCGTTGGAGCTCACACTTAATAAAGAATTGGAATGTAGCCACTTTATTAGTAACCCATAAAAAAACATATATCAGTGCCTTTTTGTAGTGTCCTGGATTTTTCTACTCAGTGGATATAATAAAAATTACATACAGTTCTTTTCGACATATGAGGATAAATTCAACGTTATCAGACACTGACCAATGAAGTTCATTCCTTTGTTTAAAATTGCGGGTCAGGTATGTTAGGTGCCTCACTCTTCAGTGTCCCTGCAAAGAATATTCTTGTTAATTTAATTTACAGGGTTCATGAACCCTGAACTCTGCATTACCCTCCAAATGCAGCAATATTTCATTATGTTTTATAATTTCAATGGGAAACACCCCTTTTATCAAATGAAAAATTCTTTTATACTTCGATTTTATTCGATTTTTATTTAACTTTTGGAAACTCTGAGGCTTCAGTGGCACTGAAACTCAGAGTTTTAGTGTTGTTTCAGAGTACAAAGAAGAAGAAGTGCAGATATGATGTTCTGATTGTCGGATGATGGGCTGTGTCATTTAAATCTATCTCAGATTATTGAGACATGCGCGTCTAGCTCTGGGGTGACTTAGAGCAGCTGTAAAGGGCTGTATCCACTGTATCAGTCATAATTTTTGTCATTACTTATTCTAGGCCAAAATGCCAAAGACTTTTGAATGTAACACTTGTGGTGGCAAGGATCAGAGACCCATAAATAGCAGATGCACTAGAGTGTTGGATAGTGAACCAGAGGAAGTTGGCAGTGTCGCCAGTGCTGGACAATCAGATATAAACTTACAAATTTTGAATGAACTTAAAAATTTAAGTGGCTGGATGTCAGCCATGGAGAAGAGAGTAGAAAAAGTTGAGAACCCTGTGTTGCCAGCTACCTCCAGTGTGACACCTGTGGCAGATAGCCCCACCGTCGAGAAAGTGACCCCTGACGGCGTCATACTATCACTGGAAGTCCTCAGAAGGTCGGACTCACTACAAGCCAGGGTGGACGACAGGATTCGAGAGTTACAGTCACTCCATCCCCAAGGCAAGTTTAGATCTCAGAGGGGTGGGTTAAATGAAAATTTTTGGTGCAAAAAAGAGGTCCCATGGCCCCAAAATCACATTCTTAGTGGCACAGCAAAATCACATGTAACTTATGATAGTTTGTCCATGGCCCAATGGGTCTCAGGGTTCTGCTCAATTATTAGAGATGAAAGTGATGTAAAATTAAAAATCACATGCTAGCTTATGCTGCTGACCTGATGGAGGACTGCCATGACTTTGGGTGGCAGTCAACCAAAGGGGCCCATGCGGTGGTATTATGTCCAATTGAAGAAAATAAGGTAAACTGGCAAGAAACTGATAAATTAGATCGTATTAGGCGGGTTCACGCCCAAAGAAATTCAAATCCTCAAAGTTCTGTAGTCGGCCGGAAAAAGTCAAAAGAAAAAGGTGTTCCATGTAAATTTTATCAAAAAGGTACTTGTGGCCAGAAAAATGAACATGACAATGCAGAACAGTTATATTTGCATGTGTGTGACTTTTGTTTCTCAAAAGGCAGGTCCAACCCCCACCCTGGTAAAGATTGCCACAGGGCAAAAAATGAATAGGGCACTGCATTGCTGTAGTGCCTAAAATTGATAGAAAAAGTAATGGTCAAAATACTGTTTACACTCGTGTATTTTTAAATAGTACAAAAAGTGGGAACAAAAGTACAAATTGGAAGCAAGACTGATGGTTTTGCGAAAAGGTGCCATATGCTGATGTGGTTGAAGGTACAACATTGTCAAAATCTGAGCATTCAAAGGTCAAGGTATTAGATACCAAATACCACCACATTAAATTCAATGTTCACAATATTGCAAGTAAAATACAAAAGCAAATTGCGTCAAAAACATCACACCTAAAGTTGACAGAAACAATGCAAAACCATCACCTCCTAGAGACAATGTCAGCCCCAATAATCGTGTATTACACAATGCCAAGAGGAAAAAGTGCCAAAATTTAAAAGGTGTCAAACTCCCCGACCCCATAACAATCACCCATTGTTCAGACAATGACAGTTTTCCAAGGTGTGACTCCAGAAACAATGCACAGGCACACCTCAATAGAAATGCAAAAAGGTGCGACTTTTCTCAGAGCAGAAACAAAGGTCATGTCAGTCACACCTCTGAAAGTGCAAAAACGGGAAACAATTATGCAAGTACTTTTAAAAGTAGATTTTGGCCTCTGTGTACTGAAAACAGTGTTAACCCTAGGTCCCACTGTCACGATTTGCAAGGAACTAGCCACGATTTTCAAAACAGATTGCAAACAAACACAGCTCCCAGCCTGAATACAGACAAAAAATTAAACCAATTGTAACTAAAGCAACAAATACTGGAAACATCCCACATCGTGGCAATGATCAGAAAAGCCCTCGCAAAAGTTATTCCAATCCTGTTGTAGAAAATACCTTAAAGTGTATGGTAAACACTTAAGATCCTGATAAATACGAACTGGATCTACGGTTCCATCCACGCCATAGGCATAAAATCCAAGAGGCAAAGGACTGTAATACTTTTAAATTGTGGGACACTCAAACACAGGACAAATTCGGATTTATCCCATTACAGGATCAAATACTTCCTGCAAGTCAAACAGACTTATACTCAACAGATTTATTAGAAGCCCACAACATTATCACTGCATCTGGTACTTATAATTTTATGAAATCCCAATTACAAATACCCTCTCAACTTAAACCAGATATATGGGATAAGTACTTTAGCAACTATTGGGATAAACAATTGCAATACCTAATACGGTATGGCTTCCCTCTGGACTTTGACAACAATGTGGAGCTCACTCATACAGTAGGTAACCATGGATCTGGCAATAAATACCCTCAAGACCTTGAAGCCTATCTAGCCAAAGAAAGACAGTATAAGGCCATATTAGGTCCCTTTGATTATGCTCCCATAAAGAACGTTCATGCAGGGTCATTATAGACCTCAGCTTCCCTTCTGGTCATGCTGTCAATGCTGGGGTGGATCCAATGTCATACTTGGGTTCATGCTAACTCTTCCCACAATAGACACAATCACAAATAAGTTGGCTAAACTTGGCAAAGGTACTCTTATCTACAAGATAGATATATCTAGGGCTTTTAGGCATGTAAAAATGGACCCTGCTGATTACAAATATTTATGCCTTCACTTCAAAAGTTACTTTATTGACAGCTGCCTGCCGTTCGGCTTTCAGCATGGCTTGGCCATCTTTCAACACCTTAGCGACGCCGTCAGGTTCATGTGTACCAAAGGTCATCACATGACCAATTATATTGATGATATCATTAGATATGCCACTAAGTCACAAGCTCAAGCCACTTTTGAAGCCTTATATGCATTACTTGAAAAACTAGGTTTCTAGATAAGCGCAAATAAGCTAGTCACCCCCACCACTAAAGCTACCTGCCTGGGGGTGGAATTAGATACTGAGACCTTCACTGTCGCTGTCCCCTATGACAAACTCCTCGAAATTAGACTCACTTGTAACCAATGGCTAACCAAACAATCATGTAAAAAGAAGGAGCTACAATCACTCCTTGGAAAACTATTATATATCACCAAATGCGTCCGTGCTTCTAGAACCTTTTTAAATAGGATGTTAGACACCCTCAGACTGGCAAATAAGCATGATATAGTCTATTTGGATACAAACTTCAAAAGGGACCTTGATTGGTTCACAAAGTTCCTCCCCAGTTTCAATGGAGTAGCATTTTTAAGGATACATGCATTCAAACCCAAATTTATGTCATTGCTCTTCCCTTGGGTTATGAAGATTATAATATAGTGCATTTAGAAATGGTAAACATTCTAGTTGCAATTCGAACCTGGGGCTCTCTTTGGAAAGGCCAAAAAGTAGTCATACATTGTGACAACCAAGCAGTAGTAGCAGTAATCAAGTCAGGACACATAGTCCCTTAGCCAGTATGGTTGGTTGGTACCAAATTAGGGAATAATGTTTATGGTAATTTTTGGGAAGGTATACATCTGTAGAGTTAGAAAATATATGATAGCAGTGTATCAGTGGTAGCTTTATGTATGCTATCATACTTTTTATAATTTTATAACCCCCCCCCCACCCCCCCCCCAATAATGAATATTTCATAAAGTATGGTAATATGAAGTATAATGAATATATACTGATTTTTGTGAATTTGGTTAACTGACACCATTATAATTTGTTAAAATAACAATAAAGTTTAAGGCCTATTCATGCCATAGCGTTTTATATTTTACATTGAAAACAGTGTTATTGGTGGTAATCCAAGTAAATGCGTAATTTTGAGCAGAAGCAAATTCTTTCACTTTTGACAAAATATTGGTTGATTACTTTAGAAAATGCTTAGACAACCCTATGATACCTGAAACTACATTGGATTTGTTCAGAATTTATTTAGCAATTCAAATATCTAACTATAAGAATATTTAAGCTCACAAAAACAAAGCGTCCCCAAAGGTTAGATGCAAATAGTATAAAAGTTAAAAAATGTTTTTGAAAAGAAAAACCAGCAGTGCTGTGAGAAGAAGTGAAAGTTAAGCAGACAGTGTGGAGGTTTATGCATTTACATGAAAGAATGTAAAGCTTTATTTTGTTTTCTATGGTTATTAATACATTCTTAAGCTGTAAAGGCAATAATAAAGGAGACATTAGGCAAAAACACAAAATCTGCTTCTTTATTTAATATGACCCCAATTTGACCGAAAAGAGGGGGTCAGGGGGTTAATCTGACTGGCTATGTAGGAATATATGGAATCCATTCTAAAGCTGTAAAAGCAATAATAAAGCAGATACAAGACAAAGACAAAAAATCTGCTATTTTATAAGCCCAGTTTGACTCATAATTTGGGGGAGGCGGGTAAGGGGGTAAATCTGGCTATGTGGACTCTGTATATGCTTTCCTGACACTCTAAAGCTGTAAAAGCAATAATAAAAGAGATATAAGGCAAAAGGACCAAATCTGCTATTTTTATGTCCTCATTTTGACCAATAAGGGGGAGTTTGGGGGCAAATATGACCGGATATCTAGAATCCCTGTTTATGGTTTCCTATAACCTGTCAATACATTCTAAAGCTGTAAAAGCAATACTGAAGGCGATATAAGGCAAAGACAAAATCTGCTATTTTATGACCCCAGTTTGACCCATATGAGAGGGTCAGGGTTAAATCTGACAGACTATCTAGACTCTATGACTATGGTTTCCTATACCTCCCTATATATTTATATCCCCAGACGAAAGTCGGGGATATATTGGATTCAGGTCCGTCGCGCCGCCGCCGCCGCCGTAGAAATTTCCTTGTGTACGCGATAACTCAAATACGGATTAATATTTTTTTTTCAAACTTGGTACACATGTTAAGGATGCCCAAAGGAAGATCCCTATTTTAAGGTGACCTTAAACTCTCAATAATAAAAAACTTATGGCTACCTTAAGGTCAGAAATTGCACTTTTGGCCACTTAGAGCCCTCTAGGTCACAAACTATGAGGCTTATCTGCCTCAAATTTTACCTGAGAACACGTTAATATATTCTTAGTACATGTGCCGAAAATCAAGACTTTAAGTTGAGGAGAAAATTGTCTTTGAGGCCCATAAAGACCCCACTTAGGACTTTTTTCCTATATTTTTAACTTATTTTGCCCTATAATTTGGAAGTGGTAATTCTGATGAGTCTCAAACTGCACTAGATGTAACTCTTATATGTAATCCTTGTCTGTGTAAAATTTAAAGGCTGTAGGTTTACCTGTTAGGCCGACTTAAGATCTCAAAATTGCCCACAGAGACCCAATTTATGGACTTTTTGCCATCTTCAAGCACTGTAGCTTTCAAACTATGTCTCTCATCTAAATGAAATATCATCTGAGAATATATCAATATGTTTTTCTTGTATGTACTCCAAAATTTAGGCCTTTAATAGACCTTCCTTATTTATAGATTTGATTTTATTTTAGTGATAAGATTAACTGAGCTTTTTGTATTTGATTACCCCTTTTATATTACAAGTGTTTGTTTACCATTTCTGCTGCAGCACTCCATCTCTTTGTAGTCCCACCCCCTCATCCCCCACCCACCTCTGGGACCTCCAGCTATTGAGTGACACTAAATAAACAAAGGTATACAGATCTTCTGTAACAGTGAGGGAGGTGTGGAGAAGGGG
The DNA here is from genome assembly GCA_964017235.1 of Sabellastarte sp. h YS-2021. Classification (NCBI taxonomy): domain Eukaryota; kingdom Metazoa; phylum Annelida; class Polychaeta; order Sabellida; family Sabellidae; genus Sabellastarte; species Sabellastarte sp. h YS-2021. The sequence goes on along the minus strand of OZ024929.1, from coordinate 17,932,918 downwards.
AGAGAGGTGGGGTGGGGGTGGGAGGTGGTGTTTGCTTCATTATCTAATTATCTAAGACAAATGGAGTCAGAACTGAGATTGTGTCACATATTTAGGTTGCATATATATGGACCACATATATAGGAATTGAGGAAATGAATAACTGAAAAACAATGCAAAAAAATAATATAATAAAATAATAATATAAATAATATATTATTTTTAAATAATATTTTATTTGTGAACAAATATAGAAACAGAGATACGCTTTTGGAATTATGAATTTAGAATGGACATTCAATCATCAATCATTTAAATACTTTGAAAATAGGTTTAGAGTTACCCTTTGCAGGAAGATTGAAAAGTATGATGAGTTGAGTTAAAAATAATATTTTATTTGTCAACAAATATAGAAACAGATATGCTCTTTTGAGATTATTAATTTAAAATGGACATTCAATCATCAATCATTTAAATACTTTGAAAATAGGTTCAGAGTTATCATTGCAGGAAGATTGAAAATATGATCTGTTGAGTTATGTATTCAACATCTGGGGATACACCATCTTCCTTGGGAAGATATAAACTTAGTAGATTGATGTGCTGAAGTTCATATAACTTTTCCCAATATTTATGGCATACAACAAATGGATTAAATAAAAAATTCCCGATCAAAACCTGTGGCGTGAGTGATGACCTGTCTGGGGATATGTTGGCGCCGAGTTGGCCCAATCTAGTCTAAAGCTGTAAAAGCAATAATAAAGGAGATATCAGGTAAAAACACAAAATCATCAATTTTATGACCCCAGTTTGAACTGGCCATATAGACTGTCCACATATGGTTTCTTAATACCTATTATTACATTCTAAAGCTGTAAAAGCAATACTAAAGGAGATATAAGACAAAAAGCCAAAATCTGCTATTTTATCACCCCAGTTTGACCCATAAGGGGTTGCGGGGGTAAATCTCTTCATACATTCTAAAGTTTTAAAAGCAATAATAAAGGAGATATAAGGCAAAACACAAAATATGCTATTTTATTACACCAGTTTGACCCATAATTGGGGGCCAGGGGTTAAATTTGACTGGTTATCTAGACTCTCCACATATGGTTTGCCAATACCTCTTAATACATTCTAAAGCTGTAAAAGCAATAATAAAGTAGATACAAAGCAAAATGTCATCCGCTATTTTATGACCCCAGTTTGACCCCCTACAGGGGGTGGGGGTCAACTTATTTTCTGGACTCTCCACATATGGTGTCTTACTACCTCTCAATACATTTTATGGCTCTAAATGCAATACTTAAGAATATGATAGGGGGTTCACATGATTTTTTAAGCTTTCTGATTGGTACCTGTGAGAAAATTGCTCATGAAGAAGTTAATTTTCGTTGTATCACTTCCAAAATCTAAATAGGTTTTTGAAAGTATAAACATGTGTATGAAATTACAAGCCTCTGCAGTAAGTAAATTTTGCCGAATGGCCTTGATAAAGACCAAAGGTCAAATTTATGCATGTGGAAAAATTTACCCATGCTTAAGGTATATTACTGCCAAATTTGGTTAGAAAGCTTCCAATAATAAGGGAAAAATTCAAGGGAGACCATAATGTGGCTGTGGTACTTTCAGGGACGCTTAATTATATATTCCATAAAGTCTGTACTCACATCACTACAGTATTCAATGTTTTTCCTACCCCTTAATAGTAAAAATGTCTTTTGGCATGATTTAAAGTGTTTCATCAATGTCATCAATCTATGTGTCCCCTGACTTTGAGGCTATCACTGTTGAGTAAATAGCTTGTAATTTGAAAACTGTTGTATTTACAGAATATTTTTAAATATGTTTTTCACCTACTTTTGGGTCAGCTATAACAGTAAAATTGCAGACCTGTAGCTCATTGAAAAGTGAAGCAATAGCTACTTTGAGGTTCTTGCTGTTGTGTAAATCAGTTGTAATTCAAAAACTATTGCATTTAAAGAATTTTGTTTAAATATGTTATTCTTCTACTTTTTGGTCACCCATAACATAGTGAAATTGCAGACCTGTAGCCACATGCAGGTTCTCACCTTTTGAGTAAATCAGTTGTAACTTGAAAACTATTGCATTTAGAGTATTTGGCTTAAATATGTTGTTCACCTCTTTGAGGTCAGCTATAACATAGTAAAATTGCAGACCTGTAGCTCATTGCATAGCTGAGCAACTGCTACTTGGAGGTTCTCACTGTTGAGTAAATCAGTTGTAACTTGAAAACTGTTGCATTTACAGAATTTTGTTAAATATGTTACATTAATCTACTTTTAAAGCAACTATAACATAGTAAAATTGTAGACATATAGCTCATGGCAGAGCTGAGCAATATCTATTTTCAGGTTCTCACTATTGAGCAAATCAGTTGTAACTTGAAAACTATTGTATTTACAGTATTTTGTTTAAATATATGCCAAGAGGCTTCAGCAGTTGTGATGGTAGTAGATTGTTGGGTTTCTGAAAGTTTGTTAGCGATATCTAAAATTGGCTTAAAATTTCTCAGTTTGTCTCCTTCAAGCATTGTTTTCTATGATTCATAATTTTGAAGGGTAACTAAATGTTCATTTTTTGATGATTTATAGTGTACAATACACTGTTTCTCAATAATTTTTCAAATGCTGATTAGTCTCCATTCTAAGACAGTCTATATACATATAAGTTATAAAACATCTACTCTACTGTTCACCCAGTCCTGTGATGTATACCTATACTGAAAAACATAGAACAGGAGAAATTATGTTGGTATTCCTATTTAAGTATGAACAGTGCATTTAATAGCTAAGGCCAGTTGCAATGAACTGAAAATCCCTGCTGGACTGAAAACTACAGCAAAAGTAACTGATTGTCTTATTGGACAATGAATATATCAACAAATGACATTTTAACAATAACAATTCAAATATAACCGGGAATGATTTTTGTTACATTTGTGGTATCATACAGTGGTATCTCTTAATATAATTGTATTATGACCATTGCATCTAATACTGAAGAAATCACTGATATTGTTACTGTTGTTTGCACAAATATAGGCATTAGTTTTTTAAAGTTTCAAAATTAGTTTTAATATGTGCAATTTTTGGAAAGCCATCACAGAAATTACACTTTTATTCTTTCATAAAAACTGATATTTACACACATTGTATTTGTACAGTGCCTAATAACAATGATGTTAGATATCACCTTTACCCAGTTCACCCCCATTTCTATATCAAATAACATATTATACGTAAAATTTGTATTAATTCCAAAACATATGAAGTGAGAATCATCATTTTGAAGTCAGACACATTATTTGGTGCTATATCCAATTTTTGAAAATGTGATTTGGAGTAGGTTTATATATCATTTGATAACACACAAAAAGCTACCATCAATGCAATGCTATCACATATATTCTGAAACTAGAGGTGTATACCTTACCAAAAACCACTATGACAGTTATTCCCTCAAATGGTACCGATGGCTCAAATTTGTTTTCCTGGCTCACGGACTAACACTAGAGATATGACTAGCTGCCATGGCTCGCAATATTAACATGGCAGTAGCCACACTCGACCTTGACCTAGAGGTAGTTCACATACAAGGTAAATTAAACATGGTGGCTGACACCTTATCTAGACTCTCAATAAATCCCAATCTCATAAATAAACTTCAAAATATACTTCCAAATCACATATGGGTATACGCAAGTCCTGACTCATTAAACCTAGATTGGTCTATTTAATTGCAGGTGAAAATCCCCATCTAGCAGCACTATTTCTCAAGGCAGGCCACAGAATGCAACATGCTTTTGCAGACTCTACTAGAAGGTCGTATTCTCATATGTTTCAAAATTTTTTGGCTTTTATTATCTTCCTGGATGTCAATATTCAAAGTATATCTCCCCCTCACATCCTTGCCTTCCTAGAATTCTTAGTTTTAACAAAGTTTCTACCTCCCAAATTTCAAATTATTTGCTTGCTATCAAGGCAAAATTTGTCTTATTTGCCCTAGATACTTCACTGTTTTTTGACCGTAGGATTAAGTACTATACCAGGGCTCTGGCCAGACAGGTTCCCCTTACAATTAGGCTTAAAACCATCATTGACATTCCACTTCTTACCAATATCATCCAACAGTGTGAACACTTGTACATGGGATATGTCTTTCAAGCTGCTTTTTTTCTAGCATTTTTCGCTTTTTTCAGGATTTCTAACTTGGTTCCACACATTATCTCGTCTTATGACCCCCTGAAGCAATTAGCCTGTGCTGATGTATTCTTCACTCCCTCAGGTGCCTCCATCCTTCTTAAATGGTCTAAAACAATTCAAATAAATAATTCTGTCAGGCTCATAAAAATTCCACGCTTAGGTTCAACACCCTTGTGTCCGGTTAAAGGCCTCAGAAAGCTCCTGTCTCTTACCCCGAATCAACCGAATTATCCCCTCTTTCAAATTAAATGCTTTAATAGATGGGTGCCCCTTACTGATACCAGACTAAGGAAAACCTTGACTTCAATCTTGCATAGCCTAAACTTGACCAACAGTAACATCACCTTCCACTCACTTCGGCGTTCAGGTGCCACCCTCGCCTTTAATTCCAGTGTACCCATTCAGGATATCCAGAGCCATGGCACCTGGATGTCGGAGTGTGTCTGGTCATACATCACACAAGCTCATGAAGCCTCGGACAAAGTAGACCTTGCATTCAAAAACCACTCTACTCCTAGCCTACTTGGGCTTTGGGGCTCTTTCCATTCTAACTTCCACCTCATAACCATAAAAGTAAACCCAAAAGTTCTCCACTACTTAAGGATTAACCTTAACTTAACCTCAAACTAAGGATTATCCACTTTAAGTATCAGAAATTATTCCATGTAATGTTCTCTCAAAATTAAACTATTCACCTGCCTGTCTGTCTTTATAACCCCTCACAACATTAAAAATGGAATTTAAGGCTACCTTAAGTGAGTACATATTTTCCATTTAAGTTCATCGTATTTTGACCATTCTTGTCATACCTCATTCTATAAGTCAAAGGTAAATTAAGTCTCCTTAACAGTTGTAAAAAATTCCGACAAATCAAAAGTGCTTTAGGTCACCTTAAGTGGCTTCTAGGATGGTGAACTGTTACTGTGTAAATTCTGTCATGTGTTTTTCATGCCTTTGTATGTAATCTTGGTGTGAAAGGTGTTAAGGTCACCATAAAGTAACCTTAGGGTCAAACATGTAAATTTTGACAGTATATGTTTAACGCTTGCCATAGGTAGCTTGTAAGATAAATGTTTGAGATTATGTACATAAAATAGTTTAACTTAGAAGTACTAATAAATATTATAAACCCCACTGGCAATTTCAATCTCCTTCCTCCTGGACACTGAGTCACCGACATGTCTTGGTAGTCAGAGATTTAGTCCTATCTTACTTTTGAATCCCTGAGACAGTCGTCTTACCTACATGAATCAGCCCCTAAATCAATAGAGAACTAATCAAATTTTTTCTTGTACTTTTATCAATGGTATACTCATTACATTACTCATTGCAATATCTTCCTTTCTTCAAAACTCAAGCACTGTCTGAATTATGCCTACTGCTCAAGAACAGCCCCAGCTTTAGTGACTGATATTCCAATGAAAGAAAGACTGAGTCTCAGGTATGACCATTTATCAACATCCGTGTAGTTCTTTAACCTGCCATTGGGGTTGGTACTTACTGACACAGGGTCGCGATTTTCACTGATGATCCAAGTCAGTACATCTCTATCTATACGTGGAACTGAACCTAGCTCCTCTGCGTTCCTTGGTGTGTGTGTGTGTATGTGTGTATGTGGGGGGGGGGGTGCATGGGGGGCGTGTCTGTGTGGTAAGATATCAATTCACACCTCTGTGGTCGTTAGTTTGAATCTACAGAGTTTGACAACACATGATAAATATTTATGCCTAGCCCTAATAGGTCAGCAGCAGATGAAAGGAATTTAAAATAAACAAATAAAATTTCAAAATAAATCCTCAGTTTATCTTTGTGATTACTCAATGGATGCTCTTTGTTTTCTAATTCCAGGGTGTAAACTGATTCGTATATTTAATTTTATATCTTTTGGATATCTTTTTCTGAAAAACCATGGCACTCTGAGATCAGGGTTCGGTTCCCGGACCAACCTCAAGTGGATAAAGGTGGTTGTTGCTTGCCTTTGGTCAGCAGTTTACAGTACAGAACCTTGGCCAACTGTATGCGCTGGTTTCCTTTGCACATAAAACTACCTGTCATAATATGACCTACGCAATGTGTTGAAAAGCAATGTTAAAATCCAAATAAATAAATCTGAAAAACCAATATTTTTCCATATAGTTAAATTTATATTAAGTTCAATACTGTGGCCAATGTGGACAATAAATGATTCATAATAGTATGAAGCACATGCATATTAAATATTTCATTACTTCTTGAATTTATATATATTTCATGTTCATAACTAAATGTCACAACTTTCATGAACAGTATTTAATATTCCTTTTTCCCACATTTATTTTGCAATACATAAAATCTAAATAAGAAGTAAATGTCCTATGAATGCCATCATCACACGAACAATATGTGTGTTTTAAAGTAAATATTTTAAATTAACCTTCAAATTTACTGTCTAGTTGAAGGGTAACAAGAAATGTAACAAGGAAAGAGTAGCCCTTTGGGCATTGTGTCAGCTAACATTTCCAAAATAACAGCTCTGGTGGTTTCATCGAATAAATTACAATACAAAATCTATCAAGACTATAGATACCTCACCACACATAGGTATGTACATGTAAGCAACAACTTTAATAAGTTTACGCTGGTTACCAAGTGAAAACCGCTGTATTTTTAAAACACTGACATCAATCAACCACCATATGAATACATATCTTTCACATCAAAACTGAAACCTTACTTTTCATCAAGATTTATCCTTAGCATGGTGAGTATATGTCTTTTCACTGAAGTTAAGAGGGCTACATTAGTACTGGGATGGGTGACCGCTTTGGTGCACTACTTGTGTATCTAATGGTTTTGCAGCTCACACTAGTACACCAAAACTCCTTTCGGTCTTGTTTTTTTTTCTTTCTCTACCTTTGTAGATGCTTTAAATATTCACAGATATCTGATGTTTATGGACGCCAACTTGTGGTTTTGTTGTGACTTAGAGTCTCCAGAGATAGACATAACAATATTTTTATAAATAGAAAGGTTGCTGGAAGATGAAAACATTTGGCACATGTACTACTGTTTTAATGACTACCGGAAGTGGCACAAATGAGGTATTTTTACACCCTTCTACCGCACCCCCGCATTCCTGCAACCTCAGCTCTGGAACTCTCAGTTTTAGATGGGATCTTTTCCATTCTAGCATTACTGTAATTACATCCCATACCTTCGGGAATTAAAAATGAAATATGCAGAGAACAAGATTTGGCCAAGGATTGCATTTATTCGTAGATAGAAGTCAAGATGGAAGTTTGTGACAATGGAACAGGAAAGTACAATTACATCTTTGTCTTGTGTCAGTGCACAGTTTTATCTCAAACATTTGAAGCAAACAAAAAAAAACTATTTATGTTCCAGTTTTGATAGTTTATGGCATGGATCAGCATAAAGCCAATTATTGTGGAATTGATGAGATTATCTTGTTTATCAATGAAGGGTTGGTATTAGCAGATGGGATCAGTCAATTTGCTGGCTAAAGTTCTAAGCTGATTGTGTTATATCTGATTAGACTCTGTGCTGATGTATGGCAGTCCCTGTTTGTGAATTCTTTGTGAAGCCGTGGAAAGTTTCACTGGATTTAGAAAACAGTTGAAGACTTACCTATTTGGATTAGCCTATCCACCTTGTCTATAACCTATCTCCTCTATCGGATTCTAACATTGACATCATTTTTGGACATTAGTGCCTTAGAGGATAGTTACACCAATTTCAGCATTTTATAAATATTACTTACTTACTTTACCTTCTTCTTTTACTTAATTAATGGTGTGCTTTACTTACTTACTTACTTACTTACTTGCAATGTGACCAACATCTGCCTCATTTGGGGTTCCACCTTGATAGTTTTATACAGATGGCCTTTCTGAAATTTGTTCTGATGCAAGATAATCCACTTTTGCCTACACTTGGGGTCACAAGGTAATGGTATGTGTTCATACTAGGGATGGGTTGGCATTAAAAATGTGTAGATCAGGAGGTATCAAGTCCAAACCCATTCCAATTGCGAGATTCCGTATTTTCGTACACCCCCAATTAAACAGGTCACTGACAGGAACTGAAACTTGTGGAATGAAAACATTGACATTTCCTTTCACTGAAATCACCTTGAAAGTCCCCAAATGCTGAAAAGCTGAAAAGTATGGGGCAAAAGTGTGCAATGTTTCAGATTTAAGGTATGTTTCCAATATTTTTAGTATTTATTACATTAAATGTTGACAAGAAAAATCGGTGATAATAAAGTGTTGTAAGTCAGGAAGTGCACAAAAATATGAGATAAAAGCTTAGAATTTCTTCAGATTGAGGGTTTGTGTCTACTATTTTAAGTTTTCCTTTAAAAATGTGCATTCACAAGTAAGATGGTGCTAGTGAAGTCACTTCAGTAAACTGCTCTCAATATCAAGACAGGGCCATGGTGGCGCGGTGATAACACATTCGCCTGCCACCCCTGAGATCAGCGGTTCAAACCCGGGTCCTATGTGGGAAAGCTGGTAGTTGGTTAACGATGGCCACCAGCTTATAGTACAGAACCTGGAAGAACTGTATCTACTGGTTTCCTCTGCCCATAAAACTACCCATCATGATATGACCTATACAGTGTTGAAAGCAACATTAAAAACCCAAATAAATTGATAGTAAGACACTGGGGCTACCGACCCAATCCTTGGTTAGACCAGGAACAATTGTTTGTGATTTTTAAACATTTTTGTGGTATACATTTTTAATATTGTTTGTAATTAATAGGGTTTCACTCAAAATTGGCTGCCTTACTTCAAACTAGCGAACCAGGGAAAAGTAAAAGAATTAAAATATTGCTTATTTCCATAAGTTACATAAGCAAAACCCAATATTCAACCAGATTTGTCCACATAGTAATATATTTTCATGTAATTTCCCTTATTTTCATAGAGAGTTACATAATTAATTTTCAGTGATTTTTTACATCAACCGCCATGTTTGCTATATTGGCGAAAACTAAAACATTAATAACCAGATCTGGGACAATTAAAGAACCTGGCACCAATTTTCCCCATAGTAATATTATGATAATTACATCCATAAACATCCTGGCATTTAATATGCATCATTCATAACCCTTTCTTGCCATTCAGGGTAAATACGCCTGTTTCATAATTATTATTTTGCTTCCCGACCAAACCCACTGTGTAATTCTTTTCAGATCATAGTCTTAGTTTTATGACCGCTCTTTTCATTCTTGATGGTTGGGATTGTTAACTCAACGATCACGTCTAGTCTGTTTGGTGATACAACTCATCTTTATATTGAAATGAATTATTAGGAAACTCCTACAGTATTTTTAGTCTTCTGTGAACATATAGCCTAGTGGTCTTTTGCCATGAGAAGATTTATTATTAGAGTCCCTCGACTACTCCTATTGTTAGGAGCTATATCTATGGATCATAGCAGTTGGGAGTATTATGTATGTAATAGCAATAAATAATAAAATAAACAATTATATAGCACTAAACTGAAAGCTTTTCGTATACACTTTAATCCCAAAAGGGAAAGTCCAAGTAGAGGTTGTAACCCAGTAAGTGCCTATCAGCGAGGGATGACTATGGTGGTGGGTATGCCAATTTGAAGAGGTAGATGTTGAGTTGGCTCCTGAAATCCAGATGCCTGTTCCATTTGACTGATACGGCTGTGGCAAAACCACACCAGTCTATTGCTTTTTTGGGACAGATTAAGGAAGCCTATTTAAAAAGTCTGACTGCTAGACTTGACTAAAGATGTCTTGTAAGGAGGTTGGCAGCAATTCATACTGTCTGATGATTGCCTGAAACTTAAGGAGGTTACATTTTTAAAGGATACAATATGAAATGGGAGAAGCCAGTGGTGCTTTTCTAGATATGGTGTGACACATCTCATTCTGCTCAGTATGTAAACAATACGTCAGAGAGCATTTTTGGCTTTTTGAAGTTTAGTAGGGGGCTTGGTGGTTTCATGGTTAGAGTGCTCAACTTCAACCTCTGGGGTGGCTGGTTTGAATCTCGGACTAGGCACTTCATTTGGTAAGTTGGTAGTTCCTTGCCGATGCCCAGTGGTTTACAGTGCAAAATCTTGACCAACAGAATCTTGACCAACTAGCATGCACTGGTTCCTCCACCCGCAAACTACCCGTCGCAATATCACCCTGGCTGTTGAACTCGATGTAAATCAAAAAGTAAATCTAAATCTGAAGTTTAGGAACACTAGCTTTGTTAAACCCATCTAATAGAGAAAGTTTACTGTAGTCCATCCTATTACTGACCAAAGCATTTTCCATCAAAACTGCGGTATCGAGACAGGAATTTAAAGATGAGGCACAAATCCTCAAGATGATAGTAACTGAATGAACAAAATCACCCACACAACTGCCTGTCCCCTAAGCTTAAGATTTACCTATATCTTACAATAACTCACGATAATAAAAAAGAGGTTTGACATCACCACTAGTATCTCCACATTATAACTGCATAGTGACAATTTTTAATGCATACTTAAGTTTAATTCTAATCTACTGCTTAGCAGGTGTAAACTCTTCCACACACAGGGAAACTCAGTGCACTAAACTCACAAAAGCGTGGACAAAAGTCCATATGATGTTACAAATCAAATATAAATATGCCCCCACTTTCCTGGTTTTGATGTATGTCATGTTGAGCTAGAAGTATTTTACCCAAAATGGTTAAGGGGCCAGTTACACTTGCATGGATCCCCCATGGATATAGGTCACGGTTCCATATATGGTAACTGCCAAGGATCTCTTGTGGATCATGTGATTTGGGGAGGGGAATGTTTGCAAAGAGAGTGATTTACGGACGTGTCACGGATCACTTTACGGACGATAAGGATGCCACAAGGATGTTAGGGATGCATTTTGGTTGCTTGTGGATGATCCCCGGATACATGTACATGACCACCTGCAGTGCGGCGGAAGCACCCTTAGGACTCACCAGGACAACATAGGGATGTATCAGGACGTCTCAAGGACAACCCGGATGGGTATACAGACCTTGCGGGCAGTCACGGATGTGGTTTACAGATCTTTTTTTTTCTTGCAGATGTCTGCTTATTGATAAGGGAATTTTATTAACATAACATTGCAGGTGTCTCCCTGGGAGGTAGTGACCACTAGATATCTAGCTATAAAAGGGGGGTAAGGTGCAGCTCACTAGCCAGATACAATATAGATGCCAATATGGACAGACACGACAGAAATCTTGCACAGCTTCAACTCTTACTGTTAGAAATGGAGAGGCAGTTACTCATCATTTCAGCTATGATAGACCGGTTGAGAAGCAGATGGGGTCTGCCAGGGGGTGTGCCAGTTATTACTATTATTATTATTACAGAGAAGACACAGAATATATAGGTTCAGGCCTTGGATAACCTGGGCAGAACTTGAAGAAGAGGGTCAGTACAGCAGACTAAGGCTCCACTTAGTTGACCTTATGGCATATAGAAACTTCATCCAGATGCCGCTTGAGCTCTAGTAAGAGCTGGAGCAGAGAATCACTTCTGAGTTCCAGAGGGACAGGACCTTGATGAGAGATCCCGTAAGTCCATGAGTAAAGTTGGCAGTAACCCTCAGACATTTTGCCACTGGTGACACTACCTGCAGTATGCCTTCAGGGTGGCCAGTCTGTCCATTGAGAAGTTTGTGCCTGAGGTCTGTGACGCTATCACCAGGGCCTATTGAGATCAGATGATGCGCTGCCCCACACTCCCAAAGGATTGGTTGCTGGTCGAGTCTGTCTTCCGCCAGAGGTAGAACTTTCCACATGCCCTGGGTGCCCTCGATGGAAAGCATATTCCAATCAGATGTCCACAAGGGGAGGCAGCCTCTTCCACAACTACAAGGGCTTCCACTCTATTGTACTCTTGGCCCTGGTGGATAGAGATTACAAGTTCCTTTGAGTGGACATGAGGGCAGCCGGGTCAACTTCAGATGCTCAGATTTTCAAGCACACTGATTTGAGGCACAAAATAGAGGACGGCAGCATCGGCTTCCCTGACAGTGAATCTCGGGATTGGTGGATCAAAGGTGAACCTTTTCCTGTTCGGGGACGATGCCTTCCCCCTAAAGCTCTGGCTAATGAGGCCCTACTCCAGCCACAGTATGGACTTGGAGGAGAGGATCTTCAACTATAGGATCAGCTGGGGAAGAACTGTGGTCCAGAACACCTTTGGGATCCTGACGTCTCACTTTAGGATTTTCCAGAGCCCTCTGCAGCAGGAGCCCCATTGGTCAACAGGGTTGTCATGGCCTGCCTGGTACTGCACAACCTACTGAGGATGAGATAACCCACAGCTCAACAGAAAGATTTTTGGGGGGAGGGTCAGCGTACGATAGTGCTCGAGGGTAATGGCATTCCATATGATTGCTGTAATGCAATTGGGGCAGCTAAAAGGCAGAGAAATATTTTCAGGGACTATTTCATGAATGAGGGGCAGGTCCTTGGTCGAATGGACAGCAGTTAAAATGTGAAATTTGGATTTGCTGCAGAGCTGGTGCCTGCGGCTGAGTAAATGTCTGTAGAAAGTGCTGCTGTGAATGCTGTAACTGCTGCTGTGAAAGTTCTTGCTGTACGTGTGTAAAAGTCTGTTGCATCTGCTGATGTGGTGCCTGCATCTGTGTGTGAGACACTGGGTGATGGTGTGACGTCAAGGCCTGGCTGTAGGTGATGGTCTGGGCCATGCTCGTGCCAGTTCCGTGTTGGTACCTTTGCTGCTGCTTGACCCTAAGTCTCATCAATAAGTTTAATGTCTCTTGTTGAAATTTGTCATATCAGTCGCTTGTTAGTTGTACCACCTCCACCTTTACAAAGTCACAGAAGCCCAATTTTGGGTTATCAGGCTTGTCATCATCAAACTTTTTAACCACAATGTCTTTTAACTCTGTTATTCCCCTCTGTGATTCAGCAAGAACTGATTGGAGGTAGGAATCTGTTAAGCTTGACATCACACTGACAGCACGCGATCTAGTAGTAGGCGTATGTGTAGGTGCAAGATGTCTGATGGGTCACAAGTTGACTCTGGATGAGAAGTATTCTGGAACGGTTCTGTGTGCACAGATGATGCACGGTGTGGTCCCTAAGGAAGTCAAAATTGTCTCTGGTCCATTTCTGCCTCTCTGTCAACAGTGGTTCTCCCGGCCCGACTTCATGTGAGTGACTATTCTAAAGATTGTGCACTGGCTCTGGAACCACCTTTGGCAGGTATCTTTATCCAAATTGTTCTCCTCACAAAACTCATCCCACACAGCCTCCCTCTTGTACTTATCCTTGGAGTCCATTAAACGCTTGTTGTAGAGAATTTCATTGTCACGCAAAAGGTCCACTAACTTCTGCTCCTCCTCAGCACTGAACAGAACAGCTTGTTTCTTGCTCCTTTTGTCAGCCTTGCCCTTGCCTTTTCCCTTGCCCTTCTGTGTCCCTCCAGCAGCCTGTGTATCCTCATCACTTGATTCTGAATCATGCTGCGTCTCCAGCCCAAAGTCACCCTGTTCTGTATCCAACATCTCCAGAGGATCCTCCACTTCCACCACCAACTCCTCCATCCCACCTGCCTGCTGGCTTTGCGGAGTCTATAGTACACAACTCAACTCATCCACCTCTGCACTCCTGGCCCTGGTGGATATCCTCTCTGCCTCATGACTGCCTCTCCTCTTGGACCACTTCTTTGGTGTCATTTTACAGATATATTCACCAAATATCCTATTTTGAAAAAAAAACAAAAACTAAATATGCCAGCAAAATATGTCCTCAAACATGTACAGTGAAAGCTGTAAAGTTCCAAAAATTCCTCATGAAATGCAAAAATTGTAAGCAAAGTGCAAAAAAGCCAAGCCAAGTGCCCTTTATATAGGCTTTCATCCATGAGAAAGTGTCTTTACATAACTTTCCGAGTGTCGTGGGAAACTACAAATCTATCCGTGAACCCCGTCCTTATTGTCCTTGAGGTGTCCTTATCATCCGTAAACCCCGTCCTTATTGTCCGGGGACATATCTGTAAACATCCATGCATATCTGCAGACAAATTTCATATCTGTGACCTTCATCAAGGGCCATCCTTATTGGTCCTTGTGTTTTCCGGCAATGTCTGTTGACATGCAGAGGTGTCCTTACACCCTCCAGGAATATCCGTAGAAAATTTCCGAGCCTTTATTGGCGCAAATGAGTCAAGGATGTCGCAGATGCCACAAGGACATCCACGATTGCTTTGAGGACGCTAGGGATGAGTTACAGATGAGATACGGATGAGTTACGGATATCAATTACAGATAACATCCGCAAACCATTTACAGAAAATTCAAGCAGTTTGATTTTTCTATAGCGTACTTGCCGACCAATTACATCCGTGGCAGATGCCACAAAGACAATAGGGACATTACGGACGAGTATACAGATGTAAAATATGATCCTTAAATCACTCACAATTTTCCATATTATGAATCCTGCTGCGATGCGGCGGGGCATCTGTGGATGGGGTCTTATACTGTAAGAAAATAGAAGAAAGCTTTAAAAAAAATTCCTTTTTGTCAAGGTCGCTAATAGACCCTAGGAAATGAGTGGGTTAATCAAGCAGATAATAAAGTTTTGGTGGAAGTAATAATACATCTTTACACTACATCAAAACTACGTGTCATTTGTACGGAATATAATCTGACTGTCACAAGTTAATTATAGATGTGCCACATCATTTTTATGTCCTGCAGTATTACAACTGGACTTGCAGATAAGCTGGGCAATTTTTTTATTATTCCTTCTGGCATAAAATTGTCTCTTTTTTGGGGGGGACGATAATAAAGGTTTGTTGCAATGCAGTTAGAACACAGAGAATTTTGTCATCAACATGTGACCTTAAATACCTGAGAGTAAAGATCAGGTAATATTTTTGCCTATTCCCGGTGCCCAGTACTATGCTCATAAATGTGCATGAGATTGGCGTTACATTTACACACAATGTCAGGAACTCAAACATGATTTGGATCCAGATAAAATGTTTGTTCCATAAACTATAACACTACTAACTGCATCGAGATTTTATTTTCATACAAGTTACGATCTGTTCCTGGTAAAGTGCTTTCCGAAGATGATCTGGAATCACATGAGGAGTCCGGAGGTTTTTTTGTTAATATATAGTTGTGTTTAGATGGGCTGAGGTTTGTGCTCCCTCGAGGCACTGCATATACTAAGTATTTATATTGTTTATCTGAGGAAGACAATGATCTTTGTATTCACAAAGATTTATTGCTGTCAGAATGTTTTTAAATTGGCCCATTTTAAGTCTCATTGAGCGATATTATTAACAATTACATTTTGCCTGTCTTTTCAGAATTTCATACAATAAAAAAAATATATATATACCTATATATATATCATTTGAAATATTTTGGAACATACGTGGGTGATCACTTTTTAGACTTTTTAGAATGGTTATTGTCAAGTGATTGTCTGGACTACATTGTTTAATTATTTGATTTTTGATGTTAAATCTGGAACATGCATTTCAGAACCAAGATGTATGATGTCATTTTAAATTGGGCAGGTGTTGGCAAAATTGTCAAAAAAATGCATTACTAGAAGTAACATCTGCAACAATTTGTAAAGTGTATCTGGCCTTCTGGCAATTTCAAGCAAAATTCAATTCAATTGTCTGGAAATAAAGGACTAATTGATATGACAAAAATTACTTTCTTGGAAACAAGTGGAAAATGAGCAGTAACTTGAAGAAGCAATTTTGTTTACAAGACCTTTTTGCTTCAAAGATGATTATACAGAAGTTCACTGCTCTATAGATTGTTTGGAGTTTTTCTCAAAGTCTCAAAGATCATTAAAAAGCGAGTGGCGTGTTATTAAGAAAGAAGATCTGCTGGAGAAATATGTTCTGTTTAATGACATTGTCTAGAGTTCTAGAAGCCAAGTTGTGGGGCTTTCATACGACCCCAGAATCAAGAAAGCCATTACCAGATGAGTGGCTTTCGGCCGTGTATAGCAGGGTAAGAGCTTTCAATGCCAATTAAAATGGATGTGGCATATAGGCTACTTATATATTTAATGACTGTCGGAGCAGAAACCCCAACTTGAAGCCCAGGGAAGATTGGGGTAGAAAGTGCCAAAGAGTGTGAATCTTAAAAAAAAACTAGAGGTTCTTTCCCAATCATTTCTGCCATGGAGACATCTAAACTTTGACCCTGACCTAAATGAACTTAATACAATTTTAAAACAACTTGATGGATTGCAGATTAGGCCTGATGGGTTTATCTACCTCATCATTTTCATTTGCTGCAATAAAACTGACCATGAGGAGATAGTCAGGTTATAGCCACTCCATTTCATTTCTGGGTTCGGAGTCGTGACTTAAAACTCCCCGACTTATACGATGCCATAACAGCAATACAGTCAGTTGTAATGGCTATAGGATATGTCTGAGGTTAGTCAGGACTCCTATTTGATAAGTCGGGTTTCCCATCTTTATGGGTCAGAAAGCCAAGTCATCCTTTTTGAATGGATTTAGGCTCCACAGGCAAATTGCTTGATATTAACTGATTTACAGAGAGTAAGGTTTCTATTATTTTGCTACACATAAGAATGCAAGTCCCAAAAAGATGTGCGACTGTCTTAAAAAGTCACTTCATGATGTTCAAAATAAACGATCGGACTCCAGAATTTTTAAGCTTATTTTACCAATACCCCAGTAAATATTTTTGAGTTTTTCAAATGTTTGAAGGGAAACATTAATAAAAACAATTATAATAGAATGCTTTCATAGCATTTTATGTGAAAGTTTGTTAAACTTTTCATAAGAAATGTTAGAAAAAAACATTACAGATGATCATAATAATGTGTCAATAATAATGGAGTCAGGGGTCAAATTCAATATCAGTTCCTCAGTTATGAAGATATTATTTTTATGTCTAAAATTGTAAGATAGTGGCTTAAAAATTGTGCTCCCATTTAATTCTTACTCTTAGGGATTGCATGTGTGGCAATTTTTGACAAGGTCCTCTAAAATCCCCTATTATAGCATTTGATAGAAAACATTTCAAAAATGGCTTAAAATGAAGGGTATGAAAACAAGTTTCTATTAAACTTTTGTAAAACATTTTCAGAACAAACCTTTACAAACATTGTCAACAGATGTTGTTCAAACATTTTTTATGTGTACGGTTTATCAAACATTTCACACTGAATGTTTGAAAAACATTTCCAGCATAACATTCATGCTTTAGCTATTTTATAAATGTTTTCAAAATGTTCTCAGTCAAACCTAGTTTCTTGACTTATTTTTTAGACATTTAATAAATGTTTTCAGCAAAAATGTTAATAAAACGTTTCTTAAATATTACAGTGTAAATGTTTACGCAGATGTTCCACTGGAGCCGACAGGCCAGTAACTATGCATTTTTGGAGAGTTGGGACCAATGTTTACATGGTCGGTTAGGGTCGGTTGTAAGTTATCGGCCTGTTGGGGAGAGTCGGTGAAATATCAAACATGTTTGATATTTCTACGACCGTTGCTGACCCTTGTATTCGATCCTAATTTCAGCCCCATAGCAACAGGCCTGTCAGTTAACTTAACGGCCTGTCTGTAACAAGTATCCGGCTTGTCCCAAATATGGACTTTTAGACTGTACATGATGACTCACCAACCGTGTGGGAAGTGTTACAGTACAGTCGGTAACTTTTGCCAGCCTGTCTGTAAGTGTTCCCGATAGGCCTGTAAAGTTTACAGGCCAGTCGGTAACTTTAACCAACTGGGTCCTAGAATTGGGAAAATTTGTAACCGACAGGCTGTAAACTGAAACAGACAAGCCGTAAACAATAACCAACAGGCCTGTAACACTAACAGACAAGCTGGGAACTGTAACAGACACGCCAGCAATATTTCTTACGGCCTGTCGGTTTTAAAATCTGTGGGTATAAAAAGGCGAGTCAGTAGACAATCTGCATATATTTGGGCTTTGACTTGTCGAGAGACAACTGGTGTGCAGCTTTTATTTAGGTTTTTTTATGTTTTGGAAATTAGCTTAAGTTTTGAGCTAGGCTGGTCTGGTTGGGAGTGAAATCTGTTTTGTGAGGTTTCACTTTTATTTTAGGTTTTTGTTTTTTAAAACAAGCTATACAATTGATTGATTGATCAGCATGCCAAGGGGCAGAATGAGAAAGATTGAAGTAAAAGCTGACACTCAAGCACAGTTTGAGTTAGGAGATACAGCCGCGGACATAGAAAGAAGGAGAAGGGAAAGAGAGGAGAGGGATGAGAGAGAGAGGATTGAACAGGAGCAGAGGGACAGAGAGAGGATAGGAAGAGAGGGAAGACAGCCCAGAAAGAGGAGAGAAGAGAGTGCAAACTGACACGGATACTGATGTAGAATCAACTCAATCCAGACAGAAGAAGGGCCAGATGAAGTCCATTTTCCTCAGTGATTCAGACAAAGAAGCCATCATGGAGTTCGTTGAACAGCACGAGAAACTGTATGACAAGACTAATGACAGTTTTGAAGACAAGCAGAAGAAAGAAAGACTTTGGGAGCAGCTAGCAGCTACCAGAAACTTGCCTGTCAAGACTGTAAAGAAGTGGTTCGATACTCAACATACCAAATATGGCAAGCTCACTCAGACGAAGTCAGGACAAGCAGCTGAGAAGAGCACAGAATGACAGACCTGGCTGAAGGATAGTTTCAGTTTTCTACGAGATAACATCAGAAGGAAGGGAGTTTCCAAGTCTTCTGCATTCAAGTCACCCCAGAGGCCTTCTGCAGCTCCAGATACATCCAAGGACACAGAGTCTGAGAGGGAAATCAGCATTGCATCAGATGTTACTCATCAGCTTTCGAGCACCGGTCTCAAGTGACGATAGCCTCCAGTCGCGACCACCACCACGTCTGCAGATCCAGTCTTAGATCAGTTCCAGCAGATGAGGTCGATGATTTCCACATTTCTGGGTGCATGTCAGGACCCCACTCCCAGTCCTAGACAATCGTTCTGCAACTATCTCCACTCTGAGATTGAAAACCTGGAAGAAAGGGACTTTTAACCTTCAGGAATGAGACAGTGAAGCTTCTCAGTGAAATACAGTACAAGGCCGAAGAACGCAAGAGGTCACATCAAGTCAGGTCCCCCAAAATCAAGATACAGATTCAAACCCACGTCCCCCTTCTCAGGGCCATCCGAATCTTCCAAAAACAATTAACAAGATACATGTCTGTGCCCAAAAACAAAAAAAGCACACCGTCCAACACTTACACCTCCCCACAGTACACGGAAAATTGTGTAAATGAATGAGTGAATATTAAACAAATACTAATAAAGTTCCACCACAACACTAAAAAAAAATAACAAAAAAAATTCCCTTAAGAAAAAATAATCCCCTAAGAAGTCAAAGTAAACCAACCCCACCCCCAAACAAAACCCAAATTTAAACAAACACCCCCACCCTCCAAAAACAAAATTCAGACTCAAACCCACGTCCCCCAAAATCAAGATGCAGACTCAAACCCACATCCTCCAAAATCAAGATACAGATTCAAACCCACGTCCCTCCCCAAAACAAACTTGAAATAAAATGCCACATTCACACTCACAGACAAACATGAGCCCTAACAAAATATACAAACATATGAGAGGCAATAGACTGACAAACTGAATAAAAAAGAAATATTGAACTGGGACTGCAAACCTGTATAATTTTGTCTTCAAATTTTAATTCTTGCCATAAAATAATTTCAGGTATTTATTGGGAAACTTTTTTCCCCTTATTTTGTATTTTTTTTCTGAGAATTAAGCCAGGTCATGATGGGGTGGGATATCAACTTTGTAAATTGAGGACCTGGGTTTAGTGCTGAAATTTATTTTTGTGAATTGAGTTTGGGATGGATTTGTAAATTGAGGACCTGGGTTTAAATCTGTAAGTGATAAAATATATATTTGTGAACTGAGTTTGGGATGGATTTGTGTTTGTGATGGGGAATGTTTTTGGTGAAACTGAATTTGAATTTAATTGTCTGAAAGTTGGGGTTATTTTTTGGGAGGCGACACTTTGCTAAATTAAAGTTCTTGGATTATTTGGGTAGTCCTGAAAAGGACTGATAGATGACAGCATGTTCTCCCCTCAGTCTTCTCCCCTCAGTCTTCTTAAACTCTGTCCTCCTGCCCAGGCAGCGCCCCTAATTTAACTGGGAATCTTAGTGACTGAAAATTGGGTTTTATGTTTTTGTAGCACTTTTTGAACAAAATTCTTGGATTATTTGGGTAGCCCTGAAAAGAACTGATAGATGACAGCATCTTCTCCCCTCAGTCTTCTCCCTTCAGATATTCTTAAGATCTGTCCTCCTACCCAGCCAGTGCCCCCACATAATTGAAGTAGTCTTTCAGTAGGTCTCGTTGATGTTTGGCCTCCCTCGATGGGTTTCTTAAGTTCTCATGATGTCTCTGTTCCCCTGGTCTGCCTGTGGTGGTTGTATGTCGTCAGCTGGTGTGGCTGGTCTGTCTGCTACCCCCTGATGGCTTCTCAACATGTTATGTAGTACCACACATGTTAACACAATGTCTCTCACAACTTTTGGCCTCTGCTCCATGGTGGTCAACAGCACCCTGAATCGCTTGACAAGTATACCAAATGAGTTCTCGACCACCCTTCTCCCCCTGGATATCCTGTAGTTGGCTATTCTCTCTTCTCTGGTCAGTTGGCATCTACTGTAAGGCTTGGCCAGTCAAGGCATCAGGGCAAAGGCGTCTGTTTCTAAATCTTTCCTCAATTATCTTCCAGTGTTCAGGATCAGTGGGGCACACTAGATACTCTTGTTGAAATTCTTTCAAAATGGCTTTGCAGACTTGGGGGACAAATTTGCAGATGGTCGTTCTTCCAACCCTCCAGTGGTATTGTAGTGACGTGTGGCTTTCCCTTGTGGATAAGTATCTCAAAGTAACTGCCAGTTTCAACCCGACTTCCAGTGGCTTCCTGAAGTTGGTGATTGAATTCCTGAGGTGGGCGATGATTCTTTCTTCAATCAAATAATGGCTCCATCCTGGTGAAATTTCTGTAGCCTGGTATGTCAGTAGTGATTAACTCGTCCAAGAGTGTTCTGTGGCAACCTCTCTCCTCTCTCTGCAGTATCCAGGGTAGGACCCATGGATTCTGTGGCTTCCTTCTCCTTCTGGGTGGTGGGGGTGATGGTGATGCTGGCTGGGCAGGTGTTGGGTTCTGCTGTCTTCTGTGTCTTGAAAATATCATGTACAATAAAAAATTAAACTCAATAAAAACCAAAAAGACCATCAAGTGATCTATGAGTTGCTCTTGATGTGTTCCTGTCATCTTTGAAGTGTGAAATGAATGGCACCTCACAAGGGAGGGGGGTTATATAGTGTGATATGGATCTCGATTCTGGATCACGACTATAGATACTGACCCACAAAAACAATTAGTCATGTCGGGAAGGGTCAGGAACATGCTCCCGGTGTGTCTGTTTGTCTTTACAGCTTGTCTGTTTGTTATCCGGCTTGTCTGTTAGGGGTTTAGGGTTTGTTGTAGTACTTCTATGACTGGCCGTGTAAAAACGTCCCCAATGCTACGTCTTGTCGGGATGGTTATTACGGCCTGTTTGTAATTATACCATCCTGTCGGGGATTTCATAACCAACATACCATTTTCCTGCACTTTTTCTCATGACTCTACGACTTTTGTCACCGACTCTAGGGTCGGTGAATGTTACATAGAATCTAATTTGTATAACTTTTGAAAATTACTTCTTACAAAATGTAGCTAATGTAAATTATTTGTACTAATGCTATGTTAATTATTGTGTTGTAAAATGGTTAAAAAAACTTGATCACATCCGTGTTTTACTTGAACATGTAAGGGCTAATCTCTATAGCCTGATTATGGAGCATCAGCTTATGGTTATACTGTTTGTTTGTTTTTTTTATTTTTTTTATTTTATTTATTTTTTTTTTTTTTTGGGGGGGGGGGGCTTTACAAGGTTTATTGTGATTGCTGTGAACGCAGACTCTCAGTCTACATTTAAGATGTCTAAAAGCCTTTACGCCTGAGCATTTCTGCAAAGAGCAGTCAAGACCAACCTGTTTGGTTATGAGTTACCACTTACTTTCTATGATACTGCAAGTTATGATGATATGTTATGAAGTTATGATGCCTTAGAGTCTGTCTTTTGACGGAGATTAAGCGCTATAAAAGTGCTATTAGAATTAGAATGATGATACCGCAGTTTATCTTTATTGCGTTACAACTAATCTTGTACTTCAAGTAAAATGGAGCCGATTGGTGTTGGCCAAAGAGAAATGTTTTTTTTTTACTGTACAAGAGTTTATTGGGGGCATGATGTGTGGCTGATCTTAACCAGCGATACAGTCTGGAACAACTTGCGGGGTGAACTGTTTACTCAAGACAGTTTTAGGTAAAGAGATTTGTCAAGTTTCCTGCCCATGTCAATGTGATGAGTTGCTGAAATTATTCCAAGTTAATATGTCTTGCAATAGATGATAACGCCGGGAAAGGTTGTAAGAATGATTCATGTAGAAAGGGAGACACCATAAGGACACTGGGAAATGGCAGGTCATGGTTTAAGCCCTGGGCCTAATCACCCTCTCCTTCCCAAAGGGTATGGGAGAGTGTATTGTAATCAAATCCGTTTGTTTATTTGTCTGTCTGTCCATACACATAACACAAAAACTATACATCGGAGCTGGGTGATATATAATTGTACACAAAGTGGGGTGGTCACTCGGGCCTCCTCAACGATTTGTGGATCTGAATAAAAAAATCCGGGATTGTTTTGTTGGTTTTTTTTCAGAACTACCTTTGGGCGCGGGTTTATTCATTCACACATCTGCTGGTGGCCCCAGCATTCCTCAGTCAGAAAATATGATTGGTCATAACAACAGCATTTAAAAATATAATTTGAAGATATTTAGCTTTTGATAAATTGCGAAAGCTGATTGTCAGCTAATGTCTCTTGGTAAGGATCATGTAAGTGTAGCCTGTCATTTTAAAACCAGTGGCCGTTTTAAAATGGCCATGGCCGTTTCGAAATGGCCAAGTATTTTGTATGGCTATTTCAAAACCTTGCTGAGGTTTTCATATGGCTTAGCCACTTAGCCAAATAAACCTGTTGGCCATTTAAAACTTTCTCACTGGTTTCAACCAGCCTACGTTTTCAATACTGATTTAAATGTATACAATTTTAAACTGTTGTGAAAATGTAAGTCACTAATTATTTATTTATTTATTTATTTAATCATTTATTATAGAGACATAGTATAATACATTTTGACAACTTAATAATGAAATACAAAAGAATACCCAGCCCTAATGGGCTTATTAGTCTCTACAAACTATTTTAACAACAGATAGGTGGAAAATAGTTACATAAGATATTATTTCTGTGATTTCGTAGATACTTAACAACAAACAAGTGTAAACTAGTTACATAAAATATTGTTCCTGAGATTCCATAGGTCAGCTAGAAAGCTCATTAATAGTTTTACCCTTTTACAAGTTATTATTTCATAAAATACATATTTACTATAATATTTTTTATATCCCTATAATCCAATTTGACACGCAGCTTTCAAGTTTCAAAAATCCAGGCAATTGAAGCTGGAGACTTGACTTGCTTGTGTTTGTCTTGATTTAATTGCAAAAAAACATGTATACATTACTTGGTTCTTTATTTGTGTCAGTGGACACTTCATAAAAGTTAGGATTTAATTGCCAAGAACATAAGCATCATATTTCTAGATTTTCTTTCAACTCGGATCAGTAATATTTTCTGCATTTTACTGGGACAAAATTAAAATTAGATTTCATAAAAAGTACTATTTTTTGGCAGATTATTGTCCTACAATGGTGGAAAAATAACAAAGTTTTGATCATTTCAAGTGGAGTTCTGTGCCATATACTAATATACTAATTCATCTAATGAAAGTTTCAGACGTCTTCTAAATAAGCATCATTCTGCATATACTCATTCATAAGGATATGTCTTATAAAATTAAGGATATGTCTTATGAAATTCATAAGGATATGTCTTACCAGTTCTACTTTGTCATTGGCGAAAATATGCTTTTGCTGGGGAGGTGTGAACAGGAAATTATCCAAATAAAATCCATCAATAAATTAATGGAGTACAATACATTTCTTTTTGAGAGGAGAAACCACGCCACCATTTTTTGGAATGACTGATACACTTTGAAAATAGAATGGGAACCAAAGAATCAAAAGACAATTCCAATACAAATGGTGTAGTCTGACTTCTAACTATAAATCATTCAGAGCTCATAATAAGGTTAGTTACAATTTTTGTTTATTATATTGTGAAAGACATTGTGTCTCTATATTCCTGACACAATACACTATTAAAAACATGCTGTGTAAATCAATTATGTAAATTCTTACTATACTTTCCATTCACACTGTAAGTCAATCTAATTTCTCGTCTTGTACTTCAGTTAATTCCCTCCAGGACCCTTGTTTTTGGCATGCTTAATATTCTCCGGCTTAAGTTGTGTGGGCATTTCTGCGAGAGGGGTCTAGCTTCTGGCCTTTATCAATAGAGACAATTAGCCCTTTGGCATACCAGTCTGTTGGGAAATATGTCACTGACTCACAAATAATGAGGTAGACTATGCAACGTTCATACCTCTCTAAGATAAGAAGGAAGAATTGGTGACGTTTGTTACTTCAAAGGCTTTTAATTTCGAAGTATGTTGGTCAGTCGGTTTGTTTGTATGTATTTCCCTATGTACATATGCATGTATGAATGTTTGACAGTGCATTCTAGGTCACAAGTTTGGAAACATGAAAAAACAACAGTGATCTCTAGAAGGTTTGCACTTAAAAATTAAAACATTTTAGCTACTCTGAGTAAATGACTTATAACTCAGAAACTATTGCATTTAGAGCATTTATGTTGAATATGTTGTTCAAGTCCTTTAACTTTAGTTATAAGATGGTACATAGTTTGGAGCTCTTTTGCATTAGCTAAGCGAGTAATAGCTAATTACTGATATGTAGCAAAATTAATAAATTAGAACATGTCATACTTCTTCGAAAGTATTGCACAGTTACTTTCTTTGAATACATTATTTACCTATGTTGGAGTAAGTTATGACATACTGAAACTGCACACCTGTAGCTCATTTCATAGCTGAGCAATGGCTACCTTAAGATTCTCACTGCTGAGTAAATGGTTTGTAATTTTAAAAATATTGCATTGAGAGTATTTTGTAGAAATATGTTATTCACCTAATTATGGGTCAGCTGTAACACTGTACAATTGCAGACCTGTAGCTTATTGTAGAGAGCTTCATTTGTTTTATTTGTTTGTTTGCAAAGTAACTCAAAATATTATGATTTTGATGAAATTATCAGGTCAGGAAATGTAGACAATGGTACGAGGAACAGATGGTCTGATTTTGGTAAATGATCCAGAACACCCCCTGGATGCAGAATAATTTAAATGATCATTTATCATTACACTCATAAGCAACATTGGAGGTGTTGGACCTAAGCACTGATATGTGCTCCCCGACTGCTTTTGTTTCAAATGTAGTTACCTTTGGGGTAATATTTTTACACTGCAGTGTTAAAGAATCTGTCATATGTTAGGAAAGCCTAGCAATATCTCTAAAATATGGCCAAAACCAGCCCCAGTCCCGGACTACATATTTCCCCATCTTGGTCGAATAAAGCATGTATTGGATAATAAAAGCCTTTGTGTGAATGCTGTATTATCTTGTCTTTACAAGATAGAGCATTAGTGAATTGATTTTTTTGCATTTGTTTTTTCTCTCATTTTCTCAGATTTATAGTTACTCTGAGCTGGGCGAAAATAAAGTCTAAAATATGGCATTAAGATATCAAAGGATTATATCTAAGGATTGCATTATGAATTAAGGCAGAAAAATGATGAATTGATTTAATCAATATTTTTTTTTCACGGGTACCAAAATAGATTTACAACTTTATAATATAGATGTTTTTCATAGAAATTGTATTACAATGAATTGCAGTTTTCATACAGTTTAATGGGATTTTTTCCAACAGTTATGGAAGAACCCAGTACTATATTCCTAACGTTTGCTTGTCCAATTCTATGAATTGAATTGGGGGAAACCACACACCCATAGTGTACGCATGTATATCAGTCTAGGTTTCACTATGAATGTTTATATGGCATGTTGCGTAATCGGGATTACAATAACAATTTATTACACGGAAAATTTTTTGTAATTATAATAACACTTTTACAATGATCGTATACATTTTATTACACAACTTGATAGTGGTCACATATGTGTGTATTTATTGAATTATGTTTAATAATGAAAGTTTAAACCCCATTTTGTTTATTACTGGCCTGAGGTAATGATCATTTACATTCAGAATACAACGGTTCATTTTAAAATAAAGTGAGAGTCTCAATATGTTTAGCTTCAGTGAAGCTGTCTATTTCCCCTGTACCATCCAGATTACATCTCTTATATTGACATCTATTAAAATTGTAATTCTATTGTTGTGATGACACAACATGAACTTTACATAGTTCTAACATGATGATATGCATCCTGAGTATGAAACCAAAGAGAACGGCTGGTCAGTTAATGATTAGAAATGGGACACTTCCCAATTTTGAGTGCATCAAAATGGTGTCATCAGTTTGAGACATTTGTAGGGGCCTCCCAAGCAGATCTGATTCCATCATGAAGACATGGTTGAGGGATGAGCTCTTTCCATGCCACTTTACTGAACTGGAGTATTGTCTATAGGGGAACCAGAGCAGCATCGCCTGTAACGACTTATTTTGTATTACATGACTTATTTTGTATCAATTTTTGACTTATTTCGTATTACTGACTTATTTTGTAGTAAAATTGCCTTATTTCGTATTACTTGGACAACTTATTTCGTACCAACAGTTGACTTAATATGTTACAAAACGGTGCGCAGAATTTTGACAAGATTTCAGGGTGATACAAAATAAGTCGATAATACAAAATAAGCTGCTCTATAGACAACTTGTTTTGTATCACTGACTTATTTTGTATTATCAGGTTATAAAACTCCACACTGTGTAACAAATTTTGTTTTTAAAACTGTGGAACTCTTTGTTTATTCATTATTTTTACTTTACATTATATGGAAGCTCTGGACTGCCAATTTGTTTTATTTTAATAACTTGAATATACCAGTTAGTCAGCTTGAATATTCGAGTTAATGACTGGAATATTTGAGTTAGTAACTTGAATATACGAGTTACCTAACTTGAATATATCAGTTCACTAACTTGAATATATGAATCAGCTAACTTGAATATACGAGTTAGCTAACTGGAATATATGAGATACTAACTGGAATATTTGAGTTAGTTACTGGAATATACAAGTTACTAAATTGAATTTATGAGTTAGGAACTGGAATACACAAGTTACTAACTTGAATATACCAGTTAACTAACTTGAATATGCAAATTAGCTAACTTGAATATACAAATTAGTTAACTTGAATATATGAGTTACTAACTTCAAAATAACATTCAAGTTAGGTAACTGGTATTTTCATTGACTGATTTTGTAGTAATTTCAATTCAACTTTTATAGTGCCTTGTCTCCATCAAAGGATGGACTCAAAGGAATGTAATCCTTACTGTATTCAATTTTGTAGTCCATTTACCATTTGCCATGATAGCTATTCTTATTTTCAGCACTGAATTTCACAGAGATATAATTGATTAGACTAGTCAGTAGTATATTGAAAATTATAACTGTATCTGTAAATGAATTTGAGATGGTGTTAAATCTTGGACTGGAATATATTTGTGGAAGTATGAATGCCCTTGCTGAATCAGATAAAGTTTACATATAGAGAGCTCAGATTTGGTTTTTTGGTAGGAACACTAGCACAAAATCCTACAACCTTGGGAAAAATCAATGATCTCTGTGAGATAAGATGTTAAAATGTACACTTTGTACACTCAACAAACCTCTAGCTAAATACTACCTTAATGTTCAACATTACAGGCTAAACATTATAGGGAGCATTAATGTAAGAATATGAATTTGAACAATACACTGTTAGACTACATATTGCTAACCTACACTTCCTAACCAATATCCCTTCCAAGTATCAACCTCCTACACCTTACAGTTTGAAGGATATGAGCTGGATGAGATCAAAGTCACTACAGCAAGGTCAAAGGTCAAATCAAGGTCATACTATGATGTTCCACACCTACACTCCCTAACCAGTTTCTCTCAATGTCTCTATCAAGGCTCACCATCCTAATGGTTTATGAGATACAGCATAGAGAAGTTAATACTGAACCAGCCCTCCCAAGTGGCAGAGAGACTGCCCAACTGCCCAGCCTGACACCACGGGTGACAACAATACCTACACAGCGAAAAACTACATATATCCCAAATTCTATTATGCAAAATGTACAATTCTATAGACAACATGCAAATGTTAATCACATGTTAGCTCAGCATTATTCAATAGAATATAGAAAAGGTGGCAAATGTGTTTATCCATTGGTAGCCTTTGCAAGTACTAAAATTTCAGGGATAAATACAATTTTTCCAATTCTTATGTGCTAAGTAACATTGTAAGAAGTCCTTCTTTCACAAAATTATCATGAAAATTACATGAAAAGGGTAAAAAAAATCATGTCAAGTTTTAAATTGTACACAAACAAATTCAACCATAAATTATCATAGAATAAAATGTCATTGGCCTTGATAATAAAACTCTGTGAGGTCAAATTGCCTTGAAAATTGCTGATTGACAAGTTCCTATTATACAGTTGTGTTACAACTGCTATACTTTTTTCAAAACAAAATATATATGCACCTTTCTGAATATTTAGTAATCTTAATGCTACAGAAGCTCTGGACTACCAAAGATTTTTTTTAGTTTGCTAACTTGAATATACCAGTTATTTGACTTGAATATATTAGTTAGAAACTGGAATATACGAGTTAATAACTGGAATAAACCAGTCACTAACTTGAATATACAAGTTAATAAACTGGGACATATACAAGTTAGCTAACTTGAAAAAAAACAAGTTTGGTAACTGGAATATGCCAGTTAGGTAACTTAAATATAACAGTTAGTAACTGGAATATACGAGTTAGTAACTTGAATATTTCAGTAAACTAACAAGAATATACAAGTTAACTAACTTGAATATCCAAGTTAGCTAACTTGAATATATGAGTTAACCAACTGGAATATACGAGTTAGCTTACTGGAATAGGGAGCTGGACAAATCAGCCCTTTGCCAAATCGGCCCTCGGCAAATCGGCCCCCTAAAAAGTCGGCCCTGGACAAATCGGCACCCTAAAAATTTGGCACTGGACAAATCGGCCCCTAGTTGAAAACTTTTGTAATTAAAACATATTTGTAGAACTGCTGAGAGCATTTGACTGGGTTGATAAACTTATTTCTTCAAGATTATCAGATAGATACTTGCCTTAATTGAAATATTAATGGTGTTGAATTAAAATCTAGTCCATGTTAATGTTGACTGGGGGAATAATTCTGTATAATTATGTATAATGTTGAGAACTTTGGCTAGGTGTGATTGACACACTTCAAAGATAATTTGACTAAGTGTAATTAGCACATATGAATGATGTCAGGATACTGCAACTAATCCCTTGTAACCCATGTGAAATAAAACTTGTTTATGTTAGAATTATTGAAAGTGCAATTACATTGCATGCACAACCTCTATTGATGGGATTATAACTTTAGTGATCTTTGGTATTTGTTTAATATAGAGATTACTAGCTAAAATGTTAAACAAACAAACAGTATTAGACATCAATAGCTGATTGTTCACATTGATGTCCATGCAGAGGATTATATCATCCCCCTCCCCACCTTTGTGGGCATCAAAGAGAACAATGGGCATTTGGGCATCTCTTTGAGTTACATGATCAATCAGAAACCAAAATTCATATATCCACAATTTAACACAAATTATTTTTATTATTACTATTATTTATATTTTAAACAGATTATATTTCATCTATTGTTGTGACTTTAGAAATGATAGTAATACAATAAATAACTATTGGGGGAAAAATAACTCACTGTGCAGATTTTGGATACAAATCTACGATATCAGAGTAAACTGAAGAGATACATAAAACTAAAATCTCTGGGAGTTATTGTGAAAAAAATTACATAAATCTTATGTACACTTATCTATCTATATCTAGGGGGCCGATTTGACCATAAATTATTTTACAGAGGGCCGATTTGACCAGGCAATTTTATTTTGAGGGCTGATTTGACTGGGGCCGATTTGGCAAAGGGCCGATTTGTCTATGATTCCTGGAATATATGACTTACTATCTGGAATATACCAGATAGCTAATTTGAATATACCAGTTAGATAACTGGAATATACAAGTTAGCTAACTTGAACATACGAGTTAGCTAACTTGAACATATGAATTACCTAACTGGAATATGCAAGTTGCCTAACTGGAATATACAAGTCAGCTATCTTGAATATACAAGTTACCTAACTGGAATATACGAGTTAGTAACTTGAATATTAGAGTTAGCTAACTTAAATATACAAGTTAGCTAACATGAATATACAAGTTACCTATCTGGAATATATGAGTTAGTAACTTCAATATACAAGTTAGCTAACATGAATATACCGATTAGTAACTGGAATATACAAGTTAGAAACTGGAATATTCAAGTTTATATCTTGAATATGCAAGTAAGCTAACTGGAAAATAGCAGTTACCTAACTTGAATATTCAAGTAAGCTAACTCGTATTTTGAAGTTAGTAACTCAAATATTCGAGTTAGCTAATTTGCATATTCAAGTTAGTTAACTGGTATATTCAAATTAGTAACTTGTGTATTCCAGTTCCTAACTCATAAATTCAATTTAGTAACTTGTATATTCCAGTAACTAACTCGAATATTCCAGTTAGTATCTCATATATTCCAGTTAGCTAACTTGTATATTCAAGCTAGCTCATTCATATATTCAAGTTAGGTAACTGGTATATCCAAGTTAGCAACTTGTACATTCAAGTTACTAACTCGAATATTCCAGTTATTAACTCGAATATTCAAGCTAACTAACTGGTATATTCAAGTTGTTAAAATAAAAAAAATTGGCAGTCCAGAGCATAAAAAAATAAATAAACAAAGAGTTCCACAGTTTTAAAAACAAAATTTGTTACACAGTGTGGAGTTTTATAACCTGATAATACAAAATAAGTCAGTGATACAAAACAAGTTGTCTATAGAGCAGCTTATTTTGTATCACCCTGAAATCTTGTCAAAATTCTGCGCACCGTTTTGTAACATATTAAGTCAACTGTTGGTACGAAATAAGTTGGCCAAGTAATACGAAATAAGGCAATTTTACTACAAAATAAGTCAGTAATACAAAATAAGTCAAAAACTGATACAAAATAAGTCATGTAATACAAAATAAGTCGTTGATACAAAATAAGTTGTTACAATCGCCTTAAGTAGTTTTGAAAAGTGACTGACAGTCACTATCACTGGACTTAAAACTGTCAAATTCCTGTTCACACCAACATTAGTGTAATAGCATTTCATAAGGGGTGTTGTTCACTGTCCAAGGTTTGCCCCTCACCCACCCACCCCCACCCCACCCCACCCCTACCCCAACCCCGAGTGTGTGCCTGATAACACAATTGTAGAAGCTTTTTAACTTACCTTTTCACCTATGAAGGTCCAAAGTACATTGAGGGTGATAACAGAAAGTGTTTTCACTTTTAAACATGTTTCAAAAAATCTTTGTAAATAATCAAATGTTTCCCAACTGTCCACACCCATTTTTTTTTGTCTTAAGTTGCCTACGACTTATTTTTATGCAGTCGTAACCTACTTTCATGGTGGTAAATCAATTATCTTGTCCACTGTTCTGTAAAATAGACAACTATATGGAGGACATTAAGCTAAATCATAGCAATCCCTGCAAACTCTCCCAAACAGTGTACAAGAGTAACCTATTTTTATTATTATCAGTTGTCGTTAGGAGTTGTACCACTCAGGAATGGGTTATGAGCCTTATCCAATCAGTTGTATATTTACCAGTTTCCCCAGCCTTTTTAAAATAGAATCAGTTATAACAGTCCCTAAGATACAAAACGTATGGCATGTAGCCAAATGTCGAGTTTTGATTTTAGTATATGCTAGAATTCACAAGGATGATGCAGTTTGGACTACAAATATGGCAGACTCTCAATAAATCCCACATGTCACCATGATGTGGATTCAGACCCATGGCCACAGTTGAAAGGGCCAAGTGGTTAAAAAACCAACTTGCCAAGAAGTAGGCCACTGTGGTATCTCTGAGAGTATTGTTAGTGAAATATTAAATGAAGGATTTCTGTAGGTATCTAGTTTATTATATCTTGTGTCATAAGGCATAATACACTTCTCTTGTAATAAACCTTTTTGTCGGGGGCCCTTTTGTCTGGGGGGCTTTTGTCTGTCCCCCGTGTGCAAGAGGCATATAAAATCATTATTATCTCCACCCGGAGGTTATGTATTGAGGTATTTTCTTTTGTCTGTTTTTCTGTGTTCATACTAACTACAATAGTAATGAACGTATCTGTATTTAGGTCTGGTTTGTAGAAGTGTTTTGTAGCCTATACCTCTTTCATTAAAATGACATCGAGGATTTCTGTTGACTAAGATATAGATCTACTTGAAAAACCTCATCATAAAAACCCACCATTAAAAAACACAGTTTTTAGACAACCCTTAAAAAACCCACCCTTAAAATTGACAGGGGCTTAAAACCCCACCTTTTATCATTTAATGTCTGCTTCTTTAGAATAACTTTGTCTTCCCTACAAGCAGTAAGTCTCATTTCACATTGTTTCACATAAAATAAAAAAAAATCTTTTGAATATTTATTGTGTAATAATTGTGGAGTTTTACAAATTTAACCATGGCTTGAAAAATCATTATAACTTGGATGATGTCATTAAAGAGTGTAAATATTTTATTTTTGTTACATTAATTGAAATTTAAAAAAAAACTTAATTTAAAAATTAGATTTGAATGGAAGATTTTACTGAGAAGCCACATACACTGTTCCTATACCAGGAGTCAGTTGTTTCCCTTTGTAATCCACTATTTCCAGTTATGCTATTGCAGGATTAGACATAGCATTATGAATGTTTGTTTTTCACAAGAAGTCACATACAGTTCAGGTCACGCCAAGATATGACCAGATGTGAACTCAGAGGTGATATGAAGGTCATAATGTGCAGTGCTTGAGTTTATAGATTTCAGCAGAGCATTGAACACAGTAAAACACAAGATTGCGGTTTATATTATACATGTTAGTATCAGAGCACAAAATTTTTTAAATGTTTTAGAGATAAAATATTTTAAAAATGCCACCAAACACAAAATACTAAAATGGCACATGTATAACAATAAGGAATTACATGGGCAATAAAGAACAAAGTCGTAAGTGTTAGTTTGGGTTAGTCATTAGTCAATTCCAGGTCTAATCCAGTTAAGTGAAAGTTTGAGAGGGTGAACCAGTTATATTTTTGATCCAGCCTGTCCCAGAGACAACTGAGCCTACTCCTCGCATGAGAACTCCCTAGAGATGGGACCTACTCCAGGGGTCTGGACTCAGAAGGGTCTAGCAAGTTTACCAACAGGAGTCAGCCAAAGTTGACCAAGCAGAGGTGAACACCTGTGTCCGAAAACGAAAGGTTCCAAAATCTAAGAGCCTATATCTATCCAGTAGGAGAACTCCCCTTGGGAGGAATGGGTCCAAGGGCGTCAGGGCCCCCAGAGATCATATGATGTACTGAACAGGAATAAGTCTAGACTGACCAAGTCAAGATAAAACCTGCCATCGAAAATCGAAAGGTTCCTGTAACCAGAGGCCTATATCTATCCAACAGAATTCCCTTTGGGTGGAACAATCCCAAGGAGGTCAGGGCCAAAGGTGAAAGTTCAAGCTCGAGGAGCTTAAAGGGCATGTTGAGAGGGGGAACCAGGGTCAGCCTGGCCCAACCTATACTTGATAATCTGACTGACATTGGTCAGAAGGTCGTGGAAAGGTCATTACCCAAGACAGTAGTGAGACTTAAGTTTGGCTCTGACCCACCTGTTTTGCTTTTTAATAGCTGTAACAGAGGAGGGAGGTGGGTAAAACTTGTAATGCTTTCTTGTTGGCTTCAAAATTCAAAGTGACGCCTCAAGATATTTCTAGCAAAAGCCAAATCATAGCTATGATGTGATTGGTCTAGTTATAAATGCTACTAGCAACCAATGCTAGTTATACCCCACGATTTAAGGTAGACCGAAACTGCATAGCCATGCCCCTGAAGTTTCCTGCCTCACACAGTTCAGGTCACGCCAAGATATGACCAGATGTGAACTCAGAGGTGATATGAAGGTCATAATGTGCAGTGCTTGAGTTTATAGATTTCAGTAGAGCATTGAACACAGTAAAAAACAAGATTGCGGTTTATATTATACATGTTAGTATCAGAGCACGAAATTTTTTAAATGTTTTAGAGATAAAATATTTTAAAATGCCACCAAACCCAAGGTAAGAAGAATGGGAAGGCTAGAAGTAGGAAGGGATATGTGTGGCGAAAGTTTGTGGAACAACTGAGGGAGCTATGGATGCATTCTGGAGATAAATCCAAACAGCTGAGCTCCTCCAAGATCCATGAATCATGATGTTCTGGATGGACACATTATGATCAAAGACGAAAGTAGCGCCCGAGCGCCTAAATGTGTGGAATGAAAATCCATCCAATGGAAGATTAAGTGTTCTCAAAATGGATCTGAGAGCATTTCTAATATGAGAATCCAGTATTGGTAAGTGGGTGTAAGATGAGGTGACAAATAATGGGGCCTCAGGAGAAAGTTGCCTGGAATCAAACAGAGCCCGAAGAGCCCTGACTGGACAGAGGTGGACATTATCTAAAGCCGGTATTTGCACCAGGTGATGTAATTTGTGGTCTTGGAGAGTTTTGGTCCATTTTAGGATGAGATGTGCTCCTGGAGAGCAAAAAATCACGTCTTTCCTGAGAAAGTGGACTAATGGGTCAAATTGCTTAGCACTATGAGGAGCCACATTTGAAATTCGTAGGAATGCAAAGAATGAAATGAGAAGGCCCTGTATAAGATGGGGTTTGAAGTGAGTCACACGCTATGGATATGTTGTACATTGTCCTGATATCAAACACCCCTCTAGGGGTGAGTGAATATTTCGAGTTAATGCTAATACTCCTCAAAAATCTTTTAATAATGTGGTTGTCTGCTGCCTGTGAGTCTATGTTGTATCTACAGGCCATAGATTTGATAGATGACAGATAATTCCTATTAACCTTGGGTGCCAGGGAGTTTTTGTACAAATATTCTAGAAAGATTAACAAGTTGTGTACTGAAACAGAAATGGGGAGTTGCATAAAATTTTAAAATGCAACGAAAGTTCTAAAATCCTGGCTTGAGCTGATGTGGTCGAAGGTCTGAAAGCTATGGCCAGTCTGGAATATGCTGAGTCACACAGTGATGCTGGGGTTGGAATCTGAAATTATATATGAAGGTCCAAATTAATGTGATCCTGCAATACTTTGTCCCAAGTATAGTTGTTTCTCAAATGACTTAGTTACACAGTGTCAACTGGTTTATCAGAGTAAAGCCTTGATAAGAGATCAGCTCTTGAGTTGTTGATGCCCATTACATGACTAATATTTATTGCTATGTTAAAATGGGCCTTGAGTAGCCACAAGTTTCTAATACAAGCAGCCAAGAATAAATCTCTCGTTTTATGGGTTGCTACCACCTGGACAACGGCTGCGTTGTCACTGAATGTGGAATGGCTTAAAAACTTTGCCCATAGTCTAATCGCTACACAATAGTGATCATCTCAAGGTGGACAATAGTAAGCTCAAACCCAGGGATTGTAGGAGCAGGAGCAGAGAATACTCTATCATTCCAGACACCCCCTATGCCAGACAGGCATGCATCTAAATATACTGCCCCAGTATGGTCAAATGTGGGCTTATTGTACAATGTTATGCCATTGAAACCAGGAAGAAACGCCTGAAACCAGGCTAGATCCTAGAAGAATTCCTTTGTTAGCTTTATTTTCTTCTGGTGAACATTTTTCCTGAATAAATCCAACATTCAGTTAACAAAAATTCTTGAAGGAGCAACACATTTGTGTATGTATATAAGTTTGCAAAGCAGAGACTGAAAATTTTTTTTTAAAATAAATTTATTCATCAATATTCTTTACAAGTCATACAAAATTTGAAGTTAAACATGTATATACATTTTTTTTAATTTATATAACAAAAGACAAAAAAAAAATAAAATAAAAGGGAGAAAAAAAATAAAGAAAAAAAAAATAAAGAAAAAACTTAAAATAATAGTTAAATAAAAGTAGATACATAAGAACAATACAAATTTAGTATGTTACTGATCACATTGAACCATTATCACTAAATTCTACATAGAGAAAAATGCAAATATATCATCCACGTGCTGTCTAAATGTGTTTAATTTACCCTTCTCTAAATATACATTTTTTTTTCTATTTCCAGATATTTCTTAAAATAGAGTAAAAAATTATTGAATACCGGTACTTTCTGTTGTAATCTGCACTTATACATGTAATATTTGCCATACAATATTGTAAAATTTAATGAAAAGTTACTTTCATTATATCCCAAAAGTATACCCTCTAAAGATAAGCTGTTAAATTTATTTGTAATCCTATGATGCCAGGCTGATATTTCAGCCCAGAATATATTTACTGGTGTACAGTGATAAAATGTATGAAATAAATTGTTTTCCACATTACACATACCACATATGGCTGAGACTGTATTATCAAATTTGGAAACAATACTGTCAGTAAAGTATATAAAATGGACAATTTTAAATTGTAACTCTCTAACATTCACATCCTGACAGTGTTTTCTGGCACTTAGGAAAATTGTTTTCCATACTCCTGGATTGAAATTATAGTTACACAGCTTACACTCCCAGGTTTTTTTGGCATGTAGGTCTCTCTTTTTTCTTTTGTATTATTATATTGTATATGTCTTTTGAGCTAATTTTTTTCCAACTTTTATTAAATGGTAATTTTGAAAATGGATTTTCATATACATTTTTAAGCTCTACTGTAAAATTGTTTTACCTTTACCAAGGTTTATTATTTGTTTCCATTTATTTGGTATTGCTTTTATAGGTCCTGTGTACATCACAAAATCAAATATGACCTCATACTTTTCATTTACCGCTTCTACACTTAAAAAAGTTCCTGACTGATCAATAATATCTCGAATATACACAATTCCTTTCTTGTAAAATTTTTTATAGAGAATTGTATTATCAGCAACAAGTATGTTTTTGTTAAGCCATATTACTTCAGACAATACTTCTTTCAATGTTGTAGGTTCTTTATACAACTCAAACCATGCTGCTAGGTATAGGGTGTACAATGTGCTTAGGATTAATAGCGCACATTAAGTAGTGATTTATGCTAAGCTCTGGTATGAATTCCTGCAGATAACTGACATTATTTTCATTTACTAAGAACCTTTTAATCGAGTTAACTTTTTGGGCTTTAACATATGATGGTATATCTGTTAGCTTTAAGCCACCCTCATTATAATTAGAGATTAGAACATTATGTTTTAGCTTCCTTTTCAAGTTACTCCATATAAATCTGTACTGAATATCTTCAAGGTCTTTAATTACCCATTCGGGGGTGCTTAGCCTACCAATCAGGTAATTAATTTTTGAAAGAGCATGAATCTTAAAAGCATTGATTTTACCCTGAAGAGTGACATTTAGTTTTGACCATTTTTGTAAATTTAGCTCAATATGCTTTAACTTTGATGTATAATTATGGAGAACTGTTTGGCGGTTGTCTTTATAAAACCATGTTCCCAAAGCATAGACCTTTTCCTTTTCCCATTTAACATTGTATGTGTTTTGGGGTATTGTAAGGGGTACACCGATTTGTAGTATTTCAGTTTTTTGGTAGTTAAGTTTTAAGCCAGACGTGAGTGAGAACATGTACAGTATATTTAACACTTACTGTACTTAAATTATATCTGAAGTTATACGTATTGTGTCATCAGCTAGTTGTGAAATTTTCACTATTTTATTGCCAATTTTGACACCTTGAATGTTGGGGTTTCTTTTGACTTCTTTTGAAAATATCTCTACCGCAAGTAGAAACAACAAAGCAGATAATGGAAACCTTGTCTGATACCACACTTTAACTTAAAGTATTCCAAAGTAAAACCATTGTTTATAACTGCACTCTCTATGTCTTTATACATAATATGAATCCATCGCCTAAAGGTTTTGCCAAAACATAATTTTTAGCACATTTTATAGAAATGACCAATTCAGTATATCAAAAGCTTTTTCAAAGTCAAGATAAGAAATGAAACATTTTTGTTTTTCACTATTGGTATATTCAATTGTATCAATTACAGTTCTTATATTGTTTCCGATAAATCTACCTTTTATATAGCAGATAAATCTACCTTTTATATAAGCAGAGACTGAAAATTCTTTTTGCTAATAAATTTTTTGGAAGCTATATGAATACACTCCTGGTGTATGGAGGTGAGCTTGGCGGGTTCAATGCTGAGAGTGGCATTCTCTATGTCAATTTGTATACCTAAACACATGAGGACCTTACAAGGGGGGTTTATTTTGTTTTTATTCATGGGCAAATCTAAGTCGGTGAGAAGGGCGTGGAACTGGTGAATTTGACGCTCTGCGTCAACAGATGACGCCACCCCAACGTAGTTGTCAATGTACGCAAGTAATCGTGTTTGCGTCATTTTTTGCGTGACGTATGTGACGGCGTCACTGACCGTTGAAAAGCAGCGCTCCCATGCGTCCATCCAAACACGACGCTCAGATCTAAGTAATATGCGTCATCCCATTTCAGGCCAAATTTCAAAGAGTCAACAGGGTCAATTCTGAGATTCCGAAAGGCCGTAGAAATATCAATTTTGAATAATACAGGGTCATCTTCAGCTAAAATCGCCTCCACTATATCATCAATGCTTGGAAATTTTAGTGTGAAGCAACGACCATCGAACTTATTTTTCGACACATGGTCATTAACTGACGTCCCATAAGGGTGGGATAAGTTCAGTATAACACGACGCCTGTCTTTGTCCTTGGGTTTTGTTAACAGGGGTGAACAGTGGAAGTATGGTGAATCTGCTTTCTCTAATGGGCCCAACATAGCACCTAATGAAGTTTCAGTATCTAGTTATTCCTGAACTTCTACTGGAAATTGCATTGCAGAGTGATGATTTTGTGTGTTAGTATTGCACGGGGCAGTAGGGATAATGATGGACAGAGGAAAGCCAAATTTCAAATATTGTAACAATAACTGATCAGGATAATCCTCTAAAGCTCTCTCCCAAGCCGAGATATTGAGGCCAGAAGTAATGGGTATTCTGGCCTCTGTATAATTGGGTTTGCCTGTGGATTTTATTATGTGTGCTATGTTAACCTGCTGCTCCACTGACTCGACCCGAACGGGTTCTCTATCTGGGCCTATAAAAGAAAAATTTGCTGGACCATGATTGAGAAAGCCCCTATGCTTGTCCTCAATGTTAAAATCCTGAGAAACTGCCGAAGTTTTGGAACAATGGGAGCCAATGATGGCCTCAATAGTGGGAAGAACACTGCTCTGAAGGTTAGTATCATCAACATTATGTGCAACATTATTTATGTCAATGGTTGGCAATTTCATTACTTCAACATTGTAGTCAGACAATTTTAATAACTCGTCTATGACATTTGCAATGTGGTGTTCATGGTGTTTAGGAACACCCAAAATGTTCATAAGAAATGCAATCTTACCTGTAGTTATCATATGTTAATTTTCCACTATTTTTTTCATCATCTGACAACAAATTTATCAGTTTGTAATGCGGAGTGTATGAACACCAAAGTGACATGATTGAACTAACTTCTAAGGTACCTGCAATTGGTCTGGGGTGAGATACAAGCAGCAAGTTACCATTGTGAATCTACATATTATGAAAACCGCTTATAACATCAGTTTGGTTCGGGTGTATGAACACCAGTTGTGCCCCACAATGTTCATAATATTGAATGTTCACAAACGTACTAGCTTTATGTAAAGTATAATGAACATAATCTGGATCCTCACCCGGACCATTCAGAGATTCGTTATCATACTCATTATAAATAACAGCCACATTGCCAATCATGCTGCAGGTGCTAGTGTAGGTCCTGTAGGTCCTGCGTATGGTGCCCAAAATATCAGGCTGTATCGCCTGATCTGCATAATAATTACTGTCAAAACCATCATACAACTGATTACACACCAAAGAAGGTGTCACAGAACACATTACACTGTTACTGACATAATTATTGAAATTAATAAACAAGGTGTTCAAGTCAAGACAAATAGTTACTGTTAATACTATTCATGTCAGTGGAACATCCCCTTAAGGCTGCTTGGAAAGTACTGTCTGCCCCTCATTAACTTGGTCGTAAATACTATTTTTAGCATGATATTGTTGTTCTGAACTATTAATACACGTCTGCGCCCTATGAACATTGTTCCTAGGTGTTTGTTGGTACTTGAAACTGTGTTTATAACCCCCCCCCCCCCCT
Organism: Sabellastarte sp. h YS-2021; assembly: GCA_964017235.1. Lineage (NCBI taxonomy): Eukaryota > Metazoa > Annelida > Polychaeta > Sabellida > Sabellidae > Sabellastarte > Sabellastarte sp. h YS-2021. Next base: position 17,891,972 of record OZ024929.1, on the reverse strand, counting down.
GTTCATCTGCCCTGCCCACACTGTGACGAACTTGTCCAGCTGGTAGCTGTTGATTCTATTTGTTGTTTACTCCTTGCTGCCCCCTCTGTTTAGCATAGCATTTTGTCTCTGGATGACCAAAAGACTTCCCTGACTTCACACAAAATGAGCACACATGTCTAAATTGCCCGTGATTTCCCTCATGATGACATGAATTTTCATTGAAATATCTGCATACTTTAAGCTTCTGCTGGTTTGTTACTGCAGCACTATTTGCCATGGCAATTTGGGAGGTAGATAATCTGTTTATTGCCCACTGCATCTGATTATCCCATGTTAACGTACCTTGCTCAACCTCATGCATGCTGTTGCCATAAGCTGCCCTCACTGCCTGCCAAGGGAGAGATGTCGCGTCTTTAAGAGCTAATATTGTTTGTAGAAGTACTTTTTTCACCAATGATGGGTTTTGTATCTGGTAGATATTACTTAATTGACCTACTGCCCATTCTGAGAGGGTAAGATCATCATAAGTACTTCTTTTCTTACCCTGTGTCCCATAGAAACCTTCGTTCGGCCATCTGAGTTCAGGTGTACTTGTGACTGTCTCAGTAGTGTTATATAGACCAGATGTTTTAATTGATGGCTTACCTTGTGTCACATCTTGCTTGATCTGTGCCTCATAAGATGCCAAAACTTGTGCCACCGACTGAGAGATACTTGGGTTTTGCCGCATCTTATCAGTAGTGCTGCTGTGCCCTTGGTTCTGGTGCTGAGGAAGTGGTGGAGGTGGCTGGTTCTGAGGTGGCGGGATACCCACTATAATACCTGAGGGGTCCTGGATCTTATCAGTAGTGCTGCTGTGCCCTTGGTTCTGGTGCTGAGGAAGTGGTGGAGGTGGCTGGTTCTGAGGTGGCGGGATACCCACTATAATACCTGAGGGGTCCTGGTTCGAACCTGTCTCACTCACTACAGGTCTTCCAACGGGAGCTACAGGCCCTGATGACGAATGGTAAGCATTTGCCGGAAAGGCTGGGTGATTTGCATCCCCACAGCACTTGTCTGTGGCTGAGAATGGCCCAAGGTATTTGATGTAGTTGGCCCTATATTCTGGTGGATGGCGGGATGAGGAATTGCATAATTTTGTTGTGATCTGCCCTCCACTTGCATTGAAACATGACTGTGTGACCGAGGATGTTTGGGAGTTGAGGTGAAAGATCTGTGCGATTCCAATTCGCTGACCCTCCTCACTAAGGCCTTATTGGACTTATCTATGCGTTGTAAATATGACAGGATAGCGTCAGATTTATCAGGAGGTAAGTCTGGCTGTGATGAGGTTGACGGAATGGCACTTACTGACGTGGAAGTGATCCCTGGGGTTGGCTGTGTATATGATTCCCCCATATTAGTGTCTTTAGGTACTTGCCTCTGTGTCTCCAGTCGAGCTTTGGCTGATGCATTAACCCTCGTTTGTGGTTTCACAATGGGAGTTTTATTTTTGGTCCTTGTCATGGTGTTATCCCACGCTTATAAATGATACACACACAATATAAGTCCTCCGGACAATCAGGCTAGCATAAAATAAAGTGTAACACTAAAACAAAGTTCATTTATAAAACCTCTAGCCATATAATAAACGATGATTCATGTATTTTGTTTAAAACTTTTAATGCTTTCTTGTTGGCTTCAAAATTCAAAGTGACCCCTCAAGATATTTCTAGCAAAAGTCGAATGATAGCTATGATGTGATTGGTCTAGTTATAAATGCTACTAGCAACCAATGCTAGTTATACCCCACGATTTAAGGTAGACTCAAACTGCATAGCCATGCCCCTGAAGTTGTCTGCCTCACACACTGGTAATATACCAAGACCCAATTGTTTATCTGATTAATCCACTATTTCCAGTTATGCTATTGAAGGGGTAAACATGGTGTTATAAATGGTGGCTTCTTTTATAACAAGAAGCCATATACACTCCCCATATTTCAAGATGGAAGTTGTTTGCCTTTTGAACTACTATTTACAATTATTCCTTTAAGGATTAAACATGGTATTATGAAAGATGACTTTTTGTCTAACCAGAAGAGGTGACCAGTCATCTGGGAAGTCATCTAACAAGTATAATCCTTGCAATAATCTTAGAATAATATGTGAAACATAAATATACTTTTTCATTTCTCCCCACTCCCACAAGCGACAAAGCATTTGAAATCATAAAACCACACTTTTTGGTATCAATGGAGCATTTGCAACCATAAAACTACACTTTTTAAACCTTTATTCAGAAATGAACAGGGTGTGGTTTTTAGGCCTCTGTCATTTTTAAGCGTGGGGTTTTTTAAGGGTTGTCCAAAAACAATTTTTTAATTGTGGGGTTTTTTAGGTTCCCCCATAATATCAACTGGCACAAGAGAAATTAGAAGATTGGTTTTAAACAACAAATAACAAAACACAGCCAAATAATTAACCTTCTTGAAGAGCCTTTCAATGTACTTGAATTGAAAATGAATTGTTAAACAACAATTTAATTTTACACAAGTCCTTTAGTTATGAAAAATGTGACTTTGGAGTGTGTTTGCAATTTCCATATTGTGATCCTGTCTTGCACTCGTGACTACAAAGCTAAGATTTATATTAACATATTTGGCAGATTTGACAAGCAACAAAATTTTTAATGAATTGCCATCATTCCCAATGTCCCACAAAAATCTAAAACACATGTGTATATTTAATAAATAATTTAATAAATGTTTAAATATGTTTAATAAATCTATCTAACATAGATAACCCTTATTACTATACTTGAGGGCATTATGGGCCCTATTATCCTACATCATCGTGATCTAGTCAGTGAAAATTGCGGCGATAGCAAGAGGTTATGGCATGCACTAAACAGAACATTGAGTCGGTCAAATTCTACTGTCCTCCCATCCTTTGATGATGAAAAATCTTTAGCAAACAGATTTGGTTCGTTTTTCATTGATAAAATTAAAAAGATTCGAGACACCTTTAAATACACCCGATCTCAGGTTCTTCATCCAGACAAGGAGCCGCCAACTTTCTGTTCCTTTCAAGCTGTCACTGAGACTGAAGTCCTTAAGTTTATCAAGGAATCCCCTTCTAAAACTTGCTCCCTTGATCCATGCCCCACTCACATTGTGAAACAATGTATTGACATTCTTCTCCCTTCATTGACTAAACTAGTTAACTTGTCCCTCAAAAACGGCATTTTCCCCAATCCTTTCAAACAGGCTATTGTCACTCCCCTCCTCAAAAAGTCCACCCTTTCAAAAGAGGATTTGAAGAACTACCGACCAGTGTCCGGTCTCAGCTTCTTGTCAAAATTGGTCGAGCGAATTGTGGCTGCCCAAATTAGATCTCATATGGATTCTCATGATCTTGGTAATACTTTCCAGTCAGCCTACAAGGTGGGGCACTCGACAGAAACTGCCTTGTTGTGCATCAAAAATGAGATTCACCTATCTCTGTCCAAGGGCATGCCTACAGCACTAGTGCTACTCGACCTGTCTGCGGCATTTGACACTATCGATCATGACACACTCCTATCCTGTCTGTCGTCTAGATTTGGTTTTGCTGGAACGGCATTAAAATGGTTTAGATCCTATCTCCAGGATCGTTTTCAGTCAGTCAAGATTGGTTCTAGTCTTTCGAATTTGTTCAAATTGAAGTTTGGAGTCCCCCAAGGTTCTGTCTTAGGTCCCCTTCTGTTTTCCCTCTACACAACACCTCTTGGTCAAGTCATCAGAAAATATACCGGAGTCCGTTACCACTTCTATGCGGACGACACTCAGTTGTTCATTCACTTATCCCCTGATGATAGTCTCAAGTCTTTTGACCGTCTTAAATCATGTTTGAATGATATTCAGGTCTGGATGTCTGAAAATAAACTCAAGCTAAATCCTGATAAAACAGAATTCATAGTCTTCGGTGCCAAAGACAGACACAAATGGCTCAGTGACTCACTACCTGTCAATATCCTGGGTAATTGCCTCTCTCCCGCAGATGTTGTATGCAATCTGGGTGTTCTGTTTGATGCAAAGTTTTGTTTCACCAATCACGTAAATTCTGTTATCAAATCCTGCTTTATCAGCCTCAGGGACCTTCATCGTATCAGGAGGTTTCTTTCTGTGGATACATCAGTGGTGATTGCAAATGCTCTGGTCAGTAGTCGTTTGGATTATTGCAACTCTCTTTTTCGCAGTTTGTCATCCCGAAATGCTACAAGGCTCCAATATGTTCAAAATGCGCTTGCACGGTTTGTCACTGGTGCTTCAAAGTACACTCACATTACATCCACCCTTAGGACACTCCATTGGCTACCCGTTAGACAACGTATTATCTTCAAAACCCTAGTTTTGGTCTATAAGTACCTCACCACTGGCCAGCCTAAGTATTTTGCACCATATCTCCCCTTGTACAAATCTGCCGTGAATACAAGACGTTCCAATCCCAAAAATTTGTTCCTTCTGGTTCCCTCTTACTGTCCTTCCATCCATAAATCAAAGGTCCATTTAACAATAGTTTCTCATATGATGCCCCTAAGTTATGGAATGATCTTCCATATGATATATGCAGTGCTCCAAATCTCTCCAGTTTCAAAAGTCGACTCAAAACCTACCTATTTCAGAAATCATTCCCACCATAGCTTCTTACTACCGAACACCGGACCGCCTCCCTAACAACGACTCGGAACATGTCTAATGTCTCATGATTTATGCCTTACAGATTGGATGGTGTGCCTTAGAATCCATTGATACGGAGATTAAGCACCTTGACAACTGATTGATTGATTGATTGATCATCAACATGAACATTACGATTCTGAAAGTTATAGCATCTCGAGGTTGTGGGCTGGAATATACATATTTCAGTGTTGCAAACTTGGTTTGGGTCTTCGATTATCGCCCAGTCGATTTTTTAAACATTTTAGCTGTGTATTAAGACATTGATCAGCAATACATCAAAAACAATTTATAGGGTAGATTTATGTAGATACCCAAAAGATTTGCCAAACTCTTGAAAAAGCCATGCTTGCTTTTGTAATTTGTCTTGCCAAGTATGTTCAGTGGTTGCAGTGACCAGTATTAACATTGCAGAAACACAATTATGTAATTCTTGATAACAACTTAGGAATTTTGTTTTTGAAAGGTTAAAAAAATATAAATTGTGATAATGAATTACCATCTCGTTATCACAACTTACTTTATTTGGATGTTGTTTTATCTCGTAATAACAAGATAAGGCTTTTGTTTAGGTGGATCAAAAATATCTGAATTGTGATAACGAGTTAGTATCTCATTTTCACACAGATTTCAGCCTTGCAGACAATGCTGATGAAACAAGTTTAGAAATCACTGATAAAAGTGAAATCAGTCTCCAATTTTTGGGAAAATATATTGGCTTGTCTCCTTTTGGAAGACATGAAATGACACATTGCCTAAATGACACTGATAGTTGTCTAGTTTCATAGCTTTCTTTTAAAGATTGTAATAAGCAATAAGCAATTGCTATATGCAGATGATACTCAACTATATGTTGAATTCAACAAAAGCTCAATGGATGCATCCTTACAACACCTGGAACTTTGCATTGATGGTATAAAATCTTGGATGTCACAAAACATCTTGAAATTGAATGAAGACAAAACGGAAGTTATTGTTTTTGTATCTAGAAAATATTTGGAAGGAATGCCTTCTATTTCTATTGGAGTGGGAGACTGTACAATCACCCCGACAAGGTCCGTTCGCAACCTAGGTGCCCATTTTGATTCACGGATGAACATGGAAGAGTTTATAATCAAAAAGTGCAGAGCCTGTCAATTACAACTTCATAAAATTGCTAGAATTCGTAAATATTTGTCTAATGATACATGTTCCTGCATAATTCAAGGCCTGGTAACATCAAAACTAGACTATGGCAACTGCCTGCTTTATGGAGTAAATTAAGTCTTTTTGCACAGACTACAAATTGTACAAAATTCAGCAGCCTGTGTCATCCTCAAAATGAGAAAGTACGACCACATTAGTAGAGCAAGACAAGAACTTCACTGGCTTCCAATACAACAGTGGATTGCTTTCAGTATCCTCACTGATGTGTACAAAGTGTTACATGGCCTAGCACCAACATACATTACTGACCTTATTTCGTTAGCACAACCAGCAAGATTAACAAGATCATGCAAAAATTTCAATATAGCATTTCCGGTCAATGTTCCAAGAAACAGTTATGGAAAACGGGCTTTTGTTCATGCTGCTCCAACTCTGTGGAACAATCTACCTGTTCACATTAGATCTTCAAATTCACTGTTAGATTTCAGAAGGCAGCTTAAAACATACTTTTTCACACTTGCATACAATATCTAGATCCTACTTACAGCACTTAGAAACATACTAAGTGATCAGCGCTATATAAAAATCATGTGGTATGTTATGTTGTTATGTTAATAAGAAAACTAAGTTTGCCCCACAAAAGTAACTATGGACGAGTTGCTATTATGTTGAAAAATGTTTTAAATACAAAGCATCGTCACTGACAGCAGATAAAAATGAAATTTTGATTTCTATCCTCCTTAAGACAAATGAATAAGATATTCGCCTGTTCAACAATTATGCTCCAAATTCAGACACCAATTTTTTTTAATATCTTCAAGAGCACATTGAATCATCTGAGCATGACCACTGTATAATATCTGAATAGTTCAATCTTATACTTGACCCTCTAAAAGACTGCTGTAATTACAAACACCTTAATAACCCCAGAGCAAGGAATATTCTTAATTAACTAATGAACTCTCTTGGCTTTTTGGATGCTTTTCGATATGAAAATAAAGGCTTGATTAGATAGACATGTCATAGAAAGAATCCTGCCTGACAGGCTAACTTGATTTACTTTATTGTTTCAGACAATCTAAAGGACTTGGTCAGCTCTTGTGGGTAAAACATGGATAGAGGTTTGTGCAAATTTAAATGTTCCCTTTTAAAATAAATCATATTTTATTTCTATTAGTAATCTTACAGATAGAGAAAAATTCAAGTACAGATTTCAGCCTAACAGACAATGCTGATGGAACAATTTTATAAATCATTGATAAAAGTGAGATCAGTCTCCAATTTTTGAGGATAAATTTGCCTTGCCAGAGTATTATCCAATTACAGTCAATAAATTACCTGATGATATCATTAAGTCTATTATTTCTGACAGCCAGTTCCTTGGAGTCTTGCTTCTCCAAATAAGGTGAGAAACAATAAAATTTTCTTGTGTGTTAACAAAAAATCTTTCCAGAAAGAAAATGCCCTCATTAAAGAAATTGAATCCTACAGAATAAAAATGATGAAGTTAACTTTGTTCAATTGGAAGAAAAAAGAAAGAATTATAAATCTTGTGTGTGGAAAAACTAAACGGTCACATGATAAGGCAGAATAGCTATCTGGAAGTGGGAAACCTTCTAAATATTTTTGTGCATTGGAAAAACACTGATACTCAAACAGCAAGAAAATTAGTTACTAATGATGGAAAATCATACACAAACAAGTTAAAATCCTAGATGAAGTAAAAATGTTTTATCAAGTCTGTTCAGAAAGAAAGAATTCAGTGAATCCAAGCTCTATTTGATAAAATTGGAATTGGAAGTGAAACACAATAAATCTCTAGATATTGATGAATTTTCATCTGAGTTTTTCAAGGTTTTTTGGGACAAAATTGATATTTTTGTATTGCTATCTTTAAATGAAAGCTATAAAACTGGACAACTATCAGTGTCATTTAGACAATGTGTCATTTTATGTCTCCAAAAAGGAGACAAGACAATATATTTTCTCAAAAATTGGAGATTGATCTCACTTTTATCAATGATTTATAAAATTGTTCCATCAGCATTGTCTATTAGGCTGAAATCTGTACTTGAAAACATTATCTCACCAACACATTCTAGGTTTGTTGCTTATCATTTTACTGGTGAAACTACACATATAATTTATAATATAATCCATTACACAAAGATTTTGGGGGGCAAAACTGAAATTTTTGTGTTGCTATCTTTAAATATAAACTACAAAACTGGACAGCTATCAGTGTCATTTAGGCAATGTCTCATTTCATGTCTCCCAAAAGGAGACAAGCCAATATATTTTCTCAAAAATTGGAAACTGATCTCACTTTTATCAGTGATTAATAAACTTGTTTCATCAGCACTGTCTGTAAGGCTGAAATCTGTACTTGAAAACATTATCTCACCAACACAGTCTGGGTTTGTTGCTAATTATTTTATTGGCGAAAATATACAAATAATTTATGATATAATCCATTACACAAAGGTTTTTGGGATAAAATTGAGTTTTTGTATTGCGATCTTTAAATGAAACTACGAAACTGGACAGCTATCAGTGTCATTTAGCCAATGTGTCATTTTATGTCTCCCAAAAGGAGACAAGCCAATATATTTTCTCAAAAAATTGGAGACTGATTTCACTTTTAGCACTGATTTATAAACTTGTTTCATCAGCAGTGTCTGTAAGGCTGAAATCTGTACTTGATAACATTATCTCACTAACACAGTCTGGGTTTGTTGCTAATCATATTATTGGTGAAAATATACACATAATTTATGCTATAATCCATTACACAAAGACAGAAAATATTCCTGGTCTTTTGATTTTCATTGACTTTCAGAGGGCCCTTGATTTAGTCTCTTGGAAATTTGTGCATTCAGTATTAAAATTTTTTTGGCTTTCAAAAATGGATAAAAATTTTGAATACAAATGTAAAAGCAATTATAGTAGTCTGCCCGGATTTAATCACAGGAATCAAAAAAGAATCTAATCACTTCAAAACAATCTTTATCACTACAATTCCTCCCTTTTTTGAAAAAATTACTTTTATAAAATTATTGTAAAATGTGTGTCCATTAAACTTTAACTAATGTCTGTTTTATATGATGCAAATATAAGAGTCAGTTCTACAAATAACAAACTAGTAACTATTGTCCTTAATTCAATTGAGAATATTGGGGTAGACTGCCCAATAGCTCCCAAAAAGTTCAGGGATTATTCTGCCCTGTTTGTTTAGCTTGTCTCCTAGCTAATCACTGTATCTTGACGGCTTTCTGATGATACGACTGGATTGCTAGTGTCCGCAGGTTTATCCAGGTCAGTTACAGAAACTCCCATTGTATCTGTTGTAGTAACATGTTTGTTCGGCACCTCACACAGTGTTTGACAGGTTCACTACTGACAGGTTCATTGAACTTCTTAAGATGAGAAGAGTTTTGTTTATTATACCTTGCCCCTTCCTGAGACTCTACAGTGACTACACTTCCTGTTTTCTCAACAACCATCAGTGGTTTTTCATTATATCTAGGTGTCAGTTTATTCAGTTTTGGTCTCTCCATAAGTACTTTGTCGCCAATGACAACTTCTGATTCTACCACATGCCTTCTTTGATCAGCATAATCTTGCCCTTTTTGTTTCGTCTCAGTGTTCCTATCCTTTACTTCTTGAAATTTTACTGCTTCCTTTTTATACGAAGGGATTTTTATCCTGATCTCATGATTAATAATTAACTTGGATGGAGAAACACCAGTGGTTTTATTTGGAGTACTTCTATAAACCAGTAGAAATGTATGTTTTTCAGAATTCAGCATTCGCAATTCTCATACATTTCAGAAGTGTTTTATTTTGTCTTTCAATTTCACCATTGGCTTGTGGCCATATTGGAGGGCTTAGCCTATGCTCGACACCACATTAAAACTCCTCTGAAACTGTCTGCCGCTCTTTTGGTAGTTTGTACCATTTCATAGGTTCTGGTGGTGTGGGTTGTGCAACTAACTGACATCCATGGCAACTTTTACAAACCTTTTCTGCATCCTTGTCAATTCCAGGCACCCACACTTTGGACCTAAGTCAATGTTGTTTTCACAATCCACATATGACCTTCATGGGCCAGTTTTAACGCCTGTGCCCCTGGTCTAGAATAATTATATGGTGGTCTCCAAGTAAAAGTTTTCCAATTACACATAGTTCATTTCTCACACAAAGGAATTCTTTTGGACTATTTTCCCAATCACCACTTTCAATACATTGTCTAACTGAACTAATTCTGGGGATCCTTGGCAGACATAAGTTCAATTTCGTGGGTTGACAAAGCAATGGGTGTTACAGATTTTGCTATGAAATGAATCTTCACCAACATGATTAATATCTTCTTTATAAGATTCTTTGACTAGCCTTGAAAGACAGTCAACAATCATATCTTTTGCTGCAATATGTCGGACTTTGAAGTTGTATGACTGAAGTCTAAAAACCCATCTTTCAATTCTGGCACAGGGTTTTGACTTAGGTGAATATATGTAGAGAAGTGGTTTGTGGTCTGTCAGAATGGTGAATTCAATTCCATCCAGCTAATTGTGAAATCTTTCACAAGCCCATACTATACCCAAAGCTTCTTTTTCTGTTTGTGAATAGCGTCTTTCCACATCTGTTAAGATGCGACTCGCATAACAAATAACACTTTTTTCATTGTCTTGAACTTGTGCCAGCATAGCACCAAGACCGACAGGGCTGGCGTCAACTATGACTTCTGTTTCGGCACTGATGTCAAAATAAGCAAAGGTCTCTGCACTGCTCAAATCCCACTTCAGTTTATCAAATGCTCTCTGACATTTGGAATCCCACTTAAAGTCTACTCCTTTTCGAATCAAATATCTGAGTGGTTCTGCAGTTGTAGCCAAATTAGGAATGAATTTGCTGCTGAAGTTTACAAGTCCAAGGAAACTTCTCACCTCAGAGACAGATTGTGGGTTTCTAGCTTCTACAATAACTTGAATTTTCTCACCAGTAGGTGATATTCCTCTAGTTCCCACTAAATAACCAACATATTCCAGTTGAGGTAACCGTATTGAACACTTCAACAAATTTATTGTCAGTCCACTTTCTTTTAGTCTATCCAATAACTTCCGCAGCCTTTAATCATGTTCTGCATCATTTTTCCATGGATTATGATATCGTCTCCTATGTTTTCTACTCCAGCACAATCCGAGACTAGTTGGTGAATCTTGTACTGGTACAGTTCAGGAGCTGACGAGATCCCAAATAATAAAGGTTTATAATGGAAGAGTCCAAGGTGACACACAAAAGTACTGATTTCTCTACTGGTTTCTTCTAACTCCAGTTGGTGAAAACCAGAATTTAGATCAATTTTACTGAATACAGTACTACCGTTCATCCTCTGAATTACCTCTTCCACAGTTGGGATAGGGTGTTGTTCGCGAACAACTGCTGTGTTTGCTTGTCTCATATCGACACAAATCCTAATCTCACCAGATGGCTTTGGTACAATGACTAATGGAGACACCCACAGTGTTGGCCCTTTCACTGGTTCAATTATATCCATTTCTAAGAGCTGAATTATCTTTCTTTCCACCTTTTCCCTCATAGCGAATGGGATTAGTCTGGGACTTTGTGCAATTGGTGGTATTTCTTGGTTTACATGGATTTTAGCTTGATAATCCTTCAAGTTTCCAATACCTGTACATAACTCTGGGTATTCCTGTTGAATCTGTTTGGTAGTGATCAGATTAGCAGATTTCACGAAATTGACATTCAAACCAATTTTTAATACCCCTAGTTTTTCTGCTGTTGCTCTTCCTAATAAACTATTTCCTTTACCATCTATAACAACAAATTCAGCTTGAATCTTCTTGCCATTTGCTTCTATCAGAGTGTTGAATTACCCAATTGTTGTCAATGGTTTATTTGAACCATATGGACACAGTTTTCTCATGCAACGCTCTGATGTACACTTCACTTTATTTCTTTTCAGATAGTTCCAGGTTTCTGCATCTACTACTTTTGTTGATGCCCCTGAGTCAATCAATGTTTTTATAAATACACCCCCAACATTTACTTCTATAACTTCGTTTTGGCAATTGTTTCCTGTCAAAGAGAATGCATGTTCATTTGAATCCGACTCAGTCTCATATCCCACAAAGTTTAACTTTTTACCTTGTCCTTTCTTCCCGTTTTTCTTGGTTATACAACAAGCAGCAAAATGTCTTACCAATGAACATTTATTAGATGTTTTGCCTCTTGCGGGGCAGTCCTTTGCTAAATGTTCTTTGCGACCACATCTAAAACACTTTGTCTTAAGACTCTCCTTTGGTGTAGTCCTGAAGTCTCTGCATCAAGATTTCTTGCCCCTAACCTGGTTGACCATTTAACCCTTGTCAGTACTATTTTCCATTCATCTGGGTTGGATGTCAACAGCCTCCAGTGCACAGGAAATCTCCAACAAATTCTGCAAAGTGAGATCAGAGCCCTTTTCCAGTAGTTTTCTTCTGAGTTGGTTTGACCTGCAGTGATCGATAACCTGGTCACGTATTTGTTCATTTTGTGTCTCCCTAAAATCGTAATTTTTGCTTGAATTTTCAAATGAGCCACATACTGGTTCACTGTTTCAGAATTTTCTTGTTTGAGAGAACGAAAAATATGTCTTTCATATGGAATATTTGTCATAAAATAGTTGTTCAGTTTACGTAAATCTTGTTTGTACACATTATCCGTATCCTCCTCATTCACAGGGATGAAGGGGACATCATCAAGGGTGTCAAATATATCCTGTGTGTCCATCCCAGCTGAGTGGAGTAGTAAGGCACGTTTCTGACCATTATCTATAATCTCCTTTGCAGTAACATAAAAGTCAAAAGCTTTTAACCATCTTTCCCATCAGGGTCTAACTGAGCTAGCATCTCCGTGGCAGTCAAAAGATGAAAGTCCAGCAACATCTATTACCACAGCCATGTTTTGTTTTTTTAAGTGTTCAGGAATGTAAGCCACAGTTAATAAATGTTCACGATCATTATCCTCGTCACCAAAATTATAGTATTCTACCCGGATTTAACCACAGGAATCAAAAAAACAAAACAAATCACTTCAAAACAATCTTTATTTGTTTACTTTTTTTTCATTTTGGCCGTCACGCCATATAAAAACATAACAACTCCCATAAAACAAAGACTGTTTGACAAACACTACAGCAAGTGTAATACAATGTGGAAACCTATCTGACCTTTTGGATATAGAAAGAGACTGTAGGAAAGGGAGTCCAATATCTTCCTACTTCTTATTATGTGCACAAGTAATGTATATAATGATAGTCAAAAATAGGGAAATCAAAGGTATTAATATTGATTTCTGTACACATAAAATTAACCAGTTTGCTGATGATACAACTTTAATTTTAAATGGCACCAAACATTCACTAACTGCTGCACCTTGTACACTCAAAAGTTTTGGTTCTCTATCTGGCTTAATGATATATGTTTGATAAAACTAAGATAATATGGATAGAAAATAAACCAATTCAGCTAAAATATATATTAATAAAAATGTTGAATTGGGGGCTACTAAATTCAATCTTTTGGGTATCAAATTTTCAATAAATCTAGATAAGATGGTAGAAATCATTACGATTCTTTTTCAAAATTGAGCCATTTAATTCTATCAATTCCATCTCGAGGAGTGGATGTAGTTATAAAGCTAAGAGAACATTTCTTAAAATTTATCTGGGACAACAAACCTGACAAGATTAAAAGATTAACACTGCAAAAACTGTCTAAAGGGTAGCCTTAATATGATAGATCTCAATAATTACATAGCTGCTTTGCAATGTACTTGGATTTGCAGAATGTAAAATACAGTAGAAATCCTATATCCAATCTCCAACAAATCTTCTAATGCTAGGACAACAGCATGCTCTGATTATTGCAAGAAAATGCAAGAATAAATTCTGGTCACAGGTCTTAAATGCTTGGGGTAAGTTTCTGTGCAAAGTCAAAGTCGAAAGCATTAATACTGCCCTTTGTAGCCCTCTGTGGTAGAATCCAGCAATCTCAAAGGCACAGTTATACTTACAAATTGGGATAAAATAGAAATATCAACCCTTGGAGATGTGATTTACAAAAATGGGGAGTGTGTTTCCCACAGCATGTTAGAATAAGTATATGATATTAAACCCAACTTTCCAGAGTACCATAGAGTAGAAATTAAAATGGTATGAGAATGTGAAGCCAAATTATCCAAATAAATGGAGACTTCCTAACTTTGAGAAAGGAAAGCAGAGACTTCTACAGAACACTGACTTTGACAGCCAAAATAGGCCAATCTATTCCTTCTGGGAATTAAATTTCAGAACATTCATTTCATGTTCAGATTGGAATAAAATATGTGTGTAAAATTTGTTTTAAAACTGTTAAAGATAACTTCATTATATGGTCACAGTACTGTATTTTGTACCCAATCTTAGGAACAAGGGACTATTTATTTAGAGTGAGCTTATCTACTGACGGAATCTGTGCTGTTGGTGTATAGGGTGGTATAAAAACAGTTAAGCATTTGTTTGTAAACTATGAAAAAGTAAAAAAATTCTGAGGTAAAATCCAAACATTTAACAAGTTAAACTTTGCGGCTGAATTTCCAATACATGGAAAAATATTATTTTTGGATCTATTGCAGAAAAATCAAGTATTTCTTTAAATACAATATATATGGCTACAAAAACATACATACACAACGGCCAAAATAAATCTGCAAACTTTACAAGATATTTCAACAAAACATACTTAGAACATGAATATGTTGCTTTTCTGAAAAAGTGGAATAAACTTAATAAAATGTTTTGAGGACATGGAGAAAATTTCTAGAATTGAATAACAGAAGAAACAATTTAAGTTTGTTATATACTTTAATTTTGTTTTTATTTATACTCACATCTGTTCCATTTGTTTACCAATTTAACTTGAAATTGTATAGCTATATTGAATAGCTGTATCTTTGTTTAAATATTTAGAACATCTTGTGCTAATGTCATTATAATGTGCACATGTTTTTGTCCTTATATATACTTGTGATTTGTCAACCTTGTAATTTATATGGTGTATCAAAACTAAATAAGAAAAATACTGGTCAATTGAAAAAAGAAAATAAAGATATACCATACTGTTGAGTAGATATATTATTGCCTATTTTAAATGAAATGTTGTTATTATCATACACCTGTACATGTTTCAGTTTCCACTATTTATCAGCGACAAAAATTGCATTTATAGGTTATGTTTGCATCAATACAGATCAATATTGGTAAATTGAAAAAAAAAATGATATGAAGGTATATCATGCTGTTCAGTTGACACTGTTTGCCTATTTATATAGATAGATTATTGTTATACCTGTACCTGCTTCAATAGGTACTCATCTGTTGTTGAAAGAGATTAGATGTACAGGATTTGTGTTCAACACAAACGTGTATCCCTTTAAGCCCATCTCTGTCAGCAATAGAATTCAATTGGTAAAAAGAGGTATGAGTGACATAAACTATAGAATTCTATGCTACATATGTTACTTCTTGAAAATCCAGAAAATTCTGAATAAAATAAAATCTTTACATCAAATTGTATTAATATCAGGAATTGTTGATTACGTGTCTATAGGTTCAGTTTCTGTGATTCAGACATTTTGTGTCTGTTTCTAAGTAAAAATTGAAATCTTTTCAGCATTGACCAGTATTGACAAGTATTGACCACTTTTAGAGTATAGACCAGGGTGGTTTTAGCCAGTTAAAACCACCAGTTAAAACCACCCCTTCAATTAACTGGCTTTATTGCTTTATTCTCTAACGGTACTTTCCGATAAATATTGTTAAATATAGAGGAAAATTTAAATTATGTAGATACATTTTATTTCTATGTACTTAAATATTTGACAATAATGGTAAAAATGATATGAAACTCCAATCTGATAGAATTTGAAATTGTACCAGTAGAAACTCCAATTGGACATTCTACTGGTAAGAAACTCTAATGCCCCTGTTCCACCAAAAGATTAAGCCCCGATCCTGTCGGCGACCCTTAATCGTGGACAGTCGGTGGGAAAATAACAAAAATGGGCGGGAATACTGGGTCGGTACTGAAGTCTGGGATTAAGAACAGATCATCCCCAGGACGCCTCAGGATGCCTCAGGCGGCCGCAGACAGCCCCCAACTGGTCTGGGACTAAGAACCGACTAAGCCAGTTTTCAGGTCGGTTTCAACTACGATCCTGTCGTACACATACCGACTGGGTCCCAGGATGCCTCAGGCCTCCTGGGACTAAGCCCCGACTAACCCACGATTAACTACCGGCGTCCTCAGGCCTCCTCAGTCTTCCCCAGACCAGGATCCCCGATTATTGTTTTCCAAAGTTGCTGGATTTTCTGGGTATATATATATAAAATTCGCGATCTAATCATCATTGCTTTTCTGGGAACACAGCAGGATGCCACCTTTTAATGGAAGACAGATTCAACAACAACTTAGGGCTTTTTTGGTTTTTATTCAGTTACAAATAATCATGTATTTCCATTTTTTACGTCGACCACAGCAACCACCACCAGCACCACCAGCACCCATACAGAGACCTAGAAGAAGGCACAACATGTGGGTCAGGCCATGGCTACTGCAGAGAGAGGAGAGGGGGGCCTACCACAACATTATGGCTGATCTTTATGCCACAGATATTCCAGGATTCACCAACTACATGAGGATGACCCCAGAATTTTTTGAAATGATAAAGACCAAACTGGAACCACACCTAGCCAGGCAGGCCACCAACTACAGAGCACCAATCAGTGTTGGGGAGAAGTTAGCCCTCACCATCAGATATCTGGCCACTGGAGAGTCCTACACATCATTGTCCTGTCAGTTCAGGGTTGGAAGATCCACCATCTCTAAGTTTATACCAGAGGTCTGCAGGGCCATCCAGGATGAGTTCACCAGGGAGTACCTGAAATGTCCTACAACCCCAGATGAGTGGAAAGAACTGGAGAGGGAATTCAGGATCAGATGGAATGTTCCACATGCCCTGGGAGCTCTGGATGGGAAGCATGTGGCCCTGAAGAAGCCCAAGAACACTGGAGCCCTCTACCACAACTATAAGGGGTTCTTTTCCATTGTGATGTTGGCCCTGGTAGATGGACAGTACAAGTTTAGATGGGTGGATGTGGGTACTGAAGGATCCTGCTCGGATGGCCAGATATTTAATGCCTCTCAGCTGAAGAGGAGGATTGAGGATGGCAGGATAGGCTTCCCTGACCCAGCTCCTATAACCCAGGGTGGGAGAGATGTCCCCTACTTCATCCTGGCAGATGATGCTTTTGCCCTGAAGACCTGGCTCATGAAACCCTATGGCAGAAGGATGTTAACAAGAGAGGAAAGGATTGCCAATTATAGAATTTCAAGGGGCAGAAGAGTGGTGGAGAACGCTTTTGGCATCCTTGTGTCAAGATTCAGGGTGATGAGGACAACCATTGAACTACCCCCAGCAACAGTCAGGGAAGTGGTCTTGACCTGTGTTGTTCTACACAACATACTGAGAAGCCAGTATCAAGGTCAACCTGGTGGTCAGCAGCCGGGGGAGGACGATGATGATGATGTACCTGATGAGTGTGGATTGATTGGTGGTGCTGCTGGTGGTGGCCAAGACAGAAACCCTGCCAGAGAAGCCAAGAGACAGAGGGATTACCTGAAGGAGTACTTCAACAATGAGGGAAAAGTCGCCTGGCAAGATGGCAGAATATAAGTCCTGCTGCAGTAAACAGTCCTTTTCAGGACTAACTATAACAGTCCTTTTCAGGACTACCAATTATTCCAAAAACAATTAATCAGCTATGTTTGCTACAGACGGACAAACCCCATGCCAGACATAACTTGTTGAGACGGACAAACAGACAAACCCCATGCCAAACATAACTTGTTGAGACGGACAAACAGACAAACCCCATGCCAAACATAACTTGTTGAGACGGACAAACAGACAAACCCCATGCCAAACATAACTTGTTGAGACGGACAAACAGACAAACCCTATGCCAAACATAACTTGTTGAGACGGACAAACAGACAAACCCTATGCCAAACATAACTTGTACAGACGGACAAACAGACAAACACAACTTACTCACCCAACAAACAGACAAACCCACCGTTAAACAAAAGCCAAACACAAAGTCACACATAATATCCGAAATTGAATTATTTTTTTATATATTTTTTGAAATCCACATCATAATTTCACCAATTTTTCTTGTTAATGTCTTGCAAATTTATTTGTAGCACAAAGGTTTTCATGGAAATCTTCAATTTTAAATCTTCACTTATAATCACAAAAATGGGGAAAATATAACCATGGAACTAGTTTTTCTTTCAATAATGGGGGATTGTGTTTGCAAAATAGTTTGTCAGTTTGTTGGCATGGGTTCTATTTACTTTTGGGTTTGTGTGTTTGTTGGTTGGTGGTTACTGGGGTTGGGTTTATTTTTGGTAGTTGGGTGTTAGGTTTGGTACTGGGTTTGTTATTTGGGGGTTATGTTTGGTGTTGGGTTTGTGTGTTTGTGGGTTGGTAAGTATGTGATAATGCCTTTTAACTCTAGGGAAGGTGTAAGTGTTGGACTTTTCAATTACAGATTTTAAACTATCCCATGGATTTTAATCTAAAAATGGGCTGATTAATGGCCATACTGGGAGTTATTTTTAATTTTTTTTATATGGCCTTTTTTGTTATGTGTGGTACCATGGGTTATTTGTTTCATGTTTGGGGTGGTGTAGGTGTTGGACTTTAACTTTTTTTCTTGTGATAAGTATTTGTACTGAACTTTTTTGTTTTGGGAGGGGAATTGGAATAACATGTAGCTGAATAATTGTTTTTGGAAGATTTGGTGGCCCTGAAAAGGGCCTGGCAGGTCAAAGACCCGCCCTGACTGGATGGCTACTGAGGAGGCTGCTGCTGCTGTTGAGGCGGTGCTGAAGTGGTGATAGTAAAGAGCTGCTGCTGCGGTTGTTGCTGCTGCTGCTGAGGCTGCTCGACGATCTGTGTTGATGTCAGATCTGGTAGCTGGCTTAAGATTCCACTCAGATTGTGTCTGCTCCCTTCGTCCTGTACAGTTAGGACAGATTTCGGGTTGCTGAAGCCAATGGGGCTTGGTGTATAGTACACAAAACTGCTGCTAGCTGCTGCTTGAGTGGAACTAGACGCCTGTGGAGTGGTTGTTGGCAGTAGGCCGACCCTCTGGGACTCCGTGGTAACAGTGGCTGATCTTCTGGGCAATGGCTGACGTCTGCGGTTACTCTTAATAGTTTCGATGTCTCTAAAAATCTTGCCCTTTAATTCTTCGAATTCTTCTTGAGTCATCTTTTCGGCCTCTGATGCCACGTAGTCAAAGAAGGGCTGCTTGTCTGACTTCTGATGCAGAAAACCAGAGATAAGTGTCCTCATCTGCTCAAAGTGTTCGAGAATCTTGGAGTCTGTAGTTGAAACGGGCGTTGATGTAATGATGGACTGACTCCTCTCCCTCAGGACACTGGACTCAAGGTGTTCTGTATCAGTAGTTGAGCCACGTGATTCGTCCTGCCTGCTGGTATTTGGACTGGCCTCAAAACCTGAACTTCTATTGGCCCCCTTTCTTCTGATGTGGGTTTTAAGAAAACCCATCTGTTGGTACACCCAGGACTGTCTCTTGGTCATCTCCCTCGGGGCTTGGCCAGATTGGAGCTTAGACAGCTTCCCATAACGGGTTCGCTGGGACTCGAACCATCTTCTCACATCAAAGGGCTGGAGCTTGAGTTCTGCAGATATTTCTGCCCAGAGAGCCTCTCTTCTGGTCCTGTCGTGGAAACGTGAATGTTCCTTGTCATACAGTTCAGGGTGCAGCTTTACAAATTCCACAATGGAAACTTCCTGGCTGTCTGTAAAAGTGGCACACACCCTGGCTCTCTTGGCTGAAGAATGGCACTCCGGATCTTCCTCACACCTCTCTTCTTCTTCTGCCACAGCTTCCCCAATAGCTGGATCTTCCTGAATCTCCTCCTCCTCTCTCCTCTCACTTCCTTCTTCTGTAATAACCTCACTCCTCTCCTCTACTTGACTTTCCTTCTCCCTCTCATCCATCTTTTTCCTTCCTCTCTTCCCTCCTTTCTCTTTTCTCATAATCCAGTCAACAAAATAATAAAAAAATAGTAAAATGTGTCTCCTAACTGTGAAATTTGCCCTAAGCTCAAGTATATAAAATGTAAAATAAAAACTGAAAACCCCTACAAATCAGTGACACACGTCTCTCAGTAGCCAAACAGTCAGTAACAACGACAATGTGTGCGCGGTCGCTTATATAGTCCCAGACCCCCTCATTGCCTCGTTTTAATTTCCGACGCGTGGAAAACAGTTGGTTCTTAATCGGTTGTTAGTCCCAGGCCGCCTGGGGCGTCCTCAGGCCGCCGCAGACTGAAAATGTGTGGTCCCAGGCGTCCTGGGGAGGCCGGTTTGGATCGGTTAGGGTCGGTTACCCTTAGTCGGTTCTTAGTCCCAGACCTTGATTTTTGGGTCCCAGGACACCGCAGACGGTCTGAGGCTTCCGGGGACTAATGCAACCGACCCACTTTCAGACGCATGAAATTCATACGCATCATATTTGAGTCTGGGACTAACAACCGGCCTCCTGGGACTAAGCTAGGGAGGTCTGGGACTAAGGGTCACAGGCGGCCTGGGACAACACACGACTGTGTAAAATTGGGTCTGAGGAGGCCTAAGGACGCCTGGGACTGGACATTTTGTTGACGGCGGGAAATATGAATCGGTTGTAGTCGTGTGAAATATCAAACATGTTTGATTTTTCACACGGCCCCAACCGACCACAACCGACCCTTACAGAAGGTCTGGGACTAAGCAAATATTTCAAACCGACCCCCCAAAACCCTTAATCGGGAGCCTTAGTCGTGTGGTGGAACACCCACATAATTGGACTTTCTACCAAGTTTAGCAATTGGACTTTCTACCAGTAAAATTTCAAATTCTACCAGATTTGACTTTCCACCACCCTAGTAACAGAGGTGTAGGAAGCAATTTTTGGTTGGGGTGATGAAAACTAAAGGAGCTAGATTGTGCCGACATGACACTAACATATCCCAAGACAGGCCATCTCTCACACCACAAGTATTCACTGGTTATTTTTGTAGCACCCATTTGGTGTGATTCACAACTATTATAAATTATTTTTTGTTCATTTTTATTTTTTTTTTTTTTTGGTCAAACCAATTTTTTTTCATTTTTAATTTTTAAAAAATCCTCTGGGTAGATTGTTCATAGGCCTCATAAACAGGTTAAATGTCTACCTAAAGCCTTGGTTTTTGGCATATGTCACAAAAAATATATTAATATATTCCCTGACTATGAGTCACATAGTATGACAGCTGTAGGACTTAAAAGTTGCAAAAAGTCCAAAAAATGGGTCTGTGTGGGCATTTTAGAGACCTTAAAGAGACTTTTAAAAATGCCTACTGCTCAAGTGTGTATGACAGGCAACTTAAGATTATATATGGAATTAATCTCATGTTTCTCAGTCAACACTTTTTGACCACTATATTTATTTATTTGGGGTTTTACGTCAGGTCATATCACAACAGGTAGTTGGAAGGGCTGAGGAAACCAGTACATACAGTTCATCAGGGTTCTGTACTGTAAACTGCTGACCAACGGCAACCAACTACCAGCTTTCCCACTTGAGGCCGTGCCGGGAACCGAACCCCGGCCTCAGAGGTGAGAGGCGAGAGTTACCACTATAATCATATACCATATAACTTGTAGTTGCCTGTCGTACACGCTTATTCAGCAGGCAGAATATAGAGATCAACTATTTTCTATAATCCTGGTTCTGTAGGATGAGCTCCAAGATTTCTCCAAGGAGGAGCTGTGATCCTTCTGAAAGAAGAGACAAGGTCTCTACAGGAAGAAACTGGGAGTAGCAACCACTCTACACCATATTAAGAAACAACTCAAAGAGGGTGCCTTCAGCAGCATTGAATGCAAGCACCTCCCGCTCAAAACACAGATTACCTGTGAACTCAGTAATCTGATCCATATTATTACTTGCTCTAAATGTGGACTCTAATATACAGGGGAGACAAAAAGACCATTCAGACAAAGAATGTATGAACACTATAGAAGTGTTGAAAACAGGAAATTAAACAATTCCACCCCAGTTTCCAGACATTTTTTCTGTAAAAATCACTCGGCTAAAAACATGCCGTTTTCAGTTTTACTCTGGATGGGGAGTGAAACCAACCCAAATAACACCACAGGCCGTAGAGGCCTGAAGTTATTCTACATTTGGCCACTCCCCATCCTTCATCCTGCAGGCATTAACATCTTTGTGTGAGCTTTAGTGTCCTCTTATTGCACCCCATATCCAGGTGACACCTTATCTAAATATCTACTACAGTTTTATACTTGTTAGACTTACCATTTTCAAGTCACAGGGCAAAATATGTAAAATAGTTGTGTCTTTATAGGCCTCAAACACAATTTTAACCTTAACATAAAGTCTTCATTTTTGGCATAAGTAAGATGAATGTATTAATGCCTTGTCAGGTAAAAGTTGAGCCACATGACCCCCATAGCTTTTGATCTAGAGGACAAAAGTGGGCAAAAGTCAAATTTCCGGTGGCTATAAATTCTTTATTATTAAAAGTTTAAGGTTATCTTAAAAGAGGGTTCCTCTCCAGACTCAAATATATGTGTGTGCCACGTTTGAGTGAAATCCATGAAAGGGTTTTTGAGTTATCGCACACACAAAGCAAAACTTTTGGCAGCATCGTTGAGGTGAAACCAGAAAATCTCGACTTTAGTCTGGGAATATAATGAAATATATACAGAGCTCTTGGGTTATTTATGCTCTCAGATATTTTATAAACCTCTTTGTGTCTTACCCTTCAATAAAAATGAAAAAAATGATGAAACACCAAAGTTTTGTGTGGTTCAAAATTTATTATTCCTGTTTCATGTCTTTACATGTGACTTCTAAAGTCCAACTAAAAAAGATTTAAAGTAATTGGCAAATGGTTAATCTAAAAAAGTATACTTGGTCAATGAAATTTTGAAGTTTTTGTACAATAAAAAATTATATCTTGGAATATCATAAGGTTGGCAGTCAGCAATATATTTTTTTAAATATCAAAACTATTGTTAAACTAACATTTAACTAAAATCTTTAGTTAGGATTTTTTGTTATGATGGCTAACCATTTTGGCTAATTTTACAGAATGTATTGCATGTAGTTGAAAAATTCAAAAGGTCTAAGTAAAATACTTTTAAGTTTTCACGTACTGAAGGAATCTTTGGGACTGACATTAATTCTAAGTATCCCTGACCTTGTCCAGGTATAGAAATACATATAGTAACCTCTGCATATGAAAGATATTTCTAATATCTTGACCATATGATGTTCTTTTCCTAGAAGAGGACATGATAATGAAAATCATAAATTTACGAGATGTTTCCAGAATTTGTGACCTTTGCTCCAAATGCCAGGCTGATGCAAGATTGCTATGCTAAACTGTTGTTATATGTGAATTTGAAACTACATATCTTAGTTCTAAATAATTAGCAACATGGTAAAGTAAATGTGGAAGATTAATGCATGTATAATCTTGGTATGCACAAGTGAAACGTTTCACTGAATTTTACAAATCCCATGGTGGGCTAACTGAAAAAGATCGTTTTACAAAGCATGAAAATAAATATTGTATAGTTCAAATGGTAGCATCCACAATAGTACATGTGAAAAGTGACCAGGGTCAAAGACTAATTTGACCATATATTACCGAGTGAGCTGTAAACATTTGCATGAACTTCAAAATTAGAGTGTGATATCCCCATCCCTCATCTGTATGGTTAGGGGAGACCGACCCCCTACCCCCCCCCCCCCCCCCCCCCCCCCCCCCCCCGCCAGATAGGACTCTCTGCCAGCCTGATATAAATTTATTTTGTTTGAATTTAAAATGTTAACATTGATGAATACAGTCAAGGTGTTATTGAGTGTATAATTATATAGTAGTAATTTTGAAATTTACTAAGTTGAAATATTAATATTAGTAAATAGTATGTGACTCAAGTTTCAATAATTTATCATTGTGGGTAAATTCAATTACCTTGTATGTGTCCAGTTCTTTGTAAATTTGTCCTGAGTAGGTGTCAAAGAACTGGTAAAAGTTTTCAAAAAGTCTCACATCAAAAGACACAAGTCCAAAGTTCTCTTTGAACACTCAATTCCATTATCTAGAATTTTTTTGCTTTTTTAAAGAGAGTAAGCACTCAAGTTTAGTTGTTTAGGTAATTGCAATTTCAAAAATTGTGTTTAAAGAGACAAATGGGGCACAACTTTAGATCATAGGTTCTGTTAATCTGCCAGAGCAACACCTGTAATAGCAATTAATGTGATGAAAGGGTAAATGCATGGTCTACCTGTCTATAAAGTGTATTGTATTGTATATTTATACTCATAGTGGGGGTTAATAATAAGCAACTAAATGAACTGGAATAAAAGTGTTACATTTCAGGAATTGATATAAAGAGGGATCTGTCTACAACATGAAAGCTAGGAAAATGTTTTTGTTTACAAAAACAAAACATCCCCAAAGGTTAGGTGGAATATAGAATAAAAGTAGAAAAAGGTTTTTGAAAAGAAAAGCCAACAGCACCGAGAGAAGAAGTGAAAGTTAAGCAGACAGTGTGGAATTTTATGCATAAATATGAAAGAAAATGTAAGCTTTATTTTGTTTTCTATGGTCATAAATTGTGAAAATTGAATTTAATAAATGCTATAGTTTGTAAAAAGAGTTGTTTTAGATGTAAAATATGCCTACTAAACATAATACTTGCGGTCATATTACTAGCCCCCAGTTTGTGAAAAGTCTAGTAAAAGACAACCCTAAAAATTGAAGAGGGAAAAACTGTTGAAACTGTTGAAACCTTTCTACCCCACAGCCTCTAAAAGCTGTGCGAGTATTGCTTAAAGCAATATCATCTGGCTGGAGGGATGACCTCTCAGGGAGCAGCAGACTTTGTCCTAGTAACTGGATAAGGTGCAAGAAGTTAATACTTGATACTTGCTAGTTACATTGTTAGCAGCAATAACAAAGGAGACTTCAGGTAAAAAGATAAAATATGCTATTGTATGATACCAGTTTGACCCATAAGGGGGGTCAGGAGTTAAATCTGATCAGCTAGATAGTCTTTCCACATCTGTTTTCCCAATACCTCTTAATACAATCTAAAGCTGTGAAAGCAATAATAAAAGAGAAAGAAGGCTAAAACACAAAATCTGCTATTTTATGACTCAAGTTTGTTTCAGAAATTTTTTTGGTCTTTCTAAGTTAGACACAAGAGGTTTAAACTACATAAATCAACAAACTTTCATATTAACATTTGAAGGAAGACTGACTAAAAGATTTATGCGTCCATAAAGAAAATAAATTGTATTACTAACACAGTTTAATATTTAAAACTTACAATACCTCAAAATAATAAAATGATAATTGTACTCCAAGGCCAGTATTCACAAAGAGGTCTTAATTCTAAAAAAATAGTGTCAACTTTAAATTCACAGACAGATTCTCAGTAAGTACAATATGTATGTTAGTAAAGATGAAATAACACTTAAACCTTTTACTAAAATATCAACAATGATATGGGACAACAATGTATAAGTCTAAAGTTGAGATTTAGTCTAACTTATTTTGTGAATAACTAAGTAGTTTGAAATAAAAAATAGCTCTTTCTTGAGACCAGAACTTAAGATAAAATTTTGTCTCAGCATCTTTTATGAATGCAGGCTTTGTATCTCATTCAATTTCGGACAAACTTTGTCATAAATGTAGTCATTTTAGAAATCCATTAAATCTCAGATAATGAAAAGTGTAACCGAAATAGTTTTCACACTGAAATCAATTATTTGTACTTTATATTTGACATTTAATCTACACCGCACAGTGAAGATTTTAATGTTGATATTTTATATACACTGAAAACCGAAATGACAAATAAGTGACCAAAAACAGTTAGCATTATTGTGCCTGAGATGACTACCCTAATGACTAGTGTTTATTTGTTTAAAACTCGTCAAGTATATCTAGTCATAAACTTGTCAGCAAACAACTTTTATTAGTCATTAGTTTGTCATATATTGGTCAGAAAAGTTGCCTCTGATTCACTTATGACGAGTTAATGACTAATTAATGACTAGCATACACTTGCTAGTTGTTAGTCAGAGATGGCTATTTTGACTAACATATGACTACTATATGACAAACATACACTTGTCACTGTGCCAAAGGTAGTCATTTCAGGCACAGTAAACAGTTTGTCCAAAGATAGTCAAACATATTAGTCAGTAGTATGTCATATATCAGTCACCACATGGTCACAAAATAGTCATCTCTGACTAACTAATGATCAGTATATTTGACTATTTTATGACAAACTTTTTACTGTGCCTGAAATGACTACCTTTTCCACATTGACAACTGTATGTTTGTTAAATATTAGTCACAAACTAGTCAGCTCTGAAAAACTGAAGACAAATATACTTGACAATTTTATGACAAACTTTGTACCGTGCCTGAAACGACTACCTTTTACTTATTCACTAATGAATGTTTGTCATACATTAGTCACAAAGTAGTCACATCTGACTGATGTACACTTGTTAGTTTTTTTCAGAGGTGACTCTTTTATGATTAATATATCACACTCATTTGTCAATAAGTAAAAGGTATAGTCTTTTCAGGCACAGTAACAAGTTTGTCATAAAATTGTCAAATATATTTGCTTTTAGTTAGCCAAAAATGACTAGTTTATGACTAATGCATGCAAACATAGTTGTCACACAATATATAGGAAAGGTTGTCATTTCAAACAGAGTGAATGTTGTCATAAAAGTCAAATATACTGGTCAGTCAGGGGTCAGTATGTGAAAAGTAGTCCATAGGCACAGTAAAAGCTTGTCATAAAATTGCTAAATATAAAGTTATTTTGTCAGGTGAGTATTTGACGACAAAGTATGTAAATTTCTCACTAATTCACTCGAAATTGCTCCATCTTTTTACTGTCATGGAGATATTTCCAATTTTTTATTTTCAGCTAAAATCCAAGATGGTCACCAAAATTTGCAAAAATTAAAATTTTATCCTTTTGTATAGGCTACTTCACTACTACCCTCCAGGTCAAAATTCACTCGAAATTGCTCTCTTATATACGGTTTCCAAGATATTTAAAATTTTTATTTTTAGCTAAAATTCACGATGGCCGCCAAAATTAATGAAAATTGAAATTTTACCCTTATGTATAGGATACTTTTCCACCACCCTATGGATCTCTATCTCTTACAGTTTCCAAGCAATGGTTCAATTTTTTCTTTTCCACTAAACTGCAAGATATCCTCCAAAAGTGGCGAAAATCACTTTTGAATAGAATACTTCTCTAGTACCTTCTGGGTCAAAAATTTTCGAGCGTACCTTAATAGCTCTTACTTGCTTACCCACAGAGCTAACAGTGACAAATGCAATACCAAGCAAGCCAAATGTATGCCTAACTTTAGCAAAATAACTTGAATCATTTTCTTTTAAATGCACAGAAACCAACAATAATAAGTTTCGCTACCCTCTTCTGACCTCGATGAAGGGGTCCAAGGTCAAATTCGACAACATCAGAAAATTCGCAGCACATGGTCAAATCTGACCACACCAAAAGATTCCCAGCCCATGATTTCCTATATGTTGGTTTACCATCCCAAACCTCTAGGAGCAATAATAAGTGAGTTATAAGCAATTTTAACTTTGGCTATCCTCTTTTGACCTTGAACGAGGAGCCCAAAGTCAAATCTGACCACACAAAAAGATTCCCAGATTATGAGTTTCTATAGGTTGGTTTACCATCCCAAACCTCTAGGAGCAATAATAAGTGAGTTATAAGGACTTTTAACTTTGGCTATCCTTGTTTGACCTTGAAAGAGGGGACCAAGGTCAAATCAGACCACACCAGAAGATTCCCAGCCAATGAGTTTCTATAGGTTGGTTTACCATCCCAAACCTCTAGGCGCAATAATAAGCAAGTTATAAGAGTTTTAACTTTGGCTATCCTCGTTTGACCTTAAAGGAGGGGCCCAAGGTCAAATCCGACCACACCAGAAAATTTTCAGCCCATGATTTCCTATATGTTGGTTTACCATCCCACACCTCTAGGACCAATAATAAGTGAGTTATAAGCAGTTTTTACTTTGGCTATCCTTGTTTGACCTTGAAGGAAGCGCCCAAGGTCAAATCCGACCACACCAAAAGATTCCCAGCCCATGATTTCCTATATGTTGGTTTACCATCCCAAACCTCTAGGATCAATAATAAGTGAGTTATAAGCAGTTTTAAGTTTTGCTGTCCTCATTTGACCTTGAAGGAGGGGCCCAAGGTCAAATCCGATCACACTAGAAGATTCCCAGCCCATCATTTCCTATATGTTGGTTTACCATCCCAAACCTGTAGGACAAATAATAAGAGAGTTATAAGCAGTTTTAAGTTTGGCTGTCCTCGTTTGACCTTGAAGGAGGGGCCCAAGGTCAAATACGACCACACAGAAAGATTCCCAGCCCATGATTTCCTATATGTTGGTTTACCATCCCAAACCTCTAGGAGCAATAATAAGCGAGTTATAAGCACTTTTAACTTTAGCTATCCTTATTTGACCTTGAAGGAGGGGCCCAAGGTCAAATGAGACAACACCAGAAGATTCCCAGCCCATGAGTTTCTATAGGTTGGTTTACCATCCCAAACCTCTAGGCGCAATAATAAGCCAGTTATAAGCAGTTTTAACTTTGGCTATCCTCGTTTGACCAATAATAAGGGAGATATAGGCACTTTTAAAGTTCCACTATGTGGGCTACTTCGGCACTCCGTGGATAACCTTGAATTAAGAGCTTCTAAGTCAAATGTGTGCAAGGATGTAGAGGACATGTATATCTGTTATACATATTACCTATGAAGAGATTCAACCTTCTACCTATGAGAAACAGCCAGTAGAAAAATGTCGATTATTTTCAAAGAAATGCCCGTGGCGGCCATCTTGTTTTTCAGAATGAGGCTATTTTCCTTCCCAGAGAAGCTTACCCCCCAATGAAGATATCCTGCAAATTTGGTGAACCTTGCTGCTGTTGTTTTCCTCTTAGAGCATTAATGCAGAAAATCTCTCTAAGCGCAGCGGCGGTGGCGTAGCGAACGCTAAACCAAAGTATCCACTGGATGCTTCCGGTGGATACAATAACAGACTGAGTGCTCTGTCACTGAGCTATGATGTCTCATTCCACAACACTGGCAATCAAACCCAGGCCTCCCAGTCCAATTTTTTGTTACAAGAATGGCAAAAAAATATTCAGACATGACTTTTAAAAAAAATTGTCTTTGAGCAATATGTCTCAAATTGGATAATTGTATCCACAGGAGGCATCCGGTGGATACTTTGGTTTAGCATTCGCTACGCTGCCGCCGCAGCGCATAGAGATTTTTGGTGTTAATCCTTCAAGGTCAAACGAGGATAGCCAACCTAAAAAGTGCTTATAACTCGCTTATTATTGGTCCTACAGGTTTGGGATGGTAAACCAACATATAGGAAATCATGGGCTGGGAATCTTCTGGTGTGGTCGGATTTGACCTTGGACCTCTCCTTCAAGGTCAAACAAGGATAGCCAAGCTTAAAAGTGCTTATAACTTGCTTATTACTGGTCCAAGAGGTTTGGGATGGTAAACCAACCTATAGGAAATCATGGGCTGGGAATCTTTTGCTGTGTTCAGCTTTGACCTTGGGCACCTCCCTCAAGGTCAAACAATGGTTCACTGGCTTTGGTGAGTTGTCTTTCTGGTGGATATAAATTTGCATCGGTTCTCCGATGCGTAGGTTTAGTTTTATTTGATTCCAACAGGCATATATTCCTGTATATAAGCTGCATGCACGAATCGTGCACTAGTTTTCAAGCAATTGCTGTGTAGACAAGGACAGAAGTTGTTTCCGATGACTTCTTTCAACAAGGACTCATTTTTGCTTTAATTTATATTTTTAACCCTTAAAATGGTCAAATATGAAGCAGATATGGGTTAAATATTTTATTTCGACAGGCCAATGTCCTGTATGGTATATAAGCTACAGCACGAGTCCTTAATTCTTTACAACGTGAACCCAGAAGTGGAATTAAAGTTGTAAAATATGATTGTTACGGTCACGGGCAAGCACGGTAGCAATTACCGGTTGTCTTTAAGTTGTAACAGAAAAAAAAGAAAAAAGCTTAACTTAACAAATTTATTTAGCGATTAACAATAATGATTACAGTCAACTGGTATGCCCTTAACTAAGCACACTAATACAATAACAAGATCTAGCTGACCTGACCACTGAGATTAAGAATAAGTTTATCCGCCGTATCCCGCAATCTGTTCTGTAATCCGTCCTGTGGTATATTCTGTGATCTGTCCAGTGTCCTGTGGTCTGTCCCGTGATCTGTCCAGCGTTCACTCGCACACAGATATCTATATCCTGTGACCTGTCCCACACTCAACAACACAAAAGGTTCTTGTCCTGCTATTCTTTATATATCCAGTCACACAGAATGTCTGTCTGGAGATATTCAGAGAGTTAACACAACTGTACTGTCTGCTCCAAGATGTGGACAATGTCCAAAATGCAGTAAATTCACTCTCTGTTATATGAATGTACAATATCCAAAATATCCAAAGTACAATAAATCTGTCCAGATGATGTATCCAGTTCACTCCAGTAAAAGTTCACAGTGATATAAGCATATATTATATTCCAAAACACAATAGCTCTCCTTATAGCAAGCGAATACAGAGTTTACTTGTGGTCAGATGTACATTCCTTATATACCTTCACAGATTCCTCTGGAATTGTACAGAACCAACTCAAAAGAAGATTGAGCCATCTAGGCCAAATGAGGAAGTTCTAGAAACTACTGGTAATTGGGTTTCCCCAAATCTAACATAACCACTGAGGGGGGGGGGGGGATTTCCCCCAGTCTGTGAACAGATCAATAAACACTAAAACACAAAAGTCAATAACTCCCTTACTTTAAATGTCAACACACAAAAAGAACCAACAACACAATTATCTTTTATGACAATGTATAAACATAAAGCCCAAACTAAACAATGCGCTAATATAGTGCCTAATATATGTAATATACAATGTACTAATATAGTGTCCAATATATGTAAAACCTCCCCCCTTAAAGAAAAATTTTGGAAACCAAGGGATTACAAAATTTTACAAGAGATTTTCATGATGTATACAAACACAGGTAATAACATTTTACAAAACATTTTTGTCTAAATACAAAAGTAAAATTAGTACCATGTATAACCTTTATAAACTTACTAATTACAGGTATATAAATTACAATTTAAATACAGCTTCTGGACAGGGCGTATCCATGCGGACGCCATATGTTACTTTTTCAAAGTCCTGTTTATACACTGAATTCCTATCTTTTCCAGTGTTTCTATTAATAGCCATCATAAGCTATGTTATACCTCTTTCGAAGTATGGCTTTACCATAGTTATTTCCCACATTTGGTTTGAATGTCTGTTATCACAGTTTTTAATGGTCCTTTGTAGAGTTTCTACTCTCCTTGCTACTGTGTATGACCCTAGATCTCTGGCCTGTAGTTTATTCATTTGGCCAGGTGATGACACTGAAGCCTTGCCTCCAGGATTGAAGATACGATTTTGTAATTTCTTATCATAAAGCATCTTCATTTTTGACTGAGAAGTTTTCAAATTTTGTTGCGCCAGCTCACAAGCCTTCTTTAACTTATCTCTGAACTTTGAAACATAATCTAGCAGATTTAGGCTCTCAGTGTTCTCAGATAACCAATTTTCCTTCAACAGCTTGAGAGGACCACGGACTGAATGGCCAAAGACCAACTCGAAGGGACTAAAGCCTAAAGACTCTTGAACAGACTCTCTAACTGCAAACAATAATAAGCTGATGCCTTCATCCCAATCTTTTTCATTGTCTAAACAATATGTCCTAATCATATTCTTCAAAGTGGAATGGAACCTTTCAAGTGCACCTTGGGATTCTGGGTGATAAGCACTAGATTTGATCTGTTTGGCACCTAACTGAAATACAACCTGTTGAAATAGTCCTGACATAAAATTTGACCCTTGATCTGACTGGATCTCTTTTGGTGACTAGAGTAAAGAAATTAACCAGAGCTTTTGAGATTTTGGGAGCTGTTATGTTGGTCAATGGTATGGCTTCGGGAAATCTGGTTGAGGCGCACATAATGGTCAAAAGATATTGGTTTCTGGATTTAGTTTTTGGTAAGGGACCTACACAGTCAATTATCACTTTGCTAAATGGTTCCTCAAATGCTGGGATGGGTTTGAGAGGAGCTACAGGAATTTTTTGGTTTGGCTTTCCTACCATTTGACAAATGTGACAAGTCTTGCAAAATTCTGCCACACAGTGCCGAATTTGAGGCCAATAGAAATGTTTGGTTATCTTGTTGTAAGTTTTGTTGATGCCTAAATGGCCACCCATTGGAGATTCATGAGCCAATTTTAATATCTCACTTTGGTACACTTTTGGCACAACAATCTGGTGTACTACTGACCATTCTTCAGATGCAGGGACATTTGGTGGCCTCCACTTTCGCATAAGTACACCATTTCTGACATAATAGCCTACAGGGACCTTATCTAGCTCTACTGGTGGCAAGACCAACTTGAATAAAGGAGCTAATTCAGGGTCATTTTCCTGCTCTGAAATCAATTTTGATTTTGAAAGCGATACATCTTTGCAGTCAATTGGGTCTTGTTTTTCAGAATCTACCCTATCCTTGGGATTAGTATCACTAAAATTCTGCACATCATGGTCATAGTTGTTCAAGAATGTATCTGACAAATCAACTAAGACATCTGTAGATTGTTTACAATCTTTTGGTTCTTCTTGGGCCTTTTTGGCCATAGCTCGAGTCACAGCACAGGAGGGAAAAATACCAGGAATAACCTCTTCTAATTTCTCAGTGCTAACCAAAGTGATCGGCTTAGAAGTAACCTTAGGATCAGCAACTACCTTTCCACCTGCCAGATCATTTCCCAATAACAAAGATACCCCTTTAATGGGTAAAGTGGGCCTGGTACCCACAACAACAGAACCAGTAACTAAGTCTGATACTAACTTGACCTTATGCAAGGGAATGTTCACACAGCCTCCTTCAATACCTTGAGCAATGACACTCTCACCAGTAGATGTGCTTACACTCAATGGCAATACACCTTCTAAAAGTAAGGACTGAGTAGCTCCAGTGTCTCTTAATATCTTAATGGGGACTTGACTGGAACTACTTTCCAAGGATACAAAACCCTCAGACACAAAAGGTTTGAACTCTTCCCTAATAATCTCAGACTTGTCTAAACCAATACTAGACTCTGCTCTATTGGGATTTGAACGCCAGTTAGACTTGCTAGACACAAAGGCGTTGGGCGTTGCCTCCTTTTCTCTTCTCTTCTTTAAGAGCCAACAGTCAGACATAACATGCCCAGGTTTCTTACAATAGTGGCAAACAGGAGCAAAGGATCTGGGTTTCCTATCCTTACTCATAGTCTGATTTGAGGTTTGACCCTTATCTGAACTCTTTTCTGGAGCTACATTTTCAGATTTCTTTCCTATTTCTGGATACGACTTTTTAGCAGGACCAAAGGACTTATTCTTGTTGAAAGTGGACTTGTGAGTTAGCGCATAATCATCAGCATAAGCTGCTGCTTTTGCCAAATTTTCAACTTTCTGTTCATCTAGATAGGTTTTAATGTCATCACGAACACACCTTTTGAACTCTTCAATCAAAATAACTTGCCTAAGTTTTTCAAAGTCTGTACCTACTTCCCTAGAATTACACCATCTGTCAAAGTACACTTCTTTCTCATGGGCAAATTCAACATGAGTTTGACTTTCTTGTTTACGATAATTTCTGAATTTTTGACGATATGCATCTGGTACCAACTCATATGCTTTCAAAATAGCATTTTTGACAGAGTTATAGTCCACACATTCAGAAATTGGCAAAGCCGTGTATGCCTCCTGGGCCTTTCCCCTCAAAACACTTTGCAGCAATAAAGGCCACTGGTCTATAGGCCATTTCAAATTTTGAGCTACTCTTTCAAAGTGTTGAAAGTACTTATCGACCTCCGACTCATTAAAAGGTGGTACCAGTCGCACATTTTTACCCAAATCAAATTTGGTAGCAATGGACTCTTCATGGGCAATTCTACGGGCATTGAGTTCTAAAGCTCTCATTTCTCTTTCATGTTTAAGCGCTCGCTCTTCCTTTTGAGCTTGAGCTTCAAGCTCTTCTTTTTGCTGTTGAGCTTCAAGCTCTTCTTTTCGCTGTTGAGCTTCAAGCTCTTCTTTTCGCTGTTGAGCTTGAGTTTCAAGCTCTTTAAGTCTTAACTCTCTTTCAATTTCTAATCGCCTGATCTCATATTGCCCAGAAGGTTCCATTGGTAGAGGCTTATACACTTCTAAACAACTATCAGGTAAAACATCTTCATCAACTAACTGTTCAACAATAAGCCTTTTAAGTTCATGTTTACGTGTTCACCTTTTCACCTCTAACTGTAACTCTTGTGCTATCTGCATTAACATATCTTTTTTAAAAGTTTCTAGAACTTCCATAGATGGTGACTGTACAAACTCTTTAGCACTAGCCATTTTGAGCACGGTTGACTGTAACCAATTACTAAATCAAATGGATTTTCAAAATGTTAATTGAACGGTTGATCAAATAGTTGTAATCAAATGGTTGGATCCCGGACGAGCCCCCAATTTTCCTGTTACGGTCACGGGCAAGCACGGTAGCAATTACTGGTTGTCTTTAAGTTGTAACAGAAAAAGCAAAAAGTTGAACTTAACAAATTTATTTAATAGTCAACAATAATGATTACAGTCAACTGGTGTGCTCTTAACCAAACACACTAATACAATAATAAGATCTAGCTGACCTGACCACTGAGATTAAGAATAAGTTTATCCACCGTATCCCGCAATCTGTTCTGTAATCCGTCCTGTGGTATATTCTGTGATCTGTCCAGTGTCCTGTGGTCTGTCCCGTGATCTGTCCAGCGTTCACTCGCACACAGATATCTATATCCTGTGACCTGTCCCACACTCAACAACACAAAAGGTTCTTGTCCTGCTATTCTTTATATATCCAGTCACACAGAATGTCTGTCTGGAGATATTCAGAGAGTTAACACAACTGTACTGTCTGCTCCAAGATGTGGACAATGTCCAAAATGCAGTAAATTCACTCTCTGTTATATGAATGTACAATATTCAAAATATCCAAAGTACAATAAATCTGTCCAGATGATGTATCCAGTTCACTCCAGTAAAAGTTCACAGTGATATAAGCATATATTATATTCCAAAACACAATAGCTCTCCTTATAGCAAGCGAATACAAAGTTTACTTGTGGTCAGATGTACATTCCTTATATACCTTCACAGATTCCTCTGGAATTGTACAGAACCAACTCAAAAGAAGATTGAGCCATCTAGGCCAAATGAGGAAGTTCTAGAAACTACTGGTAATTGGGTTTCCCCAAATCTAACATAACCACTGAGGGGGGGGGGGGGATTTCCCCCAGTCTGTGAACAGATCAATAAACACTAAAACACAAAAGTCAATAACTCCCTTACTTTAAATGTCAACACACAAAAAGAACCAACAACACAATTATCTTTTATGACAATGTATAAACATAAAGCCCAAACTAAACAATGCACTAATATAGTGCCTAATATATGTAATATACAATGTACTAATATAGTGTCCAATATATGTAACAATGATCAAAATACTTGTCTGATCTGTGAATTGTCACAAAATAAGATTCTATGCTATAAAATAAAGAAACTGATGTAGTTTCAGTATCCAACAACAAGTATATCCACAGAATTAATAATTTTCTTTCCTTGAAATAAAAGGCATGTATTCCGTTATTTGCAGCCAACTCAAAAAGAGGAAATGGATGGCTATGTCACTACTGAGGTCACCTGGATTCCAAGGCATCTCGCCACTATTATTAGTCCATTTTTCTTGGACATTGGCCGAATGCCTGTGGCTACCCGAGTAAGCATTCAGTTCCACATGGTAAGCTATTGTAGCACAAAAAAATTTACGTTTCTGCGAATGGAAATATAGTTTCTTTTCATCCCGAATTTCTCACAGAGGCAGTTTTCTCTCAAGACCGTGAATTGGCTTATGGCTGATTATAACTTTAAAGTAATAAGCCTTATTGGGGTTCCGAGTGCGCATATGCAGCAACCCTGTTTACAATCGAGAAAGTGGAAAAACAATGGCCACATGCAAACAAGAACATTCATTAATTACCCGGTTAAAATATATAAAAAAGAAATTTTCCTTAAGTTTAACATATTATACATCGTTTTGAAGCATACAGTACACAGATTTTAAATTCCTGTTTTGTTTTTATGGTTTTCTGGTAAAATTCGTGAATATTTTGATCCTTACTTTTAAGTCACAGAACAAAATATGAATTCTTCTAAATGCATTTGGAAAGTCTCAAATGGAAAAATCTATTTAAAGCCTAGACATATATTTTGAATATGAAGAGTGAAATAATTAGCTCAGATTTTATTTTAATATATTTTAATCTATATTTGCGAGTAAACTATTTTAAAAATTGAAAAAGATAAAATAATTATTGTAGAGTTGTCATGTTCATATACCAGCTTTCGAAAGGTCTGGGGTAAAATTAACTAACAAGTCTTAGGCTTAACTTTGTTTTACAAGTTTGGCCAAGTTAAGCCTACATGTGCAAATTATAATTCTAGACATATACATGTAAATTTTAAAATATCAACAGATGTGCAAAAGTCACAGAGTCATGGGTAAAAAAATACATCCACCCTAATTTTACAGAATTATGCTAATAATTTTATGATCTGCAATATTTTGACAGCATTATTTCCCATGTAAAATCGTTTTTAGTCACATTTTCACCAATACATAAGTTTGTAGTAAAAAAGGAAGATGAATAAAAGCAAATATTCATAATATTTCCAGTCTGATTCATAGACAAAGTCACAGAAAAAAGGAAACATTGAGACACAATTGTTTAAAAATAGGTATATGTGAAAAAATTGTTTCCTCTCATAAGGCATTCTTTAAGCATGCAGATGAATTCACAGTTTAGTACAAAAAGAATAGTGTAGAATGATTTTCATCAAAAATTTTTTTTCAAATAAAATTAATGGCACTGAATATAATACTGCTCAAATAAGGTAATCCATTTATCAAGGGAATTATGGACATATTTTATTGAGCAGATATGGCATTGTGACTTCTATTTACAAACACCCAATGGATCACAGTTATTGTTTTCACTGGGGACTATCCTCCCCCACACCTTCTTAAAAGGTTATTTATTTTCAATGATCACTTTTAAAATCAGACATGGCTAGAAAAAGCGTGTGGCCAGATTGTCCCCAGTTATAATTGTCCTCTGAATGGCTAGACACTGCAGTAAACAACAGCTAACGTCCTTAATATCTGGTTGCTTGGACAATATACCTCAAAAAAGTTTTCTTTGCCATTTAATCCAAAAATTGGCAAATATACAATCAAACTGCTTCAATTAAGAATTATTAGAAGCAAAACATTTACCTTTAAAATGATATAATATATCACATTTTATAAAATAGGTTTCACTCTAATCTTGGCAATACATGGGATGTCAACATGGGATCTTTCAAAAATATTCCAAAAATTGCCATATTATTGGAAAGGGATTTAACAGTACCTCTATTCATTTTTGTCTATTAAAATCCAGACACAATAAAGAAAATATTACATATATGTAACTTTTTTGTGGTTTTATAACATCTTATATTTAATTTGGTGTATGCACCAGTTTATATAATATTTTATCATATCCACAACTAATTTCATTAAACTAAGAGGAAATCTAAAACTACAATAAAATGTCATCAGAATCGTACACATGCCATATTTTTACTTCAATTATTATGAATGTTTAATGTATGTTATTACCTTGCAAAATTAGTTCCTCAACATCTAATTTCTTGTGTTCTCAAGAGTTAAAAAAATATTTGCCAACATGCTACAGAATTATTAATATAAAAAGCACCCCAAAATAAAATTATTTCCTTTTAAAAAGTTTAATAATTTTTTTAATTAAATAAAAAAGTAGAGTAAAAAAGAGATTCATTCATTTCCAAAAATCTCTATTTTCGCCCACCTTAGAAGGCTTAAAACCATAGTTTAGAAGATATTTTTGCATTGAAAAATCACGATTTTGTACATGTATATGTATACTTTTTATAAAAATTAAGCATGATGTGTGTTATGCATGAAAATATGTATACTTTTGCATTTTTATCATGTTTAAATCACTTCCTGGTTTAGATCTACGTAGATTTGTTTATCCACATACATTTTCCACGAACGGAACTCCAATAAGGCTTATAAGTTCATTGAAATTTGTCAACTGACAAACCTTGCCTAGTATAACAAACATCTGACAAACACTAATTTGACACAGATTGACAATGGCAGGGGAAGGTATAGTCAGTTGACAAAGTTTGGTCTTTTCCGTGACTAAGTTGTGACAACTAAAATTCATGTGGCCTAATCAACTACAACAATTGCCCCAAATTAAACTGACAATTGAAATAAATAATATAAAGAAGATATATATTGTTATCTGACCCATTCTGGGTAAACTTTTGGGTAAATTCTGTCCAAATCTTTACTTGAAAACCTGCAGCCCACTTCATGAACTTCCCGACTTTCCTGTGCGCATCAGGTGATCACCAAACATTCAGGAATTGACTGAGAGAAAAACGAAAACAAACTACGATAAATACTTTGACTGCGGTTTTCAGTACAGGTAACTTTAAGTAGGTCAACTAAAATAGGTGTGTGGTACCTACGATTGGTATGCACCCATTAGCCACTGATTATGTTTCCAAGGCAATAATTTTAATGAAATTTGTCACCTGACAAACCTTTAACAGTATGACAAATCTCTGACGAACATTGATTCGACTGTAGAATGACAATGACACAGGAAGTTAGTCAATTGACAAACTTTGCTCTATTTCGAGACTAATTTGTGACAACTAAAATACATACATGGTCAACTACAAAAGTAACACTAAATTAAACTAACAGTTCAAACATATAGCATAAAGAAGATAAAAATTGATATGCTACCCATTCCAAATAAGTCTATGCATCTATTTCTTTCCAAATTTTTGGAAAACAATCAGCAGCAAGTCACTTTATTATGATGGGTGACAATAGAGAATTCTATCCAACTCACATTTACAATTGTCTGTAAATTGTCTATTTCTCAATTTCAGCTTCGAATATTCATTTCAATTCAACCTATACATCAAGTAGCAATTAATATTAGCCATTACTTTACTGTATGTGTACATATTTTGTTTAAAACATACCTACTTCATAAACTCCCTTATGTAAATTTCTTCAACCATGCCACGTGGGTAATACTAAACACGAAATAGTGACATTAATCGGTGACAATTCGAGAGACAAATAAATTACAAACATTAATTCGACCGCGGTTTTCAATGTAGGTTCAAGTAACTTAAGTCAACCTGCTTCAACTACTATATCTAGTCTTTGACCATCTCTGTAACCAGGTCCAGTGAGGTGTACAAATGAATGTCTAATTCCAAATATGCTATCTAATCTTTCTTGCCATGTTGCAGAATCATAATTATTGGATTTTAATCACTGATATGTCTTCAACAATGTTTTCAGGTTATAAAAGAAAAACATGGCGTTTGTCAGTGAGATAAAGACATTCACCATTAGTTATGCATATTATTAAACATTAAACAAGAGGGTCAATGATGCCCCAAAAGACGGGTTGCGCAGGCAGCAATAAGGTTAGAGACTGCTGTAATTATATTTAGAAATAAGGAAAGAAATGTTAGGTCACCCAGTTAAGTTGAATGTGTTAGACATGCTAAGAAATGTAAAACTTGTAATCTAGGTTACATAATTGTATCTATATTATAAACGGACAAACGAACAGACAGAATTACACCAATTTCGAAAGCAACTTACCTATGATGGTGATGTATCTCCCTGTCAAGTTTGAATTTGATTGGACTCAGCATTTTCGAGTTAGAGTCCAGAAACAGAAATGTTGACGAACAGACAAACGGACAAAAAACAGACAAACGAATGGTCAGAATTACACCAATTTCGAAAGAAACCTAGCCATGATGGTGATGTATCTCCCTGTCAAGTTTGAATTCTATTGGACACAGTGTTTTTGAGTTAGAGTCCGGAAACGAAAATGTGGACTGACAGACAGACAGACGGACAGACAGACACATCAATCTAATAGGCGGGTTGGTTACATGCAACCCGCCTAAAAAGCAGTTAATTTGTGTATCCACTTTTAATGTGACATTAGCTTTAGTTATGAAATATTCAATGACTAATACAGTCAAAAACAGCTGGTAGGGTAATGCAATTAAGGGGTGTGACAGTAGCAAATTGTTCTTTTCAGTGTAGCACCTGTGAAACTGTTCTGACTTAGAAAAATGTATGTTTTAGTACATCCCCAATTTTATTGTTACATAAAATATGTAGTTTGTTTAGGTCAAACTGATACCACCACCTACCTGATGGGTATACAAATTAAAATACACAAAAGGGTTGAAAAGGAATAAAAATTTATCTCCAGAAACTGCAGAAATTATGAAGTGAATGAAATACTCAAGCACCAGTACTTTTGAACTTAGTTTTCACTGAACCAAAAAATCTATACTGTAAAATATCAGACAAAATTTAATATTTTGTTACTATCTTTTAGATTTTTTACTACACCCAAATTATTGAAATATAATACTTTTCTATAATTTTATTACAATTTACTTATTGAAGGGTATTCAATAGGCCACCAATGTAGACTCTTCTTGACAGGAGCAATGTGTGAGTACTTAGTGGTGGTAGTAACAATTCCAGTCAGACTGTTTTGGACACATTGCAACTTACGTAGATCAAGAGCTGAGAGGCTCCTAAACAAGGAATTATACAGTAAAGTCAATTCCCATCCAAAGCATTCATAGCCATCAGAGCAATATACACTGAAAGCCTCTGACAAACATTAATTCGTCAAGACTTTGTCAAAATGGTGCCTAAAACGACAAACTTCCCAATTGACAAATTTTAACTTGTCACTTTCTTGTTGGACAAATTAACGGACAAACTTTTGACAAGAAAATGACCTTGATAGTCCAATTAATTTGTCATTTTGGCCACCTGTTATTGGCCAAGTTCTTATGAAATTAAGCTTAAGTGCACTAATTTTCTTATCATCAGTTTTCAGCTAATCTGAGTAATAAGTTATCAACATTTGGCTATAATCCAACAAGAAAATGGCATTTAAATTAGCAAATTTGGAAACTTGTCGTTTTAGGCACCATTTCGACAAATTAATAATTTTCAGTGTAATGTGTAAGACAGACTCTAAAAAAAGATGCCTGAGCAAAACAGCAAATATTCTGAACATGCCTCAAAAATAATGAATTCAGTTTTATCTGGGTTAAGCTTCAACTTATTTGCATATAGCCACTTTTGACATCATCCGAGCAAGTTTTCAAGCTGTCATATAATGTGTATCGTCTGCATAGAAGTTGAAACCAATGCTGGGATGATTACGCATGACTTTGCTGAGGGGAGTAGTATGTAAGGATAAGAGTATTGGACCAAGGATGGAGCCCTGGGGCGGATTTCACGAAAGGTCTTAGCCCGGTCTCAGACTCAAACTTGAGACTTTTGTCTCAAATTATTGGAATATTTTATTTGAGCCCATGGACTCAGCCTTAATGGATTTCACAAAAGGTCTCAGTCTCAGCTTTGGCTGAGACTACACTGTAAAATTATTCTTGTAATTGCAACTAAAAAAAATTGGTGAGAATGGATGTGTTACCAGAAACTAACAACTTTCTTCAACAGTTATCAATATTTTTTATGTTTTCATTACCTAACTTTGCTTGTGCATAACATTATCTGTACCTCTTAAATTGTGTCAGAGAAATCAAAATTTCTTGGTAAATATGTATTTGTTGACCATAAAAAATTTAAGTTGACATTACCAAAACATTTGGGTATCCCATTTTAGATGACCCAAAAAAAGTTAGTTAACATTACCATCTTTACTGGGTAAAATACAACTTACCCAATTATCTTGGTGAGAATATGGATGTGTTCCCACAACTAAAATAATTGAAGTCATGCGAACTTAACATTTCTAAATGGGTCAACTATTGAGACTTTCTGTTATGTATACATTTCAAATATATGATACTCTAACTTTAAAGTATAAGACCTTTATAAATTTCTTGCCAACCTTTAGACTATGAAAGACTGACATGATGATTTTTTTATATTGCAAACTTGCAAATGTGCAGTCAAACCTGTAAAGAAACAGTGAGAAAACCATTTTGAGGAAAATTAAACATTTATTTTGTCATTAATTTTCACAATATGTATGCTTTTAAAAAAGATAATTACAGACTGAACCATACAAATGCTTTGAACATAGAAGTGGGCAAAAAATTAATTACAATACCGGTGCACTTAGCACACTTTTGCAAATATACCCTTGATTACTGTATGATAACTTCAAATAAAATAGTCCCATCAGAGATAAAGGAAAAAATAAATTCCAGTATGCATAATATAAACAGAAATCATCAAATAACTTACCCAAAAAGGTTCCAAACAGAATAAGTATTTAACCTGTTTTAAGTCATAATCTCCACCTTTAAAGATTATTGCACTGTTGAATTATTGTGTCAGTGATAACCAAGAAGTCTCCATCAGGACGATGTGGAACTAAACACCACCATATGAAAACTGTACACAATATCATCACCTTGCCCACAAGGTGAACACACCTTGTCTTGCAGTGTTACATACTTTACACATTGCTGCAGTTAATCACTATAATGAATCCAGGCTGGGTGTATCACAAATTATGGTAATAAATTTAAGTATGGAGCACTTTTCAACATCTTAACTCAATTTCTAAATAAATGAATGCAGAGTAGATCCTTACAAATACTACATGAATTACCCTTTGCCTTAAAAAGTGCCAAACAGGAAACAACGAAGATAAAAAACCCAAGACTGGAGGAAGCATAAACATGAAATACTTTTTCCTCATGTATATCTATTTGGTGAAACAACAGTGTTAAGTTCACCAAAAAAAAACTGATTGATACTCAAAACAAAGAATAAAGACTACAGTCTCGTCTTAAAAATATTGTTCTAAATATACCCAGTACCATAAAACAGATGCACAAATGTAATGAAATTATAAGTGCCATTTTCAATAAGCACAAACTCTATAAATGTATCATCTAAAGACATGAATATTGGTTAACTTTTGCCAATACACGTCCAACAAGTGCCTTTAAAATAAATACTCTTGCATTATACACAGGTTGCTCTCCCCGACCCTGTCAAACTGTTGAACGAAATAAACAATGTATTAATGACATAGTCAATCAAACCATATACTAGCTAATCACATCATACATTAATGTTTACTAAAAAAACAGTACATCTAAGAAAATTACCAAAGATCCAACTTTTTTAACCTAGGTAGGAATATGGCATTAAGGGTCAAGTGAAAAGGTAATAATGTACTGACCAGTATTAAAAATGTCTTTACTTAATTTGCAACAATATCTTTTCCAACATAATCAGTATCAACTGCTGCAATAAAAATTACATCCTCTGCTTGAATTATCTCAAAGGCCACATTAATCATAACATACATTAATATCTGTGAAAACAATGTACTTCTGAGAAAATTACAGTTCTAGCTAACTTTCAAATATTTATTGTGTTCAATAACCCAAGTGGGAATATGGCATGAGATTTAAGTGAAAGGTCATAATGCACTGACCAGTATTGATAATTTCTTTACAAATTATATTTTGCCTTTAATAGGGCAAGTTTTGGTGAGAGATTTCCAGGGTCAATTTGTAACACTATCTTTTCCAAAAATTCCCAAATACAGATGGGCTTTGGGTATTTTATGTTGCAGACCCAAATTAATGCCATGGCAAACATGACTGCTTGTTGCAAGTCTAACAATTCTTCTTTTACAATTTCCTTTTCAACAACAATACTGTAGGTTGGAGGGTCTTCTCCAACATCATCAGTGTCAACTGCTGCAATGAAGATTAGATCCTCTGTTTGAATTATGTCTTCTTCACATGATCCC
Source organism: Sabellastarte sp. h YS-2021 (assembly GCA_964017235.1). Classification (NCBI taxonomy): domain Eukaryota; kingdom Metazoa; phylum Annelida; class Polychaeta; order Sabellida; family Sabellidae; genus Sabellastarte; species Sabellastarte sp. h YS-2021. The sequence goes on along the minus strand of OZ024929.1, from coordinate 17,847,739 downwards.
TCCTGTGAAACAAAGGATGGAAGTTGTTACAATACTTCAGTATCAAGTAAACACTACTACGCTGCAATTTATTAAGTTAGCAAGTATAAGACTTCTCTGATGAATACTGTTTGTTTTCTTACTTCAAGTACAATGATTACACACAAATAAATAGCATGGGAGGGACCTGTATTTAACAGTACCCTGGTAATCTACAGTAAATGCCATGAGATACAGAAGTGATACAATATAAATACATGTATGTAAATAGTAGAGAAAGTAATGACTAAGAGAGAAAAAAATGTATGTAAAGCTACCATATCAAAACAGGACAATTAAATAGCAAGGTAGCAGCATAAATAATTAAAGTAGAAATTATGAAGCTGTAAAATTTAGTGATTGAAGTATTGCTGTCAATGGAAATAGCACAATTTAGTAAAGTTGCATAAATAATCAGTAACAGCAAACCATGTATGTTTGTCCTGAGAGAACTATATCTTAAATATGACACGTGCACACACTTTGGTACAGCCAAGATAAAAGGTCACACTATGAATTAGCATACCTAAAACCTACCACATATCAACCTTGCACACCTTACAATTTCTGAGATATGGCCGACAAGATTTTCAAGGTCAATGTTACTATAGCAAGGTCACATCAAAGCCAAACTATGACATTGCACAACTACACCTCGCCAAACTGACATCCCTATAAGTGTCAACTTCCTCCATTTTACAGTTTTGAGATATGGCCCAGACATGATTTTTAGGGTCAAGGTCACTAAAGCAAAAGTCAAATCAAGGTCACTCCATGACGTTGCACACCTACACCCCCAAATAATGTGTCTACCAAGTATCAACTTCTTACACTTTACGATTTCTGAGAAACAGCCCAGCCAAAAACCATCCAGCCCAGCCCAACCATCCAGACACCATAGGTGAAAACAAAACCCACAGAGCCTCAATGGCTGTTGGGTAAAAACTGCAAATATTTGAAGTAAAGCCTAAATTCTTAAAAAAATTATCTAGCTTATTTGTAGTTTTCAATGCTTTTTTGATGAAAATTGCCATGTTTTGTTTTGGAAAATTTCACTTCCTGGGGTTATGTTTGAACAAAATGTTCACAGCATGCCGGATTCAGAACATTAAGTGATATCAGCCGATTTTGAAATATCTTTACATTCAATATCAATATCCACACAGCCAAACGACTTACCATCAGTAAATGTGAAACAAAGATGTTTATGTCTTTAAATGAATAATTCCATAGCAAACACATACCTTGAATTTTTTTATTATATGAGGCTTTTCACTACCCTTACAACTTCTCAATCCTAAAACATCTGGAAGAATTTTTAGAAGTTCTTCTCTGTCCTTATCCTGGAAAAAAATAATACATAGGTGAAATAGTACAACTCAACAAGTGGTTTTATGAAATTAAGACACATTTATTCTTATAGATATTAAACAATAACAAGTTAGACATCTAAAATATTTCCCATTTTGTTTCATTTCTAAATATGAGTGTCAAGTTATGGACTGAATTTATACACCCAAAACCTCAAGGAGATCAATCCTTTTCTCAACCTAAGTTTGTGGGATAATGGTACTTCACAAAAGAGGTTCTAGCTAGTGGGTATACTGTTTATCAATATTGTCAATATGTATCAGGATAGCATGGACAATATTGATGTGCAGATCATAACAGATGCATGTATCAGTATTATCTTCAAATATTGTAAAGAAACCCTAAATCTAGAGAAATTATAAACTTCTATCTGTTTTTTTAAATTTTAAGTTATTTCGGAAATCCCACATTTTGCTTTCATGAACTCCTTTCTACTTTCTGTGGGTATATCTCTTTGATTGGGTATATACTATGTACAACACAAAGTTTTCAGTATCCTGGATTTGCCATGGTTTGGAGACAAAAATGTAACCTCAATATTGAAATATTTTTACATTCAATAGTGATGTCTGTACAGTATTATCAAAAATATTCTAAGCATGAAGTCACTCAATATGCTTTATATATTGTTGTCTAGTACAAATCAATGAAACATCAACTATAACATGTTTATATCTTACAGTAACAGCAGTGTCATCAGATTCAGTAGCAATTTTTTGATGGACCATGTCCAGTCCTTTCTTGAATGCAACTTCCATCCGTACTTTTGTAAGGCGATAAAAATCTTCATAGAGCTGAAGATATAAATTGGTGAATGTGAGTTTGGCTTATTGCAAATTTGAGTTCTTTAAAAGCATAAATAAAACAATTGGAAAAATACATACATAAACCACTTGCCTGTGTACAAAGATGCAATAAAAGCCCAATTTGTCTCGTTTACTTAATATTTCCTTCAAGTTTTCCTATTATGACTCTAAACCAATGAATTCTCTCCATATACATTACCTGATAAAACAACCAATCAAAACCAATCATCTTACTTGTCAAAATATTGGGATGTTAATCCTTAGTTTGAAAGTAAATATGATAAATTTTGTTGATAAAGATTTTATTGTGAAAGGAAGCATACTAGTGCATATATACACAAGGTATTCAGTATTGTAATTGACTTGAGTTTGATTCAAATTGACTCGTCATGAAACTCGAGTATTCCAACACAATGCCTGCCAAACACATGCACTGTAGTGACAAATATGTTTGTCAAAACTCCATGAAGGGACATTTGCATTAGCTAACAAAGCTTAACTAAAGCAGAAGGAATAGGATTAGAATAGTAAATACAACACAGGGAACCCAAAAGACACCAAAGATATTTACCTATCAAACTTTGATAAAGATTTTAATGGGGATGGGTTGGTTTCAAAAATGTGCTATCGGATGGTTGCCAATTTAAAACCATTCCGATTAAGGGAGTCACATTTTAGTACGCCCCAATATAATTGAGAAAGAAAATTCTTGAAGCAAAAACATGGATGTTTCCTCTAAACATAATCACAATCAACTATTGAAATACACAAAAGTTTGGAATAAAAGTGTCTAATTTTGTCATATTTCTGGGTTTTTTCCATTATTTTAAATTTTCCTTCCATTATATATCTTGACAAGCCAGATGAAGATTCTAAAGTACCTTATTTACCACAAAATTGCTATAAAAGGCTGCAAATGCCAAAAAAGGGGTATAAGTTTCTTTTGGAGTTTTGTTTCCAATATTTTATGTTTTCCTTTCATTATATATCCAGACCAGTGGGATGGCAGTTGTAAAGCCCATCACAGAATTTCAATAAAGTGCACTTGATATCTTGACACTTCGGTTGTTGATCCATCCCTAGATTTCAACAAATTCTAAGAAATCCGCAATGGCTAAAAGTACAGTACAATATAGTTGAGTTTTTCAAAATCCTTGTTGCAAAAATTCACCCAAAATTAAATGTCAGTGAGCAAGTGTTCACATATTTTTCTAACTGATATCTCCAAAGCAGAGGGGCAAGAGAATTGCAATCAATCATATTTTCATATATGGTTGAGTTTAACTGCAGCTCGGTCTTTTACAAAGATGAATCCAATCCAGATAAAGTCTTAACAATTTTTTTCCTTGAACAAATATCTTGTACTTATTCTAGACAAAAGGGGGACAGCACCTGATCACTCTCAATGGCATTTTATGCTATCTGTTTTCATTGTTACCTTTAACATTAATGCCATGGCCAGATGGGTGACATGAAGAAGCTTGGCCTTCTAAGGTCACCATAGCATAATGTTATAGCACATTCTTGCAAAAGTTTAAACTTTAAATAGGTCTATCAGTTATTACTAAGGCTGTGACTTTGTTAGAAAAACGATACCTGGTATTCGCCTTGAAAGAACCAATCCGAATTAGGGTAACCATTTTTAGTTGTCACCCAGTGGAAGTAGCGGTGAAGCAAACATAGCAGATGATGTAAACAAACCATTACACAAAATTGTTAAATATAAGTATAAATAAGGAAAATTAGGTGAAAAACTAATGTCAGTTAAAGAAATCTGACAGAATACTTAGGTTTATCCAAGTATTTCATTGATTTATGCTATATTTAATATTTTTTGGGTTACTCGCTTCGCCAGTTTGTACTCGTTTTCTTAAAGAATTTGGATTGTTTTTGAGTAACCGGGTAATCTATCACAGCCTTAGTTATTACAGGCATTAATTTTACAACACCAAGTCTTTATCTCAACACTTTCATGTCTCTCACTGATGCTTTTAGATCTTACCAATCTTACCGAAACAAAGTTATTAACTGTTTTTGAGGTCATAACCAGTAACACAACCTCTTTGGAACTTAATTCCTTCTCTCATACTGAAAAAATACTGTACGGCATTCTAAGAAAACTTTAGTACAATAAATAGTATAGTTTAGTCTTTTACTGTGTTATTCACCCTGGGTTATGCGCCTGTAACACATGAAGCTCTATACTTTTTGACAGATACAGAAATTTACTGAAAGTATTATATTAATATTAGGCTTTACCAAACTTGAGAGTCTATAAGCTGGCCATTGCTGTAGTATAGCACATACTGGGGGATCAGAATTAATGAACTTCCATCTTTTCGACCATGTTGCATCCATTAGTCTCTTGACCTATATTAATGCAAAATTGTGAGTTCAAATAACATGCTAGAATTTTTTTGGTGTTTCAAATGTTTTAACTATTGAAATGGAAAAATATGTGGCTACTGGCCTTTATATATACCAGTACAACAGACGCTAGCATTTCTGACCAAAATATTACCATAACACATCAATGTTGCAACAGAGAATGCTTCTATCAGGGATATCTTGAAAGCTGAGAATAAATGACTAATTTTAAATGGTTAAAATAAAACATAAGCAATTTAAAAAAAGCAAAAATGACTGAATCCTTTTAATTTGTAAGGGGGAACCTCACTTGACTAGATGAAATTCCAGATGAAAGAAGTTGTTATCAGAAAGACCTGATCCTTGTGATAAAACTTCCTTATTTTATACCCCATTGACCTTTTCATGGGTCTAATAAACTACTTTGTCATATTAGGTACCCATGCAGGATAATTATGGTATATTGTTGAATCCACTTGAATATCCAGAGGTTCTAATGAAATACAGGGGCCACGGTGGCAGAGTGGCAACACTCTCGCCTCCCACCTCTGAGGCTGGGGTTCGATCCCCGCCATGGTCTCAAGTGGGAAAGCTGGTAGTTGCTTGCCGTTGGTCGGCAGTTTACAGTACAGAACCCTAACAAACTCTATGTACTGGTTTCCTCTGCCGTTCAAACTACCCGTCGTGATATGACCTGTACAGTGTTAAAAGGGAAGTAAAACCCCAAATAAATAAATGTAATGAAATACATCAACCTTAGCAGAATTTCCACAGCACATTAGAGGATGTTTTCATTAATTTGGACATTTATAAATGCTAAATTGTACTACAACTAGAAAAAAGGTTTTGCTGACAAAAACGAAGCGGCCCTGATGAAAAAGTGCGAAGTAATCTGTAAAAGATGTCAATATATGCATCATAAGGAATAGAAAATGTGAACTTTATTGCATTGTGTATGTTACTATATTTAACAAATTAAAGCTTGGCAGAAGAGAAATTGTAGGTGTGAAATTTACTTCTCAAAAGAATGTATGTCTGGTATGCGGAAAAAATGCCTCCTGGAAAAAATGCCTCCTAGAAAATACATGTATGCCTCCTGAATATTTTGTGACTAGAAAAAAATGCCTCCTAAGAAAAAAAGTTCTTTCAAGTATTATAATACTACAGGTTCACATTACAACTTCAGAGGCATTTTCATTTTTCCACTTGAGTCTTATAGTTGCCAATGTCTGTCAAAAATTTACAGTCTTTTACCCATTTTGCTTAGCTGTAGAAAGGTACTTAAGTTTCTCTTGTAAAGTTTCTGTTGCAAGGTTTTGCTGGTTCTTCTCACTCTTTTGGCTGGCTGCTCATTCCTAGTTTCCACCATGACAGTTTCCATGTTTTTCTTTAAGTATATTTCTGCCCCTCCTAGTGCATCTAACTGCAATCAGCTCCATACAGAGGGGATAACCTATGTTGTAATTTGATAAGAATGCACATTCTAAGCCATAAAGGCCACAAATCCTGGTTTTAAACTGGTACTGAGTACAGCTGAAGGGATACCCTTTCAAGAAGATATTTGTAAAAATTTGTACTTTGTGATATTGTATATTCTGGTTTTGACTAAACATATTTGAAATTAACATGTTTTTGATATTGTACGTTATAGTTTTCATTGTATAACATGTTTACAAGTTGAAATAACATTTCTTTCTCAGGAGGCATTTTTTGTAGGAGGCATTTTTTCCAGATCTTTTTTCTAGGAGGCATTTTTTCCAGGAGCCATTTTTCCCCGAATTCTGGATGTCCTACATTCTTTGGGAATGTTCTCAGAGAAGAGGTCTCAAGTGTAAGGGATACATTGACCACAGACGTTTCTGTTACAAATGTCACTAGCATGAGACTTAAGTATAAAACACTAATTAAATGCAGTGGGCTAATATGCTTAAGAACTATTATTTATATTTACTGATTGTGCTTCAACTAAAAACTTAACAAAAACACTCATCAAATCCAGTGAACCAAAGTGCTTAAGACGTTTTGTTCAAAAGTTAATGAATTTGCTTCAGAGTTATTGCTTGCAAGAAAAAACAACTTACAGATTAATTTGGCACACACATAATCTCACTTCCCCATCTCACTTCCCCCCATCCTCCACAGACGGAAATTCTTTTGTCATATGCATTTTTATTTGAGTGGGGGGAGTGGGGAGGTGGCAGATCTGAGCAGAAAAAGACTATCTCTTCATCACTCCCCTCACTGAAATAAAATCCAGTTTAGAAAAAGATTACTTACTGCAGTAGAATGCTTAGGTTTTACAGCAATTACTTAATTATGTAAGGGTCTACAGTTCTGAAATTTTACTATGTTATAACCGACACAAAACTACATAAAAAACACATTTAACAAAATGCTCTATATGTAATACTTTTCAAGTTATAAGTGATTTAGTGCATGAAAAATTTATAAAAAAATAATTAAGAAAGATGCAGGCCTGATACTCCCACAAGGGAAACTACTGGTGGTGTTGTACACATATGCAAGATATTAATATCAACTGCTGGTTCAGTTAAACTTGTCATCTGATGCAGACAGATAAACTTCTTCTAAAACGTATGAAAGTATTTGGGAAGTAATTGTTGGTTCAGCTAGCCTCGTCATCTGATGCAGACAGATAAAATTAACCTTAAACATCTGGAAGTATGTGATTAGTTTTTAAGGGAAATCAGTCTTCCTTTCACATTTTGTGTAAATAATTTTCAAATCCTACAAGTAAATTTTTATATGTTTTGTAGGAGACTATGGTAGTTCGAGATGTTTGATGGCTTCTGTGTGACTATAAGATTACCTTAAAAGACAGACAAAGGTCCCATTCTGATTAGACTTACTTGAAACAGGGGATTAAGTTTCTTTATAATGGAGACCATATGTAGGTTGTTCAATCCAAGCACTCGTATCATGAAAAGCTTTTGTGTTTTTATACTCCTTTCACTGGAATAGTGTGGGGAAAAAGTATTGTCAGTTTGATTTTCATAATCTTGTGACGTGTTTGTTATTTTACAAGTGATAGTATAATGTTTAAAATAAATCTCCTATTTCTTTACTGCTGGTGTGTATCTGTTTTAACCAGTGATATTTTGTGTGCTTTTGTATGAACAATACATTAAAGCTTGCCAAGTTTAGGTAAAGGCTTGTTTTTGGCTTAAGGATAAAGTATGCATTCTTCTGTAAGTGAAATTTATGTTTTGGTATTTTGTTATAATGTGGCCAATGTAGAGAATAATATGTTGACCATAAAATAACAGTGTTCCTTTTGCCATCCTTTATAGGTCTGCAAAGTTTAACTCCGGTGAGTTGAACAATAAGATAGTTGGTGGCTGAAAACCCCCTTATTTCTCTTTAAGGTGGCTACAACTCCATTCATATTGAGTTTAAGGTGACCATAAGTATTATTTAGATCTATTTTAATACCAGTGATAATTTAGATATAAAAAAATGGAAAAAGAAAGGAGCCAGAGGATTTTATTCCAATTTCATGAGTTTAAACAGGCCATAGGGCTTTGAGTTTAAGGTCACCATAAAGTCAGGATATTCCTTTGGCAAATCTAAATATATGTGCCAAGTTTGGTTGAAAAAAGTGAAAAACTAAGTGAACTGGAGGGCTAAACCCCCTTTATTGACATTAAGGTGACCTTAAGATTGCAGATACAGGGCTAAAACTTTGGCATGTGAAAGATTATGAAAAAGTAGCTGAATAAGTTATCCAACAAAATGCCGAATATTTTTGAGATACAGACCCAGTACCCATTTTAAAAAAATTTACGAAAATGAAACGCCTCTCATTGAGACATATATGGTCCAATTCATCAGAAAATCCTTTCCGACCTTCAAAATTTGGTGCAGAATGTACCTGATAAATTTTATAGCACTGGTGTGTTTTTTTCCAAAACACAATGATGGGGTGTTTATGAAAAATGCTTAAGGTTACCTTTAGTAAAGCTTAAGATCTCCGCAAAGTATCCCACAAATTTTTCCCGTCCCTATAGTTTTAAAGAAAGATGAGAAGGAAAGAAAAATTTGAAAGATCAAGAAGTTATTTAAGGGAGACCATAAACCTGCGGCGGTAATCAGTCGAACTTAGGTGAAAACAAAGAAGCGTCCCAGACGGGCCTCTTAATTACTACTTCTAGGACATATTTTAATTTTAAAGAAATTGCCTTTGTGTGACCCAAACGGATTTTTTTCTTAAGTATTTTTATCAGTACCTTCAGATATAACTTTAAGGGGTTAGCTATGCTCAACTTACCCTTAGCAGATCAGGTCTCCATTTTTTCATCTCCTCTTGCATTTCCTTCTGGAGGTCTCCTTCTTCTACACTTTCTTCAGCAACAAACTGTCGTGTAATTCCCCTCCTTTGTTTTTTAATCCCTTTATTTGGTGGATCATCCTTGTTCTTACGCTTGTTTACATCAACTTCTTCAGAAACACCTTTCAACGTTTTCCTCAAATTGCAGATTTTATACCTGAGGGCTACTGACCAGGAGGAGAATCCACTTGGTCCACCATCTCGTAGAGCAGGGAACTTTGTGATCAACTTCAAACAAACATGATCAATATCTTTATACTTTGGATACACTGTGAATCTTGCAATACTGTTAGCCAAGCAGTTAATTACTTTGCGTCTGTGAACATCACTTAGATTTACTTTACCTTCTCCACCATTCTTGTTCAAGTAAGCAGCCAATGGTGGGTCAACTTCATCAAAATTGGGCAAAGGGAACGACTCTGGCCATTTCTCATGGCTAACACTGGCAGTGACACCTTCAGTCGAATTGGGCAAATTTGCATTATGACTTGTAGGTGCAGCATCAGTTACCTCTTCTTTCTGCACCAACTTCAGTGTGCTAAAGTTTTCAATTTCTTTAACATGGGATACATTACAGTAATCACCAAATTTTTTGTCCAAATATTGTAGAACAAAGTTACCTTTAACATTTACAGAGTCCTTCACGGAGTTCTTGACTGAATCCAGGGATGTGTGTTCATCTATCTTAAGTTTTACTTTTCGTATATCTGACGAGTTGAGAACAACCCTTACATTCAAATCACAGGTAGATTCCCCAACACACCTAGCAAAAACACCATGTTGTTTTGCTTCAGCGCTTATACAATATTTTTCTGCCATTGTCTCCCCACCTTTGAGTTGGCTATCACCTATATATAGTCCCTAGGTTTGGCACAAACTGCATAAATAGCCAGTTTCAACCACTGTCAGCAACTTATCAAGATCTATTTTCTCACTGATGCACTGTAAATGAAATAAGCGCTGACATTCGAAGCATTTTAAGAAAACAATATTATTTTCTAGAAGAACATGATCATCACATTGGCATACATTAGATACGACGTGTCCAGACTCACAAATATTACAGGTATTGTATGCTATAGTTTCTGCACTTTGTGATCTGTGTAAAGTAGCCTGTGGTGTTGAACTGTCACACTCTGTCATGCTGAAAAATAATGTTGAAAGAAATATCTGTTTACTGCTTATAGTCAAATGCAGAAGTTCAGTACCTAGTTAATTGTACATTACAACATATGGGGATCCTACACCTTGCAGTTTCTGAGAAACAACCTGGAAAAGATATTTATTATATGTCAGCCAGCCCCACCAGACACAATGGGCTGAAACAATACCTGGACAGCCTTTAAGGGCAGCGATATAAAAAGAGCACAATGATCTAAAGAACAGTTGGAATTCTGGTCCCGAAAATAAACTAGATCTAGCGCATTGGAAAACCGATGCGAGATATTGTATTATCACCCACGTAATCAAACGTTTCTGTAAAAAATGCTACATTTCAGCATTTCCGTCTCATAATATCAAATAAAGTTGTTATTTTCGCTTGAAAACATACAATTTACTCCATATTCTATAATATATGTTCAAATAGAAGACGTTTTTCTTCAAAAGTTTCGTTTCCGGAACCGACTATTTGTTTACAGAAGACTTCTAATTTTAGGTACTAAATCTCGCGGTTACTCGAATTCGGGCCAGTTTTCAGAGGGCGAGTATTCTATGCCGTTTTTCAGCACCCGTCACAGCCCTGATTAAATCATTAAACAGCTGTAAAGGTCGCAAATGCCTTGGTTAGCTGTCACCTGGATTACTGTAACTCACTGCTTTACAACACAAAAAGGCATATACTAGCAGGCTACAGAATGTCTTATGTCGTATGATATGCAAGCTAAATAAATATTGTTACGTCACACCCTTCCTGCACAAAGGACACTGGCTCCCCATTCATTACCGTATATTGTTCAAATACAATCTCCTTACATATAAAGCAATACATTTCAGCCAATCTCCATATCTTTCCTCTCTAATAAGGAGGAGTGATCTCACACGGAGCAATCGCCTATATATTTCCTCGTCTAAACCAAATAAATGCTCAGGGCTGCGCAGCTTCATAGTAGGGACTCCCATAGAGTGGAACAAGCTTCCTCAAGCCATTGGTATCATAGAAAGCATTTCCGGTTTCAGAAAACAGGTGAAAACATCTTTTCAGATTAGCTTATCTTCCACCTTAGCTTTTCTCCCCTTTCGGACGCTAATATGGCAACGAACCTTGTTTTGGAACTGAACTATCCCTTTTTGCACATCAGCGCCTTAGAGGATGTTTACATCAATTCAGCCCTTTATAAGTGTTTCTTACTTAATTACTATACAAAATTTTAAAAATCCCTTCAACATTGAACACAAATAATGGGCAAGGCAAAAGCTTAAAATATATAAAAAATATCAAGATTCCAAATTGTAACTCTCGCAGATTTCAGTATTGCAAGTGTCCAATCCATGTACAAGAGTATTATAAGAGAAGAAGGCTTGTTGAAAAAAAAATAGTATCAGAGATACCCGTACCCCACAGCCTATAGGGAAATATTTTCAACACCATGAGATATAGAAGTACTGTACCAGTACAAACTTCAGGATACTTTGAGAGCACTGTCAGTTATATAAAGGTCCAAACAATGTTTAAATGGAGAAATAATGTTTAAAAGAAAGATAATGTATATAAAGATGAAGTATTAAAACAAGATAATTCAATAACAAGATGACAGCATTTATCAGTAAACTAAAATTCAACACTCTTTATCTACATCTGCATGGCCGAATTATGGTTTAGATGGTTTGAATATTACTATGCATACAGAAGTGGTAATACATTTAATGAATGCTTATGTGTGGTGTTGGAGCAAAATCTGTGGCTCACTTGAAATTCTATCTCTTACAATGGGAAGTTATGAAAGTAAAATTCTTAATAAATTCTAATATGGCTTTAACAGTGCTTAATCTGCATCAAAAGACAGACACAAAGGTCCAACAAGATTTTAAAGGTGAAGGTCACTACGACAAGGTCAAATCAAGGTCACACCATGATAATGCACACCTACACCCCCTAACCAATGTCCCTACCAAGTATCAACTTCCTACACCTTACAGTTTCCGAGATCTAGCCCACACAAGATTTTATAGGTCAAGGACACTACAGCAAGGCCAAAGGTCAAATCAAGGTCACACCATGACGTTGCACACCTACACCCCCTAACCAATGTCCCTACCAAGTATCAACTTCCTACACCTTACGCTTTCCGAGAAATAGCCCGGACAAGATTTTATAGGTCAAGGTCACTACAGCAAGGTCAAAGGTCAAATCAAGGTCACACCATGACGTTGCACAACTACACCCCCTAACCAATGTCCCTACCAAGTATTAACTTCCTACACCTTACGCTTTCCGAGATACAGCCCGGACAAGATTTTCAAACTCAAGGTCACTACGGCAAGGTCAAATCAAGGTCACACAATGACGTTGCACACCTACACCCCCTAACCAATGTCCCTACCAAGTATCAACTTCCTACACCCTACGGTTTCTGAGATAAAGCCCGGACAAACTTTTTCCCACCACCCCCCCCCATCCTGACACCATGGGTGAAAACAATACCCCGACAGCCCTTAAGGGCTGTGGGGTAAAAAGTATATCGCTTTGGTCAAAATAATATCAAGTGGCACCACAACACTGTAACATATCAGGATAAAATGCTGTCAAAACTTTCTTTCAAAGTTGCCTAATTGCCTTAAACAACAAAACTTCACAGACCTTGACACTGCAAGAAACAAAATAAATCAGTTTAGAAATTAGTATCCCTAAACATGCTTACCTTAAAAGACTATTATTTATTCATTGTTGAGAGCCTAACCATTATCTACTGGTAATAGTAGAACAGCAGTCTTAGCACAGGTCCAAAAGATAAGGGTATTGATTTGAGTGCAACTCCCACCAAGCTATGGTACATTGATCAGAATGAACAAAATTCACTATGTAGTTTCTAATTTTTTGTGTTATGACTATTTCATAAAATAGGGCATATGCACAATGAAAGGTGTTAATTTCAAACCAATTGTGTCTGGATGTGAAAAAAAAGTTCTTTACCTGTAACTTTTGCATTTGTGAAAGCAATTCTGTTCTTCTTTCAGAAAGGATAACCAATATGTCCTTGTGTTTAGTGTTCCACGTTGCTTCGGCAGTTGGAATGTTATGGTACTGTGTTATCAGTGTCACCTGTTTCTCACGAAGCAAGTCTCTTTTAATTTGGTTTATCTCTAGAAGCTCCTGCAATATGCCTCTTTCCTTCAAAATTGGGTGGTCACCAGAGTCTGTGTAATGAACTGTGGAGGACAAGCCAATTGTCTGCGAAAGAACATTTTCAATTATTGGTAATCATGAAATTTACAGTTACTTGTGACTACAGTAAATTGTAGCAGTTACATATATATCACAACACTTAAAAGAAGTCTACATTTTCTGAGCTACTGGCATTGTAATCCAGTGCTTTAGTGATATCACCAATTTGTCATCAAAGTCATACGCATTCAGTGGATGAAAGTCATAACATTCATCTAGTCTTAAGAGTTCCAAATTATTTTTGGGTGAAACAGAATACATAGCCACATGTTCTTCAATGAAAGTTTCAAAATCTTCAACTAAAAACATTATTCCTGTGTCAACAACTATTTTACAAATTTGACTAAACTGAGGAACCAAATCATGTTTCTTCACCAAAAACTGTTCCAGTTTGTAGTCTAATCCATAGATTACCACTTTATTTGTTGCACGAACTGTATGTAAGGGAGTTTCAAGATGTTGAGACAGATATTCCTGTTCATGCTTTGAAACTTCAACAGATGTTAACAAGTATGTGTCATTCAGCTCAATTTCAGCCTGACACATCTGATGACCCGCAAGCTGATATGCCTGTTCAAGCTGACAGCTTTCTCCTAAAGATTTACAAACATTTTTGAAGTTTTTTGTCTTTTGCATTATTGATTTGAAATACTTGTGTTTACTTTCAAATCTAATTGTACAACATAATACCAATGGGCCCACAGCTTTCATTTGTTGTGGGTAGTGTTGAATAAAATGATGCTTAGGCTTGAGGTTTTCATTTGGAAAAATAGTCTTAAACTCATTTAAATGATCTTCAATTAAAGTTTCCAGCAAATCTATGTCACTATCAGATACCACAGGTGCTAGGGCAATCAGAAGAATATCTCTCAGTTTTAGTAATAATCTCCAAACAGGGTCATCTTCAGCAACTCTTTCAGCAATCATTAAAGGCAAAAAATTCAGGAGAGTTCGGTTTTCAGTTGCATTGCCACCAACTGTTTTTTTCTCAGAAAGCCTGCTTGGAATTGGCTTGGGCTGATTTACTTTTTCACTTCTTTTGAAAGGAAAATCCTGTATGCATCTGTTCAAGTATTCTAATGTAAAGTATTTGTGCCCAATAAAGTACTGCAGAAAGACTGCTATTTCAAAAGGGACTATTCCCTCTAGTAGGTCATGACTCACATCAGGGGGTAAACCTTCCAAAATATGAAAATGTTCAACATAGTTATGCAATGGACTTTCTCTTTTAATTCCCAAAGTGCTTGCCAAAGATGAATTGGCCTGAACAAGTGATACCTTTTCATGATAGTCACATTTTTTCCTCAACTTAAATGTTTTTGCTGGTATGTATTTTCGTGCAATTTCTGAAGACTCGGATTCACAAAATCTACAATATTTTTTGACAGTCTGGCTAAAACACTCAGTAAAGCCACCAATATATGCAGCCCCTAAATTATCAGCACTACAATATACTAATGTTCCATAAAGAACATCTTGCAAAGATTCCACAAATACACCATTTGTTTCCAGAATTGATATATCTCTTAAAAACCTTTCAAGAACTATATCAGGTCCAAAGTAGTTCAGATCACTTCTTTTGCATAATATTGCAGTCTGAATCATAGATAACTTGGAACGACACTTCTGAGGAATATTTACAATAATCCAGTAAAAAGCAGTCAACTTGTGTATTTTTCTACTGGTACCCAAAGGATTGCACAATTCAAAATCATCAGTGTAGAGGCCTATCAAGACTGGGCAATGTTTATTTTGCAAGAATGTATTACTTTTAAAATAAAGACCATCTTTGTATGATTTGTAAACCCCTTCTGGCACTGCCTCAGTATCTAATATGAACTTTAAGATGTCATTTTTTTCAAGAAGCTTACTTAGAACCTGTAATATTGGAATATACACAAATGTGCGTTTCTTCCCATCAACGTAACCTAAGTCACACTCAATAAAATCTACATATGGCAAAGATTGCTGAAAATACTTTTTCCTTTTTATATTATTTGATAAGTCAGTGCTGCCGCATTCTTGACTCTTACTGATGTATCTTATGAGAGGATATTCATTTAAAAGCTTCTCTGAAATTTCTGTTGCCACACATGAATCAATTTTATGTTTTTCTGTCACTGATTTTACAATGTCAACTAACAGAGATTCAGATAGTCTATGAATATCCTTGATTCCTTCTAATATTTTCTCTATTGTCCGCACAGGTACTTTTGAGACAGTCTGTAACTCTAATAAAAACAATGCACATTTCTTGTACAATCTTTGGTCATACTTTTCAACAATATTTTCATCATTTGTATCATCATTGTCATCTGCATTAGGAGTGAAAGATTCAGGGACAGTGAAAGGAGTATTGACTTGTCTGTTCTCTAAATTTCTTCCAGAGTTTAGTAAATAATTTTCTTTTATAACCTCTTCAAATATGAAATTGTGTTTTACATTTATATGTGAATTAAAAGTTTTGACATTACTAGTTTGAAAATCACATCCCTGAAAAGGACAGGACACAGCAACATGATCTCTAAGGTGGATTCTTAAATGAGATATCAAAGCTATTGTATCTTGTACTATTGTATTACAAATGACACATTTTAGCAATTTATCTTCTACAATATTTGCCGAGGTAACCAAGTATTTATCATTTGCAGCGTTTCTATGATGGCGGGATATATGAGTTGACAAAGATGATAGATTCCTGAATGTGATGCTGCAATCATGAAAGAAGCATGGTAATACCGATGTTGAAGTATTATAATGGTCCAGACGATAATGTTGGTACAACTTCCTTGGGTTCGATGAAAAGCCACATATCTTGCACACCTGAATCTAAATGTTAAAAACATTAAAATAAACAACTGTTTTAGTCAGTTTTAGTGAGTAAATGTTAATGAGATGCACATGAAAAACAAGCAATAAGAACCTTGTGGGTACCTGTAGGAAAATACTGTCAATTGAAATACACTAGACCTACGCATCGGAGAACCGATGCAAATTTGTATCCATCAGAAAGATAAGTCACCAAAGCTAGTGAATCATCGTTTCACCTTGAAGCATGGGCCAAAGCTTCTGACATCAGAAGATTCCCAGCCCATGATATTCTGCAAGTTGGTTTCACATTGCAAACCTCTAGGATCAATAATAAATGAGTTTACTATTCTCGTTTGACCTTGAAGGAGGGCCCAAGTTCAAATCCAACCACACCAGAAAATTCCCAGCCCATGATTTCCTACACGTTAGTTTACCATCCCAAACCTCAAGGACCAATAATAAGCAAGTTATAAGCACTTTTAAGTTTGGCTATGCTCGTTTGACCTTGAAGGAGGGGCCCAAGGTCAAATCTGACCACACTAGAAAATTCCCAGCCCATGATTTCCTACACGTTGGTTTACCATCTCAAACCTCGAGGACCAATAATAAGCGAGTTATAAGCACTTTTAAGTTTGGGTATGCTCGTTTGACCTTAAAGGAGGGGCCCAAGGTTAAATCCGACCACACCAGAAGATTCCCTACATGTTGGTTAACCATCCTAAACCTCTAAGACCAATAATAAGCGAGTTATAAGCACTTTTAAGTTTGGCTATGCACGTTTGACCTTGAAGGAGGGGTCCAAGGTCAAATCTGACCACACAAAAAGATTCCTAGCCCATGATTTCCTATAGGTTGGTTTACCATCCTAAACCTCTAGGACCAATAATAAGAGAGATATAAGCACTTTTCATGACTGACAAACAAACGCCTGTGGTGGCCATCTTGTTTTTCAAAATGAGGTCAAAAATATTCCCAGTCAAGATTTTATAATGAGGAACATATCCTGTGAATTTGAGATCTCTACCTATAATACCCTTTCCTCTAGAAGGCCAACAAAAGTCCTTTTTTAAAGTCAAATAAACGTCCCTGGTGGCCATCTTGTTTTTCAAAATGAGGCCAAAAATATTCCCAGGCATGATTTTATGGTTATAAATATATCCTGCAAATTTGAGAAGGTTAGCTATAATTTTTTTAGAGCAGTAACGGTGAAATCTCTCTACACTCTGCGGCGGCGGCATAGGCGGAATAAAGTCAAATCCATAGTATCCACCGGATGTTATCTGGTGGATACAATTAAGATGCAGTAATATACCGTAATATTATAATATCACATGTACAGTACAAAAAAAACTACAGATTGCGTCTCGACGCAGTGTATCCCCGGACGGGACATAGTTAAAGCGTGAATATGTCGGTCTTGAGCTTGTTTCCTGGAGCACCAGGTCAGGATTCTCCATAGTACCAGATTACTCCCAAAAGCTAGTCACTAGTTCTTTCACTTATATCTGTCTTTAAAAATTACATTTCATGGATCCAGAAGATCCATATAGTGATCCGGATCACTTCCAAAATACAATCATTTCATCCTTTTACCTTTTCAGACATATTCTAAAAATTTCATCAAAATCCGTCCATAAGCTTTTTAGTTATCACAAACACATCTGGCAGCCTGGATCCACATGATCCAGACAGTGATCCAGATTACTCCCAAAAACTAATCACGTGTTCTTTGTCCCATTTATGGCATTTCCTGAAAATTTCATAAAAATCCATCCATGACTTTTTGAGCTATTTGTCTTTAAAAATTACATTTCTTGGATCCAGAAGATCCAGATAGTGGTCCAGATCACTCACAAATTTGAATCATTTCTTCCTTTTACCACTTCTTTCTTTTACCATTGTAACATATCCTAAAAATATCAAAGTCCATCCCAAGATTATGTGGCAGCCTGGATCCAGATGGTCCAGATCACTCCCAAAATCTAATCACTTGTTTCTCGCACCATTTAGGTCATTTGCTGAAAATGTCATCACAATCCATCCTAGTGTAGGGATCGAATGCCATGTTGAGGATCGATATCGAATGAAAATTTAGGGTAGTGGATCGATCGATATTTCAATATCGGGGCCGGTAACATAAGCTGTGGGTGATAATACAGGTTCTTCCAAAACGTGCATATATTAATTCAAGAAATAATAAAAACATGCTATTTATCCACCAAAAATAAATTTCTGCAATAGAAAATATAAAGAAAAGTAACAAAAGTCACATAAAACAAGCGTTTTATGCTTTCCTGTATACTAGCTCTCAGGTTTTGTATCTCTTCCGTGAAACCGGAAGTAGGTCACTGACAATGTAAACAAAGATGGCGGCAGACTTGACCCCGTTTTGTATTTGTTGAACCTGTGTCTTTTAAAGATTTTATGCAATAAATATACGTTTAAGCTGTAAAATAAAAATTTTTTTAAATTTTGTCTGTTTGGTGTATGTTATTTCGATATTGAAATACTGGCAGTATGTGTCGATATCGGCAGTTCCGTGGGATGATCGATCAATATTGAAAGATCAAACACCAATCCCTATACTAATCCATCCATAACTTTTTGAGGTATCTGTCTTTAAAAATTACATTTCATGGATCCAGAAGATCCATATAGTGATCCGGATCACTTCCAAAATTTAATCATTTCATCCTTTTTACCTTTTCAGACATATCCTGAAAATTTCATCAAAATCAGTCCATAAGTTTTTGATTTATCTTGTACACAAACACATCTGGCAGCCTGAATCCAGATGATCCAGATCACTCCCAAAATCTAATCACTTGTTCCTTGTCCCATTTAGGACATTTCCTGAAAATTTCATCAAAATCCACCCATGACTTTTTGAGCTATTTGTCTTTAAAAATTATATTTCATGGATCCAGAAGATCCAGATAGTGGTCCAGATCACTCGAAAAATTGAACCATTTCTTCCTTTTACCACTTCTTCCTTTTACCATTTCTAACATATCCTAAAATATCATCAAAAATTCATCCTGAAATTATGTTGCAGCCTGGATCCAGATGATCCGGACAGTGATCCAGATCACTCCAAAAATGTAACCACTTGTTCCTGGTACCATTTAGGTCATTTGCTGAAAATGTCATCACAATCCATCCATAACTTTTTGAGGTATCTGTCTTTAAGAATTACATTTCATGGATCCAGAAGATCCATATAGTGATCCGGATCACTTCCAAAATTCAACCATTTCATCCTTTACCTTTTCAGACATATCCTGAAAATTTTATCAAAATCCATCAATAAGGTTTTGAGCTATATTGTACCCAAACACATCTGGCAGCCTGGATCCGGATGATCCAGTGATCCAGATCACTCCCCAAATCTAATCACTTGTTTCTCGTCCCATTAAGGACATTTCCTGAAAATTTCATCAAAATGCACCCATAAGTTTTTGAGTTATCTGTCTTTAGAAATTAAATTTCATGGATCCAGAAGATCCAGACAGTGATCCGGATCACTCCCAAAATTTAATCATATCTTCCTTTTACCATTTTGGACATATCCTGAAAATTTTATCAAAATCCATCTGTCAGTTTTTGAGTTATCTTGTTCACAAACAAACAAACAAATAGAGGGCCAAAAATGACCCTCGGTCAGGTACTTTGGCAGTCAGTGGATGGCCTTAAATGAAGATCTGTAACCAATAAGCCTGGATGCTGGTACTCCATCATGTACTCAACCTCCAAAGCCATTTTCAATAGTTTCCATGCAATATAGTCAGCATTAAGTGTGAAAATATCTCCAAAAAGGCCAAAAATGACCCTCGGTCAGGTACTTTGGCGGTCAGTGGATGACCTTCAATGAAGAGCTTCAAGGTCAAATTTCTGCATGCTTACAGAGGACATATATATGTATTATATATACCAGCCATAGGATGATCTGAGTTTCTGTATAGGAGAACTGGGCCAAAAAGTGAAAAAATGGCCAAAATCGGACCTTTAAGAGGCCACCAGTGACCTTGAGATTGAAGGTCAAGGTCACAAAACAATAGCGTTCGTGGCATTGCCCATATATACCCACATATCAAATTTGAAAGTTCTAGCTAAAATATTTTTTAAGTTATCGCGTCCAAAAGGAAATCTCTGCGGCGGCGGCGGCGTGACCGTACTGAATCCTAAGTATCCCCGACTTTCATCTGGGGATACAATTTGCCAAATGTTAAAATTTCCTGTCACATGTTGCCGCCATTATTTTTTGAAGAATTATGGGTAATCCAAGCAATTTGAATCCGTTGATCTACCTCGAGAGGTAGATCAACGGATTATGAATCCAGATTCAGATTCAAGCCGCAACACAAGTAAATCTGTTGATCTGACGAATCTAGATTCGATGGATTACGGTTGTAAAATACACCTATTGCATCATACATGTAAAGAAATGGGTGCCTCCGGAGGTGCTGTCAGAGGGTTGCGGCAAAAATATTTGTACAATAAAATATTGCTGGATTATATACTTGTAAAATATTGTTAGAAAGCCCATCGTAGCCTCATGTTTTCATCACTCTGTGGGTGTACAACTACCAGCATTTGATATTTTATTTGTCTTAAATATTTCATGAAGGCAGTGTTAGGCCTGGTGGCAGTAAAATATTGCTGGATTATATATTTGTAAACTAGAGGAATGCTTTTGCTAACAAAAGCGAAGCGTCCTTAAAATGCTTTGTGGTTTTAATAAGCATGCTGTAAAGCTAAGAATGCACAAAGCTGCACCGTATGCTTTCCCAATACCTCTTAATACATTCTGAAGCTATAAAAGCAACAATAAAGGAGATATAAGGCAAAAACTCCAAAGCAGCTATTTATGACCCCAGTTTGGCCCATAAGGGATGGTCGGGGGGTAAAACTGACTGGCTATTTAGACTCTCCACATATGCTTTCCCAATACCTCTTAATACATTCTGAAGGTCTAAAAGCAACAATAAAGGAGATATAAGGCAAAACTCGAAAGCAACTATTTTATGACCCCAGTTTGACCCATAAAGGGGGGTCGGGGGATAAAACTGACCGGCTATTTAGATTCTCCACATATGCTTTCCCAATACCTCTTAATATATTCTGAAGCTATAAAAGCAACAACAAAGGAGATATAAGGCAAAAACTCCAAAGCAGCTATTTATGACCCCAGTTTGGCCCTTAAGGGGGGGTCGGGGGGTAAAACTGACCGGCTATTTAGACTCTCCACATATGCTTTCCCAATACCTCTTAATATATTCTGAAGCTATAAAAGCAACAATAAAGGAGATAAAGGCAAAAACTCAAAATTGGCTATTTTATGACCCCAGTTTGACCCATAAGGGGGGGGGGTCGGGGGGTAAAACTGACCGGCTATTTAGACTCTCCATATATGCTTTCCCAATACCTCTTAATACATTCTGAAGGTCTAAAAGCAACAATAAAGGAGATATAAGGCAAAACTCGAAAGCAACTATTTTATGACCCCAGTTTGACCCATAAAGGGGGGTCGGGGGATAAAACTGACCGGCTATTTAGATTCTCCACATATGCTTTCCCAATACCTCTTAATATATTCTGAAGCTATAAAAGCAACAACAAAGGAGATATAAGGCAAAAACTCCAAAGCAGCTATTTATGACCCCAGTTTGGCCCTTAAGGGGGGGTCGGGGGGTAAAACTGACCGGCTATTTAGACTCTCCACATATGCTTTCCCAATACCTCTTAATATATTCTGAAGCTATAAAAGCAACAATAAAGGAGATAAAGGCAAAAACTCAAAATTGGCTATTTTATGACCCCAGTTTGACCCATAAGGGGGGGGGGTCGGGGGGTAAAACTGACCGGCTATTTAGACTCTCCATATATGCTTTCCCAATACCTCTTAATACATTTTGAAGCTATAAAAGCAACAATAAAGGAGATATAAGGCAAAAACTCAAAATCAGCTATTTTATGACCCCAGTTTAACCCATAAGGGAGGGCCAGGGGGTAAAACTGACCGGCTATTTAGACTCTCCACATATGCTTTCCCAATACCTCTTAATATATTCTGAAGCTATAAAAGCAACAATGAAGGAGATAAAGGCAAAAACTCAATTTTATGACCCCAGTTTGACCCATAAGGGAGGGTCAGGGGGTAAAACTGACCGGCTATTTAGACTCTCCATATATGCTTTCCCAATACCTCTTAATACATTCTGAAGCTATAAAAGCAACAATAAAGGAGATATAAGGCAAAAACTCAAAATCAGCTATTTTATGACCCCAGTTTGACCCATAAGAGGGGGGGCCGTGGGGTAAAACTGACCGGCTATTTAGACTCTCCACATATGGTTTCCTATTACCTCCCAGTACATTTTATAGCTCTAAATGCAATACTTAAGAAGATAATAGGGGGCTTGGCCTAAATTTAAGGCTTTCAGATTGGAAGGTGTCAGAAAATCACTCATAAATGAGACATTTTTCAAGGGATTACTCCCAAAATCTAATCAGCTCGCGTTTTTGATAGTCTGAACAGTTGTGTCAAATTATAAGGCTCTGTAGCAAGTAGTTTTTCCTGAACTGTGATGACGGGGGGTGTACTTCAAAAAATAGTTTTTGATCATGTGACCTTCATAAAGGTCAAAGGTCAAATTTAAGCATGCAGAAAAATTTTCCCACGCCTAAGGTATATAACTGCCAAATATGGCTTGAAACCGTCTAATAATAAGTTAAAGGGAGATATTCAAGGGAGACCATAATACGGCGGCGGCGGGGAGGAAACTGAGGCGAAAACAAATAAGCGCCCTTTCAGGGACGCTTAATTATTTGTTAGAAAGCCTGGCCATCATAGCGTCAGGTTTTCAGCACTCTGTGTAGAAGTACCAGAATTTATATTTTATTTGTTTTAAATATTGTGAGAAGGCAGTATTAGGTGCGGTGACAAAAAAATATTCCTGGAGTATATATTTGTAAAATATTGTTAGAAACCCCATCGTAGCTTAATGCTTTCAGTACTCTGTGGGTGTACAACTACCAGCAATTTATATTTTATTTGTTTTAAATATTTCGTGAAGGCAGTATTAGGTGCGGTGGCAGTAATGCTGGATTATATATTTGTAAAATATTGTTAGAAACCTCATTGTAGCCTCACGTTTTCAGCACTCTGTGGGTGTACAAGTACCAGCATTTTATATTTTATTTGTTTTAAATATTTCGTGAAGGCAGTATTAGGTGCGGTGACAGTAAAATATTGCTGGATTATATATTTGTAAAATATTGTTAGAAACCTCATTGTAGCCTCACGTTTTCAGCACTCTGTGGGTGTACAACTACCAGCATTTGATATTTTATTGGTTTTAAATATTTCGTGAAGGCAGTATTAGGTGCGGTGACAGTAAAATATTGCTGGATTATGTATTTGTAACTCATGTTTTCAGCACTCTGTGGGCGTAGAACTACCAGCATTTTATATTTTATTTGTTTTAAATATTTCGTGAAGGCAGTATTAGGTGCGGTGGCAGTAAAATATTGCTGGATTACATATTTGTAAAATATTGTTAGAAACCTCATTGTAGCCTCACGTTTTCAGCACTCTGTGGGTGTAGAACTACCAGCATTTTATATTTTATTTGTTTTAAATATTTCGTGAAGGCAGTATTAGGTGCGATGACAGTAAAATATTGCTGGGTTATATATTTGTAACTCACGTTTTCAGCACTCTGTGGGTGTACAACTACCAGCATTTTATATTTTGTTTTAAATATTTTGTGAAGGCAGTGTTAGCTGTGGTGGCAGTAAAATATTGCTGGATTATATATTTGTAAATTATTGTTAGAAAACCGGGCCATCATAGCCTCAGGTTTTCAGCACTCTGTTTGTGTAGAAGTACCAGCAATTTATATTTTATTTGTTTTAGATATTGTGAGAAGGCAGTATTAGGTGCGGTGACAAAAAAATATTCCTGGATTATATATTTGTAAAATATTGTTAGAAACCCCATCGTAGCTTAACGCTTTCAGTACTCTGTGGGTGTACAACTACCAGCAATTTATATTTTATTTGTTTTAAATATTTCGTGAAGGCAGTATTAGGTGCGGTGACAGTAAAATATTGCTGGATTATATATTTGTAAAATATTGTTAGAAACCTCATTGTAGCCTCACGTTTTCAGCACTCTGTGGGTGTAGAACTACCAGCATTTTATATTTTATTTGTTTTAAATATTTCGTGAAGGCAGTATTAGACTATTAGGTGCAGTGACAGTAAAATATTGCTGGATTATATATTTGTAACTCACGTTTTCAGCACTCTGTGGGTGTACAACTACCAGCATTTTATATTTTATTTGTTTTAAATATTTTGTGAAGGCAGTATTAGGTGCAGTGACAGTAAAATATTGCTGGATTATATATTTGTAAAATATTGTTAGAAACCTCATTGTAGCCTCACGTTTTCAGCACTCTGTGGGTGTACAAGTACCAGCATTTTATATTTTATTTGTTTTAAATATTTCGTGAAGGCAGTATTAGGTGCGGTGACAGTAAAATATTGCTGGATTATATATTTGTAAAATATTGTTAGAAACCTCATTGTAGCCTCACGTTTTCAGCACTCTGTGGGTGTAGAACTACCAGCATTTTATATTTTATTTGTTTTAAATATTGCGAGAAGGCAGTATTAGGTGCGGTGGCAGTAAAATATTTCACCACGTGTTCTCATGAAATTAAATCACACATAATTATCACTTAACCCATTCAAAGATAAATCTAATTAACAAAGTAATCTAGCAATACATCAATGAATATCAATGAGATAATGTTTTAAGCATGATGGGTCACATACAGCAAGATAATTTTAGATATATCTTACCCCTAAATCACTGCTTCCATCAGCCATATAAGCATACCTATGACGTCATGAGGACGTGAACTGAAAAAAAAAACTTCCAGCCATAGATATTTTTGAGTTGCAGGAACTACTCCAGAAATGTAGTACTGGTTACCTAAAAAAGTTTATTTATTACAACTTAAGACTTCATGAATCTGAAATCTAGTTACACTTACCCAATAAAATTTAGTAATAAATACAAATATATTTTACAGTGTAGTTGAAAGTGGGCTTAAGTCTTGTAAACAAAGGCTCAAATATGGCCGCCATAATTCTTTCTTCACTTCAAAATTTGAAATGGCTGAAAATAGGGTACAAGTATATAAAACAACCCCCTGAAGTAGTCTTTGGGTGTTTTTACATGTTTACAAGGTTTCCCACTGCAAAATAGCATTTGATCAGAGATATTATGTGTCAAACAAGGAACATATATGTCATCAGTAGAATATTTTAACTACAAAAAATGGTCACATGACACAGAAAACCACTGTGGTTATTGGATAAGCTTGGTCTCAACTGAGACCCCTTCTGTGAAAACCATTTGAGACAAAGACTTAGCTGAGCCCAAAGGCTCAGATTTGAGCCAGTGGCTGAGCCTGAGACTGGGCTAAGTCTGAGACCTTTAATGAAATCCGCCCCTGAGGCATGACAAAAAAGCTTCTTTGCATCAGATAGAACAGAGCCAATCTTGACACATTGTGAACGATCAGAGAATTAAGACTTGAACCAATCCAGAACTATGACTGCTTGCTCTTGAATGACTACCCATTGAAACTACACATTCAATGGTTATCTACATTCAATACACCATACACATCTATCTCTATATCCCTACCCTGAGCATTTTTTAGTCTGCACCACGGCAATGTTACTTCCTTTACAAATCGTTGTTTGACAGTATCGGGTGGAAGTAATTACCGAAGGAAGGTAATCCATAAACATCTCTTAACCATGATCATTTACAAGGATATGTTCTCAGGTAAGATAAAAGTCGTGTTTTAGTGAGTCCTTTAACCTCTTCTGGATATTCTGTATTCGTGTTCGACCTAATGAATCCACCATATTACCGGTCACTCATTATTACGTACGAAGTGGCTGGAGTACGGTAAATCACTGCACTCGAGAAGAAATTCTACAGTACGGTACCATTCATTTGCAGTATCCCAGTAAATTAACTAGAGTGTGATTCAAGCTGGTATCCTAAACAGTGCATGGAGTGAAGGAAATTGAAAATGTAGCAATATTTTACAAATAAATTATCAAATGTTGGTACGGTACTTGTACACACACAGACTTACGAAAATATGAGGCCACGATGGATGGGTGAGGCCATGATGGGAGTGTAGCAATCCGTACTGCTTCTAGGCATATGTTGGCCGCGGTCATAAGTTGGCCGCCATCACCAAATTTGAAATTGCTACTGCTCAGCCAGTGAATTTCGTCACCCCAGTGAAGTTCGTCACTCATATTTTATGACAGTATTAAAACTTCTTTACTGTGATCTTCCTGCAAACAATTATACCTTGCTCTCCAAGGCAACTATTCCACTTTTTAAAATGTGGATATTGCTAGTCCTTGAACGCATTTATAGCAGGTGACGAACTTCACTGGGGTGACGAAATTCACTGGCCGACCAGTACTGCTCAGCCAGTGAATTTCGTCACCCCAGTGAAGTTTGTCTCCTTGAGCATTTTTACGGCAGGTGACGAACTTCACTGGGGTGACGAAATTCACTGGCTGAGCAGTACAAATTTAAAAGCTGATTGCAATCGTAAATGGTCCATTATTATTACATTTATGCTTTTTATTCATTTTAAACACTGTATAAAGACTTATTTGTCTGTTTGGCCCTATTAAATTAGTGGCGGCCAACTTATGACTGCGGCCAACTTATGCCTAGAAGCAGTACTGTAGTATATTTTCTAGGGAACGGTTTTACCGTACCGTAGCCACGCCCTATTATGTACGTATTTCCATTACCTAATATATTTTCTACGCATGCATAACTATTAATGAGCTACTTTTTCAAATTAATTAATGAGCTACTTTTTCAGATTTGAAGTATTTAGTGTAGAGTATTAGTATGGAAACAGTTTTCGAAGTGGCTAACGAACGGGGACCCGGTCAATAGAAGGCGCGGCTAACGAACGGGTCCCATTTTATTTAGTTGATTGAATTGTCAGTAACAGTTGTTTTCATTGGTTAACTAAATTAATCACGGTTGGCTAGATCTTCTATTTGTATATTATTGCAAGGAAACCCATCGATCGTGCCCTCATATTTTCTTCAGTTTGCATGTGTACAAGTAACAGCATTTGACATTTTTTTTGTAAAATATTGTCAGAAACCAGCATCATGGCCTTATGTTTTCTTCACTTCATGCAAGTTCAACACTAGGTGCAGTGAGAGTAAAATATCGGTAGATCATAATGCACTCATACAATTCTCGGATCCAGTAGTAGTGTTGCGCAAAATTTTTTTTTTCATTGTAAATTGCCACTATATTTCTCCTTTCAACTTATTTTAGCTTTATTTCATTAAAATCATGACACAACAAAAGACAGCCATACATTTAGTGTAGGGATTGGTGCTCGATCTTTCAATATCGATCGATCATCCCACAGAACTGCCGATATCGACACATACTACCAGCATTTCAATATCGAAACCACAAAAAAGAAACAGACAAAAATAAAATAAACAGAATAATTTTACTGCTTAAATAAATATTTATTATATAAACGCCTTAAAAAGCACAATTTACAACCGAAATAAATTGGTTCAAGTCTGGCGCCATCTTTGTTTACATTGTCAGTGACAACTTCCGGTTTTACGGAAGAGAAACAAAACCTGACAGCTAGTACACAAAAAAGCATGAAAACTCTTATTTGATTGGATTTTTGTTCATTTTATTAGGCGGGTTGCGTGTAACCAACCCGCCTATTAGATTGATGTGTCCGACGTCCGTCTGTCCGTCCACATTTTTCGTTTCCGGACTCTAACTTTAAAACGGTTTGACCAATCAAATTCAAACTTCACAGGGAGATAGATCACCATCATAGCTAGGTTCCTTTCGAAATTGGTGAAATTCCGTGTGTTCGTTTGTCCGTTTTTCGTCCGTTTGTCTGTCCATCCATCTGTTTGTCCACATTTTCGTTTCCGGACTCTAACTTTAAAACGGTTTGGCCAATCAAATTCAAACTTTACAGGGAGATAGATCACCATCATAGCTAGGTTCCTTTCGAAATTGGTGAAATTCCGTGTGTTCGTTTGTCCGTTTTTCGTCCGTTTGTCTGTCCATCCATCTGTTTGTCCACATTTTCGTTTCTGGACTCTAACTTTAAAACGGTTTGACCAATCAAATTCAAACTTCACAGGGGGATAGATCACCATCATAGCTAGGTTCCTTTCGAAATTGGTGAAATTCCGTCTGTTTGTTTGTCCGTTTTTCCGTCCGTTTCTTCGTTTTTGTCCGTTTTTCTGTCCATCCATCTGTCCGTCCACATTTTTGTTTCCGGACTCTAACTCGAAAACGGTTACTCCAATCTAATTCAAACTTCACAGGGACATACATCACCATCATAGCTAGGTTCCTTTCGAAATTGGTGTAAATCCGTCCGTTCATTTGTCTTGTTTTTCTGTCCATTTGTTCGTTTTTAGGCGGGTTGCGTGTAACCAACCCGCCTATTAGATTGATGTGTCTGACGTCCGTCTGTCCGTCCACATTTTCCATTTCCGGACTCTAACTTGAAAACGGTTTGACCAATCAAATTCAAACTTGACAGGGACATAGATCAACATGATAGCTAGGTTCCTTTTGATATTGGTGAAATTCTGTCCGTTCGTTTGTCCGTTTTTCGTCCGTATGTCTGCCCATCCGTCTGTTTGTCCACATTTTCGTTTCCGGACTCTAACTTGAAAACGGTTTGACCAATCGAATTCAAACTTGATAGGGAGATAGATCTCCATCATAGGTAGGTTCCTTTCGATATTGGTGAAATTCCGTCCGTTCATTTGTCTGTTTTTCGTCCGTTTGTCCATCCATCTGTTTGTCTACATTTTCATTTCCGGACTCTAACTCGAAAATGGTTTGACCAATCGGATTCAAACTTGATAGGGAGATAGATCTCCTTAGATTAGAAGTATTACATTTCTTAGCACGTCGAACACATTTACCTTAAGTGGGTAACCTAACATTTCTTTCCTTGTTCCTAAATTTAATGAGAGCAGTTGCTAACCTTGTTTCCTGCGTGCGCAACCCACCTTTTGGGGCACCTCTGACCCTCTTGTTTAATTTTATATTGCAGAAATATATTTTTGGTGCATAAGTAGTATCTTTTGATAATTTCGTGAATTTAGATGTGCACGTTTTCAAATAACCTGTATTATCGCCCACGGCTTACATTAACGGTCCCGATATTGAAATATCGATCGATCCACAACCCTAAATTTTCATTCGATATCGATCCTCAATATGGCTCTCGATCCCTATACTACATACATTATATATGCAATACATCATATTATATTACAGGGGACCTGATCGATAGCTAGCGTTTCTAACGAACGGGAACCCGATCAATAGACTCTTGCAACAGTTTTACCCTAACAACAAATTTCAGATGTGAATATTTTCCAAGTTATGTCTATTTTAACTTTGCCTGGCGATAATTGGTACCCTGCGATAAATGGTAGCAAGGCAGTAGAGTATTATCCTTGCGTTGCAGGTTTGAATTACCTGCAAGTCGGCGACATGCCAACTCGCCGAGGGCAACACGTCTAGTTTCAATGGTCTTTAAAATTTAAAGGTCCTTGGTGGCTTAGTGGTTTGCAAGTTTGGCATTTAATCATGGGTGGTACCAAAGGAATTACCGGCAAGTCACGACCAAAACAAATTGCACCCAACAACTAGCACCCAAAAGCAAACAAAGGTTGTGGCTGGGGTACGGTAAAACCGTTTTGTAGAAAATATGCTGCAGGGTACATTATCAGAGTTGCTTCTAGGATGCGTTCTCCGCGGGATCGCACATTAATTAGCCTACAAACGCGGATTTTCTTGGAGTCTGCGGTAACCAAATTATATGAGAATGCGTAGTACACAAGGTGATGCGGGAAATATATGAAGCGAAAAGACGAGAGATCTAGAAAATCGAAACACTGCACGGATCGAGAGTTTGTTGAGGTTTTGATTTTTCCGTCGAAACCTTTCTTCGAATAATGCCTGTTGACGATTGTGGTTTCGTGATCGTTTACAAACTTAAATATATTATGAGGTACAGACAGTATTTGGACATATTATAACCAAAAACATAAAATTAAGCTGAAAGTGGATGATTATATAAAAAATGGCTGGAAGAAAATCGAAACTTACAGTAGACTGGACATGGCATTGAAGCCGGGGCTGACCCGGCGTTCACATCTGTTGGATTTCCAATAATATATGTGTAGAAAAATATTTTACTTGATCAAAATTCACGGACAGCTCATTAATATTAATGAGGTCACAGATTTTGATGGTGGTTTCTTAATATTTTTCTGCTTTAAGCTCAAATATATCGACTAGATGGACTACTGTACAGAGCTCATGAATATTTATATATGCCTAAAAAATATTTGACGATTCCATTGGATTTTTTAACAATATTTTACTTGAAGAATTTATGGACTACTCATTAATATTCAATTTGTACGAATTGATGGTGTAATGACTGAATTTGTGATGCTGTGACTTTAGATGAAAACTTAAAACCACAGTACCGTGACAGGAGCCACTTTGATGTAAATAACCATTTTCAGTATTTTTTTTAAATTCTATCACTAGCCTTGAAGTTTATTTTTATTGGACAAGACAATAAAAATTGACCACTAATTAATAGAAGCCCACTGTTAAAAATGTCTAAATAAACTGAAAATGTATTTTTTATTAGTTTAAACTTCATCATAAAGTCGTCCCCTAGAATTTTTAGCCCCTCCCCCTCATTTTATGTAGTGGTGGGGGATCGCCCCCACTTTTTTAAATTCCTAGAATCAACACTGATTATAAAACCTGGAATTGAAATCTAAATTTTTTCCGGAATAGCACCTCTTACCGCACCTCCATCCTTATTGGCTCTTGGAAGTATGGGGGCGGGACTTCAATCCTACACACCTTTCATAAACCCTGAGTATAGCAGCCTATTTTAGGGCAATGTTATTTGGAAATTTAGGCAGTGGCCATGAGTTCTCAAGTTCAAAGTATTTGATCGTCGTTGATGCTTCCATTTTATAAACTATTGCAAGGAAACTCCAAGGAAATCTGTGTCGTCACATCTTCTCATGAATATTAATGACTTGGGTGCCATGGCCGTGAGTTCTCAAGTTCAAAGTATTTGATCGTCGTCGATGCTTCCATTTAATAAACTATTGAAACTCCAAGGAAATCAGTGTTGTCACATCTTCTCATGAATATTAATGACTTGGGTGCTATCTCCGTGAGTTCTCAAGTTCAAAGTATTTGATCATCGTCGATGCTTCCATTTAATAAACTATTGCAAGGAAACTCCAAAGAAATGTGTCGTCACATCTTCTCATGAATATTAATGACCGCACCTCATATTTTAACACCGCACCATTTTACCGCACCTCATATTTCAACACCGCACCTCGACACACCTGTTTTTGGAATTTCGGAAAATATAACGAACGATGCTGCAGTACGGATTGCCGCACTCCAGAACTTTGTGCCGAGTGCGGTTTCAGTAACAATGGTTTTCATTGGTTAATTCAATTAATCACGTTTGCAGACAACATACTCGTTGGATAGATCTTCTGTTTGTTAAATATAGCTAGAAACCCAATCGTGGCCTCATATTTCCTTAAGTCTGTATGTGCATATGAGTAAAGTATTTGCCTAGAATGAGGTTTCAGTAACAATTGTTTTCATTGGTTAATTAAATTAGTCATGTTTGCAGACGAAAAATAGGCTGGTTGGCTGGACTTTTGTTTGTAAAATATTGTTAAAAAATCGATCGTGGCTTCATATTTTCTTAAGTCTTTGTGTGCACTGTGCAAGTACTAGCATTTGATATTCTTATTTGTAAAACATTGCTATATTTTCTGTTTTTAAAACCTAGAAACCCCCATTGTGGCCTCGTATTTCCTTCACTCCATGAGATGTTTAGGATACCAGTTTGAACCGTACTCCAGTTAATTTACTGGAATACGGCAAATGAATGTTACCGTACTATAGAATTTCTTCTCGAGTGCGGTGATTTACTGTACTCTAGCCACTTCAAACAAAAAATTTAAATGTATCTACATCTATTTGAAAATGTAAGGTGACATGCAATATTTTATTAATAAAAAGTCTTGTTTGTACGTCTTTTCTTGTAATGAGCAAATATGGTCATCTGTGGTATTTTTAGTGCTGAAAGCGGAGACAAAAATTGCGGTCGAGTATTCGTTACGTATTTTTCGATATTTTCCGAGAATTCGTTATAAATATGATAGAAGCATACAAAAGGCCAGAAAAAGCTAACATAGCACATAAATAAAGCTAACAATAGTAATAAATCTTAGAATAAATTTGTTAATGGGAATTTTCTAGTTTGAGTGTGTTCCAAAATTTAGGTAAAATCACGGACATTTAGGTTTTCAGTCAGCCACTGGAAGAAAAACAAGTAAGTTCACTTTTTGCTCAATTATTTAGTAAAACATTACACAAAATGAGTGTTTTTTATTGCATAAAAACGTACTTACATAATCCCAACAAATGCTTACGTGACCTACCGTTCGGTCAAGGACACAGACAATGTGTCTCGCCATTTTTTTCTACTGAAAGTACACATGTAAACCCCAGCGGGCACCTGCTGGAGGTTATATATTCTCTGTAAGTTGCCATTCTTTTTTTGACCGCCGTCAAGTGCACACGCGTTCTTTTTGGCGCTTCAAAGTATATTTACAATAGGCGCAGTTTATTCTTCTGTTATGCTACCTTGGAATATTCACCAAGCTTGCATTAAAGGCAGAGATGATGAGCAAGGAAAGGATTAATGTTCTGGTAAGAATTTTTCACAAGAGAATTCATCTCTTCAGGAATTTATTAACACCATGAGCAGTGAGGTGCCGTTTCTGATTTCCCAGTTTGAGGAGTTGAAGCCAAGTTCAAACCTCCCTTCTTTCTCAGAGATTCTTCTTTTCACAGGAGCAGGGTATGTGTGCCCCTGTCTCTCAGACAAGACCTGAGTCATCAGAAGGTGAATTTTTTCGATGATTCAGACTTTCCTTCCAGGAAACACTGTAGGTCTCCCTCTTTTCTCAGAGATTCATCTTTTCACAGGAGCAGGGTATGTGTGCCCCTGTCTCTCAGACAAGACCTGAGTCATCAGAAGGTGATCTTTTTGGATGATTCAAACTTTCCTTCCAGGAAACACTCTAGGTCTCCCTCTTTTCTCAGACATTCATCTTTTCACAGGAGCAGGGTATGTGTGCCCCTGTCTCTCAGACAAGACCTGATTTATCAGAAGGTGAACTTTTACATGATTCAAACTTACTTCCAGGAAACACCATCGCTTTAGGTCTCCTCAGGGTGAGGCAGACTCATATCAGTTACAATTGCACCCTTCCCATGTGGAGATGTGGAATGCCATTAGAGGGCTGCTGTATCTAGAAGTTCCACAAGTTGAGTGTCTTGTGGCTCCTGGTTGTGGTTCTTAGGAACCAGAATTTAGCTTTATCTCCTGTTTAGCACATGGTTTCACAGGTTTAGGAAGCTTCAGGAACAACATTGTAGGACAATTCTGGTTCATAATCCTTGTTCTCATGGTCAGTTTCTTGCCTTTGAGAGGCCAGATATGATCTTACAAAACTTCTCCCAAGAGACTCCTTTGAAGTCTCCTCTTCTATCTCTGTCTCATCAAAAAGCACATTATACAGGAGTCAGTCTGTAGAGAGAATGTGCAGATTTTAGGCCATGTTAGGTAGTTTAAGATGCCCATTGAGGAGTAGTGTAGGGATTGGTGCTCGATCTTTCAATATCGATCGATCATCCCACGAAACTCCCGATATCGACACATGCTACCAGCATTTCAATATCGAAACCACATATAAGAAACAGACAAAAATAAAATAAACAGAGTAATTTTACTGCTAAAATAAACATTTATTATATAAACACAATAAAAAGCACATTTACAGCCGAAATAAACTGGTTAAAGTCTGGCGCCATCTTTGTTTACATTGTCAGTAACAACTTCCGGTTTCACGGAAGAGAAACAAAACCTGACAGCTAGTACACAAAAAAGCATGAAAACTCTTATTTGTTTGGATTTTTGTTTGTTTTATTTTATTTTATATTGCAGAAATATATTTTTGGTGTGTAAATAATATGTTTTGATAATTTCGTGAATTAATATGTGCACGTTTTCAAAGAACTTGTATTATCGTCCACGGCTTACGTTACTGGTCCCGATATTGAAATATCGATCGATCTGCCACCCTAAATTTTCATTCGATATCGATCCTCAACATGGCAGTCGATCCCTATACTATTGAGGAGTTGAATATCAGGATTCCGGGAGGTCATCTCACTCAAAAACTGCTCACGAAGGTATCAAGTCTTTTCGTTACAAACGAACACAGCCAAATACCTTCTGCGCGCGCATCGCAAAGTGGCAGTGAAGAAGATGAAATGAATGGCCAGCATTGCAGCTTTTTCGCCAGGTATGTTCAACTCAAAATACCAACCTCAGCCCAGATTAGTAGGTTTACTACAACATGGCTATCGCCTAGAGTTCAATATCCTTCAAAAATTGTCGAAAATTCCGCTCAATTTGAGCGAATTTCACAACAAAAACAAACATGGCGCCCTCCATGAAGTAGTTCAGGTCATGCTATCAAGGCGATAGTTATGTCACAATTCACAACTCGAGGATATTATACCAAGCTATTCCTGGTACCAAACCCATGAAACGGTGGAGACCAGGGATAGATTTGAGTTTTTTAAACAGTCATTTGCATGTATGAACTTTCAAAATGGAAATAGCCGAATCTATCAGGAAGTCGATTCGAAAGGGGGAGTGGGTCACCTCGATAGACCTCACAGACGCTTATTTTCATGTTCCAATTCACCCACAATCTCAAAAATAGCTGAGATTTCAAACAAAAAAAGGGGTTTTCCAATTTCAGGCACTCCCTTTTGGTGTCGCAACAGCTCCCCTAGAGTTTACTCGCATTGTGAAAGAGGTAAAACTCATAGCTCAAGCCAAGAACCTCAGAATCCATCAATATCTGGACGACTGGCTTCTTCGGTCACCAACAAAGGATCAATGTCTCAAAGATTTGGAAAATTTGGTGAAATTGGTCCAAGAACTAGGCTGGCTCATCAATTTCCAAAAATCGGAATTGGTTCCCACACAAAATCTAGATTTTCTCGGCTATCACTTCGATCTTCAGAGGGGTCTGGTCTTTCCAACCCAAAAGAAACTTGATCGGTTAAAAGTTCAGACTGTTTCCATCAGAAAGTCATTAGTCTTGACTCCAAGAAAGCTCATGTCACTCATAGGGACATTAGCCTCCTTAGAAAAAACGGTACCTCTGGGAAGGTTGCACATGAGACCTTTTCAGTGGTACCTAAGGTCACACTGGAAGTTTCCCCAGTCACTGGACAAAAGCATTCCAGTAACAAGGAATTTCCTGAATTATCTCAAATGGTGGGAGGATCTACAAAATCTTATGGCAGGTGCTCCTCTCCATCCTCATGTTCACAACACTTTGGTGTTCACAGATGCCTCCCAAAAAGGCTGGGGAGCTCACTTTAACCAAATAGTCCTCAGTAGCCTCTGGTCAAACAAGGAGGCTCAGCTTCACATCAACGTATTGGAGCTAAAAGCTGTTCTTCTGGCCCTAAAGGGGTTTCAGGAGCATTTGCAAGGTCAAAGCGTGCTCATCTGTTCAGACAACAGTACAGTAGAAGGAGGCACCCATTCCATAGAAATGTGTGCTCTTATCTGGAGAATTCTGGCATTCACAAATTCCAGAAGGATCCAGATAAGAGCAAGACATGTACCTGGATCCCTAAAATGTGATAGCAGACTCCCTATCAAGAAGGGACAAGGTCATACAAACAGAGTGGTCCCTTCACCAACAGATATTCAACCAAATTTGCAAAGTTTGGCACACACCATTGGTAGACCTGTTTGCAACTCATCTAAATTACAAACTTCCAATTTATGTATCTCCTGTCCCAGACAAAAAGGCTTGGAAAATAGATGCATTGAATATCTGTTGGGAAGGCCTAGACGGCTATGTCTTCTGTCCAGTAGCCATCCTGCCACAAGTAATTACAAAAAAAAAAAAAAAAAAAAAAAAAAAAAAAATAATAACATACCCATGCAGGATGATAGTACTGGCCCCAGGGTTGCCAGGGATGCCATGGTTTTGGGATCTGGTGGATCTCTCGACCAGGGTACCCCTACAGCTCCCTCACTGGAAGACACTTCTGAAGCAGCCACATTCCAACAGGTTCCACAACAACGTGGAGTACCTGAATCGACATGTGTGGCTTCTGGATTCCAGGAATCTAATTCTGGAAGATTCTCATCTCAGGTGGCAGAAAGAATTAAGACACCTCAGAGGGAATCCTCAAGAAATGTCTACCAATCAAGGTGGGCCATTTATGGGCAATGGTGCTCACAGAATAAGGTGGACATCACCTCAACAACTGTTCCCCAGGTAGCAGAATTTTTAAACTACCTGTTCACAGTCAAAAACCTCAAACCAGCTACAATTACTGGTTATAGAACAGCAATAGGTGATGCTTTGGGTTCTCAGGGTGAACTCATCTCAAAAAGTCTAGAACTGAATAGACTTATTGCCAGCTTCACCAGGGATAGACGTAAACCAAATAGGTCCATACCTACATGGGACCTCTCCTTGGTCCTCTTAGTTTTGACAAAACCTCCTTTTGAGCCTTTATCTGAGGCTCCTTTGAAGTGGCTAACTTACAAGACAGTTTTCCTGCTGGCTTTAGCCTCAGGTAAAAGAAGGAGTGAGATACATGCTTAGACTCACTCTTCTGTCTCTTCAAGGAGAAATTGGTCAGAGGTCACTGTTTCTCCTTCTCCAGCATTCCTGGCCAAAAACCAGTTGGCTTCGGATGGCCCTGATTCCATTAAACCAGTAGTTATACCAGCTCTTACTACCATGTTGGACAGTTCACTGGTGGAGGACAAGTCACTTTGTCCAGTTAGGGCCCTCAAAGTCTACTTAGACAAGACCAAATCCATGAGAAAGGGCAAGGCCCTTCTCTTTGTATCACCTAGGGAAGATTATTCCAAGGATATCTCAAGAATAACCATTTCCCAGTGAATCAAACACACCATTCACACTTGCTATCAGTCTTCGGATATGACTGATCAACAGGTCACTCAGGTCAGAGCTCATGATGTAGAGCTATGGCTGCATCACTTGCGTTCAAAGGAGGTATCTCCTTAGAGCAGGTCTTGAGCTCATGTTATTGGAGATCCCACAATACCTTCAGAAACTTTTATTTGAAAGATATTTGCTGGGAAAATGATGATATTTTTAAGTTAGGTCCCATTGTGTCTGCACAGCATATAGTGAACAATTGAGACTTAATAGTTTAATCAGTCTTTATTTTTTCAGGATGTATGGAATTGGACTGGATTGTAGTAGGACTTTGATTTTTGAACACGACTATGGATAAGAATTCCTGTTTATGGTTGCTTGGCTTGAGGGACAGCTGCACTCTGACTGTTGGAGTTCTATTCAACTGGCCACAGCTGACCTTTGACCCCTGCACATCTGCACAGATAGAGTGACAGGATTCATAGATATCATACTATGTATAGTACAGCATGCTGCTTTCATAAGTGGGTGAGTACTTTGCAGTTACTTTATTACAACTACTTTTTCACTTTATCAGTACTTGTAATAACAATAATATAATAATTACAGTTTAACTATATGTACTATATTACAGTTGTTTGTAGTATAACATATGGTGTCTATGCATTTTTTCTGTCTGTATAACCTCAAGAATTCTCCTATAGCACTTGACAGTCCTCAGAAGTCTACCCACCATGGACCTCAGGGCTGCATTCAAGCATTTGTTGGGATTATGTAAGTACGTTTTTATGCAATAAAATTGGTTAATTTTATTGTAATTGGAATTTTTATAAATAAAAATACTTACATAATCCCAACAAGGAGAGTCCCACCCTCCTCCCCTCTACCATCTTCTGAGGGATAGGGTCAAAAATTGAAGAATGGCAACTTACAGAGAATATATAACCTCCAGCAGGTGCCCGCTGGGGTTTACGTGTGTACTTTCAGTAGAAAAAAAATGGCGAGACACATTGTCTGTGTCCTTGACCGAACGGTAGGTCACGTAAGCATTTGTTGGGATTATGTAAGTATTTTTATTTATAAAAATTCCAATTACAATAAAATTAACCAAATTTGCAATATTTACATATACCAAGCCTAATTTCCATATTCATACGGAATATTTGTTTGATTATGATGAAAGTCGAATCCGGAAAATGCAGACTGGAAAACGAATAATATGAATATCCCTTTCAGCTCTAGGTATTTTCGTGTCAATGGTGTTTTTGTGCATCCCGTTTTCCATGGGCTTGAATATAAATTATACTGTAATATTATGAAACTTTGCTTGCATTAATATTTTTGTCATTGTATCCACCGGGTAGCATCCGGTGGATACTATGGATTTGACTTCGTTATGCCGCCGCCGCAGCAGTGTGTAGAGAGATTTCACCGTTAACGCTCTAACGAAAAAAATATTATAGCTAGCCTTCTCAAATTTGCAGGATATATTCAAAGCCATAAAATCTTGCCTGGGAATATTTTTGGCCTCATTTTGAAAAACAAGATGGCCGCCACAGGCGTTTTTCGACTTTAAACAAGGACTTTTGGTGGCCCTCTAGAGCAAAGGGTATTCTAGGTAGAGATCTCAAATTCGCAGCATATGTTCCTCATTATAAAATCTTGACTGGGAATATTTTTGGCCTCATTTTGAAAAACAAGATGGCCGCCACAGGCGTTTCTTTGCAGTCATGAAAAGTGCTTATATCTCCCTTATTATTGGTCCTAGAGGTTTGGGATGGTAAACCAACCTATAGGAAATCATGGGCTGGGAATCTTTTGGTGTGGTCAGATTTGACCTTGGACCCCTCCTTCAAGGTCAAACGAGGATAGCCAAACTTAAAAGTGCTTATAACTCGCTTATTATTGGTCCTAGAGGTTTGGAATGGTAAACCAACCTATAGGAAATCATGGGCTGGGAATATTTTGGTGTGATCGGATTTGACCTTGGACCCCTCCTTCAAGGTCAAACGGGGATACCCAAACTTAAAAGTGCTTATAACTCGCTTATTATTGGTCCTAGAGGTTGGGGATGATAAACCAACCTGTTGGAAATCATGGGCTGGGAATCTTTTGGTGTGGTCGGATTTGACCTTGGACCCCTCCTTCAAGGTCAAACGAGCATAGCCAAACTTAAAAGTGCTTATAACTCGCTTATTATTGGTCCTAGAGGTTTGGGATGGTAAACCAACCTATAGGAAATCATTGGCCGGGAATCTTTTGGTGTGGTCGGATTTGACCTTGGACCCCTCCCTCAAAGTCAAACGAGGATAGCCAAACTTAAAAGTGCTTATAAATCGCTTATTATTGGTCCTAGAGGTTTGGGATGGTAAACCAACCTATAGGAAATCATTGGCCGGGAATCTTTTGGTGTGGTCGGATTTGACCTTGGACCCCTCCCTCAAGGCCAAACGGGGATAGCCAAACTTAAAAGTGCTTATAACTCGCTTATTATTGGTCCTAGAGGTTTGGAATGGTAAACCAACCTATAGGAAATCATTGGCTGGGAATCTTTTGGTGTGGTCGGATTTGACCTTGGACCCCTCCTTCAAGGTCAAACGCGGATAGCCAAACTTAAAAGTGCTTATAACTCGCTTATTATTGGTCCTAGAGGTTGGGGATGGTAAACCAACCTGTTGGAAATCATGGGCTGGGAATCTTTTGGTGTGGTCGGATTTGACCTTGGACCCCTCCTTCAAGGTCAGACGAGGATAGCCAAACTTAAAAGTGCTTATAACTTGCTTATTATTGGACTTAGAGGTTTGGCATGGTAAACCAGCATATAGGAAATCATGGGCTGGGAATCTTCTGGTGTGGTCGGATTTGACCTTGGGCCCCTCCTTCAAGGTCAAATGAGGACAGCCAAACTTAAAAGTGCTTATAACTTGCTTATTATTGGTCCTAGAGGTTTGGGATGGTAAACCAACATATAGGAAATCATGGGGTGGGAATCTTCTGGCGTGGTCGGATTTGACCTTGGGCCCCTCCTTCAAGGTCAAATGGGGACAGCCAAACTTAAAAGTGCTTATAACTCGCTTATTATTGGTCCTAGAGGTTTGGGATGGTAAACCAACCTATAGGAAATCATGGGCCGGGAATCTTTTGGTGTGGTCGGATTTGACCTTGGACCCCTCCTTCAAGGTCAAACGAGGATAGCCAAACTTAAAAGTGCTTATAACTTGCTTATTATTGGTCCTAGAGGTTTGGCATGGTAAACCAGCATAAAGGAAATCATGGGCTGGCAATCTTCTGGTGTGGTCGGATTTGACCTTGGGCCCCTCCTTCAAGGTCAAACGAGGATAGCCAAAGGTAAAAGTGCCTATAACTCGCTTATTATTGGTCCTAGAGGTTTGGGATGGTAAACCAACATATAGAAAATCATGGGCTGGGAATCTTCTGGTGTGGTCGGATTTGACCTTGGGCCCCTCCTTGAAGGTCAAATGAGGACAGCCAAACTTAAAAGTGCTTATAACTCGCTTATTATTGGTCCTAGATGTTTGGGATGGTAAACCAACATCTAGGAAATCATGCGCTGGGAATCTTCTGGCGTGGTCGGATTTGAGCTTGGGCCCCTCCTTGAAGGTCAAATGAGGACAGCCAAACTTAAAAGTGCTTATAACTCGCTTATTATTGGTCCTAGAGGTTTTGGTGCATTGTCTTTGCGGTGGATACAATTTGCATCGGTTCTCCGATGCGCTAGGTCTAGTTATCTCTAAAACTATTGCGGATACCCAAGTTTTATCAAATAACTCATTCAACTACTTTTGGGAGAGCTTTCACATGGTGAAGTTTCAGACCCGAAGATAATTACTCACCTACTCAAAATGAGTAAATGCTAATTATCTGTAAAAGTATTGCGGATACCCAATTTTTATCAAATACTCATTCATCTACTTGTGGGAGAGCTTTCACATGGTGACGTTTCAGACCCATAGCTAATTACTCGCCTACTCAAAATGGGTAAATGCGAATTACCTCTAAAAGTATTGCAGATAACCAATTTTTCTCAAATAACTCATTCACCTACTTTTGGGAGATCTTTCACTCCGTGAAGTTTCAGACCCATAGCTAATTATTCACCTACTCAAAATGAGTAAATGCGAATTATCTCTAAAAGTATTGCGGATACCCAAATTTTTACGAATAACTCATTCATGTACTTTTGGGAGAGCTTTCACATGGTGAAGTTTCAGACCTGTAGATAATTACTCACCTACTCAAAATGAGTAAATGCGAATTATCTCTTAAAAGTATTGCAGATCGCCAATTTTTCTCAAATAACTCATTCACCTACTTTCGGGAGAGCTTTCACATGGTGAAGTTTCAGACCCATAGCTAATTATTCACCTACTCAAAATGAGTA
This sequence comes from Sabellastarte sp. h YS-2021, assembly GCA_964017235.1. Lineage (NCBI taxonomy): Eukaryota > Metazoa > Annelida > Polychaeta > Sabellida > Sabellidae > Sabellastarte > Sabellastarte sp. h YS-2021. The sequence continues at coordinate 17,805,998 of OZ024929.1, read as the reverse complement.
AATGCTAATTATCTGTAAAAGTATTGTGGATACCCAATTTTTATCAAATAACTCATTCATCTACTTTTGGGAGAGCTTTCACTCGGTGAAGTTTCAGATCTGTAGCTAATTATTCACCTACTCAAAATAGTGTTGTGGTTGAATGCGAATTTTAGAACCGGTTTCCGAAAGCGAAAATTCGGCGAAAAACCGGGTACGTTTGATTTATAAAACGTGAAGAAATAAGTTTTCAAACGCGTACATGAGCTTTAACTCGTATATAAATAAGAACCACAAGGGAGTTTTTGAAGACTTTCGAGGACAAAATGTGTGATATATCAATAGAATATTATAAAATACTGTGAAATATTTGTTGCAGTTCAATATTTTGGTGAACTTGAGGTGAAGGAATGAAATGTGTGATGAAACCGGTTTTGGTTTGAAGAAAACGAAACGTAACCGGAACACTGTCTTTCGGTCGGCAAATAGGTTTCCGGTTTACCGTCTTCAACACTAACTCAAAATGAGTAAATGCTAATTATCTGTAAAAGTATTGCGGATACCCAATTTTTATCAAATACTCATTCATCTACTTGTGGGAGAGCTTTCACATGGTGAAGTTTCAGACCCATAGCTAATTACTCACCTACTCAAAATGAGTAAATGTGAATTATCTCTTAATAGTATTGCAGACAGCCAATTTTTCTCAAATAACTCATTCACCTACTTTTGGAGGAGCTTTCACACACGAAAATGAAAAATTGTGAATATCTCGGAAAAGCCATTTCTTTTTGTTTAATGCTCGGCGGGAGATACACACCGCGGCACTGGTCTTTTCAAAAATTTTTGTCTCCCCAAAAATGCAGTGATTCTGCTACATGAAAAGTCCGGCCGGACATTCTGTCCTAAGACTAGGAAAACGTTTAGGACATTTTCGGAGAATTTAGGACAGAATTTTTGTCAATCAAATTTTCATTCTACAGGTTGCTAAAATTAAGTCATTAAAGTCAATGACCCTATATGAATGGCATATAAAGTAAAATTTACTGAATCATAATAAAAATCTCATTTTAGTTAAAATGTCAAAAAGTCTTTATGATGTTTAATGATCATGTATTACTAGAATGAGAACTCACGGCCACAGAACCTAAGTATGGTGAATCGGTGATCCATGAGATTTTCATGCTATTAAAATGTCCACAGGCAGTAAACATTACAGCTAGCAAATAAACTTTCAATCTGATTTTTTTTCAGTGCAATTATTAATAAAAAGAAATATTAATCAAAGCAAAAATTCAGAATATTACAGTAAAATTTATGTGGAACCCTACAGAAAACAAAATCTACAATTAGACGAAAATACCAGACGACCATATTTAATATTCATGAGAAGATATGAGGACACAGATTTTCCCTGGGATTTCCTTGCAATATTTTATTAAATGGAACCATAGACGAAAATCAAATAATTTAAACTCGAGAACTCACGGCCATAGCACCCAAGTCATTAATATTCATGAGAAGATAGGAGGACACAGATTTTCCATTTGATTTCCTTGCAATATTTTTTAAAATGGAAGCATAGCCGAAAAGCAAATAATTTAAACTCGAGAACTCACGGCCATAGCACCCAAGTCATTAATATTCATGAGAAGATATGAGGACACAGATTTCCCCTGGGATTTCCTTGCAATATTTTATAAAATGAAAGCATAGGCGAAGATCAAATACTTTAAACTCGAGAACTCACGGCCACAGCACCCAAGTCATTAATATTTATGAGAAGATATGAGGACACGGATTTCCCCTGGGATTTCCTTGCAATATTTTATAAAATGAAAGCATAGGCGAAGATCAAATACTTTAAACTTGAGAACTCACGGCCACAGCACCCAAGTCATTAATATTTATGAGAAGATATGAGGACACGGATTTCCCCTGGGATTTCCTTGCAGATCACGTGGCTTGTCACGAGATTTCATAAAAGACGTCTAGACCTTGCTACAATAAAAAAATTTAAAATCACGTAGATCTCGCGAGATTTTAGGGTTGTAACGTGACTTCATATTTTGTAAATAAAAAGACGTCTAGATCTTCTATTATCGCCCACGGATACGACTCGGACAATATGTCCTAATATTCTGCTTAAAATTCGGGGTGTTGTAGCAAAATTCGGTCAATGACCGATGGCCGACGCGAATCTGAAACCCTGTTAAATGGTGGCCATTTTGAATTTCCAAAGTTTTTGCAAAACACAAAAATGCTTATATCTCGAAAACCGTGCTAGATGGAGCGAACTCAACAAAATTTTTGACCTGCTGGGTATCTCTGCAGAGTAGCCATGCCAATTTTCAAAATATTTTTGTCTTGAAAAATATAGCGGACATTTTGAATTTTAGAATTTTTGCAAAACACAAAAATGCTTATATCTTGAAAACCGTGCTACATAGAGTAGACTGCGCTGACTTTGGTTGCCACAACAGTATAAGGCTAGAAACGAAGCATTTTCTTAATACTTTAGCACTCGTCTTTATATCCTTTTCGGGACGCTTTGTTTTTGCTATGCAAAAACATGATCTTTTTTGCGAGCGATCCTCTAGTTTTTATTTGGCAAGACAATCACCTGACATTTACTTTTGTTCATAAATGTATATAGTGGCATTCTACCAGTGAACGCAAGCCTACCAGTGAATGCCCACCTTATATTTCTTCAATACAATAGAAGTCAAGGACAAATGCTTCTGTATGTGAACTAAATGACTGTTCACTGGCATAAAATGACCGATGATCAATGTAATTTGTCAAAATACATAGCTTTAAAGCAAATATTATCAGACTTACAACTGCTAATTATACCATATCTATTCGTATTCTGGTACACTTACACTAAAATCAAAGCCTGTTAATAGAATTTAAAATATTATTTATTTAATTAATTTGAAAGTATTAGCTAAAAGGTGGGTATTCAATGGTAGATAACCACTACTTATTGGGTAGCCAAGTGGCCTTGATCACTATTAGAAGTCCACTGTTAATAATGTCTAAATAAACTGAAGAAGAATTCTTCATTAGTTTAAACTTTATCATGAAGTCGTCCCCCAGAATTTTTAGCCCCGCCCCCACATTTTGTGCAGTGGTGGGGGATCGCCCCCACTTTTCGAAATTCCTAGAATCAACACTGTGTCTGGGCTATATCTCGGAAACCGTAAGGTGTAGGAAGTTGTTGCTTGTTTTTTCATTTATTATGGAAAGCTTTGAGAAAAGGCAAATAATGTAAGTATGTGAGCCATATCATATTTCAAATATGTAAGATGTTTATATTTATTCATAGATTTCCAATAATTTGTAAAATTTCGGAATTTCTTTAAATTTAACACTGGAAAAACACAAGCTTTGAAAAATATACCGGTGCCACGCTCTGTAACGCCCATGGGCAATGTGACCAAATATTTGCAAAAGTTGGGGATGGGCGTTTACGACAATGAAAAGCAGCCGGGTGTTTCGAAAAAAAATAACCCGAATTTGAGGAAACCGCGTTTTTATTGCGTTAATAATACTATCCAATGGACAATTTGCTAAACCGGTCGGCGTAGACCGGCCTGCCAAACGCCAGAAAAAGACATCCTGTGTTTCCACCGGCTGGCTGGTCCGTAGTACTGTGCACTCCCCAGATGGCGCCTTGTACTTCCTGTCTAGACAACCTGACGTCATAGCATCTTTTTCGTTTGGCGCGTGTAGTGTGCAGACGTGTTTTCAACATCTGCAGAAAGTTTGGATAATGGCGGATTTTCAACCTCAATTGCAAATATTTTATTGCAGAAATGTTATATACATACCAAGCACAGATTCACCTTAAGAAATCTGCTGGAAACGCTCCCTAGTCGACTCAATCTTACATTGATGATAGGGCAGTAAGCAACGAAAAATATGCGGACGGCCATGTTGCTAGTTTCCTCCCTTGTCGATTCAACCTTGTGTTGATGATAGGGCCAGTAGAAGATGGACTACAATGAAATATGCTGGAATGTGCATTTCAAAGAGTTTCCTTAACTTCTTCATCTCCAGCAAGTGGCAGGTCGCTTGCGAGATCTATAAATAGAAGTACCGTCTTCACTGTTTATCCCAGCATTGTTGTAAGAGGCCAACAAGGAGACAAGTACAGATCGCTTGCGAGATCTATAAATAGAATTCCCGTCTTCACTCTCCATACCAGCATTGCTGTAAGCGGCCAGCAACTAGTCAAAAGGTCGCTTGCGAGATCTATAAATAGAATTCCTGTCTTCACTGTTCATACCAGCATTGCTGTAAGCGGCCAGCAAGTAGTCAAAAGGTCACTTGCGAGATCTATGAATAGAATCCCGTCCTCACTCTTGATACCAGCATTGCTGTAAGCGGCCGGAAATATCAGCCGGCCTCAAAGAAACACAACTACATCATCTCCAGCCAAGCGGCCGGTGCACTGCGCATGCGTGGGATTTCTAAATATAGCTCACAAGGGCTATCCCAGCAACTGTCAAATTTGGCAATGAAGACGTGAAATCAACAGAACACAAGAAACAGTTAGAACTTGAGAAGTGTTGAGTAGCAACCTTGTGTTAGCGAAAGTCGAGAAGATTAATAAGAGTTCAGAAAAGTCGAGTAGCACCTTTGGGGTAGTGAAAGACAGGAAAACTAAAGAGAGCACCAACCTCCACCGGCCATTGTTCATCAGCAGCCTGTTTACCGGCCTAAGACTGATAACAATCTGACTAGTACTACAGACAGCACCAAATACAAGCCGTTTACAGAGGCTACTGACCGGTTACAGAGTATTCCGGCCGGCTACCGGCTACACAACCTACACTGATCAGTTTGTTTCACACTAGCCGGTTACAGAGCTTATACCGACCTTCACACTAGCCGGTAGCCCAATAGCTTCTTGCCACCCAGCATCAAGAATCATCCAACCAACAGATCATTATATGAACCGGCCACTTCTTAAGCAGGGCTACCGGTTACAGAGTATTGCCAGTTACAGAGAAATCTCCTGTTCCCACCATTACTGGCAAGGAAAAGGCAGGTACAGGGCACATGTCCAGTGAGGACAGATCTACCGGTACATTAATGGAGGAAACATACAGCAAGCTGAATTCAACACAGAAGACAGTTGTAAAATTGCTTTAGCAATTGCTTGCTTCAACAACTGGTTACAGTTGCTTGCTTCAACAACTGGTTACAGAGTGTACCGACTGGTACTGGCTACACAGGCTTGTACACTTGCTTCAACAACTAGTTACAGAGTGTACCGACTGGTACTGGCTACACAGCCTTGTACACTTGCTTCAACAACTAGTTAGTCATTTAGTACGAACCACGGAGACGTCGTTTTTCTCGAAAACAAAATTATAAACTCCAATTGTAACACCAATTCAGCATATTAGTACACATTTCTCAGTCCAATTATTTCAATTATTGTTTTACTACACCATGTTTTCATTTTTCTACCACTTATGTAGTTTATAGCTGTCTGCTCTTTTATTACCCCATAATCGGGTATTATCGCCCATTTACTGGGAATTACCGTGTAACTGTCCAAACTATTGGTGTATCATCCCTATTATTTATCTTTCACAGAGTTATTCCAGTAACCTTTTTTGCTGCTTTGTTGTATGGTTCTTGTGTTATATAAGTTATTGTGGCTATCTTGAGGGCAGTTTTAAGGTTCTGAGGCTTATTGGGGTGAATAGGGTGCCCGTGAGTCGCCCACGGGACGAAGATCGGAACGTGAGCTTACTAGGGACATTTATCATGAGTCACCCCAACCACTTAGTTTGCTAGGTGTCTATTACTCTGTCTTGCCTGCTCCTTAGCCATGATGTTGTTGGGTTTTCTGTGCTTCAGTCTCCTCTTTTGGCTGAAAGTGGCTGACCAAAGTCAGTTCTTAGTCTCTCCCTGTGCCCTTCGTGTTCCTGCCCCGATCAGGGATTACTCCTGTAAAATTTTCTCAAATAAGTTCCCTGCATATGCCAGGTTCAAATGTCTTTTGATTCTGTTGTTGTTATCTGGTGACATCGCCCTTAATCCAGGTCCTATAAACTTTGGCTTTGTGAATTGCCGTTCCATCAGGAATAAGGGTCCCTTGATCTGTGACACAATTGTCTCGAATAATCTTGATATTTTGGCACTTGCAGAAACTCACATTCACATTTCTGATACCGACAGCCTACTGAAGTCAGTAACTCCGCCTGGATTTCAACTCACTCATAGGCCCCGGACGATTGGTCGTGGTGGCGGAGTGGGCTTCCTTTCCAAGAAAAACTTACCTGCTAAGACTGTTGACGCACCAACACATTCCACTTTCGAAATCAATTGTCACTAACTCAAAATCATTTGTTATGGCTTGTGTCTATCGCACCCCAGGTTCATGTTCCTCTGCCTTTCTTGATGATTTCCTGCATTTCTGTGGTTTTCTGTCATCTCTCACTTCCTCCTTTATCATCTGTGGAGACTTCAATGTCCATGTGGATACAGATTGTATTGACCAAAGAAAATTTCTCAATCTATTAGATACCTCTAATCTTGCCCAAAATGTTAATAAAGCTACCCACTTGCATGGTCATACACTGGATCTGATACTTAGCCCAAGCGATTCCTCCTTTGTCAGTAATGCGACAGTTGGGGAAATGGTCTCAGATCATGCACTGGTGAAATGTCATTTGGATTTTGCATGCCCTGCAGTACCGAAGGTTGACAGTATTTCTTACCGCAGGTACCATAAAATCAATATGAAGAGCTTTTGTGAGGATCTTGCAAACACATCCTTTGTCACATCTCCTGCTATAGTGGCTGCAGACCTGTATGACCAGTATATTCGTGACCTTGGTGGTGTGTTGGACAGGCATGCACCATTGATTTGTCAAAGAGCTAAGAAAACACCAGCTGGATGGCTGTCAGATTCTTACCGTAGGGCCAAATCTATCAGGCGTCAATTTGAGCACATGTGGCGTAGGGATAGGTCACAGTTGAGCAGAAGTAGATTGCGCAGACAGATTGCCCGGTGCAATGCAATCATAAAAAGAGACAAGGCTGAATACTATAGCACCATCATTAGTGATAACAGCCGTGACCCAAAGAAGTTATGGCATACACTTCGTCAAGTCCTCAATAGTGGTCAAGAGAGTACTCTCCCTCATCATCAGTCTGAGAAATCCTTAGCAAACAAATTTGCTTCCTTCTTTCATAAAAAAATCAAAAGGATTCGTGATATGTTCACAGCCTCTTCGGCAACAGTCATATCACCCATGTGTACACCTCCCAACCTACCTTCCTTCAATGAGGTCTCGGAGGACGAGGTACTAAAAATCATCAAAAATTCCCCTACAAAATCATGTCTTTTAGATCCAGTCCCTACTTTTATTGCGTTAATACATCCTATCCAATGGACAATAGCTTATCCGGTCGGCGCAGACCGGCCCGCCAAACGCCAGAAAAAGACGTCCTGTGTTGCCACTAGCTGGCCGGTCCGTAGTACTGTGCACTCCCCAGATGGCGCCTCGTACTTCCTTCCTGTCTAGACAACCTGACGTCATAGCATCTTTTTCGTTTGGCGCGTGTACTGTGCAGACGTGTTTTCAACATCTCCAGAGTTTTAAAAGGAAAAGTGTGCATTATGACGGATTTTCGACCTTATTTGGGAATATTTTAGTGTAGAAATGTTATCTGCATATCAAGCACGGATATACCTTAAGAAATCTGCTGGAAACGCTCCCTAGCTGACTCAATTTAGTGTTGATGATAGGGCAGTAATCGACGAGGAATATGAAGGCAGCCATTTTTTTCTAGTTTCCTCCCATTCAACCATGGTGTTGTTAGGGGCAGATCGACAATATTAAGGAAATAATGGATATACTACTTACAGGTATTTTTATCCGTGTTCGTTTGTTGAATGTACTCTGTAACTTCCAGTTCAATCACCATAGAAACGTCTTTTCTAGTACTACGAATAGATATCACGGAAATCTTCAATCTACGTAGTTTTGAACACTGCAAATAGAAGGAAATCCCCAAGAGGTGCATTCTTCAGAGCGCACTGGTACCGACTTCTCTGCTGTAAAGCATCAGTCACACCAGCCTAGCTCGAGTATTTAGTGTTTTTTCATCAGAAGCAATAGGTGAATTCTTCAGATTTCTTCAGAGCGCACTGGTCCAGACATCTTTGCTTTAAAGCATTAGTCGACCGGTAAGCTTATATATATGTGCATCAGCAGCAAGAGATGAATTCTTCAGATTTCTTCAGAGCGCACTGGTCCAGACATCTTTGCTGTAAAGCATTAGTCGACCGGCAAGCTCATGTTCAGCCGACCTCACCTAGTATTTACATAGAAGGAACTTCATCTTTAATCACTCTCAGTCCCTCCCTTGTGGACCCGGCAATTATGTCGGTAGTAAGGGAGGTGGATGGCCAGGAAACTGGTTTGAGTGTACAGCCGGCTGAAAAGAAGAATCGACTTCAGACCGGCCAGGACTTCATCTACAGAGCGCAATGGCCCAGGCTTCTCTGCTTTTAAAGCATCAGCCGGCCGGCCAGCACAAAAGAACGCGACCTCTGACGTCATATCCAGTCAGCCAATCGCGTGTCTTCACGAAACTGGTCACGTGTTTTCACCGACCAGTCACGAAGTTTATCACCTGATTCACCGAACAAGAAGGTCGGAAGTACATTCTTTGCACTCACGTCTACTGTGATTCCAGTTTTTAGTTCCTGTAATCCACCTCCAGCGTACTGGTACAGACATCTCTGCTACAGACATCAGTCGACCAGTAAGCTTACGTTTACTGTGGTATGAGGAAAGAACACCTCTAGTGAGGGCGTATCCCCGAAGTTGGTCACGTGATTTTCCGACCAGTTCACGAAGCTGATCGTCATCTCCAATCAGCCAATCACGTTGTCCCTCCGACCAGCAAGCTGGTCACGTGACACACCGACCAACATTTGTTTCTAAATATAGCTCACAAGGGTTTTCCCAGCAACTGTCAAAATCTACAAATAAGACGTGTGTTCCAAGAAATACTTTTATTAATGGCGGAAACCTACAGCCAGCTGAATTTTACACAAAAGATAGTTGTAAATTGTTTCAACAACTGGTTACAGAGTGTACCGACCAGTACCGGCTATACAGCCTTGTACACTTGCTTCAACAACCGGTTACAGAGGAATTAATGGAGAAAATTGAATTCAGCACAGTCAAGATAGTTGTAAACTTCATTCAGCAACTGGTTACACAGTGTACCTACTGGCTACACAGCCTTGTACACTTACTTCAAAAACTGGTTACAGAGTGTGCCGACCGACTACCGGCTGAACAGCCTTGTACACTTACTTCAATAACTGGTTACAGTATGTACCTACCGGCTACCGGCTTCACAGCCTTATACAGTAGCCTCAACTGGTTACAGTGTACCGGCTACACAGCCTTGTACACTGGCTTCAACAACTGGTTACAGAGTGTACCGGCTGGTACTGGCTACACAGCTGGTACACTCACTTCAACAACTGGTTACAGTATGTACCGACCGGCTACCGGCTTCACAGCCTTATACAGTAGCCTCAACTGGTTACAGTGTACCGGCTACACAACCTTGTACACTGGCTTCAACAACTGGTTACAGAGTGTACCGGGTGGTACTGGCTACACAGCCTAGTACACTTGCTTCAACAACTGGTTACAGAGTGTACCGACTGGTATTGGCTACACAGCCTAGTACACTTGCTTCAACCTACGGGTTACAGGTCTACTAACAGGGTGCTGGCTACACAGTCCTTACAGTTAAGTACCGGGTATGGAGTCCTGGTACCGGACAGAGTTGCCTAAGGTTAATTTGGTTACAGAATTCTTAGACCGGTCAGTGGTCTTGGTGATGTGACATGACAGTGTCCCAACCTACTGCCAGGAAACCTTCCCTTATCACATCTCTCAGCAATCTGTTATCAGTGCTGGACTTGACTGGAGAGATAATAATAAATTTTGTCATCAGGTCCGGCCAGGGGTCAGACATCTCACGAATAACAATTGCTCTGTAAATGCTGCACCTTGCAGGCTGCTGGCCCGGGGCAAAGAGTCTATTAATATGAAAAGTTGTGTCAGCCCCACCAGACCACAATAAGAACAGAGAGACTGTTAACCTGGATTATTGTCACCAGACCGGACCAGTGTCCGGAGGGACAGAAAATGTTTATCAAAATACCAAATGTCCCAAATGTGGCACACAATCTGCCTGTAGGGTCCAGACTAAGCCCCCCTTTTTTTTTTTTTTAGGGAACTTAGGAAGCCTTGGGGGCTGGACCCTTGGTATTATAAATGTTCAAGGAGGGATACCTACTCCCATATACCTATACAAGGACAATCCAGGTAATGCCTGCTATTCGGTTTTGCCCACAGCACCTTTGGAGTTCACTGTGATACCAAAGGAGGTGAAATTTGTGACCATACACAAGGATTTAAGAAGCCACCAGTACCTAGACGACTGGTTGGTGGGAGCCAGATCCCACCAGGCTTGTCTCCAACATACACAGGAACTGGTAAATAATGTATCAGCAACTGGGTTGGCTGATGAACTTACAGAAACCAGAGCGGGAGCCCAAACAAGACTTTGTTTTTGTTGGCTACCAGTTCGACTTCAGGTCTGATCGGTTCCGACCGACTCTGGACCGGTGACAGAACCTTCAAGAGACTATGTTAAACTGCTATCCCTACCGGCTTGCCCGGTCTAGGAATTCATGTCCTTGATAGGTTAATGACGGCTACAGAAAAGCAGGTTAAGCTAGGTCGACTTCATATGAGACCCATACAGTGGCATCTCAAAACAACTGGAGGGTACCAGAATCACTGGAAAAGGTGATCCAAGTCCCCAGGTCCCTGCACCCCCATTTACAATGGTGGCTGAAGGAAGACAATCCACTTACAGGCCAACCATTACACTCAATAAAACATGCTCTGCAAATATTTACAGACGCATCAATAGAAGGGTGGGGCGCTCACTTAGATGAGCACTTTGCAAGAGCAACCTGGTCCCCTCCGGGAAGCAAGTTGTATATAAACTATCTAGAACTCTACGCAGTTTTTTCTGACTTTCAGAGTTCTAAGACCTTTGCTCAAACAAGATAGTACTTGTAGCAACTGACAACACCACAGTAGTGTCATACATAAAGGAAGGAGGAATGAGGTTGGGCCCACTTTGTGCCCTACTATGGAGAATCTTGACCTGGTGTACCAGGAAACAAGTGACTCTAAGCACGACACATTCCAGGCCGGCCTAATGTGGTAGCAGACAGGCTGTCCAGGCTAGGCCAGACCATCCAAACAGTGGTTTCTCCTTCCAGAGATCTTCCACTCTAGGCAGTAGGTGGCACCGGCCCAAAATAGACTTATTTGCCACGAGGTTCGACAAGTCACCTCTGTTTTGTGTCACCGGTACCGGTTCCCCTGGCCACAGCAGTGGATGTGCTCAGTCGGCCATGGTAGGATCTAAAAGGATACACCTTCTCACCATCAGCCATATTGGGCAAAGTGGTGGAGAAGTTGCAAGACTCCCCATGTAAGAGAATCATTCTGATTGCTCCGGGGTGGCCCAACATGCCTTGGTCTTGGGATCTAGTGGCCATGTCCAGCCACATCCCGCTGAACCTGCCCAATCTGCCCAGCCTGTTCACAGCCATTCGATCAGATCCCTCACAGAAATCTGACAAATCTTAATCTCCATGCAGGGCTCCTAGAGCCTCAGCAATTGAAGAGCAGGACTTGTCTGAGGCAGTGACAGCAAGAATTGAGGCTCCTCAAAGGGAGGTCAATCAGATCAGTCTATGGGGCAAATGGGTCATTTTTACCAAGTGATGTATCATTCATCAGGTGGACTTCGGGCACCACCTGTAAAGTCAGTTACTGACTTCCTTAGGTACCTGCTTCAGGACAGGAAGTTGCAGCCCAGTACCATTGATGGTTCAGGTCAACCATTGCTGATAGTCTGGAAAATTTGCCCATCAATGTTAGTAAGGATGAAAATCTCACTCGTCTCCTGGATAGCTTCCACTGAGACAGACCCAAAGGCCGGAGGGGAACCCCCTCCTGGAACCTCTCCCTGGTTTTTGCACCAGTTGACAAGGTTCATTTTGAACCAATTATAGGCCTCCTTGAAACATTTGACCTTCAAGGCAGTTTTCCTCTTGGCCATGGGGTCGGGCAAGCGTAGAAGTGAGATACATGCTTGGCAAACAGCCCAGCACCATTGATGGTTATAGGTCACCCATTGTTGATAAACTGGGAAATTCACCCTTCAACATCGGTAAGGACGGAAATCTCACTCGTCTCCTGGATAGATTCCTCAGAGACAGACCCAAAGGCAGGAGTGGCATACCCTCCTGGAACTTCTCACTGGCTGTGCACCAGCTAAGACTCCATTTGATCCAATCAAGGAGGCCCCCCCCTTGAAGCATTTGACCTTCAAGACGGTATTCCTCTTGGCCCTTGGGTCGGGCAAGTGCAAAAGTGAGATCCATGCCTAGCAAAACTGATATATTGGACACCCATCCGATTGGTCAAAGGTGTCCCTGTATCCATCACCCAGCTTTCTATCCTAGAATCAGCTGGCCATAGAGTGTCCAGTGTGGTCCCGGGGGTTATAACAGCCCTTGCCCCGATTCTGGATAGTTCCCTCAAGTCTGACAGGTCCCTCTGTCAGTTCAAAGCATTGTGCTACTATTTGGACAGGACCTCAGACATCAGGCAGAATAAGGAGGTGGTTTTTGTCTCCTTTAAGAAAGGTTTCTACAAAGACATCTCACCTGCCACTATCTCCTCTTGGATCAAGCAGACTGTGATCCTATGTTATGAGCTCTCTGACCAGGAGGCCCACACTTGACGTCGGGTTAAAGCCCATGATGTCAGGGCCTTTGCTGCTCCTAAGGTCTTCCAGTCGGGAGTCTCCTTAGATCCAATCTTGTCAGCCCGCCACTGAAGTCACAATACCTTCACACAGTTCTATATGAAGGTCGGGGCTTGGGCTGATTCAGGGCTTTACCAATTGGGCTCGGTAGTGGCTGCTCAGCAGATCCACAAGTGGCCCTTAGCTTGAGGAGATTTGTATATATGTATAAACAGTTTCTTCATGTACATAAGAATTAAGAGTGGCCTGCTTCCTTCGGGAGGTTTATTTGCATTCTGGGACTGAACTCATCCCTCTCTTCCCCTACCTCAGAGCAGGTCTGTAAAAAAGGGGGGGGGGGGGGCAACGGCGGTATAGCCCCGGGTAACCGGCTGCTGGCAACCGACCATGGCCTTGCAGGGTTTCCTGACCTTAAAGTCAACCCAGGCCTGGACCTATAGGTCTTCTGACGAAGTCAGCCTAGACCTTAGGTTTAAAATTTGCTATTACTTGTGAGTTCACATAAGTCCCTAGTAACTTACCCGCCGACCAAGCGGTAGTTATTCAGCTATTGTCCATTGGATAGGATGTATTAACGCAATAAAATTGCAAATTTAATAAGTAAATTAAATTTTTATAAGTTAATACCCTATCCAATGGACACACAAGACCCTCCCACCGACCCCGCTTTCAACTTACTAGGGGTCTAATAGGTTTAGACAACGAAAAAGATGCTATGACGTCAGGTTGTCTAGACAGGAAGGAAGTACGAGGCGCCATCTGGGGAGTGCACAGTACTACGGACCGGCCAGCTAGTGGCAACACAGGACGTCTTTTTCTGGCGTTTGGCGGGCCGGTCTGCGCCGACCGGATAAGCTATTGTCCATTGGATAGGGTATTAACTTATAAAAATTTAATTTACTTATTAAATTTGCAATTTTCTTTTGAAAGATTGTGTGGAAATTTTACTCCCGTCAATTACAAAACTTGTCAATCTGTCATTGGCTGAGGGTGTATTTCCTCAAAAATTCAAGAAGGCAGTTGTCACTCCTCTCATTAAGAAAGCCTCACTTCCAAATGAGGATTTGCAAAATTATCGACCGGTATCAGGACTATGTTTCATGTCAAAATTGGTGGAGCGTGTAGTTGTTAAACAGCTCATGCAACATATCAATAGTAACAATCTTGATAATCCTAGGCAATCTGCATACAAAAGTGGTCACTCCACAGAAACCGCCCAGCTGCTTATCAAAAATGAGATCCATATCTCACTATCACGGGGCGAGCCTACTGCATTGGTCTTACTGGATCTGTCAGCTGCGTTCGACACAATTGACCACCCGACTCTTGTTAATTGTCTTAAATCATGGTTTGGTGTGTCTGGCACAGCCTTGAAGTGGTTCACGTCCTATCTCAGCCACTGTTTCCAGGCAATTAAAATTGGGTCAACCCTCTCTGATTTGCATGAGCTGTTGTTTGGAGTACCACAAGGCTCCGTCCTTGGTCCTCTGCTGTTCTCCTTATACACCACTCCTTTGAGTAAGGTTATTGGAACGCATCCTGACATCAAATACCACTTTTATGCAGACGACACGCAGTTGTTTATTCATATCTCTCACAAAAATGCAGCCCTGGCTTTTAACAAACTGAATTCTTGTCTTCTGGATGTTCAAAAATGGATGTCGTCAAGTATGCTCAAACTAAATCCTGACAAAACAGAGTTTATCATCTTTGGATCCCATGCACAACTCAAGAAATTAGATCCCTATCTCCCAGTTAAGATATTTGGTAATTTCATGCATCCTGCAGTTGTTGTTAAGAACCTTGGTGTCTGGTTTGATGCTAATTTTTCCTTTGCTAACCATGTCCGCAATATTTGTAAGACATGCTTCATTCAAATTTGTGATCTCAGGCGGGATAGAAAGCACTTGACTGATGAGGCTGCTATCCTGGCAGCTAATGCCTTGGTGAGCAGTCGCCTTGATTACTGCAACTCTCTCTTCAGGAGTCTGTCCAGTCTCAATATGCGTAAACTACAGTGTATTCAAAATACACTCGCCAGGATTGTCACAAACTGTAACAAATACACGCGGGCATCTCCTATTCTCAAACGACTCCATTGGCTCCCAGTTGAATCTCGCTGTATCTTCAAAACTGCCACTCTAGTTTATAAGTTTCTTCACAGTGGTCATCCCAGTTACTTTGGTCCTCTTCTGCCCACTCGTTGCGGAAGATATAGTACAAGATACAACCATCCAGATAAAAGGTTCCTGGAGGTTCCTCAATTCTGTCCATCTGTACATAAATCCAAAAATCACTTTGGCCACAGCTTTGCTTTTGATGCCCCCACAGTCTGGAATCATTTGCCTAATGAGGTACGTTCTGCCCCAACTCTCACCTGTTTCAGAGAAAGGTTAAAATCATATCTCTTCCACAAGGCATTCCCACCTTAGCATACACTCTATCCGGCGTCTCCGTGGTACTGGACTTGGCAACGGCTATGGACAGATGATTTCTTAAACTTGATTTTTGGTGTTGCGCCTTAGAGTCTGCCTTGCAGAGATTAAGCGCTATAAAAGTACAGAATAGAATAGAATAGAGTGTACCGACTGGTACTGGCTACACAGCCTTGTACACTTGTTTCAACAACTAGTTACAGAGTGTACCGGCTGGTACTGGCTACACAGCCTTGTACACTTGCTTCAACCTACCGGTTACAAGTCTACTAACAGGGTGCTGGCTACACAGTCCTTACTGTACTGTGCTTCACCCCAACTGGTTACATAGAAAAAGCTGGCTAAATATAGACCAGTAGCTGTCTAAATTCATTGGTGACCCCAACCTGCCAGTTTTTTTGTGCCGGTTACAGAGACTTAGCTGTTTACAGTGAATTAACGGTTACGGAGTCTTGGTACCGGACAGAATTGCCTAAGGTAGATTTGGTTACAGAAAATTCTTAGACCAATCAGTGGCCTTAGTGATATGACAGTGTCCCCAGCTACTGCCAGGCAACCTTCCCTTATCACACCTCTCAACAGCCTGTTATCGGTGCTGGACTTGACTGGAGAGATAATAGATTTCACCTTGACAAACACAGACGTGAATAACCAACATGAAAGGAAATAGGTCTTAATCAAAAAAAAAAAGTCAGACAAGTTCTTCATCATGTCCGGCCAAGGGTCAGCCATCTCAATTTCTTGTAAATGCTGCACCTTGCAGGATGCTGGCCTGGGGCAAGTCTTTTTAATGTGAAAAGTTGTGTCAGCCCCACCGGACCGGACCACAGCAAGAACACAGAGAATGTTTTCTCGGATCATTGTCACCAGACCGGACCAGTGTCCAGAGGCCGGAGGGACAGAAATGTTTGTCAGACTAGCAAATGTCCCGAATGTGGCACACATCTGCCTGTAGGGTCCAGACTAACCCCGTTTCGGGACTTACGAAGCCTTGGGGGGGGGGGGGGGGGGGGCGCTGGACCCTAGGTAGTACAAATGTTGAAGGAGGGCTACACTCTCCCTTCCCAGTCAAGACCAAAGTTTGACAAGGTCACCCAAATTATCAACTGCTATGCACATATTCACAGGAACCTATTGGTTAGAAGCATTACATGAGCTTATGGACAAGGAATGGTGCAGTTGAGCCAGTTCAAAATCTCTGGGCTTCTTCAACCTTGCTTGGTTCCAAAACCACACAACCATTGGAGACCTACTCTAGGTCTGAGCAAACCAAACCTTTCGGAGACCATCAGGACCATCCTCCAACAATTGGAGTGGGTTACCTCATTAGATTTCAAGGACGCCTACTTCCATATACCAATACAGGAACAGTCCAGGACATATCAAATTTCATGTCCATGGTCGGTCATACCAGTTCAAAGCACTGTCTTTCGGTCTGTCCACTGCACCCATGGAGCTCACTGTAGTGGCAAAGGAGTTGAAACTGATGGCCATATACAAGGGTATAATAATAGGGGCCACGGTGGCAGAGTGGTAACACTCTCGCCTCCCACCTCTGAGGCCGGGGTTCGATCCCCGTGACGGCCTTAAGTGGGAAAGCTGGTAGTTGCTTGCCGTTGGTCGCCAGTTTACAGTACACAACCCTAGCAAACTCTATGTACTGGTTTCCTCTGCCCTTCCAACTACCTGTCGTGATATGACCTGTATAGTGTTCAAAGCGACGTAAAACCCCAAATAAATAAATAAATAAAATAACAAGGGTATAATAATCTACCAGTGCTTAGACCACTGGTTGGTTAAGCCACATCCCACCGGGGTTGTCTCCGGCATACACTAGATCTAGTGAAAATATGTCCCAAGTTTAGGTTACCAGTTCGACCTCATGGCCGGTCGGGTCCGACCTATACCGGACCATTGGCAGAACCTTTAGGACAAATACTAGAAATACTGTCACTACCGGTGTGTCCGGTCCAGCAGTTCATGTCTGATAGGTTTACTAACAGCCACAGGAAAGCAATTTCACCTAGGCCGACTTCATAGGAGACCCATACAGTGGCATCTCAAAAACAACTGGAGGGTACTAGAAGTGATTCCAATACCAAGGTGATTGCACCCACTTTTACAAGGGTGGTTGCAAGAGGACAATGTCATTACAGGCCAACCATTACACCCAGATAAAACATGATCTGCAAATTTTACAGATTCATCAAAAGCAGGGTGGGGTGCTCACTTAAACAAACACACTGCAGGAGGCACCTATTCCCTCCTGGAAAGCAAGTTGCATATCAATTACCTAGAACTCAAGGCAGTCTTTCTAGCCTTCCAAGAGTTCTAAGACCTCTGTATACACAAGATAGTACTTGTAGAGACAGACAACACCACAGTGGTGTCATACATAAACAGGGAAGGAGGCATGAGGTCGGGCCCACTTTGTGCTTTACTATGAAGAATCTTGACCTGGGGCGCCAGAAATCAAGTAACTCTAAAAGCCCGACACATTCCAGGCTGGCTGAGTGTGGTCGCAGACAAGCTATCCAGGCTAGACCAGACCACCCAAACAGAGTGGTCTCTCCTTCAGGAGGTCTGCCAAGCAATATGCAACAGGTGGCACCGGCCTCAAATAGACCCATTTGCCACGAGGTTCAACCTTGAGTTGCCCTTGTTCGTGTCACCGGTACCGGATCCCCTAGTTACAGCAGTGAATGCGCTCAGGTTGCCATGCTAGGATCAGGAAGCATACACCTTTCCACTATCAGCCATATCGGGCAAAGCGGTGATGTTGCAGGACTCCCCATACAAGAGGATCATTCTGATTGCTCCGGGGTGGCCCATCATGCCTTGGTTTTGGGATCCAGTGGCCATGTCCGGCAAAATCCCACTGAGCCTGCCCAATCTGCCCAACCTGGGCTGGAGCCTCGGCATTCGAGGAGCAGGGCTTCGCTGAGGCGGTGGCAGCAAGAATTGAGGCTCCTCAAAAGGGGATCAACCAGATCAGTCTATTAGGCAAAGTGGACCATTGTTACAAGTGGTGCATCACTAATCAGGTGGACCTCAGGGTACCTCTGTAAAGTCAGTTGCTGACTTCCTTATGTACCTTATGAGGACAGGAAACTACAGCCCAGCACCATTGATGGTTACAGTTCAGCCATTGCTGATAAACTGGGAAATTCACCCTTCAACATCAGAAAGGACAAAAATCTCGCTCGTCTCCTGGACAGTTTCCACAGAGACAGACCCAAAGGCAGGAGGGGCGTACCCTCCTGGAACCTCTCACTTGTCTTGCACCAGCTGAATCAGGTTCCGTTTGAACCAATCAAGGAGGCCTCCTTGAAGCATTTGGCCTTCAGGACGGTATTCCTCTTGGCCCTTGGGTCGGGCAAACACAGAAGTGAGAGTCGTGCTTGGCAAAACAAAAATGTAGACACCAATCCGATTGGTCATCGGTGTCCCCGTATCCATTACCCAGCTTTCTATCCAAGAATCAGCTGGCCAAGAGGGTCCAGACAGTGTGGCCCCAGTGGTTATAACAGCCCTGGCCCCCATCTCTGGATAGATCCCTCAAGTCTGACTGGTCCCTTTCTCCGCTTAGAGCATTGAGCTACTATTTGGACAGGACCTCAGACCTCAAGTAGAATAAGGAGGTGGTTTTTTGTCTCCTTTAAGAAAGGTTCCGACAAAGACATCTGCCTCTATCTCCTCTTAGATCAAACAGACTGTGATCCTATGTTATGAGCTCTCTGACCAGGAGGCCCACTCTTTACATCAGGTTAAAACCCATGATGTCAGGGTCTTTGCTGCTCCTAAGGTCTTCCAGTCGGGAGTCTCTTTAGATCTAATCTTGTCAGCCTGCCACTGAAGTCGCATAATACCCTCACACAGTTTTATCTGAAGGGTGTGGCTTGGGCTGACTCGGAGCTTTACCAATTGGGCTCGGTATGGGCTGCTGAGCAGATCCACAATTGGCCCTTCGATTGAGGAGATTTGTATATATTATGTACATAATATTAACAGTTTCTACATGTACATAGTAAAAAATGTGATGTGCTTCCTTTGGTAGGTTTATTGACATTCTGTGACTGAACTCATCCCTCTCTTCCCCCTACCTCAGAGCAGGTCTGTTAAAAGGGGGGGGGGGGGGGGGGGGCAACGTTGGTATAACCCCGGGTAACCGGCTGCTGGTAACCGTCCATGACCTTACAGGGTTTCCTGACCTTAAGGTCAATCCAGGCCTGGCCCTATTGGTCTCCTGACAAAGTCAGCCTAGACCGTAAGTTAAAATTTGCTATTATGAGTTCATATATGTCCCTAGTAACTTACCCGCCGACCAAGCGGTAGTTATTCAGCAAATTGTCCATTGGATAGGATGTATTAAGTTACTATTAACGCAATAAAATTGCAAATTTAATAAGTAAAATAAATTTTTATAAGTTAATACCCTATCCAATGGACACACAAGACCCTCCCACCGACCCCGCTATCAGCTTACTAGGGGTCTAATAGGTTTAGCCAACGAAAAAGATGCTATGACGTCAGGTTGTCTAGACAGGAAGGAAGTACGAGGCGCCATCTGGGGAGTGCACAGTACTAAGTACCGGCCAGCCGGTGGAAACACAGGACATCTTTTTCTGGCGTTTGGCGGGCCGGTCTGCGCGACCGGTTTAGCAAATTGTCCATTGGATAGGGTATTAACTTATGAAAATTTAATTTACTTATTAAATTTGCAATTTAGTATATACTGATTGGAAGTAAAATATGCGGTTGGTAAACAAATCTCGGCACAATAAAAGGTGACATAATTACTAAAATAAGGAAACTTTTGTTGAAAATGGATATAAATTAACCAAATTTTACCGATTATTGGGTTTGTATGGAGAAAGTTTACCTCGAAACGACATATTGGTAATGTATGAGCGATAACATAAGATTGTTGATGGGCGCTTTCAAAAGCATGAGCATTACAGAGCGCGGCTACGATATGTAAAAGTGCATATAATAATCAGTTGCAGCAATCCATATATGTACGGTAAATATTTACAGGGAATAATGAAAAACCAACGGTACCTCTGGTTACAGGTTATTTTACCATATTCAGCATTTCTAGGGCATTTTACAGTGTCATTCTAGGTGCATTTTGCTTTTGTAGACCAAAAGTGAAGTTTCTTTGTATTTTCAGGTGATGAGATATGTACTGATGCTTACAAACGGATTCTTTTCACTGGGACTGATGCTCCCTTGAACAATGTTTTGTTGCGGTTCAAAGCCACTGTGAGTACAAATGTTTTTTGGTCCTTACTCCACAGCCCTTAAGGGCTGTCCGGGTATTTTTTTTCATCCATGGTGTCTGGGTGGGTGGCGGGAAAAAGTTTATCTAGGCTCTATCTCACAAACTGTAAGGTGTAGGAAGTTAATACTTGGTAGGGACATTAGTTAGGGTTGTAGGTGTGCAACATCATGGTGTGACATTGATGTGACCTTGACCTATAAAATCTCGGAAACCGTAAGGTGTAGGAAGTTATTTGGTAGGGACACTGCTTGGTTGGTTGTAGTTGTGCAACGTCATAGTATGACCTTGATTTGACCTTTGATCTTGCTGTAGTGACCTTGACCTTTAAATTTTTGTCTGAGCTAGATCTGAAAAACCGTAAAGTGTAGGAAGTTAACACTTGGACGGAGATTTATTTTGGGGTTGTAGGTGTGCAACATCATGGTGTGATCTTTATTTGACCTTTGACCTTGTCATAGTGACTATTGAGTTTTAAAATCTTATCCAGGCTATATTTTTGGATTCTGTAAGGTGTAGAAGGGTGACACTTGTTAAGGACATCAATTGGTTAGGTGGTCCAAGTGTGTATCATGGTGACCTTTAACATTGGCTCTGCCATAGTGTGTTCACCAGCCATATTTGTATCCCCGACGCGAAGCGGGGATACTATGGATTCATCTTCGTTGTCGTCCGCGGAGATTTCTTGTTAGCGACCTACAGTCCACATTTCTTTCCGGATTTCTTTCATATTTGGCAGGTGGCTTGGTATGCTAGAGGACTCGCCACCCTATCTTTTTGGTAGGCTTTATGTCTAAATTAGGCCTGTGGTAGACAA
Source organism: Sabellastarte sp. h YS-2021 (assembly GCA_964017235.1). NCBI lineage: Eukaryota > Metazoa > Annelida > Polychaeta > Sabellida > Sabellidae > Sabellastarte > Sabellastarte sp. h YS-2021. The sequence goes on along the minus strand of OZ024929.1, from coordinate 17,784,568 downwards.
AAATGTCTAAAATGCATTAAAAGTCATGAAATCATGCACTAAATCACTTATAACTTGAAAATGTTGCATTTAGAGCATTTTGTTAAAATATGTTATTCAGCTACTTTTTTCATAGCTACAACATGGTGAGTAACTTGGGTGTCTGTCTCAATAGCTAAGTGAGTAATAGCTACTTTTGGGCTTTTCAGTAACTTCCATCATGAGTAAAATCACTTGTAACTTGAAAACTATTACATTTACACAATTTTGTATAAATATGTTATTCAGCTACTTTTGGGTCAGCTATAACATAGTAAAATTTCAGACCTGTAGCTCATGGCATAGCTGAGTAATAGCTACTTTTAGGTTATCACTGTTGAGTAAATTACTTATAACTTCAAAAGTATTGCATTTAGAGTATTTTGTTATTCACTTATTTCGGAGTCAGCTATAACATAGTGAAGTTCCAGACCTGTGGCTCATTGCATAGCTGAGTAATAGCTACTTTGAAGTTCACACTGTTGAGTAAATCAGTTGTAATTGGAAAACTATTGCATTTACAGAAATTTGTGTAAATATGTTATTCAGCTACTTTTGGGTCAGCTATAACATAGTGAAATTACAGACCTGTAGCTCGTGGCACAACTGAGCAATAGCTATTTTCAGGTACTGACTGTTGAGTAAATGACTTGTAACTTGAAAAATATTGCATTTGGAGTATTTTGTTAAAATATGTTGTTCACCTACTTTTGGGTCAGCTATAACATCGTGAAATTACAGACTTATAGCTCATGGCATAGCTGAGCAATAGCTATTTTCAGATTCTCACTATTGGGTAAATCAGTTGTAACTTGAAAACTATTGCATTTACAGTATTTTGCTTAAATATGTTGTTCACCTAATTTTGGGTCAGCTATAACATAGAAAAAATTCAGACCTGTAGCTCATTGCATAGCTGAGTAATAGCTACTTTGAGGTTATCACTGTTGAGTAAATCAGTTATAACGTGAAAACTATTACATTTACAGTATTTTGTTTAAATATGTTATTCACATAATTTTTGGTCAGCTATAACAGAGTGAAATTGCAGACCTCTATGTCATGGCATAGCTTACCAATATCTACTTTCAGGTTCTCACTGTTGAGTAAATCATTGTATCCACTGGATAGCCGCAGTGTGTAGAGAGATTTCACCATTACCGCTCTAACGAAAAAAAATATTATAGCTAGCCTTCTCAAGTTTGCAAGGTATATTAGAGGGTGCACCACAGTATTCTATTGGTAGGCTTTATGTCTAAATTAGGCCTGTGGCTAAATTACTTGCCTACTAAAAATGAGTAATTCTGCATTTTTATGTCAGCTGACTTGTCAGTCAGCTGACATTATGTCGTCACTCTGCGGCGTGGGCGTACGCGTACGCGTGAACAACTTCTCCTCCAGAACTACAAGGCCTAGAGACGTGCTGTTTTTTTTAAAAGATACCTTATCTATCGAGGATGAAAAATTGTTCAAGGCATGCAAATCTGTCTGTTCGTCTGTTTGCTAGAGACATTACAAGGGGGGTACCCCCACCAAAAGTGTGAAAATTTCAACACTTAATCACAATTTTCTCAGTGACTATTGCAGGGATTTCTCTCATATCTTGCATATATGTACTAGGCCAGAGGTAGATTCTCTTGTGTGAGTATGAGACCTGGATCTGTCTTACTTTTTTTTTAATAAATTTTTTTAATAATTTTTAATGCATTAAAATTCATGAAATCATGCACAAAATCATTTATAACTTGAAAACTGTTGCATCTAGAGCATTTTGTTAAAATATGTTATTCAGCTACTTTTTTCATAGCTACAATATGGTGAGTAAGTTGGGTGCCTGTCTCAATAGCTAAGTGAGTAATAGCTACTTTTGGGCTTTTCAGTAACTTCCATCATGAGTAGAATCACTTGTAACTTAAAAACTATTGCATTTAGAGAATTTCGTATAAATATGTTATTCAGCTACTTTTGGGTCAGCTATAACATAGTAAAATTTTAGACCTGTAGCTCATGGCATAGCTGAGTAATAGCTACTTTTAGGTTATCACTGTTGAGTAAATCGCTTATAACTTCAAAACTATTGCATTTAGAGAATTTCGTATAAATATGTTATTCAGCTACTTTTGGGTCAGCTATAACATAGTAAAATTTCAGACCTGTAGCTCATGGCATAGCTGAGTAATAGCTACTTTTAGGTTATCACTGTTGAGTAAATCGCTTATAACTTGGAAACTATTGCATTTAGAGTATTTTGTTTCAATATGTTATTCACCTATTTTGGGATCAGCTATAACATAGTGAAGTTTCAGATCTGTGGCTCATTGCATAGCTGAGTAATAGCTACTTTGAAGTTCTCACTATTGAGTAAATCGGTTGTAATTGGAAAACTATTGCATTTAGAGAATTTCGTATAAATATGTTATTCAGCTACTTTTGAGTCAGCTATAACATAGTAAAATTTCAGACCTGTAGCTCATGGCATAGCTGAGTAATAGCTACTTTTAGGTCATCACTATTGAGTAAATCAGTTGTAACTTGAAAACTATTGCATTTACAGTATTTTGCTTAAATATGTTGTTCACCTACTTTTGGGTCAGCTATAACATAGTAAAATTTCAGACCTGTAGCTCATTGCATAGCTGAGTAATAACTACTTTGAGGTTCTCACTATTGAGTAAATCAGTTGTAATTGCAAAACTATTGCATTTAGAGAATTTCGTATAAATATGTTATTCAGCTACTTTTGGGTCAGCTATAACATAGTAAAATTTCAGACCTGTAGCTCATGGCATAGCTGAGTAATAGCTACTTTTAGATCATCACTATTGAGTAAATCAGTTGTAACTTGAAAACTATTGCATTTACAGTATTTTGCTTAAATATGTTGTTCACCTACTTTTGGGTCAGCTATAACATAGTAAAATTTCAGACCTGTAGCTCATGGCATAGCTGAGTAATAGCTACTTTTAGGTTATCACTGTTGAGTAAATCGCTTATAACTTGGAAATTATTGCATTTAGAGTATTTTGTTTCAATATGTTATTCACCTATTTTGGGGTCAGCTATAACATAGTGAAGTTCCAGACCTGTGACTCATTGCATAGCTGAGTAATAGCTACTTTGAAGTTCTCAATGTTGAGTAAATCAGTTGTAATTTGAAAACTATTGCATTTAGAGAATTTAGTATAAATATGTTATTCAGCTACTTTTGGGTCAGCTATAACATAGTAAAATTTCAGACCTGTAGCTCATGGCATAGCTGAGTAATAGCTACTTTTAGGTTATCACTGTTGAGTAAATCACTTATAACTTGAAAACTATTGCATTTAGAGTATTTTGTTGCAATATGTTATTCACCTATTTTGGGGTCAGCTATAACATAGTGAAGTTCCAGACCTGTGGCTCATTGCATAGCTGAGTAATAGCTACTTTGAAGTTCTCACTGTTGAGTAAATCAGTTGTAATTGGAAAACTATTGCCTTTACAGAAATTTGTGCAAATATGTTATTCAGCTACTTTTGGGTCAGCTATAACATAGTGAAATTACAGACCTGTAGCTCATGGCACAACTGAGCAATAGCTATTCTCAGGCACTGACTGTTGAGTAAATCAGCTATAACTTGAAAAATATTGCATTTGGAGTATTTTGTTAAAATACATTGTTCACCTACTTTGGGGTTAGCTATAACATAGTGAAATTACAGACCTATAGCTCATGGCATAGTGGAGCAATAGCTATTTTCAGGTTCTCACTATTGAGTAAATCAGTTGTAACTTGAAAACTATTGCATTTACAGTATTTGGCTTAAATATGTTGTTCACCTACTTTTAGGTCAGCTATAACAGTGCAAAAATTCAGACATGTAGCTCATTGCATAGCTGAGTAATAGTTACTTTGAGGTTCTCACTCTTGAGTAAATCAGTTGTAACTTGAAAATTATTACATTTAGAGTATTTTGTTTAAATATGTTATTCACATAAATTTTGGTCAGCTATAACATAGTGAAATTGCAGACCTCTATGTCATGGCATAGCTGAGCAATAGCTTCTTTCAGGTTCTCACTGTTGAGTAAATCATTGTATCCAACCTGTAGGAAATCATGGGCTGGGAATCTATTAATATGGTCCGATTTGACCTTGGAACCCTCCTTCAAGGTCAAATGAGGATAGCCAAACATAAAAGTGCTTATAACTCGCTTATTATTGGTCCTAGAGGTTGGAATGAAAACCAACCTATAGAAAATCATGAGCTGGGAATTTTTTGGTGTGGTCGGATTTCACCTTGGACCCCTCCTTCAAGGTCAAATGAGGATAGCCAAACATAAAAGTGCTTATAACTCACTTATTATTGGTCCTAGAGGTTTCCAATGGAAAACCAACCTATAGAAAATCATGGGCTGGGAATCTTTTGGTGTGGTCGGATTTGACCTTAGACCCCTCCTTCCAGGTCAAACGAAGATAGCCAAACTTAAAGTGCTTATAACTCGCGTATTATTGGCCTTGGAGGTTTGGGATGGTAAACCAACATATAGGAAATCATGGGCTGGGATTCTTTTGGTGTGGTCAGATTTGACCTGGGACCCCTCCTTCAAGGTCAATTGAGGATAGCCAAACTTACAATTGCTTAGAACTCGCTTATTATTGGTCCTACAAGTTTGGGATGGTAAACAAGCTACAGGAAATCATGGGCTGGGAATTTTTTTGTGTGGTCGGATTTGACCTTGGACCCCCTCCTTCAAGGTCAAACAAGGATAGCCAAACTTGAAAAGTGCCTATGACTCACTTTTTATTGGTCCGAGAGGTTTGGGATGGTAAACCATCCTAAATTCTTTGGCTGGGAATCTTTTGGTATGGTCAGATTTGACCTTTGGACCCCTTCTTCATGGTCGAACGAGGATATTGCATTTATAGTATTTCTTTAAATATTTTTAACCTACTTTTTACACTTAAACAATTACCTTGTTACTTTATTTCATAATACCATTTGCAGGGCACAACTTTTTTGTCCTTTTCTTCTGTCAGCTTCGGAAAATCTTTCGAACATGCTGTTCAGTTACCATTTACTGTATTTCTGTACAGCCCTTTCCCTGATAATTATGCTTTCCTCTCATTATCACCATCACAAATCAAAAACATTCAGTCAGCTGACACAGTGCCCGTTCACGGGCACTCTCCTCTTGTGTGATGTATTGGCCAGATTTCAGAAACCATGTCAGGCAGGATGTTCACAACAAAGGTACATTCATTGTATAATGATACAGAGCAAAGGGTCATTGCTTAGTTCCAGCCACAGGGTGTGAAATAGGGTGCTAAAAGCTGATATAAATGCCTACAAGAATGGACATATGCCATGGTAATGATTAAATGTGTACCAACTACTCATTTATGGCAAGTACTTAGCCATAAAAGAAACACACAAGTTTTATAAAGAATAAATTACAATATATCGTTCATTTCTCTCCCTCTCTTTATGTGTTAAGCTGATATAGAAGCCTATTTTATATCTGTTTAGTTTTTAACCTCCAACTATAAAAGTCTTTATGATAGTGCTAGATATATCGATTTGATTGCCTGAAATCTGGTCACATGACCCTTTACGAACACCAATACAGCAATGCTATAACAGTTCAGGGGGTGTATGAGTTTTTTATGTCATCACTCTGCGGCGTGGGCGTACGCGTCCGCGTGAACAACTTCTTCTCCAAAACTACAAGGCCTAGAGACATGCTGTTTTTTTTAAAAGATACCTTATCTATCGAGGATGAAAAATTGTTCAAGGCATGCAAATCTGTCCGTCTGTTTGCTAGAGACATTACAAGAGGGGTACCCCCACCAAAAGTGTGAAAATTTCAACTTTTTATCACAATTTTATCAGTGACTATTGCAGGGATTTCTCTCATATCTTGCATATATGTACTAGGCCAGAGGTAGATTCTCTTGTGTGAGTATGAGACCTGGATCTGTCTTACTTTTTTTTTAATAAATTTTTTTAATAATTTTTAATGCATTAAAATTCATGAAATCATGCACTAAATCACTTATAACTTCAAAAGTGTTGCATTTACAGCATTTTGTGAAAATATGTTGTTCAGCTACTTTTTTCATAGCTACAATATGGTGAGTAAGTTGGGTGTCTGTCTCAATAGCTAAGTGAGTAATAGCTACTTTTGGGCTTTTCAGTAACTTCCATTATGAGTAAAATCACTTGTAACTTAAAAACTATTGCATTTAGACAATTTCGTATAAATATGTTATTCAGCTACTTTTGGGCCAGCTATAACATAGTGAAATTTCAGACCTGTAGCTCATGGCATAGCTGAGTAATAGCTACTTTTAGGTTATCACTGTTGAGTAAATCGCTTATAACTTGAAAAGTATTGCATTTAGAGAATTTCGTATAAATATGTTATTCAGCTACTTTTGGGTCAGCTATAACATAGTAAAATTTCAGACCTGTAGCTCATGGCATAGCTGAGTAATAGCTACTTTTAGGTTATCACTGTTGAGTAAAACACTTATAACTTGAAAAATGTTGCATTTAGAGCATTTTGTTAAAATATGTTATTCAGCTACTTTTTTCATAGCTACAATATGGTGAGTAAGTTGGGTGTCTGTCTCAATAGCTAAGTGAGTAATAGCTACTTTTGGGTTTTTCAGTAACTTCCATCATGAGTAAAATCACTTGTAACTTAAAAACTATTGCATTTAGAGAATTTCGTATAAATATGTTATTCAGCTACTTTTGGGCCAGCTGTAACAGTAAAATTTCAGACCTGTAGCTCATGGCATAGCTGAGTAATAGCTACTTTTAGGTTATCACTGTTGAGTAAATCACTTATAACTTGAAAACTATTGCATTTAGAGTATTTTGTTTCAATATATTATTCACCTATTTTGGGGTCAGCTATAACATAGTGAAGTTTCAGACCTGTGGCTCATTGCATAGCTGAGTAGTAGCTACTTTGAAGTTCTCACTGTTGAGTAAATCAGTTATAATTGGAAAACTATTGCATTTACAGAAATTTGTGCAAATATGTTATTCAGCTACTTTTGGGTCAGCTATAACATAGTGAAATTATAGACCTGTAGCTCATGGCACAACTGAGCAATAGCTATTCTCAGGTACTGACTGTTGAGTAAATCAGCTATAACTTGAAAAATATTGCATTTGGAGTATTTTGTTAAAATATATTGTTCACCTACTTTTGGGTCAGCTATAACATAGTGAAATTACAGACCTATAGCTCATGGCATAGCGGAGCAATAGCTATTTTCAGGTTCTCACTATTGAGTAAATCAGTTGTAGCTTGAAAACTATTGCATTTACAGTAGTTTAAATAAATATGTTGTTCACCTACTTTTGGGTTAGCTATAACATAGTAAAATTTCAGACATGTAGCTCATTGCATAGCTGAGTAATAGTTCCTTTGAGGTTCTCACTGTTGAGTAAATCAGTTGTAACTTGAAAACTATTACATTTAGAGTAATTTGTTAAATATGTTATTCACAGAATTTTTGGTCAGCTATAACATAGTGAAATTGCAGACCTCTATGTCATGGCATAGCTGAGCAATAGCTACTTTCAGGTTCTCACTGTTGAGTAAATCATTGTATCCACTGGATAGCCGCAGTGTGTAGAGAGAGATTTCACCATTACTGCTCTGATGAAAAAAAATATTATAGCTAGCTTTCTTAAGTTTGCAGTATATATTAATAACCATAAAATGTTGTCTGGGAATATTTTTGGCCTCATTTTGAGAAACAAGATGGCCGCCACAGGTGTTTTTTGTCAGTCATGAAAAGTGCTTATATCTCCCTTATTATTGATCCTAGAGGTTTGGGATGATAAACCAACCTGTAGGAAATCATGGGGTGGGAATCTTTTGGTGTGGTCAGATTTGACCTTCAATGACCCCTCCTTCAAGGTCAAACAAGGATAGCCAAACTTAAAAGTGCTTATAACTCGCTTATTATTGGTCCCAGAGGTTTGGGATGGTAAACAGACAGGAAATCATGGGCTGTGAATCTGTTGATATGGTCCGATTTGACCTTGGAACCCTCCTTCAAGGTCAAATGAGGATAGCGAAAATTGAAAGTGCCTACAACTCGCTTATTATTGGTGACAGAGATTTGGGATGGTAAACCATCCCATAGGAAATCATTGGCTCGGAATCTTTTGGTATGGTCAGATTTGACCTTTGGACCCCTCCTTCAAGGTCAAATGAGGACAGCCAAGCTTAAAAGTGCTTATAACTCATTTATAATTGGTCCTACAGGTTTGGAATGGTAAACCATAGGAAATCATGGGCTGGGAATGTATTTATGTGGTTAGATTTGACCTTGGACCCCTTCTTCAAGGTCGAACGAGGATATTGCATTTGTAGTATTTCTTTAAATATGTTTTAACCTATTTTTTACACTTAAACAATTACCTTGTTATTTTCCTTCATAATACCATTTACAGGGCACAACTTTTTTATCCTTTTCTTCTGTCAGCTTCGGAATTTCTTTCGAACTTGCTGTTCAGTTACCATTTACTGTATTTCTGTACAGCCCTTTTCCTGATAATTATTCTGTCCTCTAATCACCTTCACAAATCAAAAACACTCAGTCAGCTGACACAGTGCCCGTTCACGGGCACTCTCCTCTTGTCTCTAAAAGTATTGCAGATAGCAAATTTTTCTTAAATAACTCATTCACCTACTTTTGGGAGAGCTTTCACATGCTGAAGTTCCAGACCTGTAGGTAATTACTCACCTACTCAAAATGAGTAAATGCGAATTATCTCTAAAAAGTATTGCAGATAGCCAATTTTTCTCAAATAACTCATTCACCTACTTTTGGGAGAGCTTTCACTTGGTGAAGTTTCAGACCCGTAGGTAATTACTCACCTACTCAAAATGAGTAAACGCAAATTATCTCTAAAAGTATTGCAGATAGCCAATTTTGTCAAATAACTCATTCACCTACTTTTGGGAGAGCTTTCACTTGGTGAAGTTTCAGACCCGTAGGTAATTACTCACCTACTGAAAATGAGTAAATACAAATTATCTCTAAAAGTATTCCCGATAGCCAATTTTTGTCAAATAACTCCTTCACCTACTTTTGGGAGACCTTTCACTTGAAGTTTCAGACCTGTAGCTAATTATTCACCTACTCAAAATGAGTAAATGCTAATTATCTCTAAAAGTATTGCAGATATCCAATTCTTATCAAATAACTCATTCATCTACTTTTGGGAGAGCTTTCGCATGGTGAAGTTCCAGACCCGTAGGTAATTACTCACCTACTGAAAATGAGTAAATTCAAATTATCTCTAAAAGTATTGTAGATAGCCAATTTTTCTCAAATAACTCATTCACCTACTTTTGAGAGAGCTTTCACTTGGTGAAGTTTCAGACCCGTAGCTAATTATTCACCTACTCAAAATGAGTAAATGCAAATTATTTCTAGAGGTATTGCAGATAGCCAGTATTTCTCAAATAACTCATTAATATGGAAACAACTTATAGGAAGTCATGGGCTGCAAATCTTTTCATGTGGTCAGATTTGACCTTGGGCCCCTCCTGCTTATTATTGGTCCTAGAGGTTTGCAATGTGAAAACGACTTATAGGAAATCATGGGCTGCGAATCTTTCGATGTGGTCAGACTTCACCTTGGGCCCCTGCTACAGGGTCAAATAAGGGTAGCCAAACTTAAAAGTGCTTTCAGCTTGCTTATTAACGAAAAATGCTGTTTATCTTCTAAACTATGTTAGTTGGCCTTTGTCGGTGGATACATCCAGCATCTGGCCACAGATGCGTCCTTAGTCTAGTTGAGATATGTCTCTCTTATGACAAAGATATATGGATTGCTGCAACTTATTGTTATATGTACTTTACATAATTGTGCTATTTCCATTGACAGCTATTCTGCAATTAATAAATTTTACAGCTTCATGAATTTTAGGCGGGTTGCGTGTAACTAACCTGCCTATTAGATTTATGTGTCCGATGTCCGTCCACATTTTTCGTTTCCGGACTCTAACTCGAAAACGAAGGGAGATAGATCACCATCATAGCTAGGTTACTTTTGAAATTGGTGAAATTCCGTCCGTTCGTTTGTCCATTTTTTGTCCGTTTTTCTGTCCATCCGTTTGTCCACATTTTCGTTTCCGGACTCTAACTGGAAAACGGTTAGTCCAATCAAATTCAAACTTGACAGGGACATAGATCACCATGATAGCTAGGTTCTTTTCGAAATTGGTTTAAATTCCGTCCGTTCGTTTGTCCGTTTGTCCATCCGTCTGTCCACATTTTTGTTTCCGGACTCGAACTTGAAAACAGTTTGTCCAATCGAATTCAAACTTGACAGGGAGATAGATCACCATCATAGCTAGATTCCTTTCGAAATTGGTGTAATTCTATCGGTCCGTTTGTTCGTCAGCATTTCCGTTTCCGGACTCTAACTCGAAAACGCTTTGTCCAATCGAATTCAGACTTGACAGGGAGATACATCACCATCATAGCTAAGTTGCTTTTGAAATTGGTGTAATTCCGTCGTTTCGTTAGTCCGTTTATAGCATAGATACAATTATGTAACCTAGATTACGAGTTTTACGTTTCTTAGCACGTCCAAAACATTCACCTTAACTGGGTAACCTAACATTTCTCTCCTTGTTTCTAAATGTAATTACAGCAGTTGCTAACCTTATTGCTGCCTGCGCAACCCGCCTTTTGGGGCATCTTTGACCCTCTTGTTAGTTTACTGATTAATGCTGTCATGTTGCTATTAAATTGTCTTGTTTTAATACTTTATCTTTACATACATTTTCTTTTAGACGTTATTTTTTCTACTTAAGCGTTATGTGGACCTTTATATAACTGGCACTGCTCTGAAAGTATCCCTATCTTTGTACTGTTTCACTACTTCTATATCTCATGGTGTTGAAAGGTTTTGCCCAGCCTGTGGGGTACAGACATCTCTGTTGCTATTTTTCTTCCCTGTGTGTGAAAGCATCAAACTGTGAAGTACTTGCCAATTATTTTTCATGAATATTTCTTTTTCAACAGATCTGCATGTTCTATTCAATTCATATGATAATAGTGTGTTAAATGCAGCACTTAGTCGATTGTAGTTTCCTGGCTTGTTACGGTGGATCGGCAAAATATCAAACATGTTTGACATTTCCCTGACCCTCCCCGACTGTGTCCGGACCTTGGCTCCGCCCACCTGGTAACCGTCCTACTTCCTGTCTCGTCCTGCACTGTAACCATCTTGTCTGGAAGCACTTGCCAGCCTGTTGTGGTTCAGTACCAGGACACCACTTCCCAAAATAAACCGACCATACTTGAATGGAAACCGGCCTGTCATAAACATTTTTTTTCTAGTTTTAGATAGTGCAGGGTTGGACCATATTTATTGAAACAAAAAAATGAAAAAAAAAATCAGTAAAAATTAAACTTTAATTATTGCAAATATATATGTACATCATGCTGACTACAAATATGTCTTGAATTGAAATAAAGTTTTTTCACAGTGATCGAGTAGACTTGAATTAAGCGTCCCGCAAGGGACGCTTGTTTGTGTATGGGAGAGCTTCAGGCTCCGCCGGCTCCGCATTTTGTTTTCCTTATAACTCTGTAACCGTTAGGCGGATTCTTTTCAAATTTGGCAGGTTTAGGCAGTAGCCTTGGGGAATTTTTTTGAATATGCTGCAGTGACATTTCAACCAATCAGAGAGGTCACATGACCAAAAATGTCTTTTTTCGGTGGGGAAGCTTGTCCGGATGATAACTTGAAAGGAATTTTATCAATTCACCTGAAAAATTGGCAAATACATTCATTCTATTAAAATCTGGAAATCATTAGATTTTGGCATTGATTGGTCAAGAAATGGCCGAGTAATTAATGATTAATTAATCATTACGAATTTTCCAAATAAGGAAAACAAAAATGTTTATATCTCGAAAACCGTGCTAGATAGAGCGATTTCGACGAAATTTTTGATCCGCAGGGGTATCTCTGCGGAGTACTTTTCCCAATTTTCAAAAAATTTTTATCTCGCCCAAAATGGCGGCCATTTTGAATTTTCGAAATTTTCGCAAAAATTGCAAAACACAAAAATGCTTATATCTCAAAAACCGTGCTAGATAGAGCAATTTCGACAAAATTTTCGATCCGCAGGATATCTGTGCGGAGTAGTTTTCCCAATTTTCAAAAAAAATTTCTCTCGCCAAAAATGGCGGCCATTTTGAATTTTCGAAATTTTCGCAAAAATTGCAAAACACAAAAATGCTTATATCTCGAAAACCGTGCTAGATAGAGCGATTTCAACGAAATTTTTGACCCAAAGGGTATCTCTGCAGAGTAGTTATCCCAATTTTGAAAAAAATTTTGTCTCGCCAAAAATGGCGGCCATTTTGCCTTTATGCCTATTTGGCCATTATTTACCTACTCAAAATGAGTAAATGCTAATTATCTGTAAAAGTATTGCGGATACCCAATTTTTATCAAATAACTCATTCATCTACTTGTGGGAGAGCTTTCACATGGTGAAGTTTCAGACCCATAGCTAATTACTCACCTACTCAAAATGAGTAAATGCATATTATCTCTAAAAGTATTGCAGATAGCCAATTTTTCTCAAATAAATCATTCACCTACTTTTGGGAGAGCTTTCACTTGGTGAAGTTTCAGACCCATAGCTAATTACTCACCTACTCAAAATGAGTAAATGCGAATTATCTCTAAAAGTATTGCAGATAGCCAATTTTTCTCAAATTACTCATTCACCTACTTTTGGGAGAGCTTTCACTTGGTGAAGTTTCAGACCCATAGCTAATTACTCACCTACTCAAAATGAGTAAATGCGAATTATCTCTAAAAGTATTGCAGATAGCCAATTTTTCTCAAATTAATCATTCACCTACTTTTGGGAGAGCTTTCACTTGGTGAAGTTTCAGACCCATAGCTAATTACTCACCTACTCAAAATGAGTAAATGCGAATTATCTCTAAAAGTATTGCAGATAGCCAATTTTTCTCAAATAACTCATTCACCTACTTTTGGGAGAGCTTTCACTCTGTGAAGTTTCAGACCCATAGCTAATTACTCACCTACTCAAAATGAGTAAATGCGAATTATCTCTAAAAGTATTGCAGATACCCAATTTTTCTCAAATAACTCATTCACCTACTTTTGGGAGAGCTTTCACTTGGTGAAGTTTCAGACCCATAGCTAATTATTCACCTCAAAATGAGTAAATGTGAATTATCTCTTAATAGTATTGCAGATAGCCAATTTTTCTCAAATAACTCATTCACCTACTTTTGGCAGAGCTTTCACACACGAAAATGAAAAATTGTGAATATCTCGGAAAAGCTATTTCTTTTGCTTTAATGCTCGGCGGGAGATACACACCGCGGCAGTGGTTTTGACAAAAAATTTTGTCTCCATTTTTTGAATTTTCAAAGTTTTTGCAAAACACAAAAATGCTTATATCTCGAGAACCGTGCTATATGGAGCGAACTCAACAAAATTTTAGACCTGCTGGGTATCTCTGCAGAGTAGCCATGCCAATTTTCAAAATATTTTTGTCTCGCCAAATATAGCGGACATTTTTAATTTTTTTATTTTTTGCAAAACACAAAAATGCTTATATCTTGAAAACCGTGCTAGATAGAGCAGACTGCGCTTACTTTGGTTGCCACTACAGTATAAGGCTAGAAACAAAGCATTTTCTTAATACTTTAGCACTCACCTTTATATCCTTTTCGGGACGCTTTGTTTTTGCTATGCAAAAACATTATCTTTTTTTTTTGCGAGCAATCCTCTAGTTTGATTTAGTATTGCAAATTCATTTTGAAGATAGTCTAATAGTACTTTTTTCTCTTCTTTCCTATTTAAGCCAATTTGCTCAAAAGTAAGGTTAATTTTTGTCATTTGACTCATCGCATTTACTAACTATCCCACCAAAATTTAGCAAAGGAGTCATTTAACTTAAGTAGCTCCAACTCTAGAATGAACACTGTATAAGTCGAGTTGGTTAGCACAATTCATCATTATATCCACCGGATAGTAGGGCTGCAACGATTCTTTAGTTACTCGGAAACGAAACGATTCAGTTCAATACTCAAGGCAAGAAAAGTGAACCAGGTCTTCGAAAACAACTAAACATAGAAGTAAAATCTACTACAAAATTTTTTCTTTAAATATATGAATATATTTATATATTTTACTAATATAAGGTGTTTCCTTAATCAATACCAGCATCCTTAATCAATACCAGCAGCCTTACTCATTCCATGAAGGCCATTGATTGGTGAGGTTTTACAATGGTTTCTCCCACTGAATGGAATAGACTCCCATTTTAGATTTGTTGGAAGCAACACCAGCTAAAATAAAAGTTCTTGGTATAATTGGGTAGTCCTGAAAAGATGATTATTGCCCACGAAATAAACTGCATCATATTTTGACATATTACACCTTATAAAACGCTTAAAATGCCTACAGCAGGAAAGAATGTTGAGGGTTCATGTAATTTTGGAATAAGGACGCATTTACAATACAAAACATGGGAAAAATTTAACCATTTTTTATTCTGTGATTTGAGGCTTCTTCGAAATATGTTATATTAAATTGTGTCTCATAAAAATATTGTAACACACTCATTGTATCCACCGAAAGCATCCGGTGGATACTTTGGTTTAGCGTTCGCTACGCCGCTGCCGCCGCGCGTAGAGAGATTTTCTGCGTTAACGCTCTAAGAGGGGGGGGGGGGGGGGGTAAGCTTCTCTGGGAAGGAAAATGGCCTCATTCTGAAAAACAAGATGGCCGCCAGGGGCATTTCTTTGAAAATAATCTACATTTTTCTACTGGCTGTTCCTCATAGGTAGAAGGTTGAATCTCTTCATAGGTGATATGTATGACACATATACATGTCCTCTATAACCTTGCACACATTTGACCTTGAAGCTCCTAATTCAAGGTCATCCACGGAGTGCCGAAGTAACCCACATAGTGGACTTTAAAAGTGCCTATATCTCCCTTATTATTGGTCCTAGAGGTTTGCAATGTGAAGCCAACCTATAGGAAATCATGTGCTGCGAATCTTCTGATGTGGTCAGATTTGACCTTGGACCCCTCCTTCAAGGTCAAATGAGGATAGCCAAACTTAAAAGTGCTTATAACTCGCTTATTATCGATTCAAGAGGTTTGGGATGGTAAACCAACATATAGGAAATCATGGGCTGGGAATCTTCTGGTGTGGTCAGATTTGACCTTGGGCCCCTCCTTCAAGGTCAAGTGAGGACAGGCAAACTGAAAAGTGCTTATAACTTGCTTATTATTGGTCCTAGAGGTTTGGGATGGTAAACCAACCTATAGGAAATCATGGCCTGGGAATCTTCCGGTGTGGTCGGATTTGACCTTGGGTCCCTCCTTCAAGGTCAAATGAGCACAGCCAAACTTAAAAGTGCTTATAACTCTTATTATTGGTCCTAGAGGTTTGGGGTGGTAAACCAACATACAGGAAATCATGGGCGGGGAATCTTCTGGCATGGTCGGATTTGACCTTGGGCCCATCCTTCAAGGTCAAGTGAGGACAGCCAAACTTAAAGTGCTTATAACTTGCTTATTATTGATCCTAGTGGTTTGGGATGGTAAACCAACATATAGGAAATCATGGGCTGGGAATCTTCTGGCGTGGTCGGATTTGACCTTGGGCCCCTCCTTCAAGGTCAAGTGAGGACAGCCAAACTTAAAAGTGCTTATAACTCTCTTTTTATTGGTCCTAGAGGTTTGGGATGGTAAACCAGTATATAGAAAATCATGGCCTGGGAATCTTCTGGCGTGGTCGGATTTGACCTTGGGCCCCTCCTTCAAGGTCAAATGACAGCCAAACTTAAAAGTGCTTATAGCTCGCTTATTATTGGTCCTAGAGGTTTTGGTGCATTGTCTTTACGGTGGATACAATTTACATCGGTTCTCTGATGCGCTAGATCTAGTTTAATGTTTGCAAATGCCTAAAATATGAAAAATGAAAGCAGAACTAGTGCTGTAAGCCGTCAAAAAATACTGGAGTCGATGCGTCAGAACTAATAGACGATGGTGAACCGACGATAGTCGCACCAGTGTTGGTCAGAGACTTCAGAAGAAATTTATTTTTTTTAATTAGCCGGTTTTAAATAAACAAATTTTTGTAGTTTGATCTTTGACCATATCCGATAAAATACTGAATCTTGTGAAAATTTATATGTGCGATTAAAAAATTGAGGGAAGCAGTCATTGTTGTTTCCACTTGAAAACTGTGACAACTTAAAAATGTGATTGTTTTCTTTAAAAACGCTAATTATCATAAGATTTTTTTAGGTAGGTAATATTTTGGTGTGTTTTAAAAGTTTTTATGAAAAATCTATCTTTGTAATGTATGAACCGATGCGTCATAATTTCAACACTCACGACCGACTATGACCAAGTCGAGCCACATTGTTACTGCATTGAACAGAACCACCTTATATTAGAAAAAATATACAAATAAATCCATATATTTAAATTAAAATCAAATTTTGTAGTAGATTTTATGTCTATTTTTAATTGTTTTCGAAGACTTGGTTCACATTTCCTGACTCAAAAATTAAACTGAATCGTTTCTTTTCTGAGTAAATGAAGAATTGTTGCAGCCCTAGTTGATGCTGACTTGGCCCAATCTGGTTTATTGACGGATAGATTTCTAAACAGAATTGGACAATATTGTGACATGTATGGCATTGATAACTCATGAGTTTTCTCGGCAATGTTTAACCCACTTTATTGGAAATTATTTGTTGTTACAGTACACTAAAGAATCAGAAAGTGGGGATTATGACATCGGGGCAAATCCATCACAAGAGGAACAGGAAGAGCAAAGTGAAGGAAGTGTTAAGACAGGTATCATCATTATTATATCCCAAGACGAAAGTCGGGTATATACTGATTTCACGTTTGTCGTGCTACCGCCACTGTACGTTTTGACTTGTGTGCACGATAACTCAAAAATGGTTTCACAGATTTCATTCAAACTTGGCACACATGTATTTGTGTCAGGAGAGGAACCCTATAAAGACTCCTCTCAAGCCTGATCATCAGGTTAGAACAGGTCCAGTCTTCTACAGGGAGGTAGACATCTCTGACCTCCTTTCACAATATGCTGAGGAAGTGGAAACTTTTAGGCAAATTCTAGATCCCCAGATCCCAGGGAGACCTTGCGTAGGTCCTTTACCACTGTGCTAGGCCTGAACGACGAGAAAGGCCAGCAGGAGCTTAGGCCAAGAGGCCCTTGTGCTATGCTCCCTTTAAACCCCATTCTCAAAGATGCTTTTGAGAAGTTTGAACAAGATTTCTTGGTCTCTAATTTACCAGAGGGTAAATACAAAAAAAAGCCCTTAACCATGCGAGATAGAGCGATTTTGTCGAAATTTTCGACTCACAGGGTATCTGAGCAATGTACTCTTGTCAATTTTCAAAAAAATTTTCCCCTCTCCAAAAATGGCGGCCATTTTAAATTTTGGAAGTTTTGCCAAAAATGGAAAAACACAAATTTGCTACTATCTCCTTAACCATGTGAGATTATAGCGCGATTTCGTCGAAATTTTCGACCCACAAGGTATCTGAGAAATGTACTCTTGGCAATTTTCAAAGAATTTTCCCCTCACCAAAAATGGCGGCCATTTTGAATTTTAGAATTTTTGCCAAAACACAAATTTGCTACTGTCTCATTAACCGTGCGAGATTTTCGACCCCCAGGGTATCTAAGAAATGTACTCTTGGCAATTTTCAAAAAAAATTCCTCTCCTAAAAAATGGAAGCCATTTTGAATTTTTGCCAAAAATTGAAAAACATAAATTTGCTACTGTCTCCTTAACCGTGCGAGATAGAGCGATTTCGTTGAAATTTTCGACTCACAGGGTATCTCAGAAATGTACTCTTAGCAATTTTCAAAAAATTTTCCCCTCCCCAAAAATGGTGGCCATTTTGAATTTTCGAATTTTTGTCCAAAATGGCAAAACACAAAATTGATTCTATCTCCTTAACTGTGCGAGATAGAGCGATTTCGTCGAAATCTTCGACCCACAGGGTATCTGAGCAATGTATTCTGCAATTCTCAAAAATTTTCCTCTTCCCACATATGGCGGCCATTTTGAATTTTCGAATTTTTGCCCAAAATGGCAAAACACAAAATTGATTCTATCTCCTTAACCGTGCGAGATAGAGTTATTTCGTTGAAATTTTCGACCCATACGCTATCTAAGAAATGTACTCTTGGCAATTTTCAAAAAATTTTCCTCTTCCCAAAAATGGCGGCCATTTTGAATTTTCGAATTTTTGCCAAAAATAGAAAAACAGAAATTTGCTTCTATTTTCTTAACCGTGCAAGATAGAGTGACTTTGTCAAAATTTTCGACCCAACCGGTGCAAAAAGGCATGAAGCTGAAATAATTTACATGTACACCAATAAATATTTAAGCATCATTGATATATTTTACAAATGAAACAGGGTCTTGTAAGACTACTGTACAATTTTGGCAAAAGGTTCATGGGGTGGACATTACACATAATAATGTGTGTTCTTCTATGCTATCCTGTTTCTATTCATATGTCGCAGCTACTATCAACAGGGAGTCCTATTTCTAGTTTTGAACCCTGTTAGGTTCTGTAGGTGTGCATCATGTTGTAATCTTTAGCTTTGGCTCTTCCAGTGTGTTTACCTCCCATATTTGAGACATGTTTCTCTTTGGACAAAAACGTGAGCTGATTAGATTTTGGGAGCGATCTGATGAAAAATGACTGATTTATGAGCGATTTTCTCACAACTAGCACCCAGAAAGCTTAAAATTGATGTGAACCCCCCTATTATCTTCTTAAGTATTGCATTTAGAGCCATAAAATGTATTGGGAGGTAGTAGGAAACCATATGTGGACAGCCTAGAAAGCAAGTCAAATTACCCCGACCCCCCCCCCCCCCCCCCCCCCCCCCCCCCCCCTGTATAGTGAGTGGAATTGCCTCAATTTTCGTGGTCGAAAATATATCCTGAAACACTTTCCGGGATGAAGTATTTGTCAATCCGGTAAGAATAACGCTGTTTCCGACATTTAGAACCTACCAAAAGCACTCACTTCCGGTAAATATGGCGGTAGACATAAACAAACCCAAATTCGTGACAAATCTCATTATTTATCAAAGGAAAGTTAAGGAAATTGCTTAAAATATAAAAAAAACACGTGGATATTGAGACACATAAGGAAGGGTAAGATTTAATCGATTTCTAGAAGTTGTCAGTGACCGAACGCGATTGTACCATAATGCCGACGATTAATCGAACGTTGGTCTAATCGTCCCTTCATGGAATATTGTTTTCAGGATGAGAGAAATTTAACAGAATAATAGACAAATGCTTTACAGTAACATAAACAGGCAGAGAGAGAGTGAGGGGGATCTGACTTCGTTGAAGCTGGTGGGAGATACTTAGCCTTGCCACAGGCATTTATATGTATAAAGAAGGCACAACTGTTTGACTGCATTATAAGTATTTTTCATAATGTTCTCATACACTTACTTAGCCTAGCTTGCCCAGGAGACTTCCAGACTAGAAAGGCCTTGGATACAGTGTGCATTATGGCAAAAATATTTCACGTTTGCATTATGGTCCATCCTGACATCAAATACCACTTTTATGCAGACGACACGCAGTTGTTTATTCATATCTCTCGCAAAAATGCAGCCCTGGCTTTTAACAAACTGAATTCTTGTCTTCTGGATGTTCAAAAATGGATGTCGTCAAGTATGCTCAAACTTAATCCTGACAAAACAGAGTTTATCATCTTTGGATCCCATGCACAACTCAAGAAATTAGATCCCTATCTCCCAGTTAAGATATTTGGTAATTTCATGCATCCTGCAGTTGTTGTTAAGAACCTTGGTGTCTGGTTTGATGCTAATTTTTCCTTTGCTAACCATGTCCGCAATATTTGTAAGACATGCTTCATTCAAATTCGTGATCTCAGGCGGGTTAGAAAGCACTTGACTGATGAGGCTGCTATCCTGGCAGCTAATGCCTTGGTGAGCAGTCGCCTTGATTACTGCAACTCTCTCTTCAGGAGTCTGTCCAGTCTCAATATGCGTAAACTACAGTGTATTCAAAATACACTTGCCAGGATTGTCACAAACTGTAACAAATACACGCGGGTATCTCCTATTCTCAAACGACTCCATTGGCTCCCAGTTGAATCTCGCTATATCTTCAAAACTGCCACTCTAGTTTATAAGTTTCTTCACAGTGGCCATCCCAGTTACTTTGGTCCTCTTCTGCCCACTCGTTGCGGAAGATATAGTACAAGATACAACCATCCAGATAAAAGGTTCCTGGAGGTTCCTCAATTCTGTCCATCTGTACATAAATCCAAAAATCACTTTGGCCACAGCTTTGCTTTTGATGTCCCCACAGTCTGGAATCATTTGCCTAATGAGGTACGTTCTGCCCCAACTCTCACCTGTTTCAGGAAAAGGTTAAAATCATATCTCTTCCACAAGGCATTCCCACCTTAGCTTACACTCTATCCGGCGTCTCCATGGTACTGGACTTGGCAACGGCTATGGACAGATGATTTTTTAAACTTGATTTTTGGTGTTGCGCCTTAGAGTCCGCCTAGCAGAGATTAAGCGCTATAAAAGTACAGAATAGAATAGAATAGAATATGGTTCAGACAGCCTGGAAGGCCAGGCTAGGAGATACTTTCAGTTTGAACTACACCTGTGTTGCTAAATGGGGAAGGTTTTAACTCAGGACACCCATGCACTGAAACACATACAATTGCTAAATACACCTGATAAAATAACTGCACCATCCATTTATCAATGATACACAACTATTTATGTCATATATATGCTGTTTTGAGAAATGTTCATCATATTATTCCTGAGATAAGAGTCAGATTTTCCAGACCCCATCCAATACACATAGACTTGAGTGACAATGCTGAAATACATGTTCACTTGTGCCAAACTGTTTCATATAACCTAGTATATATTTCAAAACATCAATATTGACCAGAAACAATAAAAGTCACTCTTCCATTTGATTAATGAAAATAGCATGTCTTTGAAAAGTGTCTTGAGTTAAAAATGGAAGGAAAATTCCATGAACACATGTCTATGTATTGTTTAGTTCCCAAAGAAGCATTTTATTCAGGATAATTTTCAGAAGCTGCTTGGCAGTCACTGTTCTTGACATATGATAATGATAAGCAGATATTCTATTCTTCTTTGTTGCATATATACAAAGTGTCCTGAGTTCACAACACGGGTGTACCACATGGTGATGTTGAACAAAAGGGGTTGAAATAGACTTGCACCAAGTCTTTGTATTTCTCATCCCACTAAATCTGACATAGATGAAAACATTATACATCCACTTAAGGAGGGAAAAATCCTTCTCTATGCTGAAACAGTACTTTTGTCAGCCCCACATTCTAGTATAAAGTCATACAGTCCTCATATAATACCTTAGAAAAAAGGACTTGAAGAAAGTCTAGGGTTGAAATATTGTTTATTTTAAGCATGATTGGTTGCTAATCTGCTGATGTTACATTCAAACACTGTAAATGATTTAGCTGATGAAAAGGGAGAATGAAAATAACTATTATTATCTAGGGTTGGCCATCTCGGGCCAACCCTAGATACTGTTATGGGATTTTCCTCGCATTTACCGTCAAATTTCCCAATACATGAACATTTTCCGTGCGTTGTTTTGGCATGACTGGATACACATTAATCATGCTTAGGTGCTGTATTTTTATGGAAATTCAATGTTTTCTTACATTTAAGTATTTTAGCAATTTTATATTTGACCTTGGTGACCTAGATTGTGAAGACAAGTTCAACTGAGATAGTGATCTATATGGGCCGGTTGGTGCTAAATTTTTTTTTTTTTTTTTTTTTACAGTTCCATCACGGAGTTCCCATTGAAGAAAAATATGAAAGAAACCATAGAAACAAAATAAATACCTATTTCACTTGTCACAAATGTCAAATATGTCATTTGCATATCGTTTATTTCTGTTTTGAAGTAATAGATGACGTTTGATCAATGGCAATTGATTTGATAGCATACAAGTGGAAAAAAAACGTCTTTCAATTAGTCTGGTACCCTGTCAATTTTTATTTTGTGAGCCCCCTGGAAATTGCAAGCTGTGTCAACCGAAAATGTCAGGAGACTACATTCATGATAACCTGATGACTTTGGGGTCTGGGGCTATATTCACAAAAGGAATCAAGCTCAGTTTGAGCCAAAAATCAGCTCAAGCTTATTATAAACACCTAGACACTTTTTGGCTCAACTTCAGCTTGATCCCTTTTGTGACTACAGCCCCTTATGTTGTGTTGATATTTATGTATTTATTTGTTAATATATGATATAAATATAACACAATAAAATGATATAGAGGTGGGGATAGTTAAATATGAACTTCTTTATTATGTGGATTTACTTTTGTCAAAGGTCAAATTTGTGATTTTATGTCTGATGCAACAGCAACAGCCAGGGTCATATTATGGTACTCTGCATTGTCATTTGGGGGAGTCATACCTACACAGAGGTGACAGCCTATCATTAGATGTCAAACCTGCTAACCCACAAGGCCTTTCTATTTTGTCAAGCATAAGAAATATCTGAAGCACTGTGTTCTAAGTTCTCTATGTGTGATATGAAAACAACTGATTCCATTTCAGAATTGTGACAAAGCTGAATAACTGTTCAGGTCAATCCAGAAGTGCCTTTGATATTCCCCAGTGAAGGTAGCACGAGTGATAAAGCGTACCTTTCCTCTCAGTTAATCACACATATATAGTGTTGTATGTCATTTTTATTGCATTAAATTCCATACACAAGTCACAGAGAAGAATATTATTGTTTGCTGTGCTTAATAATTTTTAAAACAAGTGTCTTGCACAATATTGGACCAATTTTCCTCAAATCAAAAAGAACAACCTCTAGAAATTTGCCTTCAAATTGGTATAGATATTATATTGCTAGCTGCAATAAAACAATCACAAAAAATATTTTAAATGGAGTTCCAGCAAGATTGTGCATCGCAACAGGTGTTCATGTTCTTCAAATATTTTTAAGAGTCACACCAGTTATTGCAATAAATATGATATAATTAATGTACTATAACACAATAAAATGATATAGAGGTAGGGATATTTAAATATGGACTTCTTTATGATGTGAATTTAATTTTGTCAAAGGTCAAAGTTGTGATTTTTATGTCTCATGCAACAGCAACAGCCAGGGTCATATTATGATAGCACTCTGCATTGTCATTTGGGGGAGTCATACCTACACAGAGGTGACAGCCTATCATTAGATGTCAGACCTGCTAACCCACGAGGACATTGTATTTTGTCAAGCATAAGAAATATCTGAAGCACTAAACTATTCCCACTAAAGGTAGCACAAGTGATAAACCCTACGTTTCCTCTCAGTTAATCACACATATTTAGTGTTTGATGTCATTTTTATTGCATTAAGCTCCATACACAAGTCACAGAGAAGAAGATTATTATTTGCTGTGCATAGTAATTTTTAAAACAAGTGTCTTGGACAATATTGGATCAATTTTCCTCAACTCAAAAAGAACATGACCTCTAGAAATTTGCCTTTAAATTGGTATAGATATTATATTGCTAGCTTCAATAAAACAATCGCAAAAAAATTATTTTAAACAGAGTTCCAGCAAGATTGTGCATCGCAAAAGGGGGGTTCGTGTTCTTCAAATATTTTTGAAAGAGTCACACCAGTTATTGCAATAAATATGATACAATTAATATACTATAACACAATAAAAACATATAGAGTAAGGGATATTTAAATATGAACTTCTTTATTATGTGGATTTAATTTTGTCAAAGGTCAAAGTTGTGATTTTTATGTCCCATGCAACAGCAACAGCCAGGGTCATATTATGGTACTCTGCATTGTCATTTGGGAGAGTCATACCTACACAGAGGTGACAGCCTATCATTAGATGTCAAACCTGCTAACCTACAAGGACATTCTCTTTTTTCAATCATAAGAAATATCTGAAGCACTAAACTATTCCCACTAAAGGTAGCAGAAGTGATAAAGCCTTCCTTTCCTCTCAGTTAATCACACATATTTAATGTTTGATGCCATTTTTTTTTTTTGCATTAAATTCCATACACAAGTCACAGAGAAGAATATTATTATTTGCTGTGCATAGTAAGTTTTAAAACAAGTTTCTTAGACAATATTGGACCTATTTTCCTCAAATCAGAAAGAACATAACCTCTAGAAATTTGCCTTTAATTTGGAATTAATATTATATTGCTAGCTTCAATAAAACTATCACAAAAAATTATTTTAAACAGAGTTCCAGGAAGATTGTGGATCGCAACAGGCATTTGTGTTCTTCAAATATTTTTGAAAGAGTCACACCAGTTATTGCAATAAATATGATACAATTAATATACTATAACAATAAAAACATATAGGGTAAGGGATATTTAAATATGGACTTCTTTATGAATTGGATTTAATTCTGTCAAAGGTCAAAGTTGTGATTTTTATGTCTCATGCAACAGCCAGGGTCATAATATGCATTGTCATTTGGGGGAGTCATACCTGCACAGAGGTGACAGCCTATCATCAGATGTCAAACCTGCTAACCCACAAGGAGATTCTATTTTGTCAAGCATAAGAAATCATATCTGAAGCACTAAACTATTCCCACTAAAGGTAGCACAAGTGATAAAGCATGCCTTTCCTCTCAGTTAATCACACATGTTTAGTGTTTGATGTCATTTTTATTGCATTAAATTCCATACACAAGTCACAGAGAAGAATATTGTTTATTATTATTTGCTGTGCATAGTAATTTTTAAAACAATTATCTTAATATTGGACCAATTTTCCTCAAATCAAAAGGAACATAACCTCTAGAAATTTGCCTTTAAATTGGTATAGATATTATATTGCTAGCTTCAATGAAACAATCACAAAAATTATTTTAAACAGAGTTCCAGCAAGATTGTGGATCGCAACAGGTGTTCATGTTCTTCAAATATTTTTTAAAAAGTCACACCAGTTATTGTAATAATATGATATAATAAATATACAAAAACACAATAAAATGATATAGAGTTAGGGATATTTAAATACAGGCTTCTTTATTATGTGGATGTAATTTGTCAAAAAAGTTGTGATTTTTATGTCTCATGCAACAGCAACAGCCAGGGTCATTTTATGACAGGTACTCTGCATTATTATTTGGGAGAGTCATACCTACACAGAGGTGACAGCCTATCATTAGATGTCAAACCTGCTAACCCACAAGGCCTTTCTATTTTGTCAAGCATAAGAAATATCTGAAGCACTGTGGTCTAAGTTCTCTATGTGTGATATGAAAACAACTGATTCCACCACAGAACTGTGACAAAGCTGAATAACTGTTCAGGTCAATCCAAAAGTGCCTTCTGATATTCCCCAATAAAGGTAGGACAAGTGATAAAGTGTGCCTTTCATATCAGTTTATCACACCTATTTAGTGTCATATATCATTTGTATTTCATAAAGATCCATACACAATTCATAGAGGAAAATTGTTTTAATTGAATATTATATTTTGCATTTCCTGTTCATTGCTGTACATATTAACTTTTAAAAGTAGTATCTTGGCCAATATATTGCCAAACTTTTTCAAATCAAGGGAATATAACTTAGGGTACATGTCTAAAATGCTTGTTAAAATTTCAATTCGATTTTTATGACCAGGTTTCATACCCACTTCTCGGGGAGTCGTTTTCGTTGTAAAATATTATTCAGGGTACCAGTCTGAAAAGCTTCTTCAAGCCCATCATCCACGCATGCGCATTCCTCTATTTTCGATTTCTGTCACTTCAAAACTTCAAATATTGCCAGAAGACGTAAGAAAAGGGTTAAATATGAAAGAAATAATAAAATAAATATAAAATATGTCGCTTATTGATGTGCAAGAAGAAATATTTCCGAAAAATAGCGAAATCTGCATATTTGGGTAAAATCTTCTATTATCGCCCACGGCTGAAGCGATGAACAAGAAATATGCTGGTAGTTTTCACCTTAAACCAGCCTTTCTATTTGTAAAATATTGTCAGGAAACCCCCTTAAAGAACTGCCGTGTCTGGGCATATTTGCTCATTAATATTAATGAGGTAGGTCCGCTGACAGGAAATATGCTGGTAGTTTTCATCTTAAACCAGCCTTTCTATTTGACCCCATCGTGGTCTCATATTTTCTTAAGTCTTCACGTGTATAAGTATTTCCTTCACTCCATGGGATATTTAGGTTACCAGCATGAACCGTACTCTAGTCAATTTACTGGAATATGGCAAATGAATGCTACCGTACTGTAGAATTTCTTCTTGAGTGCGGTGAATTACCGTACTCCAGCCACTTCGTATCAGGAAACCCCTTAAATAACCGCCATGCCGTGACCGCGCATATTTGCTCATTAATATTAATGAGGCAGGTCCGTGAACAGGAAATATGCTGGATTTTTTCTGAGTAATTATATG
Organism: Sabellastarte sp. h YS-2021; assembly: GCA_964017235.1. NCBI lineage: Eukaryota > Metazoa > Annelida > Polychaeta > Sabellida > Sabellidae > Sabellastarte > Sabellastarte sp. h YS-2021. The sequence continues at coordinate 17,757,962 of OZ024929.1, read as the reverse complement.
ATTTTTTTAGCACAAATTATATGCGGTATAATATATTTCTTAATTTAAATGTAAGATCGTCCAATCCACCGTATGCGAGGATAATGAGGCAAGTCCGTGAACAGGAAATATGCTGGCAGTTTTCATCTTAAACCAGCATTGTAAAATATTGTCACGAAAACCCCTAAAAAAACTGCGGTGACTGCTCATATTTGCTCATTAATATTAATGAGGTAAGTCCGTGAACAGGAAATATGCTGGTAGTTTTCGTCTTAAACCAGCCCCTCAATGAACTGCCTTGAGTGCACATGTTTGGTCATTAATATTAATGAGGCAAGTCCGTGGACAGCAAATATGCTGGTCGTTTTCATTTTAAACCAGCCTTGTAAAACTGAAGTATTATTAACCACGAATCTATAATATATTTACCGCGAATCTTCCAATATTGACCGCATATCTTCCTGACCGCGTATATTCCAGATACCCAGTACTACTGCTTCTAGGCATAAGTTGGCTGCGGTCATAAGTTGGCCACCACTAATTTAATTGGGCCAAACAGACAAATAAGTCTTTGTACAGTGTTTAAAATGAACAAAAAGTATAAATCTAATAATAATGGACTATTTACGATTGCAATCAGCTTTTAAATTTGTAGCAATTTTAAGTTTTGGTGATGGTGGCCAACTTATGACCGCGGCCAACTTATGCCCCGAAGCAGTAGTATATTATAAATTTCAAAGAAAAACTGGTTTAAGATTAAATATCAGTGAACTTCCTGTCCACAGACTTGCCTCATTAATATTAATGACGAAATATGAGGTCCAGAATTTCTTAAATAAATAGAAAAAAAAAGGGCTGGTTTATGATTAAATACCAGTGAACTTCCTGTCCACGGACCTGCCTCATTAATATTAATGAGGAAATATGACCTGATCAAATTTCTTGGACGAGGGTTTAGTACTGTACTGTAAGTTCACGTCAAGAGTTTTGTTTATCAGTATACAGAAGTATTTGATAAATTTCAAAGAAAAGCTGGTGTAAGATTAAATACCAGTACACTTCCTGTCCGTGGACCTGCCTCATTAACATTAATGAGGAAATATGAGATCATAGGTTTTTTCGAATAAATAGAAAAAAAGGCTGGTTTATGATTAAATACCAGTGAACTTCCACTGCACGGACCTGCCTCATTATGATTAATGAGGAAATATTACCTAATCGAATTTCTTGGATGGGCGTTTACTACTGTACTGTAAGTTCACGCCAAGAGATTTGTTTATCATAATCCAGCAGTATTTCATAGATTTTAAAGAAAAGCTGGTTTAAGATTAAATACCAGTGCACTTCCTGTCCACGGGCCTGCCTCATTAATATTAAAGAGGAAATATGAGGTCACAGAATTTCTTGGATCAATAAATAAAAGGCTGGATTACGATTAAATACCAGTGAACTTCCTGTCTATGGACCTGCCTCATTAATATTAATAAGGAAATATGACTTAGTTGAATTTCTTAGATGGGGGTTTACTGCTGTACTGTAACTTCATGCCAAGAGTTTGGTTTATCGGTATCCATATGCTTTGACACTGGTTAAAATTCTTATTTATTTATAATAAAAGTATTTTCTAAAATGGTTAAAAAGTGAGTTAAAAATTGTGAGCTCACTGAAATCACTGAAAATATATAATGATGATTAAATTTTGACAAAGTTTCCCAAAATCCCTTATTACTGCTCACTGACATCTTGAACAAAAATCCACTGTTGGCCCAAGGGTGGCCCTCTGTTGGCAAATTCTAGAGTCTGAAGACTGCTTGGAAAGCCACCGTTGGTCCAACCGTAGAAAACTGGTGAACATGCAACCAATAGCCGCCAGTAATTGCTATGTTATAGCTGACCCAAAAGTAGGTGAATAACATATTATACAACATTTTCTGAATGTAATAGTTTTCAAGTTACAAGTGAACCACTATGTCCTTGGGCCTTGAAAGCTATCGCATTTGGAAAATTTTATTTAAATGTATTATTCGCTAACTTATGGGTCAGCTATAACATAATGAAATTGCAGACCTTATCTGCCACTGTGGCCTAGCGGGTAACACACTTGTCTAGGAACTCAGAGGACGTGTGTTCAAACCCAGGTACAGGCAGATACATAGTGGCTTGGATGACCACTTAAAATAGCGGTCCTCTGCCATTGGATCCTATCCCCAGTGGCAGGCTAAAGAACCTCAAGGACGTTGATAAATGGTCATCCTTGAGCCTCTATCTTCCAGTTAGGGGAATATCAGTTCCTTGTGAGTTGGGACTGTACCTGTGCAGTTGCATGGGTTAAATAGAGATTTGAGTCCTGTAGTATATGGAGATATTGCGCTGAGTATAAATATAATTACAATTACAATAATAGACCTGTAGCTCATTGCATAGCTAAGCAAAACTACTTTCAGGTTCTCACGGTCAAATAAATCAGTTGTAACTTCAAAACTATGGAATTCAGAGTATTTTGTCTAAATATGTTATTCCCCTACCTTTGGGTCAGCTATAACACAGAGAAATTGTACACCTGTAGCTCATTGCATAGCTGAGCAATAGCTACTTTAAGGTTCTTACTGTTGACTAAATCAGTTGTTCACTTGAAAACTCTTTCATTTACAGTATTTCTTTAAATATGTTATGCATCTTCTTTTGTGTGAGCTATATCGTATTAAAATTGCAGCCCTATTACTGATTGCTTAGCTGAGCAAAAGCTACTTTGACTTGTGCCTCATTGCATCACTGAGTAATAGCTACTTTGATAAACCTGTCGATTAAATCAGTTATAACTTGAAAACTATTACATTTAGAATATTTTGTTTAATTAAGTTATTCCCCTACTTTTGAGTAAGCTACAACATAGAAAAATACCAATTTTATTGCGTTAATATATCTTACCTAGTGGACCGGTGCAATAGTCCGGCGCCTAGCCGGTCCCGCCAAACATTAGAAAAAAATGTCCTGAGCTGGGCTCTGGCCTGGACCGGTAGTGTAGTATTCACTCGCCAGGTGTCACCGGACACCCAGCTCCCCTACTGCGCGTGTGCGCGCATGCGCACTTCCTCTTTTTGTTTGGCGCCATTGTGTTTGAAATCGTGAAAATTATAAGAGAAACTTTTTATTATTTTATAAGTGACATATTGTGTGGTGATTGTTTAAACGTGGATTACTAGTTCATATATATATCATGGCATCACCAGGACAATGTAGAGGTAACTGCGGGCACATTATGGCGGCATTTGATGGACATAAAAAGTGTGCCAGGTGTAGAGACAAAAAGTTGGGGGATGACCCTTGTGTGAAGAACCAGTTATGTACTATATGTGATTCTTTCACCGAACAACAACGTTCTATGCTCTCCACCCCTCAGTATAAAATCAGAAAAGACAAAACGTCCGGACTTTTGGTATCCCCTTCCAAGGTTACCGTGGTGGGAGTAGTTCCCCAAGAAGAATTGGTTGGAGATGAACTAGAGGAAGAGGACGTTCCGGTTCAAGCTTCCGGTTCCGGGGATCAAGAGGTTTTCTCTATTACCCATCATTCTCCCGAAGAATTTGTCTCAAAGCAAGACTTTGACAATCTTAACAACAAGTTAGAGGAGAAGTTCGCCCGATTCGAGGCTTTACTTACTAGAACTAACATCTTCTCTACTCCTAAAGCCCCAGTTACCAATACTGCTGTTATTACTTCTGAACAACCATTCTTCAATCCCTCTGAGCCTGGAGCCACCGGTCCGGTGAGGCCTCCGGCTTCAGACGGGCAAATTTCACATCCAAAGGATGCAAAGAATAAGGGCACGGGAAAGAAGCTAAAAAAGAAAAAGACTGTTCCTACTGCTACAGTTGTGTCTGAGGCACCGGCTCCGGTGAAGGAACACACTGTAAGCACTTCCCTGCCTACTCAACATACTGAGCAACCGGCGAAAGTGGACATTCCCGTTCCGGGCTCTGCCTTGTCACTTTCTTCCGGTGGTGATTCCATCTTCAAACCAGCTACCCTTTCAGGCTCTTCCACCTTGTCGGCTCCGGTCACCGGTGCTTCCGGTGTCGGTCAGTCCTTCTTTGCTGATCCGGACGCTTCTGACGTTGACTCAAACCATGACCAGTCTAACAAGGACTCTGATGAGGGTGAGATATCAGACTCTGAAACCACAGAGCAAAACGAAGAAATGAACTATCGCGAAACGTGTAGAGCTGTCAGGGCCTTTTTAGGATGGACTCATATCCCAGATTTTGAACTTTCAGTATCGGATGGGGATACCTCAAACAACCCGTGGAAAGGCAAACGACCTAGAAAGACAGGCAAAGTTTCAGTGGAATTCCCCCCGGATGACTGGCTCTGTCACAAGATGGAGAAGTTGAATTGCAGGGTCGCTGAGGGTTATCCCTCAAGGTCGCAGGAATCAGCGGGCTTGAAGGTTGACCAGTTCATCCGTACACCTAAAAGCCAATCCAAATGGTACAGACAGCATAGACTTAGACAAGAATCCTCTTCTAGGCCAGGTAGAACCATCTTTAGTTGGTCGGACTCTGAGGCCCGCCTGAATGCTCAGTACTCTAGGGTAGCTAAAGCCTCATCTTATCCTCAGTCTGGTCCCGCTTCTCGCCCGGTACCACAGGATATTTTACGCCGGTGGGAAAAGTGTGCAAGAGAAGGGACATACATTACCAACCACGCGGCAGCATTTAACAGATGCACCAGTGAGATCCAAGACAAGATGAACTCTCACATCAGTTTGCTAAATGACGTTATTGTGAAGGGGAAAGCCCCTAAAGAGGTGGTAGATGCCATCAGAGATCTTAAAGACTTGTCTTCATTTCATTCAAGTGTCTCTGTGGCACTGGGAACTTCTCTCCAACACCTTGCAGACGGCTTGTTCATTCAACTAGCTAACTTCATCTTACTCCGCAGAGACTCTTATCTTGAGTTTGCTAAGCCCGGTTTGAAACCGGATTCTTGGAACAGATTACGTAATGCTCCCCTGTTCAGTTCGTCTCTGTTTCCAGATGACATCCTAGCTGCAGCAGAGCAGGATATAGCAAAGTTTGAGTCTACACCAAGTGCTCAAGGTCCCGGTCCGGGCACAGGGCAGCACTCTGGTAGGAAACACCAGTCATATCGTTACAAGCCATATGACAAAAAAGATAGTAGGCAATCAGGCCACTCTTCCTCTCAGTCTAGCCAGCCTTGGCGCCAGTTTTCTTATAGAGGAAGGGGTCGCGGTCGCGGACGTGGAGGCAGCAATTCCAGTCATTTCTCCAGATCGTCCCGTCAACAGTCTTATAAATGACAATTATTTTTTAGTAGATCCTCAGTTAAAGCCAAGTGGGGAGGATCCAATGTGTCAAGACTTAAACATGTAATCAAGACTGTAAACTTAAATGTTGTCTTTCCTGCACCTTCTGTAACCGGGCTGTCGGAAAACAAAGACATAAGACCCAATCAGAACCAAACAGAAATAAAGTGTGTGAAACCTGTTTGCTGTGTAAATCCTTGTCTTTATGTTCCAACTGTTCAAAATGTCCCTCATGTTGTACCAAATCCACCTGTGGGGGCCCGACTGCAAAGGTTTTGGCAGGTCTGGCACTTCCTGGGTGCAAACAAAAGAGTAGTTTCAATTCTTCAGGAAGGGTACACCCTACCCTTCAAAGAGAAACCTCCCCTGACAAGGTCACCGGTAATTATCAGTGGATACGCAAATCCGGTCAAAAACAAGCACATAAAGGACTCCTTACAGGCACTCCTTCAGAAACAGGCGGTAGAAAAGGTGACAACTCCGTCCTCCCTGGCCTTTTACAGCCGCTTGTTTCTAGTACCAAAACCCAACAACAAATGGAGGCCCATCCTAGATCTAAGTCGGCTGAACTGTTACCTAGCAACCTCATCTTTCAAGATGGAGACACCAGAGACCATCCGACTCTCCCTTCAAAAAGGGGAGTGGGTGACGTCTCTGGATTTCAGCGACGCTTACTTCCATATCCCAATAGGACCAAGGTCGCGGAAATTCCTCAGATTCTTCCTCCACAGTCAAGCTTATCAGTTCACAGCCCTCCCCTTTGGCCTCTCAACGGCTCCGTTGGAGTTCACAAAGGTGGCCAAGGAAGTCAAGTTAATGGCACAGGCTCGGGGTATCAGAATCCACCAGTACCTCGATGACTGGTTGCTGAGAGCCCCGTGCCCGGAAACGTGCCTACTTCATACCCGGACCCTCTTGGACCTATGCCACAGGTTAGGGTGGGTAGTCAATATGACCAAGTCGGAGTTGGTGCCTCAGCAGGTCTTCAACTTTGTAGGTTAGCGTTTAGACCTCTCTCAGGGGTTGGTCAAACCGACCCAGGAGAGGTGGATGGCTCTGTCCCAAAAGATCAACAACCTCCTCAATCAACAGGTGTGTCCGGTCCGACAGTTCATGTCCCTTATAGGACTGCTAACAGCCACAGAGAAACAGGTAGTAGCTGGGCGACTTCACATGCGCCCTATCCAGTGGCATCTGAAGAGGCATTGGCATGTCCCGGAGTCATTGGAAAAGATTATCCCTCTGCCTCAGTCCCTTCATCCACACCTGAGGTGGTGGTTGAACCCAAACAATGTCCTAAAAGGTCAGCCTTTACACCCACTTCAACACGCTCTTCAGCTGTTTACCGACGCCTCAAACGAAGGTTGGGGTGCTCACTTAGGCGATTTCACAGCAAGAGGCCTTTGGTCCACACAAGAAAGCGCCTTGCATATAAACTTGCTGGAACTCAAGGCCGTCCTGCTAGCCCTAAAACAGTTCGAGCGATTGTGTTGGAACCAGACCATTCTGGTGTGTTCCGACAACACAACAGTGGTCTCTTACATAAACAAGGAGGGCGGTATGAAATCCGGCTCTCTCTGTGCTCTCCTCTGGAGGCTGCTGATGTGGTGCAACCAGAGGCAGATTGTATTAAGAGCACGGCATATTCCGGGTCACCTCAATGTCATTGCGGACAAGTTGTCCCGGCACGGTCAGGTGATACAAACGGAATGGTCCCTCCTGCAGGAAGTCTTCGACCAAATTTGCAGAAGATGGCACAAACCGGAGGTGGACCTATTTGCGACCAAGTTCAATCGCAAACTTCCCAGATTTGTGTCCCCGGTCCCGGATCTGCTAGCCTGGAAAGTGGATGCTCTAAGCGTTCCCTGGCAAGATCTGGATGCCTATGTTTTTCCCCCGGTGGCTCTCCTAGGGAAGGTGGTCTCCAAGTTGATGGATCAAGGATTCAACAGGGTCATTCTCATTGCACCAGGGTGGCCCAACATGCCATGGTTTTGGGATCTGGTCAGCATGTCAGATTCCCCTAAGTCTACCGAGAGTAGGGAACCTATTGACTCAGCCCTTCAACCAGTGTCCTCACAGGGACCTTCACAGTCTGAATCTGCATGCATGGCTCCTAGGGCCTTTGCCATCCAACAGGCAGGCTTCTCTGAAGAAGTGGCAACACGAATTGAAGCTCCTCAGAGACGTTCAACCAGAGCCATCTACGAATCAAAGTGGTCCGTTTTTGTCAGATGGTGTGAGGAACATAAGGTGGACTTCAGGTCTCCTTCTATAAAGCAGATCGCTGACTTCTTGCTTTACCTATTTCAGGAGAAACATCTGCAGCCTAGCACCATAGATGGCTATAGAACCGCTATATCTGACAAGCTAGGGAATGGCCGGGTGAACATTGGTAAGGATGAGAATCTTACCAGACTGTTGGACAGTTTCCATAGGGACAAGCCTAAAGGTAGGAGGGGTGTTCCTTCCTGGAACCTTTCCTTGGTTCTTCATCAGCTCACGAAACCTCCCTTTGAACCGCTTAGGAAGGCTTCCCTTAAACACCTTACCTTTAAGACGGTCTTCCTTCTTGCCTTAGGGTCGGGCAAAAGAAGAAGCGAGATTCATGCCTGGGTACATAGGAACATCAGGCATCAGGAGGATTGGTCTAAGGTCTCCCTGTACCCTTCCCCAAGTTTCATCTCCAAGAACCACCTGGCTAAGGAGGGTCCGGGTTGTGTAGCCCCGGTTATTATTCCGGCTCTTGCTCCGACCTTGGACAAGTCTCTTAAGGAGGACAGGACCTTGTGTCCGGTGAGATCCTTGCGTTACTATCTAGACAAAACCAAGGACCTTCGGTCAGACAAGGAGTTGGTTTTCGTCTCTTTTAGGAAGAGCTTCAAGAAAGACATTGTACCAGCCACTGTCTCTTCCTGGATCAAACAAACGATTGGTTTATGTTACCAACTCTCGGATGAGCAGTCTCAAAATTTGCATCAAGTTCGGGCTCATGATGTCCGGGCTTTCGCGGCTTCTAAAGCTTTTCAGGGAGGCGTACCCTTAGATCAAATTCTATCAGCCTGCCATTGGAAGTCGCATAACACATTCACCCAGTTCTACCTAAAGGATGTAGCCTGGGCAGACTCTGAGCTATACCACCTGGGCCCGGTGGTAGCAGCTCAGCAAATTAGAGATTAATTTTGAGTCTTCTTTGTAAATATGTACATAAAAAAAAAAAAAAAAAAAAAAAAAAGTCTACCTTACCTCGGGATAGATGAGGGACCAAATGGATTTTCCCCTATTACTTCCTCAGGACTCATTGGGACTCTTCTCTCCTCCCCTCTTCATGAGTGTCAGATTTCTGAAAAAAAAGGGGGGGGGGGGTAATGTATGGTAACCGAGAAGGTTAGAAACCGGTCTAGGTTGTTACCTCAGTCTATATGAGTTTGGGAGTTATCTCCCATAGTGAGTCCCTTGAATTTTGATTGATCTACCCGCCATCCAATGGGTAGTTATTCTGCACCGGTCCACTAGGTAAGATATATTAACGCAATAAAATGGAAAATTTAAGAATTAAATTAAATTTTTATAAGATAATATCTTACCTAGTGGACAAGGAGAGTCCCACCCTACCTTCCCCGCTTAAATCAAGGGGACTTTACTTGGTAGGCACAAAAAGAGGAAGTGCGCATGCGCGCACACGCGCAGTAGGGGAGCTGGGTGTCCGGTGACACCTGGCGAGTGAATACTACACTACCGGTCCAGGCCAGAGCCCAGCTCAGGACATTTTTTTCTAATGTTTGGCGGGACCGGCTAGGCGCCGGACTATTGCACCGGTCCACTAGGTAAGATATTATCTTATAAAAATTTAATTTAATTTTTAAATTTTCCAATCTGTGGCTTATTTCATAGCTGAGCAATAGCTATTTTGAGGTTCTCATTATTGAGTAAATCAGTTGTAACTTGAAATTTATTGGTTTACAGTATTTGTTTAAATATGTTGTGCACCTACTTTTGGGTTAACTATAACATACTGTAGTTACAGACCTATAGCTCATGGCATAGGTGAGCAATTGCTACTTTCGGGGTATTGTTTTCACCAATAGTGTCCAGATGGGAGGGTGGGTGGCGGGAGAAAGTTTGTCTGGGCTGTATCTCAGAAACCGCCAGGTGTAGGAAGTTGATACTTGGTAGGGACACTTATAAGTGTGCAACATCATGGCCTGACCTTCCTTTGACCTTGCCATAGTGACCTTGAGTTTCGAAATCTTGTTCGGGCTATATCTTGGAAACGTAAGGTGTAGGAAGTTGATACTTTGTAGGGGCATTGGTTAGGGGGTGTAGGTGTGCAACGTCATGGTGTGATCTTAATTTGACCTTCTGTAGTGACCTTGACCTATAAAATCTTGTCCGGACTATATCTCGGAAACTGTAAGGTTTAGGAAGTTGATACTTGGTAGGGAGATTGCTTCGGGTGTGTAGGAATGCAACGTCATGGTCTGACCTTGATTTGACCTTTCTGTAGTGACCTTGACCTATAAAATCTTGTCCGGGCTATATCTCAGAAACCGTAACATGTAGGAAGTTTATACTTGGTAGGAACATTGGTTTTATGCACAACCACTCTCTGTAAACCTTTCACACATGAAACACACATTAAGCCATTCCACTCTGCCAAACCCTAGATATGTGACCGATTCATTCGGTCACTGATTGCTTGTTTTGTAACTGTTAAGACCACCTTAATAGATTATTATATTATTGCTGATACACATACTTGTTGACTCTTCAACCTACTGGTTTCCTAACATACCCCCTTCCCTACCCCAAAATGTAAACAAATAACCTAGATTTTTTTCACCACTGACCTATCGGAAGACTACTGTTATTATATTTGGTAAAAAAGAATATTCTGTCTTTCTTACAAAGCAAGCAGAAAAACGATTATAATCGATAATCGATTGCTCAGAGTTACCGATTAATCGATTCTGATTTTTTAGACCGATTCCTAACACTACCCTTCACTACCCCTGTAGTGGTCAATCTGGGGTCGTAAAATAGCCAAATTTTATATTTTTCCTTATATCTCCTTTATTATTGGTTTTGGAGCTTTACAACGTGTCATGAGGTATTGGGAAACCATATGTGAAGAGTCTAGATAGCCGGTCAGATTCACCTCCCGATGGTGGTCAATCCGGGGTCGTAAAATAGCCAATTTTTACATTTTTCCTTATATCTCCTTTATTATTGGTTTTGGAGCTTTACAATGTGTCATGAGGTATTGGGAAACCATATGTGAAGAGTCTAGATAGCCGGTCAGATTTACACCCCGCCCCCCCCCCCCCCCCCCCTTATGGGTTAAACTGGGGTCATAAAACAGCCGATTTTATTATGCTACAGTAGCTTACCATGTGGGACTGAATGCTGTTCTCGGATGGCCGCCAGGCCCGGCCAACGTCTAAGAAAAAAAGACATTTATTGTTGGCCGTAGCCTCAGGTTGTCGTCACGTGACCTACCCCATTTGTCTTCTCCTTTCTCATTGGCCGCCGCCATATTGGAATATATTGTGAAGTTTTTCTGCCGTTTTCTACTTATATCTCAGCTTATTTATATTGTTGGGTGTCTATCTTCAGCCATTTTGTTTATTAACCATTAAAGCATGTTTTGCATAACTTTCTGTCCATTCGGATAAGTATTTCTTCTTTTATTCTGTTGAGTTTTCGCCTCGGCTAGTTTACTTTATGTAATCGGGTCCACCTATTTTATTGCGTTTCAACATGTTTTCTCACCAATCCAATAAAGACAAACCCTGCGCATCTAAATGCCATCATTTCTGTCATGCTTTCGACACTCATAATTACTGGCCTACCTGCAGAGAGACAGGCAAGGGAGATGATCCCTGTGTCACTTTCATCTCACCTTGTGATATTTGTACTTCCTTTACGGAAGAACAGTTAACTAAAATTACACACAGGAAGAGATCTATAAAGAAACCAGATAAGAAAGCTGACAAAAATGATCAAGAACTAGATTTATTGGGCGATAATTCTGTTGAATCTTTTGTGGGCTCTCAAGCAGACCTCGAGAGTGCTGCTGACAATCTTTTTACTTCCCCTCCTCACCCTCAACCTCCTGCCTTCGAGGCTTTGTCATTGAACACTCCAGCTAAAACTGTCCCACCAACTCCAGGTACTGCTTTACAGCAGAAATTAAAAAACCAAGCTCGAGAAGTCCTTGGGATCTCGGCTAGACATTCAACTAGATCAAAAGATGGGTGCTTTCCAGGCTAATATTTTGGCGATTTTCAGAAATCTCTCAGTAAAACTTCTTCTCAAGTGGAGGTGGATCAGATCTCCGCTTCGGCCTCAAAATCTGGCCCATCTAATACTCATCTGGACCCCCCGAGCACTAGTACTGTCGAGTCGATGGACATTGATTATGGCCCAGCCTTACCTCCTCGCCTCGACTCTCATAGTCGCGTCGATGACGCCTCAGGTTTTAATGTTCTGTCGAGGAACCCTCAAGGTTGCCCTCGGCTCAACCAAAGAAATCTTGTCACTCTTCCAAACAGTATGTTGTGGCCCCGAGCTCTGCCTCGGACCACTACTCTGACAATTCTGATGAACCTCGGCCTGTCCCTAGCAGAGCCAAGAAGCATACTGATAAGTCGAAACACAAATCCATGTCCAGATATTTACCTTCTTCCTCAGAGGATCAAACTTCCAGACCCTAGGGACTCCCTTCCCAGGTCTTCAAC